>JBBGZY010000898.1:3415000-4800539 GCA_037952925.1 Lithobates clamitans
CGCAATTGATCTTTGGAGCGCTGGACCCCAAATGATGCCTGCAAAGTCTCCACGACCTTCGCCATTATTTTGGCCTTGCGCAAATTTGGCCGTGCGTACGGCCCATAATTGCCATCATAGTCGTCTTTGTGAAGAATGGCCACCATCTCCACCATCTCTTTGAAACTCATATTAGAGGCCTTAAATCTAGGCCTCATAGATTTGGTTGACGTTCCAGACGTTCCAGCCTGCGGGCTGTCTCCACTACCTGAGGTCGTCAACATTTCAGGTGTCTCCGCCATTCTTTAACTCCACTACGCGCCGTAACAAAAAAGGGGCGGAGAACATGAGTTCATTTCGAACGTCAGGGGCGGGCGACGCAGGCGGAGTTTCACACATGCGTAGTGTATAAAGGAGGGCCTTTCGCGCGTGTCGTACGTACGTTCTGTGCGTCAAATTAGGGGGCGGAGAACATGAGTTCATTTCGAACGTCAGGGGCGGGCGACGCAGGCGGAGTTTCACACATGCGTAGTGTATAAAGGAGGGCCTTTCGCGCGTGTCGTACGTACGTTCTGTGCGTAGGTGATAGTGGACCAGGACGTTCCAAAACGAAGGTAATTTGAGATATATATTTTTTTGGGGGGGGGGTTTATGGTCATGACTTTGTAGCAAGCGGCCTATATGGCTTGATAGATTGATGAGGCCTACATAGGGAGAAGATGATGAGGGGTTAGCAGAAACATATAATAAGTTTTTTTGGTCTTGTGACTTTCTCTTTTCCAGATATAATGAATCCCCTATTGAAGGATCCAGAGTTCCTTACTTCTTTTATTTCAAAGTATCGAGAGATGAGGAATTTGTGGGAGGTGAAACACCCTCAGTATTATGCCAAGCATGTGAGGAAGTCAACGCTGGAGAGACTTCTGTCCTTTGTCCAGGAGACCATCCCGGGAGCAACAATGGAGACAGTGCTCAAGAAAATTGGGGTCTTGAGGAACATGTATAAAAGGGAGCATAGGAAGATCCAGGAATCAAGGAGATCAGGAGCATCAGCAGATGATGTTTATGTACCCAGGCTGTGGTACTACAATCAACTCCGTTTTCTTGATGACCAGAATGAAGCCAGGGCATCACTTTCAACCCTTCCCTCCACCCTTCCCTCCACCCTTCCCTCCACCCCAGCAGAGGCTGATGAGGAGCAAGCTGGGTCTTCCATCCTGGATGAACCGGATATGACCATCTGGAGTCAGGTAAATTATTTTAACAAATATTTACTGTACTAATATTAATGATGTTAACTGGATGTTATAATTGTCTCAAATAATTTAGCACTCCAAATTGTGTATACATATCAAATGATAGTAGTGACTAAATATGTTTGGCACCTGCTTGAAATAATTAGGGTGTCTGATTAGACTCTTTTATTAAAGAGATGTATTCACATTGAATTTGCTAGTCATGAGAAGCAAACTGTGTGTCATTGATGAACCCAAAAAAAGAAACTAAAACTATTGTCCTTTTTTTATACACAGGATGAGTCCATCCAGGAGGAATGTGGGGAAAGTGGCAGGCAGGAGGAGACCGGGCCCATGGACAGCCTGGAGGAGGCCGGATTCACCATCATCCTGGAGGAGGCTGGGCCCAGTGTCAGGCAGGAGGTGGCTGCTCCCAGTGAGGTGGCTGGGCCAAGTGAGGTGGCTGGGCCAAGTGAGGTGGCTGGGCCAAGTGAGGTGGCTGGGCCCAGTAGGAGCCTCACCCAATCCCAAGTGCCTCCCCTCCACCTTCCCAAAAAAAGGGCCAGGAAGGGGATGGTCACACAGGACGCGTCCCTGCGCCTCATGCAACAGGCCACCCGTTTTTTAACAAGCCCCCCCGAAGCGGAAGAAGCCTATGGCTGCTACTTAGCCAGCAGGCTTCTTCAGATGGATTGGGAGCAGCGCCTCATTTGTGAGCGCCTATTTGGGGAAACAATCCATAAGGGGCTGCAGGGCACGCTAACCAAAAACACCCAACTACATGAGGCAGCCCCCCCCCCTCCTCCTCCTCCTCCTCCTCCTCCTCCTCCTCCTCCTGCCACAACTGAAACACCAGAGCCACAGCCTCAAAAGAAGGCTACAGGGAAGGCTACAGGGAAGGCTGCAGGGAAGGCTGCAGGGCAGCGTGGAGGAAAGGCTGCAGGGAAGAGAAGAAAGTGATGACCTGGGTTCAGTCTGGTCTGACAGAAGACGCAGGCTGTTGTAGGACCACAGTCTGGGGACATCTAGATCATCTGCTGGTGCTGTTGATCTCTGGGATTCTTGGACCAGATTGTGCTCCCTCTTATATGGACTCCTCAAGATCCCAATTTTCTTGTACACCGACTTTTTCCAGCGTTGACTTCCTCTTTATTTTATTTTGACCATGAATAAATGGATCTTTTTTGAGTTTAGCAAAAGACTTTATGTGTTTTCTTTTAAATCATTGATTTTACACACAATGTTAAATTAACAAGGGACAACAATCTCATTGAGTTTTAAAAAAACACACCAAAAATACATTACTAATGTTAAGAATGTTCAAGTGGTAAGTCTTGAAAAAAAAAAATATACATAAACAAAAACGGTGCTTTGGGTTAACTTTATCTAAAAATTAAAAAATAATCACTAGAAAAAAAATAAAAAAAGAATAATGGGTTCTTTGTGGTAACTTTACAAACCTAAAAAAAAAAAAAAAAATAAGGGAAAAAGTATTATTAGTATGGAAACATTGTTTATAAAAAGCATACTATATCATTCATGAGATCAAAGAGAAAAAGAATGCAGAAATCAGTTTGGGAGAACTCTGATTATGAACAGCAAAACACCTTCGTTCTTTAGAGCATTCGTAAAGAAGAAATAAAATGCGCTGCATTCAACGATCACAGATTTTGCAGCGTGATGAATGTGCTACCTACAATACGAACACTAGTTTTACTAGACCGAGTGCTTCCGTTTAGTTTTTGCTTATGAGCATGCGTCGTTTTTTTGTCCGTAGGACTAGCATACAGACGAGCGGACTTCGGGGTCCGTCGTAGTTACGACGTAAAGATTTGAAGCATGTTTCAAATCTAAAGTACGTCGGATTTGAGGCTAAAAAAGTACGTTGAAAGTCCGAAGAAGCCCACACACGATCGGATTACCAGCCAGCTTTAGTCCGTCAGCGTCCGTTGGACTTTTGTAGACGAAAAGTCCGACCGTGTGTACGCGGCATTAATTTTGGCTAAACCATATTTATTGTAAAAGGGAACATTGAAGGGGCCAAGGAGTAGCATCACAGAAAAGGAATGAATTTCATAAATTTTCATGTGTCAAAAATATTGGATAATTATTCCTCTTATAATGAATACTTAAACATTTCTGCTATTCTTACAAAAACAAATGAACATGACCAATATATAGTACAAAGCTAAAAGGTGCACATGTAACACATATACGCCCACACACACACTATACTATAGTATAGAGTGAGCAAATGTGAAGGGCAATTACTCAGTACAAATGCAGGTCTGTGCATTGTGCCTGTAATTACATCATTTAATATCTTTTCCCTTTACAGATATGTTAATATGTGAAAAAGGCCCTCCTTTTCCCATTATCACTTTAATCTCTGCAGCCTAAACCAATCTACATCTCAATGTGACAGAAGATATGTGCAGGATTCGTTTTTGCATAGTTCATTACAAAATGTACTTATTGTTAACTGTTATCACCTATGAATTAGTATTTATAATTCAACATTATATGCATGTGTTTCATTTTACATTGTATAGAATTACAAATGAGAATAATGCATGCTGGATAATAACACAGATCTTTTAATGTATTTTTTTCTGACCATTTTTTTCAATGTCTTTTACATTTTTCTTTTTATATTTACTTTATATGGATACATAACAATATTGCAACATTAACATGTATAAAAAATAATGCATTTTTTATAGAACTTGTCTGTCTGTAATTTTTATGCAATTTTTAAAATATTTTATTAGTCCTTATTAATAATGGATATTTTCATAGTCATATTTCCCTAAAAATGATAGTTTGGTCTTTGGTGTCCATTATGGGATATCATACTTACATACAGCTGTGCTAATGTGTTGCAGACATTCTACGGCCCCTTACACACGGCCGTCATAATTTACTGTGAGTATATATATATGTGTAATAATCAGTCCACAAAGGAATTCATAATCACAATGATCAGTCCACTTAAGAATCCAAAATGAGTGCAAATATCCTTGGTGTTCGTGTCTCAACAGTATTGTATGATTAAACACCTGGAGTCCACCTTCCACCGTGAAAAGAAAAAAGGCTGTGCCCTTACCAGATAACTAGACTCCACGTTATAGGAGCCCTCCCAGTAAAGCGTGGGTTTCTTACCAAACTTAAGATCCGTCCTCCGAATGTAGACAAGATGGTCTGGATACCAATTCCACTGGTTGCTCTCTTTGCAAGGAGCTTAGTGGGCCGTGGGTTCATACCATACCTAGGATCCGTCTTCTGGGTATAAACAGGATGATGGGGACACCAATTCCACTGGTTGTTCTCTCTATGTACTGTAGTACTCACAATAAGATGTGAAAAAAGAGAGGAGAACACCAACATAGCATATAACTGTGGTGGTTTTTGAAAAAATATTATAGCACAAATCCAGTCAGACATGGATACATAGGCATGGTATGAACCCACGCCCCACTAAGCTGCTATCTTTTTTAGTATTAAATTGTATTTGATTATTTAACTTTTTTCACCTACATCGTCACTTATACTTTTTTCTGTCATAATTTACTGATGTTTACTCAGGAACTTGCGATGCCCATGTGCAAGGAGACAAAATCTGTGTGTAAAAACCTGAGTAATGTTGAGTATAGACAAGTAAAGGTGTTCAAACATATAGACGAGTAAAATTCTTCATTGCCAGTATTGTAATATATGTATTTATACTCATGTGAACATTAACCCCCCCTTCGCACCAACTACCCCCAGGCTCTTTAAGAGTTCTAAAAGCTGGGAGGCAGGCATTTAGGTCATGTGACTGCTGTGATTGGCTGTCATAGCAGTCACATGATCCGTAAGCTCCCGTTTGCAAGCATGCATCGGGAGCTTACCAATCCCCACCAGCTACAGTGCTGGAAGAGTGCAGGGAGTGCGCTATCAGCACGGTAAGTGGTTTACACAGGGCTGCATATATATGGCTGCTCTGTGTTAAGGTCCACCCACCGAGCAGCAGCATTAATGCATGCGGCTGGCATCAAGAGGTTAAACAAGTAAACACACAAGTAAATTACTCACTTAAATGTAAAATTTTATATTTTTGTTATACTGCTTCAATGCTGTATTACTGATCTTTACCCAGCTCTGTGCAATATCCCATAGACAACAATGCATCTTATTTCAGATTATTATTAATTATCTATATACAGGACTTGTATAGCACCAACAGTTTGCACAGCACTTTACAAAATGAGGGCAGACATTACAGTTATGCCCTGTACACACAGTCGGACTTTCCGACGGAACATATGCGAGTATGTTGTTGGAAATTCTGACCGTGTGTGGGCTCCATCAGACTTTTTCCATCGGAATTTCTGACACACAAAGTTTGAGAGCAGGCTATAAAATTTTCCGACAACAAAATCCGTTCGTGTAAATTCCGACCGCGTGTGGACAATTTCGACACACAAAGTGCCACGCATGCTCAGAATAAATTAAGAGACGAAAGCTATTGGCTACTGCCCCGTTTATAGTCCTGACGTACGTGTTTTACGTCACCGCGTTCAGAACGATCGGATTTTCAGACAACTTTGTGTGACCGCGTGTATGTAAAACATGTTTGAGCCAACATCTGTCGGAAAAAATCCATGGATTTTGTTGTCAGAATGTCCGATCAATGTCCAATAGTGTGTACAGGGCATATCAATACAATTTGGAACCATAGGAATCAGAGGGCCCTACTTTTTAGAGCTTACAATCTAAAAGGGAGGGTCAAGTGATACAAAAGGTAATAACTGTGGGGGAAGGACTGACGGAGAAAGTAAAAACACAGGGGGTTATTTACGAAAGGCAAATCCACTTTGCACTGCAAGTGCATTTGAAAGTGCACTGAAAGTGCACTTGGAAGTGCAGTTGTTCTAAATCTAAGGGGTAGATCTGAAATGAGTGGAAGCTCTGCTGATTTTATCATCCAATCATGTGCAAGCTAAAATGCTGTTTTTTATTTTCCTAATATTTATTAAATTAAAGGTGAATTGTATTGCCAATTTGCTTGCCGATACAATGTGTCCCAAACTCGGAAAACAATTCTAGTTAGTTCAGGAGCTCTTCCATTTATTGTTCTATCTTCATGTGGGACCCAAATATTCTTATCCAATTGTGTTTTACTCAATGGGGGTTATTTACTAAAGGAAAATCCACTTTGCACTGCAAGTGCACTTGAAAGTAAAGTTGCTGTAGATCCAAGGGGGACATGCAAGGAAAATAAAAAACAGCATTTTAGCTTGCACATGATTGGATGATAAAATCAGCAGAGCTTCCACTCATTTCAGATCTACCCCTCAGATTTAGAGCGACAGCATTTTCAAGTGCACTTGCAGTGCAAAGTGGATTTGCCTTTCGTAAAAACCCCCAATGTGTTTTCTATTTCAACACATTTTTTTATCCTGGTCCACTCACCCATTCATGCTAACACTACAGCATCATAATATCTTTTAATATCTGATGCAGCTAATCCCCCATGTGCTTTGTCCTTACTCAACACTGTGTGCTGTATTCTCGATTTCTTATTCGGCCATATGAACTTTGATATCATTCCTTTTAATATTTTAAAAGATGTCTGGGGTAGTGTTATTGGCATCATATGAAATTTATACTGAATTTTCGGGAGTGTTACCATCTTTACTATAGTTATTCGTCCTATCCAGGAAAGTGGTTTTATAGCTATTTTTTTAAGTTCTATTTTAATCTTGTTTAATAATGGGATATAATTTGCTTGATATAATTTCCCAAGGGATGGAGTTACTTTTATTCCGAAATAATTTAAGTCTGTTTTCCCCCATGTGAAAGGGAACTCTCCCTGTAAAGCTTGTTCTTCCTTCTTACTTATACTTATATTTAACATCTCTGACTTTATCTGATTGATCTTCAAGTTAGACAGTTCTCCATATTTTTTTAACTCATTTACCAGGTTTGGTAATGTAATTCTGGGGTCAGTTACATAACACAAGGCATTGTCTGCATATGCTGCTATTTTATGTTCCTCTTCCCCTATCCTCACCTCTCTTATATCTGCGTTCTTTCATATAGTTGCCAAAAATGGTTCCAATGTCAGAACAAACAAGAGGGGAGAGAGCAGACACCCCTGTCTTGTACCATTCAACATTTCAAAGGTAGGTGACAAGCTCCCATTAATTTTCACTGCAGCCGTGGGATGGTTGTATAGCACTTTAAGTGGATGGCTTTGTAAGTTGTTAGTACTTTGAATTTTATTTGTTGGGTGAGCGGAAGCTAGTGGAGGGATTGGCAGAGAAGGCTAGTAGGCACCAAACAGTTGGTAAGGTGGATGGGTCTGGCAACAGCATTCATGATGGACTGAAGGGGGGGATAGCCTATGTAAAGGTAATCCAATAAGGAGGGAGTTGCAGTAGTCATGGTGAGAGATAATCAGGACGTGAATTAGAAGCTTAGTGGTGTCAATGGTTAAAAACTGCTGGGTTGAACGAAGAAAAACCTCACAGCTCAGGTCGGAGCCGCTGTACTAGCAATACAATGTTAGTACAGCGATCTCCCCTGCTGAGCATTTGTGTTCTGACAGGCCCCCCACCAGAACACCCCAGTCAGCGCTCTCAGTCATTGGCTGAGAGCGCTGATCAGGAATTGGTCACCTGCTGGTTTTCCAGCAGACAATTCCAAAAGAAACAGGCTGAATTAATGTCAGCAAAGTGTGCACTGCACAATTTTTAAAAAAAGGTGAAAATTGTACTCTTTTAGATGGACACAGCATTTCTATTGTTATCCTACAAAATGTGCAGTTCAGTGATCTCAGGCCCACAAATGAAAAACATGCTATCATAAATAATTTTGCAGATTTTCTATGTCCACAAATGGAATTGTTCCATTGCAACTAGACCACAAATAGAATTGTTCCATGGCATATTGACCACAAATAGAATTGTTCCATGGCAAATTGGTCACATTTAAATGTTCTCTTATAAGTATGTGACTGCTTCGTTATAATGAATTTATGGGCCATGTTTACTGTTTTTTTTTCAAGTCAAGCCACATTCGTGTACAATGACAAGTATATTACATGTGCCACACTGGCGATGTATGTAGATCAGCCTTTCTCAACCAGGTTTCCGTGGAACCCTAGGGTCCCTTCTGAGGTTGCTAGGAATTCCTACAGCTGTCAGTAATGGGGAACTTATCTTTAATCTACACTTTCCATCAATGCAAAGGACCACTTCTACACTGACCGCTAATTTTAGGGGACACCACAATTTTTACTATTTGCATTTTTTCTGTTATTATTCATTTAAAATCAAGATTATCACAAAAAAGTTGTTCAGAGTAGGAGGGTGTTCAAATCTGGACACAGCACTACAAGGCTACTGTGTGAATATGGTAACCAATCAAAATAGCTATAAATAAAAGTAATAAGACTAAATATTGAATGATTTTAATGATACAAAAAAATATTCAGTGTACAACAAGGAAACTGCAAATTCATAGAGTGTGTGAAAAAATGATAAATTTTCATACCGAGGGTACTGACAGGTAAATATAGTATAGTGTAGAAAAAAAGCAAGAGGGTGTGGACTTTTATTAGTGGGTGATCTATCATATATGCAGGAGCTGGAGAGGAGAATGACTGTGGTGCAAGATAGCTTGTATAGGTGTTAGTGGGCCCTGACTGTGACCTTTGACTATGCCCATAGCCTCCATGCTGTTGTCTGAATAGCATAATAGAATACTGTATAAGGTTTCCATTTCCAACAGTGTTGCTTTATAATACACCCTCCTCTTGTGCCACCTCTGTTGCTTATGGTAATCCTGCTGCTGGTCCTTTTGGACCGCAGCAGGGAGACTATGGGCATAGTCAGAGGTCACAGCCTGGGCTGACTTGCACCATAATTACCTACGGTCCTACAAGGTCCTTCTCTGCTTCAGTTCCACCTTATTGATCATCCACCCACAGATAACAGTTTACAGTCAATTAATTTTTCCCAGCAACATACACCACCCACCTCTAATCAGTACCATATTACCTATCTCCAATAAGCACATCTATCTGTACCTTCATTATTATAAGTGTAAACAACCTTTTTTTCGCACAGTGGATAATATTACAGTTTCACTGTTGTACATTTTTACCTCCTCCAGTACTCCTAAAAAATTACATTCTCATCCCTATGGCCCAGCACCCTGCTCCCTCCGTGCTTCCTCCCTGCTTCCTCTGATTGTTTGGATAGATGCTTTAGAAAGGGAGACTCAGAAGGGGAAGATGCTATACGTCAATATGTAGTATATACACAATGTGTGTAATCCCGCGCTCTCCCTTCTATATTCCCGAAAAGCGTGTTATCCAAAGACAGCAAGCCAACTTATTGTGTTCCCACAACTAATAAAACAATTTGTGTGTGTATGTATACAGTACATAGACAGCAAATTTACACAAGCTGTACACTCACTACTTTACTTTGTAGCAAGGTGTCATTTTTTCAGTATTGTCACATGAATAGATATAATAAAAAAATACAAAAATGTGAGGTGTGTACTCACTTTTGTGAGATACTGTATATACATATATCCTTTCTGTAAGGTATACTTATAGCCTTTCTGTAAGGTATACACCTTGTGCCAATATTTTTAAGTCTTTGCACCCTTGTGAATCTTCTATAACAATAACATGCTGTGGTTCCCACCACCTTTCACCATTGCGCTTACCTCCTATATACCTGTTCCCAGGTCTAAAACTGCCTTCCCCTGCTGGGGTAATTACAACTAGGTTTCATTGCTGAATAATACTGGATACTCTCCTTCTCTCCTCTGCTTTCCTTAGGCTACTTTTACACTGAGGTGTTTTACAGGTGCTATAGCACTAAAAATAGTGCCAGCAACGCACCTGTAAAGCGTCTCTCATGTCACTCCAGTGTGAAAGCCCTCAGGTTTTCACACTGGTTCGGTGAGCTGGCAGGACACTTAAAAAAGCCCTGCAAGTAGCATCTTTGAGGTACTTTAGGAGCGGTGTATCACCAGAGCCGATGCACATGCCCGACGGCGCTATGTCTGCCGGGCACCCGCGATCGCTCGTGACAAAATGAGAATGGAGATGTGTGTGTAAACACACATCCCAGTTCTGTCAGGGGAGAGGAGACAGATCGTGTGTTCCTACTAAATAGGAACAACGATATGTCTCCTCCTCTAGTCACTCCCATCAACCTACAGTTAGAACACACAGTGAGGGAACACATTTAACTCCTTGATCGCCCCCTAGTGTTAACCCCTGCCCTACCAGTGACATTTATACAGTGAACAGTGGCTATTTATAGCACTGATCAATGTATAAATGTCAATGGTCCCAAAAACGTGTCAAGAGTGTCCGGCCTGTCCACCGTAATGTGACATTCCTGATAAAAAGCGCAGATTGCCGCCAAACGCTTATTGCGATTTTTTTTTAACCAAAAATATGTAGAATACATATCGGCCTAAACTAATGAAGAAATTAGTTTTTTTTATATTTTTGGTGGACATTTATTATAGCAAAAAGTACAAAATATTGCGTTTTTTTCAAAATTGTTGCTCTTTTTTGTTAATAGCACAAAAAATTAAAACCACAGAGGTGATCAAATACCACCAAAAGAAAGCTCTATTTGTGGGAAAAAAAGGACATAAACTTTGTTTGGGTACAACGTGGCATGACCGCGCAATTGACAATTAAAGTGACAAAGTGTTGTATCTCAAAAAATGGCCTGGCCAGGAAGGGGGCAAATCCTTCCGAGGCTGAAGTGGTTAATCATATGATAACTTTTCCCTCAGTCCATCCCATCAATCATATAGCAACTATTCCCTCAAGAAGTCGTATATCCCTCTCAGGTGTCTTTCTCAAATAGTTCATGAAGCTAGTATAGTAGGCACAGTCATTTTTAATATGGGGTACAAAGCATTCCAGCCAGGGGCGAAAGACACTTCTTAGCACTCCTGTTGGAATATTGTTGTTTGCCTCATTGGAAGGTTCTCCTATGCATATAGTGAGCAGCTTCTGAGTACTGCCTATTTCCTTACTGGGGCTTCTCCTGTGTTTATTTATATAGTGTGTGTCTGGTGGCTTAGTTGTTCCACGTGATCAGCTGGTGGAAGGAGGAATAGAGGTCAGACTATAGGACACCACACCATAATTCCCACATAAGAAGAAAAATCTGGGCAGTCACGGCATTGGCACCCACCATAGAGATTTGTTTTGTATTTTAACTCTTATCAGAAAAAATTAGTGATAATAGGAAAAATAGTGGCGCTAAATAAATACTCAATAAAGGTGTTTGTTCAACCAAATATAACATGAAACATAAACTTGAAAATAAATAAATGAAATGTGAATATAAATAAATAAATGTATATACAGTAATTTCACCATGTGACAAGTGAAAATTAGAGCAAAAAATTATATCACAAAAAATGCTTCTTCATCCACCACACTGATGTGCAAGTGATTCAACTCCCCTAAAGAAACGCACTCACCAAATTCCAATGCCTACACTCTCGTGTTAGGTTAAGATGCTTTGAAACCACATGAAAAGGGTTTTAAGCGAGTATCCAGAATCCAACCGTGCATATAAGGGACCTCTGGAGGCCCAGGTCCTCTCTGTGGTCTGCCAACAAACAAAAGATCCACCAGAGTAAAAAAAAAACAGCTGATGACAACTCTTATACTGCCTAGACAAGGATATTTGTCATTCTTTTATGGATTTCTCACTCTTCCTTGTTTTTTCCTTTCTTAGGTCTGGAAAATCTTGGTGTTTGATTGTGTCCTTTCTCAGACTGATTGGGAATGGGAAAGTCAAACACCAAGCTAATCACTATTTTTTTTTTGCTAAGGATTAAAATACAGTTCACATTTTGGATTATTCTTAAGTGGCAGCTTCAGGTTAGGTCTTTTGTCCTCTGGCGCAGTGATGGCATTTTGAGTGGTGGCGAGGTTATCTTAAAATACCAACAGTTATTGTCATAGAGATTTGTTTGCCAGAGACAGACGCCTCAAAATGGGGACTGTCCCCAGCAAATGGTAACAAATGGTAATCTTAGTGTCTATATATGTGTGACCAATGGACAATAGAGAGGTGATACAGGTTTTACCTAGTTTAGAGATGTTACATGTTCACATCTAGCTTGTTTATTAGGAAATAAATCAGAATCATTGCCTCTGTTGAATTAACAAACAAGATCAGAAGGAAGCATAGATCAAAACCAAGAAGTAGAAGAGTGATTCTTTTTTCCATGCAGCATGGCAGTTGAGTAAATCACACAGTAGAACATTTGGCAGGCAAAACTGTAAACATATAACTGTTTATTTAAGTGGTGTTTAGTACATGTATCAACTGTTTTTTTTTTTTTTTTTGGGGGGGGGGTTCTGCTTATGCAAGTTATTAGTTTACAGTATATGTAAGTGTAGAATGTCATACTTTCTCATTTTGCACAGATTATGTCAGGTTTGCTTGTTCTAGTGTATGAATGGTTCTGTATTGCTTTTACATAGAAATCTATGGAGAAGACACATTTTAGCTTACAAATTATTATGTACATGGCTTGTTGCACACAATTTGGTGCAAAGAAATCTAGAGTAAAACAGTAGTTGGCTTTTAGCAACCATGATCCTTGCTGTAACTGAGATATACATTCTGACTACACATTCCAGGGGGCTCAACTTGTAATTCATTTTTATACATCAGTCTTTCAGCAAAGATGCTTACTGCATTGTTTTATGTGTAAATAAGTCTGCTATGTAGTGGTTACAAGTCTCTGCATACAAAAATGGTATAGTTTGGAAAAAAAAACAAATACAATTATTATTCGATAATAATATATGTACAAAGAATAAAAAGGTTATTTTTTATCTTCATATTGTTATTATATGTTCTTTTAGGTTAATATTAGTTTAAAATTACCAACCAAAAATAAAGCACACACGTACTGTACGTATACTATCCCACATGTTAAGATGAGTAACATTCTGTGTCCTTGTTAAAAGTTGTCAAATTATGGGAAACAAAATGGTTTCAGTAAGAATATCCTAAGGAAAGAAAAATAATTTCCAGCAATCCACACACTGAAGTCCCCTTGCGGATGTCTTTGTATTAGTTAGAATGTTAGACAATTAGGGAAATGATTCATTTAGCATGAAAAAGCTGGATAATAAAGACATTTTTTGTGTCACTCAAGTACTGTCATGTTTTAGAGTAATATTTAATTAGAATCATTGATGAGTACTTCTTTAAAGGGACTTCCCCTTTGTGACATTGCTGCTGGGTAATACATTCCTTTTTAGGTTGCTGGTGTCACAGGGTATGGGGATTCTGAATCCCTAAGCTCTAGTAGCCAAGAAAACCTGTCCCCAGGCCATGTAAACACCAACCACTGCCTCAGTGGTAATAATTATATATATATATATATATATATATATATATATATATATATATATATATATATATGTATCTTAAAGGTAACAGTTGTGGCTGTAGGGCCCATTCAAATTGATGCATTATGGTAAAAATGTACATTTTATTTCAGGTTACTACAATGCACTTTGCTGCATGCAGTGGTACATTGTGGTTCCATTCATTTTAAATGGCACCACCACTTCAGTGCTGTGTTAATAAAATGTTTATGTATGCTTTTCTGTGCATTAGGGTATACTGCCAGTGCACCTTAATGCACAGAAGCATATTACACAAATGCAGGTATATTAACATGATACATAGTGTGAAGGGAACCTAAAAGTTGGATGCCCCTTGATTCCTGCATGGTGCTTCCTTTAAACTATTTTTACACTTCAGACCTCCTTATCCCATACTTGTTCTAATTTAGTGGCTCAGAAGGTAATGAATACATATTATCAGGATTAAAGTTATACAACTAGACAAAACACAGCCTTTTGGTAAAATACAGGGGATATTAAAGGCTTCATACAAAAGGCAGTAACAACACAGTTAAGAAATAAAAAAAATGTACAAAATGTATTCAATATAATTTCACAAACAGTCAGAAAGATTTGGTACTAGGACAAAGTATACATAGGGGTTGATTTACTAAAGGCAAATCCACTTTGCACTGCAAGTGCACTTGGAAGTGCAGTCGCTTTGGATCTGAGGGGGAGATCTGAAATGAGGGGAAGCTCTGCTGATTTTATCATCCAATCATGTACAAGCAAAAATGCTGTTTTTTATTTTCCTTGCATGTCTCCCTCAGATCTGCAGTGACTGCACTTCCAAGTGCACTTGCATTGCAAAGTGGATTTGCCTTTAGTAAAAAAAAACCCATAGTCCATATAGTAATGCTAGTGCATTCTTTGAAATCTCCAAGTCTGATATTTTGCGCAGCTTGAACCTTTGATTCTTCAAGGTGAGAATGTGGAGATATCACAACTTTAAAAGACACAGAAATATCAGGTATGATTGGTACCCTGCGCCCCCATCAGGGCACTAGTTGCAAGAACAACCCCAACTTTCCCCCAGGCCAAGAAAGTCAGGAGATGGTGTCAAAAGCACTAGACTATGCAAGGAGAATACCAGAGCCACAACAGACCCAACGCCAGGCAGTGATACAACAGTCGCAATCAGTAATCAGCTTTTCCACGGTAAACTGTACGGCTCCAGGGCATCACATAAGCAACAAAATACCAACAATTTTGAAAAAAAAAAAAAGTTTTTCTTATCTTCTAATATAAAATTTTGCAAATAAATATTTATAAGTTAAAATGAGAACATAAATAAAATATTTATAATGTAAAATGTTCCTAATAAATATGGGCCAAATGTATTCTGCTACATTTCTTAGACCCAAATCAGTGTATATTATTTATTCTGTGTGAAAGTTATCGAGTCTACAAACTATGATAAATATATATATTTGAAAGTTGATCACTCCTGATGTACTGACAGCATACCTTATTTCTTCAGTCCCTAAAATGCTAGGACAGTACAAATACTCCTCAAATTACCCATTTTCAGGAAAGTAGGCGGCCCAATGTATTTAGAAAGCGGCCTGGTGAGTTTATTGAAGTTGCAATTTTTGTCATATTTTTTTTTTAATGAAGAAATTAAATAAAATTTAGGGTTTGTTCACATTTTTTACATACTGTCACCATGGTGACACCATACTTCTCTGGGGAGGTGATCAGGATTTTTTTTGATATTATGATTGCTTATTACAGTGATGATCACTGTATAAGCAATCATTTTTACACTATGAATGACATCCATTTATGTGCCATTGTGTATTGGCCACAGCTATCACATAGTACAGTTCTGCTGTGATTGTCCCTGCAACATGTGATGAATTTGACCAATCACAGAGATCACAATAGTACACAATGACTATGAATGCCATTGTTTACAACTGATAAGTGATCGCTGTGATGGGTCACAGTGATCACATGATACCAAGGCTCTGCACAGTATCTTGGGACAACAATCTGTGTTCACAGCAGGTCACAGATCAAGCTGCCGCATGACCCCTATGGTGCGCATGAGGCGCAGGTGTGGGAGGACTTCATATGCTGTTCACCCGGGATAACAGAGCATGTTCTCTGGTTGTATTATTACAATAGCCTGGGTGGAAAGATGTTAACTTTCAATTTCAGACAATGGTCTGTTTAGGGCAAGCAAGCCTTGACACAAGCTCCCAGTGTGTTCTCACTGGTTCAGCATGGGACTCTAATAGTGAAAGCAAACTACCCTCAATTGCAAAATTCACCTGTCTCCAATTAGTCCTCTCCCTTTGGGATGCCTGTTCTGATCATTCAGGGACCCTTTCACTGACCAAACAGGCATTCCCCCTGTCACTTACTTTATTTGCATTTTTATATTTAATTTGATACACTTTTTGTGCAAATTGCACATTGGGCCAAAAATGAAAAAAAAGGTTTTTACAATTTTTATTTTTAAAAAATGTATTATTTTTTAATTCTGTGATTGTGAGGTTACAGTAATAAACAGATTAACACTGACAACTTCAGCTGTATTGGCACCTACAGTGTCATTTGAAGGTTGAAGGCTTATTTGGTCAATGAGGTCTCTAATCTGCTTGTGATCCCTATGTCATAGATGACATACTGTAGGGATCACATGACCGGGGACCTATCTGACTTGTTCCTAATTAACAATAGGGACTGGAGCAGTCAGTGACTGTTAGAATTAAGAGCCATCACCTTTGAAGTGTCAGCTGGTAGCTCTCAAAAGATGGACATTTATTAGTCCAACATAGGGCATTATTAGTCCAACATAGGACATTATGCTTTGGATCATTAATATACAGATTGCAGATGTGAAGGGGTTAAAGCACCTTCTCATTACAACCTTAAATGTGTCTTTATTACAATATTGTAATGCTATAAAATGTGAAGTAATATTCTTCTAACTTAATCACTTTTTTCCTACTTGTTCATAGTTTTGGGTACTTCTTTGGAAAAATGATACAAGTACCTAATTATTTATGCAGTATTTATCTTGGTGATTTCTTTTAAAAATCTATATAATTTGGAGAAAGCTATCATGGAGAGAGTAATTGTGTCATGTTTATCTCTTTTATTGTAGTTCTCTCTTTCTTTTACTCTGCTAGATTTATTGTAAATAGAATTGGAACTGTAGCACAACCGTAAATCTCTGCTTAAAAGCTAGTTTTGCATACACTGAAGGAATCATTATCGTTTTATGAATATTTTCATGCTGTTTAACAAATATGGCACCACACCAAGAATATGAAGATGGCATATGTATGCCAGGATTTCAGGAACAATTGGTAAAAAACTAATTTTCCTTTGTATATTTTTTTCGGAGCTTGTATGAGTCAAAAACTGCACATGAAAAACTTATTACGGTACAAATAATGTATAGTGTTAAATGCTTTGCTTCATTTTTTATACACATTAAAAGAAAACACACTTTTAATTCAATAGGTATTTTTTGCACTTATCAAACAGATATAAGAAATCATTTACAATTGCACAGTATGTTTAACAGGCCAAAAGGGAGCAAGTAAAGGAAGGTAATTGTTAAGGTTTGCATACTCCTTAAAGTAGAAAATAGAAACAATTGATGCAGTTTTCCCCTGTATAATATCATTTATGTGGAGTGAGCCATAAGGCCCAATCATCGCTTGCTGCTGTGCATATGTGCTGATAAGAAACATGAGAGGAGCGAGCATAGGGATGACCTTGCCTGTGTCTTGCTGCTCCTGCAGTGTCCAATCAGGATGTTAGGGTGTTTCTTTACTCTTTAGGGGAGGCTGAAACACCTTTAACTGTACCAGTGTTTATGTGTACGTGCTGCTGTTGCAGTGGAGAACAAGGATCTAGCTGTTCTTTCTGGCATAGTCTGGATCACAAGACTGTCTCTGAAGAAGTCCTTTGGCAGGTAAAACAGTTTGCATATATGCATTTCAACTGTGTTTTTAGCTGCTTGCCATGATTTCAGCTTTTTTGCTTTTGTTACCAGTAGTGAATAGATTTCGACCTATATTTCTAGCATAAAAATGTAACAACACCAACTGTAGGAATCTTTTTAGATAATTCAAACATTATTGTATTATTTTTATTCATGGCATGTTATATACTGTTATGTTTTTCAGAGAACTTTTAGGCCTGTAAAATCTGTCTAATTCATATCTTTCAACTCTCAGTAAAATCAGTCAGATTTCTGAAACCTAGTAGGGGGATATACCAGTGATATATCATATAATGTACATTATATTACCAAAAGTATTGGGACTTTACACGCACATGAACTTTAATGGCATCCCAGTCTTAGTCCGTAGGGTTCAATATTGGAATGGCCCACCCTTTGCAGCTATTATAGCTTTAGCTCTTCTGGCAAGGCTGTCCACAAGGTTTAGGAGGGTGTCTTCTTCCAGAAGCGCATTTGTGAGGTCAAGCACTGATGTTGGAGGAGAAGGCCTGGTTTGCAGTCTCCGCTCTAATTCATCCCAAAGGTGTTCTATCGGGTTGAGGTCAGGACTCTGTGCAGGCCAGTAAAGTTCCTCCATCCCAAACTCTCTCATCCATGTCTTTATGGACTTTGCTTTGTGCACTGGTGCACAGTCATTTTGGAACAGAAAGGGGCCACCCCCAAACTGCTTCCACAAAGTTGGGAGCATGAAATTGTACAAAATGTCTTGGTATTCTAAGACCTTAAGAGTAAGGGGCCAAGCCCAACCCCTGAAAAACAACCCTACACTGTAATCCCCTCTTCACCAAATGATTTTGAAGAATGGTCAAACATTACCATAGACACACTCCTAAACCTTTTGGACAGCCTTCCCAGAAGAGCTAAAGCTGTTATAACTGCAGAGGGTGGGCCAATTCAATATTGAACCCTACAGACTAAGACTAGGATGACATTAAAGTTCATGTGCATGTAAATGCAGGTGTCCCAATACTTTTGGAAATATAATTTTTCTTGTTGAGCTCACAATGTTGGTCTTCCTTACCTCTGCACTACCTCACATAGTCTCGATAAAATATAATTCTCATTTATCACATCTTCCCTACAGAGACCCCTTTTGATTGGTCACCCACCACCCACTTTCCAAGAGTGGCCTGCAGTTCCTTGTCCACCCCGGACAGTGCCTGTGTTGGCTGCTGTGGCTGACTTGTTCACCTAAGCCCCCGACCATAATGTTCTTGGATGGCTCACTGCCTTCAGCTTTTCACCATCAACATATGTTTTTAGTAAGTAGACATTTTTTTTTTGGGGGGGGTTCCTTACCTCATCTGTGTCCATGCTGATATATGTTAGACCATTTAGAGACGGTATATATCATTCAATTACAGATATACCACTTGCCTGCTCCTGATGAGTGGCCCAATAGCCACAAAATTTGTAGAGCTACCAGATGCCGTGTTTCACTCTTGTATCATATTTTCATGTTTTACGCTTTTTAACCATTATGATAGGACCAGTGAGGCCATAGGTCATGCAGGCATTACCTTGCAATCTATATATGTACCCATATGCAATTGGTGGATTGTGTAATTTCATCATGTTTTGTCATGTGTTCCCAGTGTTATTATCATGTTTAATTGTTTCTGGACTGGACTGGACTGATTGGACTGTTTCTGGACTGATATTAGCAACATGTATGTAACCTCTGTATATGATCTATTAAACACGTTTATATATCCACCAATCTGTTGAATTGCTATCATGTGCTTCATGTAAAGTCCCACTCCTTTGTTGCTCTTCCTTGATTGCATGTAAAGGCAGGTGTCCCAATACTTTTGGTAATATAGTGTATATTATATGATATATCACTGGCATCTCCCCCTACTAGGGAGATTTCAGAAATCTGGATGATTTTACTGAGAGTTGAAAGATATGGATTAGACAGATGTAATTGGCCTAAAAGTTCTCTGTATATGACCGTATATGACATGTCATATATAAAAATAGTCCTGACCTCAACCCGATAGAACACCTTTGGGATAAATTAGAGCAGAGACTGAGAGCCAGGCCTTCTTATCCACATCAGTGTCTGACCTCACAAATGCACTTCGGGAATAATCTTCAAACATTCCCATAGACATACTCCTAAACCTTGTGGACAGCCTTCCCAGAAAAGTTGAAGCTTTTATAGCTGCAAAGGGTGGCCTAACTCAATATTGAACCCTACAGGCTAAGACTGGGATGCCATTAAAGTTCATGTGCATGTAAAGGCAGGCATCCCAATACTTTTGGTAATATAGTGTATATGTGACCTGGCTTATCTTGATATAGGGGCCAATCTTTATTATCCATTTTTGGGTTACAAGACCTTTATATACATTCAAATGTTTCTGCCAATATCACTTTAAATCACACAAGCCAATTAGCCTAACAGCATCTTGTATTGAATTATAAAAGAACAAGCCATTGATTAGCCAAGCATTTTTGAAGTTCACAGGTTTTTAACAATTGCTGTAGTAAGATAGTAAAAAAAAACTGCAATGGCCAAGTCCATTTTTATTTATTTGTTTTTCTTAAAATAATACATTTTTAAACTTATTTTTTACATCTGCTTTTTTCACTATATAAATCATTTTTTTACCCATAAACATTAAATTGACAACAAAGATCTCCCAGGGCAATCTGGCTTTTTTGTCTTTTTTCATTTTGCATCTCACTCATGTCACATATTGTATATGGGCAAATTAAAACTGATGTTCACCCATTGGTTACTCATTCAGGAGTTTGTACATGATATAGTTTCTAACCCTTCCCCAGTCTATTTATAGCTAAAAAAAAAAAATTCTGGAACTGGGATTAAAAAGTATGTATTTTTCCAATAATAATTTATGAATATTTTTTAAACATTTATAATAATGTTACTAAATATAAGTGTTATACAACTTCAGCATAGTTGGGCATTTAACAATATTTAATTTTCACCTTTACAGCTGCAACATTTTGTATGCGGGACAAGTGAAACTCACTTTAACAAAAGGTCCCCTAGAGGTACAGGTTTGTGGCGCAGAAGGGACATTCAAAGTCTCTTTTGCAAAAAACAAAACAAAAAAAACCCAAAAAACCCTTTCCTCCAGTTCCTGGTGAACTTTTGTTTCCTATGTATACTGCATGGTGCATGCGAAGAACAGAACTTGATGCTGCAGACAATGCAACTATGCACATGATTTACATCATCAGTGTCCGCCCAAGGGCCAAAGAGGATTGCAGCAGGACCAGCCGTGGGTGGATCCTGGACCCGTTATAACGGAGGACAGCACAGAAGGTGGTAGATGCTAGAAGTTTTCTTCTGCATTAACATTCTTTGAAGATGATTGCTGTGAGAATGGCTGAACACAATATCATATTGCATGCTGTCTGGCTTATTTAAATAAAGCAAAGTGAAGGTAACCCATAGCAAATAATCAGAATTCATCTTTCACTCTTCTGACTCCAGAAACGTGTAAACTGTAGTTAAATATGATTGAATGGCTATGCAGCAAAGGTTGGCACATGCTGTGACTGCATATTATTCAGCACAAGCTTAGAAGCGTCTACAGTCTTTGCATAAGCAGCAGGAGTTAGATATAACTATCGCGCTGTGTCTACTTTCCAATGAAACACTGAATGTACTGTATATACTGTATATATACTGTATACTGACCAAGTATATATGGTAAATGATTATGAACTATTATCAGATATAGTAAATATATTTCAAATGATAGCATTTACATGAAATTGCAAGCTGAACCTTAGGCAAACAGCTACAGTACATACAGGTAAATCACATTTTACTCGCTAAAGGTGCATTTCTGTATATCCAGCCAGTACACAGTGCAGTCCTGTCTGGCATGCTCCTTGCACTTCTGAGAAACTGGTTGTCTCCTTTTGCTGTTTTTCGCTCCCCCAGTCTAAAATATGCTTTACAGGGGGCTGCAAGAGGCTCATGTAAAGTCAAATTCAGTGATTTTCACTGCATGCATTAAAAAATACATGAAATGATTTATCTATGAATACAAAGCTGCAATATTTTTTGTCTTTATATCTGCCTGGAGTTCAGCTTTAAAGCTGTTAGTTATTTTTTTTTTTTGGGGGGGGGGGGGGGGAGGTACAGCGTCAGTTACATAACTTACCTGTATTAAAGTGAATCCCTCATCCTTCTGACTTCTCATTAATGTAGAAATGTTCTCTTCAGTGAAGCTGTGTCCTGTTCCAAATGCTATAAATCCTGCGCTGCATGGGTTAACTGTATCAGGCCCATTGATGTGCGAAGCCAATTGCATAAGGGTGTGAACTCCAGAGTACCAACACACATGCCTGTATATCAGCAGAGCAGTGGACGGTGTCAGTAGAGCAGAGATTGGTGTCAGTAGTTTTTATTTTTATTATCTTTACAATTTAATTTTTTCAACTTATTTTTTACAATATTAGTTTTTATTTTATTTTTTTACATTTTTTTAGGAGCCCCATTGGAGGGTTTTGGTGAAATACCAGGGGTCTAAACAGACCTCTGATGTCTAACTTTTGAGACAAAGAAAGGGACTAAGGACAAATATTCCCCAGTCTCTTTCTCTGCAGCCTCATCTGCACTGGACAGTGAACTAATGGGAAATGCTCTGTGATGAGCGGCTTCCTGTTCATTCACTAACTGGAGCATAGTAAACATAGTTTACTATACTTCAGTTAAGCACGAACACAGGAGCGATTGGTACAGATCACTCACTTTGCTCATTCAGAAAAGGAAGGGTCTGGTAAATGAAATATTTACCGGCCCCTTCCCCCACTCTCCATCCTGAAACATCCCCTGCAGCAGCTGGCAGGAGAGGAGAAGAGGGAAACTGGCAAGACTGCAGGGGGGAAGATAGGAGGAGCCAGGAAGCAGGTGAAATTCGTACTGAACAGGGTGTACCAAGACACACCCGGCACAGCCCCTGCGCATGCCTATGGTCAGGTCTAACACTGAAGGAATCCTGACAGCCCCCCTGTTCTTCCTTTCCTCTCCTCCATTCACAACTCTCCATGTTGTCACAAAATGCAACATGTACTTTGAATGCGGGAGATGAATGATAGGATCATCTCCCCTATTTACAAAATATGTTGCATTCTGTAAAAAAGTGTTGTGAATAAAGGAGTGGACAGGAAGGGGAGCTCAGCTACCCTAAGGAGTGCCCAAAGTTCAGAGCTGTGAAGAGTGCCTGGCTACTGGCTACTCTGAATTACTTAATTACAGATAAGTCGTGACTGAAACTGCAACCCCCCCCCCTCAAAAAAAAAAAAAAAAAACCCTAAACTTTAGTTTTATTTATTTTTAGATCTTCTAGCTTATAAATGCATTGCTTCTATGAAGTTATTTCCACTTTTCATTACTACAGCACTGTATACTGAAGTGTGGGAACCACACTTCAGCCCCGGAAGGCTTTGCCCCCTTCCTGACTAGGCCATTTTTTGTGATACGGCACTGCGTCATTTTAAATGACAATTGCACGGTCATGCGACTTTGTACCCAAACAAAATGTATGTCCATTTGTCCATATGTTTCCCCACAAATATTGCCTTTTTTTTGTGGTATTTTATCACCTCTGCAGTTTTTTTTTTTTTTGCTCTATAAACAAAAAAAGAGTGACAATTTTGGAAAAAACACAATATTTTGTACTTTTTGCTATAATAAATATCCAAAAAAAAAAAAAAGAATTTCTTTATCAGTTTAGGCCAATATGTATTCTTCTATATATTTTTGGTAAAAAAATTGCAATAAGTATATATTGATTGGCTTGTGCAAAAGTTATAGCGTCTACAAAATAGAGGTGGATTTATGGCATTTTTATTAGTATTTTTTTTTACTAGTAATTGCGGAGATCAGCGATTTTTATAGGGACTGCAACACTGATTACTGTATAAATGTCACTGGCAGGGAAGGGGTTAGCACTAGGGGGCAATCAAAGGGTTAACCTTTATCCTTTAAAAATTTAACAGCTCCCTGTTACCACTACACCTGCACCCACCCGATCTTTGGCCCCTAAAACCTCTTTTACCAGTGGTGTCTGCCCCTTGTTTGTAAGACCTACAATGTCCTGATGATGGACACTTTTGGGCAGCAATCACTACATCAGGAAGCATTTTCCACACTGTAGAATTGATCCTCTCACAAAACAGGACCTGGAACCTGCCATGTCACATGAGTAGAGCTTTAGGTAAAAAATGTGGCGTTTTAGGTAGATAAAAAAATAAAATAAAAGATATAGGTTAGGTTGGGGAGGGTAGCGGGAAACGTTTATTCTCTCTGAAGATAAGTTGTGTGTGATTGAAAATTTCCCTGAGGCTTTTGATAACTTTTTGTTCAGTTTATTATTTGCCATTTAACCACTTGACAACTGGGCACTTAAACCCCCTTCCTAACCAGACCAATTTTCAGCTTTTGGTGCTCTCACATTTTGAATGACAATTACTCAGTAATGCAACACTGTATCTATATGAAATTTTTGTCCTTTTTTTCACACAAATGGAGCTTTCTTTTGGTGGTATTTAATCACCGCTGGGTTCTTTATTTTTTGCGCCGTAAAAGAAAAAAGACCGAAAAATCTGTAAAAAAATACATTTTTCTTCATTTCTGTTATAATATTTTGCAAATTAGTAATTTTTCTTCATATATTTTGGCCAAAATTTATACCGCTACATATCTTTGGTAAAATTAACCTAAATCGGTAGATATTATTTGGTCTTTGTGAAAGTTATAGAGTCCAAAAGCTATGGTGCGAATATCTGAAAATTGATCACACCTGAAGTACTGACGGCCTATCTAATTTCTTGAGACCCTAACATTCCAGAAAAGTACAAAAAGCCCCCCAAATGACCCCTTTTTGGAAAGAAGACATTCCAAGGTATTTAGAAAGATGCATGGTGAGTTTTTTGAAGTTGTCATTTTTTCCCACAATTCTTTGCAAAATCAAGGTGTTTTTTTTTTACTTTTTTTTTTCCCACAAAATTGTCATATTAGCAGGTTATTTCTCACACACCGCATATGCATACCACAAATTACACCCCAAAACACATTCTACTATTACTACCGAGTACGGCGATACCACATGTGTGAGACTTTTACACAGCGTGGCCACATACAGAGGCCCAACATGCAGGGGAGCACCTTCAGGCGTTCTAGAGCACCCAGGCCAATTCTGACATTTCTCTCCTACATGTAAAAATCATCATTTATTAGCTAGAAAATTACATAGAACCCCAAAACATTATATATGTTTTTTAGCAAAGACCCTAGAGAATACAATGGCGGTCGTTGCAACTTTTTATCTCGCACGGTATTTGCGCAGCAATTTTTTTAACGCGTTTTTTTGGAAAAAAAACTGTTTTGTGCTTTACAAAAACCAAAACAGTAAAGTTAGCCTAATGTTTTTGCATAATGTGAACGATGAAGTTACGCCGAGTAAATAGATACCCAACATGTCACCTTTCAAAATTGCACGCGCTTGTGGAATGGCGCCAAACTTTGCTACTCAAAAATTCCCATAGGCGACACTTTAAAATTTTTTACTGGTTACATGTTTTGAGTTACAGAGGAGGTCTAGGGCCAAAATTATTGTCCTCGCTCTACCGATCGCAGCGATACCTCACATGTGTGGTTTGAATACCGTTTTCATATGTGGGCGGGACTTACGTATGCGTTCGCTTCTGCATGCGAGCACACAGGGACAGGGGCACTTTAAAAATTTTTTTTTTTTTATTGTTCATTTTACTTTATTTATTTTAGTTTGATGCTTTTTTTCCAAAAAAAAAAAAAATTTTGACCACTTTTATTCCTATTACAAGGAATATAAACATCCTTGTAATAGGAATATGGCATGACAGGTCCTCTTTACAGTGAGATATGGGGTCAATAAGACCCCACATCTCACCTCTAGGCTGGGAAGCCTGAAATAAAAAAAAAAAAAAAAAAAAACGATCCTGGCTTTGATCGTAGCGGTGAGTCGGTAGAAGCGCGGGAGGGGGGGGACATCCCCTCTCGCCTCCCGTAAGTAAGAACGATCAAGCAGTGGAACAGCTGCTATGATTGTTCTCATGGTGTAGGGAATCGCTGGCTGAAAAAGCTGATATCTGAATGATGCCTGTAGCTGCAACCATCATTCAGATATCTCCGCACAAAGTCAAGGACGTTGTATGACAGCCGGCGGGCGGGAAGTGGTTAAAACGCTTTTTTTTTTTTTAACACAAAGTTGTCCATTTATACAATATTTCTACCACATAACATGTACATACCAAAAATGACACCCCAAAATAGATTTTCCTGCTCCTCCTGAGTACGGCAATTCCACATGTGTGAGACTTCCACAGCCTGGCCACATACAGAGGGCGAGTACATGGCTCAGCATGGCAGGGTATGGCGGGGTATGGCGGAGTATGGCGGGGTATTGCGGGGTATGGCGGGGTATGGCGGGGTATGGCGGGGTATTGCGGAGTATGGCGGGGTATGGCGGAGTATGGCGGGGTATGGCGGAGTATGGCGGGGTATGGCGGAGTATGGCGGGGTATTGCGGAGTATGGCGGAGTATTGCGGAGTATGGCGGGGTATGGCGGGGTATGGCAGAGTATGGCGGGGGCATGGCAGAGTATGGCGGGGGCATGGCAGTGTATGGCGGGGGCATGGCAGAGTATGGCAGGGGCATTGCAGAGTATGGCGTGGGCATTGCAGAGTATTGTGGGGGCATTGCAGAGTATTGCACAGCATTGCAGAGTATTGTGGGGGCATTGCAGAGTATGGCGGGGGCATTGCAGAGTATTTTGGGGGCATTGCAGAGTATTGTGGGGGCATTGCAGAGTATTGCACAGCATTGCAGAGTATTGTGGGGGCATTGCAGAGTATTGTGGGGGCATTGCAGAGTATGGCGGGGGCATTGCAGAGTATTTTGGGGGCATTGCAGAGTATTGCACAGCATTGCAGAGTATTGTGGGGGCATTGCAGAGTATTGTGGGGGCATTGCAGAGTATTGCACAGCATTGCAGAGTATTGTGGGGGCATTGCAGAGTATTGCACAGCATTGCAGAGTATTGTGGGGGTATTGCAGAGTATTGCACAGCATTGCAGAGTATTGTGGGGGTATTGCACAGCATTGCAGAGTATTGTGGGGGTATTGCAGAGTATTGCACAGCATTGCAGAGTAGTGAGGGATGGCTGAGCATGGATGGATGGATGTCTCTGTGCAGCGCTGTGGGCACTACACATACAGCCCACAGCGCTGCAGACATCCATCCATCCCCCTCCCCGCTCACAGTGTACCGATCGGTACACAGGAGGGGAGGAGAGGAACCGGCGTCATCAGATGACGCCGGTCTGTTTACATGTGATCGCGCCGTCATTTGACGGCGCGATCACATGGTAAACGGCCGCGATCAGCGGCCATTTACCGGGATCCATGATGCGCCGGGTCCTCCGGACCCGGCGGTCACGGATGTGTTCGGGTGCGCGCCCCAGGGGGCGTGCGAGAGGGGATTTCTGGGAGGACGTCATAGTACGCCCTCCCAGAGTTATCCAACCGCCCTGCAGCCGTCATTCGGCTATGGGCCGGTTGGTAAGTGGTTAAAGTTTTAGTACACCCATAAACATATTTTTCAGCTGTTATTCATTATTAAAGAGTTAAACCACATCAATTTTTTTATATATGTGAAGCACCACCCCTGAGGTAGCCGCTTGGTGATTTTTGGTTTCTCTGTTCTATACCCAACTCCAAGAATGGCCTCAGGCCCTCTGGCACACCTGGTTAGTTATAAAATTTCTGCAAACACTTTCAAGAATGCAAGTGAAGAAAGTACCAATAGCCTGTCTGTGGATTGATATTAGAAACAGACAGACACAACTGGTAGTGATAAATTAGCTGAAAATATTATCACGGTTTAAAGCATACAGAAAATTGACAACACGTTTAAACCTTGCTGCAAAGAATTAATATAATTAATTAAATAATTATTTAATTAGAAAAGATAACCTTCAATGCTTAGCAACTGTAAGTATAGAAAAGGCAGTAATCTATATGCCCTTAACACAGGTGCTGAGAGAGAGGAGAGAAGACTTCTAAGCTCCTTCTGGGCTGCAAACACCGTTGAGAGGCACACATACAAAGAAAAGAATGGGTTACACAAGTACAGTAAGCACAGTTCTGTGACGTTATAGGTCCTGAGGTGAAGAATTGTAGTGTCTTCTGCTAGCAAACGGTGGGGCCCTTGATTTAAGAGTAGGTTTATACAAGCTTGCGTTGAGCAGTAATCATCTAAAGAGTGCTGCGTGAATTTGGCGGCGCTATATGGGTACCTTGAATAAAAATAGGGATGATTGTAAACACGCACCCACACTCACTCAGGTTGAACTGGATGGACTGGTGTCTTTATTCAACCTTACTAACTATGTAACTATGTAACTTCGATTAGGTTCATGTCCCCAGACCTTGAGGCACCCTATCAAACTCGAAGAACTCTACTGGGGTGATAAAAACAGTTTTTTTCTCTATCCTCAGGGTGCATGGATATTTGATAGTACCCACTTTTCAGGTCCAGCACGCTGAACCACTTCACTCCTGATAGGATCTGTAGGGCGTCTTCTATCCTTGGAGCGGTGTACTGATCAGGAATGGTCCTCCTGTTGAGCATCCGATAATCGATGCACAGCCTCAGGGACCCATTTTTCTACCGCACCACCGCCATGGAGGAGACATAAGGGCTTCCAGACTCCCTGATGATGCCTGAACTCTTCAGTTCTGCCAGATGCTCACGTAAATCTTCTAGGTCCCCCAAAGGTATTCGTCTGACTCTTTCCCTGAATTGCCTGTCTTCCTGAAGGCGAATCCTGTGCTGGGCACTTTTCGCACACCCCACATCAAACTCATCTTTCGAAGAACATATTCTGCCATCTCAGGAGCTTGGCTTTGACCTTTTCTTTCCACTCATGTGATAGTGTGATGTTTTGTAGGTAAACCTGTTCTATGGAGAGTTCTTCCTTCTCTCCCTTCCCTAAATCAGATGGTGAGACTGGGGTGGCTGGATTTACTTGTCCTAACAGCATTCGGGCTTGCAGTCTCAACGGCGAGGCCGTAACATTCCAGATGTTGACAGGGATCTTCCCACGACTCCATTGCAGAGCCCTAATTGATATGACTTCTGGGATTACCTCCAGTCTGTGTCCTCTCCCTGGTGGTCAGCTTCAAGGACAACAAAGGGGCCTAGTTGTTCCCAATTGAGCTTGACTGAAGCTTGTAGACACACCACCTCTCCAGGTGGTAGTGTCTTCTCACTTCTGTCCAATCGCCAAATCTTCCCCACTCCTTTAGCTGGGGCTCTCTGTTCTTCGACTAGCTGCTGATATACTTGTCTCAGCATAGGGTTTATGCCTTTGGTTGGGGTGTCAGACTTCAATACAAGAGGAGTGAGCAGGCTTCTGACAAGGTCAGTGTTCATTCCTATTATCAGAGAACTCTTGTTGGCTCCTGATGGGCGAGGGCATACAACGGCTAAGGTATCAAACGTTTCCTTGGGTTCGGTCACAGAGGGGTTAAAAGTCAACCTAACCGGTAAGTATCCATCATATGGGAAATTTTGGGTTCCAATACCCCATATCTCTAGTTCCTCCAATTTCTGCAGGGGTAAGTGTTTGAGGTGTCGGTCGTAAAATTCTCTATATAGCAGGGTAACTTGCGCCCCCATGTCCAGAAGGGCCTTTATATAGATGCCTTCTACTTGAATTGACATGATGGGAGAATGTCTCACTAGTTTGTCAGGGAATCTATCCGAAGTAGGGTAGTTAGTTTGTCCTGTCATTTGTATTCGCGCCCACTTCTTGATGGGCTTCAGGTTTTGCTGGCGTCTCTGTTGGGCTCCACAGGGCTGGTATGCACCTACTCTCCGCGACAGGGCACTTGAGGTTGATGGGAGTGGATTGTCTGGTCCTTCAGAAACAGCAGTAAGGGCCCACTGCGACAGTTTAGGCTTCTGCTGTGGCCTCCCTGGGTCTTTTCCTTTTGAGCTAACTGCTGTAGGTGGGCACCCATTTGGCTTCTTCACCAGGGCCCTCTGAGGTTTCCTGCTGGCTTCTGGGAACCAGCTGACATGTTTTAGTAGAATGGGGGAGTTGGGTTGGTAATGACCCACTCCTCCACAATTAAAACAAACTATTAAAACAGATTAATTCAAGGCACTTCACCATCTCAACAGCCTTAAACCACCCTCGGGAACTTTTAAAAATAGTCGCCCAGACTATGAACCCAACCTGCCTTGAGCCCCCAGCAAATGAAACTCAAGAATTTTGCAATGAGCTATCGGACTTTTTCATCGACAAAATCGACAACATCTGGAAAACAATTCAACAGAAAAAAACTACCAACCTCAATCAACGAAAGCAAAAAGAGGAAATCGATACGAACATCACACAAGGACCGAAATTCTCGCTAATCCCAATCACCACTGACAGCACCAAAAACATCATCAGAAGCCTCAGAGACAGCACTTCACCAAACGACATTATTCCCACAAAACTTCTGAAAGAATGTTCCGACATCCTCGTTACCACTATAACACATCTCATAAATCAGTCATTCAAAGAAGGGACTGTCCCGATCGCCCTCAAGCAAGGCATCGTCAAACCTCTTCTAAAGAAACCCAACCTCGACTCTAAAGACCCCAACTACCGCAGGCCGATAACAAGTCTCAACACCATCTCCAAGGTCATGGAGAAAGCAGTCGTACAACAGCTACAACTCCACCTGGACACACACAAACACTTGGACCCCCTGCAATCAGGCTTCCGCCTAGGCCACGGCACAGAAACGGCACTCCTCAAAGTATGGGACGACGCCCTCTAAGCTGCAGATGATGGAGAATCAAGTCTCCTGGTACTGTTGGACCTCAGTGCAGCGTTCAATACAGTGGACCACAACACCCTACTCATCCGCCTCACAGAAGTAGCGGGAGTCACAGATTCAGAGCTACAATGGTTCGCATCGTTCCTGGAAAATCGCTCTCACAGTCATTTTTGACTCAGAAATGTCAATGGATGCACAAATTGGATCAGTAGTCAGCGGATCTCACCACCTTCTTAGCCTGCTACGCAGACTTATCCCCTTCATTCCAAAAGAGGACAAAGCAGCAGTAATTGGAACCATCATTAACTCCCGACTCGACTACGCAAACTCCCTCTACGCCAGACTACCTAAATACCAGATTGCATGCCTACAACTCATCCAAAACACCGCAGCAAGACTGATGACAGGAAAAAAACCCTGGGAATCCATTTCTCCATCCCTGAGGAGCCTACATTGGCTAACCATAAAGGATCGGATCACATTCAAGACCCTCTGCCTCACCTACAAATGCCTACATGAAAACGCGCCTTAATACCTATGCGAGAAAAAAAAACCCTACGTACCTAATCGCAGTCTTCGATCAACCCACCAAAACCTCCTCCACGTTCCCAATTCCCGCTACAAATCAAAGGGAGAACGGAACAAATCCGGCACTACGCACTCACCATAACTTCCACCCTACATTTCTCACCACCATCACCGTTTGAAACCACTATCTTGGCAGGTAATAACCAGAAGGGCCTCATATCAAGCATATATAAGATCCTGAACGTCTTCTCTGAAGATGGCCAGGGTAAACACCGGTACATGACAAAATGGGAGGGGATCCTCGGTGAGGAGCTCCCTATTTCACAATGGCAGATCATATGGAATCAAACAGCAAAGAGTTCACTGTGTTCTCTATACAAAGAAAACTCCTATAAAATCCTCCTGCTGTGGTACATGACCCCAGAGGTTCTTCACGCCATCTTCCCCAATAGTTCCGATAGATGTTGGAGATGCCAGGGAGCAAGGGGCACCTTCATACATATATACTGGAGCTGCCCACTGTTAACTCCCTACTGGTCCACAGTCGAACAATTACTAGCACGACTCTTGGACACACAAGTCCAGGCATCCCCAAAATTCTTCCTATTAGGTCTATCGCCACTTAAACTCCCCACTCCATATAAAAAATTGGTTCGCCACATACTAACGGCGGCAAGATGCCTTATAGCACTACATTGGAAACGTTCCTCCCCTCCCTCTGCTGAGGATCTATATGCTAGAATAAAGGATATAGAGGTGATGGAGAAGATGACAGCCAGGATACAAGATAGACTGGAAGCACATAACAGGGTCTGGGAGCTATGGCACCTCCGGGAGGACCCACCATGACCAGGTAACACCACCGTTGATATACCTACAACATCCCCCCTTCTACTTTCCTCTTTTCCTACTATCCCCTTCTTCTCTTCTATACCATGTATACAAGTGATTTTTATAAGTTACAGAGAACTAGTCTATGATTCTGCAACCACGTTAAAGTTATAAACTTGCCAATAGACATATTGAATGACAGAAGATGACGCTCAGTTGGCACTTTGCAAAGTTTAATTATTGGAACATAGCAATTGAATACTAGTACTTTATACAGAAAATTTACACTTTTATAATACTGTGACATTCACCACTTGTTAATGCATAATGTACTGCAAAAACGAAATAATAATAAAAACGTTATTTGGAAAAAAAAAAGGGAGAACGAAGATTCACAGTGCAAGGACCACGGCTATGGAACACTCTACTGACCAACATCCGCATGGAAGAAAACAATCAGGCCTTCAGGAAGAAACTCAAGACCTACCTCTTCTAACAAGAAGACTTGAACCATAGGTTTCTATGCAGAAACGACTGTAGGTTTTGAAGTCTGCTTATCCAGACCTGTTGGTCATTAAGCCTTTTTGACTTCTATGACGTATGTCTTTTCAAGTCAATAAGTTCTGGTAATCCTCTTGACGCCCTCGGTGACGGCTCCTGCACTATTTATAGTTCTTCTGTTCACCTGTGGTTTTTCTACATTTCCATTTACCTACCTGATCCAGTTGATCCCTCTTATTGTAAAATTTGGGAGGATTTTGATCTCTTGCCTCTGGTAAGCCTCCACTGGCCCTTGGTGGTGTTTTTTCCTTCACTTTTCATTTCTACAATCAACATTTATGGACTTTTTTACAAAAGAACTTTTAAGGTGTTAATCCCACTGGACTTTTTTTTAATTTTATTTTTGTTTTTATTAATTAATATTTTTACTAATATTTAATAATTTTCACTTTTTTGGTATATCACATATTTGTTTTAGCTTATAGCACTTCACTTTGCTTCACTTTGTATTCCAAAGGATACATCATAAGTCTGTGATATCAGTTTCACATACACTGTATTTGGTGTGTGTTAGGTGCTTCGTCTTCTCCTTGTGGCCTAGGCTCTTGGATGTGGCTCAGTGGAGGTCCTCGCCGGCGGTTAATCAATGACACATACACACATAGGTATGCTGAAAATGATTACAATTCTTTATTTTTAGATTCGCTTTTTTATGCTGTCTTTACAAGACTCTGCCCACAATTTTGGGGCCAATCAAAATGATGATACATATTAGCATATTCGGTAATTTCCAAACATTAATACATCTTGTGATATCAAAAACTGGTGACCCCTGTTTTTCAAGTTAATAGGTCAAAACATTCCTTACCCTCTGTCATTGTCCATTTGGGTGACCACAGCTTCCCTAAAAAAGCCTAATGCCAGACAAAAAAGTACCGATATAACCACAAACAGATGCTTCCTCTGATGAACACGGAAAAGAGGAAAAACAGACAGTATGGTATATTTTAGTAAGATCACAAGACAGCCTGACCTACATTAAAATATAATCATATTTTTCTGATTAAACAAGCAAAATCTGATTTAAAGCAAAAACCCTGAATATATCATGAACAGGGTGAGATCAACACTTAATCAATAATGAAATGTAATATAGAATCTCCTTACAATCCTCCCTTTGACCATTCGATATCATCGAAATGGTCATTCTACCTTTTCGTCACGCCTCAAGGAGTCATATTCCTCAGCTACCTGTCCATCACGCCTCAAGGATTCATATTCCTCGGCCTCATTTCCCTGGTTCTCGTACCATACCGTGGGATCTCTGGTAATGGAAGTCAGCTTCATGGTTTCGGAAGGTGCTTTGCTACCCTTTTGGTAGAGGCATTTGAGTAACGTGAAGCATGCATACAAGAACAATATGAAAAGCAGTATGGTAAAAATTGTCATTGCAGTGTTCTTAAACCATGAAGTGAGACCTCCAAAACTGAACCCGGTAGAGAAAGGGTCCCATGTTTTCCCAATATCCCTTGCATCCTGTTGTAGCTTGTTTACCTCTTTTCTGTGTTGTGTAATGATGTCATAGTAATCAGGGATCTCGATACTCGTGTTGTGTATCCAAGTGCAGCATTCATAGTCCTCAGTAATTTCACAGAGGCCAGTGAGGGCTGCGCTCATGCTTTCTATAGCAAGGTCATGAAGCTCCAATTGTTTTCTAATAGCTCTGGTTTCTAGGTTTAATTTTGAGATGTCATCAGAGTCCTTCTCCAAGATCTCATCAATGATTGAGGTGTAGTTATTTAGTCTCTTCATCAAATCTATTCCCCAACCTGTCCAGGAAGGGAACCAAGCCCAGGTCATATCTTTCTCTAGGAATATTTCTCTCTTTCCAAGATGTTTTAGAGGGTATCTTGGGTGGGTGCTAGCTTTAAGTAGGTGTCCTTGCCCATTGCCCCCAACTACTCCCATTACAGGAACTATTTTAGCAAGGTAGCACCATCCCTGAGGTTCTTCAGGAATCCATGGGTAACAAAGCAGTTTGCCACAACAGATGTACGTGGTGTTACCTAATGCCAAGGGTCGTTGACTAACAACGGTCCTTGCACCCTTTGAATGACCAGATGCCATCAGCAGAGCCAACAACTGTGCGACCATGGAGTGGGAACTAGAATTAAAAAGGTCATAGATGGTAGCATTTATCACAGGGTCTGAGGTGCGAAAAAGTGAGCTGTCGGTAAGGGAAGCCATGGAGACATTAAGTTTTGACCGTTTGCACACCTCAGCTCCCCTGGAAATGTTTCCCAGTATGAAACACCAATCTGGAGCGTGGCTCCTGCCCACAATTTGAAAACTGAGGGGCTTATTGGGACTTTTTCTTATGACATTGGCAAGAGTTATGGGGGGTGTTCCATTCAAAAAAGGAGTGATGTTTAAGGGAATGGCCATCAATGGGATTCTGGCTGTACTGGGGTGGAGTTTGCTGCATATCCAACATTTCTCAAAACCAGACTTTTGTGCATAACTGTACTTAAACCTCAACAACGACATCTTGTCAGTGAAACCTGAAGGGGGTTCAGTGGGGGACATACTTCTTTTATATTTTATGCTAGGTGCTTTGGCTATCTGGGCCTTTCCACAAATCCCTTTTAGTAGCCCTAAACCTTCTGGATGGTACACACAATTCGCTATTAACCAAGTAGGTAGGAATACTATCAGAATCAGACATGTCCAGAGGCATAATGTTTTTCCTGACACAAAGGTGGAAATCATTTTGTCAGGTACTGTGTGCAAAGTTCTGTTACACGTTTCTTCCTGTTGGTGGGGGATTCGTCTCGTCGTCCAGAGAATTTTGTTTTATGCCTTCTTGAATGTCCTTCAAATCCGGTCGTTGTTCCTGAAGAGAGAAGTCTTGGGATGCTGGTGGAGGGTCAGGGGTCTGGGGTTGCTGTGGACACTTCTTTAACCGGCTGGCGTGGATCCAGGTGTTTCCTAGATCGGTCAGCACAGCAGTCCTGGAAACCTTCTCTATTTTCCAGGGTCCGGTGAAAATGGGTCCAACCTTCTTTTTGTGTGCCAGTTGTTTCACCAGTACTTTGTCTCCTGGGATGAAGGGATGAGTAGGTTCTGTTGAAAGAGGAGAAAAGGTGACAGAGACTTGTTCGTTCATATCTTGTAGCATACTTACCAGATTTTTCACGTACATTTCCTGTTGAGAATAGATGTTAATGTCAGTGTTTTGATCTAAGAGGGGCAGCTCTATGTTTGCAGGAACTCCCATCAAAATCTCAAAGGGCGAGAGTTTTGTTCTAGCATGTGGTGTTGTCCTGATCTGAAATAGGACAGAAGGAAGGTAATCCAACCATCCGTTCATGGTGCCCCCCGTGGCCTTTTTTAACTTGTCCTTGATGTTCCTATTCATTCTTTCCACTACTCCTGCACTTTGTGGGTGGTAAGGGATGTGCAGTTTCCACTGTAAGCCTAGTAACTTAGCTAAAGTCTGTGTAACAGAGGAGCTGAAGGCAGGCCCTCTGTCTGACCATATGGCCGTTGGTATTCCGAACCTACAAACCCAATGGTTCAGTAGGCATTTGGCAGCAATTTTAGCAGTCTCACCTGTACAAGGAATTCCTTCAACCCAGCCCGACCATTTGCATACGATTACGCAAAGGCATTTCAAATTACCTCTTTGTTTGGGCATGTGTGTGAAGTCTATTTGCAAATCTGTTAGGGGACCCAGGGGTGAGGGCAGGTGGCCATGTAATCCATGATTTTTCCCTTGGACATTGTTTTGTGCACAGGTCAGACAACTGCTGGTGAGGAGTTTCGCCTGTTTACTTAAGTTGTTTGTGCAGAAAGACTTTGTGTATATGTTTGTTAGGGCGGTGGTACCTATATGTCCTGGACCATGGAGATAGGAAAGTATGAGAACACTACTTGATTCTGGTATTCCCAATATCTTCCCCTCTTTTGACCAAAGACCTTCTTGGTCCTTGGTCAAGCCATCCTTGACCCAAAAAGAAACATCCTCTTCTGTAGCTAATCCCTGTATTTGTGCCACAACGGTTTTAAAGTTGGGGGATGTAAAATGTTCTTTGAAGAACATTGTTGTGGGGGCTGGCTGACCAATGTACAGGGCAGCGGCTTTTTTTGCTTCTCTGTCTGCCAGAGCGTTTCCTTTGGAAACTCTGCTGTTATCCGATGAATGTGCTTTCACTTTGACGACCGCTATCCTCTTTGGGAGAAGAATTGCTTACAGGAGTGCTTTAATTTGCGTAGAGTTGGCGATTGGCTTGTTGTCAGCGGTTTTAAATCCTCTATTCGCCCAGATTACGCCATAGTCGTGCGCTACACCAAAAGAGTACCTACTATCTGTGTAGATGTTTACCTCCTCATCAGAGAAAAGTATGCAAGCTCTTGTGAGTGCCTCCAATTCTGCTACCTGTGCAGAGGAGGGTGGTAAGGCTTTTGCTTCCAACACCACATCAGGTAGTTGGACAATGGCATACCCTGTCAGGAATGTTGCATCAGAGGGGCGAGTACAACTGCCATCTATGAAGACGTCCTGTACTCCTGGTAAGGGAATGTCAGTGAGATCTGGGCGAGGGCTGGTTATTGCTGCAACCTGTTCAACACAATTGTGCTTCTGATCAGGGTCTCGTGGCAGCTTGAGCAAAGAATGTAAAAGACGGACAGTGGGATTACTTGGTGGTGCGTGTTTGAGGGTGAGGTTATCAGTATTCAGAAGTGTGATCTCATACCCACTGAGCCTTTGTGCTGTCATGTGCTGTGTGTTCATGTTCTGTAGAAGGTGGGTTACTGAATGAGTAGTGTAGAGAGTCAGTTCATGGCCTAATACTGATTTGTTAGCCTCCTGAACTGCCATAGCACAAGCAGCAAGGTTTTGTAGACAGGATGGCATCCCCTGTACTTGGGTAGGCAACTTTTTTGAGAGATAGGAGACTGGTCGGTACCCGGTTCCATGTTGCTGTGTCAAAACCGCAGCAAAAGAATTTCCTGATACCACACAGTATAATTGAAAGGGTTTGCCATATTCTATCAATCCCAGGGCGGGGGCCTGAGTCAGACTTTTTAACAAGGCCTGAAATGCACAGAGCCTCTCTGTTGTCCAATCTACTGTCTTTGGGGCGGTGGACAAGGTAGCCTCCCTCAGAATGCCATCATAATATGAACAATCTGGGATCCATTGGCGGCAATATACAATTGCACCCAAGAATGAGAGCAAAGTTGCTTTGTCTCTTGGAGGACTGAGAGCCTGCAGGGCTGCGGCACGTTTGGGGGATACCAGCCTGGTTCCCTCCTTCAGAATGCATCCCAGGTATTCTACCTGACTTTGACACCATTGTATCTTCCTCTTCGATGCTAGGTGGCCAGACCTGGCCAGGTGATGTAACAGAGATGTGGAATCGACCGCACAATCTTCAGCAGATCGACTGCACAGGAGCAAGTCGTCCACATACTGTATTAGCACCGACCCGCGCTCAGCAGTCCATGACTTAATTGTCTCATTAAGGACCATGGAGAAGGCTGCGGGACTGTCCACATACCCCTGAGGTAATCTTGACCAGGTCAACTGCTTTTTCCCCCCCCATGAGAATGAGAACATGGGCGATACCCCATCATCGATCGGGATGCTAAAATACGCGTTCGCCAGGTCTACTACTGTGTAGCAAAGGGAATCAGCAGGTATTTTCAAAAAGATGAAAGAAATATCTGCCACCAAAGGTGGCAGAGGTATAACCTGCTTGTTCACGGCCCTTAGGTCCTGTACAAGCCTCCATTCCCCATTTGCCTTTTTCACAGGGTAGATTGGTGTATTCCAGGGGCTTATGATGTGTTTCAGAATCCCTTTTGCTATGTAATCATTGATTAATGGTGTGATGCCTTCAATTTTTTCAAGTGGCAAGGGGTATTGCTTGTGATATTGTACTACAGCGTCTGGACGCATTTGTGGTGTGTAGGGGGTACAGTTGATAAAACCCACACTCCCTTTGTTGTCTGCCCATATAGCATGTGTTTCTAGAGTGGGTGGCAATGATGCAAAGAGTCCCCTGAAAGTGTGTCTCTTTGGGGCATGTAAGTCACAGAACGGTGAGTTGGCAGTGAGGGAGCCCCCTCTGTCAAATTTAATGGTGATATTCAGTTTTGAGAGTAGGTCCCTCCCCATTAAAGATACTGGGCAATCCACAAGGACAGCAAAACTCTGAGTGCACAGTTCCTGCCCTTCTGGAGTAGCCACGGGCAATGGTGGAGTGATGGGGTGGGTAACTGATGTCCCATTTATACCAATAGAGTTTCCCTCAGTGCAGTGCGGTGTGTCATATATGGCATCATTCAAACTACTGAATGTAGCCCCTGAATCCAGAAGTAGACATATCAGGTGATTGTCTACCCGCAATAGTACCTGTGGAAGACTTTTCCACGATGGATTATAACACACAAGGCTGAGGGACGGGACATACTCTTGGCATCCCTATTGTGGTGTCCGCCGAGCGGATGGCCACTGCATCGGAATGCGTGGGGGTGGTCTGTGAGGTTGAGGCTGGTATTGGGGTTGTGGTGGGGGTGGTTGGGGTTGTGGTGGGTGAGGATACCTGATATCCTGAAGGCGACGGGGGCCGGTGTTAAGATTCCTACCCCTTCCTCTCTGGGCGTTTGTTCTAATTCTGTAGGGACATTGGGACTTCCAGTGCCCCAGTTCCCCACAGTTAAAGCACCCCTGGTCTGGTGGGTAGGCCTGGTCTGGGGAATAAGATTGCATTGGTGGATAAGGTTGCATTGTCATTATGTGGGTGGGCGGGGTCCCACCAGTTGGCAGAGTCTGGGTTGGTGTTAGGGAGGGAAAAATACCACCCTTCTGTTCAAATACCCCTGATGTTTCTCGTGACCTAGCATCTTTCATAAATTCATCTGGGGGTTGTTCTGCCCATTTTGGATTAGTGAATTTAAGCAACTGTGTCACCTTCGTATCGCCACCAGCCATAATGGTGGTGGTGAACAATTGGGGGTTGGCGTTATCTACTGCTTTCCACAGACTATATACCCGGGTACAAAATTCATAGAACTTTTCCTTCGGTCCCTGTTTTGCTAGGACAAGTTCCTGAAGTGCAGATGAACCCTTGTATATAGCAGACCAATGATTCCCCATACCTTTCCAAAAAGACACCCAATCTTTATTTTCCTCTATGTGGGCTGTCCATAAGGCCTCTACGGGATGCCCCTCTGGGCTGTCAGGGTCAACTATACTAAGAATCCCTGCTATATCTTCCTTATCCAGGCTTGTCCCTGCACTGTATTTTGCAAGGAAAGCACCAGCCTCCCTAGGGCTTTTCTTTGGGCTGGGGCATAACTCCTTTATTTTTGACAGTGTGCCTAGGGGTAGGGGAATATGGACTTCCGTCTCCCCTATATGCATGAGTGGTGCTTTAAAGGTGGCACCTAGAGTTTCCTGTTCCACCTCCATTTCTCTTTCCTCAGTAGAGGATTCATCCTGCTCCCTTTCCTCCTGTGGGGGTTTCTGGCTTCTGAGTGTAGTGGATGGCTGTGAAATTATCTTTTCTTCAGCTTCCTTAATCCTTCTTGCCTTTTTCTCCAGTTTCTTCTCGTACGCCTCTAAATCTTCCCTTTTCCTCTGTATCCTTTCTTCCTCTTCCTGCTGTCTCTTATTAAATTCTTTCTGTTTCTCCTCCCATTCCTTTTCCCTGGGGCTTAACTTCCTGACTCCTTCCTCTTCTCCCTTTTCCAGGGACACTCCATCCCTTTCTTCCTTAGCTATCACAGAATACTCTCTCATCTCACCATCCCTCTTATCTAGCTCTCTTTTGTAACGTTCTAACTCTTCCTCCCTTTTCTTGAGCTCTTTTAACTTCTCTTCTAATTCCCTCTCCTTCGGATCCAACCTCCTAATCCTCTCTTCTTCTCTCCTACGTATACCTTCTACCCGGACTTCCTCTTTCTGTTTCTACTTTCGTTTTCCCATCGTGTAACCTGCGCCTGATCAGCTGCACTATATACCATGGTAGCTAATACTGCTGGATCCAAAGATGGATACAGCTGAAGACATGGACCCAATGTTCCATCCTCCTGTTTAACCATCACATAAGGGGGGGGTGCTTCGGGTTGTTGTGATAGGGCGGGTGAATTTACAGGTTTTGGTGTGGGGGCTTTAGTTACATACTCTGTTTTATATTTGGCTAAGCATTTATTCCATATTTTGTAACAATTTTTCATATACTGGATGTCTTCCCATTTCCCAGGTGGGTAGGAGTGCTTGTGTACCTGACACACCTTGCTCACTTCCTTCCACTCATCCTCAGAACAGGGTCCCACTGGCCCTGGGTCATGTATCCCCAGCTGTTTGCACCTATCTCTAACCTGTGTCCAAAATGGTTCTACCTGTGACCCTGGCAGTGTGTTTTTAACATACTCATAGGGAGATGGATTGGCCATGGTCTGGGTTGCTGCAGAATTCCCCATCCAACAACCTCGGAAGTGTATGACTAGTACAGGGACAGAGATGAAAGCAACCTGTTTGTGCTATAATCTGTTCCCTGACTTGGGAGTAAGTCCCTTGGTCTCTTATGGCAGTGGGGCTGAAATAGCTATGAAGATTAACTCTTAGTACCCGGTGTACAGTGCCCCTCCTTGTGGCGGGATAGACCCCCCTTGCACCAAGCCGGTATGAAAATCCGGTTGGTCTAGTAGTGAGCAGGATCCACGTCCTGTCGACACTAAGGAACAGTAGACCAAAGGTGCAACGTGGGCAGGCGGGCGCTATCTCACTACAGTCAGGCTCCTGTCCTAGGTTGTTCATTTAGTACATATATGTGTAATACAATATCAACAAAATCCCTCTAAATCAATACAATACTTTAAATTCAGTTGTCATACACATATATTATCATACACTTATCTCTAATTCTCTAATACTCTATACACTCTAAATACTTACGGTGTTACCTAGAAGCAAAACAAGCAAGAAAACAAGCAAAATCTTATATATACAGTGGCATGATAAAGTTACATTATATGAACATGTTATAATGAGTATAATAAGTGCACTTTTCAATATTTTCCCCAAAAATTGGGCGTCCACTAAGCCACTCCTTATACTACGGGCGTATTCTATACTTCCCGAGTTTTAAACACACATATATATCTATCTACTCAATACAGTCAGACCAGCCTAGTCAGACTACTCAAAAACCAAAAAAAAAACCTCTGCGAGCCCTTCTAACCCTCCAAGGGGCTACAGCCCTAGCCCGTTGCGAAGGCACAGTTATGTAAGTGGGTGGACATACAAGGTTATTTGAACAAGGCAAGCATCAATACCAGTTACCAAAAAATAGGCAAAAAGGTATAAAAAATGTCTTACCTGTTCAAAACACCCCACCACTTCTGGTACCAAAACTGTTAGGTGCTTCGTCTTCTCCTTGTGGCCTAGGCTCTTGGATGTGGCTCAGTGGAGGTCCTCGCCGGCGGTTAATCAATGACACATACACACATAGGTATGCTGAAAATGATTACAATTCTTTATTTTTAGATTCACTTTTTTATGCTGTCTTTACAAGACTCTGCCCACAATTTTGGGGCCAATCAAAATGATGATACATATTAGCATATTCGGTAATTTCCAAACATTAATACATCTTGTGATATCAAAAACTGGTGACCCCTGTTTTTCAAGTTAATATGTCAAAACATTCCTTACCCTCTGTCATTGTCCATTTGGGTGACCACAGCTTCCCTAAAAAAGCCTAATGCCAGACAAAAAAGTACCGATATAACCACAAACAGATGCTTCCTCTGATGAACACGGAAAAGAGGAAAAACAGACAGTATGGTATATTTTAGTAAGATCACAAGACAGCCTGACCTACATTAAAATATAATCATATTTTTCTGATTAAACAAGCAAAATCTGATTTAAAGCAAAAACCCTGAATATATCATGAACAGGGTGAGATCAACACTTAATCAATAATGAAATGTAATATAGAATCTCCTTACAGTGTGTTTCATTTAAAATTTGTTTTGAGGTTTATAGCGCTACACTTTTTCTGTTTGAAGTCTGCTTGGGCTCTGAGATATTCTCGTTAGCTTCGTAGGGTGATCCTGGCTGCTAGCAGCATCATCATCTCCATCATTTGCGACACCTGGGAATATCAAGAGCTGTGTCATCACTAGTTGCATTAATTACTCTGACCTTAGTGACAGATTATGGCTTCAGGTTTCTTTTTTTTTTACTCTCCAACAGAGCTTCTTCTCGCACCATCCAGATTAATTCAAGGCACTTCAAAATTCCACAGTTTTCAACTGGATCATAATAGGATCTAAGGACTAAGCCCCCCTTAAAACCTGTTGTGCCTAGACCCTGTCAACTGACCTGGGATCTATAACTTTCTTTAGCAGTATCTGGTGCATTATCTTGTCAAGACACCTCATGTATTCTGACAGTTTCTCCCCCTCATCTAGGTAGGTATGCTCAAACTGAGGAGGTCTTTTCTGTTCTCCCAAACACATCTTGCAAGATATCAACCCCACTCATCTAAGGCTTACATGGATGGCTGCAGCCATTCCTCAAAACTCTCTTCACTAACAGGAACTGGCTGTTTTCCAGAAAAGGTTCCCGGCTTTTGGTATTTGGACCCTGTGTATAGTGGACTACTCTTCTGAAACTTTTCCACAAACTCTTCCAAGGCGGCAATGAATTCCCGCCCTATCATGGCTACAGGTGTTGGTAAGATAGCTTCTTCCGATGAGGCTACTTGGCCTGAACTTTCTGGGCTCACATCGACAGGATCCATCTTGATGCTTTCAAGGGTGTTGTCTTGCTGGTTTGCTATCAGAACAGGAAATCCTGGATGAGCCACCATGTGTATGCTCACACTGAGGAGGTCTTTTCTGTTCTCCCAAACACATCTTGCAAGATATCAACCCCACTCATCTAGGGCTTACATGGATGGCTGCAGCCATTCCTCAAAACTCTCTTCACTAACAGGAACTGGCTGTTTTCCAGAAAAGGTTCCCGGCTTTTGGTATTTGGCCCCTGTGTATAGTGGACTACTCTTCTGAAACTTTTCTACAAACTCTTCCAGGGCGGCAATGAATTCCCGCCCTATCATGGCTACAGGTGTTGGTAAGATAACTTCTTCCGATGAGGCTACTTGGCCTGAACTTTATGGGCTCACATCGACAGGATCCATCTTGATGCTTTCAAGGGTGTTGTCTTGCTGGTTTGCTATCAGAACAGGAAATCCTGGACGAGCCACCATGTGTAGCACCACCCCCAAAGGAGCCGCTTGGTGATTTTTGGGTTCTCTGTTCCACGCCTCAACTCCAAGAATGGCCTCAGCCCTTCTGGCACACCTGGTTAGTTATAAAATTTCTGCAAACACTTTCAGGAATGCAAGTGAAGAAAGTACCAATATCCTGGCTGTGGATTGAAATCAGACACAACTGGTAGTGATAAATGAGCTGAATATATTATCATGGTTTAAAGCATATAGAAAATGTTTAAACCTTGCTGCAAAGAATTAATATATTAGAAAAGATAACCTTCAATGCTTAGCAACTGTAAGAATAGAAAAGGCAGTAATCTATATGCCCTTAACACAGGCGCTGAAAGGGGGAAAAGAAGACTGGTCAACTTCTCAGCTCCTTCTGGGCTGTAAACACCCTTGAGAGGCACACATACAAAGAAAGGAATGGGTTACACAAGTATGGTAAGCACAGTTTGGAGCAGTAATCATCTAAAATGTCCCGTTGGGTAGAACTTTTAAAAGGACAAACTACTAGAGATGGCAACTCCAAACACTAAAAAGGGAAATTGGTGTCTGCATGCAGTGTCAGTGTGGTGTCAAGAAGGATGTTGGGTTTACACCCGCTCCCCAGTCCTATGTGCGATGACACAACGATAGTCCCAGGTGCTGGTTCAGGCTCCTGATGCCCTAGCGAAGTTGTAAGGCACTGGATCTTTTGCTGATGGCCTATCGAGATGACTGGTATCAAAACTCGCAAGGTGAACAGGCAGCAGTCGACCTAATACCCAGACTGGTATCTCGATCCCTGGAAGGTGTGGGTCATCTCCGCTGAGCTGAGTGGTGCTGGGCTGCTGAGTAGGGTACCTGGACTAAATAAATAGTGGACCACATGGTTGTCTCTGCTCCTGGCTCCCCTCAGGCGTCCTAACTCCTCTGAGTCCAGGCAACATTCTCCTGGCCTTCTCTGGAAAAGCTTGGCTTTCTCCCACTCTGATGCTGCGAGAGTCTCACTCTCTCAGTCTCCTCAGTGGTTTTCCTCACACCTGTCACCTCACCACACTCTCTCTCTCTCTCCCTCTCTCTCTCCTCAGAACCTCTCTCCTTATTCTCCTCACAGACTTTTTCTCTGGGCTTCAGGATATCTCTCCTCTGTTGGGGCACACAGTCCCTGGTGTCAGCGTGTGGCTCTCTCCTCACACTAGCACCTCAGTTCCTTTCCCTCACACACTCCTCTTCTCCTCACTGTTAAGTGTCACTGTGTTCCAGCAAAGGACTTTTTGAGCCTTGGTATCACCCTCTCTTTTAAGCAATCTCATCTTCTCTGCCTCCTGTCAACACTCTCTCTCTCTTTTACCTCAGTACATTCCTCTCTTCTGTCCCCTCAGCACTTCCTGAAACTCCCCTTTTTCCCAGTGTCTCTCTCTCTCTCTGTTTTCTGGAAGGACCAGTCAAGATCTCTCTGTCTCCATCTTGTGGCCAAAAGGAGGAATTGCATTACAACATGCCTGCTACATATATTTCCCTATTGATAAGATATCTTGGTTGGTTTCCCTGGGTATGCACACATGCTGTGACCATTGTGAGAGGTTCTCCCTCTCCATTATCAAAAGTATGGAGAATGCAACATATATGCAGAAAAATGCATGGGAAGATGGACATTTTCCAAACACCCAGGTGCAAGGAATTATGTCAGGAGCTATAGTTGTTGAAGTATCCAAGGAAATAAGAAGCCTGAACCTGATTCTGCACACCTTGCTATATCCAACATTTCACTTTAGGTTGGACTGACCCATTAAACACACAGTTTTTAAGTTAATCTATAACTTCTCCTTCTGAATGTGGATGATGGCACTGTAATTATTTTAATTTAAAAAAATATCTATTTTCCTAATCAATTCAATATACAGTCATGTGACCCAGATCTTTCCTAACCTGTCTACAGGGAAACAGTGCAAGGACAAGCTTTTTGTCCTTTGCTGCTGAAATGCAGAGCAAACAAATAATATCAATAAACTTTTTTAATTGTTTGAAATGATCCTACAAAAATATATTTGAAATCAAAACTTTATTATTTTTGGCAATACCATGATGTGAGTGGATTTCTGTCAATCACAGGCTGTCACACACCTCCAGCCTGTGTCTGTTGTGTGTATGTGAGGGAGGTAAAGCCTCCTTCAATCAAGATGTAATAGCCCACCCTACTATGTTTAACTGTTTAGTGGGCAGGGAGGAGGAGGGAGGGAGTGGGCTGTCATTTACCACTGTGTATACACCCACATGTGTAACTCTATAGTGACATGAGTTGCTCAGATGTGATCAAGGAAGAAATGCTCAGCATACAAGCACACTAAAAACTGAGATTGTGCACAAGCTGCCAACAGCTGCTATGCAGAATCCCCAGCTGCAGTGGTGACATGAACAGGAGGGAGGGATAGAGAACAACAGGATCAACTTCAAGTTGTTTTTACAATATACATAAAATAAATTCTATAGTCCTCAGTGAGTATGAACAACATGTGATACAGCATTAATTGATAGTTTTTAATTATGTGGGTTTAATGACACTTTAAAGTCAGTGACTCAAGGAGCATTTTAGACCTTTAACAAATTATCCCTCAAGAGAGTGGTCTATTGACAGTATGATGGCAGTAATAAAAAAAAAAACAGAACATCTACCCAGATAGCAAGCAATTGAGCTGCAAGTTTGAAAATGACTTGCTAAGCTTTTGCTAGACTTGCCAGGTTTCACATGTTTGTTTCACAATTGCCGCAAGTCCGCATTGCATGATTCTAGATCAACTTTCAGGCATTCTGCAAGTCTGCTGCAAATTTTGGTTCAGTTATGTTGTGCTATAGTCATCCCACCACAGGGGTCATTGTGACTGAATTTTCATACTGTAGACTTGCAGAGCTCCTTCTGTAAACTCACCACTGTAACTTTGCTCTTGCTAGAGACCTGCCATGCAAATTTGCTACAAATTGGAAAAGTGTCAACTAGAACTTGTGCTTCAAGTGCTCTGTAAGTGTAGAACTTGCCAGTGAAAATATGCAGAAAGTTAACAAACTTACAATTCAATGCTGCCACAAGTTTGTGGCATGTTATCCTTGCTATCTTAGTAGACACATTATGGTGAAGTGGGCTAAAGGGAACTATTACGCCCCCCAAAACTCTGTAATAAAAAAGCACAACCTCTTAAACAGTTAAAGCTGAATTTTAGCTAAAAATAATCCCTACAGCTTTAGTCACATCACTTACCTGTAAAGAAGTATGCCCCACTTTGTGCAGACAGCTGGATCCTAGAGAAATGTTCTGCAAATTAATGCCTGTCCCATTCCTGTTTCTGAACTTCTGGTGCTGCAATAGTTAACAGTTTTTATGTTTTCAGGCAGAACAGCAGTACAGATGGTCTAATGGGGACAAGCACCCTTCTTCCTCCTACTCCATTAAGACACGTTCTTTCATTGATTACATTGTCTGCATCACAATCTGTGAATGGGAGAGCCTGATCAGTCAAAAGACTCTCTCCTTTTCACAGATTTATTACAAGCAGTGTAATCAATGAAGCAACTTTTCTCAGTGGAGTAGAAGGAAAGTGAGGGTGTGTCCCCGTTTGACCAACTGAACTGCTGTTCTTGTTGAGGATCCGAAGCTCTTAACCACTGCAGTGCTGGAGGTTCAGAGACAGGAAGAGAACAAGGCATTTCTGCACAGAAGATTTTTCCAGGATCCAGTTAGCAAAATTTCAGCTTAAAGAAGTATTGATAATACCAATATGAATTGTATCTGTCCAAACTTTTGGTTTATTTAAACCAAACATTTGCTTTAACCTAGACAAAATCAATAGAAAATTTGTACTTGTACTCAGATTTATGAAAAAGAATGGAGGATAAATGCAATTCATGTTTTGATACACTATAGCTTTTAGATCACTTTCAATGTGTAATTTCTTAAATAAAGTTATTTTTAAAAGATTTTCTAATAGAAATAGTAGACTGTGGAAGTCTCCTTTGTTCTAAATCTAGCCTCTGGTTTAGATCCTTTAGTTTTGCAACACATTCCCCCAAGGAATTCTTGAATTCATTCACCATTAATCATGCAATAAGTATTTGGTGTCATTTTTTTGTAAAATAGCAGTGAGGCAACATTGTACTCTGCATGATTTATGCCATTAGGAAATCTCTAAATCACTGGTGTTGCACACATTTCTCCCTTAAGCTAACCTCAAGATCAGTGTAAAATCTATAAAATGAGCATAAATACACTGAATCTATTTTTAACATTTCATTTGGTGTAAAAATTGCCGATACCAGTAGATTTCCTGAACATTTGTAATTGTGCTCTCAGTCCATGCACCTGCTTGATTACACAATAGTATTATATTAGAGGTTTGCATGAGTTTGGGCTATATGACTATAATGAAATAGTACTGGCACTGAGCACCATAAACTGGCATCTGGACTTCATAGAACATATCTAGGGGTGTCTACATCCATAGCCATTTCCTTTTCAGAGAGCTTCTATTATGCTAATACTGATCTTCTATTTAGAAGTTAGTTCTTTAGTCCACCCCCTCCCGCTTTCTGTATCTTGTCAATTGCTGCTAAATATGATGGATGACCTCAGTAACAAACAGCAAGGCATGGGAGGTGAGAAGGGAAAAAAGGCTAGTCACCAACTTCTAAGATAAAGCCCATTGTTGGTTTGCCTTGAGATAAATGCTCTCATCTAGAGTCTCAAAAAATGGCAAGCTAAGACAATGAGTTTACTAAAGAACCCACAAGAGCTACCCATTTGACATACAGTATAGTGCCATGTAGTGACCATTGTCACTGAGATTAAAAATAATGGTAACTCAATTTTAAGTTTTTACCAGCATGGGATGTGGGGAATTGACTAGGTTACACATTACACAGATGGCACTGTACTTTTAAGATGTAGTATATGCTGTAAACACAGTCAACACACTGACAGTTATGAGTATGAGTGGGCTGCACAAGGGTAATTGTGAAAGTACATGGGTGTAAGAAATATAGGCAGCACATTGACAATGCATAGTTAATAAATGTGGGTAACACACTGAGAATCTTACTAATACATAGGCAGCATGTAAGCAGGTTGAAAAAGCAAGTTAGGTGTTGTTCCGGACAGGAGGGTAAGAGTAAATGCCTTTCCTGGGTATTTTGGTGGGTTCTTCTCTTGGTCCGGCCCACTAATCCTGTAATATAAAAAGAGGAACAGTGGTCCGGTACATGGAGTCCACCTAGGGAGAGCCCTGGAGAGGGCTGGCTAGGGTCAGTCTGAGTTTGAGTTGCCTCCAACAGCATGTTCCTTGTAAGGGCCTACTGGAACCAAGAATGATGCCCATAAGGGAGTGAGACGATGAACTACAACCACAAGAAGCAGAAGAATCCTGCTCATTATCATCTGGATGTAAATTCATCAGAACCTGGGGTTCACCCTGAAGACGCCAGTCCTGGTGGAATGCCTCTAATGGACTCTGTATTGCATGAACACTACCTTTGTAGGTATGCCAGGGCAGCACCTGCCCGTAGTTAGAGTAGGGAAGTAAGTTAAGTGCACGTGTGAAGCCCACGCAGGGTGCACTGCGGTGCCCACTGTGCTACTGGGCAATGGTAGTGGAAATCACTGAACAGATGAATGTGTACAAGGCTCAGCATGTCCCTCATTGCAAAGTACAGAGAAAGTGTACATTGTCACGGGAATCTGAGAGATAACTGGAGAACGGTTACAGTGCAAGTGTTCACGATGTATGCTCATCTCTGAGAGGCCCATCTTAAGGTCGAATACTCCCCCAGGGCATTGATGAAAACAGCACAAATAAAGGTACCCCATGTGTAGCAAAAGTGACCCTGTACAAGGCGTCTAGTGTAGCCATAAGAACCCACCCTGGGGTAGGCCTTCTATGTGACCCAAATTGGCGCCCAACAGGGGGGGGGGACTGCAACTACTGCAACGCACCCTGCCATTACAAACACACTGGCAGCTGTGGTAATAAATTGGAAACATACTGGAATTTGGGGTAATATATGGGCCACAAACTGGAAAAACACTTGCTGCATTGTATATATTTAGTATACCACAAATAATACACCACCAAACCAAAGGTACATTTTTTCTAAGTGAGTAAGTGTTACCATTAAAGTGGTTCTAAAGCCTTAAGGTTTTTTACCTTAATGCATTCTATGCATAAAAAATCTTCTCTGCTGCAGGATTCTCCCCCCCCCCCTCTTATTCTTACCTGAGCCGGACTTGATTCAGTTATGTGCACAAAAGCAGTGGCTCTTGCCCCTGTCTCCTTCCTCATTGGGCAGATTGATAGCAGTGGGGACCATTGGCTATCAAATGCTGTGTTGAGGGAGCAGGGGGCAAGGCCTAGTTGCCCGGTCTATGTCCATAGACACAGACAGGGCGGCTTTGGAGCAATCCCGCATGGGTGACCGCACAGGCGCCCCCATAGAAAGCAGCTTTCCATGGAGGCACCCACCAAAGAGGAGGGACCTGGAGCACCGCCGGTGGACCCCAGAAAAAGAGGATCGGGGCTGCTTTGTGCAAAACCAATGCACAGAGCAGGTAAGTATAACATGTTTGTTATTTTTTTTTAAAAACCCCAAAATTTTGTATTATTTTAAACACTATATTTACAGTTAGAAAATAGAATATGTAGCTACATTATAATATACAGAAAAAAACAGGTTATAAAATGTATAAAATTGTATAAAATTAAAAGGAATTGAGAGAAATTCACCTTTATGTTTCCACTGGCTAGCAAGCTAATTTTCCAATCTCACTGGCTTGTGTTTGGCTTGCTGACTATCCCCTGGTAGCTTACCAGAAGGAAAGAAGTGTATATATGAGTTGCAAGGAGGCTCTAGAATTCTGGAAGGATAGGAGAAACACAGTATGCTGGAATATGCTCAACGAGGAGGGACAGGAGTAATGTAGAAGGGTGCTCTTGATGGAGAAGAGGAGCATTATGGTGGTCCAGTAAAGGTAGAGGAGAAGCACATGTAGATGAGGAGTAGATCTGCAGGATGGGTTAGGTGTCAGAAGAGAGAAGTGGTATGGGGGTGGTAAGGGAGAGGCACTGGAGGTGAATGAACAGGTAGTACAGTGGGGGCAGAGGGTGGGAGGGAGGCTGGAAGTAAACAATGGGAGAATTATAGATGGTTCCTGGATGCTGAAGAGAGGAGTAGTACAGAGGAGAGAGGAGAGCTGGAGGTGGTCTAAAGGAGCAGTAAAGGGGGTCCTGGAAAAGTAATATAGTGGAAGGGGGGGGGGGGTCTCATTTTCTTCTGAACCTTTGCAGGTCCAAACTTTAAAACATGTATACCTGGTGTACACTGAGGCATGTTTTTGGCATATGCAGTTCTATTTTCCTTCTTTCCTTTCCCTACCCTATGCTGGAGTATGGTGTACATCTGGGGCTATAATATTTCATATGGTAACAAATAAGCTTTTATGTTTGTGATTGATTACTTTTGATAATTTTAACATAAATAAACAATATACAACATTAAGGGTTTTAACACCATCTCAGTTCTATCCAAACTGAAATGTTTTAGCCTTAGGTATACTCTAAAGTTTTTGCTTAAGCTTTATATAAGCTGCTGTCTGTTCCCCTTGTTTATTTTTTTGATGGGGCTTAAATGCCTTTCAGAAATCATTTCTTGACACATTGTTTGACCAAAGAATCACTTTGATGCACTAAGCACCATGAATGTTTTTATGTATTACCGTAAATTAAAAACATGTATAATTGAGTGCAAGCTCTAATGAAATACATGCAGTTTACATGTACGATCACAGAAATATGATCAGGAAACCGCACTTGACTAATGTATGCAAAATATAAGCTAATTACACAACTTTATCTTGTAGAAGCCATATTTTCCATTCATTGATAAATGATTCTCATTGTGCAGTACCTTGTGATGTTAATGACTGCAGGATGTACTATTAAGCATGCAATTTACATTATAGCATTTTTTTTCCTGATAAATCATTATGTTGGTGTGTTTTATAGCATTAAAGAGAATGTACTGCATATGTGTGTAGTTTTTACCTATTTTATTTTCTTTGCTAGTTTTTTCAAAATATCATAGTATGTTCAAGAATTAAAAATACTATGAGATATATATATATATTTTTTATATTTTTGTAAATATTTTATTATATCTTTTCATGTGACAACACTGAAGAAATGACAATTTGCTACAATGTAAAGTAGTGAGTCACTTATACAGCTTGTATAACAGTATAAATTTGCTGTCCCCTCAAAATAACTCAACACACAGCCTTAAATGTCTAAACCGCTGGCAACAAAAGTGAGTACACCCCTAAGTGGAAATGTTTTCATTTTCCCTCCCCAGTGTCATGTGACTCGTTAGTGTTACAAGGTCCCAGGTGTGAATAGGGAGCAGGTGTGTTAAATTTGGTGTTATTGCTCTCACTCTCTCATACTGGTCACTAGAAGTTCAACATGGGACCTCATGGCAAAGAACTCTCTGAGGATCTGAAAAAAAAATTGTTGCCCTACATAAGGATTACCTAGGCTACAAGAAGATTGCCAAGACACAGAAACTGAGCTGCAGCGTGGTGGCCAAGACCATACAGCAGTTTAACAGGACAGGATTCACTCAGAACAGGCCTTGCTATGGTCGACCAAAGTCACACTGCATCAAATTGGTCTGCATGGCTGTCATCCCAGAAGGAAGCATCTTCTAAAGATGATGCACAAGAAAGCCCGCAAACAGTTTGCTGAAGACAAGCAGACTAAGCACAAGGATTACTGGAACCATGTCCTGTGATCGGATGAGACCAAAATAAACTTATTTGGTTCAGATGGTGTCAAGCATGTGTGTCTGCAACCACGTGAGGAGTACATAGATTAGTGTGTCTTGCCTACAGGGAGTGTCATGGTCTGGGGCTGCATGAGTGCTGCCGGCACTGGGGAGCTACAGTTCATTAAGGGAACCAAGAATGCCAACATGTAGTGTGACATACTGAAGCAGAGCATGATCTCCTCCCTTCTGAGACTGGGTCACAGGGCAGTATTCCAACATGATAATAACCCCAAACACACAAATAATGATGGCCACACAAAATATTGACACTTTGGACCCAACTTGGACATTTTCACCTAGGGGTGTACTCACTTTTGTTGCCAGCGGTTTAGACATTAATGACTGTGTGTTAAGTTTTTTGAGGGGACAGCAAATTTAAACCGTTATACAAGCTGTACACTCACCACTCTACACTGTAGCAAAGTTTAATTTCTCCAGTGTTGTCACATGAAAAGATAGAATAAAATATTTACAAAAACATGAGGGGTGTACTCGCTTTTGTGGAATACTGTGTGTATGTATATATATATATATATATATATATATATATATATATATATATATATATATATTCTTATATAGTGCCTTGAAACAGTATTCACACCCCTTGAAATGTTCTACATTTTGTTGTCATGTTACAACTAAAACTGTAAATATATTTTATTGGGATTTTATCTGATAGACCAACACAAAGTGGCACATAATTGTGAAGTCACTGGCACGTGACTTTTTCAAGTGAACCTTGAAAAAGTCACATGCCAAAGATGTAACGCGTAGGAGGAGCCAGTAACCCCAGTGCTGTGTGAGCAAGAAAAAATCTAAGTGAGGAGACTGTCTGAATATATGCAACTGACCTTCTTAAATGCGATCTCTATTGCGGGGCATGTGTGAGTGCAACTGTGTTTTATTACCCACATGTCGTTTTTAATTTATTTATTTGTGCAATGAGGTATGTTTTTTCTTTTATTCGAGTGATATCAATCTATGAAGGATTGAAAGCAAAGAAGGTATGAAAGCAATCTACCACATGTGAACAATATCAGAGACTACACACCTGATTATTTGGGTATCGTTATCCTTTTGTGTTTTATCTTACAAATGAGTGGTATTTGACTTTTTTCACAGCATCTCCAGAAATCTACAAGCATTTTGGAAGAACAGTAATTAATTTATATCTAGTGTGGTTTACTGGACACTTATATATGATTAGTTTATTTATTCTTTATAGGATAACATCCTTTATTGGATCACATTATTTACTGGATCACTGTGCTATATTAAGGTTGATGGTAGCGCTTTATTAACTTTTTATATGTGAAAAGTATTGCGTGCATTTATATTCAGCCCCCCTGAGTCAATACTTTGTAGAACCCCCTTTGGCTGCAATTACAGCTGCAAGTATTTTTGGGTATGTCTCTACCAGCTTTGCACATCTAGAGAGTGACATTTTTGCCCATTTTTCTTTGCAAAATAGCTCAAGCTCTGTCAGATTCGATGGAGAGCATCTTTATACAGCAATTTTCAAGTCTTGCCACAGATTCTCGATTGGATTTAGGTCTGGACTTTGGGCCATTCGAACACATGAATATGCTTTGATCTAAACCATTCCATTGTAGCTCTGGCTGTATGTTTAGGGTTATTGTCCTCTGCTGGAAGGTGAACCTCTGCCCCAGTCTGGAGTCTTTTGCAGACTCTAACAGGTTTTCTTTAAGGCTGCCCTGTATTTGGCTCCATCCATCTTTCCATCAACTCTGATCAGCTTCCCTGTCCCTGCTGAAGAAAAGCATCCCCACAACATGATGCTGCCCCCATCATGTTTCACAGTGGTGTGTTCAGAGCGATGTGCAGTGTTAGTTTTCCGCCACACATACCGTCTTGCTTTTAGGCCAAAAAGTTAAATTTTGGTCTCATCTGACCAGAGAACCTTCTTTCACATGTTTGCTGTGTCCCCCACATGACTTCTCGCAAACTGGACTTCTTATGGCTTTTTTTCAACAATAGCTTTCTTCTTGCCACTTTTCCATAAAGGCCAGATTTGTAGAGTGCACGACTAATAGTTATTCTGTGGACAGATTCTCCTACTTGAGCTGTGGATCTCTGCAGCTCCTCTAGAGTTACCATAGGCCGCTTGGCTGCTTCTCTAACCACTTAAAGACCAGCCTCGTTTTGGATTTTAGGTGTTTACAAGTTTAAAACAGGTTTTTTTGCTAGAAAATTACTTAGAACCCCCAAACATTATATATTGTTTTTTTTCTAACATCCTAGAGAATACAATAGCGGTCATTGCAATACTTTTTTTTGCACCGTATTTGCGCAGCGGTCTTCTAAGCGCACTTTTTTTGGAAAAAATTCACTTTTTTGAAAAAAAAAATAAGACAACAGTAAAGTTAGCCCAATTTTTTTTTATATTGTGAAATATAATGTTACGCCAAGTAAATTGATACCCAACATGTCACGCTTCAAAATTGCGCCCGCTCGTGGAATAGCGTCAAACTTTTACCCTTAAAAATCTCCATAGGCGACGTTTAAAAAATTCTACAGATTGCATGTTTTGCGTTACAGAGGAGGTCTAGGGCTAGAATTATTGCTCTCACTCTACCGGTCGCGGCGATACCTCACATGTGTGGTTTGACCACCGTTTTCATATGCGGGCGCTACTCACGTATGCGTTCGCTTCTGCGTGCGAGCTCGTCGGGACAGGGCGCTTTAAAAAAATTTTTTTTTTGTTTTTATTATTTATTTTATTTTATTTTATTTATTTTTTCACTGTTTTTAAAAAAAAAAAAATTTGGATCACTTTTATTTCTATTACAAGGAATGTAAACATCCCTTGTAATAGAAAAAAGCATGACAGGTCCTCTTAAATATGAGATCTGGGGTCAAAAAGTCCTCAGATCTCATATTTACACTAAAATGCAAAAAAAAAAAAAAAAAAAAAAAAAAGTCGTTTGAAAAATTACATTTAAAAAAATTTGTGCCTTTAAGACAGTGGGCGGAGCCGTCGTAATGACGTCGCTCCGGCCGTCACATGGTATAGAGACGGGTGGGGGCCATCTTGGCCTCACTCGTCTCAGTACCTCAGCGGTGACAGGTCCCGATCTCCTCCGCCGTTACCGACGGTTCCGGTAAGCGGCGGAGGGTGCGGGAGAGCGGCGGGAGGGGGGGTGGCACCTCTCCCGCCGCCGATAACGGTGATCTCGCGGCGAACCCGCCGCTGAGACCACCATTATCGTTTACAGAATCGCTCACTGTAAAGATGGATATCTCGGTTGAGGCAGCAGCTGCTGCCGTTACCGAGATATCCATCTTCAAAAAAATGACGTATATATACAGTGAGCGGGGCTGAAGTGGCTAATTAATGATCTCCTTGCCTGGCCTGTCAGTTTAGGTGGATGACCATGTCTTGTTAGGTTTGCAGTTGTGTTATACTCTTTCCATTTCAGGTGATGGATTGAACAGTGCTCTGTGAGATGTTCAAAGCTTGGGATATTTTATTAAAACCTAACCCTGCTTTAACCTCTAGAGACCCGCGCTATAGCCAAATGATGGCTACAGTGTGGACCTGCTTTTCCAGGACTACGTCCATTGACGTCGTCCCGCGCACGAGCGGCCTGCGTGCCCCCCTGCAGAGCGCACGCGGCGCGCTCTGTGATCAGCGAGTCTATGAGACTCGCCTGATCACAGATCGGAGTAAGGGGTCGATCCCGTCCACTTACCACATGATCAGCCGTCAGCCAATGAGAAGGAAAGGGCCTCCACATGTGCGTGAATCCAAAAATAAAATATTTTTTGGATTCTTGGGAGCTTGGGAGTTCGAGTTCGCTGGCTCGGGGGTTCTAGCTACACCAGTTGTTTACCCCGGCTTTGGATGAAATTTTGGAGGTATATTTCCACACCAGCTCCTTCCACCAAACACCTGCTAGATTGTTGAATCCAAACGCCTGACCGACCCACCACCGTATGGTGAGTGTGTCCACTTCTCATGGTAAGCGTACCCATTTTTTAATTATTTCCATCTTGATGCTGTGAAATATCTTATGAAGAGGTTATTCCTGTCACATAGTAACTACCATCTACATGCATCATCTACACATGGTACTTCACTCTACCCACTGAGGAATTTTCTACTTTTTGGTTCACCACGGACAGTTTTTGTTGCAGGTTTTTTTCTTGCTGTCATATATGGACATTTCACTTATTACTTTTTTTGTGACAAACTTTTTTGATTCATTTTTGTTGTAAATTGTTTACACTGATGTCTGACTCATAAATCACCAGCAGCTTTATATTTACATTTTTAGTGACACTTTATTCTTGCACATTGTTACATATTAGCGCTGCATTTCCTTATATTCTTTTAACTTATTTGTGCAGTCCACTATACTGTTTATGCTAACGGCTTTATTATTTTACTTAATACACAATTTTTTACACTAGTAGCGCAACATTGTTTCATATTTATTGTTTTCACCTATCAGTGGTACCCATCAAAGCCCATCAGTGCCACCCATCCATGTCACTCATCAGTGCCACCCATCAAGGCCCATCAGTGGCCATCAGTGCCATCTTATCTGTGCCCATCAGTGCCGCCCCTTCTGTCCCCATCAGTGCCGCCTTATCTGTGCCTATCAGCGCCACCTTAACTGTGCCTATCAGTGCCGCCTTAAATGTGCCTATCCATGCCCATCAGTGCAGCCTATCAGTGCCCATCAGTGCTGCCTCATCAGCGTATATTAATGAAGGTGAAAATTACCTGTTTGCAAAATTTTATAACAAACTATGAAACATGATTTTTTTTTTCAAAATTTTCCATCTTTTTTTGTTTGTTTAGCAAAAAATAAAAATCCAAGCTGTGATTAAATACCACCAAAAGAAAGCTCTATTTGTGGGAAAAAAAATGATAAAAATTTAATTTGGGTACAGTGTTGTATGACCGTGCAATTGTCATTCAAAGTGCATCAGCGCTGACAGCTGAAAATTGGTCTGGGCAGGAGGGGGGTTTAAGTGCCCGGTAAGCAAGTGGTTAAACTTCTCCACAACTTTATTCCTGACCTGTCTGGTGTGTTCACTGGCCTTCATGATGCTGTTTTTTCACTAAGGTTCTCTAACAAATCTCTGAGGGCTTCACAGAACAGCTGTATTTATACTGAGATTAAATTACACACAGGTGGACTAATTAGGGGACTTATGAAGGCAATTGGTTCCACAAGATTTTAGTTAGGGTATCGGAGTAAAGGGGGCTGATTACATATGCACACCACACTTTTCAGATATTTATTTGTAAAAAATGTAGAAAACCATTTATCATATTCCTTCCATTTCACAATTATGTGCCACTTTGTGTTGGTCTATCACATAAAATCCCCCCCAAAAAAATTTACATTTTTTTGTTTGTAACATGACAAAATGTGCAAAATTTCACGTTGTATGAATACTTTTTCAAGGCACTATATATATATATATATATATATATATATATATATATATATATATAATACTTTTGTGGGTTAATATTAAACATTTGCTGCTACATTGTATGTTATGTTCCTATATCCACGGTGAGTTGTGTATTGTGTTTTTTGTGGTTACGGGGACACTGGGTGTGCGCATGCGCATATAACTTACTTCCGCCAGTAACTGATGAAACATGTATAAAGGGAAGGGTTGCCCTGCCGTACAGCCAATCCTATGAATACGTCTTGATGACGAAACATGTCGGGGCTCGGCTGTACGGCAACCATTTGTGACGATGTGACGTATCGATACTGACGAACGAGCAAGTGAGGGTGAGACTTAAAGGTTACACTGTGGGTCTGCCGTGCCCACAATATGCCGCTGCAGTTTGCCAACAGGAGTTTGCCTTTTTATGCTGAATGTGATTGGATCGATGTGAGTTTAATGGTTGAAGATTTCATTTTTACAATAAATTGCTTTTAGGTTATTACACTATTGGAAGCACTTATTCTCATTTACATGTGGAGCAATCCTCTTCTGTTGTGCACGATTGGATATCGAAAGTACTATTAACCCTGGTGGGTTTAAAGTGTTAATGCCGAGCATGAGAGTGCAAGGCATTTAAATTTCGTGAGTGCGTTTTCTTAAGGGGAGCGGAATCACTGTCACTAACGGTGTGATGAAAGAAAATTTCTTTAAGATATTCATCATAGAAGAAGTGTTTAAGTGAAGTGTTTAAAAAAAAATCTAATCTAAAAATCTAAGTACCTTTTTTCCTAATCGATGTACAGCTGGTGCTTGACCCAGCTCTTTTGCAGCCTGTCTGTAGGGAAACAGTGGCAGGAAGAGCTTCTATTGGTCACATGCTCAAAAAAAAAAAACTGCCTTTGGGATACAAAATAAAAATAAATAATTAACATCAAAAAACTGTTTAAATTGTCATACAAATATTTATTTAAAAATCAAATCTTTATACATTTTTGGCAACAACAGGTGTGGGCAGTAATACAGTATGAACTGATAGCCTTTAATTATGTGAGTTTAAACAGTAGGCATGTGCAATTCGTTTCGTACCGAATTCGTTTTTTAACAAATTTCGACAAATTCTTTAATTCGGGAATATCCGAATTAACGAAAACCCGTTTAACGATTTTTTTTTGAATATTCGTAAATTCGATAAAACTGGATATTCGTAAATTCGGGCATTCGTACATTCGCAATTTACGAATGTACATTCCTACATTCGTACATTAGTAAATTAGTGAATTCGTAAATTTGTAAATTCGAAAATTTGGAAATCTGAAATAATAGTTAACTAATAATAACTTAACTATTAGTAATTACTAGTAACTTTTAAATTATAGGTATTGTAATTTCCTTTCAAATTTGGCTGTTAGAGAATGTAACACATACAAATTTATCCGAAGTTATGAATGATCCGAAAAAACGGAATGGAACGTAATGAATTAATAATAATAAATAACAATAATAATAATAACAACGTTTTGAACGTTTTAAATTATTATTTATTATTAATTTGTTCCGTTCCATTCGTTTAGATGCAGCATTCGTTTTGGATAATTCGTAACTTCGGATAAATTCGTATTTGTTACGTTCACTGACAGTCAAATTTGAAAGGAAATTACAATACATATAATTTAATAGTTAGTTACTCTTTCAGATTTTTGAATTTACGGGTTTTTGGATTTTCAAACTTCGAATTTACAAATTTCCGAATTTTCTAATTTATAAATGTCCGATTTTACGAATTTACAAATGTACGAATTTACAAATGTAAAAATGTACGAATGTACGAATGTACGAATGAACGAATGTACGAATGAACGAATGTTTGAATTTACGAATGTACGAATGAACGCATTTACGAATGAATGAATTTACGAATCGCGATCATAACGAATGACCCGAAAAACGAAAAAAATAATAAACTAATGAAACAAAAACGAAAATTAACAAATTTTTTGGCTGTGCACATGTCTATTAAACAGTAAATAGTAAGTGCACTGCTGGGGGGTAGAGTTGGACCGAACACCCCCCAGTTCAGTTTCTCACCAGAACTCTCAAACATTGCAAAAATTCAGACCTGAACTCTGAACCCTATTAAAGTCTATGAGACCTGAACTTGAAAAATCAAAAGTGCCTATTTTGAAGGCTTATATGCAATTTATTGTCAATAAAATGGGTATGGGGGCCTGGGTACTGTGCTGGGGGGACATGTATCAATGCAAATTTTTTTTTAAAAGATTGTTTTCACAGAAGCAGTGATTTTTATGATGCTTAACGTGAAACAATAAAAATGAAAAATTCCTTTAAATATAGTGCCTGGGGGTCCCCTTAATCTGCCTGTAAAGTGGCACATCTGTACCGTGTATAGAACCTGCTGCAGCAAAACTGACATTTATACAGAAAAATTGACATTTAAATTGCCAGCAATACAATACCATTGCTGGAAATAGAAACATGTTAACATAAAATGGTGTGGGGGTCCTCTCCAATCCATACCAGGCCCTTTGGGTCGGTAGTCAAAAACTGTGTCTGTGTTTTTATTTCTTTTTGACACTTTTTTTGATGATTGGGTAGGGGAACAATGTACCCCATACTCATTAACATGGGGGGTGGGATCTGGGGGCCCCCTTGGTAAAGGGGGGGTGGGATCTGGGGGCCCCCTTGGTAAAGGGGGCTTCCAGATTCCAATAACCTTCCTGCCCGCAGACCCCCACAACCACAGCCCAGGGTTGTGACGAAGAGGCCCTTGTCCCCATTGACATGGGGACAAGGTGCTCTGGGGTGGGAGGGGCAGAGCCCCCCATGTTAAGGGCATGTGGCCTGTTATGGATTGGGGGGACCACCACACCATTTTTTTTTTACATTTTTCTATGGCTACCAATGTTTGTTTTTTCATTCAGTTGTCAGCGGGTAAGCTTGTTGACAGCTGATGACTCATCCGTTGTTAAGGACACCGCGGACGGCTTCCCAGCCCACTCCTTAACAACAAGCTATTCACTGTGCCCTGATTGGGCAAAGCACCTTGCAGCGCACAGTGCATTGTCGGTGGGCGTACATCCCGCCAGCGCCCCACAAATTCTGATGTTCACCGAATAGGGGAAAAAAAGATGTTCGGGCCAAACCTTTGCTCAACTCAAACCATTCGACCAACACTACTTGGCAGTTACAGCATGGCCCTCATTCACTTAAATCAGTCACGCTCGGTGGGCGGTAGTGCCCGCTGAATGAAACAGGGGGTAAAATTTCTGTTATGGCATGTGTACACCCCCAGTCACTACCTTCCCAGCTCAAGAGGGGACAGGTATACCTATAGACCAGTGATGGCAAACCTTGGCACCCCAGATGTTTTGGAACTACATTTCCCATTATGCTCAACTACACTGCAGAGTGCATGAGCATCATGGGAAATGTAGTACCAAACCATCTGGGGTGCCAAGGTCCGCCATCAATGCTATAGACATATATATATATATATATATATATATATATATATATATATATATATATATATATATATATTATTATTATTATTATTATTATACAGGATTTATATAGCGCCGACAGTTTACGCAGCGCTTTACAACATTAGGGCAGACAGTACAAGTACAATACAATTCAATACAGAAGGAATCGGAGGGCCCTGCTCATTAGAGCTTACAATCTAGGATATATTTTTTAATATATTTACTATGTTGTTTTATGTCTAAGTCACCCGCTAAGTAAAACCTATCATATGTCTTCTCTACCATTCCCCCTCACCCACCCCAGCCAGTCAAGCTGACACCTTTAGTCCCACCAGCTTAGACTAGATTTGCTGCTCCCCCTTGCTCTATAGAATTTAAGTACCATAGTGCTATCTATTTAATTAATCATACCTAACTAAATGTGTTCCTTTATTATTTAACTATGCTGTGCCAGCGATGCTGACACTTGTGGTTCCATGAGCATTCCCTGTTATTATCCCCAATTGTTTATTGTTTTTGTTTATTACTGTTTTAGCCTTTACGTTTGTATTACAAGTCATTTCTTTTATTCACTTTGTTAATCCATATTCGTAGAGGATTTCCATTGTATAACGCTGCCCATCTCCCTGGCCGTTCCCAGCCCTGTTATCATAAAACAGCAGCACTTCCTCCTCCGTCTCATTGTTGTGAAGAAGGAGCTATTGCGCATGATCTGAAACATGTCACCGCTCCCCTGATTTCACTTCTGGGAGTTTGTGGTCTACAATGGTTCCCACAGCATGGCGGCCCCTTCCTGCATTCCAGACATTCCACTCTCTCAAACTTATGAAGAAAGATTATTTATTTGGAAATTTTTATAACAAAAACTAAGAAAAACTGTTTTTTTTCAAAATGTTTGGTCTTTTTTCCTTTATATAGCAAAAAATAAAAACCCAGTGATGATCAAATAACACCAAAAGAAAGCTATATCTGTTTAAAAAAAAAGATATAAAATCCATTGGGGTACAGTATTGCATGACTGAGTAATTGTCATTCAAAGTGTGACAGCGCTGAAATCTGAAAAATGACAGGAAGGCATGAAACAGTCCAGTCTTGAAGTAGTTAAATCCTATTGAAGTCACAGAGAAACAGACATGGGGCTACATGGGTGCTCCCATGTACAAAGGTTTTAATCAAGGAGTGAGAGGCCAACAGCCTATGAAACAAGATAGAAAGAATAGAAACCCAGCCATTGACAATTCCGAGAGGCAAACACTGGTCCAGAGCCAGCTGCAAGAAGGAGAGGATTCTCCTAGGGTGAAAATCCTAGGGTGAAGCACTGAGACTAACACCAAGTGAAATGCCTTCTATGTATGATGATAGACCTTTGTTTCAAACTTAGGTAATATGGGAGCTACATATGAGGGAGATGTTCATGTCCCTCAGAACCTGGTCTTCAATAATCATGCCATATTTGGTCAGTGATATTATCTGGGAGACATCGCCCCTTAGTTTACTATTGGTGGGGTGGTGGGGCCTGGGAACTGTCATCCAGTTCCAGTCAGCAATGGGAATTCTCCTTCGGTTGGGGAGATTTTTTCTCCTTTTGACGGATATCAGGCGTTGTTCATTGTGATAAAGATCTGGACAATGTGACTGATGATGAATTTACATAGTGGGATGTTTTTAATGTTGTCCCTAAAGCATTAATAAAATAGCTGTTCCACACTAAACAGAATTCTCAAATCTTTTTTTGCTTGGTCTATGTTTCCCATACCAGTGGCCAGTCCCCCATGCCATTTGTTTGGTAAACCCTTGCTTATTACCCTAAGAAATGGCCATTACTGTTTTTTAACATTTGGGCTCATTGACTTAAAAGAGAAGTTGAATGGGGTGATTGGCGCTACCTAAAGATGAAAACTTTTTCACCGTGATTAAGAATAAATGTACGTGGCTGGCAAACCTCTGATGTGATAAATAAAAATATAACTGAAAAGTATACATACTAGTACCACATCTAATACAAAAGTGAACAAATAAACAAAGTCGTGCTACAGGTTCTCACGTAGTATCTATTACCACCCAAAACCGGATGATGAAAAGGTAACCTGTAGGTTATAAACCACATATATATAAGTGACTCCTAAAATATAACCAAATAAAAAAACCAAAAGTGACTGTTATGAATAATATGACCGCATAAAGCGGGCACACTCCACTATTCCCCTCTAGCTCCGGCGCTCCACAGCCTCTGGCACCCTGTCACAGTGATATAGTGAGAGCGTGGAAAGCCAGCTAGCTTGTGCAGGAGTCGGGCTGTGTTCTGTCTCCACTGTCCTCCTAACCCCTCCCTCACTGCACTGATTGTCCAATCCAATACTCCGCCTCCCATTTGTGCCCGCCCACACTCCAGCCACATGCATGCAATGCACTGTACTATGCTGTGAGGGGAGTTCTGTTTTCAAACAATAGCTGCCACAGCCCTGGGGGAGACCAGCCTGAATGGGAGATCATAATTGATCATACCACTTAATATCTGAAGAAAGGAAGTGTATCCCTGGCATCGTAACAACTATGGTGGAGTGACTGCAGTGGGTGCAACTATATACGCATTGCCCCTGCAGGGAGTGAGTGGATTCAGTGAGTGGGGACCCTGGAGGGGGAGCACAGAGTCACCAGAAGATTTTGAGAGCACCTAAGTCACCATTTTGTGTCCTATATCACATTGTTTTGAAGACAACTACATGCACAGTCTATGGACTATTATTTGCACTTTTACCTTATGAACTCTTTTTGTATCCGCCACGGCTAGTGGAGTCACGGAAGTGAAGTGTGCCTGCTTTATGCGGTCATATTATTCATAACAGTCACTTTTGGTTTTTTTATTTGGTTATATTTTAGGAGTCATTTATATATATGTGGTTTATAACCTACAGGTTACCTTTTCATCATCCGGTTTTGGGTGGTAATAGATACTACGTGAGAACCTGTAGCACTGCTTTGTTTATTTGTTCACTTTTGTATCAGATGTGGTACTAGTACGTATATTTTTCAGTTATACTTTTATTTATCACATCAGAGGTTTAACACTATTGCCAGCCACGTACATTTATTCTTAATAACTGTGAAATAGTTTTCTTCTTTAGGTAGTGCCAATCACCCCATTCAACAGTCTTTTTTCTCACATCTAGAGACCCTCTAGGGGAGTTCTATTAGGGGAGGCTACCTATTGGGTATCCTAAGCACAGTCATTTATCATTTATTATCTTAAAAGAGAAGTTTTTTTTTTTTTAAGAATTATACTTACCTAGGGGAATAGAGCATTGGCCCAATGCTGCATCTGTCCCCTGCCATCTCTAAGACTGAGAACGAAGTGATCAAAGACCACTGATTGCTCAGTTCTCACTGCTCTGTGAGCAGAGAGCTGGTGACTGCCAGTCACTGGCTCTCTGCTCTGCCCCCTATGCTTACTGTAGCGTATGGGCTGTGGAGGGGTAGGGAGTGGGTGGGAGTCGGGTGCCAGTCCTTGCTTCTAGGTGGATCCTGACCATATGGTTGCGATCTTTCCTTAGCCTGGACTGGCTCTGTGCCGTCAGCCCGCTGTCTGCTGAAAGTGGGTCACAGGAGTGCAGAACAAACTGCACTTCTCTGATCCACAGGGGAAGTACAGCCAAACAAGCTTTTGCTTTTCTGCTCCTTCAAAAAGGAGTTTTTGATTTGGCATCCAAAATATAGTCACGTTCTGCAAACCTGCCTTGAACCAAATCCAGGTACATTTGGCTCATCTCTAATGGGAATGGTAAATAAGTTGTAGTATACACTCTTGAAAATGTTCTACCACAGGATCTGAGGCCATGACACCTTGATCCAGAAGACTTGAGAGGGCTCAATAGAGATCTGCTAATCTATGTGGTGACACTGGAAATTTAGGGCTGAGATAGCAAGGAAAGTATAGGGAGCGAAACACCAGTTTGTAGCCCTGGAATATTACCTCCTGCACCTAAGCATCAGAGATGCAAATTGTCCAAGTGTCCACTAAAGGTAACAATTATTCCCCCCTCTGGAAATTGAGAGGCAAAATTTCAACCTGAGAAAAACCTGTTCAAGAATTCTCGATTTGACTTTTCAGATCTGTTGGCAGACTGGGAAAAATGCTTAGAGGGTCTTGATGAAGAAGTGGAGAAAAGAAAGGAATGTTCCGTAACAATCAGAAATGGGAAAGACTTAGCAAGCTATTTTGTAGGCATCCACTGTGCAAAATGGGTGCTCATGTTGTAGTCCAGGACTGTAGTGTCCTAGATAAATAGTATCTGGAATGGATCCAAAAAGACTGTATGTAACAAATGTTTCTTATATGAGAATACAGAAGAACAATGCAATAGCAAAGCTAGGAAGCTATTAGCAGACTGGTACAGCTGTAATTAAAAATTACAGCCATTTTCTCTACCCATACTATAAGCAAGGGATCAGTTGCAGAAATTGAGAAATCTGTTTAAAGAGAATTCAACCAACTCCCCTTGGTTTGACAAGGTACAAACAGAGGTAGGATAGTGTTTTTTTAAATTTTGTAACAAAGTCACTGGGAAGAAGTATTCCAAGTCTGAGTCTATATTACATGTGCCTGGGCTGGAGAAGCCCACCTCAGAGCTCTAAAGCTACCTTGCAATGGCAGTTTTACCTGAATTGTCTTCACTTAAGCAGAAGTCCCTGAGATGGATGATGACAACTGGTCTGAGCTATGGGAATTCCCCTTCACACATCTGGTGTCCCTCAGGGATAAAAAAATCCAATTTAAAATTATTCACAGAACATATTTTACTCCATACAAACTCGACAGGTTGGATTCCAACATTACTCCATCTTGTTTGCGATGCTCACACCCAGTGGGCGACTTCATACATATATTCTGGACTTGCCCTGTAATTGCTGCATATTGGCAGGGAGTTCTGGATGCCATAATTTCTGTGGTACATGTCCCTGTCTCTTCATCACCCAGGTTCTGCCTACTTGGCCTGGTCGAAGAACTAGCCCCTAGGCCAGCAACGAGAATTATTTTAAGCCTCCTCCTTTTTATGCCTGGAAAGCTATCACTCTTCATTGGAAGAAGTCATCTCCCCCCTCGGTTAGTTTTTGGATGAAGTTGGTCAAACTTACTTTGCCTCTATATTAGGACACATACCACAGTAGAGGTTGTCTGACTAAATTTAACCAAGCTTGGTCCTATTGGTTGGTTAACTCTTCAATTTCCTCTCCTCTGGATTCCTAAAATTTAAGATTAAACACTTTGGGTGATTTGGTTTCTGAATGGGTGTATTTGTATGGGTATTTTCTTTTGTTTTTTCTGTTTGTTATACACTGGCCAGTGGCCCCTGCATGGGCACCAGTCCCCCACTGTGTGTTTTGTATAACTTGTAAAAAGCTAAAAAAAAAGATTTTAAAAAAAAGTCACTGGGAAGACTTTGTGATGTGCTTAGAGGTAGAATAACTGAGGCCAGTGATAGAAGGAACTGTAAAAGGGAAAAGTAACATATTCTCTGATTTTGGTGTAATAGCTGCAGACCAAAATCAGTCAGAACTATTCTTCCTCAAGGGGGGACATACAATCTACATATAATAATATTTATAAAGGAAATGATGCGCTATCTGGATGTTAGCATGAGTGCCTTATTGCAATGACACAAAATAAATAAAATGTTTGCATGCAAAAGAATATTTTTATCATAAAGCATGTAATCAAAACATCATAAAACTTATAATCCAAATATATACTAGAATATATGAAGTGCCTTAGTGTTAATAAATGAACAAATAGTGTTATCATGCAAACTCCAAAAATTTCATACAGTATAGGATCAAAAACTTTGTACATCAAATATAGTTATCCAAATACATGCGAAAATAATTTAAAGTGATCTGGTGATAAAAAGTGATACGTGCAAACAAATATCAAAATTTCATATGAATAATAACATCGTTAGATAATAAAGTCCTTTCCAAAATTATTCACAGCTTGTGCTGGTGATACAACTCGTGTTCTCGTGTTCACTCAGGTGCTACCCCCTTATGTGTGTACGCTCAACTTAGAGCGTGTGACCTCACAATTAAGTTCAGTCAAAACACGCTTTTGAACCCCACCCCTGGGTTCACTGTCAGTGATGGAGTCCTGGGCTGCTCAGTATTGCTGCTTCCGCACTCGCATAAAACATAAAAAACTTGATAGTGTGATACTGTTTTCTTTTCTTTTAAATCTACTTTTATTAATAAACTATAACCCCACCTCAGGGTACTCACATTTGCTGGGTGCTTCAGTGCACCGCTCTATAGAAAGCCAAAAAAATGCTAAAACGCGGAAATCCCCCTGAGGAAGATATGATTTATCACTGTATCGACACATGTAGGTGAGGGGACAGGACGGTGCAAGAGACAGCTGATCTGTCTCAGAACGGAGAGACATACTATTTCGGCGTTTCAGCATTTTTTTCCTTTATAAGTATTGCTTTTGCACGGTCGGATGGGATGTAATCAGTGCTAGCAGCTGTCCTGAGCGGAGGTGTTACATATTTACATATGGTAGGTTGCAAGATTTATTTGTTTTAGATACATATAATAATAGACCCACAATGTGATCCTGCCCAAACTAGAAAAGTCCAGTATATCTGAGCCGGATTTAGCAGGGGTGGAGAAAAAAAAATGTCAGTGACCCAAGGCTCAGAGGTGGCCACCAGCAGACAGCTGAACCAGATCACAAGAAACCCCCTTCACACAGGAACCAAATGGGACTAAGTCCTGTGGTTCATTTGTATAAGTAAAGCAACCCCGGTTCTGTTTTCCAGATACAGAAAAGAAGGCCAAACAAAACAAAGATAAGGGGTAAAACCCAAACTGCAGTCTGTAGGTGGGCAAAACGACATCCACTGAAAGAAAAAGCATGTGGATTGATGAATGTAAACAAAGGGGCAGGATATTCCTGATAACTTCATTGACCAAATATGGACATAACAACAAGAATATAGTTGCCTATATACAATTCATCACAGAGCAGGTACCCTCAGGACTTACAAAAAAAGCATTGCTTAACGCTAAACTCCAGTTTAAAAGCCAGAAATAAATATATGAGAACTGTTTTACGTAACATTTCTTTTGTCAGTGTATGTTCATGCTACACATCTGCCCCAAGATCTGGCTTTCCTCTCACAGTCTGAGTTCTATTATAAAGAGTATGATAACTTACACTTATACTAGTTGCATTAAAAATATTTAATGGTTTTAATGAAGAGATAACAGAATTATTGGGTGTATCTACAGTTGCTTTAAAAGGACACTAAACTCAGGTTTTAAAAAAATCCATTCAATTATTTGTTCTTAAAGTGGTTGTAAACTCTCTCATATATCCAGTAAAGTGAACAGCCTCAGATGATACACAGAGATGAATCAAACCTCCCTACATAAGTTCTATGTATATCTGCGGTCTTTCCCTTTTATTATATTATCTATTATTTTATGTTCAGAAATACATATTAAGCTCAGTTTTACATATAAACTTAGTAAGGCACTATTCCTATAGTATTTATTTAACTCTATCCCTTGTTGTTGTACTGCAGATTTTGAGAATGAGTTTACAGAAGAAAATAATTTGTTATTTTTTTATATAAAATCTAACGTGTAATAACTAATCTCCACATAACTCTACCATACTTTACTGCTTAGATTTCAATGTCAGGGTTTGCTGTCCTTGAAGAAAATATTTAGTCACTGTCATACAGATATTTGCCACAAGAGGGAGTGCCTTGACAACGCTTGCCATGTCAGTGAAAATTAAAACTGCTGACAAGATTTACAGATGAAGAAGTTTTCACCCTTGCCTGTATTCACTTTTAATGCTCAAATTTAGAAGACATTCCTGTGTTTCTTTTTTTTTGTTTTTTTTTAATTCCCAAAGTCCTGACTGAGTATTTAAATGAACACAGGCTAATGTGAAAATTGCTCTTTAAGTAAATCGATCTCAAAGCCTTTCTACCTCTAATGTAATTGTAACTTACATAGTTTCAAGGATTTGGACTCCTCTGCACGCCTTTCTTTTTTTTTCTTTCTTTCTTGTGTTGTATAACTTTATTTTCATGTTGGCCTATTTTCAGGAAAATGAACACTGCATGAGTTATCCATTTGGGGGTTCATGTTATACCAACTTAGTAGCCACCCTGGCGTTATTTTTATGTCAGATTTTTGCGTCTCAAAACGGTACAATTGTTTTGCATAGAAATTTGGCGTTTTATATTGTAGACCTGTAATTCTTAGCAATAACACACTTAAATCTGTCCAAACAAGAGTCTAGTAGACATCTCGAGTATGATAAAGTTTGAAACACAAAATCATAAATTATAATATAATATATAACTATAAATAATTATAAAAAATAATAATATAATAATAATAAAATGAATTTCCCCACGATTCACTATCGCTCAATTCTGCAAGTGTTCTAATTTACTACCACTAACCACTAACGTAAAGGCATGCTTTTTAGTAGCTATGGACAATCTCAAGTTTCCAGGCAGAAAGAACAGTATATATAATATAAAACTGCATGCAGGGCATTGGACAAAGCACTAGGAGCAAAAGGGTGGTGAAATGATTTCATACTAATTATATACTTATACTTATTAATGTAATCTGTAAGATTACAGTGTACTGTATGCGTTATGAATTTTCTATTTTTTTAATTTGCCCCCAGGCTACGCCCTCGTGTGTGGCGATGCTCGCAGGGAACGGAGCCCGTCACACAGAGGCATCGGGTGGAGGACAGAGCCCACAGACACAGCGGGGGGACATTGCAGAATCCTGGGGACAAGGTAAGTAACCTGCACCAGGATCCTGCAATGCAATCCCGAGTGTGGCTGATGTTACTGAAATTTAATCCCGAGTCACACTCGGGAAAACCGCCAGGGAGGTTAAAGAAGATTGAAATATGGAACAAACAAACTTTACACTGTTTGTTATTCATACTATAACAAATGATTTTTCTCCTTTACTGAAATAATTGTGTTCAGCTTTGTTCAGAATCATTTCTTCAGTGATAATTTTGTGGATCTGTTGTTATTAGTAGCAAAATGAATATGATTATTTCCCTAGGTATTAAAATTATCAAGTGAAAAGTTATACCCTGGAATTCATAAAGACTGGCTCAGGCAGATTTTGCAGAATTGTCTCTCATGCATTCTAAAAGTTATGAAGAATGTGCCAAATTCATCTACAGTACCTATCTAGAACTTGTAATTGAATTTGGCTCATGCTGCACCACTTTTAGAACTCATGAGAGACACTTTGACAACAGCTGTCTGAGCCAGTTTTTCTCTCTCTGTACACCAAAAAAGAGTAGGTCTCAAATAGCTTCACTTTTACATTTGGCGCATTCAATGTGACAAAATAGAAAAGCGGCACATTTTAGAACTATTTGAATTTGGTGCACAAGTCGTTGTCAGAACCAAAAGTGTTGCAAATGCTTCATGAATTTGGTGTAATACATTAACAAGAGGGATTAATGACAGATAAGTGGCGCAGCAGCTTTATTGAATTCCCCCATAGTATACAATTTAAAGCCGAACTCCAAGGAAATAGGAAACTGTCTCTGATTTCGAGGGACTGTCCCTGATTTGGAACAAAGTCCCTCTGTCCCTCTTTCCTTCTCATCTGTCCCTCATTTTGGTCTGATCTGTATAGTTGTATATAAAATGCACTATTTATGTTTCAAAAAGTGTTTCCCAGTGCTAAGTTTTGAGTTTAAGAATTTTTTTGTTGTATAATACTGCTTTAACTCCCGTCGAGCGTACGCACATATGCGGCCTTGGCTTTCAGGGGTTATACCGGGATGACGCCTGAAGATGATGTCGGTTGGCTCTTCAGGTATGACAACCGATGCGGCTAAAAGCCGTTCAGCTGTTATACCGGAGGAGTGAGAGAGGACACCGCCCCTCCCGCAACCTTCCTCCGCTCTTCCCAGGCTTCCCGTCCCACTGGGAGACACGAGACACGATCCGGCACTTCCGTCGGCCAGAATAAGACTGGAACGAAGATGTTTCTGGCTTCGTTCTAGTCTTCTTTCTGTAAACACGGAAGCAACGTTACAACGTCACTTCTGGTTTACTCGGCTGCCAATAGCGCAGTTTAAAAAAAAAATGACAGTTTTCATAATCGCCGTTTTTGGCGATCTGAATACTTTGAAGTGCAAAGGAAGGATTTGGGGTCTTTTAGACCCCCGATCCCTCCATAAAGAGTACCTGTCACCACTTATTACTGTCACAAGGGATGTTTACATTCCTTGTGACAGCAATAAAAGTAATCACATTTTTTTTTAAGTGACAATGTAGAAATAAATAAAATAAATAAGAAAATTATTTTTTTTACAGCACTCCTATCCCCGCAAGCTTGCACAGGAAAGAAAAATCACGCTTAAGTCGCGCCTGCATATGTAAACAGTGTTCAAATCACACATGTGAGGTCTCGCCATGATCGCCAGAGCAAGAGCAATACTTATAGCAATAGACCTCCTCTGTAACCTAGTAACCGTTATTTTTTTTAAAAGCGCCGCCTATGGAGATTTTTAAGTACTGTAGTTTGTTGTCTTTCCACGAGTGTGCGCAATTTCAAAGCATAACATGTTGGGTATCTATTTTCTCGGCGTAACATCATCTTTCACATTATACAAAAAAAATTGGGCTAACTTTACTGTTTCTTTTTTTTTTTAATTCTTGAAAGTGTCTTTTTTCCTAAAAAATTGCATTTGAATGACCACTGCGCAAATACAGTGTGACATAAAATATTGCAACAATCACCATTTTACTCTCTAGATTCTCTGCTAAAAATATATATTGTTTGGGGGTTCTAAGTAATTTTCTAGCAAAAAATACAGATTTTAACTTGCAAGCAACAAATGTCAGAAATAGGCTTAGTCATTAAAGGGTTAAGGAGGCCTGGCAGGGGTGTGTCCTATGCCTACATACTTTTGCTAATAGGTGTCCGTCATTTCCGTCTTAAAATGCTGGGAGGTATGTTGAAAAAGCTATTTTATTTACCCAATTCTCTGCCCCCCAAAGGCTCCCTCTAGGCACCAAGGTCTGGTCTCATCTAAGGAGTTGAGGAATAGAGGAGGATGCTAGTTATTGGGAGAGTGGATGTTCAGCCAATTAAAACTGCTTTTTCTGGCTCCCTAGACCTAAACAAGACTTTAACCCTTGTGGTGTGGGGGCAGACCCATTGAAAGGGAGCATTTCTCCTTCCACCAAAGATGAGCTTTAAGCGTGTGTCTATAATTTCCTTTCGTTAAAACTGGACTCCAGGAATAATATATTTTTTAAACTAACGTTGGTCCAGCATGGTTACATCACATTCTTCTTTTTGTGTATGTGTAAAAAACTATAATCTTTTGTACTTTAATTCCTTCTTTTGCATAGACATAGCTGTGATCCTGCCATTACCTCTTCTTTGCTTTTGCAAACTGACCATGCCAAGCACGAAAGCAGAGCCATGCTGCGGTGGCCAGTTTGTACTTCAGAGTTTCTCTGTTAGAGTTACAGGATGCCATCTGTTGTCCTGACGCAACCCCCCTCACCCCAGGTCACTGGGTGGATTGACAGGGCTCCAGGAAGGAGCCTTTTTTTGCAGCTGCCTGTAGCTAGTACAGCAGCTTAGGTTCCCATAAGGGGTATGCTTTTGGAGCACAGTGCACACAAACAGGGAAAGTACTTATCCACTGTGTGTGATTTTTCAATCAGCCACCCCCTCACTAAAATGACAGGTCCCCCACAATGCGGAAGAAGAACCTACTGGACAGCTGTTTTGTCATGTGACTGCAAAAAAAAAAGATATTAAATATTACATTTTTAAAAAAAATAAATGCAAATATGCAACAGAAATATAAAATATATTACAATGTCTTAAAAATGTAAGTTCCCTTTTTCACAAAAAAAATGAAAAGGTGAACTAACACCATACACTCTCTCCCCCACCAACCGACAACCACTGCACAGCCCCCACTGCACTTACCTCTGGGAATATGAATGTCATGGATCAGAGTGATTTTGATTGGTCAGGTGCTGGCTTAAAATTCAGAATCTCTGATCAGTCTCTGTATCCCTAAGGAAAGAAGGGGAAGAAGGCCTCAGTTTTTTAAAGCCGCATACTGCTGCATTGGCTGCATGGGCAGTAAAAGCTATTCATCCATGGAAGTAAGTGCAGCAGGGACCAGGAAGGAGGGGAGGTTAAATGCAATGTACAGTTTTAATTCACCTTTGCATTTTTGTGAAAAGGTGAATTTATACTTTAAGTTACAGTGCTTTCACTTATACTTTAACTTGACATAAGCAATTCACTAATTCTTCATGTAAAACATTTACACTTTTATAACAGGTGTGCTTTGCTGTCTGACTATATCTGTCAGTAATGTAATGTATTTTTACACTGATAAAAGTTAATTGTACTGTACAGGACACAAGAATTGATTCTTAGATAATGGATTATATGGCAATTATATTCAGGTGATTGGACAAAAGCCTTGTTGGCACCCCCACCAAGTGTATCTATATAACCCACCCACTCTGTGAAGCTACAGTTTTGTGCTAGTGTCCTGTTGATGGTTCACTTCTATCAAGGTCTGTCTGCTTATTGCCTTTAGGATCACTAGCAGTTTCTGGATTGATTACCCTCAATGTACACCCTTGGAACCATTCCTAAAACCCATAATATTGGGGCCAGTCTGTAATGTTTGGCTCAGGCACCTGAATTCTGAGTCTAGAGCTCACCTTGCTTGGACCATTCCTATAATACCCAGACCCTGAAGACCCTTCAGGAGTATGCCAACCATGATTGGCGAAGCCTGGACCCTGGACAGGACTAGCGACATAGAGAAGGTAAGACAGGGTTTCTGTGTATCGTTATGTACTGGTTCTTGGCTATACATGTCTTGTTGGATCATTACTGGGACGTATAGTACACACTACATTATATCCTTTTATCCAACAGGATACACTGCAGTGCTAAGCACACAAGCGGATTTGAAAGCACAGGTTATGGAATAATCTACAGTTCGAGTGTTTTTTCCCTAGCTATCATTTTCTTGTTTATTCCTCCTTATAGGTAACATTATTATAACGTTTATATATTTTTACATTTGGATGTCTTTTTTTTTCACCTCACTACCAGAAATCATTTTCTGATTAGTGATGTAGTGCCTATAATGTGCTGTACACACGATGTTCGATGTGAGCTTATTGTCGGAAATTCCGACCGTGTGTATGCTTCATCGGACATTTGCTGTCGTAATTTCCGACAACAACCGTTTGAGAGCAGGTTCTCAAATTTTCCCACAAGAAGACTTGTTGTCGGAAATTCTGAGCGTGTGTACACAATTCTGACGCACAAAAGTCCACGCATGCTCGGAATCAAGCAGAAGAGCCGCACTGACTATTGAACTTCATTTTTCTCAGGTCGTCATACGTGTTGTACGTCACCATGTTCTTGACGTTCAGAATTTCCAACAACATTTGTGTGACCGTGTGTAGGCAAGACAAGTTTGAGCCAACATTCATCGGAAAAAAATCCACAGTTTTGTTGTCGGAATGTCGTGTGTACATAGCATAAGATTGTTAACTGTGCATTTCCAGCCACAATCTTCCACGGCTGACATAAGCTGATTATGTGCTGTCTCACCTGCTTGTCTGTCTCTTCAGAAACACAGGCACAGAAGCTTGGTTAGTGCCTGGGTTGTCGTGATTTCTTCATACCGGACCTTCTACATCCACTTCCATGAGTACCCTGCAGGGGAAGATCTTCACTTAGTAATAGCAGATTACAGGCACTTGGGAGAAAATAGCGAGAATTCCACTGCAAGCCCTGAGGAAACTCCAAGTTTCTCTCAGGTTAATAGCTGTTCTCTTGTCCCAGTGCAAGGTTGTCCACTAGCACTGTTATATCCCCTGAATCAGGCTCCCTCACAGATGCATAACATGACTTGGTTGGTCGCAAGCTGGTTGGTAAATAGAGCTGTTTTTGTCATTTGTTGCCTCCCAATGCTCCTTGCTGTATAGGCTAGTTATAGATGGGAGCAGCTTCTCATTTTTTGTATGCTTGATTTAGGTCAGGTAACACACTGACACCTTTGCAGCCATGGTGCTATTGCTGGATGTTCAGTGTGTCCCTGTACCTTTAAGGAGGTGTGGCTCCCTCTAACCCATCTGCTCTTCATCTATCCCATCAGAATGCATGTGCTCTCACTGTGGAGTCTCTTATAGAGATAGGAACTACAGGTATCAAGGTACCTTGCTGTGGCCTGTAACTTACGCATGTATTTGCAAATGTGTACAGACTAAACCCTGTTTTTAACGCATACTGTTAGAAAGGTTAATTTGGTTGGTCACAAGCTGGTGGGTAAGTAGAGTTTGGATTTTCCTTGGCTGGTTTTTGACAACATGACTAAAGCAGAATTTTCTGCCACTACTGTATGTCTGGTCTACTTCCCAGGGTATTGACACTTTTCAAAAAGACAGATACCAACAGCCATAAAGGCTCTTTAGTCTTTTCTCACCCTGGGTTATAACCTGAATTGCATTTGTTTACATTTGCAGAAGGCAAGGAGCATGTGGACATTTCAGTAGGACGGCTGAAGATTTTTCAAAACAAAAATTTTGTGAAGTTAATTGTTCACCTTCTTGCCACATGCTGGCTACAATGCATGTATTGAATAAGACAGTGCATTCTATTCTTTGACTAAATACATTTAGCTCTGCTTAGCCTCCACATACTCCCATAATAAATCTGTATGACACAATACTTGGTGCTATAAATATATCTAATGTACAAATATTTAAAATGTATACTAAAAATAAAGTGCCATCAAGGCCAAAACAGTGACTGGCTACTATATAAATAGCAGAGAATGTATATCACCCAGCGCTTAGAGCTAAAAAAAATTACTAATGTACAAATGCAAGCTAATAAACATTCTTGTTCAAACATTTTATTGAAGAATAGAATAAGTATGCATAGGTAAGGAACAAGAGGGAAGATTCCCATTGATAGAGAGGGTAAGACAGGATATAAAATAACACAATGCAATGACAGGGACGCAGCCCTTATAGAAATAAGGTTCGCAAGGGGATAGATTCAGAAGGATCATACAACATCTTACTTCTTACAGATGCAAAAAGCTATAGGTAACAGATTAGCATACTTACAGATAAGTATTGTAGCAGGGTCCCTGCATAACCTCTCACAAATGAAGGCTCAAGAGAGAGACAACCAAGTGCGAAGCACAAATGAAGATACTAGGGTCTTCGATAATTAAAACAGGAGAAAAGGGGAGGTGATTACCACACTTGTAGGACCTTGGGTCTTGTAGAGTAGTCGCAGATGGTATCCTGTCGAATATATACATGCTGGCGAGCCTATGCTAGTAAGATATGTCCCCAGTAAATAAAAACTAGTGGTAATAAGAAAGTTGTAAAAGAGAGAAAGGAGTGGGAAACAGAGAATACGGGGAGAGAAAAGTGAGAATCAGTAAGGCAAGAAAGGATTAGGGCTGGTCCCGAGGGGAGGGAAAGGGGGAGGGCATGTGGAGAGCTCTGAAGGGGGGTTTTGATTAACAATATTGGCAATAGTCAGTAAGATAGTAGTTTATTGTCAAAATCAACAGGGAGATAATGATCCACCCAGGATTTCCACGGGCTTTCATATTTCTTTATCCTATCAACCAAAATTGCTTTGACTGAATCAAAGCTAATAAAAGTTCTAACAATAGTGCAAGTAGAATCTATCCATGCACAAAAACAAAGCATAAAATGTGCAAATAGGCAAACAAGTATGTGCTTATTAAGATTTGCAAGATACTGTAATTAGTGTTCCCTCCACACAGTGGAAACGTTCACAAAAGTGAAAAAAGTTCAAGAAATGAAAAGTTCAAACCACAAATAATCCTAAAGCATAAAAATGGTCTTCCTTCTTCCCCAGACCTTGTTCGGGGTTCTGTTGGTATATTCCTGACTTGATTCTTATGCACATTCTTCTTCCTATGGCATTTTTGTCTATGTCTGGTCCCACGTTCAAGAACATACTCTCATTAGCACCCCTTGGTTGCTCCTCCATGATAATCTCTCTCAGGTTATACAGGTGGACTCTTTCAAGCAAGCCAGTGCCCAGTTTTTTCCACCCAGAATTTCCGGGACTCTCCTCTTCACTGAGTGAGGTGTTCCCCACACACAGCTAATGTGTAAGGAAAAGTACACAAGCTTGGAAAGATCAGTTTCTAAATTGATAGAAAACTGGCTAAAAGACAGAATTCAGAGTAGTGGTTAATGATTCTTAGTCTGAATTGTCTAAGGTTATCAGCGGTGTACACCAAGGTTCAGTGTTGGGACCCTTACTTTTTAATAACTTTATAAATGACATAGGGTCTGGGATTAAAAGTATTATTTCAATATTTGCAGATGACACCAAGTTATGCAGTGGAATAATATCCTTACAGGATGTCTTCAACTTACAAGCCAACCCCAATGCAGTGTTTAATTGGGCAACTATGTGGCAAATGAGGTTTAATGTTGATAAATGTAAAGTTTTGCACTTGGGGGCTAAGAATATGCATGCATCATACATACTAGGGGGAATACAACTTGGGGAATCCATATTGGGGAATGATCTGGGGGTTTTGGTAGATCATAAGCTTAATAATAGCATGCAATACCAAGCTGCAGTTTCCAAAGTGAGCAAAGTCCTTTCTTGTATCAAGAGAGGTATGGACTCCAGAAGGAGGGATATCATTTTGCCCCTGTACAAATCATCTGGAATACACAGTTTAGTTTTGGGCACCAGTTCTCAAAAAGGATATTGGAGAACTGGAGAAAGTGCAGAGAAGGGCAACCAAACTGATAAGATGCATGGAGGAACTCAGCTATGAGGAAAGATTACAGAAACTAAAATGTATTCTCTCTTGGGAAGAGGAGATTAAGATGGATCAACATGTATAAATACATAGGTGGTCCATGTATTGAACTTGGTGTTGAGTTATTCACTTTAAGGTCATCACAGAGGCCAAGGGGCACGCTTTATGTCTAGGAAAGAAAAATTCATCTGCAAATATGGAAAGGTTTCTTCACAGTAAGAGCTGGGAAAATGTGGAATGGACTCCCTCCAGAGCTAGGTCTAGCCAGCTCAGGAGATTGCTTTAAAAAAAGACCTGGATTCTTTCCTTAATGTACATAATATAATGGGTACTGACATTTATAGGTAAAGTTGATCCAGGGAAAATCCGATTGTCTCTTGGGGGGGGGGGGGGTTAAGAAGGATTTTCGTCCCCTGCTGTAGGAAATTAGATCACTCTTTGCTGGGATTTTTTGCTGGGAAATGTGGGTGTGTATATGGGATTGTATGATTTCTTTTTTTTTTTGTATTGGTTGAACTAGAAGGACTCGTGTCTTCTTTCAACTTGAATAACTATGTAAATATGTAACTATGTAAGTATCCTGGCTAAAAGCCAGTTTTTATTGCTTCCCTGGTGCTCTTCCAATTACTTTTTTGGGGAATGTCATTCATGTCATTCCTTGAAGGCATGTCAAAAAATCTAGGACTCATCTTATAGATGGGGTCAGGACTGTCATCTATGGCTGCAAGACATATCTTTCCTCACAGGGCAGTCCCTCCATAAGATTCCTCCTCCTCTTCCACTTGGCTGAGTGGTTATTTTGCCTATATACAGGTTTTATTATGCTTGCATGAATGTTGACATTTGATCGAGAATGTTTTATAAATAGATCAGCTAAGTGTCGGTTCACACTGGGACGACTTGTCAGGCAACCTAGCCACCTGACAAGTAGCGTCCCATTCTGTACAATGGAACCGTTCTAATCGGAGCGACTTGCGTCACTCCGACTTAGAAAAAGGTTCCTGTACGACTTTGGGAGCGACTTTCATTGACTTCTACACAGAAGTCGTTTTGCAAGTCGCCGCTCCTGTTGTGTCCTGGGTCGCCTGAGGCAGTCGCGCTGCAAGTCGTGCTGCCACAGTGTGAACCGACACTTAATGGTCTATTTGCAAATATTTTCACACAAAACTCTCACAACTTTCCAACAAGATATACAGGTGCATCTCAAAAAGAATATCATCAAAAAGTTAATTTATTTCAGTAATTCAATTTAGAAAGTGAAACTCACATATTATATAGATTCATTACACACAGAGTAATATATATCAATCATTTCTTTCTTTAAATTTTGATGATTATGGCTTACAGCTAGTAAAAACCCAAAATTTAGTATCTCACAAAATTACAATATTACATAAGACCAATAAAAAAGGGATTTTAAATACAGAAATGTTGGCTTACTGAAAAATATGTCCATCTACAGTATAGTATGCACTCAATACTTGGTTGGGACTTCTTTTGCATGAATTCAGGGCTGCTGATGGGGGGGACCACCAGCCCTGGTGTACAGGGCCCGATAACATAGGGGGGCCCACACAGGGAGGGGGATTAGTGACAGACGACAATTGTGTTTCTTTTCCTCCAGTAGATGAAAGCTGCTCTTCTTCCCTTTCCCTGCTACCAGCTTTTATCTGCTGAGAAAGAGACAGTCGTCCTTCACTAATCCCCCTCCCTGTGCGGGCCCCCTCCTCTCAGCACTGGTTTTTAAGGTTATTTCAACTCCTGAGTTTATCTCCCTAACTTCAGGCTCCAAGTACACTAATTTAAAATTCACTGCTTCTACAGGAGTTTTGTGTTCTGTCTGTAGAAGCAGCTCAATGTTATCCTATGTGTCCATGCACATTAGGACGTTTACAGGCGTATTTTGAGCTCAGCGTTTAGAGGCAGGAAAAAAAAAACCTTCTGGTTTGCCTCTCTGATTGGAGATTACTGGCAGAAAAAAATGTAAAACTCTCCTAAACGTGTCTAAACTTTGTACAAAAAATGCTCTATATGAGTATTTTTGTCTGCTAGGTGAAATGAAGTTTTTTTTAAGCTCAGTGTGTATAGAGCCTAACTCTGATCCCGCAGCCTGTATATTTTTTTCATCTCGCCTTGATTTTTATTTATTAACTCAGTTTTATCTTTTAGATTTGGCAGGGATTCTATGAGTTATGTTGTGTCTGCTAATGGTTTTATTGTATTTTTAGCGAAATATAGCTTTAATATTTTCTTGGGGAGGCCCTGTCAGGTAGTCTGTACGGGGCCCCGCGATTTCTATCAGCAGCCCTGCATGAATTACTGCATCAATGCGGCATGGCATGAAGGTGATCAGCATGTGGCCCTGCTGAAGTGTTGTGGAAGCCCAGGTTGCTTTGATAGCAGCCTTCAGCTTGTCCGCATTGTTGTCTCTCATCTTTTTCTTGACAATAACCCACAGATTCTCTATGGGATTTAGATCAGGCAAGTTTGCTGGCCAATCATGCACAGTGATACCATGATCATTAAACCAGGTACTGGTACTTTTGGCTATGCGGGCAGGTGCCAAGTCTTGCTGGAAAATTAAATCAGCATCTCCATAAAGCTGGTCAGCGGAGGGAAGCATGATGTGCTCTAGAATTTCCTGGTAGAGGGCTGCACTGACTTTGGACCTGATTAAAACACAGTGGACCGACACCAGCAGATGGCATGACTGCCCAAATCATCACTGACTGTGGAAACTTCACACTGGACCTCATGCCACTTGGATTCTGTGTGCTTCTCTACTCTTTTCCAGACTCTGGGACCTTGATTTCCAAATGAAATGCAAAATTTACTTTCCTCTGAAAAGAGGACCTTGTCCACTGAGCAACAGTTCAATCATTTTCCCCTTAGACCAGGTAAGATTCTTCTGACGTTGTCTCTGGTTCAGGAGTGGCTTGACACAAGGAATGCAACAGTCATAGCCCATATCCTGGATACATTTGTGTTTGGTGGCTCTTGAAGCACTTACACCAGCTGTAGTACACTCCTTGTGAATCAGCCTCAAATTCTTAAATGGCCTTTGCTTCACAATCCTCTCAAGGCTGTGGTTATCCCTGTTTCTTGTGCACCTTTTTCTAACACGGTTTTTCCCTTCCACTCAACCTTCCATTAGTGCGTTTGGATACAGCACTCTGTGAACAGCCAGCTTCTTTAGCAATGACCTTTTGTGACTTACCCTCTTTGTGAAGGGTGTCAATGACTGTTCTCTGGACAACTCTCAAGTCAGCAGTCTTCCCCATGATTATGTAACCTAACCTACTAAACCAGACTGACAGACCATTTAAATGCTCAGGAAACCTTTACTGGTGTTTTGAGTTAATTAGCTGATTAGAGTGTGACACCATGAATCTACAACTTTTTTTCTAATTTTCTGAGATACTGAATTTTGGGTTTTCCCTAGCTGTAAGTCATAATCATCAAAATTAAAAGAAAGAAATGCTTGAAATATATCACTCTGTGTGTAACGAATCTATATAATATATGAGGTTCACTCTTTGAATTTAATTACTGCAATAAATTAACTTATTATGATATTCTAATTTTTTGAGATGCACCCGTATATGGTTTACATTTAAATTTAGGTAGAAAAATGTGTGAATCCTGGGTAAAAGTTGTGTGATTCTTATATGAAAAATTATACCCCTAAATGTAATAAAGAAAAATTATCCTAAATGCATTCCAATCAAAAGTAGATTTTTTTCAAGCAAATTTTGCCAAAACATCTCAATGGGTAGATATGTGAGTGTCTGCTTAGGCAAAAGTATGCCAGTGGATACTTTTCTAAGGTTCAATTAGATTTTATTAATTTTTTTCAACAAATATATAAGACAGAGTAACAAAGAGAAATGAACAATGCCAGTAACCTGACATCAGGTCTCCTGGTATATTGAAATATAAAAATACAAAATTCAGGGTAGTGCAATCACGTGATCGAACTATGATCACTTAAAACATAACTTTATATGAAACCCGTGCATGTGTGACAGTTGATTCATGAGTTTTATGTACCCTGGTCCGGGGAGCCCCATTGGGAACCTTCTGCAATCTCGGACACAGGGTAAACCAGTAGAAAAACTGATATATTGTCTAGAGCAAAGTGCAATAAATTTTAACATGCAGAGGGTAAGGAACCAAAATACACCCTCATAGGGGGTAAGCAAACTTGCAGCATAGATTGCAACAATAAAAAGTCAAAGGAGCCTAAAAAAAGGAAAATTAGAAGTAAAAGGAAATCAGAAAAGCAAAAAAAAGAAAAATAGTTTGTAGAAGGACGGGGGGGGGGGGGGGGGGGGGAGGTAGGGAGACAGCGAACCTCGGTCCATGAAACCAGACATAACGCCTGACCGAAATTTTGCAGAAAGGCTACATGTAATCCTGAGGAGGAATTTGTCTCCGTAAGTCTCTGCTTGAGTTTGTCTGAAGTGGAGTAATGCCTCCACACACTCCAGACATATGAAAATGTGGCTTGTTTGTCGAGATGTCGAGAATATTAGCTGGCATTTCTTCCATTAACATAATGTTGTTTATTTCGTTAACCCACTCAACCAAAGACGGAGGCGTGGCAGTTTTCCAATGCCTAGGTATAAGTCGTCTCCCTGCACTGATAAAGAACTTCAATAAACTGTTTTTTTGTGACTTTATGGAGCTAGGAAGAATGGAAAGAAGGGCAATGGTAGGAGAATGCAGTAAAGGCTTGTCATAGATATCTGAGTAGATCTGAAAAATCTGTGTCCAGAATGGTAGAAGCACGTCACACTCCCACCAAATATGGAAATAGGTGCCTTTCATAGAGTTGCATCTCCAGCACATATCTGAACTGGAAGGGAATATGACCCTAAGTGTAGTGGGGACCCGATACCACCTGGATAGGATTTTATAGTTTTTCTCCTGCATAAAGGTCGAAATTGAAGTCTTATTAGTGAAGAGAAAATCTTTACTCCATTCTGCCTCGGATATTTCAATCCCAACCTCCGTTGACCATTTTGTAGTATAATTAGGAAGGGCTCCATGCGTGTGATCTAAGATCAATTTGTATATCAGGGATAAAGTGTGTCGTGGAGTCTCAGTTAGAGTACAAAGTTGTTCAAACCCAGTCAGAGGCCTATGGATTTGTTTAGAGTCGTGGATCTGTTTACAGTAAGCGTTAAGGTGAATAAGTAGTATGAGAGTAAGAACAGCGCTGCCCTCTCCTTTGTTAGATAATGGTTACAGATGTCATAAGTTACAAACTGATTTTATATAGCTAAAATATATGTAAATTTCACCAAGAGCTATCATACTAGGGTCCCCAACCAAGAAAAGCCCATATATTCGGGCATAGCCAAAACACTCAAAACACCAGTGATTAAGAAATTAATAAATAAAACTGTTAAATAAAATATGTCCCCCCAATGAATAAGGATAACTACCACAGTGAATTGTGTGATAAATCGGTGGGAAAATAATATGGTGCACAATCCAGTAATTGGCGAGTGAAAGATTATAAAATGACCCCAAAGTTCAAAAGTATTGGGACAAAATGGCGCCAGAATTTTTTTAAAAAGATAATAGAAATTAAATGTGCATCATGGTGTCATTGTGATAACCTTGTTAATCTTTCCATAACTGTTTAAAAAATAATATGTAAGATAGTGATTAGTCCCAATATTCAAAAGTATTGGGACAATATGGCGCTTGTAATCCTAAAAGTGTTTTCTATGTGTAAGACAAAAATAAAATCCCTGTGCATTAAATACAATAAATTAAGAACATACAACTGTATGAATATAGAGATGACATGCATAAAGGTAAATTCCAGTTATTCTTGATTAAACCAGATGATGATTAACTGCTAAAAGATATTTTATGTACAGTCCAAAAAATGGGTGTTGTAAACAGATATGAGAACAAAGTTCAAATGTGAAAGTTGATTATTTCACCCCAACGAGCTCACCACAGTGACTTCTGTGCATTTAGTTCAGATGGTGTCTTGAAGTGCTCACCCCCCAGTGCTACCCTACTCACCAGAGATAACCACCCCTGCAGGGGTACCGAGCGACAGAGTGGGTGCCCAAGGTCAGGTGATGATGACTCCAGTGAAGCTGCCGTTCCTCTGCTCAATGCGATCCTTACGGCTGTTCCACGGGAGATCTGTGCTTTATATGTAACCTTGCTACTCCATCGGTAAACCACTTAAAACTGTTATACTCTCCAGAGGTGCAGAGTAAAAAGAAACACAAAAAAGGGCTTCCTTCGTGAAGTAAGTCAAGTTCATTTATTGCACATACCAAAGAGTCCAAAAGCTAGCTGTTGGTGAAATTTACATATATTTTAGCTATATAAAATCAGTTTGTAACTTATGACATCTGTACCCATTATCTAACAAAGGAGAGGGCAGCGCCGTTCTTACTCTCATACTACTTATCCACTTATGCAATTAGACCCTTAGGGGTACTAATTAGAGATAGGCAGCAGCCCTCACATTGTCCTAAGCGCGGATTCATTTATTTATATCAGTAAGCGTTAAGGTGTCTACGAGTGAGCCAAGTCACTTTGGAGGTTACCTCTGTTGGGGTAGATGTGAAGGTACCTAGGGTGGCGTCAACAAAATGTCGAGCCGTGGGCCAAGAGTCTCTATTGTAATTGTCTATAAGATGGGTGGAGTGACCTTCCGGAAATTTTGGGTTGTCAAACAAAGGGGTAAGGGGTCTGGGTTCAGAAGACAGTGAATAGTTAGAATTCCTCTGGTACCAAATCGCCAGGGCGTCTCTGGTAAGGGAGGACAGCATCGTGATTGATTTGAATGAATGATCGAATCCCCAGAGGAGCACTCTTAGATCATACGTGGAGAGGTCTTGTTCTACTAATGTGGTAGCTTTGGTCATGGGGCGGGGGAACCATTGGAGGATACGGGAGATAACTGCGGACGTATGGTATAACTCAAAGTCAGGTAAGCCTAACCCACCTTTTGTGATTGGGGAGCATAAAAGTTTATGTCTCAACCTCGGGTGACTACCTTTCCAAACAAATCGAATGGCCATTGACCGGAGGGAACGGAAGAAGGCCGAGGGGAAAGCTATGGGGAGGGCCTGGAATAAGTATAGGAGTTTGGGGAGAATATCCATTTTTAGTGCGTTAATACGACCCACCCAGGACATAGCTAAGTCCATTCGTTCTTCCATTAGGCGTCTGAGTTTTTGGAGCAAGGGGCTAAAGTTCAGGTCATATATGTCCGAGAGGCGTTTAGGGATAGCCGTACCTAAATAAGAAATTGAATTTGGTTTCCATTGAAATGAAAAATTAGATTGAAGGGCAGAGAGTGTGGATTGTGATAGGGAAAGGTTAAGAGCCTCAGTTTTGGAGATATTTCATTTGTAATTACTGAAGTGGCCAAATCTGTCTATCTCTGATAGAATTGAGGGTATGGAAATATGGGGTTTGGTTACATACAAAAGAAGGTCGTCTGCATATAGAGAAAGTTTGCAGTGAGATGAGGGGGTCTGTAAGCCCTGTATATTAGGATTAGATCTAATAGCTTGGGCAAGGTGTTCAATCACCAGAGCAAACAGGAGGGGGGAAAGGGGACAGCCCTGCCTGGTGCCATTAGTAATCATAAAATTACGTGATTGGGTACTATTAACTAAAACCGTGGCAGAGGGTGTAGAGTAGAGCGACATTATGCGTGTCAACATTCTTGGGCCTAGACCTATTTGGGAAAGTGTGGACTGAAGAAAAGACCAACTGACACTATCAAAAGCCTTCTCTGCGTCACACGAGAGAAGGCAGGCCGGAATGTGATGACGTTGAGCAAAGGTGATTAAGTGTATGGTCTCAATTATAACCACACACTGAAAAGTATTCTAATGTGAAAACAAACTCACATTAGAATACTTTTCAGTGTGTGGTTATAATTAATTTAATTTTTATACTAATAGGAGTGAGAACTATTAGGATCACCTATGTTATATAGTATACACTGATTTATGATGCGCGCTTGTTACACTATATGCTAATTATTTTTGGGTCTTTTGTATTTTTTGACTAACACGAGCAGCAGCACTATTTTATTTTTGTATGGTTAGTGCAAAAATACCTTTCTTTTTATAAGGAAAATATACCTGCCTAACGGGTCAATATAAGTGTCAAGGACAACCGGGGTAAAAGATGCGTGAAATGCTATAGATACACCTTTAGATTTTGCTGAAGGGTTGGTGCTATGGAACCATACAGGGTATTGCTTGTAAAGGATTTGTGGGATTTTATCTGATCTAAACTGAGTTTCCTGTAAAAGGAGGATTTGTGTTCGCAATTTGTGAAAATGATAAAGTATTTGCCGTCTCTTCTCAGGGACATTAAGACCCCTACAGTTTAATGAGGAGACTTTCAGGGCGGTTTGTGCTGCCATGAGAAAACAGATAAATTAGAAGGAGGTTCGCTGTCTCCAAAAAATAGACAAAGGGGGAGAGAGAGGGAGAAGGGGGACAGATGAAATAGAAGAAGATAAAGAGAGAAAGTGAAAAAAAAGAAAAAGGGGCCGAAACAGCTTCACTACTAGTGTTGTTAACAACCTGTCAGCTAAAACCCTTAAGGGTGCTGAAAGACCTAAGTGGGGGAACTGTGGTCAATGCAGAGAGGAGCCCGCACACACCGGGCAAAAGAAAAAATTTTTTTTTTACGGATATAAACAAAATCTGAAAACATTAAGTAAAACATCTCAGAGCTCCACCATGCTGTGTAGGCATAAAACATTATACGCAATATCCTAGGTGGAAATAACCCCTATGGATAACCAAATACTTGAACAGCATGTGGAGCAATATTCCCAGCAACAAGTCATGAATCTATATGACAAGGGATAACAAGGAGAGGGGGGGGAGAGGGAAAGGGGGGGAAGAGGGGGGGAAGGGTAGGGATGAGACATGGTTAGGGGAGAGCAAAAAATCTTTTGATGAACGGTGCTCGTGTAACGGACTACCGCCCGCCAAAAGGGTCATGTGGAGCAATCAAGAACATAAATCCTGTATTAAGGAGGTAAATCAAATTAAGTTAGTAAACAAATGTCCCAAAGAAATTGCAGCTGTGGACATCACCACTGGTCGACAACCTGTGGGAAAGAAAAAATTAACAAAATGACAGGAGAGCGATCTCATCCATCAGTCGCAGAGGGAAAGTCCGACTTGGGCCTTTTATTCTTCTTCGATCATTTTTGTCAACCTGGTGCGGCCTTAAAGCCCAGGGTGGCTGCATGAATAGGCCAGTCAGGAATGGAGATCTGTGGTAGTTCAAAAGTTCCAAGGAACTTGGGGAGATCGCCCAGTGTGCGGAACGTTGCCGACTTCCCCTCATGAGATGCAGACAGATTAAAAGGGAAACCCCAGCAGTATTTGATCTGTTTAGCTTGGAGGGCTCCAGTTAAGGGTTTCAGAGCCCGTCTCATGTCCAGAGTCAATTTGAAGATATCAGGGAGAAGAGACACTGGGGTGTCATTGAAGTATATAGCTGATTGAGAGAGTGCAGCTTGCATGATGGCGTCTTTAACCACATAGAAGTGGACTCTGCACATCACGTCTCTGGGGTGTTCTAGATTCGGATTCTTAGGGCCAAGAGCTCTATGGACACGATCGAGTTCCAGTGGGGCGTCTTTATCTTTCTGGAGGAGCTCGTTGAACATAGCAGCGACTGCTGGTGCCAAATCTTTGGTTTTGACCGATTCAGAGAGACCGCGTATGCATATGTTGTTACGTCTGGCCCTGTTTTCCTGGTTGTCCTGATGGTACATCAGTTGTTGAATCTGGTGGGTATGCTCATGCAATATAGTGTCATGCATTTGCAGGGGGGTGGATGCAGTCTCCTCCATATTGTGTTCCACCTCCTCAATTCTATTAGTGATATCTCTGCGAAGTTCAGTCATTTCTTGTTTGTATGAGCGCTCCAAGCGTTGCACACAGGCCTCAAAATCATGTCTGGTGGGGAGAGCTTTTATATATGCTTCCATGTCCCATCCACTATAGGATCTATGAGAGTTAGGGGAATGACATGCAGACCGAGTAAGGGAATAAGGAAGTGAAGTAGTGCGGCTTCACTTGCTGGTTCCCTACTGCGCATGCACGAGTCGCGCTTTGTGTCCTCTCAGGTCCCTGCTGTGTTCTGGGACCTGTGTGGCTCCCAGAAAACAGCGGGGGAGGACGGGGTAGGCGCCGGAAGTGGCATAGTTTACCGCAAGCGCCGTGGTGATCTATGCCAGGAAGTGGGAGCAAATACCTGTATTATACAGGTATCTGCTCCCCCCCCCCCCCTGAAAGGTGCCAAATGTGACACCAGAGAGGGGGAGGAATCCAAAAAGTGGAAGTTCCATTTTTGGGTGGAACTCCACTTTAAGATGAATTGAGGTTCACACTAGTCAGTAAACCTCACGGCAGGAAGATGTGCTGATGGACTTAAGATACTATTACTATTTTTTATTCACATAATGTTTTCCAGAGGAGAAGTACAGCCTTTCTGTACACACAAAGGGTGTCCTTTTGAGTTCTGACATCTAAGCTCATACTAGATCACTGAACTCCGTGGGGGTTTAATGTCTCAATAATTGCAAGGCTACCAAACAGAAGATAAAAGATGTTATAGTCACTCCTTTATATCCAAAGCTAATTTATACATCAATGACCAGATCTCTATTTTTTATAATTTTTGGATAAGCTCCTTTGTCAATGAGATCTGTTAAAATTATATGTTAAAAGTGTTTGATGTTGTGTTTTATTCTAGCAAGCTGCAAATTTGTACTTGCTGACTGCATGTCATCATCAGGTATGTTTGTTTGTAATGTGTTAACTAAATTATATTTTCTTTGTTCTTAATAGCTTACATTTAATGCACATGTACTCTGACTTTTATTTTTCTATTTTCAGGTATTTATATATTGTTAAGTTATAATGTCTGTCTTTTAATCCCCAAGTGAGATCTGCCTCAGTGGTACAGTATGGAAAAGTCACATAATGGCACATAATGTACATGTAGGCAGACTATAACGCAAAATTGTACTGAGATTGTTGGGCTGTACAGAGCTACCCAGGTGAAAACAAAGTATACTATTATATCTAAAACCTTAATGCCAAGCTGGTGTAAAGTTACCAAGTGTTTTTATAATTCTGTTTTACAGAAGCCTCCCCAGTCCAGAGATGTCCAAGTGGCACATGGATATATTTACGGTACAAGTTATGGAGGTGGTGTCATGTTGCCATTTCAGAATTAGATAATTTTTCTGTCATTCTGCATTATAAGACTACTTAGGATGTGCCCAGGTGGGTCCACTGGCTGAAAACTGCAAAAACTTCTTTTAAAGAAAGATAAGTTGCATCAAACATCTGTTGCTGTAAGGGGAAACTCAAGTCAGGATAAAGATTTTACATAAAACTTACATATTTTTTATTGCAAGTTGCAGCAGTACCTGCACTGAAGCTACAAATCACTGAGCTCAGGTTTTCAGTGTTAGGACTGAAAACCATTTACTGTTATTTTGTCAATAACGCATAGAAACAGATAAAGGCTTGCTTCATTGTCTGTTATGGTCCCCAAACTCTGTGAAACATTATTTCTTTATCATCTATTGAGAGACAAACAAATCTAGGAATGCTGTTATAGTTGGGTTATATTGCCACCTATTGTTGGGTTTGAACACTGACAAAAAAAAGATATTAAAGACCATCCCCCATATAACCCCTCCTTTACCCTGCATGCCTCAGTTCTTTGCTAGTGGCCAATGAGGTTGGATGCGGTTTTCTGCAGCTTTACTGGAAAAAATATACATTTATTTTTTCAGTGGTATCTTTATTTATTAACTTCATTCAATATCCTTGATACACCACTGATAATTTCTTCTTGGTGACTTCCACAGTGCTGCTTGAGCTAGTCTCTACATACCAGCTATCAGGATTGAAGTGTCCAGCTAGCCTGGAAAGAAACCTTTGAGGTTCTGAAACTGTGCTTTAAAGCGGAGCTCCACCCAAAAGGGGAAGCTCCGCTTGTTTGCTTCCTCCCCAGGTACCTGCTCCCACTTCTGGGTAAAATCCCCGTAATCAGTGTATGGCGATCTACGAATCTTCCAGACCCTCCTCCTCCCCCCGCTGCCTTCTGGGAGACACACAGATTCCAGAAAACAGTGAGAACAATCAGAAAGCATAGTGCGACTCGTACATGCACAGTAGGAAACAGGCTGTAAAGCCGCAAGGCTTCAATTCCTATTTCCCTTAGTGAAGATGCTGGCACCTGAACCCAGAACTGATGGATGGATTGGCTTGTGGTGCCAACATCGCAGGCTCCCTGGACAGGTAAGTGTCCTTATATTAAAAGTCAGTACAAATATCAACAGTATTTGTAGCTGTTGACTTTTAATTATTTTTCCCCAGGCTGGAACTCCTCTTTAAAGACCTGCCTGTACTTTGTTAAACAGCCAAAAAGCTCTTTCCATGTCCAGAGCCATGGCACAGCCTCTGTTGTGTTCCAGGGCACCAGTTTTAAAATTTCCTCCACCGTTATCTTACCACAGTGACAGTTAGGGTTGAGTAAAGTGAGTAATGATGTCACCCGCTAGGTGGAGTGTTGCACTTTCTCTGTGCTCTTTCTCCTGTCATTCACACTAGAGGAAGCACTGTCCTGCAGTTGCTGTTACTCCTGCACCTGAGGCATGGCTAGAATCATCTGGTCTTATTCCAATGCCTGCTTATAGTGACTCTGGCCACTTGCAACCCTCATTAGCATTAGATGCTAGGTTTTGTAGCACAGAAAGCTTTGCCTCATTTTGAGCCTTGTTGTTCTCTGCTACCCAGTACAAGATGTTTTTTTCAAGTGAAGTCCTGAAGGCATAGTATATGTGGCCAAATGTTCCTGTCCATTTTGTGTATATTGGCAAAACAATTTGCTAACTGAGATGTCGGGTTTTAGAACAACCTAATTTTGAAAAAGGACAGGCTGATTGCCAGACATGTCTGGAAGACACACAATGGCAAACCTTTTTTGCCTGTCTTTTTGAGTGGTCCAACAAGCAAAATTGGGCCCAGGAAAAGGTGACCTTGATAAGATCTTGGCCAATTTAGAGATGTATTTTTTCGCCTGGGTTTGCATTCCCCACATGGTCTAAATGAGGGGTTCACCTACCTACCCTTCGTGTGTGGATAGGTGTTTTGAGATAATGTGTGCTTTCGTCTACTTTCATATAATGTGTAAGTTTTTTGGTGTATGTTTTCATATGACAATCAGTGGCTAAATGGGCTATATTTTATATAAGGGTATTTCCCCTAATTGATTTAAGGCAGCAAGAAGGAATGCACTGATGGGAAGGCTCTTTTTTTAGCAAGTGGAGTGATGGCAGAACATGGATTACTATTGTGTGCCATCAATATGTCACTCCTGTCTGTTATAAAAAACCTAAAACTCCCTTTAAGTACATATTGGTAACCTTGTTATGTAGTTTTGCCATTGGGACATCCTTTGAGGTTATTATTCAGCTGCCATTTCTTTTTTTATTGCTAGATGGCGTTGGGTGAAAATTGGGCATGCGCAAGCATCATGATGTGATTGTGCACATACGTGATGATGTCATGACAGACGCGTGCATTATGAAGTCATTGCATCAGGTATGCAGCTGCCATTTTGACCACTCAGAATATAAACAGAGGAGCCCCTTTATTTGCCATTTACGCCATGTGATTTCTGTTGGTGCACAGTTAGATCTTTATTTTTGCACAGTTAGATCTTTCTTTTTATTTGTTCACACACATGTGGGTGGTGACCCAGATGTGACGTCACAAGCTGGTGGAAACACTCTAAGGGAAGACCACTGGAAGGGCAAATCGCTGGAATGTTTGGCAGCAATCAAGCACAAGTAACAAAAGCCAGTTGTCTTGACTACCAAGTCCGAATAAACGTTAGGCTTGGTCTTGGCGTGTGGGCATGTGAACCCCCGTTTTTGTCTTGAGTATATGTTCGCAAAGATGCAAAGAGGACAGTCCACCTGCAACAGGTGACTTCAGCCCATTATGTCCTACTAGTTTAGGGGGAATTTACACTGAATCCCTGGAAGGAACCTAGAACCTGGTTCCCCTGATATTATATGGTTGTCTTTATCAGCAGCTTCTTCAGCTCTGTCAAGAGGGGTAGAGACCTCATTCCACAAGGACCTCCATGTCCACTTTGGATTTTTTTTGTTTGTGACCAATACTAGGGCAATCTGCCTATAGGGGCTGTAAGTGCTCCCATGCGCTATCCCAGGATAAGTCTAGCCCTGACATTTCTAGACCTCCAACTGTCCAAGACCCCTGTTTTCAGTCCTTACACTCTACCATTAGATTGGCCAATTTTGTGCCATTTATAAGTGGTTGTTTCCAACTTATTTAATGTGGTACATGTTACCCTACATTTGCAGGATCAGCATGCTGTTTCAGGCCTGGGTTCTGACACAAAGACCTTTCTGTTACACCCACTGTTTAAGTAATTTTCTTTTGAGGATTGGGAACACCCTGTAGCGTCCTCTGCCCCTCCAGAGAATATGGTTGAGCTTCTCCCTTTTGGAACAGAATTTACAGTTTGGTGGTCTTTTTTCTCCTTAGATGCACCAGTAATCCACATTACTAGATGCACTGTACTACCAAAAAGGTTGCTATTATGCTTACCTTTCAGGATTTCACTGACAGACCATTGGAGTCCCTACTTAAGTTTAATTTAGCAGGAATGCCTATGAATCCTGTATGGTCCTCAAAGAGGACCCTGCCATCATGAGAGTATGTCTGCATTTCATTGAACATTTGGAACAATGTAAAATGTTCCAAAGGTAAACTAAGCCTTTAAGTCAATAGAAGAAAAAACTATTCACTGAATCCAGACCCAGGATAAAAACAAATCCCTAAAGGTATGATTGGACAACTTATAAATCTAAAACACGTGTAATCAAAAATGCTGTTTTTTAAATTTTCCTTGCACGTGATTGGGTACTTTACTTTGCAAAGTAAAGCCTTACCTCATTTACTAAGCTCTGGAGCAACTGCAGATGAAGCATGCAACTGCACTTTGCAAAGTGCACAGCCTATTTGCCTTTAGTAAATCAACCCCTGTATGATCTAAATGGATTTGCACTGTACTGCCTTACTGAACAAACCTGCTATCATAAAGCCTGTCATCCTTCACTTGAATTGGAAGCCTCTGTATATGATCCTTTACCTGGTGTGGCTTCCAATCAAGATTGTCAGACCAAAAAAAACAAAACAACTTTCTCGCAATAAGGTTGATTTACTAAAAGCAAAAAGACTGTGCACTTTGCAAAATGCAGTTGCACTCTGCAAGTGCAGTTGCTCCAGAGCTTAGTAAATGAGCAGAAGCTCTGCTGACATCTATCATCAAATCATGTGCAAGCAAAAATGCTGTTTTTTTTTTTTTTTTTTCCTTGCACTTGATTGGGTATTCTTTGCAAAGTGAAGCCTTACCTCTTTTACTAAGCTCTGGCGCAACTGCCCTGCAAAGTGCACAGTCTATTTGCCTTTAGTAAATCAATCCCGATGCATCTCACTAATGGGAGCTATAGTCCCAAATAAAATTAATAGCTAAACAAATGATTTTTTTTTAACGATGCTTAGAAACTAACCAGCCTGGTCAACCTGCATTTCATGATGTCAGAGTCAGAGCGGATGTTACTGACAGGCTTTTTCTACATAGTAATATTATGAGGAGGTTTCTGGACTTTCTGCCATGGTGATGTGATAATGACACATGAGGCTATATGTAATTTTACAGGCCAGGGAGAAGCTAAACCCTCCTTCTCATGTACGAAAGTGCTTTCAGCTGATTCTGCAGTGTTAACCTTAAAAATGACATGCATGTATGTAAGAAACTTTTTAAAACGGTGATGTTTTTAGACTTTACAAGAAGTTTTTTTCCACATTTACATTAAGCAGATGACTGCTCAGCCAGAGACAAGAATATAGGGGTGGGGGAAGCAGTTACAATGGCAAGGAGTATGCTGTACTTAATCTAGAATATTTAATATCCACAAAACCCTACTCTGTAGAGTGTGATAACATTAACTTCTATTGTGCTTTTCTGAGACAGTAACTGTTAGGAGACTGGAAAGAGCAAGCCCATTCAATTAAAAAACCCCAACCTGGTGGTTTTATGCAATGCAAAATTAATGGGCTGGTTTAAAATCCATAAAATAGTGGATTTCTTCTAATCTGAAATGGTTCATGTATTTCATGTGAACATACCTAATGTTTCTCCGACATTACAGTCTTTCGAGGTATAATCACAATGTGCATCAACAGAGATTAAATGATGAACGCTGGTGATCTGAAAAGGAATAGATGACTAAATCACTGTGTTATTCCAATGACACTTAACGCATGCAGAATAAAGGTGTTTTTGTGAATTGTCTTGATTGTGTTTATATTTGCTTTAACAGAATATAAATGTTCTATTGGAAGAGAACTCCAGACAAACATTTTTATTAACATCTGTTGTGTAAATAAGTTAACTCTCTTGAGGTGTATGCTGCTTTAAGGATTGCTCTAATTTCTTTTCATGTCTACACTTAAATTCAGGCCACAGTGTTGTTTATTCTTTCACCTCTCCCTTTGCTCTTTCACAGAACTTCACAGCATTTTTAACACACTGGGCCCCTGAACTGCATAGTCTATTTTCTTGAAAAAGTACAATTTACATTCTTGATCATTTGCCATTTCATTTTACCCTCAACCCTTTCTATCTGATAAAGAACTAGAAGATTTTCCTAACAACAATTATGCTTGCATGGTGGCTCTATTTCCTTGCAGGGTCTTCCTGGAGCCACCCTTATGTGCGTGCTCAGGGACTACAGCTACAGGTATATGCAAAAACAGACACAGACGGCTTCCTCTATAAACTACAGCTCTCCATCCACTAGTTCTTAGATTGACAGGCTCCTCTGTAAATTGCGGGACTGCTGTTAGATTGAGAGTTGGGTTTGCTACATCTGCGATATGCACAGTGCTCACAGTGCAAACAGAGTCATACAGTGGCAGTCATCTTTTCTATAGAAAAGATCTTTTAAAATGTGTTTAGGCGCAAAACAGCAGACAAGCCCGGTTTGTGATTGAAATACGAGGTTGCTCATCAGTGATCTTGCAGTCCATTCAGAACTACAAGCCACCAGCCGCGTAATTTTTAAATAGTGACAGGGGTTGCAGGGAGAAGATCCCTGGCTCACTGTCACAGGGAGGGAGGGAGAGGGGGAGATGTTGCAGCTGCTGGAACATGTTATGCCGTGTACACATGAGCGGACTTTACGGCAGACTTTGTCCGGCATACTTTTCGACGGACTTTCCGACGGACTTTCCGAATGAACGGACTTGCCTACATACAATCAACCAAAGTCCAACGGATTCGTACGTGATGACGTACGACCGGACTAAAACAAGGAAGTTCATAGCCAGTAGCCAATAGCTGCCCTAGCGTTGGTTTTTGTCCGTCGGAATAGCATACAGACGAGCAGACTTTTCGACTGGACTCAAGTCCATCAGACAGATTTGAAACATGTTTAATTTCTAGGTCCGTCAAACTTTTGAGAAAAAAAAGTCCGCTGGAGCCCACACACGATCGAATTGTCCGACGGACTCCGGTTCCCCGGACCAAGTATGCCGTAAAGTCCGGTCGTGTGTACGCGGCATTACATGTTCAACCCTAAATACAGATGGAGCATGTAACGTTCCAAAAGCTGAACTTATCCTTTAAACTGAATTTGTTTTTTTACAAGGTGAGGGTTTACAATAACTTTAAATATGAGCTAGATAAAAAACGAGGGAAATAGTAGTTGAGGGTTTAATAACTACTTCAGGTTTGGAAAATCAATATACTTTCCCTTATGCATGACACAGTAGTTACGATACTATACATATACCTCCTAAATGACATCATGAATTCCAAGCACAATTTTATTAGAAGAAACAAAGCTTCACTGCTTAGTATTTATAAAACATTACTTGAATCAAGTTGGTATAGTTATAAAGCTCCACCATAGTAGATGAACAATGACATGCTGGCTCAGCAGACAAAAAAAAACGTGGGAGTCAGGCCACCCCATAAATATGATGGAACTATACAAGAAGTACCCCCCAAGGAAATACTAAGGGGCTTTGTGGGCAACTAATAGACAAATAGGTAGAAAAATATATTCAAATGTATTAATATAAAATATGTGGTACACAAGACACCAACTATAATATGAATATAGAAAATAAACAGAATCACATGACAAGTATAAAAAACAATCCAAATCCTTCAATATTAAGCCCAACGCATTTCTGGACCTGTGTAGAGTCCTTTCTTCAGGGGCATTTCATACGAGGTAGTGCAGCTATATTGACATTCTATAATGAGATAAAGTCATACATCAGAATCACATTCGGGGTCAAAGAAATGAGCATTGTTGAAGTCAGATAAAGACAAACATACAAGTCATTTGGAGGAGATTCGGTAAAGACTGACACACTTAGTGTGGCCAGAGATGGAAAGAACACGGCTGCTGCAGAGAGGTCTAAGTAGGTGCAGGGCCTAGGAAGCAGTTACTCAGAAGGAGGAGAAGGGAAAATCTGAAAAAACAATAAGCGAAAAGGCCACTATTGCACCCGCAGCGGAAGCCCAAGCAGTGCTTTTTTTCTTTCTTTTTTTCTTTTTTCTCTTTGTCTGTTCTTGGCTGTTTTCTCCTGTGCTGCCTAATGTCAGATCCTCTGGTGCTTTTGCGCTGTTGCGGTCTAACTCTGTCTGTCCCATAGTATTTATTGCTACTCCCCCTCCTTTGCATCACCTATTTGGATGCCTATGTGAGGGGGGAGCTATGTTTGTTTACATCTATGACATGTGCAGTCTCTGCATGATGTTGCCATTGTTTGTTTTACTCTTTTTGTGCGGCGGGAACTACATGCAAGGCTCCTCCCGATACCTACTGGCCCCCTCCTCCCGTAATGTGTGTTATGTATAAACACGCATGTGAGAGGAGACCATTTGTTCTGTATTTGCCATTCCAGCCATCGTTGCGGCTGCTGCCGCCCAATTACCTGTCAACGCCTCTGTCGGACTCTGACGTAGTATGTGACAGCAATGATACCCATCCATGTATACTTTCACTGCCCTGCTCATTGGCTAACCTATGACCCCCGGTGAGTGACGTCGCGCACGATACACGCCGTCTAGTGTGCATGTGTGGGTGTCACTGCTGCGGACATTTAAGGAGGAAGTTACTTTCCTCTCATTCGTTGCCACTCTTGCTGCACCACATACGGTGCTCTGCCCCAAACCGGACTATTCATTGTGTTCAGCCCTGTCAAGGTCAGTACAGTTCCACTCTGTGTACGTTCTATAGAGGTCTGGGAGGCAATTTGGCATCCCAAGCAAAACTAGCTGTTATATTAAGGGCCCTTGTCTGTATATCTCTAAGGGGAACCCGAACCCCTATTCTATGTATATTTTCTGACTACCGTATATTCAATTTGAATTTATTAACCTTGATTCTAAATCTAATAAGTATTATACCACTGAGTTCTATTACTAATATTTAGTACCAAACGCTTAGGCCCCTTTCACACTGGCGCTATTGCGCTAAAAATAGTGCCTGCAACATCTTGTGGTATCGTTCCGCTTCATAAGACAGGCTGCGCTGGTGGATTGTCGGCAGATCCGGCCGCTGGAACGCACTGTGTGTATTTTTACCAAAATAAATATAAGACAAGCATTTACATTTCAGAGATTTTGGAAATACTACATAGTAGTTGAGGTTGAAAAAAGACACAAGTCCATCAAGTCCAACCTATGTGTGATTATGTGTCAGTATTACATTGTATATCCCTGTATGTTGCGGTCATTCAAGAAACTAATAGTTTCTTGAAGCTATCAAAGCTCCTCGACGAGACCACCGCTTGTGGAATGGAATTCCACATCCTTGCCGCTCTTACAGTAAAGAACCCTCTACGTAGTAGGTTAAACCTCTTTTCTTCTAATTTTATTGAGTGGCCACGAGTCTTGTTAAACTCTCTTCTGTGAAAAAGTTTTATCCCTATTGTGGGGTAACCAGTACAGTATTTGTATATTGAAATCATATCCCTTCTCAAGCGTCTCTTCTCCAGAGAGAATAAGTTCAGTGCTTGCAACCTTTCCTCATAACTAAGATCCTCCAGACCCTTTATTAGCTTTGTTGCCCTTCTTTGTACTCGCTCCATTTCCAGTACATCCTTCCCGAGGACTGGTGCCCAGAACTGGACAGCATACTCTAGGTGCAGGACCAGAGTCTTGTAGAGTGGGAGAATTATCGTTTTATCTCTGGAGTTGATCCCCTTTTTAATGCATGCCAATATTCTGTTTGCTTTGTTAGCAGCAGCTTGGCATTGCATGCCATTACTGAGCCTATCATCTATTAGGACCCCCAGGTCCTTTTCCATCCTAGATTCCCCCAGAGGTTCTCCCCCGAGTGTATAGATTGCATTCATATTTTTGCCACCCAAATGCTTTATTCTACATTTTTCTACATTGAACCTCATTTGCCATGTAGTTGCCCACCCCATTAATTTGTTCAGATCTTTTTGCAAGGTTTCCACATCCTGCGGAGAAGTTATTGCCCTGCTTAGCTTAGTATTGTCTTCAAATACAGAGATTGAACTGTTTATCCCATCCTCCAAGTCGTTTATGAACAAATTAAATAGGATTGGTCCAAGCACAGAACCCTGGGGGACCCCACTACCCACCCCTGACCATTCCGAGTACTCCCCATTTATCACCACCCTCTGAACTCGCCCTTGTAGCCAGTGTTCAATCCATGTACTCACCCTATGGTCCATGCCAACGGACCTTATTTTGTACAGTAAACGTTTATGGGGACCTGTGTCAAATGTTTTTGCAAAATCCAGATACACCACGTCTACGGGCCTTCCTTTATCTAGCTGGCAACTCACCTCCTCATAGAAGGTTAGTAGATTGGTTTGGCAAGAACGATTCTTCATGAATCCATGCTGGTTACTGCTAATGATACCGTTCTCATTACTAAAATCTTGTATATAGTCCCTTATCATCCCCTTCAAGAGTTTACATACTATTGATGTTAGGCTAACTGGTCTGTAATTCCCAGGGATGTATTTTGGGCCCTTTTTAAATATTGGTGCTACATTGGCTTTTCTCCAATCAGCTGGTACCATTCCAGCCAGTAGACTGTCTGTAAAAATTAGGAACAACGGTCTGGCAATCACTTGACTGAGTTCCCTAAGTACCCTCGAATGCAAGCCATCTGGTCCCAGTGATTTATTAATGTTAAGTTTCTCAAGTCTAATTTTAATTCTGTCATCTGTTAACCATGGAGGTGCTTCCTGTGATGTGTCATGAGGATAAACACTGCAGTTTTGGTTACTGAAGCCCCCCGATTCCCTCATGCAGACTGAGGAGAAGAATAAATTCAATACCTTCGCCATCTCCCCATCCTTTGTAACCAGATGTCCTTCCTCATTCTTTATGGGGCCAATATGGTCTGTCCTCTCTTTTTTACTGTTTACATACTTAAAGAATTACTTGGGATTTTTTTTTGCTCTCCTCCACTATGTGTCTTTCATGTTCTATCTTAGCTGTCCTAATTGCACCCTTACATTTCTTGTTGCATTCTTTATAAAGTCTGAATGCTGATGATGATCCCTCAACCTTGTATTTTTTGAAGTCCTCCTTTGCTTTTATATGCATTTTTACATTGGAGTTAAGCCATTCAGGACTTTTGTTCACTCTTTTAAATTCATTACCCAATGGGATGCATTGGCTAATGCCCTTATTTAATATGCTCTTAAAGCAAACCCATCTCTCCTTCGTGTTCTTTGTTCCTAATATTTTATCCCAATTTATGCCTATTAGCAAGGTTTCTAGTTTAGGGAAGTTGGCTCTTTTGAAATTCAGTGTCTTTGTATCCCCTTTATGTTTCCTATTTGTGTGATTTATACTGAAACTAATTGACCTGTGTTTGCTGTTACCCAAATTGCCCTGTATTCCCACATCCGTGATCAGGTCTGTATTGTTGGTAATCAGTAGATCCAGCAATGCTTTATTTCTAGTTGGTGCATCTACCATCTGACCCAAAAAATTGTCCTGCAAGACCTTAAGGAACTGGCGAGCCCTAAATGAATGCTCGGTTCCCTCCACCCAGTCTATGTCTGGATAATCAATCCAGATTATGATAATTAATCCAGATTAATCCCCCATTGTGATAACACTTCCCATCCTTGCTGCTAATCCAAATTGTGATAGGAGATCTGTCTCCACTTCCTCCCTCAGGTTAGGGGACCTATAGCATACTCCCAGTATATTTTCCCCTTATCTTCATCCCTTTGGAGCTCTACCCATAAGGATTCCACTTCCTCCCTAGCTCCCTTAGTGATGTCATCTCTCACATTCACTCACATTATTCTTGATATATAGGCATACCCCTCCCCCTTTTTTACCCTCTCTAACCTTGCGGCAATGGGTATACCCTTGAATGTTTGCCAGCCAATCATGAGAGCTGTTGAACCAGGTCTCTGAAATTCCCACAAAATCCAAATCCTCCTCGTACAACAGTATCTCTAGTTCACCCATCTTGTCCGCCATGCTCCTGGCATTGGTGAACATGCCACATAGTTTAGACCGGTCGCATATTGTCCTCGTATTGGGTGTTCCGAGATTGCAACTAGGACTTGCAACTATACTTACTTTGGGTTTTTGTGCTTTTGTCAACCTACCACTAATGTCCCCAATACTGCCCTCTGGAATATGTTCCATGCTGACTATCTCTACCTCTGGACCCTCCCCCCATCACCTAGTTTAAAAACCCCTCTCATTTTTTGGCCATCTTCATTCCCAGCTGATCTGCACCCTCCTCATTTAGGTGCAGTCCGTCCCTTCTATAGTACCAGTTATCAACTGAGAAGTCGGCCCAGTCCTTCAGGAACCCAAACCCCTCCTTACTACACCAGCTCTTCAGCCACTTGTTTACTTCCCTAATCTCCCTCTGCCCTTCTGGTGTGGCTCGATGTACCTGTAGTATTCCTGAGAATACTACCTTGGAGGTCCTTTTCCTCAATTTAGCTCCTAAGTCCCTAAAATCGTTCTTTAGGACACTCCATCTGCCTCTGACTTTGTCATTGGTGTCAACATGCACCATGACAGCTGGGTCTTCCCCAGCCCCTCCCAGTAATTTGTCCACCAGATCCGTGATGTGCCGAACCCGAGCGGTAGACAACATACTGTTCGTGCTTCAGGTCTTTGTTACAGATTGCCCTCTTTTTCCTTCTAAAAATTGAGTCCCCTACCACCAGAATCTGTTTTTCCTTTCCCTTCGCTTCCCCCCCACTCTCACTGGAGGAGTTCTTCCCCTGGCAGCTAGGAGAGTCCCTCAGCTCCATCAGTGCTGGTCCCTGACTGGTTTCACCAATGTCACTCAATGGAGCATACTTATTGGGATGCTCCAGCCCTGGATCGGCCTCCCTGGCACTTCCCCCCTCTACCCTTCCTGACTGTCACCCATCTACTCTTTGCTAGTGCCTGCACCTCTTTGTCTCCACCCGCCTCTGTACTGGCCCTGCCAGCACCTGCCATGTACGTTCCTGGCTCTCCTTTAGTATGGAGGGACTTCTCAGTGCTGACAGTTGCTTCCCCAGATTCAGAACCTGGGCTTCCAGGGAAAGAATGTGCTTACATTTTGCACAGCAGTATTTGCCCTCGATCGGATGATCAAGGAATGCATACATGCCGCAAGATGTACAAAAAGGCACCTCTCCACACCCGATGGGCATCGTACCTATTAAATTTAATGAGGATTGGGGATCATACCCTGTCCAAATTACCTAACAACTAGCTTCCTGACACTAATACTCAAAACAATACACAGGTACTCAACAAGACAATACACAGGTACTCACAAACCTACGTGCACTCGCAGAACACTCGCAGACCTACGTTCACTCGCAGAACAGTTGCAGAACTACCTGCACTCGCAGACCACTTGCAGAACTATGTGCACTCGCAGACCTACGTGCACTTGCAGACCACTCGTAGAACTACGTGCACTCGCAGACCTACATGCACTCGCAGACCACTCGCAGAACTATGTGCATTCGCAGACCTACATGCACTCGCAGAACTACGTGCATTCGCAGAACACCCACAGACTTACGTGCACTCGCAGACCTACGTGCACTCGCAGACCACTCGCAGAACTACGTGCACTCGCAGACCTACGTGCACTCTCAGACCACTCGCAGAACTACGTGCACTCCCAGAACTACATGCACTCGCAGGACACTTGCAGACCTACGTGCACTCACAGAACTACGTGCACTCGCAGACCTATGTGCACTCGCAGACCACTCGCAGAACTACGTGCACTCGCAGACCTACGTGCACTCGCAGAACACTCGCAGAACTACGTGCACTCGCAGACCTTTGTGCACTCGCAGGACACTCATAGACCTACATGCACTCGCAGACCTACGTGCACTCGCAGAACAGTCGCAGAACTACGTGCACTTGCAGACCTATATGCACTCACAGAACTACATGCACTCGCAGACCACTCGCAGAACTACGTGCTCTCACAGACCTACGTGCACTAACAGGACACTCGCAGACCTACGTGCACTATTTTACAGTTGTTAAATAAGCACTAATTTTATTTGTATCCCAGTGTGGTTTACCACAGGATGCATTACAAGTCTTTAGAAAAAAATAAAAATAATAAATAGAGCAGTTGCAGTTGTACTACTGATTTTATCATAATCAAGTCTGATTCAGTAAGTTAATCAGAAGGTAAAGTTTTATGCAATTTTAAGGTATGCAAATAAATAGTTACATTAAAAAATCAAGTAAGTCTACAACGCATTACTAAAAACCAATTATCATTTGTGGGTAGGGTAGCTGCATTTAAAATGGAAATTCTCCCCAAACTGCTTTATGCGTTTAGAACCCTTCCCATTCCCATCCAACCTACCCTTTTCCAGCGGTTAACGTCTATGATCAGGAACTACATATGGGCAGGGAAAAAAAACAGTGTACAGTTCTCTTCACTAACAGCTCCTAGACAACTTGGAGGTTTAGGTCTTTCTTTTCTGGTTCCCTATTTTTTAGTCCAGGGTTGTTCTAAAAGGGGCATAAGTTTTTAACAGAATTGCCAGTCTGCACCTCAGGATCCGACATCTACGCGGTTAATCAAATAAAGCATTTTCATACTGAACAGCCCAAACGGACTGTGGACATCCTTCTATTGGTTTGGCAATTTTTGACCCACAGGTCTTCCAAGACAATAACGGGGGGATTTCCTTCTTCTATGAGATGTGTAACTACTACCCATAGCCTAGGAAACTCCCAGCAATGCTTCCAATCTTTCTCAATCCTTTTCAATTGAACAATGGTATAAGGCACTCTCCCTATATGGTAAATACACAGCGAGTGTGGATCACTGGGATAACTCCCAGAAAATTCTGCACAGGTGGTTTCTGACCCCATATAGGCTTCACAAGATCTACTCTTCCGCTAGTTTGCTATGCTGGCAGAATTATACTAAAACCAGCAATCTGTATCATACTTTGTGGAACTGTAGTTTTATTCACAAATTTTGGAATTCGGTGTCATCCCTCCTCTCTTCCCTGACAGGAAATTAATCTCCTGCTTTGGCATTGCTGGGCTTAGGCTTGGATAATTACCCCCTTCCCCAGAGAACCACAGTAGTGCATATCCTATATGCAGCAAAACTTTCCATATCTAAAAGTTGTAAATCGCCAGCAGCTCCCACCATTTCTATGGAAATATCGAGACTCAATACCCAATGCCAATTTGAAAAAGTTATAGCTTACAAAGACCACAGAGCAGACATGTTTCTTCATGCCTGGAAACTTTGGCTAGAGCACCCACAGGCCTCTATAGCATTGTAAACTGACTACTCTGGTAATAGCTTAAATAAGTGCTGCCCATGACAGAGCGGTGGATTGCCCTAAATCGAAATCTATTCCACCAATGTGGATACCTGAACTTTCACTACAAGTTAAGGTTCTGACACTATATTTTAGTTGAAAATGTTTGAACTTGCTTTCCTTTCTTAATATTAACCGTTAGTGTGTCTCATATTATATACACCTGCCCACAGTCAGATCCCAGGGTGGGGGCAGAAGGGACCTTGGATGAGGTGCCCATACTTATAAATCAACCGTGCATAGCAGGATGTTTATATGTTTGGTTTGTAATGCCTTTTCAATGCTCCTCCTGTTTGCGCATTATGCGCACTTTTTGTAAAACTTGTTTCTTACGTTTCAATAAAGAATTAAAGTTAAAAAAAAAAAAATCAAGTTAGTATTGTTTCTGTATAAAAAGGTCTAAAGGCCATATAAAGAATAAAAGGTACTGTTTAGGAACTATAAAAAGAAAATAATAGATTTGCTAAGGTGGGTAACACTCAATTAAATGAATGGGAAGTGTCAATAAAGCAAAAAAAAAAAAAATTAGGCAATAGATGCAGAGATACAAGCTGCAGAACCTACATGCAAATCTTGACTTTTTGTACAAAAATTATGCCCTGTCCCACATTCCAGCCCTCTCCATTGGTCAATGCATCTACCCACTGTATTAGAGAATCAAATGACTTTTTTGGGTTGCTGGAAAGGAAACAAAATCTCCTGGTGGTGGTCTTTTAAGGCACAGAGATCGTTTGAGAAAAATTAATCTAGTTTGAAAAATGTTTATTTAATATAATAAGTACAAAATATAAAAAAACACATGAAAAAGATGCAATAGAACAAATTTACAGTGCTGTCATCACAACATAGTACAAGTAGTAAACCAGTAATTCTTGCACCCGATGCGTTTTGGAGCACATATATGTATCTCCTTCCTCAAGGGTATAATTAATTGAGAATACTGCATTCATATGTTTTTAATCTGCATGGTCTGAAAGGGTTGTCAACTCAATATATATAACACTTAGTATTCTCGCTTAATTATACCCTTGAGGAAGTAGCTACACATATGTGCTCCGAAACACAACGGGTGCAAGAATTACTGGTTGTGATAACAGCACTGTAAATTTGTTCTATTGTATCTTTTTCATGCGTTTTTTATATTTTGTACTTATTATATTGAATAAACATTTTTTAAACTAGCTTAATTTTTCTCAAACGATTTCTGTGCCTTAAAAGTCCACCACAAGGGGATTTTGTTTCTTTTCTATATTATTGGATGTGGCACAACCCAATGCTCAATTATAGCTGACTCACCACTTGCAACTTTTTGGGTTGCTGGAGACGTAGGGCCATAACAGATTCAAAGAGTGCTCTTACCAGAAATTATTTATATTTCTTCATTCCCATAAAATAAAAAAATAAAGTTTTTATCCTCAATGGAAGAATAACTGATCAATGTACCTTGCACGTATTTTACCAAACTTTGTTACAGATTCCTACCTGTTTCTGCTCTGAAGAAAAAGCTGTATGTTTGATTATATCAATGTGCACAGTGAATCTGAATGAGAGTGACTTTTTATTAATAAACAGCTAATGAACTTGCAGTGTTCTAGTAAGAAAAGTTCCAGGGTCTGCGCCCCTTTAGAAGTGATTAACCCTTTTTGGAGTATCTCACCAAAAATTACATTTGTGTTGAAGAGGATACTTAAAATCTGGCTTGTATCTTAGCGTGTCTTGGAAAATCAGTAAGCCAATCACGCAAGCAGGAAATTACATTTCTTGTGGTCTTCTGTAAACCAAATGTGTACAGAATGTCTCCAAGTTCCCATGTTGCATTGAATTTTACAGAAAATTACAGCACTGCAGCTTGAAAAGGAAAGGTCATTTTTAAAACACTTTCAATTACAATATGGCTTGTGTTGCAGTTGTATATGCTATATTATTATTTTTTTTATTTACTATTTTTTTCCATGAAAGTGGAGTTACCTTTTAAGCACAGTTAGCATAACCATGCAAATCAATTGCGTTTGCGTTTATGATTAATTCTTTTTAACACATTAAAGCACTAACATAACACAAGAAACATTACTTCTGGATAAACTTATCATTTTAATAGTTAAACAATTTAGTGCCTACATTTAGATTCTTATTAATTATAACATAACAATAACAGTTGCTTTCAAATTGGATTGGTTTTATAATCTCTTTAAATATGTAATAGTCTTTAAGTTATGCTTTCTGTAAATATGCTAATGCACATACAGTAGTACAATTGGAAAGGAAGCATAGTCTCGGTGTTCATGGCATGTGCCCGAGGGGTTGCTCTTTATAAACTTGTGGCTGGAGGGCTGTGATTTATTATGTGCTGATGTAACAGAAGGGGCATTAAATACTTAACTTGTATTCCACTTAATAATTTTTTTTACAGTGACCTGAATTTTTCTCACACTTCATATGTATATATTTATGTAAGAGCCCTGAAAGAAGAGGGTGAAAAAAGAATTGTCAGTGCCATTCATAATTGCTGTGACACGGAACTGATTTTTTATCACTGTTCTCAAATGCAATTTGAATGCAGACATATTATTTATATATATATATATATATATATATATATATATATATATATATATATATATATATATATATATATATATATATACAGTGCCTTGCAAAAGTATTCACCCCCTTGGCTTTTTGCCTATTTTGTTACATTACAGCCTTTAGTTCACTGTTTTTTTAATCTGAATTATATGTGATGGATCAGAACACAATAGTGTAAGTTGGTAAGGTAAAATTAGAAAAATATATACATAAAACAATTTTTCAGAAATAAAAAACTGGTAATTGGCATGTGCGTATGTATTCACCCCCTTTGTTATGAAGCCCATAAAAAGCTCTGGTGCAACCAATTACCTTCAGAAGTCACATCATTAGTGAAATTATGTCCACCTGTGTGCAATCTAAATGTCACATGATCTGTCATTACATATACACACCTTTTTGAAAGGCCCCAGAGGCTGCAACACCTAAGCAAGAGGCACAATTAACCAAACACTGCCATGAAGACCAAGGAACTCTCCAAACAAGTAATGGACAATGTTGTTGAGAAGTACAAGTCAGGTTTAGGTTATAAAAAATATCCAAATCTTTGATGATTCCTAGGAGCACCATCAAATCTATCATAACCAAATGGAAAGAACATGGCACAACAGTAAACCTGTCAAGAGACGACCACAAACCAAAATGCACAGAAAATGCAAAACTCCAAAACGCAAGGAGGGCATTAATTAGAGAGGCAGCACAGAGACCAAAGGTAAGCCTGGAGGAGTTGCAGAGTTCCACAGCAGAGACTGGAGTATCTGTACATAGGACGACAATAAGCTGTACGCTCCATAGAGGTGGGCTTTATGGCAGAGTGGCCAGAAGAAAGCCATTACTTTCAGCAAAAAACAAAATGGCACGTTTTGAGTTTGCAAAAAGGCATGTGGGAGACTCCCAAAATGTATGGTGGAAGGTGCTCTGGTCTGATTAGACTAAAGCATCCCAAACATGCTCAATCGGTGACATGTCTTGGGAGTATGATGGCCATGCAAGAACTGGGATGTTTTCAGCTTCAGATGTTGCAGATCCTTGCAACATGGGGCCGTGCATTATCATGCTGAAACATGAGGCGATGGTCATGGATGAATGGCACAACAATGGGCCTCAGGATCTCGTCACAGTATTAATAAAATGCACCTGTGTTCGTTGTCCATAGGATACACCTGCCTATATCATAACCCCCCTGCCACCATGGGCCACTCGATCCACAACATTGACATCAGTAAACCACTCACCCACATGACACCATACACGCAGTCTGCCATCTGCCCCGTACAGTGAAACTGGGATTCATCTGAGAGGAGAATACCTCTCCAAAGTGCCAGATGCTATCGAATGTGAGTATTTGCCCACACAAGCGGTTACGACGATGAACTGCAGTCAGGTCGAGACCCCGATGAGGACGATGAGCATGCAGATGAGCTCCCCTGATATGGTTTCTGACAGTTTGTGCAGAAATTCTTTGGTTATGCAAACCGATTGTTGCAGCAGCTGTCCAGGTGGCTGGTCTCAAACGATCTTGGAGGTGAAGATGCTGGATGTGGAGGTCCTGGACTGGTGTGGTTACACGTGGTCTGCAGTTGTGAGGACGGTTGGATATACTGCCAAATTCTCTGAGACGGCTTATGGTAGAGAAATGAACATTCAATTCAAGGGCAAGAGCTCTGGTGGACATTCCTGAAGTCAGCATGCCAATTGCACGCTCACTCAAAACTTGCAACATCTGTGGCATTGTGCAGTGTAATAAAACTGCACATTATAGAGTGGCCTTTTATCGTGGCCAGCCTAAGGCACACCTGTGCAATAAACATGCTGTCTAATCAACATCTTCATATGCCACACCTGTGAGGTGGATGGATTATCTCGGCAAAGGAGAAGTGCTCACTAATACAGATTTAGGCAGATTTGTGAACATACAGTGGGGACGAAAGTATTCAGACCCCCTTAAATTTTTCACTCTTTTTTTTATATTGCAGCCATTTGCTAAAATCATTTAAGTTCATTTTTTTCCTCATTAATGTACACACAGCACCCCATATTGACAGAAAAACACAGAATTGTTGACATTTTTGCAGATTTATTAAAAAAGAAAAATGGAAATATCACATGGTCCTAAGTATTCAGACCCTTTGCTCAGTATTTAGTAGAAGCACCCTTTTGATCTAATACAGCCATGAGTCTTTTGGGAAAGATGCAACAAGTTTTTCACACCTGGATTTGGGGATCCTCTGCCATTCCTCCTTGCAGATCCTCTCCAGTTCTGTCAGGTTGGATGGTAAACGTTGGTGGACAGCCATTTTTAGGTCTCTCCAGAGATGCTCAATTGGGTTTAAGTCAGGGCTCTGGCTGGGCCATTCAAGAACAGTCACAGAGTTGTTGTGAAGCCACTCCTTCGTTATTTTAGCTGTGTGCTTAGGGTCATTATTGTTGGAAGGTAAACCTTCGGCCCAGTCTGAGGTCCTGACCACTCTGGAGAAGATTTTCGTCCAGGATATCCCTGTACTTGGCTGCATTCATCTTTCCCTCGATTGCAACCAGTCGTCCTGTCCCTGCAGCTGAAAAACACCCCCACAGCATGATGCTGCCACCACCATGCTTCACTGTTGGGACTGTCTTGGACAGGTGATGAGCAGTGCCTGGTTTTCTCCACACATACCGCTTAGAATTAAGGCCAAAAAGTTCTATCTTGGTCTCATCAGACCAGAGAATCTTATTTCTCACCATCTTGGAGTCCTTCAGGTGTTTTTTAGCAAACTCCATACAGGCTTTCATGTGTCTTGCACTGAGAAGAGGCTTCCGTCGGGCCACTCTGCCATAAAGCCCCGACTGGTGGAGGGCTGCAGTGATGGTTGACTTTCTACAACTTTCTTCCATCTCCCGACTGCATCTCTGGAGCTCAGCCACAGTGGTCTTTAGGTTCTTCTTTACCTCTCTCACCAAGGCTCTTCTCCCCCAATAGCTCAGTTTGGCCGGACAGCCAGCTCTAGGAAGGGTTCTGGTCATCCCAAATGTCTTCCATTTAAGTATTATGGAGGCCATTGTGCTCTTAGGAACCTTAAGTGCAGAAGAAATTTTTTGTATCCTTGGCCAGATCTGTGCCTTGCCACAATTCTGTCTCTGAGCTCTTCAGGCAGTTCCTTTGACCTCATGATTCTCATTTGCTCTGACATGCACTGTGAGCTGTAAGGTCTTATATAGACAGGTGTGTGGCTTAATCAAGTCCAATCAGTATAATCAAACACAGCTGGACTCAAGTGAAGGTGTAGAACAATCTCAAGAATGATCAGAAGAAATGGACAGCACCTGAATTAAATATATGAGTGACAAGCCCTGCGCTCAATCCTGGACCAGAACACTTCACTTTGCTGCTATCAGCAACATCAGTAACTGGAACCTTGAAGGGACTTCCAGGAACCTGGTGACCACCATAGGTGACATTTACAACTGCCATCCTTGTTATCTGTGCAGGACATCTTTGCTTCAGATGGACCTTCAACAGCCAGTCCAAGTCCACCAGTGCCAGCTCCCCTTTCAACTGTAAACTTGTTGGGCTTGTTTGTTGTTCCATTCTGAATACCAGGGCCATGAATTCTCACCCCGCTTGGATCGCAACCTTCTGTTACAGGGACTCTGAAAGGGTTGTTTAGTGTGAGATTTCCATCGTAAGTGACATCTACAGAATAAACACCTTCTTCATAAGGAATATATTCCACCTTGTAAGTACCATCACCATTGTCCTGAACATAAGCCTCAGTGAAGTTACCAGAAGGATTAGACACTCTTTTCTTAACATGTGGCCCTTCAGCTTTAGACAGGGCTCGAGCATCCACATTAAAGTCTGTAGTGGCTTCTCTGAAAATGCCTTTTCCTTCAACTCCTGGTCCATAGACTTTAACGCCAGATGTGTCAACTGCTGGTTTAACTTGCAATTTGCTGGGGAAATTTGACACCATCTGTCCTCCATACTTAATGGTAATAGTGTAAATGCCTGGGTATAATGGGATGCATGTAATGGTGTATGTGCCATCTCCGATGTCCTGGATATGAACCTCTGCCTGCATTCCAGTGTCCGAGATAATTTCAATGGTCAACTCAGCACTTCCAGCATTAGAGCAGTCCACATTGAATATGCCAGCTTCCCCAACCTGAGCTTGTTCTAGACCTGGGCCAGAACAGGTCACCTTGGTAGGGTCAAAGCAAAGCTCAATCTTTGCCTTAAAAGAAGAGCCAGGAATGTGTTTGTCAGTAAAGAGAATATTGATGTTGTAGTCGCCATGCTGTGTTGGCAGATAGTTGACTGAACATGTTCCATCACCATTGTCGAGACATTCTATCTTCGCTTCACAAGGACCTTCTACTGTCAAGCCAAGGCCTCCCTGGCCAGCTCCTTTAGTATCGATTGTGAATGGGGCAGGTGCGCCAACATTGCCTCCCTTCAATCCAGGGCCAAATGCTTTCACCTTTGAAGGGTTGGTTGGTGGAACTGCCTCTACAGGGAATGGGCTGCCAGGAACTAGAACTCCATCATAGGTCACATCAACCTCATAAGGTCCTTCCTCTCGAGGTATGAACTTGACAGTACTGTTGTCTGGGCTCAGGCCTGGCTCCACTTTGCAAGGAACCGACTTGTTAGATGGGCCTGTGATCTTAGTAGCCACTTTGCCTTGCCCACCAGCACCTTTTGCTGAGGTCCAGAGTTGGAGCAATGCCAACAGGGAATGGGCTCTTTGGAATGTGATCCCCACCGTAAGTAACATTCACTCCTAAATTACCCTGTTGTACTGGGGTGTACTTCACAGTGTAATAGGGCGTACACACGGTCGGACTTTGTTCGGACATTCCGACAACAAAATCCTAGGATTTTTTCTGACGGATGTTGGCTCAAACTTGTTTTGTCTACACACGGTCGCACAAAGTTGTCGGAAAATCCGATCGTTCTAAACGCGGTGACGTAAAACACGTACGTCGGGACTATAAACGGGGCAGTGGCCAATAGCTTTCATCTCTTTATTTATTCTGAGCATGCGTGGCACTTTGTCCGTCGGATTTGTGTACACACGATCGGAATTTCCGACAACGGATTTTGTTGTCGGAAAATTTTATCTCCTGCTCTCCAACTTTGTGTGTCGGAAAATCCAATGGAAAATGTCCGATGGAGCCCACACACGGTCGGAATTTCTGACAACACGCTCCGATCGGACATTTTCCATCGGAAAATCCGACCGTGTGTACGGGGCATAAGAGTTGTCAAGGTTATCAATGATGTCTAAGTCCTTCATAGCATCACCCTTGGCTGGCCCAGTAAAATTTACATATAATTTGACTTTGCCAGCTGCCTTTGTGTTAACAGTAAAGGCAGTACCTCTTTTTATGAAGAGGTAAGTTCTTGTTATGAAGAGGTAAGTAAAACCTTGGACAGAGGGGTGGCCGTGGACATGGTATACTTGGATTTTGCAAAAGCATTTGACACAGTTCCCCACATGTGGCTCATGTGTAAGGTAAAGTCTACAGGCTTGGAAATATCAGTTTGTAAATGGATAGAAAACTGGCTAAAAGACAGAATTCAGGGAGTAGTGGTTAATGATTCTTACTCTGAATGGTCTAAGGTTTCAGTGGTGTACCCCAAGGTTCAGTGCTGGGACCCTTACTTTTTAATATCTTTATAAATGATATTGTGTCTGGGATCAAAAGTAACATTTCTGTCTTTGCAGATGACACCAAGCTATGCAGTGGAATAACATCCTTACAGGATGTCTCCAATTTACAAGCCGACCTCAATGCACTGTCTAATTGGGCGACTATGTGGCAGATGAGGTTTAATATTGAGAAATGTAAAGTTATGCACTTGGGGGCTAAGAATATGCATGCATCATACATGCTAGGGGGAGTACAACTGGGGGAATCTGTGGTGGAGAAGGATCTGGGGTTTTGGTAGATCATAAGCTCAATAATAGCATGCAATGCCAAGCTGCGGTTTCCAAAGTGAGCAAAGTCCTTTCTTGTATTAAGAGAGGTATGGACTCCAGAGAGAGAGATATAATTTGCCCCTGTTCAAATCATTAGTAAGACCTCATCTGAAATATGCAGTTCAGTTTTGGGCACCAGTTCTCAAAAAGGATATCGGGGATCTTGAGAAAGTGCAGAGAAGGGCAACCAAACTGATAAGGGGCATGGAGAAGCACATCTATGAGGAAGGATTAGAGGAACTGAATTTATTCACTCTTGAGAAGAGGAGAATAAGGGGGGATATGATCAACATGTTCAAATATATAAGGGGTCCATATAGTGAACTTGGTGTTGAGTTATTCTCTTTATGGTCAACCCAGAGGACACGGGGCACTCTTTACGTCTAGAGGAAAAGAGATTTCATCTCCAAATACGCATAGGTTTCTTCACAGTAGGAGCTGTGAAAATGTGGAATAGACTCCCGCCAGAGGTGGTTCTGGCCAGCTCAGTAGATTGCTTTAAGAAAGGCCTGGATACTTTCCTAAATGTACATAATATAACTGGGTACTAACATTTATAGGTAAAATTGATCCAGGGAAGATCTGATTGCCTCTTGGGGGATCAGAAAGGAATTTTTTTTCCCCTGCTGTAGCAAATTGGAGCATACTCTGCTAGGGTTTTTTGCCTTCCCCTGGATCAACTGAGGGTGTAAAATTGGGTATATTGAATTGTACGATATTTTAAAATGTATTTATTTATTGTTTTTAAGGTTGGACTGGATGGACTTGTGTCTTTTTTCAACCTGACTAACTATGTAACTATATGAGTGTCACAGCAAAGGGTCTGAATACTTAGGACCATGTGATATTTCAGTTTTTCTTTTTTTTTAACTCTGCAAAAATGTCAACATCTCTGTGTTTATCTGTCAATATGGGGTGCTGTGTGTACATTAATGAGGAAAAAAAAATTACTGAAATGATTTTAGCAAATGGCTGCAATATAACAAAGAGTGAAAAATTTAAAGGGGTCTGAATACTTTCCGTCCCCACTGTATATATCAGAGCTGCTGATTTATTTGAGCCTGTACTCTGCTTTATACCCCTTTTAATATATCAGTCCCCCTGACACAGCTGTGGTGTAATAATGTGCAGTTAGAATTTACAAAGGCAAATTCACAATACTCAATATTATACACCTGTCTGTAGTTACCTTACCCTCCTCTTGGCTGGTGATGAAGAGGAAAACAACACTCACACAGTTGTACTTGAATAATAACTGTATTTACTGTAGTTGTATTAGAAGGGTTAAACTACAATGGTTGTACTGTCGGACCAACATAGTCTGACAGACAACTAAACTTTACAAAGATACAAGACAGGTGTATAATGTCTGGAGTAATATATAAGAGGTACAGGCATACCCCACTTTTAAGTACACAATGGGGTTTATTTACAAAAGCTGGAAAGTGCAAAATCAGGCCCACTTCTGCATAGAAACCAATGAGCTTCTAACCCCAGCTTGTTCAATTAAGCCTTGGTAATAAAACCTGGAAGCTCATTAGTTTCTATGCAGAAGTGAGCCTGATTTTCCACTTTCCATCTTTAGTAAATAAACCCCATTGTGTACTTAAAAGCAGGGTATGCCTGTATAACAAAGTAAATAGGATACTGTCAGAGTGAGTGTATCTGACTCTAAGCACTGTCCTATTTATAGCTTAAAGCTATACCAAATCAAATGTTGACTTGATTTAGTATAATACAACACTAGGGAGCTCCCTCCTGTAATATCACACCGCCCTGATATAATAAAATAACCCAAGGCCTTATGTGTTACTGAACAGTCCTTCTTTGTCTTCTTTTCTTCTGCTAGCAAACAAGGTAATTTTGTAATCCAAGGGTTAATGATTCCTTATCAAAGTATGCTGAAAAGATGAAAGCCAGGCTCTGGTGCTGTGGCACTTTAACTAACTTTGATGCCAAGGACTCAGTACTAATTCCTTTTTAATCTGCTTGTGGGACTATGGGTCCCAGCAACTCTATCTTGTGTAAACTGATGTATGAAAGTGCGTCAAGAAACTTGTGGGCCTCAGCCCTCTCACCCAACCAAGACAATGCTGTCAGGAGACTCCGCTCTGGTGTGCGGGTTCTTTCTCCACAGTATCTCAGTTCGTTCGCTGTGGCCACACCGTACTACTTCACAGACGACAAGGAGTTCTCGGTTACATCCTTCAAGGGTCTCTGGATCGATCACACTGCTGCTCCAGCACGCTGTGATGTAAGGCAGGATCGCTGGCTGCTGTTCCGCTCCACACAGGGTAGGCCGAACTAGGCTGGGGACCTCACACAGATCCTCCCAGGCTGGCCATACGTCTCCAAGAGACTTAAGATGGCCGCTCCCACCCTTTTTTAAGCTTCCCACAATGCAGTTCTGCTCCCCAAGGATCATGGGAGTCACTGTGCATTGTGGGCAGGTCAAGTTAATATCCAGATATAAACAAAAACTTCCAGGTCAACTTGAAAAGAAAATAAAGATTCAGTCCTTTTGCACTTTGGCCGCTAGATGGCGCCAGAGGATAAGATATAACATTAACATACAGTTACATCAAAAATGTGCCCCTGCTACATATATATATATATATATATATATATATATATATATATATATATATATATATATATATATATATATATATACAGTATCTCACAAAAGTGAGTTCACCCCTCACATTGTTGTAAATATTTTATCATATCTTTCCATGTGACAATAGTGAAGAAATTACACTTTGCTACAATGTAAAGTAGTGAGTGTACAGCTTGTATAGCAGGGTAAATTTGCTGTCCCCTCAAAATAACTCAACACACAGCCAGTGAAAATGACCAAATTGGACCCAATTAGCCGTTTTCCCTCCTCGGTGTCATGTGACTCGTTAGTGTTACAAGGTCTCAGGTGTGAATGGGGAGCAGGTGTTTTACATCTGGTGTTATCGCTCTCACGCTCTTACTGGTCACTGGAAGTACAACATGGCACCTCATGGAAAAGAACTCTCTGAGAATCTGAAAAAAAGAATTGTTGCTCTACGTAAAGATTGTATAGGCTATAAGAAGATTGCCAAGTCCCTGAAACTGAGCTGCAGCATGGTGGCCAAGACCATACAGTGGTTTAACAGGACAGGTTCCACTCAGAACAGACTTCGCCATGGTCGACCAAAGAAGTTGAGTGCATGTGCTTAGCGTCATATCCAGAGGTTGTCTTTGAGAAATAGACATATGAGTGCTGCCAGCATTGCTGCAGAGGTTGAAGGGGTGGGGGGTCAGCCTGTCAGTGCTCAGACCATACGTCGCACACTGCATCAAATTGGTCTGCATGGCTGTCGTCCCAGAAGGAAGCCTCTTCTAAAGATGATGCACAAGAAAGCCTGCAGTTTGCTGTAGACAAGCAGACTAAGGACATGGATTACTGGAACCATGCCCTGTGGTCTGATGATACCAAGATAAACTTACTTGGTTCAGATGGTGTCAAGCGTGTGTGGCAGCAACCAAATGAGCCTACAGTCAAGCATGGTGGTGGGAGTGTCATGGGGCTGCATGAGTGCTGCCGACACTGGGGAGCTACAGTTCATTGAGGGAACCATGAATGATAACATGTAGTGTGACATACTGAAGCAGAGCATGATCCCTTCCCTTTGGAGACTGGGCCTCAGGGCAGTATTCCAACATGATAACAACTCCAAACTCCAAACACACCTCCAAGATGACCACTGCCTTGCTAAAGAAGCTGAGGGTAAAGATGATGGACTGGTCAAGCATGTCTCCAGACCTAAGCCCTATTGCGCATCTGTGGGGCATCCTCAAACGAAAGGTGGAGGAGCGCTAGGTCTCTAACATCCACCAGCTCCGTGATGTTGTCATGAAGGAGTGGAAGAGGACTCCAGTGGCAACCTGTGAAGCTCTGGTGAACTCCAATAGGGTTAAGGCAGTGCGGGAAAATAATGGTGGCCACAAAATATTAACACTTTGGGCGCAATTTGGACATTTTCACTTAGGGGTGTACTCAATTTTGTTGCCAACAGTTTAGGCATTAATGGCTGTGCATTGAGTTATTTTGAGGGGACAGCACATTTACACTGTTATACAAGCTGTACACTCTCTACTTTACATTGTAGCAATGTGTCGTTTCTTCAGTGTTGTCATATGAAAAGATATAATAAAATATTTACAAAAATGTGAGGGGTGTACTCACTTTTGTGAGATACTGTATATATATATATATATATATATATATATATATATATATATATATATATATAGTTATATATAGTGCAGGGGAAAAAGGGGTTATTAAACTAGTGTATGGTTTAAAAAAAAAAACATAACAGGAAATGAGAGCTTCTTACTATTCTCTAATGGAAAAAATAGCAGATAGAAAATAATATAGCATATAAAATTGCTACACAAGCCATATTCTAATTTAGTGTTATTAAAAATCACCTTTCCTTTTCAATCTGCAACACTGTCATTTTCTCCAAAATTCAATGCAGTATTGCAACCTGGAGGCATTCTGTATACCATTAGTGTACAGTGCGCCCCAAAAATGTAATTTCCTGCTTGTGTGATTGAATCACAGATTTTCCCAGAAGTCTGCATTAAAAGTTCAATTTTAGGCATCCTCTACAAAAAAAAATTTAGTTTTGGTGAGATACTCCCAAATCACTTCTAAACAGGATGCTGACACTGCAACTTTCCTCATTAGAACCCTGCAAGGGCATCAGCTGATTAATAATGAAAAAGTCAATTCCAGTTTCAAATTGATTAGATAGATCGGGTAGGTCCTCATATTAAATACTTTTGGCTGATTGGCTGATTGACTTTGATTGACAGCAGCGGGAGTCAATAGTGCCTCTGCAGTGTCTCAGCCAATCAGGAGGGAGACTCCCGGACAGCTGAGGAATCCGTGCACATTGCTGGATAGAGATGGGGCTCAGGCAAGTATTAGGGGAGCTGAGGGGGCCTGCTGCACACAGAAGGTTTTTTATCTTAATGCATAGAATGTATTAAGATGAAAAACCTTCTGCCTTTATAACTCCTTTAATTAAAGCTATACAAGGCTAGATTCCTCCATTCACACCGAATGGAGGAATCTTTAGCACCGGCTATTGTATTCAAGTAGCCGTAAGACTTGCAGCTGTCTGAATACCTGAACCTTGCCTGAATCTGATAAAAAGCAGTCACAGTTTAGTTGATAAGTTTCCACCTCAGTTGATTTTTAATCGACTTTTGTATAACAGGGGCAGCCATAGCTGAAATTTTAGTTGATTAGGCAGGAATCTGCCAAATCCCAAGCAGTGTACAACTAGCTTAACTGCTTAACAGACGCTGAGATAAGATATCAGGCACACAGAGAGTATGTCACTATTTATCACTATTTATAGGTTGGACGGCTCGAAGACAAGCTATAGATGATTACATTTCCTTTCCTTTCAGAAAATCGCTAAATTCCCCCATCAACAGTGACTGTGGAATTCCTCCCGCAGAGCTATTGCGTTCTGCCTGCAAGGGAGGAGCGAGGAGCCTTCCGTGCCAGCAGAACACAATGATTGCTGCTAGGGACTATAGCCACCGGCAGTAATCACATGTAAAAGATACGGCAGGCTGGTTGTACACAAGTCATTTGATGGATTGACTTGGGTATAACCAGCCTGCCCATAGATAGATTGAATCTTGGCAAGTGCCTGCTGAACCAGCTGAAAATCGATCCATCTTTGGCTGGATTCAGACTTGCATTGTGATAAGCACAGTAAAGCACTACAAGGCTGGAAGCAAAGCCCGTTTTTGTAATGAGCAAATATCACTGCCTTTATGTGCATGTATAATTGCAAACTATACATAGAAATACAGTGTATACATTAAACAAATATTAAAGCATAATTCCACTTTTATTGAGAAAGAAGAATTCTCTCCCCAGGTGATCTATGTGCATTGCAAGGATTTTAACAAACTATCCTTTGCCATTCTGAAGAAATCCCTGTGTGTTTGTCTGTGTCCATGTGGGAAGTCTAATGGGAGTGGTTTCATAATTATCAATCAGCTGCAGCACCTGCAGGGCTCTAATAAGGAAAGCTGCTGGGCCTGCATCCCTTTAGATGCGATTTCTTAATGTAAGTATCTCACCAAAAATAAAAATTTTGTTGCAGGGAATGCCAAAAATCTGACTTATCTTAGGGCAGACTTCTGGGAAAATCAGCGAGCCAATCACTCAAGCAGGAAATGATGTTTCTGGGTGGCGTTCTGTACACATTTTATGTACAGATCACCTCCAGGAAGCCATATTGCATTGCATTTTCAGAAAATTACAGAGCTGCAGATTGAAAAGGAAAGGTAATTTTTAATAACATTCAAATACAATATGACTTGTGCCGCAATTGTATACGCTATATTATTTTTTCTTTCTTTGTTAATTTTTTTCCCCACGAAAGTGGAATTATCCTCTAAGACAATAGCAGAAGCAAGTCAAGTTCCTTCACTATCCAAATCTCACTCTAATAATTTTCCTACAAGCTAATTTTCCTGCCACTACCACTGCATGTACAGTGGATCTTTCTCAGCGAAGACAGCCACAGTCAGAGAGAGGAGACAAACATACCTCTTGTGCCATCTAGCAACACAGCTGGAAGATAGCTCAGCGCCCCAATGTCCAAGATTCCAGACTGAGACCTCAGTAGATGCTGCTGTGTGCTTAGGCTGCCTATAAATAGTTCAGTAAAAGCAGGAGATGTCCCTAATTCTGCTCCTTACTTACAATTGTCCAGCATTTTTTGTGAGGTCAGGGAGTTAAAGAGTGCTTGCCTTCTCTCTCCCATTTTGATTCAGAATATAGGAGGAAGAAAGACAAGACTAGCAGTAAATCTTTGCATTTCATTTGGATGTTTGACATGAGCACAAGTTTACATCATTTTATTGAACTTCTCTCCAAATCTCCTTCACACTATATGTGGTGACCTGCATTTTTTTGCACATACAAGCAGGTCTCTGCTAAGGCACATAGAAAACAGTTGTTTCCTATGTGCCCCGTTCACACTACAATGCTGCGGTTATGTGCAGAGTAGAAAAATGCAGCAATATTGCAAACAGTGTTCTTCACTTGCTGGGAAAACAGACACAAGCCTGCAAGTGTGAATGAGCTTATATTACTTATGTAACAATCTCCCCAACCTCCGGAGGCCTGGTGGTGACCCTCAGAGTCAGGGAGGGCTGACATTTCTCCTGTGGGTGCAGGTTACTAGGCATGGTAGGTGCAGTGCAAGGTGGAAAGATGGGCACCAGTCACTTTTAAAAATGAACAAAGAGAGTTTTATTTCTCTTAACAGTAACAGGGGGAGAAAGGGGTAGGGCACAGGACACCTCTAGGCAAATGCAATAGCAATTTGGCAGACTCCTTGAACAAAAATAGAACTAGACAGACAGCAATACAGAAAAAGGGACTTTAAACTGAATGCAGCAATCTGTATTTCGTAGCAAGTGCTGTCTCCTATAGGAACAACTTTACTCACAGTATGCCACTGTAGATCTTCAAGATTAGCTCACAGCTACCTGCTGGGCTCTTCAAGTTTCACTCTTAGCTACCCACTGTATTCTTCAAGCTTCACCCACAGCTACCTGCTGGGTTCCTCAGACTCACAGCTACTCGCTGGATCCCTCAAGTTTATCTCACAGCTACCTGCTGTACCTCTCTTCAAGCTTTACTTACAGCTACCCGCTGTACTCCTTCAAACTTTACTCACAGCTACCAGCTGTACTTCGTGGATGAGTTCTCTCCTGAAGCTTTCCCAGCTACTTCACTGTCCCCTGCTGATAAAGAGTCTCCTCTGGTACTTCTTCAAAACTCTATCCCTTTACACCTGCCTCTGGCAAGAAGAGTGGTTGCCCCTCTGGAAACCTCTTCTCCCTTGCCTCCTTGAAATGATCAGGCTTCCCTCAGGCTGAGCTCCTTTACACGTGGTTAGGCCTCAGGCTTCAGGCCTACACCTTTACTGCTGCTCCACCCACACCTACCTAGGCCGCAGCCCGGGTGGAAAGAACCCTGATCACCTGACTCTCTCTCAATACATAGACTATCCCTGCAGCCTCAGCTGCCAAATAAACTCCTGCTGACTGGCTGAGAAAAAGCATATTCACTCATAACCTGAATTCACTGTAATCTATCATTCTAATGTCAAAGGTAACAGTGCCACCTATTGACAAAAGAGAGAAATCACAGTTAAACCCAAGCTTAGGAGAAACCCATTTGATCAAAGAATACCAATTAGCCAGGCTTAGTTACCACATAGCACAACTAAAGTTACTAGCAGCCCTGTTTAGGACAAGGGTGCTACATTTAACACATTAGTAAATTACATCCAAAGAGTCATACCATTTTTTTGTAATTTGGATAAATGTGAGTTTGTTAAAAGGGGTTGTGGTTGGCCTATTTGACCAGATGCCTTCTCAGAGAAATAGAAATAATTAAAACTACAAGTTGCAATCTTACAATCTAAAACAAATTAAAGCTAACCCTGTTTACAAGTGCATGTGCAAATGTAAGTTTCAAAAAGTTGTAAAAATTGCCTGACCCTATAAGGACCGCCAATTCAAAAAAGTATCTATGATGGCTTAGGTATGTCTGTCTGCCATCTGGAGACTCTGGACAGCTCGAGACACCTACATGAATAACCATATCCATTTTCTGCCCATCACATTCATTTTGCAGAATGTTGGTTTTGCATGTAAAATGAATGAATGAATAACTTGTATAGCGCTACACATGCGAACTAAATCGCCTCAAGGCGCTTTTGTCACCAGTGTCCATCTGGGTCTTCAGAAGAGATGGGTCTTGAGCTTCTTTCTGAAGGCCAGATGGTTTTCTTCCGAGCGGATGTCCGTGGGTAGAGCGTTCCTTAGCCGTGGTCCTTGGACTGCAAACCTTTGTTCGCCTTTTAATTTATAACAGGTCTTGGGGATATGGAGGAGGTTCTGGTTAGTTGACTGGAGGGGGCGACCTGTACTGTACTGTTTTATTTTGTCGCATATTGCGGGGCTTTTCCTTGTGTACATTTATGTACATTTGTGAGTGAGGCAGAGGGTCTTAAATGTAACCCAGTCCTTCATGGCTAGCCAATGGAGGGTCCTCAGGGACGGGGTGATTGATTCCCAAGGTTTTTTTCCAGTTACCAGTCTGGCTGCTGTGTTCTGGACGATTTGTAGATGTGAAATTTGGTATTTGGGAAGTCCTAGGTAAAGGGAATTTGCGTAGTCGAGTGTCAGGGCTGGGCTCAGCCCTTTCTTCTCTGAGCTGGCCGCTTAGCTGTCGGCTAATTGCCAGCTCCTTTCTCTCCACAGTGACTCTGCTGTTGATGATCTGCTAGTCAGTCCTGCCTACTTAAAGCTGTCCAGCTCACTTCATCTCTGCCTTCGCCTTGGTCACATCTCAGAGACTTTTTCCTGCGTTCCTGTCGAAGACTTGCTTGGCTGACGTCCCTTCTGGCTTCTGATCCTGCTTGCTGTACTACTACGTTGATCTCTGGCTCTCTGACATTGACATTGGCTGACTACCCGATCTGGTTACTGAACTCTGGCTATGTATTGACTACGCTTACTCTGTTTACCTTTTTATTATTAGTAAACAAGTGTGATTAACTGTACCTCTGTCTCAGTCTGATTCATGGTTTCTGACATCGAGTGGGGAATTGACGATTGTTCCAACTACTGCTGCTGTATCTCCTTCCGGGATGAAGGGGGTGAGTCTACGCAATAGGCGAAGAAGGTAGTGGGATCCGCTGACTACTGATCCTATTTGTGCATCCATTGTCATGTCTGAGTCAAAGATGACTCCGAGGCCTTTGGCTTTTGTGCTGGGGGTGATGGGTTGTCCCAGGATGATGAGTGGTTTAGATATCATGCCAGGGTTTCTGTTTTGGTTTGCATGAAGGAAGAGGAGTTCTGTTTTGGATCAGTTGAGTTTAAGGGAGCAGTTAGTTCAGTGCCTGGTGTTAGTCTTTTTTGTTGGTAATGCGTAGGTAGAGTTGGATGTCATCCGCGTAGAAGTGATAAAGCAGGTCCTTCGTACTGATGATTTTGAGGAGTGGGTGGAGATAGATGTTAAAGAGCACGGGCGACGGGGGTGATCCTTGAGGGACTCTGCATGTAATTTTACGTACTTTCGAGGTGAAAGCTCCTAGTTTCACTTTCTGGAAATGGTTCTCTAGGAAGGATGTGAACCAGGGTAAGTCTGAGTTTGCAACTCCAGCTACTTCTGTGAGACGAGTGAGCAGGGTTTTATAGTTTACTGTGCTGAAAACTGCACTGAGGTCCAGGAGCACCAGGAGACACGATTCTCCTTCATCTGCTGCTTCAAGGGTGTCATCCCAGATTTTAAGGAGTGCAGTTTCTGTCCCGTGGCCAGAGCGGAAACCAGATTGTTGTGGGTCCAAGAGTTTATGGGTGTCCACATGGAGTTGTAGCTGTTGTATATACTGCTTTTTTGATAAGTCTGGAGATGAGGCTTGTGACAGGTCTGCGGTCGTTTGGGTCTTTGGGATCAAGGTTAGGCTTCTTTAGGAGGGGTTTGATTGTGCCTTGCTTGAGGGAGGTCGGGAGGATTCCTTCTTTACATGACTGGTTTATGAGGTATGTTATGATGGGTGCCAAGATGTCGGTACATTCTTTCAGAAGTTTTGTGGGAATAATGTTGTTTGACGATGTGCTGTCTTGGAGATTTCTGATGATGGTTTTGGTGGTGTCAATGGTGATTGGGACCAGAGTAAATCTTGGTGGTTGTAGAATATTTGTGTGGTTTATGTCTCCTTGCTCTGGCCGAGTGGGGTTACTTGCTATGTTCTGCTGAATTATTTCCCGAATGGTTGCGATTTTGTCAATGAAAAAATCAGATAACTCATTGCACAATTCTTGTGTTTCGTTTGCTGGAGGCTCTAAACAAGTGGGGTTCATAGTCTGGGTGACTAGTTTGAAGAGTGCCTGAGGGTGGTTTATGGCTTTTGAGATGGTTTTGGAGAAATGTTCTTTTTTTGCTATGAAAATGGCTTTATGATATTTTGTGGTGAGTGATTTGTAATTTGTGTAGTTTTCCATTGTTGAGTTCCTTCTCCAGGCTCCTTCAGCTCTTCTGCGTCCTTGTTTCAGTGATGTAAGAGAGTCATTCAACCAGCCCAAATTGTTTTTTTGGGTGGGTGCTCTACGTATCGGTGCGACTATGTCTGCTGTTTGTAATAATGCTGTGTTAAGGAAGTTGAGTGTGTCTTCAGTTGAGTAGTTTTGAGTTAACACCACTATTTTGTTTGATAGTGTAGTTTTGAAAAATTGCGAGTATAGTTTAATTTGTAAACCCAAATATAAATCCTAATATATATGGAAATAAACAGGATCACATTTATTCCATGTACAAGCAACATCTATTTTATCCTACTATTTTCTCATAGTTAATGCTTTATTAAACACTTAGTGAAGAATGTATTTTACAGAAAAAAATGGCTGCAATTTTAACAATGTTTGAATTTTGTATTTATCACATCACATGCTGTACATCTGGTATGTAATTCCTTGCCCTGAAATTGCTTATATAGAGAATAGTGGTGACAGTAAATAGAACAATCCCCTAAACAGCTGCAAATTTGTAAAATGATTTGCAGATTTAATCTGTGGATGCAGTTCCCATCAGAAACTGTACAAGCTAAGGACTGTGCGCTGCATAAAGATTTTAAAAGATTTAAGAAATTAGATTTATTTAACTTTTAACACACATTCAGCCATAGTAGACCAGAAATGTTTATTAAAACATATTTTTTTGTTGTCTTCAAGAGATAAGTTAAAGTGGTATTAAAACCAAAACCAAACAATTTATATATTGGAGCTTACGAATCATTGTTGGCTGCATTAGTTTTCTTTTTTCAGACTTTTTCCCCCCTCTGTTTTCATCTGGTGATCTAGCCAGTAACACACCTCCTGTATTAGAGTGCCTCCACTCTGGATGGAGGAGCACAGGGGCACCTTTGGACAGCAGCATTTTCAGTTTTGGTGGGGTGGGTAGTGTTAAGCCCCATACACACGATAGGACTTTGTACAAACTTTCCCTTGGATTTTTGTACAAAGAGCGTTGGCTAGAAGTTTGTCTTGCATACAGACGACAGGACTTTTCCAGCCAACTTTCACCAAATCACGTGTTTTTTCAGCTCTTTACCACCACCCTTTGGTCAACTTCTGTATTGTTGTCTGATATTGTGTCAATCTCGCCACTTTTATTGGCGAGATTGACACCTTATGAGCCGGGTTCACACTGGTGCGGGGATCCGACTCGGATCCCCGCCAATGCCAGGCACTGTTTGCTATGAATCTTGAGGGGGAACTCCACGCCAAATTTTAAATAAAAAACCAGCATGGGTTCCCCTCCAGGGGCATACCAGGCCCTTAGGTCTGGTATGGATTTTAAGGGGAACCCCCTACGCCAAAAAAACAGCGTGGGGGTCCCCCCCAAATCCATACCAGACCCCTATCCGAGCACGCAGCCCGGCCGGTCAGGAAAGGGGGTGGGGATGAGCGAGCACCCCCCCTTCTGAGCCGTACTAGGCCGCATGCCCTCAACATGGGGGGGTGGGTGCTTTGGGGAAGGGGCGCCCTGCGGCGCTTGGGGTGGGGGGCTGCAGGGCGCCCCCTCCCTCAAAGCACCCACCCCCCATGTTGATGGCATGCGGCCTGGTATGGCTCAGGAGGGGGGGCGCTCGCTCATCCCCACCCCCTTTTCTGACCGGCCAGCAGCGTGCTCGGATAAGGGTCTGGTATGGATTGTGGGGGGACCCCCACGGCGTTTTTTCGGCGTAGGGGGTTCCCCTTAAAATCCATACCAGACCTAAGGGCCTGGTATGCTCCCTGAGGGGAATTCCCTCTCGCGCTCGCTGCAGTAGGAAAATGTGTTTTTCCTATTGCAGCCAGCGCGAGATGTACAGTACCCTGTCGCCGAGAACCAGCGCGATGGGTTCGCGCTGGAAACATTCTCGCGGCCGCGTACTGTAGTTTGTGCAAAAGTCCAGTGCTTTTGTGTACACACGATCGTACTTTGCTCCATCGGACTTTTGTTGCCAGAAAGTTTGTCCGTTCGCACAGCCAACAAAAGTCCGATGGAAACAGAAAAAGTTTGTCCGATGGAGCGTACACACGGTCGGATGTTGCTCCAAAACAGCTCATTTGCATGTTTGTTGTCAAAAAGTCCAATTGTGTACGGGCCTTTAGATGTACTAGCAGCTTTGGAGACACTAATAAATCAAATCCAAACTCCAGCTCACACTTTATAAGCAGTTATAGCAAACATTTTTTTTTCCTTCTGGGATAAGGTTTTACATAAATAAATGAAAGCGGATTATTGTAAGCACCCCTGTTAGTGGTAAATTGTTTGTCTCCTGTAACTTATTTATCTACAGGAGAGCTTGTTCTTTTGAAAAACAACAGACTTACTGGCTGTTCACCAGGTGAAAATGGAAGAAAGAAAGTCTAAAAAAGAAATCTAATCCAGCCATCACATCTAAGAATTGGTAAACTACAATGTATGAATGTTTGGTTTTGGGTTTAATACTGCCTTGAAGATGTTCTGGATAAAAACAATAAATATATCAAGATTTTGGTTTTGGGAGGTAAATGCACTAGGCTGCACACCACAAGGGTCTATTCTTACTGTGTGTTGCTTTAACACAATGGCAGTACCTCTCTTAATCCATACAAAAACAGACAAACTACTTTTTTTCATATAGAAACCTCATCACCAGATGGTTCATATCTGTTTGTTGCAGTGGACTGTAATTCAATGGGTTGTGCTGCCTGGGTACATTAGGGGTCATTGGTCATATGTTAGTCTTTAGAATAGTTTAAAACTGGAACAATAAAATACTGTCAGGCTTTTTACATAAAGAATTAAAATGATCAAAGCTGAAGGGCAAAGGGTAATAACTCCATGCTGGGGTGTACGTGTGCCCAGAGCCTGGGAAGAAGGCTGGGGACTGCAGGGAGAGCTTCCGAGGGCGATTGGGAGCTATTCAAAGATGTTTTGCTGCCAAAAGTATGGGGAGAGCCATGCTCTGATGTGTGCTCATAAAGAATTGCTAGGGTGTGTGTCTGCAGCCCTGGGACTTTGCGGTGAGTAAGCTTTGCTGCTTCTGGGGATTACGAGCTGTGCTACTGATCCTGTGTTTCCATGAAGGACCATGTGTGGTTGAGACTGAATTGCTATGCTGCAAGGAAGGAACAGACAATGGAGGGTCCAAGTTGTGTGGACTCAAGAGTAGGCCCGGGGCCTGGTGGTCTACCTTTTATCTGATCCCATTCAGAAGCTGAATCATAGTTTCAATCCTAACCCATCCTGAGTGTGGGAGAGGCCATCTGCATCAATGGACTGCATCATGGAGGACTTTACTCCAGCATAAGAGTGGTGAGAGGCCACTTGGCAGCTGTGATGTGTTATGTGGATGTAATTGCCCTTTCTGCTGTCTGTAAGGAGTTCTGCCAAATGAGACTTAATTTTGCTCTATGGATTACAAATCTCCCAGTTTAGTTAAAGTGATATTAAAGTCTTTTTTTTGTTTAAAAATAACAAACAAGTCATACTTACCTGTTCTGTACAGTGGTTTTGCACAGAGCAGCCCAGATCCTCCTCTTCCCGGGTCCCTCGCCGGCGCTCCTGCCCCCCCTCCTGCTGAGTGCCCCCACAGCAAGCAGCTTGCTGTGGGGGCACCCGAGTTGCTGCTCTCTGTGTCCATTCAGACACAGAGCTTGGCCCTGCCCCCTCTCTCCTCATTGGCTCACTCACTTTTGATTGACAGCAGCAGGAGCCGATGAGGAGAGGGAGTCCCAGACAGCCTAGCCTCTTGTGCAACATTGTTGGATTGAGATGGGCTCAGGTAAGTATTAGGGGGACATCTGCACACAGAAGGTTTTTTATCCTAATGCATAGAATGCATTAGGATTAAAAAACCTTCTGCCTTTACAACCACTTTAAGAGTTAAGGGTCCCATTACTGGCAGGATAGAATGTGAATAAAAGTGGCCAGTGGCTTGTTTATTGGCCTTAGCATATTAGATCTGTAATTTTCGTATAGTTTATTGTTGAATTTCTTTGTCTAACATAATCCTCCCTTACAGAGCTTTTCCTGTTAATAAAGCCCATTCCAACTGTTCCAGGTGTGTTGGTGTTTCTTGGATTCATGGTACAGGATGGGTCATCACTGGAGGATGACCCAAACAATCCATCATTTCCTTTGGGGGTAGCGCTACTCGAATAAAAGTTTATAACATTATCAAGGTGTGTTGGTGAAAATTCCTATTTGATAGTGTTTTCTGAGAGAGACTTTCGTAACAAAGAGGGTACCTTGTCAGAATGCCCTATTAGAGAGAGCTCTGTGAAAAAACACCACCATGTGAGAGAGAGAGTGCCATATAACAGAATGTTGCTGAAGAGAGACTTCCATGTGAAAGAAAGTGCCCTATCACTAGGAAACACATTCTTTTGAGAAAGAATACCATGTAAAAGACAGCTTTCCCACCTTACATGCTTAACCACTTGACATCCACGCTATGGCCAAATGACGGCCACAGCGTGGACCCGAATTCCTGGGAGGCCGTCATATGACGGCCTGCCCTGTGCACACGCCCTGCAAGCACCCTGCAGGGCATGCGCACAGCGCGCTGTGATCACCGAGTCACTGAGACTCGGGTGATCACCGATCCAAGTTAGGGGCCGGTCCTGGCCCCTTACCATGTGATCAGCTGTCAGCCAATGACAGCTGATCACATGATGTAAACAAAAGATTGGTAATCGGCTTTTTTTTCTACTCACGCTGATAGCGTGAGTAGAAAAAAAAGCAGATGACCGGCTCAGATGCGAGGGACATCAGTCCCGAAGTGAAAGAGGCACATCTGCCTCATCTGTGCCCACATAACAGTGCCACCTAACAGTGCCCACAGTGCCAACTATCAGTGCCCACAGTGCCACCTAACAGTGCCCACAAGTGCCAGCTATCAATGCCCACCAGTAGTGCCAATCAGTGCCACCTATCAGTGTAACCGATCAGTGCCATTTGCCACCCATCAGTGCCCATCACTGCCGCCTATCGGTGCCCATCAGTGCCACCTCATCAACGTACATCAATGAAGGAAAAAAATTACCTGTTTTAAATTTTTTAATATAAATTTTTTTTTTTTAATTCATATTTTTTAAATTTTTTTAACAAAAAATAAAAACTGCAGAGGTGATCAAATACAACCAAAAGAAAGCTCTATTTGTGGGGAAAAAATGATAAAAATTTCATTTGGGTACAGTGTTGTATGACCGCGCAATTGACATTCAAATCAGTGCTGAAAGCTGAAAGCTGAAAATTGGTCTGGATAGGAGGGGGGTTTAAGTGCCCAGTAAGCAAGTGGTTAAAGTAATTGTAAAGTTTATTTTTTTTATTATTAAAATAAAACACAGGTACATACTTACCTGCTTTGTGCAATGGTATTGCACAGAGCCACCCCTTACCTCCTCCACTGGGTCCCCTTTTAGTGATCTTGGCTCCTCCTTTTCTTTGTCTGCCCCATGGCAAGCTGCTTGTTATGGGGACAGATGTGCTGGCTTGATCCTGAGCTGGACTGTGCGTATCTATAGACATACACAGTCTAACTTAGCCCCACCCCCTGCTCTCCTGCTGTTCTTAGTAAAGTCTGTGAGCCCAGGAAGAGAGGGAGAGAATACCTGCAGCTGGGCACAGCACTGGATTATCCATATTTGTCCTCGGTTCTAGAAGTTTTACCAAGGTCACATGCCAAATCAGAAGAGCTACTATGATGTCCAGCAGAAGAGAAAAGGATCTATGCTGTTGGGTGAAATACCCGGGTTTTATCAAATACAATTTGCTTGGTTGTATTGCTGGTACAAAAGAAAATGGGTTTTGCCTGGATCAACCACCAACAATAAATACCGGTAATGTGTAGTAGCAAAATCAGATATTCATCCAAATAGACCAATTAACGGATGCAGTTTGTGTTGCCCTATAGAGCATACAAAACAACTAGGAGAAAAGGATTCTCCCAAGAAGGCATACACCACCCAAACACTATCTGCAAAAACAATAAATTTTATTGGTACTACAAAACACCACACAATGGCAACAAAATGGGCAAAGATAGGGAATAAATCATGGACTCAGATTAAAATAGATAATGTTATCATTAAAAACAACGGAGCCGCGGCCAATCATACCCCATACACACGCCAATCACCACATCAAACTACTACTAGGTGGACGGTACTGTATTAGAGACTAAAGTCCTTTGATAATCAAAATATTGGGGTGTAATGGTTTGTGGGTAAAGGTGGATGATGCAGAGATTATTATAATTAGCTGGGGACTGATTCAGCACATCAGTTAAATTGTACAGTCCGGGACTAAGCCCAAATAAAGGGTAAGGCAGCAGGAATGACCGGCAGTGCTTGGATATTGAATAATCTTATAGACACAGGAAATGCAGGTGAAACAGCGGTATAGAGGCAAAAGTAGCGGGGGGAGCAGTGACAGCCCAGGCTGTACATAAGACATAGATCGGAGTGATACTTCTCTCACCGAGTAGATGGCTTCAGCAGCTCTGAGATCGGAAGGCTCTACCCCCAGGTGATGGCTGTAGATGTCAGTCCAAAACAGCTGCCAGATTAGAGATGTCCTCGCTGTGTCCAGCACCTCAGTGCATGATCGGGCAGTAAGAAAAAAAGCCGGTCGTCAGCTGTGCTTTTCCCGGTCAAACATTCATCCACTGTGAGCGCGCGGCTCCGAGGTGACGTGCTGACGTCACGTGTTGATGCGTTTCACCAGCCAATCACCGCTGGTTTCTTCAGAGCAATGGGGAGTCCGTGGACCGAGATTAAATAGGCCAGGTAATAGGGGATGTAATTACATCCAAAGACCACCAGATGTCCTCCATGGTCACCACTCATTACAGACATTCAGCAAGTAAAAGTATCGCAATTGGCTATATATGATCAATCGTGATCAATTTGTGCACTGCAATGCACTACAAGTGTACAAAATACCAACTCAAAGCATATCTAATGTGGAATCAAAGTAGGAAGTAATCAGAAGAGTACAAAAGAAAAGAAAAATAATCATTATAAAGAAAATAATCATTGAAGAGACAAATAACCATCGTTAAAGAGACAGCAAACAAAAGAGATGTAACAACCATTTATTTCTCCAGAAAGGGCTGGAGGCTACATTCAATATTTAACCCATTAGGGGCCATCGCCTCCAGGTAGTACGTCCACATTTTTTCTTTCTGGAGAAGGATGGTATCGAAATCGCCACGTCTGGTGAGTAAATTTAACCTGTAAATTCCTTTTACCGTTAGGTCCCTTGGGTCACGGTTGTGGAATTTAGCAAAATGCTGAGAGATAGGGCGTTCACCATTTATCTTTTTAATATCAGCAATGTGTTCACTAATCCTTACTCTCAAAGCTCGTTTGGTTTTTCCCACATAGGTTTTGTTGCATGGACATATAAGCATATAAACTACCCGAGTTGTGGAGCAGTTTATAAATTGTTTAATTTTATAGTCAGATCCTCCACGGGGATTTGGGAACACATTGGTCTGGTGGACATATTTACAGATATTGCAATGTTCACATTTATACATACCTGGGGATAGTCTAGAATCAGTGAGCCAGTTTTTCTTGGTTGTCCGAGTATATTCGGAGTGAACCAAGAGATCACCAAGATTATTGGATCTTCTAGCTGTCAAAAGGGGTCTAGAACTCACAAGGTCAGAAATCAAAGGGGCAGATTTTAAAATGTGCCAGTGTTTTTGTAGGACCCCCTGGACCATTTTCCATTGGGACCCATATTTAGTAATGATCCTTGAGAAATTCTGTTCGTTACTTTTGTGGTGTAAAGATTTTTCTGAAGTAACGAGAAGTTCATCCCGATTTTTACCTGGCCTATTTAATCTCGGTCCACGGACTCCCCATTGCTCTGAAGAAACCAGCGGTGATTGGCTGGTGAAACGCATCAACACGTGACGTCAGCACGTCACCTCGGAGCCGCGCGCTCACAGTGGATGAATGTTTGACCGGGAAAAGCACAGCTGACGACCGGCTTTTTTTCTTACTGCCCGATCATGCACTGAGGTGCTGGACACAGCGAGGACATCTCTAATCTGGCAGCTGTTTTGGACTGACATCTACAGCCATCACCTGGGGGTAGAGCCTTCCGATCTCAGAGCTGCTGAAGCCATCTACTCGGTGAGAGAAGTATCACTCCGATCTATGTCTTATGTACAGCCTGGGCTGTCACTGCTCCCCCCGCTACTTTTGCCTCTATACCGCTGTTTCACCTGCATTTCCTGTGTCTATAAGATTATTCAATATCCAAGCACTGCCGGTCATTCCTGCTGCCTTACCCTTTATTTGGGCTTAGTCCCGGACTGTACAATTTAACTGATGTGCTGAATCAGTCCCTAGCTAATTATAATAATCTCTGCATCATCCACCTTTACCCACAAACCATTATACCACCTATATTTTGATTATCAAAGGACTTTAGTCTCTAATACAGTACCCTCCACCTAGTAGTAGTTTGATGTGGTGATTGGCGTGTGTATGGGGTATGATTGGCCGCGGCTCCATTGTTTTTAATGATAACGTTATCTATTTTAATCTGGGTCCATGATTTACTCCCTATCTTTGCCCGTTTTGTTGCCATTGTGTCGTGTTTTGTAGTACCAATAAAATTTATTGTTTTTGCAGATAGTGTTTGGGTGGTGTTGCCTTCTTGGGAGAATCCTTTTCTCCTAGTTGTTTTGGTTGTATTGCTGACCCAGTAGTTTTAATGATTATAAAGACACTAACCTGGAACTAGTATGCAGATCATGAGTTCACTGTAGTCTTCTATTTTGAACTAGTTCTGGGTCAATGATTTAGAAAGTACAGGTTTTCTATTAGAATAAAACGTGTTGTTGGCAAGGACCCTCACTTACTTACCAGGCTCAGGCTCCTGTCATCGTTACCCTGGCAGCAATCTAAATCTGGACTCTTACCACATAGACCATTTCACAAATGTCTCCTTCAATCTAAATGGATAGTCTTAATATAGGTAGCTATGCACAGATAGCTTGTAAACATGAATTATCTATGTGGTAGGAGTATGCATACCCATGGCTCTTTGATCAAGGGTGGAGGGATCTTTTGAATATAGCTACTAATTTGTTCTGAGCCTTGGATTTGAGGCAGATATGGTGGAGAGCAGCTATATTGTCAGTGGTTGGAGCTTCTAAGAGAAAGTTGAAAAATTAATGTAGGGAGAATGTAGGGAGAGATACAATGCATTACATTGGTATACTGTGGATTTCAGTGTGGTGTACTAAATATCCATGTGTACATCCCTGTGTTCTTAATTCCATAGATCTAACTGTCACTTGTGGTAGTAGGGGATGTATAGATCCTGCAGGGCTTAGCAGTGGTAGGGCCTCATAAACTGCAGGTAGTGGACATTTCCTCTCCACTCAGCTGTCAGTGGAATGTAAACAAGGAGGGGGATATTGCCCCCCCCCCCATACTCATACCAGACCCTTCAGATCTGGTATGGATTTAAAGACGAAATCCCATACAACAAAAAAAAACAAGAAAAATATGCATGCCTACCAAAATTCATATCAGATCCTCATCTAAGCATGCAGCATGGCTGGCCAGGGAATGGGCCAAACACCTCCCCTGCTGAACCATACCAGGCCTTCAACATGGGGGGGTCCCATGCCATGCCACGCATGCAGTGCGGTCTGGCTCAGGTGGGAATTCAGGCCCATTGACTTCTATGGGAACGCTTCTGAATCGCACGTGTCATTCAGTTGTGAATAGGAAAAAATCCTGACCTCATCCTGATGTAAACTGACCTGATGCTGATCAAAAACTGACCTGAAATGCTGAACAACTACTTTGTCAGTTAGCTGTAAAAATGAAGCTTCAATTCGCCCTGCACATGTGTGAACTCAGCCTAATACTTATGTTAATAAACCTAAAGGGTTTCACTTTTTTGAGAAAAAAAAATAGCAAATAAAAAAAAAAATATATAGCATGTACAATTGTGACACAAGTCATATTGCAATTGAAGAAAATACACAAACGCTAGAGATGGGCTGAACACCCCCCTGTTCGGTTCACAGCAGAACTCCCGAATAGGGAAAAAGTTCTAACCTGAGCGGCGAAACCCACTGAAGTCTATGGGAGCCGAACAGGAAAAATCAAAACTGCCTATTTTGAAGGCTTATATGCAAGTAATTGATGATAAAAGGGGTATGGGGGTCCGGGTACTGCCTTGGGGGACATGTATCAATGCAAAATATTTTTGTTAAAAACAATTATTTTTTCAGGAGCAGTAATTTTAATGATGTCTAAAGTGCAACAATAAAAATGAAAAACGTCTTTAAAAATAGTGCCTGTGGGGTCCCCTTAGCCTGCCTGTAAAGCAGCACATTTGTAGCATGCATAGAACATGCTGCAGCAAAAATTACATTTCTAAAGAAAACAAAATAAGCCTAGGTTCACATTAGAGCGAATTGTCATGAGATTTGAGAGTCGTAGCCTATTGGAGGCAATGGCACTGTTCCAGTCGGTGCGACACCAATTTTGCTCCGCCGCACCGATTTGTAAAAGTAGTTCCTGCACTACTTTTGCCGATTTCAGGTGCGACTTCAATAGACATCTATTCATGAAGCCACGCAGATGTCTATCAAGTAGCACCTGAAATTGCGCTGGCCTTGCTACTTTGAAATCGTGCTACTTCAAGCGCGATTTCAAAGTAGATTCAATGTGAACCAGGATTTAGTCAAATCTCATTTAATTTGACTCGCAGTTGCAATTGCTGGCACCTGGCTATTGAAAAAAAAAAAAGAAAGAAAAAAATTGTCCATACCAGACCCTTGTGATGTCACGGACTGGTGGCCCCACCCCTTCCCTATATAAGAACTGTCAAACAGCGGAAGAGGCATTTGGCGGTTGGCTGTCAATAAAGGCGGAGTGGGATTTTTTTGTTCTTCTTCGGGTGTGGCAGGCGGCATGACTGACAATGGATTTACATCAGGGACACTGTTTTTTTTTTTTTTTTTTTAATAAAGGAATTGTCATAAACTGTCTCTGTGTTTTTATTACTTTTTGACATTTTTTTGGTGAAGGGTAGGGGTACATAGGAGGGGCCGGGATCTGGGGCCCCCTTGTTAAAGGGGGCTTCCAGATTCTGATTCTGATCTGGAGTAAAAGGATCCTGCAGCTTCCACAAAGGGATGCAGGGTGATCCAGTAAGTACAGTTCAAACAACGGAAAGAAAGGAGTGGGGGATCCAAGTTAGAACAGAAGCAACTGATTTTTTAGCAAAAATGTTTAACAAAAGGTAGGGGTCTGCAACAAAGTTTTCTAAAATCCCTGCAATGTACACAGATCACCCGGAATGTTTTTTCTCAACAAAAGTTGAGTTACTCTTTAACCACTTTAACTGGAAGATTTGGCTTCTTAATGACCAGGCCATTTTTTTGCGATACGGCATTGCGTCGCTTTAACTGACAATTGCGTGGTTGTAAGATGCTGTACTCAAACAAAATTCATGTGCTTTTTTCCCACAAATAGAGCTTTCTTTTGGTGGTATTTGATCATCTCTGCGGTTTTTATTTTTTGCGCTATAAACAAAAAAAAGAGTGACCATTTTGAAAAAGACACAACATTTTGTACTTTTTGTTATAATAAATACCCCCATTTTTTTTTTTTTTAAAAAGCAAATCTTTTCCTCAGTTTAAGTCTGTATGTATTCTTCTACATATTTATATAGCGTCTACAAAATAGGGGAAAGATTTATGGCATTTTTATTATTATTTTTTTTAATAGTAATAGTGGTGATCAGCAAGAGGACATGACAGATCGTTGTTCCTAGCTAGTAGGAACACACGATCTGTTTCTCCTCACAGAACAGGGAAGTGTGTATTCACACACACACTTCCCTGTTCTGGCTCTCGTGCCTGCGATCATATAATGACGGTGGCTGGTCGGCAAGGGGTTAAACGTATTCAGCCTGGTTCTTGATTTCTAAGGCTCGATTCACACCTATGCATGTTGCTTTTGAGCGTTTTTGGAGGTTTTTTTTTCATGCTTGCCACGTTTTTGAGCAGTGTTTTTGCCGCGTTTTTGCCGCGTTTTTGCCGCGATTTGCGTTTTGCGTTTTTTTTTTTTTTTTTTACAGTTTTTTTTTACAGTCTTAAAAAAAATTAAAAAAAAAAAATAAAAAAAAAAAAAAAACCGCAAAAACGCATCAAAAACGCACCAAAAACGCATCAAAAACGCTGCAAAAACGGTGCACTTGCGTTTTTGATGCTTGTCCATTGAATTATATTACATGCAAAACGCTGCATTTTGCATGAAAAAAAGTCCCTGACCCTTTCCAAAAATGCAGAGAAACAAAAAGGCATTGATGTGAACATGTTCCATAGGAACCCATGTTAAAAAATTCCCGTGCATTTCTGCAAAATGCAAAATGCATCAAAAAACGCGCTAGTGTGAATGGAGCCTTAAGGTACAGCTCACTGATCTGGTCACCCTTGCTGGATACCTGCATTTGGTATCCCTTCTTTCACACTGGGGCAGTTTTCAGGCACTCTGGTGCTAGAAATAGCCTCAGCAAAGTGCCTGAAAACTGCCTCCCATTCATTGCAGTGTGTCTTTTCACACTGGGATTGTGCGCTTGCGGGACATTACGAAAAGTGGGGTGGTTTAGCGCTTCCAAAATGCTCCCAACATGCCCTGCCCATTGCAATAAATGGGCAGTGCTTCCAAAGTGCCTAAAAAGTGATTTGAAAAGTGCTGCAAAACGGGAGGTAAAAATCACCCTGCTAGCGGCCGAAGAGTGGCGCAGAAGTGCTGCTAAAACAGCACTAAAGCGGTGCAACAACGAGCGGTGCTTTAGTGTTAACACTTAGCACTGCCAGTGTGAAAGTAGTCTTACAAGAGAGGATTGATTTCAGTACTCTCTGAATTTATAGGTCCTCATTTGGCTCCAGGAATTCAAGGGCCCTGAGAAATTTTTGGCGGGAAAGAGCCTCCAAACCCTGTTTACAGGAACTCCCGAAAGGGCTAACTCACCTGCAAGGGAGACTTGAAAAGCAGCAGGAAGGAGTCAGCACATGTCTGTGAGGCAGTGTGTTGTAGTTCACAGCTGTGAACAAATGTGGTCTATCTAGAGAGACAGAGTCTGCTTTGTTGAGCTCCTGTCGCTTTTCCTGTACTCCAAAGCGGACCTGAACCCTAAACCCAAGTGTAGGACTGGTATATTGACAGTAAACCCTTTTGTTGTTTTGATTATACCATGACTATTGTATAACAGATGTACCTTGCTGCTCAACCACCCTCTTACACCAACTTCTCACCCCCTTTAACTTTATTAATGAGACCATACCAAAATTGCAGTAAAACATAGGCTGTAGCAGCCTTATTTATTAAACAAATATATTCAAATTAACATGAACATAAACATCTGTTATTAACCCACCAGACCATCCTAGCATTTGTCTTTGCAGGATCCTCCATAAGCATCTGTGTAAATACTGCACTGCGGTACCTCTCAAATATGCTAATAGGCCTCAAGCCGACAGGCTGGCTCAGAGGCAACCACTGACCTCAGTGCACCCATTACCAATTCCCAGCTAAATCTCCGTTAGCTGGAATACCACCACCAGGACCCATACCACCGATAGGTCCTGAACTCTTCCTTCCAAAATATCTTCCTTCACCCGCAAAGACCAACACATGCCACTGCCACGACATCCGAATCGCCACTGCCCTGTCAGGAAAAAAAGAACAACACAACCAGACAAGCACAAAACCACAAAAAACAAGGGGAGGGTAGACGGGAACTTTTTCTCACGCTGTGGTAACCAGGGGCAGGGGCCTCCTCCTTTTCTTAACTCCTGCCCCCTCCCACTCTAAACTTTACCAATCCTCATTCCCCTACTATCCCTGTACCCTGTTTCCCCTGTCATGTCAGCACTGCGCCTATTTATTTTATTTATTTTGCTCCGGGCTTTTCTGGATTATAAACTATTTTCTTTATTTTTGCTGAAGGAAGCAGCTCTTTTGTTTGCCTGTTTTGTATGTCTAATAAAGACTGTTACTTTTACAAGAAGCTGGCTGGTTATCTCGGGCTCTTCAGATTATACCCTTTAAATGCTGGACCAAGATTATATGAAGTGAACATCTTGGTGTCAAATCCTTAAAGCAGAGTTCCATCCAAAAGTGGAACTTCCGCTTTAAGCACTCCTCTCCCCCTGACATGCCACATTTGGCATGTAATTTTTTGGGGGGGGAGTGTGTACCCTCTTTTTAGTGGGACTTCCTGTCCCACTTCCTCCTTCCTGTTCTTGGCCTCCTAGGCGACTCCTCCTCTCGCCCTAGGCGGCCCCTCTCTGCCAGGTCCCAGAATATTGGCGCAGCGTGACCTTAATCTGTCACGGCCAGTTGCCCACAGTATCAATGGAGGTGCCGAGGAGAGGAGGGGGAGAGGAGCGAGGCTCCGGGCAGCCGCATTGCTGGACAGTGGGAGAGGGGGACAGGTAAGTGTCGGTTTATTAAAAGTCAGCAGCTCCCCCACAATTCCTATGTTAGGATTGATCACCTTCTTGTCAAAACACAGTCCATCCCATTGATCTTAAAATTCCATATTAAAGATACTGTTCTGTCCGACCACTCAATGGTCGTCATGGAAATCCAAACACATCACCACAGAATGGGCAGGGGACAATGGAGGCTCAACAAATCCATTCTCTCAGATCCAATTCATGTCACTATGCTGGACAAATCATTAAAAGAATATTTCCTTCTAAACAAAACCGAGGGTATCTCGGCTGAAACATTATGGGCAGCCCACAAAGCCTTTATTAGAGGGGAGTTAATCAGACTCGCTTCCCAACTTAAGAGGGAAAGAGAGGCTGATAAAAAAATCCTAGAGGATGAATTTTCCAAACTTCAGGCTCTTCACAAATCCAACCCCTCCCCCTCCTCAATAACTCAGCTAGACAAAAACAGGTTGGAGCTCAGCCTGGCCCTGACAGCTAAGGCGGAAAATCAAATTCTCTGGAACAAACACAAATTCTATACCCAAGGGGACAGGGTGGGCTCCATGCTGGCCACCAAATTAACACCCCGAATTAAGTAACATACTATGCCAAAAATAAGGATCCCAGGTCAGGGCACCACGGCTGACCCCTCCAAAATCCTAGAGGATTTTCATGTTTATTACAACAACCTTTACTCTCCAAACACTACTCATACTGATTTCACACTGGATACGTTCCTGGGTGATCTCTCACTTACATCGCTTTCAGCGGAACATAGAGACAGCCTTGAAGCCCCATTAACAGAGGGGGAGGTACTTGGAGTAATAAAATCCCTAAAAAATGGCTCGGCACCTGGCCCGGACAAACTGTCAAACCCCTATTACAAAGCCTTCTCCAATACCTTAGCCACACACCTAAGAAACTTTTTCAACTCCAAAACAAAGGGGGACCCACTTGATCCACAACTTAACACCGCACACATTGCAGTGATCCCTAAACCGGATAAGAATTCGGAAGAGGTAGGAAACTATCGCCCTATATCACTTATTAACTGTGACATCAAGATTCTGACTAAGATTCTTGCTAACCGCATGGCTTCCTTCATCAATATATATATAGACAAGGATCAAGTGGGTTTCCTCCCGGGCAGACAGGGCCCAGATCAAATAAGGCGGGCCGTAGATCTGGTTTCCATTCTACAAACTAACTGGAAGGGAGGTCCTAAACAATCTGGTATGCTCCTGTCGTTGGACCTACAAAAGGCCTTCGACTCTGTCTCCTGGCCATACATTTTTGCCATGTTGGAGCGCTGGGGATTTGGCCAACGATTTCTAGGTCTGATACAGGCGCTTTATTCCAATCCCAGTGCCAGTATACGCCTACAAGGTTATTACTCCAAACCCATCACAATCAAAAAAGGGACTAGACAAGGATGCCCACTCTCGCCGCTCATATTTGCTATGGCCATTGAAACGCTAGCCATTGCAATTCGCCATAACCCAAATATCAAGGGAGTGTCTTGCAGCTCCCAAATTCACAAATGTGGACTATATGCGGACGACGTCCTGCTCTTTATTACCTCTCCCATAACTTCCCTTCCCAACTTATGCCAAACCTTAGGTGCCTTCGCTAAATTGTCCGGTTTGCAAGTTAATTACTCAAAGTCACGAGCATGCAACATCTCTCTACAAGCCAAGACTGTTGAACTCTTACGACAGAACTTTCCATTCAAATGGAGCGATTCCTCAATAAGATATTTAGGAATTTACTTAACAGCTAAAACTGAAACTCTATATGGCCATAACTACCCCCCATTTACCGGGGGGTAAATGGGGGGTAGTTATGGTCTTGAAGCAGACCTATACTCCTGGTCCCAAAATAATATTTCCTGGCTGGGGAGGGTAAATTCAATTAAAATTACATTAATTCCCAGATTGTTATATCTGTTTTGCGCCTTACCCATCCCTATCCGGAGGGACCATATTAGATCTTTTCAAAGCAAACTTCTAAAGTTCATCTGGGGTAAGGTGGGATACAGAATTCCCCAAAGAACCCTTTACCTACATAGGAAAAAAGGAGGATTGGGGCTACCCCACCTCTACAAATACTATCAAGCTGCCAGATTAGCCCAATTGTCAACAGTCTATTTTAACTTAGAGAAACCTGATTGGGTTGCAATAGAAAAACAGGCAGTTCCTAACTTTACGCTAGACTTCCTCCTCTGGATACCCCCAAAAAACAGACCCTCTATACTTGCACCGACACTTTCCCACTCTTTTGCTCTATGGGACTCCCTCCGCTCCTCAGAAGCTTTAGTTTCAGCTTATAAACCCCTCATTCATATTTATAATAACCCAGACTTCCCCCCGGGGAAAAATGTTATGGCCTTCAAGTGGTGGGTGGATAAAGGCCTATACAGGATCGGACATTTTTTCACGGCCACAGGTCCCTTCACTCTAAAACATTGCACCAAAACGCTAGATCTGCCCTTATCTGAAACCTTTAGGTTCAGCCAAATTTCTCATTTCTTGCAATCGCTATGTAAAGACAAAATCCTACCCCCAAAATTTACTGACTATGAAATGTGGTGTGGTCAAGCCAGAGACCAGAAGGGTGGGATCTCAGTGATCTACTCATCACTTACCTCGCCATGCTCAAAAACGACTTTTATGGAGGCCTGGGAGTCCGAGCTCCAATTTAAATAGAACCTGGAGAACTGTCAGAGGGCCTGTTTCAAATCCTTCCAGGGTGTCCTGAATACCACTTTAGTGGAGGCCAGCCTGAAAGTGATTTCCAGATGGTACTACACTCCTTCCAGATTGTCCTCAATCTTTCCAAGGGCGGACCCTCTGTGTTTCAGAGGATGTCAACTCATGGGCACAATGTCTTACATTTGGTGGGAATGCCCCAGAATTTGTTCCTTCTGGAAAAGAATATTCAATATATTGGATGAGCTGGTGGAGACTCGGATTCCCAGAACTCCTTTGGTTGCCCTTCTTAACACCCCGATCCCAGGGATCTCTAAATCCTCACACAAACTGATACACTTTGTGCTGCTGGGGGCTAAACTTACGATAGCCAGAGCCTGGAAACAGCCGGGAGTTTCTCTCCCAGCAGCCAAAAGGAAAATATCCTAGATAATGTCCCAAGAAAAGCTCTCCAGTATAGTCCAGGATACTGCAAAGAAATTTGAGAATATCTGGGAACCATGGGCCTGATTGGTAGGTGTATCTTTTGGTCCTTCTAATAGATCCACACAAAACACATCCTGAACGCATAAGTGATGTTCGTTCCCTCCCCCTTCCCCTCTCACCTTTTCTTCCATATGTCTTTTCTCCTATTCTCTCCTCTTTAGGTTAACTCTAGACCTTGGTTTTAATTAAACTTACATGGGTACTTTGTTTGCTCAGATTTATACATGTTCAGTGTCAACATTTAAGGTGGGGCAAGCAAATGTTTAATTCCCATTCCCCTGTATCTATTCATTTTCTCTCAGCTCTCAGAGATGTAGTCTTTAATGTGTTATGCGCTTTCGTTGGGTGAGCTCAGACCATCAAGACCATTATGGGGTTTCTCGCCCCGGCACAGTATGCTCCCGTTCTTGGTGCCGGCTGGTGGGAAATCCCATGATTCTCAGGCTATAGCTCTCTCTGACACACCTTTTGGCTGGACTACTTATAGAGTCCAGGAGTCCTTGACTACATGAACTCCCCGCCTACGGCAACTGTTGCAGAATATACTTTTTAGACACTGCACTGTTTCTCATTGCTTATACCTGATAAAGTATATTTCTGTTTTGTTTACTTGCTTTTTCTCAAAATAAAAATCTTTTGAAATAAAAAAAAGTCAGCAGCTATGCTTTTTGTAGCTGCTGACTTTTAATAAACTAAAAAAACGGGTGGAACTCTGCTTTAAGTCTTAGCTTGAATGCAGCAACATTTATTATTTGCAAAGCTCACTTGTCAGTAACTTTTACATCAACTAAAAAATAGCTTTTACACTAACTAGGGAAATCTTTATTAAACAATATTACCCATATTTGGTTATTCCTGTCCAATACTTTCTGAGCATGTCCTTGCACACTTGCATACAGTATATGAATGATTTGCATCGTTCTTATATTATTCTAAAAGTCTTTTCATTTTAAACTTTGTCATTATTTAACACTATAAAAATGTGTGGTCTGTTGCTAAACATGTGCAGGTAGTGCAGTAGATTTAGAGAAGTTTCATAGAACATTTTGTTAAAGTTCAGCCACTCTATCTGTGATTACATGACAGTAGTTTAGGGACTCTCTCTCAGGTAGATATTGCATCACAGAACTGACAGAAGAGATAGAGAATGGCCCTTGTGCCTGATCCATAACAGTCATTGCCTGTTACATACATTTCAAGATTCATTCCAACTATGAAGATAATCGAGGCAGCCGACAGTTACCCTGCAGCTGCATGGATTTATGATGCCACTGTCAAGGAAATGAGCCGAAATGACACAGTAGCTGGCTTTAGCTGCAAATAATGTGATAGGCTGTACAGAAGTACTGTAGCAGCTGCTGTCATTGCAGGTAATAGGCTATAAAGAAGGCTGATAGCAATACCTGTCATTTTTTAATGGCTGACTTCACTGAAGAGCTTTTGTGGCCTTTAACATGGAGATAATATAAGATACAACAAATTTTACAGCTTTCATGTTGCATTCATAATTTATCTTCAGAGTACAACCCAACAAGGACAGTATTTGCCAACACAGGAAAGTGCAGGACTGCTCCATAACTGTCTATTCGGAATATACGCTTGGTGGTTATTAAGTCTTTATCTTACTATTACTCATGCCTAATCATAAATTCATGCTATTTTTATATGTGCTTTGCAGGAACAAATGCTATGATGTTGCATTTTGCAACATCATCAAGTTTAGCAAAAACTGGAAGCAAAAAAATGATTACTGTTGTTACATAAACATCAATAGCATCATCCAATGCCTAATTCTTATTTTTCTTATACTTATGGGCCTATTTAAACATAAAGATCAAAGTAGAAAGTGCAAAAACTCACAACAACCAATCAGCAATCACCATTTATTGTTCTGAATACTGTAAATCCAATATAAATGCAATATAACTGTTTTTAAAAGTGAATCTTTCCATTCTCTACGTGATACCATCATAATCTATTACATGAACTGTAAATTTGCTTCTTCTTTCCCCCCAAAAGAACACTAACTCTTAATGATATGCATATTTTGATGCCCTAATCTCCATATCTAACCAAAACCTCTGGCTGTTGATTTATTCAGAGAGCAGTGACACATGACTTTCACAGGAAGGGCAGAGGTGTCTTTAAAGTAAGAAATGTGATTGACAGTCTTCAACTTTTATGTACTGTGAGAGAGGCAAGATTTCAGAATCCAATGGGGAAATAAATAGACTTCGTGGACAGAGTTTTTGTTTAATGACAGTGCACCTGCGAGTTTTTATAAGCTGAACAGTTCATATTTAGTTGCAATGCTTAAAAACATTGATAAATGTGATGCTTTTCATAGTCTTACATCTACTTACTCAGCTATACCAGCACAGAGCATTGGACGAGGAGCAGCAAGCAGCATTTTAGCTAGGGAAAAAAGGGCATTATCCCTAGCTGCATGCCAAGTGTACTATATGCGTAAAGTCTTGTGTATTGTGGGGGTACATTTTTGTTTGATGAATGTACCCCCACAATACATTTTGATAAATATTACTTGACCTGGGTAATATGCTCCTAAATGCTTTGGAACCAGATTGTACATTCACACTTTTTTGCATGCACACAGGCCTGCAAAGGCATTTTAGATGCCCGCCACACAATTTCCGGTGATTTCACACACACAGGGAGCCACATGTGCAGTGAAACTTTCAAGTTCAGAAAATATGTTAGATGAGCATGTGCAAATTAATGCCGATACAAAGAAGCATCAGAGTTTACAAGACCACAGCCATTCACTCGTATGGAAGGGTGTATGCAGCTGTATGTGGCTCCCCGGGTGAGGGAAAGTGCCAGGAAATTACTCCAGGCCTCTAAAATAACTGTGCGCATGAACCCTTAAAGCAGTTCTTACCATCCCCCATCCCCAACCCATGTTCTATTTTCCCTCTTACCTGAAGTGCTGTGTGCTCTTAAAAATACATACTCACCTGCACAGCGAATCCAGTGTTGTCTCTGCAATTCACTGTTTGGGTACCATACAGCGGGTCCCACCCTGCAGTCTTGGTCCACTTCAGCTGACTGTTTCTTCTGGTTGCAGGGAACCAGCTCCCATGACGCACTAGACCCACCCCTCAGCCCACCCTTTGGCTCACTGACCAGCCGCTCTGTATGCCAAACCTGCAGTCTCCTGGGAGATGTGATGTAAGTATCCCAGGAAATGGTAAAATTAAACTAACTCCCCTCTTGGAAGTAAGTAGCCTGTAGGTTATGTAAAGAAAAAATATTTTTTTAATTAATTAAATAATTAGGAAAACAGTATTTACTTGCTAAGTGTAAAACTGCTCTATATTTCCTAAAACTGAGATACAATGCATTAAAATTTCTTCAAAATTACCATCTTGCTTTGCTGACATCTCCATATAAGAATGTCAGTTGCCTGGCTGTCATGCTGATGCATTGACTTTGGTTCTTTCTAAGTTGCTCCTATAAAACAGGTATTAAAACAGGTATAGAAATATGATGTTCTGTATGATAATATATGCTATGATATGATATGATAATATTTCTTATTTGCAGCATGCAAATTATGCATGTGACTGAAAAAGAATTAAAAGCCAGAAACAGCCAGGCAGCAAGGAAGGCCAGCAGTGGCAGAACTCTGTACTTGCTTTTATGTTAGATCTACTTTATGATCACCACAAACTGTAGTTCAGACACAATAATTTGTAATAATTTATATTACTCAACATTTATTGTATACAAATACAAATTGTTACTAATTCCTATACCTGCTACATGCTTTTCGCCACTACACAAAAAACCTGATTAACGTCCAAGGCATACATGAAGGAATATGTACTCAATATGCAGTTGAATTTTGATGAAATTTTTTTACTACTGTGGTCACATTATCTGACATCTGAATTCTTTTTTACTTTTCTCCTAAATATTTGAATTTCCAAGTTTTGATAATGCAATTTGTTTTCAAATGCTGTCTCAACATTTTTGTAAATAAAGAGCATATCAAGATAAAATTAGCTAGTTAGCTGGCAGAGTAGCTTAGTGTTGCCTCAATTTGATCTTTACGTATGGCAGTTCACGTTCTGTTTAATCGTTTTTTCCCAAGTCATTCTTTCTAATCACATTTTTATAAAATGCAATAACTTTAAGTTTCTCATTACTTTCTCTACGATGTGCACTATAACATTCACTTTGCTTGGATTTAAAGTGTGTGCATTTAATCCTAAGAGAATGTACAGACATATAAAGGCTTTGCAATTCTAAGCATTGACAGAATGATTTTGTTGCAGTTATTCAGGCTGTATACTGCCATTACAAATGTACACATTTGGCAGAATCTACAATTGCTACTGAGGGAGCAATGATTTTAAAGTCAGATAACAGTCTTTGATTTGCATCAAGGAAAATCGTCTTCATATCTGCATTGCTGATAAAGTATCTCCACCAGTGTTCTATCATTTTCTGGACACTTTTGTTTTTTTAATGAAATTATTATGCAAAATTGAATATTTTTTATTACGACTGGAAGAAGATATGTTAAATTCTAGGTGTGAAAATCTTTATTGTATTGTAAGAGTGGCCAGAGATTATCAGATATTCTTCATTCTACACTATGATTTGCACCTCATCTGCCAGACAGAGTTATCATAAATCCAGAAGCATTGTTTGGGTCCTAAAGTGGATGCTAACCCTAAATGGATGGTACTATGTTTCCTAAAGCACTGTGTGTCATAAACAATTTTTTTATAAAATATTTACTTCCATATTTTTAATGTCGTTCATCTACCCCAAAGCACCCTCCCCATGTTGAGGTCATGTGGCCTGGTACGGTTCAGGAGGGGGGGCGCTCTCTTGTCCCCCCTCTTTTCCTGCAGCCTGCCAGGTTGCGTGCTCAGATGAGGGTCTGGTATGGATTTTGGGGGGACCCCATGCCATTTTTTTTTATTTTGGGCTAGAGTTCCCCTTAAATTCATACCAAACCTGAAGGGTCTGGTATGGATTTTGGGGGGACCCCTACGCCATTTAAAAAAAAAATTTGACACAGAGTTCCCGTTAATTTCCATATCAGACCCGAAGGGCCTGGTATGGATTTTAGGGGGACCCCCATGCAATTTTCTTTTAAATTTTGTTTTGGGGTTCCCCTTAATATTCATACCAGAGCCATTGGGCCTGGTAATAGACTGGGGGGATCCCATGCTCTTTTTTTCAATGAGTTTCATCTATGTTGCCAAGACCCAACAATTCATTACAGCCGCGATCAGTTTTGAATGACAATTTTTCCTTTAGAAATGTAATTTGCTGTGGTACTGTTCTAAACATGAATTACTGCTCCCGAAAAAAGGGGCGTCTTAAAAAAAAAATTTGCATTGATACATGTCCCCTGGGGCAGGACCCGGGTCTCCAAACACTTTTTTGACAATAACTTGCATATAAGCCTTTAAAATGAGCACTTTTGATTATTCATGTTCGTGTCCCACAGACTTTAACGGTGTTTGTGTGTTCTGCCGAATTTTTTGCCGGTATGTTCTGGTGTGAACCGAACTGGGGGGGTGTTCGGCTCATCCCTACTAAGAAAGTTGTACAAGATGAGACTAGAAGAAGGCCAGTAAATGTGTGACCATGTGAAAGCTATGCTAGAGATCATAGAGCAGCTACGCTTCATTGGAAAGAACATCAAAGATAACCATACTGTTGCCCTGCTCCTCTGCAGCCTTCCAGAGATATACTGATCTTATTAACGCTTTAGAAACCAGACCCAAGCAGGAACTCACGCTAGTATATGTTAAAGAGAAATTAATCAATGAATATGACAGAAGTTAAGAAAATACGCACCATGATGACAAAACTCTTAAGATGCACAAAGGCACAAAGCACAACAAAGAAAGCAGAGCCTGTTTTCGCTGTAAAATGATCACTCACATAAAAAAGGACTGTTCTATCTGAAAGGCCAAGCGGCGAAAGCTAAAAAGCTATCCACAAAAGAAAGAGTCAAAGCAGCCACAAAGTAAACTGCAGACACATCATGGAATGGCACCTTCACAGTAACACAGAGTGGCAAGCCACACGGCTGGTGCATAGATGCAGGTGCGACAAGCCATATGACTAGCAATGAGACCTTCTTCTTTGAAGGTCTCATCAACATTGAACACTGTTTACTTGATTGCATTACGGCCAGTTTAACACCATTTACTTCTGTGTGCGTTACTGCCAGTTTAACACCATATAGTTCTGTGTGCGTTACTTCCAGTTTAATGCCATATAGCTCTGTGTACGTTACTGCCAGTTTATCGCCATATAATTTTGTGCGAGTTAGTGCCAGCTTAATGCCATATAGTTCTGTGTGTGTTACTGACAGTTTAACACCATATAGTTTTGTGCGTTACTGCCAGTTTAATGCCATTTACTTCTGTGTGCGTTACTGCCAGTTTAACGCCATATAGTTATGTGTGTCTTACTGCCAGTTTAACGCCATATAGTTCTGTATGCATTACTGCCAGTTTAATGCCATAAAGTTTTGTGCGTTACTGCCAGTTTAACGCCATATAATTTTGAGCGTTACTGCCAGTTTAATGCCATTTACTTCTGTGTGCATTACTGCCAGTTTAACGCCATATAGCTTTGTGTGCGTTGCTGCCAAGTTAATGCCATATAGTTTTCTGTGTGTGTGTTACTGCAAGTTGAACGCCATATAGTTCTGTGTGTGTTACTGCCAGTTTAACGCCATATAGTTTTGTGTGTGTTACTGCCAGTTTAGCACCATATAGTTCTGTGTGCGTTACTGCCAGTTTAACACCATATAATTCTGTGTATGTTACTGCCAGTTTAACGCCATATAGTTTTGTGCGTTACTGCCAGTTTAACACCATTTACTTCTGTGTGTGTTACTGCCAGTTTAACGCTATATAGTTCTGTGTGCATTACTGCCAGTTTAGTGCCATATAGTTTTGTGTGCATTACTGCCAGTTTAACCCCATATAGTTCTGTGTGTGTTACTGCCAGTTTAACGCCATATAGTTCTGTGTGCTTTACTGCCAGTTTAACGCCATAGAGTTTTGTGTGTTACTGCCAGTTTAACGCCATTTACTTTTGTGTGTGTTACTGCCAATTTAACCTTCCTGGCGGTTTTCCCGAGTGTGGCTCGGGGTTAAATTTCAGCACCATTAGCGGTAACCCCGAGCCACACTCGGGATTGCATTGCAGAATCCTGGTGCGGTATGCTTACCTTTTCCCCAGGATCCTGCGATGTCCCCCTTCTGTGTCCGTGGGCTCTGTCCTCTGTCCGAAGCCTCTCTGTGCTGGGCTCCATTCCCTGCGAGCGTCGCAATGCACGGGGACGAAGCCCGGCGGCAAATTCAAAAAAGTGAAAAATCATAATACATACAGTACACTGTAATCTTACAGAATACATTTCTGTATGAAATTATTTCACATCCCTTTTGTCCCCAGTGCTTTGTCCAATGCCCTGCATGCAGTTTTATATTATATATACTGTTCTTTCTGCCTGGAAACCTGAGATTGTCCATAGCAACCAAAAAGTGTCCCTTTACGTCAAAAGTGGTTTTAGACCAGCTAGAAAACAGCGATAGTAAATTAGAACACTTGCAGAATTGAGCGATAGTGAATCGTGGGGAAATTAATTTTATTATTATTATATTATTATTTTTATAATTATTTATATTTATTTATTATATTATAATTTATGATTTTGTGTTTCAAACTTCAGGATATCTACTAGACTCTGGGTGGACAGATTTAGGTGTGTTATTGCTAAGAATTACAGGCCTACAATATAAAATGCCAAATTTCAATGCAAAATAATTGTACAGATTTGAGACGCAAAAATCTGACATAATCATAACGCCAGGGAGGCTACCGCCATACAGTTCTGTGTGCGTTACTGCCAGTTTAACACCATATCATTTTGTGTGCATTACTGCCAGTTTAATTCCATATAGTTTTGTGTGCGTTACTGCCAGTTTAACGCAATATAGTTCTGCATGCATTACTGCCAGTTTAACGCCATATAGTTTTTGCGTTACTGCCAGTTTAACGCCATTTACTTCTGTGTGCATTACTGCCAGTTTAACGCCATATAGTTCTGTGTACGTTACTGGCAGTTTAACGCCATATAGTTCTGTGTGTCACTGTACATTTGTTGCAGTATATTACAGTATATTATTAGTATATCCGTGGAGTGTGTCTGTGTAGTGTGAGTACTCAAATTAAAGTGCACCAAACACCTCTTTACATTGATTAAAGTGCATCTACGTACAGATTTCAACTTCTTCTTTACATTTGCTTATAAGCACTACCCCCTCCCTCCCAATAATGTCTGGAAGGACAACAAGGAGAGGCAGACATTCCCTTGGCACTGTAAGGGGGCCAGCAACAAAGGTGTCCACAGGCAAACATGGATGTGGTGGTCAGTTCTCAGGCAGGGCATCATTTCCTCTGTTTAGTGAGTTTGCCTGTGCTATCCAGCCACATCATGCAGAAGAGGTGGTGGACTGGCTTACTAAACCTTCCTCATCCTCCTCATCCTCTGTCACGCAATTGTACAGTCCCCTGCAGTTGCCAGAGTGGATAAACCTGCCTCCTTGTCCACATCTATTCCTGCCATAGCTCCAAAATCAGCCATTGAGGAGTCAGCTGAGTTATTTGTCAACCACTTGCTCCTTGATGATGCCCAGCCATTACTGGATTCAGATGTAGGTTCTGAGGTTGAGGATGACAGCAACATGAGCCTAGAGAGAGGGAGGAACACTGGTAGACAAATTGGCATTCGTGTTCCCCAAGCCGCAGCGTATTGCTAAGTTGTCTCCAGTGGTAATGACGAAGATGGAGAGATAGAGATGGAGATGATAATGATGATGATGATGTCACTGATGAGACTTGGGTGCCAGATAGAACAGAGGAGGAAACTGAAGTTGAGGCGGCACAATCCCAAGGAGGCTGACATCAAGAAAGAGTAGAGAGCAGCCACCCTATTCCAACACATTCTGCAGCTGTTACCGCCCAGCCCACTTGCTCAGCTGTCTAGCCCTTTTTCAGCACACTTGCAGCAGATCACACTGTTGCTATCTGCAAACTGTGTTTCAGGCACATCAAACATGGCAAAAACACAAACCATTTGGGTACCACATGCTTAACAAGGCATTTAACGTCCAACCACAGCCCGTTCGCAAGAGCACCTAAAAGCCACACAAAAGGGGCACAAATCTGTCCCTCCTCCTCCTCCTTACCCACTTCAGTCTGCCCCTGCTATACAGAGTCATTACCTCTCAGCAGCCTCCACTGACAGGGATGATGATATAGCACATGGTGTCCCAGGTCCTAGCAGCACACCAGCTGTAGACTGTAGCCGGCAAATTGCTCTGCCCCATCTGCTGCAGTGGAAAAAAAAATACAGTCCTTGCCACCCACATGGTGAGTGCAGCTGTAATAGGAGCACAAATAAGGCATACACGGTGTGACCACTCACTGAGAAGACAATCAGATTAGACAAACGGATTGTTTCACTGGCAGAAGAGCACTTTATTCATCTTAAATGTTTTTTGGATAAATGTTTTTTGGACCATTGTTTTTTTATTTATAGGCACATGAGCACCTTATATACCTCAAATGAATTTTGAATTATTTAATTAATAGAATATAAGACTAATAGGCGGTTTATTTATAGCATGTTTAGTGATTTACACATTTGTGCACTATTGTGACAGGATAGGCATTTATGGTAATTCCTTATGCTGGGGGATCTATTCAGCCTTATATCATTTTTTCACTTATTCACCGTTTCAGATTGTATTTATGGTATAATGGATTAAGGTTTTTTAACATGTAAATTATTTAATCACATCCAAACACCACTTTTTATTTTTTATTTTTTGTTCAGCGTCACATACACATAGTTTATTTAACATACCACAATCATCATATATTGGTCTGAATTTTTCACAACCACATTTATAGGACAAATTGGGGGATGTAATTGTTCCAGCAGATATTTATTTCACGTCCATTTGGGGTTTTATAAACAGAACATATTAACAGCTTCAACTGTATCCATCTTCCTTTCTTCCCACTGTTTTTTCCCACTAACTGATAGGGGAAGTGGGTCTACTAGCATCTCTTTGTAATCCTCAAACAAGATTATCAGTTATCTTTTAATCATTACCAACAAGAACAGCACCATATCTACTTTGTTTTCCTTTCACCTTGCCACGCACATGCGCAGTGTCTAAATGCAAGGTTGTCCAAGCTGTTGGCTCTCCAACTTCTGCCTTTCAGCCTGGTGGATTCTGCCCCCTTCCATGAATTTGCACAATGTGCTGTACCACAATGGCAGGTTCCCAGTCGCTACTACTTTTCACGTAAGGCTGTTCCATCTCTCTACCATCATGTGGAAGGGAATGTTCTGGCATTGTTGGACAAGGCAGCCAGACGTAAAATCCACCTTACTGCTGACACATGGTCCAGCAATCATGGACAGGGACGATATATTGTGTTCACAGCACACTGGGTAACACTGCTTGCAACTCGAAAGGATGCAGGGCAGGGTTTGATGCTGCAGCTTGTTGTGCCCCCACGTCTCCATACAGCTGGTGGTGATGATGCCAGACCTGTGAGCTCTACCCCCTCCTCCTCTGCCACCTCGATGCCCTCCTCTGCAAAATTGTCCTATGAACATCGGGTACCCCCTAAGCATTCAAAGGACTATTCCCAGAGTCAGGCTAAAAGGTGCCATGCAGTGCTTCAGCTTGTGTGTTTAGGGGACAGGAACCCCACCAGAGCAGAGATTTTGCAACTCTGCAGGGACAGGTCCAGAGGTGGTTCACACCACGCCAGCTGGAACCAGGAATGGTGGTGTGCGATAATGGCTCAAACCTCCTGTCCACCCTTAGACAGGGAAAGTTGACATGACACATGTCCTCAATTTGGGGGTGCAACGTTTCCTAAATAGGTACTCAGGGTTGCAAGATATGCAAAAGTTGGCCAGAAGAGTCTGTAGCCATTTCAGGCGGACATACACAGCCAGTGCTTGCTCGGTTGGCTGAAATTCAGCGGGAAAGCCACCTGCCCGTAAATTGCCTGATTTGTGACATGCCCACCAGGGGGAACTTGACTTTGTCAATGCTGCAGTGGCTATACATGCAGCAGAGTCAATGAGTACCTGTGCTAATACGGCACGACAACAGGCTCAGGCCGCCTTGGCTTTTTTTCCTCACACCAATGGCAGATCATTAAGGATGCATGCACTGTATTATTACCATTTGAGGAGGCCACAAGGATAGTGAGCCATGACAGTGCATGCTTCAGTGACACAGTCTCTGTTGTGTTCCTGCTGAAGCAGACGTGGCATGATGGACAGGGCACTGGAGGCAGAGCAGCAGGAGGAAGAGGAGGACTTCCTTTCCTTTCAAGGCCCACTTTATCCAGACACCATCATTCCTATGTCACAGAACACACAGGAGGAGAGATGGGAGGAGGAGGAGGGTTCTGGCACTTTTGTAGGCTTTGAAGAAAAGGAAGACATGCATCATTCTGTAAGCGATGGCTTTCCAACCCCAGGACCCTTGGGAGTAGTATGTCCCTGGGAGGAGGAAGTTCCAGATGCTGTCATCCTGAGTGACCCCGAGGAGTCTGCTTTTGAAGCCTCTGCAAATTTAAGGTGCATGGGCAACCTCATGCTTAAAAGCCTGCAAAAAAACCCAAGAATACGTGGCATAAAGAAGAAGGATGATTACTGTTTGGCAACCCTCCTTGACCACCGTTATTAGGGGAAGGTCTTAGAACTCATCCCATCCCCACAGAGAGTGCAGAAGCTAAAATCTCCTGAGGACACGTTAAAGAGGATTTTATTGAACGTTTTTCCTGACTCCATTAGGTTACAGTGTCGTGGAAAATGTCGTTTTGAGTCTTATGTTGGTCAAGAGAGGAGCGTTGGAAAAGGCATCCGCCTAAGAGAGGCATTTTGGAATTTTTTTAGTGCTCACCGCCCAGGGCTGTCAGCTTCCACATCCCATTGGCAGCGTCTGCATCACATGGTGGACGATTACCTTGGGGCCAAAACAGTGATGGAGAGCTTTCCTGCTGACTATCCACTGACTTACTGGGTCATGAGAATAGACCACTGGCCAGAACTTGCCCAGTATGCTATTGAGTTGTTGGGCTGCCCTTCATCCAGTGTGCTTTCAGAATGGGCAATAAGTCCTGCAGGAGGTTTCGTTACTGATCATAGAACGCGTCTGTCCACAGACTCCATGGACTGTTTGACTTTTATATAAATGAATCAGTCCTGGATTACCAGCTATGAAGCCCCTGATGCCGATGTCACTGATTAAGTCTTTTAGGGATGTGGAATCTCGACAGGACTTCGAGGCTGCCTAGCTTTGAGGGTGTTCAATCATTTCATCTGGGAGAATGCTTTTGGTATAGGTTTCATGGGCACAATTAACACCCAAAGACCAATTTTTCAGCACTTGTTTGACAGGGGAATATCATTGCAATTTTTTTTTCAGCACCTGTTTGACAGATGCATATCATTGCAATTTTTTTTTTGCCTTCATCAAGAGCACCTCTATAGGGTTACAGTGGGAAGGTGCCCCCGACACCGGAAGAGTAATTTTTCTGCACCTCTTTGACAGATGCCTATCATTACAATTTTTTACAGCAAGGCCAATTCTTGCTTTCATCAAGAGTACCTCTATAGGGTTATGGTGGGAAGGCGCTACCGACACCCAAAGACTAATTTTTCTGCACCTGTTTGACAGGTGCATATCATTGCATTTTTTTACAGCAAGGACAATTCTTGCTTTCATCAAGATTACCTCTATAGGGTTACAGTGGAAAGGCACCACCGACACTCTAATGCCCTGTACACACGATCGGACTTCTCATCGGAAAAAGATATAACGGCTTTTCCAACTGGATTCCGCTCAAGTTTGCCTTGCATACACACGGTCACACAAAAGTTTGCTGAACTTCCGACCGTCAAGAACATGGTGACGTACAACACTATGACGAGCCGAGAAAATTAAGTCCAATGCTTCCGAGCATGCGTCGAATTGTTTCCGAGCATGCGTAGGAATTTTGCGCATCAGAATTGCCACAGACAATCGCATTTTCGGATTTCCCAACCGAAAAATTAAGAACATGCTCTCAATCTTTAGCTGGCTGGAATTCAGCCAGCAAAAGTCCAATGGAGCATACACACGGTCGCATTTTCCAATGAAAAACTCTCATTGGTCTTTTGCGGCATTAGACCAATTTTTTTGCATCTGTTTGACAGGTGCATATCATTTCAATTTTTTACAGCAAGGCCAATTCTTGCTTTCATCCAGAGTACCTCTATAGGGTTAAGGTGGGAAGGTGCCACCAAAACCCAAAGACCAATTTTTACACACCCGTTACTTCTATACAAAGTCAAAGTGACACCAGAATGTGTCCAAAAAATCTCTAATCTTGTTCTCAGTGCACTATGTTGTGGCCTCATCATACACACTGGCTCCCCTGCTGTTGCTGCGCAAAATAAAGACAACTTGCAGGGAAAATGTCATTTTTTTGGGCTTTATAAATGCAATTATTGCAGATTCTAGACATGGTACAGATCTGTCACTTTACAGGTAGACTAAGGGGACCCCCCCCCCCCCCAGGCACTATATTGGATGGAATTTTTCATTTTTAGGCTTTCACTTTAAAAATCAAAAAATCACTGCTCATTTAAAAATGACGTTTCTCACAAACTTTTTTTTTATTGATACATGTCCCCCAGGGCAGGACCCAGACCCCTATAATCATTGTATGCCCAATTACTTGCATGTAAGCCTTCAAAATGGACACTTTTGATTTTTGATGTTTGGGTCCCATTGACTTTAATGGGGTTTGTTATTCGGGTCCGAACTTTCGCGCTGTTCGGAAGTTCTGGTGCCAACCGAACAGGGGTCTTTTCGGCCCATCCCTGTTGCTGAACCGCATTACACTGCCAGGAAGTCATCACAGTATCCTTGTAAAAGAAAGTGCTGTATGTTCCAGAACTAGAAGGCAGCCTTTTATCAGTGAAATGTCTTGCAAACAACAGTCTCACAGTTAAGAATGCACAATTTACAATAATAAGCGATTTCTCGCAAAAGGAAAGCTGGATGATCACCTATACAGGCTCATCACCACAGACCAGCAAGCCAATGTAGTCTCTAATGACCTACACAGTAAATGAATTCACTTACGGCACAGCCAGCTGGGGCACAGAAATCCAGAAGCTACACAGGACATTATAAAGAGAGGTTTATCAGAAGATTTGACAATAGCGCTTTGCAAAGTGCTCATGAAATGAAAATGCTGTATTGAAGCAAAAGCCACATGTGCTTCCCTTCCACAGGCCTCTAAAAGAAAAACCACCTACCTGCTGCAGCTCATACACAGTGACGTACAGTAGGTGACCGCGATATTGTGTCAATCTCGCTAATGTTATCGGCGAGATTTGACACCTGTGAGCCCTGTCGTGGGAGCCAGCACTGAGCTGGCTCGCTCATAGGGAAAGGAAAACTGTGTTTTTTCCTTTCGCAATGAGCGACAAGCATTGCTGACAGGTGTGAGAGTTATGCCCCGTACACACGATGGAAAATGTCCGATCGGAGCATGTTGTTGGAAATTCCGACCGTGTGTGGGCTCCATCGGACATTTTCCATCTGATTTTCTGACACACAAAGTTGGAGAGCAGGAGATAAAATTTTCCGACAATAAAATCCGTTGTCGGAAATTCCGATTGTGTTTACACAAATCCGACGGACAAAGTGCCATGCATGCTCAGAATAAATAAAGAGATGAAAGCTATTGGCCACTGTCCCGTTTATAGTCCCGACGTATGTGTTTTACGTCACCGCGTTTAGAACGATCGGATTTTCCGACAACTTTGTGCGACCGTGTGTAGACAAAACAAGTTTCAGCCAACATCCGTCGGAAAAAATCCTAGGATTTTGTTGTCGGAATGTCCGAACAAAGTCCGACCGTGTGTACGCCCTAGTATAGTTTTGGGATTCTGATCAATTTATGTATTTATTTAAGTGGCAGCTTTTTTCACTGTACACTGTGTATGTACACATATTTTGTATTCATTTACACATCTTGTATACAGCTTTGCACTTTTCTTTGCCCATCACCAAAAACACCAATCCCTGAAAGCTGTGAAGTGAATATGCCAAGCAAACCAGAATAAAAAGTTGATCAAAGCGAACCTGTGCAGGAGTCAGAACAAGAGGTGGAACTCAAAATGCCTAAATCATGTTCCTCACCAGATCCTGCCGAACTGCCTGAAGTCAGAAGATCCACTCGGACTACAAAGGGGATACCACCCCGCAAGCTGTCATACACTGTCAAAACACACAGCATACTTGAACCAACATCCTGGAAAGAAATAAAAAAACTGCCAAAACATGATGCCAATAAATGGAGAAAGGCAGCAGAAGAAGAATTAAAATCACTTCAAGAAAATAAAACCTGGACACTCACAGAGCTCCCTCCTAACCGCAAAACTATTGGAAGTAAGTGGACTTTCAAAGTAAAGTCAGATGCAGAAGGGAATATCCATAAATACAAAGTCAGACTAGTTGCCAAGGGTTACTCCCAGAAATTCGGTGAAGATTATGTTGAAACATTCTCTCCCGTCGGAACACTCTCCACCATCAAAGCACTTCTTATGCCCTGTACACACGGTCGGATTTTCAGACAACAAATGTTGGATGTGAGCTTGTTGTCGGAAAGTTCGACCATGTGTATGCTCCATAGAACATTTGTTGTCAGAATTTCTGCCAACAAATGATTGAGAGCAGGTTCTCAATTTTTCCGACAACAAAACTTGTTGTCGGAAATTCCGAGGGTGTGTACACAATTTCGACACACAAAAGTCCACGCATGCTCAGAATCAAATAGAAGAGCTGCACTGGCTATTGAGCTTCAATTTTCTCAGCTCGTCGTACGTGTTGTATGTTACCGCGCTCTTGACATTCGGAATTTCCAACAACATTTGTGTGTCTGTGTGTATACAAGACAAGTCTGAGCCAACATCCTTCGGAAAAAAATCCACGGTTTTGTTGTCGGAAAATCCTATTGTGTGTACAGGGCATTAGCGTTGCAGCCGGGAAGGGCATGCAAGTGAAACACCTAGACATTAAATCTGCTTTCCTGTATAGAGACATAAGGTAGACCTCTACATGGAGCAACCACCAGGGTTTGAGCAAGGAGACAACCTTTCAATTCTATGCACAACACTCTCCCTGCTAAGCTCCTGCAGCCTATATACAGCTACTTCCTGTCTACATTCATGCAGACCGGTGATGTTTGCATGGCATTTGCCCGTACTGGTTTCCTGATGGTTACTACAGTGGACCATGCCTGGGTAATGTGTGATAAATAGTTACTTGATGTTGTAACCGAGCAAAGCACAGCGGAGCAGATAGAGGTTTTCCTTCCCTGCAATGACACCCTAAAAGTTACTTATTAGTTCTCCATAACAAAAGGAAATGGTATATAATGAAGGCATTTTTTGGGGCAATGGCCCACTGTTGGATGGAATTGCATACTTGTGATGAATAATTAGTGTCTAAAGCCCACCCAAACAGTACAGTATGTTTTTCTTGGGTATTGCTAGCACCTGTCACCTGTCAGACCTGTAACGCAGAACTGAGGGAAGTTCTCCAAAACTCCTCTGCAGCTTTGAGCTACAGCTAATACCTTGAACACCCATGCCCAGAGGCAGTCTAAGCTTCTTGTGCTTGTATTGGATAGTGGCCATTTAGTACAGAGGGAGTATAGTCACGGACCACACAATAATGTACCGCCACCTATCCTACATGTCTCTGTACCACCACCACTGACCACTCACAACTCAACCCCCTAAAAAAGTGACAGGTGCCTCCCCTTTACAGGCAGCAGGGGTGGGCTCCAGGCAGGAAATAACAGAGGAAGCTGCAGTGAACAGACTAATGGCCTGTACACAAGATAGGATTTTCCGACAACAAATGTTGAATGTGAGCTTGTTGTCGGAAAGTCTGACCGTGTGTATGCGCCATAGCACATTTGTTGACGGAATTTCCGCCAACAAATGTTTGAGAGCAGGTTCTCAAATTTTCCGACAACAAAACGAGTGTACATATGTCCGAAGCACAAAAGTGCACGCATGCTCTGAATCAAGCAGAAGAGCTGCACTGCCTATTGAACTTTTTTTCACGGATCTTGGCTCAAACTTGTCTTGCATACACATGGTCACACAAATGTTGTTGGCAATTCTGAACGTCAAGAACGCAGTGACGTACAACATGCACGACGAGCCGAGAAAAATTAAGCTCAATAGCGAGTGTGGCTCTTCTGCTTGATCCGGAGCATGCGTGGACTTTTGTGCGTCGGAATTGTGTACATACGCTCGTAATTTCCGACAACAAGTTTTGTTGTCAGAAAATTTGAGGACCTGCTCTCAAACATTTGTTGGCAGAAATTCCGACAGCAAATGTCTGATGGAGCATACACGTGGTCGGAATTTCCGACAACAAGCTCACATCAAACATTTGTTGTTGGAAATTCCGATCGTGTGTACGCAGCATTACAGTGCATGGACAGTAGCAGACTGGTTGTACCAACACATGTTAGAACTAAGGTAGATAGGTGTGGGGGGTAGTGTGTTAGGCCCCTTTCACACTTAGGCAAGTTATTCAGTTAGCTGCACTGTATTTAATATATATATATATATCCACTGTAACCAGTTTAGCTTTATCTGACTGCAGGCCGTTCCTGGTGTACTTTTTCTAATATACTTCAGGCGGTGTACACAGTACACAGTACACCCATAGTTGTTATTACTCTTCTGTTGGTGTACACAGTATCGTGCACCCATAGTGCAGTTGCTACTACTTTTCTGGTGGTGTACACAATACAGTACACCCATAGTTGTTATTACATTTCTGTTGGTGTACATAGTGCCGTGCACCCCTAGTGCATTTGCTACTACTTTTCTGGTGGTGTACACAATACATACAGTACACCCATAGTTGTTATTACACTTCTGTTGGTGCACGGTACACAGTACCGTGCACCCCTAGTGCAGTTGCTACTACTTTTCTGGTGGTGTACACAGTACACAATACATACAGTGCACCCATAGTTGCTATTAGACTTCTGGTGGTGTACACAATACCGTTCACCCCTAGTGCAGTTGCTACTACTTTTCTGGTGGTGTACACAATACAGTACACCCATAGTTGTTATTACACTTCTGTTAGTGTACACTGTACCGTGCACCCCTAGTGCAGTTGCTACTACTTTTCTGGTGGTGTACACAATATAGTACACCCATAATTGTTACTACACTTCTGTTGGTATACACAGTACTGTGCACCCCTAGTGCACTTGCTACTACTTTTCTGGTGGTGTACACAATACAGTACACCCATAGTTGCTATTAGACTTCTGGTGGTGTACACAATACCGTTCACCCCTAGTGAAGTTGCTACTACTTTTCTGGTGGTGTACACAATACAGTACACCCATAGTTGTTATTACACTTCTGTTAGTGTACACTGTACCGTGCACCCCTAGTGCAGTTGCTACTACTTTTCTGGTGGTGTACACAATATAGTACACCCATAATTGTTACTACACTTCTGTTGGTATACACAGTACTGTGCACCCCTAGTGCACTTGCTACTACTTTTCTGGTGGTGTACACAATACAGTACACCCATAGTTGTTATTACACTTCTGTTAGTGTACACTGTACCGTGCACCCCTAGTGCAGTTGCTACTACTTTTCTGGTGGTGTACACAATATAGTACACCCATAGTTGTTATTACACTTCTGTTGGTGTACACAGTACTGTGCACCCATAGTGCACTTGCTACTACTTTTCTGGTGGTGTACACAGTACACAATACATACAGTGCACCCATTATTGTTGTTAAACTTCTGTTGGTGTACACAGTACCGAGCACCCCTAGTGCAGTTGCTACTACTTTTCTGGTGGTGTACACAGTACACAATACATACAGTACACCCATAGTTGTTATTACACTTCTGTAGTTAATTTGTCCATTTTCTCATCAGTTCAGACCTGCCTGAGTGGTGGAGCACCCTTTGCTTCATTTGGATTTCTGGATTTATGCTAACTGTCCACCAGCCCGGAGGTCTCTCTTTGGATGTGTGTTTTATCCTCAATACACCATAAGAGCCTGCCTTGTTCACTTTTATGGATCATACAGTCACATCGACACCTATGGCAGAAGCTACCTACAGCAGAACTCTCAAGGCACCATCTGACAATCCACTGAGACAATCGTCACAGACACACACATTATCATTGTCTGACGATGACGGAGTCCTATTGATATGCCACTGTAGAAAACTGGAACAACTGATGGCCAAAGAGATCAGATCATTTTGGGACATTAGTTTCCTATCTGACTACTTGTCACTGGCACATATTCCACGGGGACTTCGAATTAAGTGTTTTCCAACTTCTGAGTTTTTTGATGACCAACTCAAGAAGGAATGGGCTGACACTTTAAATACATGTTCCTTCAAATTAATGAATATTCTCACCTCTTCTAAGAAAAAAGAAGTAGAAGTATTACAGTCAGACATGGTTCTAATCCAGAAAGAACTTTTTTCTTTACAAAAGCATGTGGGATTTACAGACCTTAATGGTCACTTGAATAAAAAGTTAGATAAAATGGAAAAATCAGTTATTGCCAGTAAAAAAGGTAAGATGGCGCGGGATAAGAACGACTATGAAAGTAACAAAGTCTACATATGGAAAAGACCACAATTCACCCCAAACCGATAACGTAGGAATCAAAGGAAACAAGTCAGCTTTTCTGACCAAGAAAGCGAGCCAGCAGATGACACTCTTGCCCACACAATATCAGATTCCTCTCTGGATCGTTCCATAGGATCTGCGGAACCAGTTAGAAACAACGGTCATCGCAGCACTGGAAACCCTCACGGGTCTGGCCACACAAAGAAAAAGAAATCGTCCATAAGAAAACAAGAAGAGGGGGCAGGAGGTACAAGAAACCGAAGCAGCGCACATTACACCCTGCGGGGCAAAACAAAGAAATAAACTACAGCATTCTCAACATCTCTAAAAGACCCCTGGAAGAAGAAGAAATCAGTCTCTTGGCCAAGGGTTTGAACTTTTGCCCCAATAGACACTTCGATCTATTTAGCACCATTTTGGATGTTAACAGATTCTGCCGCACTTTAACTCTTACAAAACACTTTCTTGATTCTTTTTTCGAGAACGAAGAGGTCTCTTTGGGCACCAGCGATACAGGTGAGTCTCCCCCTTCACCTATTATATTTACCGAAGTCTGTGCACTAAACGACTTAATTGAATTAGCTGATGAATCAGATCCATCCCCCATTGATCCCACTGACATACAAGACAAATTGTCGTTCAAGTTTAGATCTGACTTTTATCAAGTGGCATCTAGGGGGAAGGATTTAGATTTGTTTCAAAAAATGGTGGAGGGTGATTTGACTCGCCTGGCTCGTCATTGCCACAGGAGACCTCTCACAGATAACTTAACCCAAAAGGAGAGAACAGCCCTTAAAGCGTTAACATCAGATGACATTGTGATTAGGAATGCAGACAAGGGTGGAATTGTAGTTTTGCTAGACTCCGAAAACATACAAACAAGAGGCTTTACGCCAATTATCTGACACACGTACAACCAACCACTTCCATCCAATCCCACATCATCCTTTAAAAACAAACTTTCTGCTCTCCTTGATAGAGCAGTATCAGTAGGAATTTTTTCCCTCAAAGACAAAGAGCTGTTTATTTGAGAACATCCTGTCATGCCAATATTCCACCACCTACCCAAGGTCCACAAAGGACTTTACCCTCTTACAAGCCGACCTATTGTTGCCGGCATAGGTTCACTTAACGAACGCTTGGGTGAGTGGGTGGACTCTCAGCTGCAACCCTTAGCAACTAGCCTACCTGGTTATTTAAGAGACACAAAACAACTACTCAATAAGCTTCAGGATCTCCGATGGAAAAGCAACTACAGATGGATCAGTTGTGATGTCACCAGTTATATTCTAGCATCCCGCACCATTTGGGTCTCCAGGCGGTTGCTTGGTTTCTCAAAAAGTCGGGTAATTTTTCACTAATAATGCAGGACTTAATTTTACAAGCCCTTAAGTATTTACTTACCCACAACTTTTTCATGTTTAATGGGGGCTATTATCTCCAGAGATGCGGGGCCTCTATGGGGGCAAAATTTTCACCCTCACTTGCCAACCTTTATATGGGTTGGTGGGAGAGGCCCTGCGTCTTTGGACATGATAGCCCCCGTCGCTCAGATACAGTTTTTTACTGTCGTTTCATTGATGACCTCCTATTAATCACATCTGATGACAATGCCGATCTCAATGCCTGGCTCTCATATTTTAATAACAACGATCTTAATTTGAGCTTTACGGGTACCATACAATCTTGTAGTATAGATTTTTTGGATGTGAAACTTATAGGAGTAGGGGAATCAGTCCATACCACCCGTTACAGAAAACCTACTGCAGGTAACACTCTTCTTAGAGCAGATTCTGCACATCCTAAACACACTATTCAAGGTGTACCTTACAGACAATTCCTGAGGTTAAAACGCCTATGCAGTACACCTGAGAGTTTCCAAATGGAAGCCAACAACATGGCCCAGCGTTTTAGAGATCGAGGGTATACAGATGCCTTGGTTAACAGAGCGTTCACCACCGCTAGCACTGTGCCCAGACAGTTGCTTTTACAAGACAAACCTTACCCAAAGAATAAACGCCAAACTAATTCTTCCCTTAAATACACTCTAGTTTTCTCAACATCATTTAGTGCAGAGTTTCATGAAATAAAAAGCATAGTTACTAAATATCTCCCGATTTTGTTTAATGACCCTGCATATAACACAATTCTTTCAAAGGGCATCAAGGTAGTCTCTCATAAAGCACCTACAGTACTTTAGGAAGTTCCCTCTCACCCAGTCTAGTATCGACTGGACAACCTAAACCAAACTGGTTAAACTTTGTGGGTAATTTTAAATGTGGCAAAAGAGGCTGTAATTATTGTAGCCATATTAAGAAGGGCAAACAGATACAATCCTGTACCATCGGAAAAACCTTCAATATTTCTTTGTTCATAAACTGCAATACTCAGTTTATAGTATATGTCATTACTTGTGACTGGGGATGAGCTTCGTGTTCGAGTCGAACCCATCGTCCGAATTGCGAACGGTATGGGCCGTTCGCGCCAAATTCGTGTGGCGCCTCACGGCCCATAATTCACTGCGGCATCGCAGTGCATTGCTGGCTAATGATTGGCCAAGCATGCACTATAACCCGCATGCTTGGCCAATCACAGCACCGTCAGTAGAGAGAGCTGTAATTGGCCAAAGCCAGGGTGGCTTTGGCCAATTATGGCTCATGGGGTTTAGAACACGCCCCACACTATATAAGGCCACCTGCACGATGGCCCTGTGTAGTGTTTTCTGGCGTGCTTAGAGAGAGAGACAGTGTAATTTCATTTGAGTTAGCTAGATTAGGCAGGATAGTCAGTGAGTTAGCTGCACTTACAGTGTATTGTGTATATGCATCCCAGGTGTATATTAATTTGGAAGACGTCATCTGTGATGAAACGGCGTAGGGAGGAGCAGCGTGCTGACTTCATCACATACTGCGCTGGACCCGGAAGTTACGGGCAGCTTACGAGAGCCGGCTGGCTTGTGTTTTTGATTGTGATTTTATCCATCGCTGAAAACCATCTGCATAATTGTAAGTGCAATGTATTCTTTTAATTTGATAAACTTTTAAAACGTAATACACTATGGAAGTTTTATATCTTTTTACGGCTTTTGAACGATTGCTTGCCACACGAGATGACATCCCATACTGAGATCGTGGGGAATCCTCTTAGCGCTGACAGCCACCGTAACACCCGAGGCTGGGTTACAACTGTATATTCACATAACTTGCAAAGGTTTTTGTAGAGCATTTCAAATTAATTTATAGCGCAGCTTAGTATTTGGTATATATATATATATATATATATATATATATATATATATATATATATATATATATGTACACTGTATTCAGTTTAGCTAGATCCGTTCCTGTTATCTTCCTACTGACAGGCAGGCTTGTCTTGTTACAGTATTTACAGCTGAAGAAAATTGCTGGTGTTCTTTTGAACCTATTAGTACCACAGTCAGGCAGCTAGACTATTTACAGTGAGTGTAGTGCATCCTCCTCACAGTGTTCAGTTAAAGCTACAAGTTAGTTTAGTGTGACCTCTGCACAGTGTTCAGCTAAAGCTACAAGTTAGGTTAGTGCGTCCTCCTCACAGTGTTCAGCTAAAGCTACAAGTTAGTGTAGTGCGTCCTCTGAAGAGTGTTCAGCTAAAACTACAAGTTAGTTAGTGTAGTGCGACCTCTGCACAGTGTTCAGCTAAAGCTACAAGTTAGTGTAGTGCGTCCTCTGAACAGTGTTCAGCTAAAACTACAAGTTAGTTTAGTGTGACCTCTGCACAGTGTTCAGCTAAAGCTACAAGTTAGTGTAGTGCGTCTTCCTCACAGTCTTCAGCTAAAGCTACAAGTTAGTTTAGTGTGACCTCTGCACAGTGTTCAGCTAAAGCTACCTGTAGAAGGTTGGTGGTGTTTTCCTGATCCTATCACTACCGCAGGCAGCTAAATAAGCTACAAGTTATTTTTTTGCAAGTTCTGCACAGTGTTCACCTAAAGCTACCTGTAGAAGGTTGGTGGTGTTTTCCTGATCCTATCACTACCGCAGGCAGCTAAATAAGCTACAAGTTAGTTTTTTGCGAGCTCTGCACAGTGTTCAGCTAAAACTACAAGTTAGTGTAGTGCGAGCTCTGCACAGTGTTCAGCTAAAGCTACCTGTAGAAAGTTGGTGGTGTTTTCTTGATCCTATCACTACCGAAGGCAGCTAAATAAGCTACAAGTTAGTTTTTTGCGAGCTCTGCACAGTGTTCACCTAAAGCTACCTGTAGAAGGTTGGTGGTCTTTTCCTGATCTTATCACTACCGCAGGCAGCTAAATAAGCTACAAGTTAGTTTTTTGCGAGCTCTGCACAGTGTTCAGCTAAAACTACAAGTTAGTGTAGTACAAGCTCTGCACAGTGTTCAGCTAAAGCTACCTGTAGAAGGTTGGTGGTGTTTTCCTGATCCTATCACTACCGCAGGCAGCTAAATAAGCTACAAGTTATTTTTTTGCAAACTCTGCACAGTGTTCACCTAAAGCTACCTGTAGAAGGTTGGTGGTGTTTTCCTGATCCTATCACTTCCGCAGGCAGCTAAATAAGCTACAAGTTATTTTTTGCGAGCTCTGCACAGTGTTCACCTAAAGCTACTTGTAGAAGGTTGGTGGTGTTTTCCTGATCCTATCACTACCGCAGGCAGCTAAATAAGCTACAAGTTATTTTTTGTGAGCTCTGCACAGTGTTCAGCTAAAGCTACCTGTAGAAGGTTGGTGGTGTTTTCCTGATCCTATCACTAACGCAGGCAGCTAAATAAGCTACAAGTTATTTTTTTGTAAGCTCTGCACAGTGTTCAGCTAAAGTTACCTGTAGAAGATTGATATATATATATCCCAGCTTAGCGCAGCTACAGGCCATTAGTATGTCTGGAAGGTAAACAAGAAGAGGCAGACAGTCACAAGCCAATAAAAGAGGGCAAGCAGGCTCTGTGTCTAGAGGCAACAGTGCTGGTCGTGGAGACGGTGCATCCTCATCAGCACGTAGCCGTGGGACACGCTTGGCCTTTTTTCGGCAGCTGGCCATGTTGAGCCGCAACATGCGGAAGACTTGGTCGAGTGGATGACCAAGCCGTCCTCATCCTCCTCATCCTCTCTCACCCATGCTCAGGGTACTTTGTCTGGCAAAGCAGCTGCCAATGCGGCCTCTTCCCTCGGCTCAATGGCATCAGTGACTCCTTCCCTAGCCCCACCATGTCCTCCTGAGGAGTCCCTCGAACTGTTTGACCACAGTGTTGGGTACATGCTCCAGGTGGATGCCCAGCATTTAGAAGGCTCTGATGATGATACTGAGCTAGATGAAGGCAGTAACGTGAGCACGGACAGAGGGGGTGCCCAAGAAGGACAGCAATCTGGCAGTCATGCTCCCCCTGCTGCAGCATACTGCCAGGTTTGCTCCAGTGATGAGGAGGGAGGGGATGATGAGGTCACTGACTCAACGTGGGTGCCTGATAGGAGGGAGGAGGAGGAGGAGGAGGCACATCACCAACGAGGCAGGATACCCTCCAGGGGCCAGCCTAAGGGCAGCACACTGACTGCATCACACCCCAAAGCTCCACATGTGCAGGGCGCTGCTGTCTCTGCGCGTTATTCCAAAAGTTCTTTGGTGTGGGCCTTTTTTGAGATGAGTGCATCAGATCGCACCGCTGCTATTTGCAACATATGTCTCAAGCGTATTTCGCGTGACAAAAACATCTCCCGCTTGGGCACCACATGCTTGACCAGACATATGTTGACCTGCCATGCAGTTCGTTGGCAAGTGTATCTAAAAGACCCACACCAAAGAACAAAGAGGACCTCTCCTTGCTCCTCATCAGCTGAGATCTCCAACCCCACTATACCTTCAGTCCTCTCTGAGACCTGCACTGAGAGGAATGAAGGTGTAGAATTAGGTGTGTCACAACCAAGTACTTGTGGGCAATCTGCTTTCGGTACACCGACGTCAGATTGTACCAGTCAAATTTCCGTGCCCCAGCTGCTGTACCGCCAAAAAAAGTTCACTCCCAGCCATCCACATGCCCAGCGGTTGAATGCTAGCTAGGTGTGTCACAACCAAGTACTTGTGGGCAATCTGCTTTCGGTACACCGACGTCAGATTGTACCAGTCAAATTTCCGTGCCCCAGCTGCTGTACCGCCAAAAAAAGTTCACTCCCAGCCATCCACATGCCCAGCGGTTGAATGCTAGCTTGGCAAAATTGCTAGCACTTCAACTGCTGCCTTTTCAGTTGGTAGACTCTGCCCCCTTCCGTGAGTTTGTAGAATGTGCGGTTCCTCAGTGGCAGGTACCCAAATGACACTTTTTCTCACGGAAGGCGATTCCGGCTCTCTACCGGCATGTGGAGGGCAATGTCCATGCCTCGCTGGACAGGGCGGTCAGCGGTAAGGTGGATATTACTGCTGACTCATGGTCCAGCAGGCATGGACAGGGACGTTACCTAAGTTTCACAGCGCATTGGGTGTCTCTGCTGGCAGCTGGGAAAGATGCAGGACAAGGTGCAGTAGTGTTGGAGGTTGTTCCGCCACCATGCCTCCAAAATGCCACTACTAATGATTGTGACACACCTCTCTCCTCCACCCCCTCCTCTTCTTCTTCCTCCATGGCCTCTTCCTGTGCTTTGTCCTCGGAACCAGCGGTGCTCCGTAGCCGTTCAAGGGGCTACGCAAGTATGCAGGCCAAAAGATGCCATGCGGTGCTTAAGCTGGTGTGCTTGGGGGACAGGAGCCACACTGGGGCAGAGGTTCTGTCAGCTCTGCAGGGGCAGGTTCAGAGGTGGTTGACGCCACGCCAACTTAAGGCAGGAATGGTGGTTTGCGACAATGGCACCAACCTCCTCTCTGCCCTCCGACAGGGACAAATGACCCATGTGCCCTGTTTGGCTCACAACCTTAACTTGGTGGTGCAGTGGTTCTTGGGCTGGTACCCGGGCTTACAGGATGTCCTAAGGCAGGCCAGGAAAGTCTGTGTGCATTTCCGCCGGTCATATAATGCCAGTGCTCAGCTGGCAGACCTCCAAAAGGAGTTTAACCTGCCCAAGAACCGCCTAATCCGTGACATGCCCACCAGGTGGAACTCAACGTTGGCCATGCTGCAGCGGCTGCACATGCAGCAGAGGGCCATCAATGAGTACCTGTGCGACTATGGCACCAGGACAGGGTCAGGGGAGCTTGTTTTTTTTCCCCACACCAGTGGGCCATGATCAGGGATGCATGCACTGTCCTGTCACCATTTGAGGAGGCCACGAGGATGGTGAGCAGTGACAGTGCATGCATCAGTGACACTGTCCCCCTTGTCCACCTGTTGGAGCACACGCTGTGTGGAATAATGGACAGGGCACTTGAGGCAGAACAGAGGCAGGAAGAGGAGGACTTCCTTAGCTCTCAAGGCCCCCTTTATCCAGACAGTGTTCCTGTGTGCCCGCCGATCACACAGGAAGAGGACGAGGAGGAGGAGGATTGTGTCAGTATGGAGGTGGAGCCTGGCACTCAGTATCAGCAGCAGTCTTTAAGGGATCAGTCCCAAGAAACACATGGACTTGTACGTGGCTGGGAGGAGGTGGCTGCAGACCATGTTGTCCTTAGTGACCCAGAGGACTCTGAACCGAATGCCTCAGCAAACCTACGCTGCATGGCCTCCCTGATCCTGCAAAGCCTGCATAAGGATCCACGTATTCGTGGTATCAAGGAGAAGGACCAGGGCTGGCAACCCTCCTTGATCCACGTTACAAGGGTAAGGTTGCGGACCTTATCTTGCCATCGCAGAGGGAGCAGAGGATGAAATATCTTCAGGAGGCCTTGCAGAAAGGTCTGTGCAACGCGTTCCCAGAGACTGGGAGGTTACAATCTCCTGTTTCTGGACAACGTGTTGCTGAGGCTTCGGTCAGTCAAAGAAGGAGCGGTGTAGAAGGTGGCAGTCTGACCGATGCGTTCAGACAATTTTTTAGTCCGTAGCCCCAATGTATGATCGGTTCCAGCAACCATCGCCAGTGTCTGTTTTACATGGTGCAGGAATACCTAGGGGCAAGATCTGACTTGGACACCTTTCCCACTGAAAATCCTCTGGGTTACTGAGTCTTGAGGATGGATCACTGGCCAGAGCTTTCACAACATGCAATTGAGCTACTGGCCTGTCCTGCACCAAGCGTTCTTTCGGAACGCACATTCAGTGCTGCTGGAGGCTTTGTAACCGATCACAGGGTGCATCTGTCCACTGACTTGGTCGATCGACTGACCTTCATAAAAATGAATCAGTCTTGGATCACCACCAGCCACCAAGCACCTGATGCTGATGTAACCAAATAGTTTTTTTTGAAATCTCAGATCCCTTCAAAGACTGCCTGATGCTGAGTGACTATCCTCAGTAATTATCTTCTTCCTCCTCAATGATCACGCTGATTGCTTGTTAGAACATTTTTGGTTCTGGGCGCTGCCACCAGTGCCTAAGGCCCAATTTTTCAGCCTCTGTTTAACGGGGGCGTGTAATTACAATCTTTGATGCAATACTTTGCTGCAGGGCTCGTTCCTGCATTCCAACTAGAGTATCTGTGAGGGGTTGCAGTGTTGTGGCACCAGCACCAGTGCCTAAGTCCCAATTTTTCAGCCCCTGTTTAACAGGGGTGTGTAATAACAATTTTTGATGCAATACTTTGCAGCAGGGCTTATTTATGCTTTCCAACTAGAGTATCTGTGAGGGGTTGCAGTGTTGTGGCACCAGCACCAGTGCCTAAGGCCTAATTTTTTAGCCCCTCTTTAACAGGGGCGTGTAATTACAATTTTTGATGCAATACTTTGCAGCAGGGCTCGTTCTTGATTTCCAGCTAGAGTATCTGTGAGGGGTTGCAGTGTTGTGGCACCAGCACCAGTGCTTAAGGCCTAATTTTTCAGCCAGTTTAACAGGGGTGTGTAATTACAATTTTTGATGCAATACTTTGCAGCAGGGATGGTTCCTGCATTCCAACTAGAGTATCTGTGAGGGGTTGCAGTGTTGTGGCACCAGCACCAGTGCCTAAGGCCCAATTTTTCAGTCCCTGTCTAATAGGGGCGTGTTATATATCATGTAGTGACAACTTTGTGCAAAAAAAAAAAATTTGTCTCTTTCCTGCAACTTGTGTCACAATATAAAATTTTCCATGGACTCGACATGCCTCTCAGCAAATAGCTTGGGGTATCTACTTTCCAAAATGGGGTAATTTGGGGGGGTTTTGAACTGTCCTGGCATTTTATGTACAAATTTAGAAGCTTATGTCACACATCACCCACTCTTCTAACCACTTGAAGACAAAGCCCTTTCTGACACTTTTTGTTTCCATGAAAAAATTATTTTTTTTTGCAAGAAAATTACTTTGAACCCCCAAACATTATATATTTTAAAGCAAATGCCCTACAGATTAAAATGGTGGGTGTTTCAATTTTTTTTTTTTCACACAGTATTTGCACAGCGATTTTTCAAACGCATTTTTTGGGGAAAAAACACACTTTTTAAAATTTTAATGCATTAAAACACACTATATTGCCCAAATGTTTGATGAAATAAAAAAAATGATCTTAGGCCGAGTACATGGATACCAAACATGACATGCTTTAAAATTGCGCACAAACGTGCAGTGGCAACAAAATAAATACATTTTTAAAAGCCTTTAAAAGCCTTTACAGGTTACCACTTTAGATTTAAGGAGGAGGTCTACTGCTAAAATTACTGCCCTCGATCTGAGCTTCGCGGTGATACCTCACATGCATGGTGCAATTGTTGTTTACATTTGACGCCGGACCGACGCTTGCGTTCGCCTTAGCGCAAGAGCAGGGGGAGACAGGGGTGCTTTTTTTTAATTATTTTTTTGCTTTTTTTATCTTATTTTTAAACTGTTCCTTTCATTTTTTTTTTTATCATTATTATTGTTATCTCAGGGAATGTAAATATCCCCTAGGATAGCAATAGGTAGTGACAGGTACTCTTTTTTGAAAAAAATTGGGGTCTATTAGACCCTAGATCTCTCCTCTGCCCTCAAAGCATCTGACCACACCAAGATCGGTGTGATAAAATGCTTTCCCAATTTCCCAATGGCGCTGTTTACATACGGTGAAATCTAAGTCATAAAATGCTCGTAGCTTCTGGTTTCTTAGGCCATAGAGATGTTTGGAGCCACTCTGGTCTCTGATCAGCTCTATGGTCAGCTGGCTGAATCACCGGCGGCTGCATTCTCAGGTTCCATTTTGAGACAGGAGAGCCAGAGAAAAACACAGAAGACGGTGGGGGGGGACATTCCCTCCCCCTGCTTGTAAAAGCAGTCTAGAGGCTAATTAGCCACTAGGATTGCTTTTACATGAAAGCCGACCGCTGGCTGAAAAGAATGATACCAAGATGATACCTAAACCTGCAGGCATCATTCTGGTATAACCACTCAAAGTCGTGAATGGCGTACCTAAAGAGAAAAAAATGGTTAACAATAAAGCAAAGTAAACAGTAAAGTATAAAAAATTGCATACCTGAAAAGCAAACACAACATGATAAAACATAATAACAATAAAACATTGCAGAATAGAATACAGTAAAAAAGAGCAGAACAATAGAGAGAGAATAGAGAGAGAGAGAACAATAAAACGACAACTATTTTTTTTTATTTCATATTTTTTTTTGTGTTTTTTTTTTTTACACTGTTTTTGTAACTGTAACTTTTATAACTGTAACCGGTTCCAGGTTCGGGTCTCTCAAAATGCGATGGCATCTTGGGAGACCCAGTGAAAGTGTGCCTAGTCTGTGCAATGCTGTATGCTACGCTAATACTCAACTAGTGTATGGTAGCGCTCAAAACATTCACCAATGCAAAGACCAGGATTGTCAGGACAGGAGGGACAATAATAGCGGGTGTCACGCCTATAACCGCGCTTGCTGCAGACACAACATCTTTTTGGGGGGGGGGTTCGTTGGGTAGGGGTACTCGGGAGGACATAAAGAAAATGCCTCTCATGCAGCCAACTGCATTTGGTTGGAGAAGTAAATGGGGGAAGTACGGGTGCTGCAGAAGTGGTGGGTTCCCAATTAGGATTGGCGAATGCAGCAGGAAGGGCATTATGGGCACGATGGGCCTGTTTGTCTTCTTCTTGGTGGCAGCGGGACACTACTTGTGCTTACCACCTCACCAGCTTGAACTGCATTTATGGGACTCGCCACGTCACCAAGTGTTACTGCAGTGCTGGTTTGACTAGGACCGGGGTGTACTAGGCTGCTGGTGCTTGCCAGTTCACCAAAACGCTACCAAAAAACTGTTAGCGATCGCAGGGATCAGGCCTGACTCTGCGAACACTGCAGTTATGCATTTAGTGTTTTGTAAGTGTCAGTGATCGATCGATACTGCACTTGGGTGGGCTGGGCTGGGCCGGGCGGAGGGGCAAAACGCAGGTGCTAGCAGGTATCTGGGCTGATCCTGCTAACACTGCGTTTTTGGGAACCCTAAACTGCTGGGAACGCTAGTATAGATCTGATCGGATCAGATATTGATCCGTTCAGATACTATACCACTAAGGGAGGCATATGCTGCGTGTGTGGGTGTTAGCGGTACTGGCGCTAACCTGACACTGCTTGGGGCTGGTGCTTACCAGTTCACCAAAACGCTACCAAAAAAACTGTTAGCGATCGCAGGGATCAAGCCTGAATCTGCGAACGCTGCAGTTATGCGTTTAGTGTTTTGTAAGTGACAGTGATCGATCGATACTGCATTTGGGTGGGCTGAGCTGGGCCGGGCGGAGGGGCAAAACGCAGGTGCTAGCAGGTATCTGGGCTGATCCTGCTAACACTGCATTTTTGGGAACCCTAAACTGCTGGGGACACTAGTATAGATCTGATCGGATCAGATATTGATCCGTTCAGATACTATACCACTAAGGGAGGTGTACGGTGTGTGCGTGGGTGTTAGTGCTACTGGCGCTAACCTGACGCTGCTTGGGGCTGGTGCTTGCCAGTTCACCAAAATGCTACCAAAAAAACTGTTAGTGATCGCAGGGATCAGGCCTGACTCTGTGAACGCTGCAGTTATGCGGTTAGTGTTTTGTAAGTGACAGTGATCGATCGATACTGCACTTGGGTGGGCTGGGCTGGGCTGGGCTGGGCGGAGGGGCAAAACGCAGGTGCTAGCAGGTATCTGGGCTGATCCCGCTAACACTGCGTTTTTGGGAACCCTAAACTGCTGGGGATGCTAGTATAGATCTGATCGGATCAGATATTGATCCGTTCAGATACTATACCACTAAGGGAGGCGTATGCTGCGTGCGTGGGTGTTAGCGGTACTGGCGCTAATCTGACGCTGCCTCGGGCGACGCATATCACCGCCAGGTGATCAGGGGGCTAAACCTTTATTCGGTAATAAACGGCGGGTGCCCTGACACTATAAAAAAATAAACGAACTAACCAGCATCCCCCGTAACAGTTATACATAATTACTGGTGAAAGGGTTAACTAGGGGGCAATCAAGGGGTTAAAACATTTATTCGGTAGCATATGGGGGTCCCTGTCACTATAAAAAACTGACGGCGAACCTAAATATTTACCTCCCTAACTAGCATAACCAGTGACACTAATACAGCGATCAGAAAAATGATCGCTTAGTGACACTGGTGATGGGGGGTGATCAAGGGGTTAAAACTTTATTAGGGGGGTTAGGGGGGTACCCTAGACCTAAAGGGGGCTTACCCTAACTGCCCTACCACACTAACTGTCACAAACTGACACCATGCAGTAATCAGAAAAAAAAACTGCTTGGTGTCAGTGTGACGGGGGGGGGAGGGGTGATCGGGGGGCGATGGGGGGGATCGGGGGGCGATGGGGGGGATCGGGGGTAAAGGGGGGTAAAGGGGGGTAAAGGGGGGTGTAATGTGTGCCTGGCATGTTCTACTGGGATGTGTAGTGTTGTCCACTCACATTGCAGTCTTCTCTCCACGGCGCCGGAACGGCATGATGTCAGTTTGTGACAGTTAGTGTGATCGGACCCGCGGGAAGACAATCACGTACCACGTACGTGATTTTGCCTGCCCGTGCCATTCTGCCGACGTATATCGTCGTTAGGAGGTCAGCAAGTGGTTAAAAATGACATTTTGTGCAGGGACTGTTCTAAGCACGGGAAACACGCGCCACTTTACAGGCATACTATAGACACCCCCCAGGTATGATATTTAAAAGAATATTTCACTTTTACTTTTTTTTTTTTTTTTTTACTTTAAGCATCATTAAAAATACTACTCCCGAAAAAAACGGCAGTTTTTAAAAGTTTTTCTTGCAATGATGCATGTCCCCTGGGGCAGGACCCGGGTCCCCAAACCCTATTAGGACAATACTATGCAAATTAGCCTTTAAAATGAGCACTTTTGATTTCAAACGTTCGAGTCCCTTAGACGTCAATAGGGTCCTAACGTTCGTGCAAATTTTCGGTCCGTTTGCAGGTTCTGGTGCGAACCGAACCGGGGGGTGTTCGGCTCATCCCTACTTGTGATATTTGTCAGATCCAGTATGTAGGACGCATGACACGCCGTCTCAGAGACCGTTTATATGATCACCTACACGATATAGAAACAAACGTCGCTAAACATTGGATCTTTGTGCATCACAAGGACGTATCAAGCCTTTTTATTCAGGGCATAGAAAGAGTAGTGACACCTATCAGAGGGGGCGACAGATTTCAATTATTATGTAAACGTAAAGTTTACTGGATATTTTCTTTAAAATACCAGAATCCCGTTAGGTCTAAATTTTGAATGGGATGTTTCCTATTATTATGAATAGTCTACATTTGTAGTCAGAGTCTTCGAGTTAGAAAGTGATACTCCTAAGCACCAAGGCCTGAGGTGTGCCTTGGCCTGACTGGTCAGTATGCCTGAAAAGAGGGCATACCCTGAATGTAAGAAAAGTAATGAGTAAGTATGAATATTGGGGGAAACGGGTGGGTGGGAACCCAGAACGCCCACGAGCCCTGACCTGACAGAGGAGGAGGCTTAAATAGCCCTCTCAGACTCCTCCCACAAATGCAGGCTAGCCTTCAGCCAGCCTTTGTACTTGTAGTCAGAGTCTTCGAGTTAGAAAGTGATACTCCTAAGCACCAAGGCCTGAGGTGTGCCTTGGCCTGACTGGTCAGTATGCCTGAAAAGAGGGCAAAAAGACACAAATTTAGGTGAAAAAGGGAAGGTAACAATCCATCAAGTGGAGTAGTACTTGCCCGGATGGCAACAGTATATAACTGATAAGTGTCCGTTATGACAGGAGAAACCCCTGACTCGGTGATGAGACAGAACCCCTTGTAGAAACCTGCGAAGCTACCCAGAACCAAACGAAACGTCCCATGAACGATTGGACAGAGCCTGGCGCCCGAGACGACCCAGACATGAGAATGAACTACTGTGAATGAGAGGATGCGTGGGGGAAGGGGAGCCATGGCTGTCCCGAGGAGCCCCTGCAAAATGATAGGCGAGAAGATCAAAACTTCGACCAGACCCTCAGAAGTGCTCTGTGAAACCCTCCCCCCAAGCCCTGGCCTACCCAAACTGGTATGGGAAAGAGCGAGGGTAAGTGCCAAAGGACAACTGGCAGGAGTTCAAAATGATAAATACCTGAAGGATGTGATGGAGTAGGTGGTTGAGGCCCAAACCCTAAGGCAATAAGCACTGACAACGTGGAGAAACCATGCCAGACACCGAATGCTGGTCCCACCTGATTTGATCAGGTCGTGCTGCAGCAGAGTCTGAATCCTGCACCGAGGAAGGAGGGCCAGACTCCACACCGGGGAAATAAGTCCCATGGCCTGAAACAGTCATACCCCAAAGTGACTGAAACCCCCCTACCTGACACCGGCTGGGGAATGGAAAAAATGACTGGACTGACGTCCCTGAGCAGTCTTCCAGGCCACATCCTAGACAAGATATCAGGCCCGAGCGTAGAATCCAGAATCATGACGACGTTTGCCCAAACCTACCACTTAAGGACCAACAAGGGGATGATGGCTGCCAATGCAGCCCACCTGAGAACATGAACAAGAGAAATGACAGTCAACAATACAAGAGAACAGCAATCCCCCTCTGAGCCTACCCAAGTATGAGAACATGAGCAGAAATGTCAAGACCACTGCGCGTGAATGAAGCTGATGATGGACCACCCCCCCCTCGTGTAAGTAGTGACTGAGTCCGAGTAACCTGCTGCGCAGAGACAGGTAATTAACTGAAAACTCAGGGCTGGTGTACCCACAGACCGTGGTGGGTAATCGTACAGGTGTGGTGAATGAACGTGCATCGTATGACGTATGTTATACAGGCGAGAAGATTGTGGTCAACAATCATTAACAAACGAAACCTCAGCCCGTATGGATCTGTAGACGTGACAGATCCTGACATGTGAGCCCTAGCTAACTGACCCAGGTACAAATATGAACAAAGATACAATGAGACATGACAAACAACGAAGATAAAACCAGCTACCGAAGTATGCCGTGACTGAACAACAACGCCCCTCTGAGAAACGCTGTGACAGGAATGCTGAGACTGAACACTGAGGTAGAAAGGCTATGCCAGAATCTCGGGGCAGAAGCGCACTGACCGCAATGTTGACAGAAAATCCTACGACAGGAATGCTGAAACTGAAAGCTGAGGCAGGAACGTGAGAACCGAAACCCTGGGCAGAGCGTAATGACAAATGCTGAGACTAAAATCCTGGGGCAGAAATGAAATGACAGAAATCCTGGGGCAAAAACACTATGACAGAACACTATGACAGAAATGCTGAGGCAGAAAAGCAAAGACAGAAATCCTGGGGCAGAAACGCAGAGGCAGAAATGCCATGACCGAAATCCTGGGGCAGAAACGCAGAGGCAGAAATGCCATGACAGAACTCCTGGGGCAGAAACGCAAGGGCAGAAATGCCATGACTGAAATCCTGAGGCAGAAACACTATGACAGAACGCTAAAGCAGAAGTGTAATGACAGAAAAACCTGGGGTAGAAACACCAAGACAGAAAAACTGAGACTGAAATGCTGGGGCAGAATGCCGCCATGACAGAAATCCGGGGCAGAAACGCTGTGATATAAATCCTGGGCAAAAATGCTATGACAGAAATCTTGGGCAGCCATGCTGTGACCGAAAACCTGGGGCAGAAACGCCTTGACAGAAATGCAGAGACTGCACTGAGACAGCAATGTGAGGGTAGAATGTTGTGACAGAAATGCAGGGGCCGAACGCTGTGACAGAAATGCAGGGGCCGAACGCTGTGACAGAAATGCAGGGGCCGAACGCTGTGACAGAAATGCAGGGGCCGAACGCTGTGACAGAAATGCAGGGGCCGAACGCTGTGACAGAAATGCAGGGGCCGAACGCTGTGACAGAAATGCAGGGGCCGAACGTTGTAACAGAAATGCAGGGGCCGAACGTTGTAACAGAAATGCAGGGGCCGAACGTTGTAACAGAAATGCAGGGGCCGAACGTTGTAACAGAAATGCAGGGGCCGAATGCTGTGACAGAAATGCAGGGGCCGAACGTTGTAACAGAAATGCAGGGGCCGAACGTTGTAACAGAAATGCAGGGGCCGAACGTTGTAACAGAAATGCAGGGGCCGAACGTTGTAACAGAAATGCAGGAGAAGAACGTTGTGATAGAAATGCTGGAGAAGAACGTTGTGATAGAAATGCTGGAGAAGAACGTTGTGATAGAAATGCTGGAGAAGAACGTTGTGATAGAAATGCTGGAGAAGAACGCTAAGACAGAAATCCTGGGGCAGAGCGCTAAGACAGAAATCCTGGGGCAGAACGCTAAGACAGAAATCCTGGGGCAGAACGCTAAGACAGAAATCCTGGGGCAGAACGCTAAGACAGAAATCCTGGGGCAGAACGCTAAGACAGAAATCCTGGGGCCGAACGCTAAGACAGAAATCCTGGGGCCGAACGCTAAGACAGAAATCCTGGGGCCGAACGCTAAGACAGAAATCCTGGGGCCGAACGCTAAGACAGAAATCCTGGGGCCGAACGCTAAGACAGAAATCCTGGGGCCGAACGCTAAGACAGAAATCCTGGGGCCGAACGCTAAGACAGAAATCCTGGGGCCGAACGCTAAGACAGAAATCCTGGGGCCGAACGCTAAGACAGAAATCCTGGGGCCGAACGCTAAGACAGAAATCCTGGGGCCGAACGCTAAGATGGAAATCCTGGGGTAGAAACGCTAAGACAAACGCTGAGACCGAAATGCCGGGGGAAACACGCTAATGATGGAAATGCTGGGGCGGAACGCTAAGACAGAAATGCTGGATGTTGTAACAGAAATGCTGAGGTATAAATGCTGACAGAAATGCCGGCTGAACATGACAGAAACGCTGGGGCGGAAACGCCATGACAGAAATGCAGGGCTGAATGTGACGACAGACATGCTGGGGCAGAACACCCTGAAAGAAATGCTGGGGGAGAATGCTGCGACAGAACTGCTGAGGCAGAAAACGCTATGTCCGGAACGCTACGACAGGAGCGCTATGATAGCAATACGCTGACACCAAAACGCCTAGATAGAAACGCTGTGACGGAAACCTGAGGCTGAAGCGCTATGACAGAAATCCTGGGGCCGAAACGCCATGATGAAACACTGGTGCCTGAAGCGGTGAATGCCCGGGAGGCGTGCGGGGATCTCCCCCCCCCCCCATGATGCCCCATGTGAGTACCGGGAAGTGAGCAGGCGGGTGAGCACCCCCCCCCCCATGAGAACCGGGAAGCGTGTAGGTGATTCCTCCGTGATGCACGGTGTGACTTCCAGGGAGGTGAGGTGAACTGGCGGGTGAGTGGATACAAGATGGACGAACAGACGCCCCCCCCCCCCCCAGGAGAAGCGGGCGGGCGGCCGCCCCCCCCACGCTGGCAGGACACACGGATGAGGGAGAAGCGGGCGGCGCACCCCCCCCCCCGACCATGCGGGATTGGGCCCAGCGAAGGTGGATGGACAGATGACCCAACCCCCCCCCCCCAAACTGAGCCTTAGGGAAGTTGGTGTGGGTGAAAGATAATGGACAGCCGTGACCCGCCCCCCCCTCCCCCATGGGCGCCGTGAGAAGCTTGAGCTGCGTGCTGGCCATATAGAGCTGTGCAGGGTGGAATGACATCCCCCCCCCCGCTATGAGCTCCGGGAGAAACGGGCGGGCTGCACCACACGGAGCTGTGGAGGATGAAAGGACGCCCCCCTCCCCCCTGCATGAGCGCCGGGAGAAGCAGACGGGCAGCACCTGACAGCTGCAGCCGAGGGGATAGAAGGAGGGTGGTGGAGGACGGATGGATGGCCCCCCTCCCTTCCCCCGGCATGCTCGCCAGGAGAAGCGGGCGGGCCGCACCTGACTGGCTGCCGCCGAGGGGAAGGAGAGTGGGTGGAGGATGGACGGCCCCCCTGCATGGACACCGAGAAAAGCGGGCGAGCGCCCCCCCCCCGTGGTGCCGTGTGCAACGGAGCAGGCAGCTGGCTGGACATCCCCCCACCCTCAATACCCGGAGAAGCAGTCGGCAGCTCCCCCCCCTGAAGCAAGCTGGTAAGGGGAGAGAGGAGCTGGCCGGCAAGAGGCTCCCTTGTGGAGCTGCATTGCATGGGGAGAGGAGTCGGCGGGCGGGCGGCCGATTGCCCCCCCCCCCTCCTGCTGAAATACCAAGAGAAGCGGGGACCCGTGAATGTGGGTGCCGAGGGGTAACCAGGTGGGTGGAGAGGTGAACTCCCTGGTGAAGCACCGAGAGAGGCACCGCCACCATCTTGCAATCGATCCGGAAGTGACGCATAGGCCCCGCCCCTACTGAACCCAGAAAGCCCACGAGCCCTGACCTGACAGAGGAGGAGGCTTAAATAGCCCTCTCAGACTCCTCCCACAAATGCAGGCTAGTCTTCAGCCAGCCTTTGTACTTGTTTTTTATTTTTGATACATTTTTGTTTTGGTACATCTCTGTTCAACATTGAATTTAGTTTCCATTCTCATTATTGTATCCATTGCGGTTGCTACTTATTCTCTAAATGTTCATACAGACAACAAGGTCTATATAGACATCAACACTTTCCGATACATATATCGCAGTGTCCATGAACATCACCATGAGGTTCTTCCTATCTTTCTACCCTATTCATCTCTTGCCTCCCCAGTTACATCCCATGTCAAATGCCGTTATCTCTTTAGGTTGCTTTATTAGCTGATTCCGTCCACATCCACACATATCTTTACATATATAGGTTATCTCCGCAATTCTATTATTTAAGGTGGTTTTGGACGTACCCTATTTAATTAATACTAAAACACAATTATGTTTTTTACACATAATAAGCAACCTTGTGGGAGTTCACATTACGGAGTCCACATTGCCGTTATGAGCTATATGTTTTTTGGATCTCCATTTCCTTTTTCAGGTTGGGACAGACATCTCCGGTTTATCCCAAATATCAATCAATTTTAAACAATAATTTTGTTACATTGTTATATTGGGTCTGGAGATTTATTTACTGTCCCGATTAGCGCAGTTTACACCCCTGTGTATAATGTTTTTAAATGTTGTTGTATCTATGTGTCCATTTTTTCCATTATATTTATATATCAGCTTTTTCACATCGTTATTACTATTGTTATTATTTTTCAGACTGGACCAATAGCATCTTGTCTTAAACGCCTGCCTATGTTAATGGATGAACTGTGTTACTTCTATTATTTTTTTACCTTTATATTATGAACCATATTGTTATTGATTACTGTTATTTTTGATTATTGATTGATTATTGATTATTGTTATTGATTAGGATTTTATGTTACGTGCACTTTATGCCTTATACATGTGAAAATTGGTGGTTGTTGCTCTCATTGCTGGGATTCTGGCATCTGCTGTTCGGTCCTCCCCTCTTTTTCCTCCATTCATTGACCGTATTGGTTATATACGCATAAACAGACCAGTTAACAGCAATAGCCAACACACTAACAACTTCCTTATATTATGGTTCATACACACATGTACATTTTAACGGCCCCATAGAGACACCGGCCGATATTATACTACTACTCTATACCTGGTTTCGGGTTTTAATCGTTCATGTTCATGTCCACACATACACGGGCCGACTTCGGTTCACACTAATTTGGATTTTTTGGCACGCCTTCAAACAACATTTTAAACAACATCATTACATCACCTTAGTCACTTTTTACCTTATTCCATATTATTATTTTCACCGACATATTATTTATTTATTTCTCAGTGCAGCTTTGCCCCAGTGCAGCCTTGTCAGTGCAGCTTTGCCCCAGTGCAGCCTTGTCAGTGCAGCTTTGCCCCAGTGCAGCCTTGCCCCCAGTGTCCATTACATGCTTGCCTTGGACAGATCGCCGCCGACATACACAAAGCAAGTAGTTTTAAATATGGCGCCGCGGAGTTCGGAGGAACTCGGTGACTGGGCGCAGCCGAGATACACATAGCTGAGTATACTCGGCTCTTCTCGTTGCCGCTCACAGTCACGCCCAGTCCCGCCCTATGATGGACATAACATAGGTCCAATAGCGGGACTGGGCGTGACTGTGAGCGGCGCCGGAAAGATCCGAGAACACTCGGCTATGTGTATCTCGGCTCTGCCCAATCACTGTGATCTCGGTGGCGCTCATTCAGCTCCACCGAGTCCCTCCGAACTCCGCGGCGCCATATTTAAAACTACACGCTATGTGAATGTCGGCGGCAATCGCAGCGATCGCTCCGATAGATCGCAATTAGCGGGGATCGCAGATAAATACGGTATTTATATTTTCACTCTTAATTTCATCATATTTCACATTCATTTTGTCATGTCTCTTTTTATTCACATTTAATTTTTACTTATACAGTGTTTCTATGCCCACTTACAACACTTCTTTACATATATATCACATAATAACATTTATCACATATATACATTTTTTTGGATTATTTTACCCCCCTACTTTTTTCTTTTTTCTTTTTTATTCTGCTGCTTATATACCATCAACATGGGAGTTCCCAATTTAAAAACCTGTTCACCTGACAGCAGGTGCTGAGATCTCGCACAGTCAGTATTCAGCTGTTTTTGATTTCTCGCATCATTATATGGTCACATGGTTTAAACATAGGGGCTATATATATGATTCTCATTCCCATGTTTGTCAGTTATGAGTAAGCACTCACCATAAGTGCGAAACACATCAGTGATCCCTGTACGTCGCTGCTGTAATGTCTTGTACATTCTATGATACAGTTTTTTATTAATAAAGGCACTTGTTATCCAGTCCAGTGTGGCTATCCAGATCACTTTGCCTATCTCCACTCAACTCAGCATCAGCCAGCACCTGGGGCTTTTTTCCCTTGAAGGATTTCAATTTGTCCATTTTCTCATCAGTTCAGACCTGCCTGATCGGTGGAGCACCCTTCCCTGCACTCTGTGCCTTACATACTCCTGCTTGTTGTGCACTTTGTATTGCTGTCCTCTGCTCTCATTGTATAACAAACCCCTGTGTCCTGCACTTTCTGCATTTTGTACTCCTGTTCCCCATGCTTTGTACATTTTGTACTTATGTTCCCTGTGCTTTGTGCATTTTGTACATCTACAACCTGCGCTCTGTGCATTAGATACTCCTGAGCCCTGCACTTTGTGTGTGACATAGTCCTGCCCCTTAAATTTTTTATACAATATTTTACAGTATATATTCCTGACCAAAGTGCTCATGGTCTTAACAGTTGCTGGTTGTCCATATTCTGTGTTCAGAAAAGCATACGTAGCAGAAGAGTTACATTTTTAAAAAACGACTGTGCTAAGGTTTATGTGTGTCTATGAGACTCTTGCTTGTGGCACTGTAATTAAAGCACATTTTTTTTAGTTCGAGAACTATAGCATTTGTGTGCATGCATACAGTGAGTAGGCTCAGGGTATATTTAACTGTATCTCTCACTAATCCCACTATCTAAGATTCCTCCACTCTTAAACCCCTTCCACACTGAGGCATTTTTCATGCATTTTAGCGCTAAAAAAGCACACGCCTGAAAACTGCCTCTCATGCCTCCCTAGTGTGAAAGCCTGAGTGCTTTCACACTGGGGTGGTGCGCTTGTGGGACAAAAAAAAAAAGTCTTGCAAGCAGCATCTTTGGGGCAGTGTAGGAGCGCTGTATACACTGCCCCTGCCTATTGGAATGAATAGGCAGCACTTCCAAAGCGTTTTGGAAGCTCCGCAACAACGGGCGGCTCTAACCTTTTCTTCGGCCGTTAGTGGGGGTTAAAAGCGCCATGCTAGTGGGCAAAAAGCAACGCTAAAACGTCAGTAAAGTGCCCCTAAAACTAGCGGCGCTTTACTGCTAACGCATCTGCCACCCCAGTGTGAAGTTTGGCCACATCCACCGTTCACCACGGTGTGCTACACACACACTGCATTAATGCTCCACTCAGGGTGACCCAGGTATCTCACAATACTAGCAATGATGTTGTTAAAGACTTCACTGGATAAAAAATGTATAGTTCCAAACAGTGCTTAAAAAAAGATTCAGATACATAACTTTATTATAAATTAGTGAATCTGTAGTTGTATGTTTGGCCCAGAGTTCTGCTTTAAAGAAGCCAATTCATCTTGATGATAGATTTTCTCCACGAAGTCTAACAAGAGAAGGGACATATTTCATATTGACCCTAAGAAACTGGTAAGCAGGAAAAAATGTTCAACAAACTAGAAATACACATTCTACAGGTAAATTAAGTTTTCATTTAGATAGTCTTTTAGCCGATAAATGCAAATTGAAATTGCTTTGTAGATTACTCTAGAAGAATTAAGACTGAGCAGTAAGCAAATTGACATAAAGAGAAGCCTACCCAGTATAAAGGATTAATTGAGCTGAAACTGAGCAGCGAAAGTCGTAAACACAATCCTGACAGTGTTGTGTGTCAAATCGTTTATATCTTTTGGATTGCTTTGTCAATAACCTGATTTGCCTGTGAGCTACACATTCATGATTACAGGGGTGACTGACAGAGCAAAGATACCGGTAATTCTTAGGAATTTGTAACATCTCTGTAAATAGCAACTTTGCATATAGCAATTAATACACCTACGCTGTTACCTAATGTGTGGAAAGCACTCACTTGGAAATTGTTTATGAAATTTAGTTTTTAAATCAGTTAGAAATATGGCACACCAGACAATCAACTGCTACAATCTTTCATGGAGTCATTGTACAAAAAAACAGAGCATACATCTTCAATTGTTGCTTGGTGACATTTTCTTAGCACCTTTGAAAATACAGACACATTCCGCTCTACAGTAATTAGTCGTTGACTCTTTGACGTGTCCTGCAACCTCAGGAACCTGTACTATCCTCCTGCTAATGTCAGTGCGGGAACTAGTCGGAGAACTACCTTGTTTGTGATACAATATTGACAGCTGAAGTTCCCACCATATTGGTACCATTTAGTATGACTTTAAGGACCAGGCAAAGAGTGAGGCTTAAAAATATAGTACCCCCATCTCAAAACCCCAGCCCCTATTTATGTAGGAGGTTGGGGCAGGTAGTTTGTATCCTTTCTTCAGCGATCTAGTTAAGATGTTTTTGATGCTTTACCCAGTAAGCATTAGGATAGATCTACTAACAGTAAGTTCACTTTGCAAAGTGGATTTCAACTTAGTGAATAAGGTTAAGTGAGGTGACAATTCACTTTGCAAAAAATACCCAATCAGGTGCAAGAAAAATAAAACAGGATTTCTGCTTGGCTGAGCAAAGTCAGCAGAACTTTAGTTTACCCTATTCACTAAACTAAGTACAATTCACTTCACAAAGCAAACATGTTCTACCCCTTTAGTAAATCAATCCCAGTGTTTGTAAACTTACATAAGTAAAATAAAACAAAGCTCCCTCTATTTCTTAAAAAATATACATCCATAAGTTACTTAATTTGCATGTATCCTACAATGGGTCTCTTCTCAATTTGTAAATTTCATCAATGGGTAAATCTGGGAAGGATGAGTCTTGAAAATAATCCATCTAGTAGCTAAACTGTGGGATTATGGGAAATAACCATGGTTCATGTCCCTTGCTAATATTCATTTATTCAATGAAAACCTTTATGGTTACATTGTTTTTAACTTAAAGAGATTGTAAAGGTAAAAGTAAAAAACAAAACAAAAAAACAAAACAAACATCTCTATACTTACACGCTCTGTGCATTGGAATTGCATAGAGCACCCATGAACCTCCTCTTCTCAGGTCCCCCGCTGGCGCACCTGGCTCCTCCTCTCTGTCCAGTGACCCCATGGGAAGCGGCTTCCCATGGAGGGCACTCGTGCATGCTCTTTCCTGAGCCCCCCTGCCGCGTCCATTGACAGAGATGGCAGGACTCCGCCTCATCCCCATTCCCTCGTCACTGGCTTTGATTGGCAGCAACAGGAGCCAATGGCTCCCGGTGCCCCAGCAAAGCCAGTGAAACCCAGAACTGAGGGGAGAAAAGAGCGGCAGACGCACACAGCACTGGATCAAATGAGTGCTAAGGTAAGTGAAGGGGGGGTGTGAGGGGAGATGCTGATGCCTAAACATTTTTTACCTTAATGCAAGGAATGCATTAAGGCAAAAAATGTTTAGGATTTAGAACCACTTTAATATTTCAATATATACTTTTATTTTTATATGTATAGTTTTGGATAGAACAAAGAAGAACTAGAACCTCTGTCAAGTTTTTATTGCTGTCTGTTTCTCTGCTGGGGAGATTTGTGTTCTCTTTTTGTCTTGTTGACCATTTTCACCTAGACAGAATGAGGCAAGTTTGCAAAAGGACTTGAGAAGGTTCACACAATATGCTGTGTGAAAAATATCTTCAATTATCCAATAATGTGAAAGGAAAATCCCTGTTTATGTCATCTGCATATGATTTGATAATTGAAGTGAATATTTACACGATTTTTCGGGAGCAGTGATTTTAATAATGCTTAAAGTGAAACAATAAAAATGAAATATTCCTGCCTGGGGGTATCGTGCCTGGGGGGTGTCTATAGTATGCCTGTAAAGTGACTCAGTGTTCCCGTGTTTAGAACAGTACCACAGTAAAATGACATTTCTAAAGGAAAAAAGTCATTTAAAACTGGCCTTAATGAATTGTCGGGTCTCGGAAATATAGATAAAACTCATTGAAAAAAACGGCATGGGTTCCCCCCCAGTCCATTACCAGGCCCTTTGGGTCTGGTATGAATATTAAGGGGAACCCCGAACCAAATAAAAAAAAAAATTGCATGGGGGTCCCCCCAAAATGCATACCAGGCCCTAAGGTCTGGTATGCAAATGAAGGGGAACCCTGTGCCAATTTTTTTTTTTAAATGGCGTAGGGGTCCCCCTCAAAATCCATACCAGACCTGGCTTGTCGACGGCATGAGATGGATTTACATTGCGGGACATTTTTATTTTTTTATCTTTTAATAAAGGACTTGTCCCAAAGTGTCTCCTGTCTTTTTTTCTATTTTTGAAACTTTTTTTGTGAAAAATGTACCCGTTACCAATTCATTTAGGGGGAGGCCGGGGTCTGGGGGTCCTCTTGTTAAAGGGGGCTTCCAGATTGCTATAAGCCCCCCACCCGCAGACCCCCACAACCACTAGGCAAGGGTTGCGGGGATGAGGCCCTTGTCCCATCAGCTACTCCAAAGCACCCTCCCCATGTTGAGGGGATGTGGCCTGGTACGGTTCAGGAGGGGGAGGCACTCTTTCGTCCTGCCAGGGTGCACGCTCAGATAAGGGTCTGGTATGAATTTTGGGGCAACCCCTACGCCATTTTTTAAAAATTGTGGTGCAGGGTTCCCCTTAAAATCCATACCAGACCTGAAGGGTCTGATATGGATTTTGGGGGGACCCCTACGCCATTTTTTTTTAAATTTGGCACATGGTTCCCCTAATTTTTTTTCTTTTTTGGGTATGGGGTTCCCCTTAATATTTATATCAGACCCAAAGGGCCTGGTAATGGACTGGGGGGACCCATGCCGTTTTTTTCAATGAATTTTATCTATATTGCCGAGACCCGACAATTCATTACAGCCGCAATCAGTTTTAAATTACTGTTTTTTTTAGAAATGTCATTTTGCTGTGATACTGTTCTAAACAGGGGAAAACTGTGCGACTTTATAGGTATACTATAGACACCCCCAGGTACGATATTTAAAGGAATATTTCATTTTTATTGTTTCACTTTAAGCATTATTCAAATCACTGCCCCCGAAAAAACAGCAGTTTTTAAAACTTTTTTTGCCATGGGGCAGGACCCGAGTCCCCAAACACTTTTTATGGCAATAAATTGCATATAAGCCTTTAGAATGAGCACTTTTGGTTTTTCATGTTAATGTCCCATAGACTTTAACGGTGTTCCGCAGCTTTCAAATTTGCCGTGAACACCGCATAGTGTTCACTGTTCGGTGAACAGGCGAACACCCGATGTTCGGGTTGAACTTGCATTCGACTCGATCATCTGGCTCATCCCTATCAATCACTTTGTTTCACTTCCTCTTACACCTCAGGCACTGGAAGTAAAAATAATGAAAGCAAATAGGAAACGGACAACAAATAAACTGAGAGGTTTAAACCCTTTTTTACTTGATACAAACTTAAAAAAAAACAATACATACACTATAAAGGTATACTTTAAAGATTAAAGTCGTACTTCAAGTGAACCTGTGCGGGGCTGTGGACATTCCTAAAAAAAATAAAAAAAATAAAAATGAGTTTTGAAACAAGCCTTCCTAGACCTCACTAACCTTTGTAGCTACAGCAACCAGGGAGCAATTCATATTCAAATTTCCCCTGCAATATTATTAAAGTCATTTAACTTGTTCACTGTGGCAGCTCAGCTCCCCCTGCTCCCCCTCCAGCAGTAATTCAGTGGTCTTTCAGACTTTTAGTTTGTAATGAAAACACCTAGCAGTAGCTCTGAGAAGAGCAGGGTAAACTAAATCTCCCAGAAAATAATGACTTTGATGACTTTAGTACTCCTGCTGTGAAATGTAAAGTGCTTGTGCTAAAAAAATGGATCCTGTTCCTTTAAAGCATGAACAACAGCACAGTGCTTGTGCTGTGCAATTTGGCCCCCTGTATCACCTGAAATACCTGGCTGATCTTGCCTGGTTCTGCCCTCCCCCCTGTAAACTGACCCACGGTTTATCATGACTGCTGATCCCTGACACCGTGGTCAGTTATGTGCCTCCATCATCCGCAGCTCTCCTCTCCCCCCTCCCTGCCTGTCAGCTCTGTCTGCTCTCCAGTCCTCCCATCCTGCTGCTATCATAACTCAGTGTTCTTTCTACAATCAGCTCTGTTATAGTAAATAACGTCCCCAGTGTATGTGTTTTTTTTTAAATAAGCCGCTGTATACCTTTTTCATAGCAGCACAGGGTCAGATGACCAGCCACCTCTCTCCTCCTCTCCTCCTCCCAGCTGACATCAGTGGGGGTTTCTTTGCCCCTCCTGCTGTAGCTATTAGATTGAGAGAGGAGAGAGGTGGCCGGTCACGTGAGCGCCGAGCGGCTCTATAAAATAAGGTCTATAGCGGCTTATTTAAAAAAAACACATACACTGGGGACATTATATACTATAACAGACGGGATTGTAGAAAAAAACACTAAGTGGCTTAACAACCACTTTAAGAAACATTTCTCCACAGTGCCTGTAGCTACAGAGGTCAGTATGGGATTGTTTTAAACTTTTTTACCACATGTTGGGAAAATGTACTGTAAATACTGTGGATCCGGGTGCTTGTGCAGTTCTTAGATGTTTTGGCAAATGTCTGCACAGATCATCCCTATACTGATTAAACTAAAGCTCAAGGACAAATTGAGAAAAAAAAGTTGTATAAAACGTAGACATTTTTTACACTACATTATATGTATGTCTTTAGAAAATTATTCATGCAGACTTGCAAAGTTAAAAGTTAATAAAAGGTCTATTCCATTAAAGAAAGTGTTAAGATTTTCCCGCATATACTTTTGCTCTGCGTGCTGTCATGTATGGCTGCATAGATGATCCCTATCTGTGTCTATGACCTATAATACCCACTTAAATTTAATAAAAATGTGAAGAGATGCAATAAGGGCGACAAATATAAGTTAATACAATTAAAAAATTATATTGCACAGCAAAATATTTTAAGTAAAAAATATACAAAAAGCTGGATGTGTGCTTCTAAGAGGTTGCCATTAAACCCCCCAAAAAATAAATAATAATAATAAATATAAAAAGCATCTTTGTCAGTCAACTAACAAGGGATAATACATGCTGGGGAATATTAAAAGTATAAAATAAAAAGCATGCCTTCTTCCGTGATGTCCACATATGACTGGACTGACATTGGCTCCCTTCATTATCCAGGCAGAAAAGGAAACTAAGCACTGAGAACTAAGCTATAGCTCTCAATGTGAATGGATGTCAGGAGAATGCTAATCACACTAGTAACTGCTGCTGTATCTGAGACATTGTGAAAGAGCATCCTCACTACCTCTTACCATACACAGCTGCTATTATTGCAATTTTCAGCTGAAAGGTTGAAAATATTTTTATACATCTACATACAGTATTTATCATTTATATCTACCTCATTGACTTCTGTCTATATAATTCACTTAGTTTAAACACATGACAGGGTTACAAAATAAACAAGTATAGTATTAGCAACCAAAATATAGACAATTAACTTATTTTATGCAGAAGAAGAGAATAATAACAATAATTTGAAACAATATAAGAGCAATATAAGACTGAATGTTGTCTTACAAAACTTGATGTGCTAATAAGTATAGTTGCCAACATTTAAAAAAATGAATCAGGGATATTTTGTTTAAAGTTATTGTTTTCCAGACAACCCCATGTTACTTAGCATACCTAGCTATGACATAGTACTGTGTAACTTGCTACTCACAGAGCAAGTAGTAGTAGTAGTGCACAGACTGGATCCTAAAACTGGGTACGCACGGTTCATTTTTTTTTCATTACATTAGCGAGGTGGATGAAAGAATCCCCCCCCCCCCTCCACTGGGACATTGCATTTTGACAGTGGAGAAATTTCCTCTGTCAAAATACACTGATTAGCGCTGCAGCTGCTGATCGAAGAAAGTTTTCCAGTGGGTTCATTCAACAGAAGTGGATCTAATAATCAGCTTCTTTTGAACAGGGAAAACTACATACAGATCAAAATTTAGCTGGTTAAGTCAGGACTGTATGTACCCAGTTTAAAGTGTTTGTTACCCTAAAAAAAAAAAAAGAAAGGATCCTGGTCTTTTAAAGCATGAATTACAGCACAGTGCTTGTGCTGTGTAATTTGGCCCCCTGTAACACCTGAAATACCTGGATGATCCTGCCTGGCTATGCCCTCTCCTCCTGTAAACTGACCACTGTTCATTATGGCTGCTGAGCCCTGACATTGTGGTTAGTTTATGTGCCTCTGTCACCTTCAGCTCTCCTGTCTGCTCTCCTGTGTCCTCCTCCCCCATCCCCTCCCTGCCTGCCATCTCCTGCTGCTGATAACCCTTAGTATTAATCACTCAATCCCCTGTCTTTCATAATACTAAGTGCCCTGTGTACAGTATGTGCCTTATTAAAAATATACTGTTCTATACCTCATTTCCGAGCGCTGCTCAGTGCTCAGGTGACCGTCTGGCTCCCTCCTCTACCCGTCCCCTTCTCACGACTGACGTCAGTGGGTGATTATTACCCCCTCCCACTCTAACTGTCAAATCAGGAGAGAGGAGAGACGGCTGGTTACGTGAGCGCCGAGCAGCACTATAAAATCTGATATGGTACAGCATATTTTTTATAAGGCACATACTGTACACAGTCCACTTAGTATTATGATAGACAGGGGATTGCATGATTATTACTAAGTAGGTTTACAACCACTTTAATACCAACCAATAAATTAAAAGAAGAAAAAGTATCCTAACAACTAGACATGCTACCAATAGCAAGTCTAATAAATAATTGCTTTATTTTGCAACATAATATATGTTGCAATGCATATGGCTTCCCTCCAATTAGCCATGCTCACTCCACTCTTTTCCTTATTTATTGGACATGTTCCACCATCTCTCTTATTTGTAGGGATGAAGTTTGGGTTTCTTGCTACTTTAGGTTCATGGTGGTCCTGGCAAATTTTTGTGCAGATTTAGCCAAGAGAATTTTCTTAAACCATATTGCACTGCATAGCCTTTGAACTATGGCCATTGGGTTTAGAAGGAATAATAAGGTGACTTTTGATAAAGCCAGTTCTGTCACTAGAAAGGGGGGGGGGGCATTGAGCAGCCATAGTGTCACTGAATTGTAGAGAAAGCATAGACAAAGCTGACAAACTGCAAAGGGAGATATTAGGGTCAGTTAGGAAACTGTACTTTAATTTTGATTTAATGTTCTATGAGCAATCAACCCCACCTGCTGCCTTTTTTCTTCTTATTAGGGCTATTTGTTTCTGAAAGTGGTATTTTGCGGGTTTTCATTTATTTGGCAGGTATATTGGTTTTTATTTTATGTTACACCACAGAAATGACATCCAAACACTAAGGAGTGAGTGGAAGATGATTGTCTGTAAAAAAAATTATTCTAAATATCTTGGTATAACTGGAAATGGGGAATCTGTCTAAAGCCCTGTACACACGATCGGACTTTCCATTGGGAAACGTTGGATGTCAGGCTGTTGGCGGAAAATCCGACCGTGTGTATGCTCCATCGGACAATTGTTGTTGGACTTTCCGCCAACAAATGTTGTCTAGCATGTTTTAAAATTTTCCGTCAACAAATGTGTGTTGCCGGATTTTCCAATCATGTGTACACAAGTCTGTCGGACAAAAGTCCAAAGTACAAACATGCATGCTCGGAAGCAGAAGCTTGTAAACTAGCGTTTGTAATGGAGAATTGACATTCGTGATGTGGCAAATTATGAAATCTCCAAATGCAGCGCACAATTCTCTTCTTCTTTAATGGGATAATAATGAAGCTGCTTTGCTGGTGATACTGATGGAGTTATTGGAAACTAATTTTCAAAGGCTTTTTTTTTCTAGTGATATCAAGAATAATATTATTATGTTTTCTTCTTTTTTTAGTTGTGCAAGTTACCACAACACCATTATCTCCTAGTTTTTAAGATCAAAATACAACTATGTTGCTGTCCCTTGTCAATTTTACATTGTATTTTTTAAAATGTAACTGCCTACTCCCAAACTGTCATTTGAAGTAAAACATAGCCAAATATTATTCTCCACAATTTTTTTATTGTGCATTAAAAAAAAATAGACATGCTATCTGCCAATAGAACTTAACCAAAAAGTGCAAAGTCAAAATATATAGAAAATATACCAAATCAGATCATTATTCAACCAAAAAAATAATGTTAAAGCAATAACTCCAAAGCCAATAATAAATAACACGTTATCTCCTCCGATTTCACAACATGTCTGGTTGACTAACGGCCTTTCAGAAACTAATTGAAAAGCACGAAATGAAAAGCACGAACTGAAAAGCGCTAAATGAAAAACACGAAAAGAAAAGCGCAAATCAACACTCACCAAACTTCTACTAACACAAAATTAGCAGAAGGAGCCCACAGGGTGGTGCTAAAGAGTTGAAAAACCATGTAGTACATCTAGTAATTCACTACGTTCATAATTGTTGGCCAACATTTGTGTGACCATGTGTATGCAAGACAAGTTTGAGCCAACGCCCTTCGAATAAAATTCCATGGTTTTGTTGACCAACAATCCAATAATGTGTATGAGGCATAACACACAGTAAAACAAAAAGGGCACAAAGGCCTAGTGCATTACCCCAAAACCACTTTATTTACTCTTTCTTTTTTAATTCTTTTTATTAGTTTTTCAGCACAAACAGACATATACAATCCAAAGGCAACATGCCTTCAAGGTTGGCCACACAGGGCCTAAAACAGAACTAACATAGTTCAACCTAACTCTCACCCCCTCCCCCTAATCCCAACCAATCCTCATACATAGAAACAGATAATGTGACAATAACTGTTTTGTGCACCTTGTAAATAACACGCAAATTATTAAATTCCAGTCCTTCTATAATTTATGTGCTCACGTCATGAAAGGAAACCCACTCAAGTTTTTCAACGAGGTTTACCTCTATAAGTCAACATTGCCAATGCAATAAAAATTCAACTCTATAGCCAAGTAATTTTATTGTTTATTAGCTTATCCCACTGTGGCCGTAGAATCTAGCTAGGCCTGTCAGACCTTGTTGAACTTCTTATTACATCCTCTAGCTCTATAAGTCGCTTTATACAAGGAATGACTGAGTTCACCATTTTTTTCCAATAGGACAATGTGGGAGCAGTAGTTTTTTTCCAATGTAACAGTATGGCCTTTCTACCATAAAATAACGTAATATTTAGCAGGGTTCGAAGTGCTCTAGATGGGACCACCTCCTCCACTAACCCAATGAGACACACCCTAGGTGTCAGTGGAACTGGTATACTAAGTACTTCCACCAGACATTCAGTAATGCCTGACCAAAAAATCTGAACCTGAGAGCATGTCCAAAAAATATGTTCTGCATCTGCTGGGGCATGAGAGCATCTCCAACACTGGCTAGTAGCCGTTGGGTATATGGGAGACAACCTAGCTGGCGTAAAATATACACGGTGAAGAAACTCAAAATGAATTAAATGGTCTCTTGCTGAGACTAAATATTGAAACGGGTGGTCCCACATATCCTCCCAGTCCTCTCCCTGTATATCAGTAATTTCTTTCTCCCAACGTTCTCTACATCTGACTATTCCAGAAGGTGTTTTGTTAAATAGAGATTTGTACACTGATGATAGCGGCTTGGCCAGTTCCTCTTCTGTTAAGAGGTTCTCCAATTCAGAAGGTAGATATTCAATTCTCTGATCTTTAAATTGCTCCTGAAAAGCATGACGCAATTGTAAAAAACGAAAGAAAAAAGAATTGGGTAGGTTGTGCCAGGCCTTTAGCTGATCAAATGTACAAAGCAAAGTACTTTATTTTATTTTATTTTTTATTTTATGTTAATAGAATCTTTATTTTAGAGTAAACATTTTTGATAGGGCCTTTTTTAAGGCGGGGTGTTCAAACCAGGGCATTCGATTGTTACTGATCATTTGTTCTTGAAGTTATCTTTTGTTTGCAGCATGCTGCTGCATCGTTGAAAAAAACATGCCAAAATAGTGTGCTGCTAAACCATCTCAAACTATTTCACTCACATTCACTCCACCCCCCACTCCTACCATCATCATAGATAAAATAAAATTTAGACATACACAAGATAGGCATAGTGTCCCTAATTAAAAATGTCCTGCTTCAGGCCAGTTTTACATTGTTTTATCTACTGCAGTATCTTCTTTCTTGCAGTAAACCCCTGGCCTGCTCTATTTGTCTCAAGTAAATTTGTGCCTAGTCTTGCTCATTAACATTATGCTGTTGCTGACCAGTTTTACAGTACTGCATCATCTATTTGCTTATCATTTTTGTAGTAATAAACCTGCTTGCATTCTATATTTATCAAACATTTTAGCCCTTTTTAGCTTATTAAAAATGTATTGATACTGCCCATTTTTTCACTGCTGTATCAGTATCTTGTAGTAATATCCTTGTAGTAAAGCCCAGCCTGTGCTTTTGGTCTCTAGTCTCTAGTCTCTAGTCTAGTATTTATAATTGTCATATTGCTAGCTAATTTTACACTGCTGTGTGTTCTTTAGTCTACTAAATCTTGTAGTAAAATACCTGCTTGTACTCTTCTTCTTAATAAATTTCTCTGTCAATAAAAAGATGCTACTGGACAGATTTACAATACTATATATTATGCGACCTCTTAATTCTTAATGAAAGTTTCGTTTTTATTTTTTAGTTATAACAAAAACATAAAACAAACATGTTATACTTACCTGCTTTGTATAATGGTTTTGCACCGAGAAACCCAGATCCTCCTCTTCAGTACTCCTGGCCCCTCCCTCCTGTTGAATGCCCCCCATAGCAAGCAGCTTGCTATGAGGGCACCCGAGCCGAGACACAGCTTTCTGTGACCATTCAGACATGGAGCCATGCCCTGGCCCCACCCACATTCTCTCCTCCTGACTGACTTTAATTGACAGCAGCAGAAGTTAATGGCGGTGCGCTGCTGTCTCAGCCAATAAGGAGGGGAGTCCCGAGCAGCCTAGGCACTCCTGCAACTTTGCTGGATCTATATGGGGCTCAGGTAAGTATTAGGGGGGCTGCTGGACACAGAAGGCTTTTTATCCTAATGCATAGAATGCATTAAGATAAAAAAACTTCTGCCTTTACAACCAGGTTAACAGAAAGTGACAGCAGGACAGTTTTGCATCAGTGATAACAGGGACAGACACAGCTAAACAATGGGCATTTCTTTCTGCATGTCAAAGCGTAGACCCACCATTATATGAAAAAGCATGTGCCACTGCTATGGTTACCAACAAAAAGCATTTTATTAAACTGCAATAAATCAGATTGGGTTGCTTTTGCTGTATGTAATCCAAACTAATCATAAAAGAAAAAAAATCTGTTCCACAGCCAAAAATGCACTGCTAGAGTGATGCCGTCTCTGAGACTTTTCTGTAAGAACACAAACAGCTTTAAGGCATCACCCGAGCATGTTTTTTTGAGGATTTGTGTATTTTCAATGTCACAAAAAGCCACATGAGAAGAATCTTTCCCCCACTGTACAGTATTTTTTTTTTGCGCTGTACATATCCCCCATGGCAGCGCCCAGCTTGTTATGCCTTTCTTGACAGTAATTTGCCTATTAGCCCTTAAACGGCTAAAATTCAATAAAGGGATGTGTCTACCATACACTTCAATGGGATTGTTTTTGTTTAGATTCACTAATTTCAAACAAGATTCACGGAATCCTTGGTGAATCGAACTTGAGCAGATTTGCCAAGTACCACTTATTTTTGTAGAAGTATTGTTTATCATGTATGTATTGTGTATGCCATGATATAAACAATTATTGGACACTAGAAATTAATGGGAGTTTTTTGTTTGTTTGATAATTGATTACTGTGAATACTGGATATATGTCTTCAACTTAGTGTGATCCTCTTTTAGATTCTCCTGGTTGGGATTTTAATCACTACTCATCCACTTACACAGGTATATAATTATTTTAATAGCGGGTATATCATATTCTGTAGGAAGGGTTTGTTATTTGTTTTTATAAATTTTTGGTTTGTTATGCATTTGCATTTTTATTAAACTTGCTATTGGTATTCTATTCTTTTCTCTCTCTCTCTCTCTCTCTCTCTCTCTCTCTCTCTCTCTCTCTCTCTCTCAATATATCTATATATAGATATGTCTATATATACAATATATCTATCTATCTATCTATCTATCTATCTATCTATCTATCTATCTATCTATCTATCTATCTATCTATCTATCTATCTATCTATCTATCTATCTATCTATCTATCTATCTATATATATATATATATATATATATATATATTCTGTGAATATTTCTGCCTTTTATGGTCAGAATAATAAAATAAATGCATAAATAAAAATACTAACATGAATATTTTAGATGTTTTTATATTTCCTTATCCAATCTGCAGGTGGAGCTTTAGGCTTTTCTTCACGTGTTTGCTAGAGTAGTCTTACCTATTTTCCTGAAAAATGTCTGTATACAGAGCTTGATACCTTGATACGTTCAGGAAGCCAACTACTTCTGTTGTGTTCTCTCTTTAAAAAAAAAAATATTTGTTTGTTACCCCAGTGGCATAGGCAAGTCTGAAATGTAAATTTGTAACACAAATATTTTATATACATAGTATAAAAAACATAAAAATATTTTTTTAATGTAAATTTACTCAAAACCATTATAGCTTTTCTTTATTTCTGATTTTGCTGGGCATATGCATGTGCTCTTACAATGGGTACTACTGATGATTCTCATGCTGATCTACAGAGAAAATCCTTAATAATTTATTACTAAATTGCAATCTCAAAAGTGTAAAATTAGGTACAAAAATTATGCAGAGATAGGCAACAATCAGAACTGCTCAGTACATGCTAGGTTTTAATTCCCTTTTATAGGCAAACGTTTCCTCATTATGACATGCAATACCCCCACCAAGATAGCGCATAGCTGATTATTATGTCTTCACCTTGCCACAAAATAATTTTTCATGCATCGTTACACCTCTACTGCAACTTTAATGCAACATCACATGTAAAAATGTGCATATTTTTCCTAGTCATGATAAAAATCACATTTTAAATTCCAGCTTGAATTAATGTAGGAGAGAACAGGATTCTGGGAAAAGTAATTGTGATACCATCAACAAAAATGAATGGTTTTGCATAACTCTCATTAGTGATGTGGTTGTCATTGAAAGACATTTTTGAAGTTCTGTGACTATGCCTCAGATATGAAATGTATTCTGATTCTGAGTGATTATGTAAACTTGAATGGAAAAAAACATGTCTTCCCCAATGACAAATCCTCCCCATTTCATTCTAATGAGTAAATGTTTCAAATTCAGGATCGGATCAGCAAAGGCTCACTCAGTAACCTTTAAGTCCATTTTAATTTGAAATACATGTAATAAATCAAGAGTATTATACCAAAGGTAAGCGTCTGCATTTTGCTTGTAAAGGAAGACCCATTATTCTTAACTAATTAACACCAATGTGATATATAGAGCCATATGAACAGTACTGTATAAAAGGAAATAAAAACATTTATGTTTCTAATAGTTTCCTTTCAATGACCTTAAGTATGTTAATTTGTCTTTGATGAAGTGAGGCTGTCAAGCAAAATAGTCAACAGCCTCATTATTTATGGGATTGCATTTTCCTAGTAACAATCCTTAATCTAGATGAGGCATAACCTTGTCCATTGCAGTGTTATACTTAGCATGTCTAGAATAATGTTGTCCCTGATGTACTTTGTGCATTGTAATATTCTTCTATGGCAAATAAAAGGAACCCGTTTGTGTCTTTTTGTGTGCTTGTCAACGTAAGCACACACAAATATACAGTATACAGCACAAATCTCTTTTAAGAAAACAAGAATGTACATTTTTGTGCCTTTTATGTTAAGCCATAGACATCATCTAATTGAGTTTTTGTTGTTCAGAATACAAAGAAACAAACAACATGGTATAGTTCTAAGATCATAACCAGCAATGTGTAAGATTCTCAGCAAATTACATATTTTAAATATTGCATATCACATTAGACATGCATTGCTCATTGACAGACCCTCAGGCATTATATAGTAATTCTCCTAGTTATAGGTCTTAATATGTAAGGTGCAGAACAGAGCGTGTGAAGAAATACAAGTTTTGAGCGATCCATTGAAAGGATTCTGCCTCTTAGCAGATGCCACACAACCTTAATAGGGTGAGCTAAAGAGGGAGGTGCGGCTTTTATTGTTGGTCGAGGCATGGCAGATGTCTGGCAGTGGTCCTTCTAGGATTAACTGTTTATACACCATGCCTCTGCAAGGTGGCATAATAGCCTCAACCCCTTTTCCTGAGTGCTTCTTAAGAAATCATAGAGAAGCTTCACAAGTCATATATTACCATTAAGTACCGGTATTTATCTGACTCTATATAATGCTTATAATTTAATGATTGGATATAAAAATAAGTGGCATATCATGGCTAATAGTTGGTTACAACAGATATTTGCGAGAAAACCTTTGTTGTGTGTTCAAGTTGAAAATTGCTATTTTTAGTTGCCTTAACCCAAGCATTAATATAATTTATGGCTGCCTGGTACATTTCACCTTCAGCCAATAGAATTTATGTGTTCAGCATATTAACTTACAAAGCTTTCCTGTGTACATATAAACCTAATATATTCAATATGTATATTTAATGCCATATATATTTGCCTAATAACACATACTGATGTAACATTCCCCATTTCCTAGAGTATGAAGTGCTATGGAGTGATATATGTCATTTAAATCCATGGCCATGAATCTATGTTTTCAGGCAGGGGCTGTTCACCCACTTATGCACACGCTTTTTTTAAATAATGCCTAGAAGCTTCATGTGTCTATATACAGATACAATACAGTTAGGCTATGTACACACGATAGGATTTTCCGACAACAAAACCGTGGATTTTTTTCCGAAGGATTTTGACTCAAACTTGTCTTGCATACACACAGTCACACAAATGTTGTTGGAAATTCCGAACGTCAAGAACGCAGTGACGTACAACACGTATGATGAGCCGAGAAAAATGAAGTTCAATAGCCAGTGCGGCTTTTCTGCTTGATTATGAGCATGCGTGGACTTTTGTCCGTTGGAATTGTGTACATGCTCGGAATTTCCAACAAGTCTTGTTGTTGGAAAATTTGAGAACCTGCTATCAAACATTTGTTGGCGGAAATTCAGACAATAAACGTTCTATGGAGCATACACACGTTCAAACTTTTCCGCCAACAAGCTCACATCCAACATTTGTTGTCAGAAAATCCTATTGTGTGTACAGGGCATAAGAGTGTGAGTATAGAAGGAGCTAAATTATGGGGCAAATTTATAAAGCAGTGAATGTGAAGTTCACCAAACATTTACTGCAAGCTAATCATCCTGATGTACATGTTTTAAATTACAGCGATGGATATACTGCAGCTTGGTGAATATCACAATAATTGCTTTATAAATATGCCCCATAGTTACTATAAAGCCTAAAGTGGTTGTAAGCCCCATTCATGAAATCTCACCTGGGCATATATACAGTGCCTTGAAAAGGTATTCATACCCCATTGAAATATTCCACATTTTGTCATGTTACAACCAAAAACGCAAATGTATTTTATTGGGATTTTATGCAATAGACCAACACAAAGTGGCACATAGTTGTGAAGTGGAAGGAAAATGATAAATGGTTTTCAAATTTTTTACAAATAAATATCTGAAAAGTGTGGCGTGCATTTGTATTCATCCCCTTTACTACGATAACCCTAACTAAAATCTAGTGGAACCAATTGCCTTCAGAAGACACCTAATTTAATCTCAGTATAAATACAGCTGTTCTGTGAAGCCCTCAGAGATTTGTTGGAGAACCTTAGTGATCAAACGACATCATGAAGGCCAAGCAACACACTTGATAGGTCAGGGATAAAGTTGTGGAGAAGTATAAAGCAGGGTTAGGTTATAAAAAAATATCCCAAGCTTTGAAAATCTCACAGAGCACTGTTCAATCCATCATCCGAAAATAGAAAATGTATGGCACAGCTGAAAACCTACCAAGACATGGCCGTCCACCTAAAGTGACAGGCCGTGCAAGGAGAGCAATGATCCGAAAGGCAGCCAAGAGGCCCATGGTAACTCTGGAGGAGCTGCAGAGATTGACAGCCCAGATGGGAAAATCTGTCCACAGGACAACTATTAGATCAGATCAGATTTACCAATACCATGTAGTTCAAGGGCCTGCCTGATTGCATATAAATTGAAACTCTTATGCCCCGTACACACGGTCGGTTTTTCCGATGGAAAATGTCCGATCGGAGCGTGTTGTCGGAAATTCCGACCGTGTGTGGGCTCCATCGGACATTTTCCATCGGATTTTCCGACACACAAAGTTGGAGAGCAGGAGATAAAATTTTCCGACAACAAAATCCGTTGTCGGAAATTCCGATCGTGTGTACACAAATCCGACGGACAAAGTGCCACGCATGCTCAGAATAAATAAAGAGATGAAAGCTATTGGCCACTGCCCCGTTTATAGTCCCGACGTACGTGTTTTACGTCACCGCGTTTAGAACGATCGGATTTTCCGACAACTTTGTGCGACCGTGTGTAGACAAAACAAGTTTGAGCCAACATCCGTCGGCAAAAATCCTAGGATTTTGTTGTCGGAATGTCCGAACAAAGTCCGACCGTGTGTACGCCCTATTATTAACGGATTTTGTTGTCGGAAAATTTTATCTCCTGCTCTCCAACTTTGTGTGTCGGAAAATCCGATGGAAAATGTCCGATGGAGCCCACACACGGTCGGAATTTCCGACAACACGCTCCGATCGGACATTTTCCATCGGAAAATCTGACCGTGTGTACAGGGCATTAAGGTTTGACCTCATATTTTATGGTTTTGGCAAATCTGAAGACAAAAATCTTCAGAAAATCTAATAGTTTGTATGGGGTCTAAGTCGTGCACTCCACAAATCTGCCCTTTATGGAAGAGTGGCAAGAAGAAAGCCATTGTTGAAAGAAAGCCATAAGAAGTCCTGTTTGCAGTTTGCGAGAAGCCATGTGGGGGGACACAGCTGATATGTGGAAGATGGTGCTCTGGTCAGATGAGACCAAAATTGAACTTTTTGGCCTAAAAGCAAAACGCTATGTGTGGCGGAAAACGAATACTGCACATCACCCTGAACACATCATCCCCACCATGAAACATGGTGGTGACAGCATTATGTTGTGGGGATGCTTTTTTTCAGCAGGGACAGGGAAGCTGGTCAGAGTTGATGGGAAGATGAATGGAGTCAAATACAGGGAAATCTTAGAAGAAAACCTGTTAGAGTCTGCAAAAGACTTAAAGTGGATGTAAACCCAATGTCATCCTTTCAAACTACTGCCATAGGGGTTATCTATAAAGATATACATGCCTCCTGCATGTATCTTTACCTGTCAAATGTCTCCCCTCTGTCTGTTATGAGAGCCGAAAAACTGCAGATTCCGTGGGTGGGTCTGTTGTCTGGAGCTCGGTGGGTGGAGTCGTAATGTCAGTAGATTCCTCGCCAACCTCTACACTCCTCTTGTCAATATGCATTTTCTCCTGTGTATTTCTTATTCCCTGTACACACGGTCGGATTTTCTGATGGAAAATGTGATAGGACCTTGTTGTCGGAAATTCCGACCGTGTGTAGGCTCCATCACACATTTTCTATCGGAATTTCTGACACACAAAGTTTGAGAGCTTGCTATAAAATTTTCCGACAACAAAATCCGTTGTCGGAAATTCCGATCGCATGTACACAAATCCGATGCACCAAGTGCCGCGTAAGCGCAGAATGAATTAAAAGATGAAAGCTATTGGCTACTGCCCTGTTTATAGTCCCAACGTACGTGTTTTACGTCACCGCGTTCAGAAAGATCGGATTTCCGACAACTTTGTGTGACCGTGTGTATGCAAAACAAGTTTGAGCCAACATCCGTCGGAAAAAATACATGAATTTTGTTGTCGTAATGTCCAATCAATGTCCGACCGTGTGTACAGGGCATTACACTGAACTTCTGCTATGATCTCTAACATCCAGTGAAAAGACAGGAAAGTAACCACATGAATTCAGCATGCCAAATCATGCTGAGGTGTGGAACAGTCAATCATTGCAGAGCTGCTGAAGAAAGGAGTGGGGGTGGGAATTAAAAAATAATGCATATCTTAGGCTAGTGCACGAGATATGTAAATCACCTGTCACTCACAGCAAGTGGGAGGATTTGACAAAGTTTTTCTCTGTTTGACAAGATTTATCTCACTGAACAATAAAAGAGGATTGCTCAGAGCTGGATTAACTCTTTGTGACAAGACTGGGCTCATATGATAGGAAATCTTATACTCTACATTATGACCTCAAAAAAAAATAATTCAGGTTTACATCCACTTTAACCACTTCGCACCCGCGCTATAGCCGAAAGACGGCTGCAGAGTGGACGCTAATTGCCGGGTGGCCGTCCCTGGACGTCCTGCTGTTTACTTCCGCGATGCGCGCTCCTGCGGGCGTGCATCGGGGAAGTTCTGTGCTGCCTGTGTCCCTTGGACACAGCCAGTCACAGATTGCCGTAAATGGCCAATCACAGCGGCCGTTTACAGTGTAATCAGCGGTGCCAATGAGAGATGATCTCATATGTAAACATATGAGATCATCTCTCATTGCCGATTCTGCCTCCTCACACAGAGACAGCGTGTGAGGAGGGAGAGCCAACCGCTGCAGCGGTGAGTCAGAGAAAAAAAAAAACAGAGAAAAGTCAAGTCAGTGTCATCTGTCCCCACTGTCATCCCTCCCCACTGTCATCTGTCCCCAGTGCCATCCCTTCCCACTGTCATCCCTCCCCAGTGCCATCCCTCCCCAGTGCCATCCGTCCCCAGTGCCATCCCTCCTCAGTGCCATTCGTCCAATGTGCCATCCCTCCCCAGTGCCATCCGTCCAATGTGCCATCCTTCCCCAGTGCCATCTGTCCCCAGTGCCATCCCTCCCCAGTGCCAATGTGCCATCCCTCCCCAGTGCCATCCGTCCAATGTGCCATCCTTCCCCAGTGCCATCTGTCCCCAGTGCCATCCCTCCCCAGTGCCATCCGTCCCCAGTGCCATCTGTCCCCAGTGCCATCTCTCCCCAGTGCCAAATATCAGTGGCATCTGTCATCAGTGTCACGTGTCATCAGTGTCACGTGTCATCAGTGCCACGTATTAGTGCCATCTGTCATCAGTGCCACGTATTAGTGCCATCTGTCATCAGTGCCATGTATTAGTGCCATCTGTCATCAGTGCCACGTGTCATCAGTGCCACATATTAGTGCCATCTGTCATCAGTGCCATCTGTCATCAGTGCCAAGTGTCATTAGTGCCACATATTAGTGCCATCTGTCATCAGTGTCACGTGTCATCAGTGCCACGTATTAGTGCCATCTGTCAGTGCCACGTATTAGTGCCAAATGTCATCAGTGTCACGTATTAGTGCCATCTGTCATCAGTGTCATCAGTGCCACATATTAGTGCCATCTGTCATCAGTGCCACGTCAGTGTCATCAGTGCCACATTTCAGTGCCATCTGTCATCAGTGCCATGTCAGTGTTATCAGTGCCACGTATCAGTGCCATCTGTCATCAGTGTCACGTGTCATTGTCCTGGTGCTCCAGGGCCTTCAAAAGTGTAATAGGTAGTCAACAAGTTAGATGTGTAATTTATGCACATAGAACACCTGACGGTGCTCCCTGCATGTTGGACCTCTGTATGTGGCCAGGCTGTGAAAATGTCCCACACATGTGGTATCGTAATACTCAGGAGGAGTAGCAGAATGCATTTTGGGGCATTATTTGTGGTATACACATGCCATGTGAGAGAAATAACCTATTACAATGACAATTTTGTGGGGAAAAAAAAATATCTTCATTTTGCAAAGAATTGTGGGAAAAAATGACAACATCAAAAACCTCACCATGCATCTTACTAAATACCTTGGAATGTCTACTTTTAAAAAGGGGGTCATTTGGGGGGTATTTGTACTTTCCTGACTTGTTCAGGTCGCAAGAAATGAGATATTGTAGATTGTAGACTTTCTAACTTTCACAAAGACCAAAAAATATCCACTAATTTGGGTTATTTTTACCAAAGATATGTAGCAGTATAAATTGTGGCCAAAATTTATGAAGAAAAATTAATAATTTGCAAAATTTTATCACAGAAACTAAAAAAAATGCGTTTTTTTTTCAAAATTTTCGGTCTTTTTTCATTTATAGCACAAAAAATAAAAAACCCAGAGGTGATCAAATACCACCAAAAGAAAGCTCTATTTGTATGAAAAAAAGGCCACAAAATTCATTTGGGTATTACATGACTGAGTAATTGTCATTCAAAGTGTGAGAGCGCTGAAAGCTGAAAATTGGTCTGGGCAGGAGGGGGGTTTAAGTGCCCAGTAGGCAAGTGGTTAAAACTGGGTCCTTCCAGCAGGACAACAACTCTAAACATAGAGCCAGAGCTACACTGGAATGGTTTAGATCAAAGCATAATCTGTGGCAAGACTTGAATATTGCTATTTACAGATGCTCTCCATCCAATCTAACAGAGCTTGAGCTATTTTGCAAACAATAATGGGCAAAAATGTCACTCTCTAGATGCTCAAAGCTGGTAGAGACATACCTAAAAAGGTTTGTGTATATGGGATTGTATTATTATTATTATTATTTTTTTGTTTAACTAGATGGACTTGTGTCTTTTTTTTCAACCTGACTAACTATGTAACTATGTAAAATGTGGTTCTACAAAGTATTGCCTTATGCCCCGTACACACGGTCGGATTTTCCGATGGACAATGTCCGATCGGAGCGTGTTGTCGGAAATTCCGACCGTGTGTGGGCTCCATCGGACATTTTCCATCGGATTTTCCGACACACAAAGTTGGACAGCAGGAGATAAAATTTTCCGACAACAAAATCCGATCGCGTCAATTCCGACCGTGTGTGGCCTGTTCTGACGCACAAAGTGCCACGCATGCTCAGAAGAAATTCCGACACGGGACAGCTCGTTCTGGTAAACTTAGCGTTCGTAATGGATAAAGCACTTTCGTCACGCTGCAATGTAAAAAATGGTTTAATACAGCGCACTCTCTTCTTCTTTATAATGTGACAAGAATTAAGTCGTTTTGCTGCTCATATTCACACACACTTCTCACAAACTTTTATTTGTGTTTTTTTAGTGGGATTCCCTCAATATATTGTTATTAGTTGTCACATCTGACAGTTTTATATTTTTTAGGTTTTTTTGTTTTTGTTTTTAAGCCTTTTTTTTTCTTTAATGTTTGGATTTTTTCCAAGGCTGATCTTTGTTCAATGTTATTTTTATTTTTACTCCAGAATATTTTTGTGTGTGTTTTGTGTGGCAAGTTACCCCAACACCATTGATATCTTTTATTATTTAATCTCCAGGAGATTTTTTGTTGTTGGTGTCCCTTGTTCATTTCACATTGTATATTAGAAATGTACCTGAATCCTCACAAACAAACCATCATTTTTGAAGTAAAACACATAGGAGAGTATAATTCAAAACAAAAATCCTTTATTAAGGGATCAGAACCAAACAAAGAGGAAGGCAACACTGGACCAACAGGAGAAATTAGTGAAGCCTGGGACCCCCACGGCAGACATCAATTCTTAAACCTCAAAATTGGTGGCCTGAGGAGTCCATATGTAAGGGAGGGCAGTCTGGTCCGGGATTCACAGAGATCCGGATAGCAGCAGATGACATCAGTGTCCCCAGGCTGTGGTACCACAAGAGACTGCATCTTTTGGCCGACCAGACTGGATCCAGGGTCTTCACTCTCTGGTCTTCCTTTCACACTTCCTTCCGGGCTGTGGCTGTGCAGTAGGAGATGTGGCAGGAGGAGGAGTAGGACCTGGAGGAGGAGGAGGACTGGGAGGACCTGGAGGAGGACCGGGAGGCCCTGGAGGAGAGGGAGGGGGAGGAGGAGGACCTGCAGGAGGAGGAGGAGGACCATCCCAAAGCTGTGTGTGAGGTGTAAGTTGGCCCCTCACACCTTTCTCAAGAGCCTCTGATATGAGGGCCTCACACATGGCTTTTTGGCCCTCCTCCATCCTCTGCATTTTATAGGCTATGAATGCAGCAAGGTTCTCCTGCCTGGTGTGTGGTGCTCCCAGGACCTCTGTAGCCCTCCAAAAAAATCTGATAGCAGCCTCCTCTAGGGTACTCCTCCTACTGCCACTTTCTCTTTTCAGGGGGGGTGGAGGGACCTGCAGATCAGCCACCTCCTGGCTGAGACTTCCCTGTGTATGAAAAAGGGACATGGTTTTAGTTTTTGCATCATCAATCACAATCATAAATTAGTACTCCCAACTAACATCTAGGTAACATCATTGATTGGACAAGCAGAAATATTTAGAGGAATGCTATACCTGGCTCAATCTGGGCTCCTCCACATATGGCCTGGAAGGCCCAGGTTGGGCATCAGAAGCCTCAGCCGGGGGGAAGGAAGCGTGGAAGGAAGACTGGAGAGGGATGGCTTGGGTTCAGTCGGGCCTGCCAGAAAGTGCAGCCTGTCGTAGTACAACATCCTGGGGACATAGATGTCATCTGCTGCTCCGGATCTCTGTGAATCCAGGACTTTATTGCGCTCCCTCAGATATGTGCTCCTCAGGCAACCAATTAATATCTTTAAATAAGTGATGTCTGCCGTGGGGATCACCTGCTTCACAATTTCACACAATTGCTCCAGTGCTGCCTTCCTCTTTGCTTGGTTCTTGAAATGGGGGTGGGTAATCTCCCACAGACAGGGCAGCTCACTTAGCATATCAATGAATAGTGACATGAAGTCAGTATCTCTCATTAAGATATCCATGTTCACTGCAAGGCACAACACAAGACAAAGCCTAATGTCACACCAAACTCTCCTAATCTTGTTACAATATAGGCCTCAATCTAGAAGCAGTATAGGCCCAAGTTTTTCTCTTACCTTCGTTCTTACGATCGGCGCGTCCAATGCTCCTTCCTCCGCTCACAGATCGTACGTAATACGTGTTACGCTTTATACACACTGCGCATGTGTGTAACTCCGCCCGCCCCTGACGTTCTTTCTAGTGTATTCCCCGCCCCTTTTCGTTCGGCGCAGTGGGTGAAGAGCATGATGGCGGAGTTACAACAGGTGCGTGCTAATTCTAACAACGAGGAGGAGGAGGAGGAAAGCCCGGATCCAGGCACGTCCCGATCCAGAAGGAGACATTTTAAGGCCACAAATATGTCGTTTGGGGAGATGTTGGAGATGGTCGACATCATGAAGAAGTCCGACTATGACGGAAAATATGGGCCTTACCCCCACCCCAACATCAGAAAGGCCAAAATCATTGGTAAAGTGGTCAGGAGTCTGGAGAGGAATTTCGGGGTACGAAGATCTAAAGATCAGCTCAGGAAGCGGTGGTCGGACCTGAAGTAGAGAGGCGGAGCAGTACCGAAAGATCCGGAGAGTGCTGCAAAAAAGTAAGTAGTTGTGCTGTGTTCATATTCTTTCTGTCTTTATTCCGCTCGTTCTGCTCCATATGCTTTTAGTAATTGTAATGTTTAAAAGGGCAACTTAAATGTTCATGGGCCCATTATTCGTTCGTATCAAACATTTTTTCTTTCGGCCTCTAGAACACCATTGTTTAGGCCATATGCATTTTCCCACATTTTTTTTGGCCCTACTTTGATGCAAAATATTTGTTTGTGTAGATGGGTTTGTTACTAGAATGAAATGCCAACTAGATTGTGTGTAAGGAGAGGACACTGAGCAGCTGTTTTCACATCTGGACACTGGAGCACTAGTGTGGGACACAAGAACACCATTTTTATTAGGGGGGGCACACTGATGCTCCAGTGTATACTATAGGGGGGTCTCCATCTGTGAAGCTTGGACCAAACAGGTAAAGTATTGCAGCTTGACAAAGGGCAATAAAAAATATACATCTTTGAACTCGGCTAACATAGAAAATTGTACCCCACTTCCAAGCAATGTTTCCTATTTCTAGTTCTGCCATCAAATATCTGTGTGCTAAGTATACGATTTTTGTTTTACATAGGGGAGAAAAGACTCGGAGGTCACTCCTCATCCCAGGAGAACACAGACCCCCCCCCTCTGGAAGAAGGGGAAATACCTACCCAAGAAGCTGAGCAGGAGGAAGAAGAAGACGTGGTGGAGATTGGCACCACAACAGGTGAGTGTCTGCAACCACAGGCTCAGGTAAAAGAGATGGATGTTGGCAGATTTTTGAGACCTGTTTTTTTTGTTCTTTATCTCTTTTTAGGTGATCGGGATCCAGAACGTTTCACATCTGAAAGTGCCCAGATACTGATTGGGGAGATCATGGGATGTGATCTCCAATTGCAAAACATCCAGCAACAAATCACTGATGTTATTAAAAAAAAGAATAACATCATTGATGTTTTGGGGCGAATTTAAACCCCACAAAATCACCAGTTTTATGTTACTAACATTTTTACAATGTTTAGAAAAGCCAAATTTGGAGGATGCACACAGTGTGCCAACATGTGCTATCTGCCATCACGGGAGATCACTGGACGCGTTTTGGGGGTGCAACCCCTTCTTCAATTATAAAGTAGCGTTGAGGAAGGGCTTGCTCCCCCAAAACACGTCCCTTGATCCCCCCTGATGGCAGATAGCACATGTGGACATTTGTAAATTGGTGTGCATCTTCCAAATTTGGCTTTTCCTGGGGTGATTTCCCCCCATCTGAACGCTAGATCAAACCCAGTTCCTAAATACTGATGTCTGATATAGCCTTCAGGTTTTACCTAATGTGAACTTTGTAAGTTCAAGTTTTTTGGCTTTCTTGTTGGTTTTACACAGGCCTGTTTTATCTGATGGATATTTCGATTTTTGATAATGCCCCCCCCCAAAAAATGTTATACAACAAATATGTTGTTTTGTTTTAAAAACCTTTGGTAAATGCACATGTGATTGTGCAGGTATAAAAAAGTGCCTTACTCAAGAATGTGTGGATTATTGTCTCAACGCTACAACACTTTTGGAGTGATGTAATTGCTGTTTTATGCAAAAATGGGGGTTATTTCCTAAGGGCAAATACACTTTGCACTACAAGTGCAGGTTCAGTGCAGTTGCAAGTGCACTTGTAGTGAAATGTGTTTTTGCATTTAGGAAGTACCAGCCAACACTATTCTTTATAAGGTTACCCAATCACGACATTTTCTGCACTCAACACATTTCTGTCAGGGTCAGCTCAAACAAACACAAGCAGTAAATGTCCACCAACAATTGCTTTTGGTTGTTTTTTATTTGAAAAAGGTGTCACATATTGTCTGGCATATTGATAGCCCCCCTACCCGCAAAGAACTCCAGGTATCGTAACCGGACATCACGGGCATTCAGGGAGGGCAAGCCAGGACGGCCGCTTTCAAGTGTCGTCATTGTTGATGTATTTGGGATTCCAGCCTCAGGCCCAACTGAGCCAGCATAGTTGGCTGAATGTTTTCGTAGAAAATTATGGAGAACACAGCAGGCAAGTATTATATGGTTCAGTTTTTACTCCGCCATATGGATGGGTGTCATAAATAATCGGAACCGGCTGGCCAGGATTCCAAATGTGTTCTCCACCACTCTTCGGGCTCTGGCCAGCCGGTAATTAAAAACCCTCTGTTCCGGGGTGAGGGTCCTCATCGGGAATGGCCGCATCAGGTGGTCCCCCAGCGCAAATGCTTCATCAGCAACGAACACAAATGGGAGACCTTCAACACTGTCCTCTGGAGGTGGCAAGTCCAAGCTGCCATTCTGGAGACGCCTGTAGAACTTCGTCTGGGCGATCACTCCACCATCGGACATCCGGCCATTCTTCCCCACATCCACATACAGGAAGTCGTAATTAGCCGACACCACCGCCAACATCACTATACTATTAAACCCCTTGTAATTATAATAGTACGACCCCGAGTTGGGTGGTGGGACGATGTGGACGTGTTTCCCATCAATTGCCCCTCCGCAGTTAGGAAAGTCCCACCGCTGGGCAAAGTGGGAGGCCACAGTCTGCCATTCCTGTGGCGTGGAAGGAAACTGTTGAGGAAAAAACAATAAACATTACTATTTTTTCACAGAAACCTGGCAAGCAGATTAGACACAAACATTATGGGTCAACCTCCAGATAGCATTTATTAAGGGGAATTTAACAACAACAAAGTATAAGGTACACCTATTATATCCCCCCCCCCTCTCATGGGCCATTTCTAACATTATAGGGGGTGTGTGGAAATCTTGGACAGGTAACCCTCTTCACTTCATTGAGAGATGAATGCCTAAATACAGGGTATTACTTGGAACAGCCCCTCCTTAGTTACACTATTGGCAGCCCACTGGACAGGTAAGAAGTGTCATAATACAAAGATATAAATACACACTGTACACATTTGAGCACATTTGGACATTCTGCTATTACCTATCAAGATCATAATAGGATACAAGAACTTTAAACAGTACCATTGGAAAGTATACAGGCAGGCCCTTGCACTACATGCTTTGGGGAATTCATCCATAAATCTGAGCACTAAAGAGGTGGGTATAGTGTGTATGGGTTTGGCAAAGTCAGCAGATAGATGATTGAGGATAGAGAATTGGGATCAGCTGACTTAGCAGTTGGGGGAGGGAGGGTTACAAAAAATTTGGGGACACCACAAAAAAAAGCCTCTGGCCCTCTGCCTGAATTTAAATCAAAAATAACATTTCCAAACATTTTAGGGGGTGTTTGGGGTAAAGCACTACTATGGAGCTGATAAAATACATTGTTAAGTGACTACATGAGGTGAATATAGAGGCAGGAGACACCATGCTGGAGAGGTTATTGAAGGGCAAATATGTATGAAGGACCTAAAATAATAATTACATAAAAATCCAGCATACATGAGGACAAAGGGGACATTCACAGCATATTACAATCATGGTAATTAGGGAATGAGGAAAGAAATACAATATATTATCAAACATTCAATACAATAAAATGTGATATAAAAGGATAAAAATCTTACCTTCATATACTCCTTCTGTAGGACCTGGATGATGGCAGAACAGGTCTCTGGGATAATGATCCCCAGAGCCTGGGGGGAGATGCCTGTCGAGAAATTGAGGTCCTGCAGGCTTCTCCCTGTGGCCAAATACCGCAAGGTAGCGACCAACCTCTGCTCCGGAGTGATGGCTTGCCTCATGCAGGTATCCTGCCTGCTGATATAGGGGGTCAGCGAAGCCAACAAACGGTGAAACACGGGGTCCGTCATCCGGAGAAAGTTCCTGAAATCATCAGGATTATTCTCACGGATCTCACGGAGCAAAGGCATGTGACAGAACTGGTTACGCTGAAGCAACCAATTCTTGGTCCATGAACTCCTCCCCACCCCGTTCATGGACTGGACTTGTGTCAAGGTCAGGACCCCAACACCAAGCCCCCGCACAGCACGAACTCTACGAGGAGTACGCATACGAAACATGGCTAGAAAACGGTCGGCTGCTCAGAACGAAGTAACAGAACGCACTGAAGAACAGCAAGGCCTGTGAAGAGCGACCTGAAAAACAGCAACGAGCGGACAAGATCGCACAGAAAACTCCGATACGAACTGACTGCACGCACTGAAGAGCAGATACAAACCCACAAGCACAAACTGAACGGCAGAAAACGATCTGAAAGCCACGAGTCTGAAAAAGCGCGAATCGTCTCTCACCAAACTTTTACTAACACGAGATTAGCAAAAGGAGTCCAAAGGGTGCTGCGCTTGGTTCTGAACCGGCCTTTTCTAGTCTCGTTGTACGTGCTTGACGTCACCGCGTTCTTGGCGATCGGAAATTCCGACAACTTTGTGCGACCGTGTGTAGGCAAAACAAGTTTGAGCCAACATCCGTAGGAAAAAATCCGAGGATTTTGTTGTCGGAATGTCCGATCAATGTCCGACCGTGTGTACGGGGCATAAGGGTGCTGAATACAAATGCATGCCATACTTTTCATATTCACCATTTATCATTTTCCTTCCACTTCACAATTATGTGCCACTTTGTGTTGGTCTATTACATAAAATCCCAATAAAATACAAAAATTACCAACCAGAGACACTCAAATGAGTACAGACAACTAGGCTGCGCACCCCACAAGATGCATGAAAAATATTACGAGAAACCCCCTAACGGGGCTTTAAAGCAGCCAATGAAAAAGACTATAGAAAGTCAAAAAGTTAATTTTATTAATACAAAAAATGGTGTAAAACAGATGAGTTCTGACCTTTGAGTCAGGACATGAACTGCAGTACAATATAAAAATCACAGCGGACAATGCCCGTGGTTGGGAACAATGTACAGTACAGTATGTTAGAGACAACAAGATCATGGAAATTGGAATCCTTGACGCGTTTCGACCCTCACTGGGTCATCTTCAGAGGATAGTTGTCAACCGTCACAGAGTTCCCAATATTTCAGAATATTCACAGTGATCTGATCCCCCCTATGTCGTCCATCTCCCCAATGCCAGGCCAGCTTCCCAGAGAGCGGGTAATCGACCAGATATGCCTTGCAAGGAATCACGCATGTATTGCCCCCTTCAGGGGGGGGAGAGGGGGGGAAACACAGGCAGCGAACGGCATGCACTACACCCAAGATGGGGTAACGATAATGCCCATCAGGAAAAAACAGCAATAGTTGGATCGAATGCCCAGGGTTCAGTCGTTCAGACCGGTGGTTGCATACACAGGCATCACGGGGTTAGAAGAGAGTCAATGGTACAATGTTTGAAGGTGATCAAATACCATCAAAAGAAACTCTATTTGTGGGGAAAAAAGGACATCAATTTTGTTTGGGTACAACATCGCACGACCACGCAATTGTCAGTTAAATCAACGCAGTGCCGTATCGCAAAAAATGGCCTGGTCAGGAAGGGGGCAAATCCTTCCGGGGCTGAAGTGGATAAAGACCTGAAGCGCCAAACTGTATGTTGTTTACCCGGAGCTGATGAAATTTGTTTCATCTCTGTGTATCATCTGAGGCTGTTCACTTCACTGGGTATATAAAAGAGGGTTTACAACCATTTTAACATTCTGTATATGATCATATATGTTTTATCAGCTGCAGGTGGCACAGTCTGCAATACCTTTGCGCAATTATAGGTAGAGCCAAACCTGACAAGTACAAATATTCAACATCTATTATACCTATTTTTGTATCATGCATATGACACTGAAAACTGTTTATATGAAGTACTTGAATGCACCCTTGTGATCCCTCCATAACCACAATTTTCTTCTCGGCCATATGATATTTTGGTGTGTATCTGTTATCTCTGTTAAAAAAAAGTGTGTATCTGTTGACCTTTAACGTGATTGTAAAGTCTTGTTTAAAGAATAAAATAAAAACAACAAACATATTATACTTACCTCCTCTGTGCAGTTGGTTTTGCACAGAGTAGCCTGGATCCTCCTCTTCTTGGGTCCCTCTTCGGTGCTCCTGGCCCCTCCCTCCTGTCAAGGGCCCTCACAGCCAGCAGCTTGCTATGGGGGCACCCGAGCCGAGTCACAGCTCCGTATGTCCATTTAGACATGGAGCCTCGACCCAGCCCCACCCCCTCTCCCCACTAATTGGCTAACTGACTTTGAGTGACAGCTGTGGGAGCCAATGGCGCCACTGCTGTGTCTCAGCCAATCAGGAGGAGAGTCCCGGACAGGTAAGACACCTGTGGACATCGTTGGACAGAGATGGGGTTCGGCTAAGTAATTAGGGGTGCTGGAGAGGCTGCTACACACAGAAGGTTCTTTATCTCAATGCATAGAATGCATTAAGATAAAAAAAACCTTCTGCCTTTACAACTCCTTTAAATCAGGGCATAGATATTTATGAACCTATTTGAAAAGATGGCCTAAAACAACAACAGAGTCTTTGTCTCTGTATGGGCCATATCTTTTTAACTTAATTTTTATGCTGTGTCAGTACAGATTTAGCATGTTGAAGTCCTGCTATGTGTAGTTGATATATTTACTATAATAGAAAATGACTCAACACTGGCTTTATACTGTCTTCAGCTTTGGGGGGCACATAGAATACCTGATACACAAGTGAAAGGCCAGTATAAGACTTGGTCATCCTCATTGTGACATCAGACCAAGCCATTACTTTACTGAGTGCCTCAGGCACTGAGAACCTGGTCATCTCTCGGGTGACTATAGGCATGCCACAAGTCTGCCTATGCCTCAGGCATTATATATTAGATTGGAAGCTTCAAGGGGCAAAGATTCCCTGTGTATGAATAATTCTGTATACAGATCTGCTTAGTCTGTCACAGCTATATAAAGACATAACAATCGCTGGCTTGGTCTCTAAGGCTTTTTATCCTACTCAACAAATTGTTCCTAATTATTAAATAACAAAAAAAGCTCTCTGTAGGATTGCCTCTTTCCAAGCTGAAATTGAACTCTAAAACTGCCTGAATTTTCAGGAGTTTGAAAACAAGGACTGCTTGTGTGAGTTGTTTTCAAATAATGCTTTCTGCAAAATCAGGATTAATAAAAGATAAAATACTAATTATACTACTTATATTAACATTTGCTTAAACACACACATACAACAAACTTATAAAAGGGGATTCAGCCTTTCCATTTATTACTGTACCTAATTCCCTACTAGCCCTTTCCTGGTTCATATAATGTTCCTGAAAACATCAAACAGTATGTGAGTGTTAAAGTCACAAAACTGGAATGTACCAGTTGGTGTTGCCACCGATAACTGGCAAAGGCGTAACTAGAAGTTTCAGGACCCCAGTGCAAAGGACCCCCTTGACCCCCAGCCAGGGCCCTTCCCTCTGGGCATGGGGCCCTTTACTCCCATCGTGACACCCTTTATTGCAGTCCTGCAGTGGGCCCCCTTCTTGCCATCTTGGGCCTGTCCCTGCAGAGCTGCAAGAATCTCTGCTCTGGTGTTCATAGGACAATTTTGCAGAGGAGGGCATGGAGGTGGTAGAGAAGGAGGAGGAGGGGGTAGAGCTCACAGGTCTGGCATCATCCCCACTGTAGGGAGACATAGGGGCACAACAAGCTGCAGCACCGAGCCCTGTCCTGCATCCTTTTGAGTTGCAAGCAGTGTTACCCAGTGTGCTGTGAACAAAATATATCTTCCCTGCCCATGCTTGCTGGACCATGTGTCAGCAGTAAGGTGGATTTTACGGCTGACTGCCTTGCCCAACGATGCCAGAACATTCCCTTCCACGTGATGGTAGAGAGATGGAATGGCCTTACATGAAAAGTACCTGCCATTGTGGTACAGCACATTGTGCAAATTCACGGAAGGGGGCAGAATCCACCGGGCTGAAAGGCAGAAGTTGGAGAGCCAACAGCTTTGACAAGCTTGCATTCAGACACTGGGCATGTGGGTGGCAGGGACTGTATTTTTTTTCCGCTGCAACAGATGGGGCAGAGAAATATGCCGGCTATGGTCTACGGCTGCTGGTGTGCTGCTGGCAGATGTGCTGCTAGGACCTGGGACACCCGGTGTTATACCATCATCCCTGTCAGTGAAGGCTGCTGAAAGGTAATGACTCGGTATCGCAGGGGCAGACTGAAGTGGGTAAGGAGGAGGAGGGACAGATTTGTGCCCCTTTTGTGTAGCTTTTAGGTGCTCTTGCCAATGGGCTGAGTGATAGGACGTTAAATGCCTTGTTAAGCATGTGGTACCCAAATGGTTGGTGTTTTTGACACGTTTGATGTGCCTGAGACACCGTTTTCAGATAGCAACAGCATGTTCTATGTGCTGCATGTGCTGAAAAAGGCCCAGACAGATGAGTTTTGGGGAGTGGGCTGGGAGATAACAGTTGCAGAATGTGATGGAATAGGGTGGCTGCTCTCTACTCTTTCTTGATGTCGGCCTCCTTGGGGTTGTGCCGCCTCACCTTCAGTTTCCTCCTCTGCTCTATCTGGCAGCCAAGTTGCATCAGTAACCTCATCATCATCTTCTCCATCTCCTCCATCTTCATCAATGCCACTTGAGACAACTTGGCAATACGCTGCGGCTTGGGGAACATGAGTGCCAATTTGTCTACCAGTGTTCCTCCCTCTCTCTAGGCTCATGTTCCTGTCATCCTCAACCTCAGAACCAACATCTGAATACAGTAATGGTTGGGCATCATCAAGGAGCAATTGACTGACGCTGTGGTCAAATAAATCAGCTGACTCCTCAATGGCTGATGTTGGGGCTATGGCAGGAATAGATGTGGACAAGGAGGCAGGTTTCTCTACTCTGGTAACTGCAGGGGCCTGCACACTTGTCTCTACTTGCGTGACAGAGGATGAGGAGGATGAGGAAGGTTTAGTAAGCCTGTCCACCACCTCCTCTGCATGCTGTGGCTGGATAGCATGGATAAAACCACTAAACAGAGGAAATGATGCCCTGCCTGAGGACTGACCACTATGTCCACCTTTGCCTGTGGACACATTTGTTGCTGGCCCCCTTACAGTGCCAAGGGAACGTCTGCCTCTAATTGTCCTCTTAGACTTTATTGGGAGGGAGGGGGAGGTGCTTATAAGCAAATGTAAAGAAGAAGTTGAAATCTGTACGTTGATGCACTTTAATCAATGTAAAGAGGTGTTTGGTGCACTTTAATTTGAGTACTCACACTACACAGACACACTCCACGGCTACATTATAATATACTGCAATATAATGTACCAAATGTACAGTGACACACAGAATGACATGGCGTTAAACTGGCAGTAATGCACACAAAACGATATGGCGTTAAACTGGCAGTAGCGCATACAGAACTATATGGCGTTAAACTGGCAGTAAAGCACAAAACTATATGGCGTTAAACTGGTAGTAACGCACAAAACTATATGGCGTTAAACTGGCAGTAACGTACGCAAAACTATATGGCGTTAAGCTGGCAGTAACGCATGCTAAACTATATGGCGTTAAACTGGCAGTAACGCACACAAAACTATATGGCGTTAACCACTTCAATACCAGGCACTTATGCACCTTCCCAAGACCAATTTTCAGCTTTCAGCGCTCTCACACTTTGAATGACAATTACTCAGTCATGCTACACTGTATCCAAACAAAGTTTTTTATCATTTTCTTCTCACAAATAGAGCTTTCTTTTGGTGGTATTTAATCACTGCTGGGTTTTTTATCGTTTGCGATATAAGTGAAAAAACAGCGAAAAGTTTGAAAAAAAACACACTTTTTTTTAGTTTCTATTGTAAAATTTTGCAAATAAGTCATTTTTCTTCATAAATTTGTGGCAGAATGTATACTACTACATATCTTTGGTAAAAATAACCCAAATTAGTTTATATTATTTTGCCTTTGTGTGTTATAGAGTCTACAAACTATGGTGCCAATCACTGAAAATTGATCACATATGATCACACCTGATGTACTGAAGGCCTATCTCATTTCTTGAGACACTAACAAGCCAGGAAAGTACAAATAGCCCCCAAATGACCCCTTTTTGGAAAGTAGACAGTCAAGGTATTTAATAAGAGGCATGGTGAGTTTTTTGAAGTTGTAACTTTTTCCCCCAATTCTTGTGAAAATTAAGATTTTTTTTTTTTTTACACAAACTGGTCATATTAACCTCCCTGGCGGTATGATTATTTCTGATTTTAGGTGCTGAAAGCGGTACAATTATTTTGCACAGAAATTTGGCGTTTTATATTGTAGGCCTGTAATTCTTAGGAATAGTTCACTTAAATCTGTCCAAACAAGAGTCTAGTAGACATCCCGGGTATGATAAAGTTTGAAAAACGAAATAAAAAATTATAATATAATAAATAACTATAAATAATTATAACAAATAATAATATAATAATAATAACAATTATATAATAATGTAATCAAATCAAAAACACTGAAATTTGCTCAGTTGCAGAATTGTCGCTTTTGTTACTTTTAGTGTTTGGTGACGGATTTCCCCACAAATCACTATCGCTCAATTCTGCGAGTGATTCTAATTTATTATCGCTTTTTTCTAGCTGGTCTAAAAGCACTTTTGATGTAAAGAGACAGTTTTGGTTGCTATGGACAATCTCCAGTTTCCTGGCAGAAAGAACAGTTTTATATATATAAAACTGCATGCAGGACACTGGGCAGACCACTAGGGACCAAGGGGGATGTGTAGTTATTTGATACAGTACTGTAATCTGTAAGATTACAGTATGCTGTATCTATACTATGTGTTTCACTTTTGAATTTACCGCCGAACTCCATCCCCGTGCGTCGCACCGCTCGCAGGGAACGGAGCTCGGCACTGTGAATCGAGCGAGACACAGCGGCTCGCCGATCACAGCAGGGAGACATCGCAGGATCCAGGGGACAAGGTAAGTATGCTCCTCCTGGATCCTGCGATGCAAGCCCGAGTCTGGCTCGGGGTTACCGCTTTTGGTATGGAAAAATCCAACCCGAGCCAGACTCGGGAATACCGCCAGGGAGGTTAACAGGTTATTTCGCTCACACAGCATATGCATAATTGCAACTACACCCCAAAATACATTCTGCTACTCCTCCCGAGTATGGCGATACCACATGTGTGAGACTTTTGCATAGCCTGGCCACATACAGAGACCCAACATTGAAGTAGCACCTTCAGGCGTTCTACAAGCATAAATTGCACATATCCTTTCTCAACCACCTATTATACTTTTGAAGGCCCTGGAGCACCAGGACACTGGAATTTTCACAAATTGACCCGATTTTGGAAAGCACACACCCCAAAGTATAATCTATGAGGCATAATGAGTCTTTTGAACGGTTCATTTTTTTCCAGAAGGTTTTGGAAAATGTGGGAAAAAAATGAAAATACATTTTTTTTAAACAAAGTTGTCCATTTATAAGATATTTCTAACACACAGCATGTACAAAGCAAAAATTACACTGCAAAATGCATTTAGCTATTCCTCCTGAGTATGGCGATACCACATGTGTGAGACTTTTACACAGCCTGGCCACATACAGAGGCCCAACATTGAAGTAGCACTTTCAGGCGTTCTACAAGCATAAATTGCACATATCCTTTCTCAATCACCTATTACACTTTTGAAGGCCCTGGAGCATCAGGACAATGGAATTGTCCACAAAATGACCCAATTTTGTAAAGCACACACCCCATCATATAATCTATGAGGCATAATGAGTCTTTTGAACAGTTCATTTTTTTCCAGAAGGTTTTGGAAAATGTGGAAAAAATGAAAATGCATTTTTTTTTACACAAAGTTGTCCATTTATAAGATATTTCTAACACATATCATGTACATAGCAAAAATGACACCCCACAATTCATTCTGCTACTCCTCCTGAGTATGGCGATACCACATGTTTGAGACTTTTACACAGCCTGGCCACATACAGAGGCCCAACAAGTAGCACCTCCAAGCATTCTAGCAGCATTGATTACACATATAATTTTCTGACTACCGATCACATTTTTAGAAGGCCCTTCGTATTTCTAACACATAGCAGGTACATACCAAATAACAAAAGATTACCTGTGGTTTTAGAAGTGCAGTGGTCCACCGAGGAGAGCATCGGTCCAGGCAGCAGGCAGGAATGAGGTCAGCAACAGCAAAAGCAATCATCCAGGCAGCAGGCAGGAATACTGTCCATAGTTCGTACAGGCAGAGATACTGTCAGCACAGCCAGAGCACAACCAAAGCACAGGTCCAGGTAGCAGGCAGAGGTGTCCCGGCAGAAATACTGTCCAAAGTCAGTAGAGGCAGCAGGCAGATATATGGTCAACACAGCCAAAGTCTAAGCAGCAGGAAGAAACATGGTCCATAATGTCATGGGTCATTACAGGCAGCAATATGGTCAGCACAGCCAAAGTATTGGTCCAGGCAGCAGGAAGGCCATCAAGCTTAGGGCCAGGGGGACAAGGGTAGAGGCTTCTGCTACCCAAATTGCTTTGAAGCCTCCGGGCAACCAGACCCTGTTCTGGGAGCATAGAAAATGAAAAACTGGTTTTCTCTACTCAGAACGCTATTCTGAAGCCCCTCACATATGGGAGACCCTTGTGTACTGAAGTAGATGGCCAAAAGATCAGTCCAAGAGGCAGGCAAAAACATGGTCTATTAACAGGCCAAGGTCGGTGCACGTGGAGGTCAGAAAAATGGTTTAAATTGGCAGGCAGAGGCATCGTCGGTAAACAGGCTGAGTTTGGTGCATGTAGAAGTCAGAAACGTGGTTTAAATCGGCAAGCAAAGACATCGTCGGTAAACAGGCCAGGGTCAGTTAATTAACATGGTAGCAGGCAAGTGGGGAAATGGCAGTCTGTTAATAATAAGGGGAACTAATATTGGATGGATGTATGATAATTTTTGAAGCAATCTCCGATGCACAGGCCAGGTTGGGAGGGACATTGGGGACAATAATAGCTGGTATCTCTTCATATGCCCCGTACACACGGTCGGACTTTGTTGACATTCCGACAACAAAATCCTAGGATTTTTTTGCGACGGATGTTGGCTCAAACTTGTCTTGCATACACATGGTCACACAAAGTTGTCGGAAAATCCGATCATTCTGAACACGGTGACGTAAAACACGTACGTCGGGGCTATAAACGGGTCAGTGGCCAATAGCCTCATCTCTTTATTTATTCTGAGCATGCGTGGCACTTTGTCCGTCGGATTTGTGTACACACGATTGGAATTTCTGACAACGGATTTTGTTGTCGGAAAATTTTATATCCTGCTCTCAAACTTTGTGTGTCGGAAAATCCGATGGAAAATGTGTGATGGAGCCTACACACGGTCAGAATTTCCGACAACAAGGTCCTATCACACATTTTCCGTCGGAAAATCCGACCGTGTGTATGGGGCATTACTCCTCCTCTGCTGCATACATGCATGGCATTTCTTTTGGTGTCTTCTTCCAGATTCTGTGGGGGGAATGTGATGGGGAAAGTGTTGCTTATGAAGTCAACTCACACTATCAGAGCAAATGCTTCCTGGGGCGGGACCTTGTTGGTAAATGAGGGCAGTGACAATATCTTCCATATACTTGAGGTAGGTGATTTGTTGGTTTTGAGTTGCTTTTTGGTAGCAGACAAACTAATTAAAAAGGGCCATGTGAAACAGGTGAACTTTCTTGTACCAATAACAGGACTTTCTGTTTGATAAATAGGGCTGTAGCATCTGATCATTTAAATACAAGGGACACCCGCCTTCCTTGATCCCTGCCCTGTACTCCTCCGGCGGCACGCTCCGAGTTTGTTGTGACATGTGATCAGCTGTGGTGGTAAATTCATTGGCTGTTTACCGTGATCGGGGAAGCGCTGTGTCCGAGAGACACATGCCATCCCCGATCACCGCGCTGTTCCCCCCCGGGGCGCGCGCTATGGGGTTATCCTGCTGGACATCATATGACTCCCAGTCAGGATAACACAACCACCGCCCGGCCGTGAATCTGCTATAGGCCGGGCGGGAAGTGGTTAAACTGGCAGTAAAGCACACAAAACAATATGGCGTTAAACTGGCAGTAACGCACAAAATGATATGGCGCTAAACTGGCAGTAACACAAGCAAAACTATATGGCTTTAAACTGGCAGTAACGCACACAGAAGTAAATGGTGTTAAACTGGCAGTAACGCAATCAAATAGACGGTGTTCAACCATCCACTACACTGACGCTATCTGAATTGTCCCTACTCTAGCTACACACTAATGTCAAGACACGGTCTCACTACACTACACTGAAACTTTATGAACTGTCCCTACTCCACACTAATGTATGTATGAATGACACGGTCTCACTACACTACAGTGAAACTATCTGAGCTGTCCCTACTCTAGCTGCACACTATGCAAAGCTGAATGATGGTCCTCCTCACTACACTCATACTATCCCTAGACTGACACTAAACTAATATTCTACACTGACATTTGAAGCAAAATAGCACAGTATAGCACACTAACTAACTGATAGCACTGAACAGAGCCCTGTTCTATCTCTCTCCATGCTGAAATCACACTGAAAATGGCTACCATTGAAAGAATACTTTTATACTGTGGGGCGGGAATGAGCCATGATTGGATAAAGTCATGATGACAGTGTCCAATCATGACTCTGACAGTGTTCTGTGCCCTGATTGGCTGAAACTTTCACTGCTTCAGCCAGTCAGGGCTTTTAATGCACTGTTCAGCGCCGCAATGCATTGTGGTCAGTTCGGGGGCCGAACAAGCGGTCGAACGACCCATTTGTTTGGCTGTTCACCGAACAAAGAAAGTTTGCCCCGAACTTATGCTCGGGATGAACCGTTCGCCCATCCTCACTTAATGACTCAATTTTGGAAAGCAAACACCCCAATGTATATTCTATGTGGCATTATGAGTCTTTTGAACAGTTAATTTTTTCCACAAGTCTTCAGAAAACATGGAAAGAAAATGAAAACGTAATTTTTGTACACAAAGTTGTCAATTTATATGATATTTCTAACACATAGCATGTACATAGCAAAAATGACCCCCAAAATACATTCTGCTACTCCTCCTGAGTATGGCGATACCACATGTGTGAGACTTTTACACAGCCTGGCCACATAGAGAGGCCCAACATTGAAGTAGTACCTTCAGGCGTTCTAGAAGCATAAATGACATATATAATTTCATTCCTACGTATTACAATTTTGAAGGTCCTGGAGCACCAGGACAGTGGAATTACCCACAAAATGACCCCATTTTGGAAAACAAACACCCCAAGGTATATTCTATGAGGCATGGGCTGCAGATAGGTACTCGTGTACTCTAATGGGCTGGTGACAGGTACTCGGGTACTCTGATGGGCTGATGACAGGTACTCAGGTACTCTGAGGGGTTGTGACAGGTACTCGGGTACTCTTATGCTGGTGACAGGTACTCGGGTACTCTGATGAGCTTGTGACGGGTACTTGGGTACTCTGAGGGGTCTGAGGGGTTCCCCTGTGGGGAATTCCCATGCCTTTTTTTATCAATGAACTTCTATGTGTATTGTCGGACCGGCAATGCAATAGCCGCGAGTAGTTTTAAATGGCTTTTTTCCTTTCAAATGTCATTTTGCTGTCAGACTGTTCTAAACACAGGAAACATGCGCCCCTTTACAGGCATACTATAGACACCCCCCAGCTACGAAATTTAAAGGGATATTACACTTTTATTGTTTGACTTTAAGCATTATTAAAATCACTGCTCCTGAAAAAATGGCCGTTTTTAAAACTTTTTTTTGCATTGATCCATGTCCCCTGGGGCAGGACCCAGGTCCCCAAACACTTTTTATGACAATAACTTGCATATAAGCCTTTAAAATTAGCACTTTTGATTTCTCCCATAGACTTTTAAAGGGTGTTCCGCGGCATTCGAATTTGCCGAAAACACCCCAAATTGTTCGCTGTTCGGTGAACTTGCGAACAGCCAATGTTTGAGTCCAACATGTGTTCGACTCAAACTCGAAGCTCATCCCTAGTACTCAGGTACTCAGATGGGCTGGTGACAGGTAATCGGGTTGTCAGAGAACCATCACAAAACAAACGCTCGTTCCCGGGTGCCAGCTGGACGTACGGTAAGAACGAGCGAGCCCCGGACTAGGCACGCACGTAATGCAATCGTACGAACGAGGGCACGTCAGCGCGTGCACGCTCGCACACCAACGAATCACGGCACAAGGCGCCCTATTTAAACGATCAGCAGACTAGCATCAATGCTGGATTGTCTCAGCTCGTTCCTGAACCCCTGCTGTTGCCTTGTTTACTTGACCCTGATCTTGAACCTCTGCTTGCCTTGACTACCCTCTCGGATCACCCCTACATCTCTGCCTGCCTTGCTTCCTGTATTGAACCCGGCTTGGACTCCTGACTACAGCTCTGTCTCCCGATTCGGTACCCCGCTGCCAGTTTGTTGCCAACCTCCGCCAGTCCCTGACCACGTATCTGCCTGCCAATTGTGTACCTCGTTGCCAGCACGTTGCCAACTCCTGCCTGCCTTGACCCTGCAAGTTCCTCTGCTGGACCTCTCCTGCATCCATCCAGGGATCAGCATCTCAGCTTCCTTCCGAAGACTTCTTGGTTCCCGATCCTGCCAGCAGGCACCTGCACCCTTCCGCCGCCCTAGCAACCCTGTCTCAACCTCCAGGGACGCTAGGACCGGGACCGTGCAAGAGGCCGCTCTCGTCATTTCAGACTCCGCTGTAAGGTATGTGACACGGGTACTTGGGCTGGTGACAGGTACTCAGATGGGCTGGTGACAGGTACTTTGATGGGCTGGTGACAGGTCCTCTTTATTACTGGGGGGCAATGAGTGTGATTGGTGTACACTGTAAGGAATATTTAATATTTAAATTGTTTGCATTTTCATTTTATTTGTTTCCACTACTTATTTTTATTACAGAGCCACACATTTAAAGAAATATATCCTAAATAGTCTGTGCTTAGCTTTATTGTTATCTTTGCATAGCTGCATTATTTATTCACCTATTTATAAATGCACTTCTACTATTATTTGCCACATTTTCTAACCTTCTGGTCACTGAAGTTGTACACTGAAAAAAACCCAAAAATAAACAACAATCCCTACAATACTCTAGTAGTAGCCTAGCCATTCACAACCACCTTTGTTTTCTGCCATCAAGCCATCTGCCTAATTAGACTTGGATACTTTAGAATTTGTGGGTAGCTCGTTTCTAGACGAGGTGATTATCTAGTGTCATCATTTACACAAGAGAAAAATATGTCTAAGAGGTCTTTTTTTCTTACAGACATATAATTCCACAAACAAATTGTTTAGTAGTCCAAATGTATGCTCTTTAATCATATACCAACTGCTGTATATATATTTATATATATATATATATATATATATATATATATGTATATATATATATATATATATATATATATATATATAAAATAATACTTTACTTTAATACTTTTTTGTGATCACTTTTATATCATGCATTCCGCTGTAAGGTATTTTTTCTCAATAAACCATTTTTTGGTTGACCTGTGCCATATGGAGCCCCTTTTTCTTTTTTATTCTATATTTGGGCATTGATGACTACTCTCTCACACCCTTATTCCTTGGATTGGCTTGGCAGTCGGGTGTTTACTGCCATTTGACCTTATGATCTGGAGTCACAAATAGATCAGCGCAATCCAGAGTGGCACCCTCGTACAGTACCACCAGGAACCAAAAATTACAAGCTTGTTTGACCCACTGCCGTATGGTATGTGTGTCCAACATATCTGGTAAGAGTATCCAATCTCTTATTTGTGAATTCCTTTGAAGTGTCTATAAGCGCATCTACCAGTCTATCCTGACCACATGTTCCAACTCTATCTGGAGACTGGGGAGAAAGAATTTTTCCATTTTAATACATCAGTTTGGACATTGATTCACTTTTTATGTCAATATTTTGTGTTTCAGTAACACAATTTGTGTTTATATTCACTCTTATTTATATATATTCATTTTACATGCCTGATTTCATTTTCACAAAATACTTTTGTTTGCATTGGTTGTTCCCAGCCACCAATTTGTTTGTGCACTGTTCTTTTTTAGGTTTATGAACAGATGTTTCCACTCATATAGTCACATTTTTCAGCGCTACACTAATTTTTTGTATATTCACCTGGACTTTGTTTGTTTGAGTGCTAGCTGCTATTTTCACTTCACATTGTTGGTTTAGCACAGTATTTTCCCCTTCCTTTCACATATCATATACCAACAACTATTCATCCACCATTGTAGACAGTATCAGGCAAGCAAGTAACAACTTGGCTTACATTCTGCCCTAGCATATAGACAATCAAAAGCTCCTATTTCCTCTATAGCAAAAGGGTGATCGGTAGATCAATAACTTTCTAATACAATTGAATTAAAGTATAACCAGCAGCTAGTTTTGTTTTACACTGGGTAGTGAGTAGAACCATGTCATGTTTCAGTTGTTGTCTGTGTCCTTGTTAGGCAAATGATTCCACATTATTTCTTATGAGGATTATAGCCATACGGAAGAAAAACCAAGGAGAATATAACATTTTACCTCTAACATTTTGCCAGAACAGGAATAGAAGTGAAATCTGGCACACTTGTTCTGGTCATACCTGTCAGAGGTGAAATTTAACCTAATTGTGAAGAGGCTTCCTCTTCCTTCTTGTGTCCTTTGACAGGGAAAACTCCAAATAAAAAATCTCACAGAGGTTCTAACCATTTCCCACCCTACCCAAAACTCTCAAATGCTTATTAATGCTTAGAAGTTAACCATTGCATTGCTAAACTTTCCCAAGTGATGCTTACTTTGTTTACATTCATTGCTAATCTCATGCTGGGCTAAGTTGCCTTTAACCTTACATATAACACAGGTGTTCATTACTCAATACTGAAACGATTATATGGGGTCTAGTTGTAGGCATTATGTAAAGGAACCTTACTCCCTACATCTTCAAAGAGCCTTGGTGCCCAACCTGCATCCTAAGGGCCACCTGCGTCCCTTTGGTACCTGCTGTGTGGCCCTTTGTAAACCTCAGTGCTTTCAAGGGCCACAGCTGGGGACTCCCTATTTGCTCATAAGTTCGCAACCACTGTATTAAATGGTACTGCATAAAACTGAGAGCTATTTTCTCTCCAATCATGGGTTGATGATCACTGGCACGATAGAGCTTTTAGTTTTGAATCTTAACATTAAAAAATGTCTTTATGTGCAATAAGGGTGCACTCCCTGCTGCCTGGTGTATGGGCTCTGTTCTGAACCAACTGCATTGTGATTGCAGTATCCAACAAGGCCCGTCTAACATCAAACTTACGTGTAACCTTTTTTGGAAGGCTTGCAAGCAAATACCTGTCTGTTTAAAGACTTCTTGTTATGCTATTACAATTTTTTCTTTAAACAGTGTGTTTTGAGTTTTCCAGATACCTTTGGTTTTGACTGAAAAATTAGCACTTTTATTGTCAGATCAAAACCTGCAGTTACCAAGAAACAAAGCGATTTTCTTTTTCCTGCAGCTGCGAAATCAAGTGCTTTAGCTGAGTTAATGCTTTTCATTTCTTTTGCATGTGTCAGCATTAATAGAGGGAAGCTTCAATACAGACTACCATGTGAAGATGGTGCTGAGTAGTCTAGATTCTATTCTGTTGAAAGCGTTTTGCATTTTTTGGAATACCTCACAAAGGGAGACTTCAAATCAGGCTGAACTTCAAGCAAAGGTTAATGCTATTCTCTTTCGGGTTCAACCACCCACTTTGCTTTAGGTCACTGGTTGAGGCTAATGCATTACACAAGGGCTACTGCAAACTTGGCATCTACTTGATTAGGCTCCCTGCTGATCTAATACACATACCAGCTCCCTTGCCAAGTCAAATAACACATTTAGTGAATTGGAAATCAGATTTAAGTGGGCTAGCACAATGCAGCTTACCCTCTTATCTTTTACTGAATTCTTTGCTTTGAATTGAAGACTGTGAAAACGCCTCTTGTTAAAGGACTTAATCTTCATTTTTGCTGTACATTATTTGGAAACAGGTCAATTGAATGTTGGAGCTACTAACTCTGCCTAGCTCTGAAAAATACTGTGAGTAACTTATTACGGGGACTGAATTAAGAGCGTAGGAAAGGGAATAACTTTACCTTGAAACATTTCATTTTTTTATTCACATACATCTATTCTCAGGTTCAGCACAAATTTTCAGGTGGATGGCTCCTGGACAGCTGTTACTTGGGGCTTGTAATAGACTTCCCAACTTTGAGTCAACCACAGATGATGAATGATACAGTCATTTTTAGAGGAGAGAGCTGCCCTACTAAATGTACTCCATAAATAACCATAACCAACTTTCTTTTCTTCCTTCCTTCCTTCCTTCCTTCCTTCCTTCCTTCCTTCCTTCCTTCCTTCCTTCCTTCCTTCCTTCCTTCCTTCCTTCCTTCCTTCCTTCCTTCCTTCCTTCCTTCCTTCCTTCCTTCCTTCCTTCCTTCCTTCCTTCCTTCCTTCCTTCCTTCCTTCCTCCCTCCCTCTCTTCCTTCCTTTTCCCATCATACATGTTTTTACTTCCACTAGACAGTTCTTCATGGTTTGAAACTTCATATATAAGAATCACAAGTCCACATTTTTATGGAAATAGCTCCCTAAAATTTAAGTGGTGCGCCTCCCTCCTCACCTCTATTTACCAATTCCTTAGTTTTCTAGAGCTCTAGTTCCAGATATTACCTGCAGGTCAATATATTGGGTTTGATTTACTAAAACTGAAGAGTTCAAAACCTGGTGCAGCTGTGCATGGCAGCAAATAAAAAAAAATATAGGGAAACTGCGCAAAATAGTGCTCAAAAAACACAAGCTGCAAACACAAAAGAAGATATCCCTTCTAATATAAAAAATCAAACAACATGTGTTGCACTCAAAATAGCGCCAATAGTATCCACCATCATCAAGAGTGAAGTCAAGATGCAGGCTTACCAGATCAACATGACTCCCTTATTTAGAGTGGTCAAAACAGGCTCAATAAGTAAAACCAGACATCAATAGCATCTCTCCACTCATGCCCTAGGGCATTTTGTAAGAGCGACTCATCAACCAGCATAATTGAGTCTCCCAGCAGCACAAATTCATGCACACGCAAACATTCAAATACCCCTTTTAGTGTAGTATATCAAACAATGAGTTTATTAAGCTTTACATTCACATAAGCATAAAATCAATGCACATTGAACAGAATCACCAAGTCAGCGTCAGCATCAGCATCAGCGTCTACTTCTGGTTTATGCATAGTGCTCGACAATGAATTTGCAAATGAATTCTTTCAAAAATCAGACAATGTGATTGTCTGAATTTGTTTCCACATTTTGTCTCTCATAGTTGAGGTATACCTGATGACAATTACAGGCCTCTCTCATCTTTTTAAGTGGGAGAACTTGCACAATTGGTGGCTGACTAAATACTTTTTTGCCCCACTGAATATACTCACTAATAACCAGAATATTAAATATTAAAATATGACATGAATAAAAATAAATACAAAAATTAGCAAATTAATAATTAAATGCTATCATGCATCAAAAATAAAATCAAAATATCTCAAATTACCTATACCAAGAAGGTGGAGGGAAAAAAACCACATGTAGAGAGGGATACAGATAATCAAAAAGTAGGGAAAATCTTAAGTCCCTGTGAGAGACGTCATGGGTTGTTAATAAATGCATTGATGTCCCAATCAACATTCAGGCCCAAGGGCGTATAGGACTTAACATTATAGATCCATTTAGTCTCTAAATTAGCGATCTCCCTCCTAATTGCGCTGCCTCTCCAGTGGGGGACATACAGTATTTATCCTTACCAAGAAACACAGTACCAATAGGGTCCTTGTTGTGAGCAATGAGATAATGCTTTGGCACACTGTCTCCCTTAACGGCTTCCTGTCCACCCACAGCCTATAAACGGTGGACGGGAAGAAGCGTGGATGCGGGTTAACGTACCTGTATGTCAGCCCGCATCAATGGCTCCTGAGTGGCTCACAGAGCTCGCGCCTGCAAACCCAGTAGTTGGTGTGTATCCTGGACACAGCGGATCACATTACCGCTGTGTCTGGGTGATCTTGTACCATGTGATTACTGTGTCCAATCACAACAATCACATACAATGCAATACAGTACTCAATGCAAACCGAATGTAAACCTTGGTTTTCTCTGGTCTCACACAGATCAGCTGTGAGAGCAGAGAGAATCATTGCTGCAGCCTCTGAGTGTACAGCAGCCTGTCACAGTGCATGTACTCTCACAGACTGCGGTGTCAGCCTGCCCCAGTGTCCCTGATCACTGCTCCCAGCAAAATACAAAGAAAGAGTGCAGCCAGCCCCCGCCACCTGTCCCAGTGTAATCCGTGGTCATAGTAACACTGCCATACACAATACCAATGTCCTGATCACCGCCATACCCCGAACCAGTGTCTAAATCACTGCCATATGCCATACCAGCAGCCTGCTCATCTCCATACACCATACCAAAATCCTAATCACCACCACTTCATACCAACATCCTGATCACCTCTATATGCAATACCAGCGTCCTGATCACTACCATATGTCATACTATCGTCCTGTTCACTGCCATACCCTATACCAGTGTCCTGATCATTGCCATATGCCATACCATCATACTGATCACCGTCATATGTCATACTATAGTTTGTAGACTCTATAACTTTCACACAGACCAAATAACATACACGTTTTTTGGGTTATCTTTACTACAAAAATGTAGCAAATTACATTTTGGCCTGATTTTCTGAAGAAAGATTTTCTTTTGCAGAATTTTATAACACAATCTAAGAAAAAAATGTTTTTTTTCCCCAAATTTTCTATATTTTATTGTCTATATAGCAAAAAATAGAAAAATAAAAACATTTTTTAAATAAATACCACCAAAAGAAAGCTCTATCTGTCTCCAAAAAAAGATAAAAATTTCATTTGGGTACAGTGTTGCATGCCTGAGTAATTGTGCCTTAAATTGTGACTGTGCTGAAAGCTAAAAATTGTGCTGGACTGGAAGGGGATGAAAGGATCTGGACTCAAAATCTTCAAATGACTTAAACTCCTCAAATGATGTTACCCAAATGTTCTCCAAGTCTATCTTGCATTGTCCGGGTGGTCTTCCCAACATAATGGGAGGCCACACTGACACGGACACTGCAGGAGATAGACAACATTGGTGGTGGTACACATAATGTAAGTTTTAATAGTGAAGCTTTGAGAAGTAGCTGTAGATACGGAAGTATCAACCTTCCTATCCCTGCAAGCATTTTTATTACATTGCAATTTATGAGTATATTTATTCACATTATTGTTATTTTGAGTGCAACACATGTTTGATGGTAGCCAATCAGCTTCTAACTTCAGCTTGTTCAAATAAGCTTTGGCAAAAAAACTGGAAGCTAATTGGTTTCTATACAGAGCTGCACCAGATTTTGCACTCCAGTTTTAGTAAATCAACCCCATTGAAAAATCTTGTCTTGGTGTTCCTTTTATTTCTGTCTGTGTATTTGCCAGTGAGATACTTTCTATTTATCCTAGTGACCATTACCACCAAGTCAGTAAGTGAAGGCAAGTACAAAAACTTACATTAGTATAAAGGAAATTTGTAAGTTCTGTATATAATTTTATTCTATTTTGTATGTATTGCACACTACCCTCACTGTGCACATGGCACTAATAATGTTTTTATTACGTTTACATTCTTTTGAGTCCTGATTAGAGTTAGTTTGCCTATGTTACGCCCCTTGTTACCCTAAATGTACAATTGTAATATTAAAGTGGTGCTCCACGGAAAAAAAAAAAGCACGAATGTTCCTAAAAAAAAAATTAAAAATACATTTGGAAAAATTTTTTTTTTACTCACCTCTAAATGGCTGTTGCTTAGGGGGTCCCTCGTAGTCTGCCTCCTTCAGTGCCTGGTCTGGTGACATCACTTCCCCTCAGCGCAGGAAGGTCACATTAAAGGTCACGCATGCGCAGTGGGTGCCCGGCTGTGAAGCCACAGCCGGCGCCCACAGTTGCAATGCCCGCACCGCTGAATGGAGGGAGAGACGAGCGGAGCTTCTATCCCCCACATCGCTGGACCGTGGGACCGATTATTAAAAGTCAGCAGCTGCAGTGTTTGTAGCTGCTGACTTTTAATTTTGTTTTTAAAATGGGAACTCCTCTTTAATGTGATACCTACGTAATCATGTGGAGTGTATCTTTTGTGTCTGTTCCTTACTGCAGTAGTTATTATTAATTTGGAACCACTAGTCAATATGAAGATAGGAGTTGCCTATCTATAAAATATCCAGGTCAGAAGTCAATGGAACAGGAGTTGAGGGGAAATCTTCCAAAGATGCCTGCTTTATAGGACAAGATTTGCCCTCATTTTAGAGATATTTCCTTTTACTTTATAGTGTGTTTTCAGGACAGAAACTGAAAGGAAATCTCCCTAGTGGGATACAGAAAACAAACACGACAGAGGATTTAAAGATTCCCCACTATATTCAAAACTAAAAAAAACTTGCTAGAGCCTGAAAGAGTGACAGTTTTTGGTGGTATGATTCTGAGTAGTGAAAATAGGATGGAATGGTCACTTCGAAAGCCTTTGAAAGCACTTTTTATTTTCAAATGAAATATTCTAACATGACTCTAGGCTTAGCATTGTATACAGTGCTTTTCCACTTAGAAATGTGTCAATCACTTATAAACTTGCTAAATCAGTATGGCACTGGCAGCAACATGCTTAACCTCCTCCCACCCGGCCACTGTACATAAACGGCCGGGTGGGCCTTTCATCGTTCTGAGTGGACATTCAGGAATGTCCCTCAGAATGAGTGCCCACATCCCGGCCCCATCATGTGATGGTTGTGATCGCAGGACGCAGTCAAGATTGGATTGGGATATGGGTGCTGTGATTGGCCCTCCTGATCATGTGACGGCTGTGTCCAATCACAGCCTTCACCGTGTAAACAGAGGCAAGTGTCCCTGTGACAGTTCTCCCCACTGAGCTCAGTGAGAGCTCAGTGTGGGGGAGGGGTAATCTGCAAGACCTGTGACAGCTCTCTGTGTAAGGATGATTTTACACACAGAGCTGTCACAGATCCCCCCCCCCACACACACAGTACACCACTGTCCCTGTCCCCATACAGATCTGTCACAGTGCTCCCCTAAACATCTATACATCTATATCTATATCTATCTGTACAAAACATCTGTGTGTCCCCATCACATCTGTACCAGTGCACAAAACATCTGTTGGTGTCCCATCACATCTGTACCAGTGCACAAAACATCTATCTGTCCCCATCACATCTGTATCGGTGCACAAAACATCTGTCTGTCCCCATCACATCTGTACCAGTGCACAAAACATCGGTCAGTCCCCCACCACATCTGTACCAGTGCACAAAACATCTGTTGGTGTCCCATCACATCTGTACCAGTGCACAAAACATCTGTCTGTCCCCATCACATCTGTATCAGTGCACAAAACATCTGTCTGTCCCCATCACATCTGTACCAGTGCACAAAACATCGGTCAGTCCCCCACCACATCTGTACCAGTGCACAAAACATCTGTCTGTCCCCATCACATCTGTACCAGTGCACAAAACTTCGGTCAGTCCCCCATCACATCTGCACCAGTGCACAAAACATCTGGCTGTCCCCATTACATCTGTACCAGTGCACAAGCATTTGTCAGTGTCCCATCACACCTGTAAGACAAAACAGAATGGTGCACAAGAGGGTACCGAAACACACTAATAAAACAACTAAAAGTCTATAAAGTCCAGGGAGTATAAGTATGCAGCATTAGTGGCAGCTCCCTTGATGGTCACCAGAGTTTCACAGGTTGCCACTGGAGTCCTCTTCCATTCCTCCATGACGACATCACGGAGCTGGTGGATGTTAGAGACCTTGCACTCCTCCACCTTCTGTTTGAGGATGCCCCACAGATGCTCAATAGGGTTTAGGTCTAAAGACATGCTTGGCCAGTCCATCACCTTTACCTTTTCAGCTTCTTTAGCAAGGCATTGATTGTCTTGTAGTTTGGGGTTGTTATCATGTTGAAATACTGCCCTGCGGCCCAGTCTCTGAAGGGAGGGAATCATGCTCAGCTTCAGTATGTCACAGTACATATTGGCATTCATGCTTCCCTCAATGATCTGTAGCTCCCTAGTGGGATCTTGGTCTCATCAGACCACAGGACATGGTTCCAGTAATCCATGTCCTTATGCCGCGTACACACGATCGGAATTTTGGTAAGAAAAAGGTATGATGGCTTTTCCGACGGGATTCCGCTCAAGCTTGTCTTGCATACACACGGTCACACCAAATTCCAACCATCAAGAACGCAGTGACGTACAACACATACGACGGGAAAAGGAAGTTCAATAGACAGTTAGCCACCCTTTGGGCTCCTTCTTGTGCTAGTAGAAGTTTGATGAGAGACGATTTGCTCTTTTCAGCTTTTGTGCTTTTCAGTCCGTTACTGCTGTTCAGTTTGTGCTTGTGGGTTTGTATCTGGATATCAGTGCGTGTAGTCAGTTTGTATCTGTTTTTCAGCACGTTCTTGTCCGCTCGTTTCTGATTTTCAGCTCGCTCTTCTCAGGCTTTGCTGTTCTTCAGTGCATTCTGTTAGTTCGTTCTGACCAGCCAACCGTTTTGAAGCCATGTTGCGGGTACATGCTCATTGTAGAGTTCGTGCTATGATAGGGCTTGGTGTTGGGGTTCTTGCTTTGACCCAAGCCCAGTCCATGAACAGGGTGGGGAGGAGTTCATGGACCCAGAATCGGTTACTCCAGCGTGATCAATTCTCTCATATGCCTTTGCTGCAGGATATCGAGGAGAATAATCCTGATGATTTCAGGAATTTTCTCAGGATGATGGACCCCGTTTTTCAGCATCTGTAGGCTTTGCTGTCCCCTTATATTATGAAGCAGGACACCTGCATGCGGCAAGCCATCACTCCTGAACAGAGGCTAGTCACCACGTTGCGGTACTTGGCAATGGGGAAAAGTCTACAGAACCTCAAGTTCTCTACAGGCATCTCCCCCCAGGCTCTGGGGATCATTATCCCAGAGATCTGTTCTGCCATCATACAGGTCCTTCAGAAGGACTATATTAGGGTAAGTTTTCTCGTTTAACATCACATTCTGTGTATTTAATGTATGCTAATGTATTGTATTTGTTTCATCGTTCCCTAACCATGGTTGTAATTTTGCTGTGAATGTCCCCTTTGTCCTCATGCATGCTGGAAGCTTTTAATGCTCCTTTTTTGGCCTACATGCATATTTGCCTTCACTAACCTCCCCAGCATGCTATCCATGGCCCATATACACCTAGTCTAGTCACTTAGCAATGTATTTTGTATTTTGTCAGCTCGATTTTAGTGCTTTTCCCTAAACACCCCCTAAAATGTATCCAAATGTTATTTGTGTCCTTAAATTCAGGCAGAGTGCCAGAGGCTTTTTTTGGTTCCCAAACTCATTTAGAACCCCACCTAAACTTTTTCCAATGAGCCATCAGAGGGGGTGAGGAATCTGATAAGGAATCTTTTTGTCTTTAAATACTCCTTAAAATAAATGTTATACTGATGTTGGCCAAGAATGTTTGTATCTAATCTGCTTGCATTGTTATGTGCAAAAGTACTCATTTTTTTTTTCTGGTTTGACTCCACAGTTTCCTTCAACGCCACAGGAATGGCAGACTATGGCCTCCCAGTTTGCTAAGCGTTGGGACTAGGCATGAGCTTCGAGTTCGAGTCAAACTCATGTTCGACTCGAACATCGGCTGTTTGCCAGTTCGTCGAACAGCGAACAATTTGGGGTGTTCGCGGCAAATTCGAAAGCCGCAGAACACCCTTTAAAAGTCTATGGGAGAAATCGGAGGGACGTTTTTTCGGGAGCAGTGATTTTAATAATGCTTAAAGTGAAACAATAAAAGTGTAATATTCTTTTAAATTTCGTACCTGGGGGGTGCCTATAGTATGCCTGTAAAGGGGCACATGTTTCCTGTGTTTAGAACAGTTTGACAGCAAAATGACATTTTAAAGGAAAAAAGGTAATTTAAAACTACTGGCGGCTATTAATGAATTGCCGGTCCGACAATACACATAAAAGTTCATTGATAAAAACGGCATGGGAATTCCCCACAGGGGAACCCCAAACCAAAATTTAAAAAAAAAAATGACGTGAGGGGTCCCCCTAAATTCCATACTAGGCCCTTCAGATCTGGTATGGATATTAAGGAGAACCCTGGCCAAAATTTAAAAAAGGCGTGGGGTCCCCCCAAAAATCCATACCAGACCCTTATCCGAGTACGCAACCTGGCAGGCCGCAGGAAAAGAGGCAGGGATGGAAGAGCGCCACCCCCTCCTGAACCGTACCAGGCCACATGCCCTCAACATTGGGAGGGTGCCTCATCCCCACAACCCTTGGCCAGTGGTTGTGGGGGTCTGTGGGTGGGGGGCTTATCGGAATCTGGAAGCCCCCTTTAACAAGGGGACCCCCAGATCCTGCTCCCCGTGTGAAATGGTAATGGGGTACAAAAGTACCCCTACCATTTTACAAAAAAGTGTCAAAAATGTTAAAAATGACAAGAGACAGTTTTTGACAATTCCTTTATTTAAAGTCTTCTTCTTTCCATCTTCTTTGGGTCTTCTTCCTTCCTTCTTCCTTCGGTTTCTTACTCCATCTTCTTCTTCCTCGGGTTCTTCCTCCGATCCTCTGCTTCTTGCTCCGGTGTTCTCGTTCGGCATTTTTCTCCACGGTGTCTTCTTCCCCGCTTCGTTCTCGGCCCGCTCTGCATCCATGGGAGGCTCCCGCTGTGTGACGCTTCTTCTGACACTTCTTAAATAACGGAGGGCGGGGCCACCCGGTGACCCCGCCCCTATCTGATGCACGGGGACTTGACGGTGACTTCCCTGTGGCTTTCCCTGTGACGTCAGAGGGGCGGGGTCACCCGGTTACGCGCAGAGGAAGGAGGACTGGAAGCGCCGAACATTATAACGAAGGTAACATTTTAACTTGGGACATCAGTGGCCTATACTGATTCTAGATTGAGGCCTATATTGGGCTAAGATTAGGAGAGTTTATCCTGATATTAGTGTTTTTTTCTTGTGTTTTGTCTTGCAGCAAATATGAAACAATTCAAAGACTCTGAATTCATGGGCCAGTTCATAGACAAATACAGGGATATGAGAAATTTGTGGGCGCTTAAAAACACCTTATATCGCAATAAACCAGCTATCAAGGCATCGCTGGAGAAACGGGGTAAGTGTCAGCCAGGAGGTGGGGGTAAGTGTCAGCCAGGAGGTGGCGGGGCCCTGTAGCCTCACCCAATCCCAGGTGCCTCCCCTCCGCCTTACAACAAAAAGGGCCAGGAAGGGGAGTAACGTGGAGGAGGCAGAACTGGGCCTCATTAAGGGGGCTAATGCGGACCTGAAAACACCCCCTGACGCTGAACAGGCCTATGGCTGTTGTGTAGCTTCCAAATTGCAGCAAATGGAGGAGGGCCAATGCTTCATGTGTGAGAATCTAATTTTTCACACTCTTCAGAAGGGGTTGAGGGGCCAAATTAGTGACAACATGCGCTCGCCCATCCTCCTCCTCCTCCTGTCACAAGTCCACTTCCAGAGCTACAGCCTCCAAGGAAGGCTGCAGGGTAGGCTGCAGGGAAGGCTGCAAGGAAGCGTGGAGGTAAGGCTGCAGGGAAGACAAGAAAGTGATGGCCTGGGTTCAGTCTGGTCTGACAGAAGACACAGGCTGTGGTACTACCACAGCCTGGGGACATATATGTCATCTGCTGCTGTTCCTGATCTCTGGGAGTCCTGGGCCAGATTGTGCTCTCTTAAATATGGACTTCTCAGGCTACCAATTTTATTTTACAAAGAGTTGATGTGTGCTCTGGGGGCCAAAGGCTTCGCAAATTCAAGCAGTTTCTCCAGCATTGCCTTCCTCTTTATTTTGTTATTATGAGCCAGAATAAATGGAGATTTTTTTATAAGAAAATACTTGCCTATGTGTTTTTCTTCAAAAAGGACAGTTTGTTTGTGAGTAGGCAGGTACATTTAAAAAATACAATGTCAAATTGACAAGGGACACCAACACAAACCAACCTCCTTGAGCTTTACAAAAATACAAGATAATAATGTTGTTGTGGAAACTTGACACACCAAAAAAAAAAATTATGGAGATCACTAGAAACTAATTTAAAAATAATCCAAAAAACAGGAGATCTTGATTAAAAATAAAAAAAGATGACTATAAAAAATAATTCTAAATATTATTATGGAGATCTGGCTTTAAAAACAAAAAAGATTATTCATGAGATCATGAGAAATAATAAAGAAATCAGTTTGTCATAACTCTGTGTGAATATCAGCAACAAAACAAGTTCATTATTCTAGCATTATAAAGAACAAAATAATGCACTGCATTAAAAGATCCAATAATTTGCAGCGTGACGAATGTGCTATCTCCCTTCTAAACGCTAGTTTTACCAGACCGAGCGCTTCCGTCTCGTACATGATTCTGAGCATGCGTGATTTTTTGCACGTCGCAATTGCATACAGACGATCGTATTTTCGGATAGGAACTTTTTCTGACCGAAAAATAGAGAGCCTGCTCCCAATCTTTTGCTGGCTGGAATTCTGCCAGCAAAAGTCCGATGGAGCATACACACAGTCACATTTTCCGACCAAAACCTCTCATCTGAGTTTTGCTGGTGGCATTTCCAATCGTGTGTACAGGGCATTAGTCTGCTTGTCTTCAGCAAACTGTTTGCGGGGTTTCTTGTTCATCATCTTTAGAAGAGGCTTCCTTCTGGGAGCGTACAGTCTGAGCACTGATAGGCTGAACCCCCACCCCTTCAACCTCTGCAGCAATGCTGGCAGCACTCAACATCTATTTCCCAAATACAACCTCTGGATATGACACTGAGCATGTGCACTCAACTTCTTTGATCAACCATGGCGAGGCCTGTTCTGAGTGGATCCTGTCCCATTAAACTGCTGTATGGTCTAGGCCACCGTGCTGCAGCTCAGTTTTAGGGTCTTGGCAATCTTCTTATAGCCTAGGCCATCCTTATGTAGAGCAACAATTCTTTTTTTAGATCCTCTGAGAGTTCTTTGCCATGAGATGTTGAACTTCCAGTGACCAGTATGAGAGAGTGAGAGTGATAACACCAAATTTAAAACACCTGCTCCCCATTCACACCTGAGACCTTGTAACACTAAGGAGTCACATGACACCGGGGAGGGAAAATGGCTAATTGGGCCCAATTTGGACATTTTCACTTAGGGGTGTACTCACTTTTGTTGCCAGCCATTAAGACATTAATGGCTGTGTTTTAAATTATTTTGAGGGAACAGCAAATTTACCCTGTTATACAAGCTGTACAGTCACTACTTTACATTGCAGAAAAGTGTAATTTCTTCAGTGTTGTCACATGAAAAGATATAATAAAATATTTACAAAAATGTAAGGGGTGTACTCACTTTTGTGAGATACTATAATGCCCTGTACACATTTCCGACAGAAAATGTGTGATAGGACCTTGTTGTCGGAAATTCCGACCGTGTGTGGGCTCCATCACACATTTTCCATCGGAATTTCCGACACACAAAGTTTGAGAGCGTGCTATAAAATTTTCCGACAACAAAATCTGTTGTCTGAAATTCCGATCGTGTGTATACAAATCCGACGCACAAAGTGCCACGCATGCTCAGAATAAATTAAGAGAAGAAAGCTATTGGTTACTGCCCCGTTTATAGTCCCGACGTATGAGTTTTACATCACCGCTAGGGATGAGCCAAACACCCCCCGGTTTGGTTCGCACCAGAACCTGCGAACGGACCGAAAATTCGCACGAACGTTAGAACCCCATTGACGTCTATGGGACTCGAACGTTCAAAATCAAAAATGCTCATTTTAAAGGCTAATTTTCATGGTATTGTCCTAAAAAGGGTTTGGGGACCCCAGTTCTGCCCCAGGGGACATGTATTAATGCAAAAAAAAGTTGTAAAAACGACCGTTTTTTCGGGAGCAGTAATTTTAATGATGCTTAAAGTAAAAAAAAAAAAAGTGAAATATTCCTTTAAATATCGTACCTGTCGTATCGTTAAAAAAAAAAAATCGTACCTGGGGGGTGTCTATAGTATGCCTGTAAAGTGGCGCGTGTTTACCGTGCTTAGAACAGTCTCTGCACAAAATGTCTTTTTTAAAGGAAAAAAAGTCATTTAAAACTGCTTGCAGCTTTAATGTAATGTCGGGTCCTGGCAATATGGGTGAAAATCAGTGAGACAAACGGCATGGGTACCCCCCCAGTCCATTACCAGGCCCTTTGGGTCTTGTATGGATATTAAGGGGAACCCCGCACCCAAATTAAAAAAAGGAAAGGTGTTGGGCCACCAGGCCCTATATACTCTGAACAGCAGTATACAGGAGGCGCAAACAAGACAGGGACTGTAGGTTTGTTGTTAAGTAGAATCTGTTTGTAATTTTGAATGGGTACATTTTTATCGTGTTTAGCTCCAGCCAAAAAATCTTTTTTTAAGCTTTTTGAAAAACATAGGGAAGGGTTATCACCCCTGTGACATTTGTTTTGCTGTCTGTGCTCCTCTTCAGAAGATTTCACCTCACTTTTTGTCCCAATGACAAATGTTTTTTGAAAATTTGGGTTTTTTTGTGAAACAAGGATTGGTGATAAAGCATCAGTGGAAAGGAGAAATCTTTTTCCCATATTAACTCTTACAGGAGAGAATTTCCCTTCCTAGGGGTAGATTTCACCTCACTTCCTGTTGTCTCCTTCCATTTGCAAGTAGGAGTCGTTTGTAAGTTGGATGTTTGAAAGTAGGGGCCTGCCCTATATACTCAGCAGAAATTTGGGCCTCATGTGTTGTTGTGGCCACAACACTGTAAGCCCTCACAGGGCCCTGCTGTGAAATATTAGATCAAAAATTGTAATTACATGCCCCTGTTGAACAGGGGCAGAAAAATTGGGCCTTTGGTGGTGGTGGTGGTGCTGGTGCCACAACACTGTAAGTCCTCACTCACTCTTGGTGGGCACAGAAACGGGCCCTGCTGTGAAATATTAGATCAAGAATTGTAATTACATGCCCCTGTTGAACAGGGGCTGAAAAATTGGGCCTTAGGCACTGGTGCTGATGCCACAACACTGCAACCCCTCACAGATACTCTAGTTGGAACGCAGGAATGAGCCCTGCTGCAAAGTATTGCATCAAAAATTGTAATTACACGCCCCTGTTAAACAGGGGCTGAAAAATTGGGCCTTAGGCACTGGTGCCACAACACTGCAACTTCTCACAGAAACTCTAGTTGGAACGCAGGAATGAGCCCTGCTGCAAAGTATTGCATCAAAAATTGTAATTACACACCCCTGTTAAACAGGGGCTGAAAAATTGGGCCTTAGGCACTGGTGGCGGCGCCCAGAACCAAAAATGTTCTTATAAGTTATCAGCGTGATCATTGAGGAGGAAGAGGATAATTACTCAGGATAGTCAGTCAGCATCAGCATAGGCAGTCTTTGAAGGGATCTGAGATTTCAAAAAAATGATTCGGTTACATCAGCATCAGGTGCTTGGTAGCTGGTGGTGATCCAAGACTGATTCATTTTTATGAGGGTCAGTCGATCGACCGAGTCGGTGGACAGACGCACCCTGTGATCGGTTACAAAGTCTCCAACAGCACTGAATGTGCGTTCCGAAAGAACGCTGGATGCAGGACAGGCCAGTAGCTCAATTGCATACTGTGCAAGCTCTGGCCAGTGATCCATCTTCAAGACCCAGTAACCCAGAGGATTTTCGTGGGAAAGGTGTCCAAGTCAGATCTTGCCCCTAGGTATTCCTGCACCATGTAAAACAGACGCTGGCGATGGTTGCTGGAACCGATCATACCTTGGAGCTGCGGACTAAAAAATTGTCTGAACGCATCGGTCAGACGGCCACCTTCTCCACCGCTCCTTCTTTGACTGACCGAAGCCTCAGCAACACGTTGTCCAGGAACAGGAGTTTGTAACCTCCCAGTCTCTGGGAACGCATTGCACAGGCCTTTCTGCAAGGCCTCCCGAAGATGTTTCATCCTCTGCTCCCTCTGCGACGGCAAGATAAGGTCCGCAACCTTACCCTTGTAATGTGGATCAAGGAGGGTTGCCAGCCAGTATTGGTCCTTCTCCTTCATACCACGAATACGAGGATCCTTACGCAGGCTTCGCAGGATCCAGGAGGCCATGCAGCGTAGGTTTGCTGAGGCATTCGGTCCGGAGTCCTCTGGGTCACTAAGGACGACATGGTCCGCAGCCACCTCCTCCCAGCCACGTACAAGTCCATGTGTTTCTTGGGACTGATCCCTTAAAGACTGCTGCTGATGCTGAGTGCCAGGCTCCACCTCCATACTGACACAATCCTCCTCCTACTCCTCGTCCTCTTCCTGTGTGATCGGCGGGCACGCAGAAACACTGTCTGGATAAAGGGGGCCTTGAGAGCTAAGGAAGTCCTCCTCTTCCTGCCTCTGTTCTGCCTCAAATGCCCTGTCCATTATTCCACGCAGCGTGTGCTCCAACAGGTGGACAAGGGGCACAGTGTCACTGATGCATGCACTGTCACTGCTCACCATCCTCGTGGCCTCCTCAAATGGTGACAGGACAGTGCATTCATCCCTGATCATGGCGTGGGGAAAAAACCAAGCTCCCCTGATCCTGTCCTGGTGCCATAGTCGCACAGGTACTGATTGATGGCCCTCTGCTGCATGTGCAGCCGCTGCAGCATGGCCAACGTTGAGTTCCACCTGGTGGGCGAGTCACAGATTAGGCGGTTCTTGGGCAGGTTAAACTCTTTTTGGAGATCCGCCAGCTGAGCACTGGCATTATATGACCGGCTGGAAATGCACACAGACTTTCCTGGCCTGCCTCAGGACATCCTGTAAGCCCGGGTACCTGCCCAAGAACCGCTGCACCACCAAGTTAAGGACGTGAGCCAAACAGGGCACATGGGTCATTTTTCCCTGTCGGAGGGCAGAGAGGAGGTTGGTGCCATTGTCGCAAACCACCATCCCTGCCTTAAGTTGGCGTGGCGTCAACCACCTCTGAATCTGCCCCTGCAGAGCTGACAGAACCTCTGCCCCAGTGTGGCTCCTGTCCCCCAAGCACACCAGCTCAAGCACCGCATGGCATCTTTTGGCCTGCATACTTGCGTAGCCCCTTGAACACCTACAGAGCACCGCTGGTTCTGAGGATAAAGCACAGGAAGAGGCCACGGAGGAAGAAGAAGAGGAGGGGGTGGAGGAGAGAGGTGTGTCACAATCATTAGTAGTGGCATTTTGGAGGTGTGGTGGCCTCCAACACTACTGCACCTTGTCCTGCATCCTTCCCAGCTGCCAGCAGAGTCACCCAATGCGTGGTGAAACTTAGGTAACGTCCCTGTCCATGCCTGCTGGACCATGAGTCAGCAGTAATATGCACCTTACCGCTGACCGCCCTGTCCAGCGAGGCATGGACATTGCCTTCCACATGCCGGTAGAGAGCCGGAATCGCCTTCTGTGAGAAAAAGTGGCGTTTGGGTACCTGCCACTGAGGAACCGCACATTTCACAAACTCACGGAAGAGGGCAGAGTCTACCAACTGAAAAGGCAGCAGTTGAAGTGCTAGAAATTTTGCCAAACTAGCATTCAACCGCTGGGCATGTGGATGGCTGGGAGCGAACTTCTTTTGGCGGTGCAGCAGCTGGGGCAGGGAAATTTGCCTGGTACAATCTGACGTCGGTGTACCAAAAGCAGATTGCTCACAAGTACTTGGCTGTGACACACCTAATTCTACACCTTCATTCCTCTCAGTGCAGGTCTCAGAGAGGACTGAACGTATAGTGGGGTTGGAGATCTCAGCTGATGAGTAGCAAGGAGAGGTCCTCTTTGTTCTTTGGTGTGGGTCTTTTAGATACGCTTGCCAACGAACTGCATGGCAGGTCAACATATGTCTGGTCAAGCATGTGGTGCCCAAGCGGGAGATGTTTTGGCCACGCGAGATATGCTTGAGACATATGTTGCAAATAGCAGTGGCGCGATCTGCTGCACTCATCTCAAAAAAGCCCACACCAAAGAACTTTTTGAATAACGTGCAGAGACTGCAGCGCCATGCACATGCGGAGCTTTGGGGTGTGATGTAGTCAGTGTGCTGCCCTTAGGCTGGCCCCTGGAGGGCATCCTGCCTCGTTGGTGATGTGCCTCCTCCTCCTCCTCCTCTCTCCTATCAGGCACCCACGTTGAGTCAGTGACCTCATCACCCCCTCCCTCCTCATCACTGGAGCAAACCTGGCAGTATGCTGCAGCAGGGGGAGCATGACTGCCAGATTGCTGTCCTTCTTGGGCACCCCCTCTGTCCGTGCTCACGTTACTGCCTTCATCTAGCTCAGTATCATCATCAGAGCCTTCCAAACGCTGGGCATCCTCCTGGAGCATGTACCCAACACTGTGGTCAAACAGTTCGAGGGACTCCTCAGGAGGACATGGTGGGGCTAGGGAAGGAGTCACTGATGACATTGAGCCGAGGGAAGAGGTCGCTGCTGTGCCAGGTACCCTGAGCATGGGTGAGAGAGGATGAGGAGGATGAGGATGGCTTGGTCATCCACTCGACAAAGTCTTCCGCATGTTGCGGCTCAACACGGCCAGCTGCCGAAAAAAAGGCCAAGCGTGTCCCACAGCCACGTGCTGATGAGGATGCACCGTCTCCACGACCAGCACTGTTGCCTCTAGACAAAGAGCCTGCTTGCCCTCTTTTATTGTCTTGTGACTGTCTGCCTCTCCTTGTTGGCCTTCCAGACATACTAATGACCTGTAGCTGCACTAAGCTGGGATATTATTATTATTATTATTATACAGGATCTATATAGCGCCGACAGTTTACGCAGCGCTTTACAACAACATTAGGGCAGACAGTACAAGTACAATACAATTCAATACAGGAGGAATCAGAGGGCCCTGCTCGTTAGAGCTTACAATCTAGGAGGGAGGGTCAAGTTATACAAAAGGGTAATAGCTGTGGGGGATGAGCTAATGGAGAAAATAATGCAGTTGTTAGATGGAGGCAGGATAGGCCTCTCTGAAGAGGAAAGTCTTCAGGGATCGTCTAAAAGTGGATAAATTTGGAGACAGTCTGACAGATTGGGGTAGGGAATTCCAGAGGATGGGCGAGGCTCGGGAGAAGTCCTGGAGGCGGATATGGGAGGAGGTGATGAGGGAGCTAGAGAGCAGGAGATCTTGGGAGGAACGGAGATGGCGTTTAGGTTGGTATTTTGAGACTAGGTTAGTGATGTAGCTGGGGGCACAGTTGTGGATGGCTTTGTAACTTATTGTTAGTATTTTGAATTTAATTCGTTGGGCGAGTGGCAGCCAATGGAGGGATTGGCAGAGAGGGGTAGCAGACACTGATCGGTTTGTAAGGTGGATGAGTCTGGCAGCAGCATTCATGATGGACTGAAGGGGGGATAGTCTATTTAAAGGTAAGCCAATGAGGAGTGAGTTGCAGTAGTCAAGGCGAGAGATAACCAGGGAGTGAATCAGGAGCTTTGTAGTTTCACTGGTTAGAAAGGGACGTAGTTTAGAGATGTTGCGGAGGTTGAGGCGGCAAGCTTTGGAAAGTGATTGGATGTGGGGCTGAAAGGAGAGTTCAGAATCTAGGATAACACCTAGCACCCTGACATGTGTGGACGGGTGGATGGTTTTGCCATTGCTCTTGACAGAGAAGTCAGGGGAAGTGGCACGTGGGGGAGGAAATATTATAAGCTCAGTTTTGGACAAGTTGAGTTTGAGGAAGTGGTGTGACATCCATACAGATATGTTGGTTAGTAAGTTAGTGATGCATGAAGAGACTGATGGAGTGAGTTGAGGGGTGGAGAGATAGATTTGTGTGTCATCAGCATAGAAATGATATTGAAAGCCATGAGAGGCTATCAGCTGACCCAGGGAAGAGGTGTAGATTGAAAATAAAAGAGGTCCAAGAACAGAACCTTATGGGACCCCGACAGAGAAGGGAAGAGGAGTGGAGGAAGTAGAATTGTAAGTGACACTGAAGGTGCGTTGGGATAGGTAGGATGAGAGCCACTGAAGAGCACAGTCACGGAGACCGATGGAGTGAAGTTTTTTGAGGAGGAGGGGGTGGTCAACCGTGTCAAAGGCAGCTGAAAGATCCAGAAGTAGGAGTACAGAATAGTGTCCGTTGGTTTTTGCAGTTAGTAGGTCATTTGTGAGTTTTAAAAGAGCAGTTTCTGTGGAGTGTTGAGGGCGAAATCCAGATTGAAGGGGATCAAGAAGGTTGTTTTTAATGAGGTGGTCACTCAGTTGGTTGTAAACCAGGCGTTCAAGGAGTTTAGAGGAAAAGGGGAGGAAGGAGATAGGGCGTAGGTTGTTAAGATTGGTAGGGTCCAAGGATGGTTTTTTGAGTATGGGAGTGACCAGTGCATGTTTTAGAGCATCGGGGAAGACGCCAGAGGTGAGGGAGAGATTGAAGATGTGGGTTAGAGAGTGTAGGATGGGGTCAGAGGGTGACCGTAGCATTTGAGAGGGAACAGGGTCCAGGGGACAGGTAGTTAGGTGGGCGATAGAAAGGAGTTTAGCAACTTCGTCTGGAGTAGTAGATTTGAATAGAGGTAGTGTCAGTTGTATCTGTTGACATGGGGTCTTAGCTGGGGGAGATATCTGTAGAGTGGAGATTTCATCACGGATTGTATCAATCTTGTTTTTGAAGTGATTAGCGATTTCCTGGGCAGTGAGTAAATCAGTGGGGGGAGGCGGTGGAGGACAAAGTAGAGAGTTGAAGGTAGAGAAGAGTTTACGGGGATTGGATGAGAAGGTATTAATAAGAGTTGTAAAATAGGTTTGCTTGGCAGTGTGGAGGAAAGAATAGTATTTTTGGAGGGCAGATTTGTATTGGTTGAAGTCTTTGAGAGACTTAGTCTTGTGCCACAGACGCTCAAGAGCGCGACTACGTTTTTTGAGAATTTTAGTGTCATCTGTTTGCCAGGGTTGTAGGGGTCGAGGCCTGATTCTGCGTGTAGTGAGGGGAGCGAGCTTGTCCAGGGTGGAGGACAGAGATTTATTGTAGATGGATATGGCTTGGTTGGGGCAGGACAGGGGGGAGATTTTGTCATAGAGGTGGTCGGTAGCAGAGTAGAGGAGAGAGGAGTTGAAGTTGCGAAAGTTTCTACGGGTGACGGTTAGGCGATTGTAGGGAAAGGTGGTGGAAGACAGGGGGAGAGAGAAACTAATAAGGTGGTGGTCGGAGAGAGGAAAAGGATTGTTTGCGAAGTTGCATGGAGTGCATAGGTAGGAGAATACAAGGTCAAGGGTGTTGCCATCAGAGTGAGTAGAAGCCTGTACCCATTGCTTCAGGTCAAATGAAGAGGTTAGACTAAGAAGTTTAGAAGTAGCAGGAATGTTTGTATTAGCAGGGATGTTGAAATCACCGTGAAGGATTGTGGGAATTTCCGAAGAGAGAAAGTAGGGTAGCCAGGCAGAAAACTCATCAAGGAAAGTCGATAATGGTCCAGGGGGCCGGTAGATCACAGCAATTCTTAGGGAGGTCATATATATATATGTACTGATACTGCAGCTAGCAAAATCAACTGCCTGCCTGTAGTGTGAGAACACCACCAACCTTCTACAGGTATCTTTAGCTGAACACTGTGCAGAGCTCGCAAAAAACTAACTTGTAGCTTATTTAGCTGCCTGCAGTAGTGATAGGATCAGGAAAACACCACCAACCTTCTACAGGTAGCTTTAGGTGAACACTGTGCAGAGCTCACCAAAAACTAACTTGTAGCTTATTTAGCTGCCTGCGGTAGTGATGGGATCAGGAAAACACCACCAACCTTCTACAGGTAGCTTTAGCTGAACACTGTGCAGAGCTCGCTAAAAAACTAACTTGTAGCTTATTTAGCTGCCTGCGGTAGTGATAGGATCAGGAAAACACCACCAACCTTCTACAGGTAGCTTTAGCTGAACACTGTGCAGAGCTCGCACTACACTAACTTGTAGCTTATTTAGCTGCCTGCGGTAGTGATAGGATCAGGAAAATACCACCAACCTTCTACAGGTAGCTTTAGGTGAACACTGTGCAGAGCTCACCAAAAACTAACTTGTAGCTTATTTAGCTGCCTGCGGTAGTGATGGGATCAGGAAAACACCACCAACCTTCTACAGGTAGCTTTAGCTGAACACTGTGCAGAGCTCGCTAAAAAACTAACTTGTAGCTTATTTAGCTGCCTGCGGTAGTGATAGGATCAGGAAAACACCACCAACCTTCTACAGGTAGCTTTAGCTGAACACTGTGCAGAGCTCGCACTACACTAACTTGTAGCTTATTTAGCTGCCTGCGGTAGTGATAGGATCAGGAAAACACCACCAACCTTCTACAGGTAGCTTTAGGTGAACACTGTGCAGAGCTCACCAAAAACTAACTTGTAGCTTATTTAGCTGCCTGCGGTAGTGATGGGATCAGGAAAACACCACCAACCTTCTACAGGTAGCTTTAGCTGAACCATGTGCAGAGCTCGCTAAAAAACTAACTTGTAGCTTATTTAGCTGCCTGCGGTAGTGATAGGATCAGGAAAACACCACCAACCTTCTACAGGTAGCTTTAGCTGAACACTGTGCAGAGCTCGCACTACACTAACTTGTAGCTTATTTAGCTGCCTGCGGTAGTGATAGGATCAGGAAAACACCACCAACCTTCAACAGGTAGCTTTAGCTGAACACTGTGCAGAACTCGCAAAAAAATAACCTGTAGGTTTAGCTGAACACTGTGAGGAGGACGCACTACACTAACTTGTAGCTTTAGCTGAACACTGTGCAGAGGTCGCACTACACTAACTTGTAGTTTTAGCTGAACACTGTGAGGAGGACGCACTACACTAACTTGTAGCTTTAGCTGAACACTGTGTAGAGGTCACATTACACTAACTTGTAGTCTTAGCTAAACACTGTGAGGAGGATGCACTAAACTAACTTGTAGCTTTAGCTGAAAACTGTGCAGAGGTCGCCCTACACTAACTTGTAGTTTTCGCTGAACACTGCGAGGAGGACACACTACACCAACTTGTAGCTTTAGCTGAACACTGTGAGGAGGACGCACTACCCTAACTTGTAGCTTTAGCTGAACACTGTGCAGAGGTCACACTAAACTAACTTGTAGCTTTAGCTGAACACTGTGAGGAGGATGCACTACACTAACTTGTAGCTTTAGCTGAACACTGTGCAGAACTCGCAAAAAAATAACCTGTAGGTTTAGCTGAACACTGTGAGGAGGACGCACTACCCTAACTTGTAGCTTTAGCTGAACACTGTGCAGAGGTCACACTAAACTAACTTGTAGCTTTAGCTGAACACTGTAAGGAGGACGCACTACACTAACTTGTAGCTTTAGCTGAACACTGTGCAGAGGTCTCACTACACTAACTTGTAGTTTTAGCTGAACACTGTGAGGAGGACGCACTACACTAACTTGTAGCTTTAGCTAAACACTGTGCAGAGGTCGCACTACACTAACTTGTAGTTGTAGCTGGACACTGTGAGGAGGACACACTACACTAACTTGTAGCTTTAGCTGAACACTGTGCAGAGGTCGCACTACAATAACTTGTAGTTTTCGCTGAACACTGTGAGGAGGACGCACTACACCAACTTGTAGCTTTAGCTGAACACTGTGAGGTGGACGCACTACCCTAACTTGTAGCTTTAGCTGAACACTGTGCAGAGCTCACACTAAACTAACTTGTAGCTGTGCTGAACACTGTGAGGAGGACACACTACGCTAACTTGTAGCTTTAGCTGAACACTGTGCAGGGGTCTCACTACACTAACTTGTAGTTTTAGCTGAACACTGTGAGGAGGATGCACTACACTAACTTGTAGCTTTAGCTGAACACTGTGCAGAGGTCGCAGTACACTAACTTGTAGTTTTAGCTGAACACTGTGAGGAGGACGCACTACCCTAACTGGTAGCTTTAGCTGAACACTGTGAGGAGGACGCACTACCCTAATTTGTAGTTTTAGCTGAACACTGTGCAGAGGTCACACTAAACTAACTTGTAGCTTTAACTGAACACTGTGAGGAGGACACACTACACTAACTGTAAATAGTCTAGCTGCCTGACTGTGGTACTAATAGGATCAAAAGAACACCAGCAATTTTCTTCAGGTAGCTGTAAATACTGTAACAAGACTACCCTGCCTGTCAGTAGGAAGATAACAGGAACGGATCTAGTTAAACTGAATACAGTGTATATATATATATATATATATATATATATATATACAACACCTGGGATGCATATATATACACAATACACTGTAAGTGCAGCTAACTCACTGACTGTCCTGCCTAATCTAGCTAACTCAAATGAAATGATACTGTCTCTCTGTCTATCTAAGCACGCCGGAACACACTACACAGGGCCGCCGTGCAGGCGGCCTTATATAGTGTGGGGCGTGTTCTAAACCCCCTGAGCCATAATTGGCCAAAACCACCCTGGCTTTGGCCAATTACAGCTCTCTCTACCGATGGCGCTGTGATTGGCCAAGCATGCGGGTCATAGGGCATGCTTGACCAATCATCATCCAGCAATGCACTGTGATGCCACAGTGAATTATGGGCCGTGACGCGCCACACGAATTTGGTGCGAATGGCCCATATCGTTCGCAATTCGACGAATGATCGAACAGCCGATGTTCGAGTCGAACATGGGTTCGACTCGAACGCGAAGCTCATCCCTAGTCACCGCGTTCAGAACGATCGGATTTTCCGACAACTTTGTGTGACCGTGTGTATGCAAGACAAGTTTGAGCCAACATCCCTCGGAAAAAATCCATGGATTTTGTTGTCGGAATGTCTGATCAATGTCTGACCGTGTGTACAGGGCATAAGTGTGAGTAGCCATTTGGCTGATTTTAATTAAATATACCATTCGTTGCATCTTCTGCTGCACAGTTTTTGGCGCACCTTGCTTTTCTCCCATCACATCTGTACCAGTACACAAAACATCTGCAATTGTGCAAATCTGCAAAACTCCTGGCAAACAGATGACACCAGAAGTCTCAGAAAACGTAGCCGCGCTCTTGAGCGCCTGTGGCATAAGACTATGCCCCGTACACACCGTAGGACTTTGTTCGGACATTCCGACAACAAAATCCTAGGATTTTTTCCGACGGATGTTGGCTCAAACTTGTCTTGCATACACACGGTCACACAAAGTTGTCTGAAAATCCGATCGTTCTAAACGCGGTGATGTAAAACACGTATGTCAGGACTATAAACGGGGCAGTGGCCAATAGCTTTCATCTCTTTATTCATTCTGAGCATGCGTGGCACTTTATCCATCGGATTTGTGTACACACAATCGGAAATTCCGACAACGGATTTTGTTGTCGTAAAATTTTATATCCTGCTCTCAAACTTTGTGTGTCGGAAAATCCGATGGAAAATGTGTGATGGAGCCTACACACGGTCAGAATTTCCGACAACAAGGTCCTATCGCACATTTTCCGTCTGGAAATCCGACTGTGTGTACGGGGCATTAGACCCAGGAAGACTTCACACAATATAAATCTGCCCTTCTAAAATACTACTCCTGCCTTCACACTGCCAAACAGACCTACTTTATCACACTCATTAACACCTTCTCATCCAGTCCAAGTCAACTCTTCTCTACCTTCAACACTCTACTCTGTCCTCCACTGCCTCCACCCACCAACTCACTTACTGCCCGGGAGATTGCCAATCACTTCAAAACTAAGATTGATACAATTCATGAGGAGATCACCTCCACAGATACAATCATTACTTCCCTCATTTAACCCTGCTACTATTACTGAGGTTGCTAAACTTTTATCTTTTTTTTTTTTTTTTTTTTTTTTATCCACTTCAGCGAAAGTTTACCGAGAGACATTATTTCAACTTTGTGTCAAACTTTATCTCTTCTCCTTTTTCACATCATTGTGGATTGTTTCCGTCACATCTTTATTATTTTTCCTTTCTAGGATATTCTTAAATATTTTTAAAAACCGGCGACAAAACGCCTTCTATAATTATAAACCCTATTATTATCTTAGTCTCTCTCAGTCCCTCTTATTTTATGTTCTTATTTTGCCATTTCTAGTGATATCTTTCAGTCGTGGGTTACCTATTCCTTGGATTTCAAATATTTCCCTCCCAGGGGTGAAGAGATTCGATCCTGTGAGTGCTAATAGTGGTGAATTATATTTCCATTCATTCTTTAAGTGAATGGTGTCCCAGATTTTAAATACATTTTTTGTTATTTCGTGCGTGTCGGTGTCCAATAGTCTATATTTCCGTGGAATCCAAATATTCTTATGTAGTGTGGCTCCACTTATTGTGTTTTCCATTTCCACCCATTTTTTTTCATTTTTCTCATTTGTCCACTCTAACATTCGTGTTAAAACTATGGCTTTATAGTACCTACTTATATCTGGGAGGGCAAGACCCCCATGCTCCTTTTTCCTTGTGATCAGCGTGTATTTAATTCTTGGTTTTTTATTAAGCCATATGTATTTTAGCAGGATTGTTTTAATTATTTTAAAAAAGCTCTGCGGGATTTTTACTGGTAACATCTGTAATCTGTAGTTTATTTTAGGTAATATCGTCATCTTAAACATATTTATTCTTCCAATCCATGAAAGTGGCTGTATTCTTAACTTTTTCATTTCTTCTTTGACCTCATTGATCAGTGGAATAAAGTTTGCCTGATAAATTTTTTCGACTCTAGGAGTTATTTTAATTCCAAGGTAATTTAGTTCTTTTACCCAAGTGAATGGGAATTCTTTTTGTAAAAACTGAACTTCCTTTTTCTCTAGACCTATGTTTAATATTTCCGTTTTTATTGGATTAATTTTGAAGTTTGACAGTTCTCCGTATTTTTTAATTTCTTTCAGTATGTTTGGGAGTGACACTCTTGGGTTGGATACGTACATCAAGATGTCGTCCGCGTAGGCAGCGATCTTATGCTCTTTTCCTCCTAGTTTCGCTCCTTCTACCTCTTTGTTATTGCGGAGTGTTGCTAATAGTGGTTCTAAGGCCAATACATATAATAGTGGAGACAATGGACAGCCTTGCCGTGTTCCATTCTGCATCTTAATTTTTGGAGAGAGTCTACCATTTACTTTTACGACTGCTGTCGGGCCATTATACAAATTTGTTATCCACTTCATCATTTTTGTCCCAATACCCAAGTGCCGCAATGTATCCATCATGAAACCCCAGTCTACCCTGTCAAATGCTTTTTCTGCATCCAATGACAGGAATAGAACTGGGGTCTCATTCTGCACCTTCTTGTGCAACATCAATAATGATTTTAGGCTGTTGTCCCGCCCCTCTCTCCCCGGGACAAAACCAGTTTGGTCCGGGTTGATCCACAGTGGGATTAGTTTTTTTATCCTAGTGGCCAGGATCTTGGAGTACAGCTTCGTATCAGCGTTCAATAGGGCTATTGGCCTGTAACTTGAGCAGTTAACTTTGTCTTTCCCTTCTTTTGGTAGTATTGTAATATGAGCTAATAACGATTCACTTCTTATTTCTTCATCTTCCCCTAAGGAATTCATATATTCTAATAGTTTTGGAGTCAGCTGTTCTTCAAATTTTTTATAGTATTTGACCGTAAACCCGTCTGGTCCTGGGCTTTTTCCTACGGGAGTTTCCTTTAATGCCAGTTTTACCTCTTCATGCGTAATATTTTTTTCCAATTCTTCTAGTTGGTCTATTTTTAGTTTTGGTAAGTTTGCTTTTTTTAAATATTCTTGTATCTTCTTTGTTCTTGTATTCGCTTCTTTCCAACTTTCCTGTCCTTTTATTGCATAAAGGGAGCTGAAGTATTTTTGAAATGTTATCGCTATATCTGTAGTTTTATTTACCACTTCTCCTTTTTCATTTTTGATCTTCTCAATGTAATTCAGAGACTTCTTTTTTTTTACCAGATTTGCTAGGTATTTTCCTGGTTTATTACCCCATTTATATTTTTCTTGTACTACTCTGTTGTAGTCCTTCCTTTCTTCTTGTTCCATCCAGTCTTTTAATTGCTCTCTCTTTTGAGATAGTAGGCCGAAGATTTTGTTGTTTACTTGATTTTTGTGTTTTCGTTCCAATTCATAAATTTCTTTAATTATTTGCTGCATGTTTGTTTTCCTTTCCTGTTTTTTTCTTGCCCCTATAGCTATTAACTTGCCCCTAATAACAGATTTATGCGCCTCCCATATTGTTGCTTTCGATACCTCTGGTGTATCGTTTTCTTCAAAATATCTTTTAATTTCTTCTATGATGCTTTTTTCGGTCTCACTGTCTTCTAATAAAGTTTCGTTGATTCTCCATGGACCCCTTTCAAGGGCTTCTCCTTTTATTTTCATTCTCAAGATTACTGGGCTGTGGTCTGAGGCGGTTATTATGCCTATTTTTGTTTCTTCTATTTCTTCCAAGTTTCTATGTTGGACCATGATGTAATCCAATCTGGAGTAAATTTTGTGTACTGTTGAATAGAATGTGTAGTCCTTTGTGCTGGGGTGCTGAATTCTCCAAGGGTCTATTAGTTGCTGTTCATATAATGTTCTTTTTAATTTCTTTAGTTGATTTACCTCTTTGTCCCTTACTCTTGAGGTACTGTCCATTTTATTATCCATGCTGAAGTTGAAGTCTCCAGCTAGTATTAATTTTCCTTGCTTGAATTCCATTAGTATTTTAATTATATCTATCAAATATTTTTTAGGGTTCTTATTAGGACAGTAGACATTGGCCAATGTATATTTTACCCCGTATATAGTTCCTGTAATAAAAAGATATCGACCCTCCGGGTCTATTTTCCTTTGATCTATTAGAAAACGTACATTTTTCCCTATACCGATGGCTACTCCTTTGGCCCTTCTTATTGGCGAGTCTCCTTGATACCATGTTGGTATGTTTCTTGAATAAATTTTGGCACTTGAGTTTTGGGTTATATGCGTCTCCTGTAGGAAAATTATTTCTGCTTTACTTTTTTCAAGTTCTCGGAGGATGATGTTTCTCTTCCCTGGGGAATTTAGTCCTCGGACATTGTAAGAGATTATTTTTATGCTGTTTACGTTTTCCATTCTTGTGCCTTTTCTTCCCCGCCCGTCCTCCGGCCCTCCCCCCCACGCGGTCCCCCTAGGAGACCGGATGGAGGGGACACCCAGCGGACGCACGGGGTCTCCTCATCTCTTGTCTCAGAATAGGTGTGCCTATGTAACCACTCATGTGACTCAGACCTCTCCCTCCCCACCCTCCCTCCCCCTCCCCTCCCTCCTCCCACCCTCCCCCTCCCTTTTTTCTGATATGGGTTTTTTACCCCCATATTCTCTAGAGCTGAGAGCATTTTACTTTGTTTTGTGGGGCACGCTCTGCCCCCTCTGCTCTATTTATTGTGAGGCGGAGCTCTGTAAGACACCCTATTCCCCCCCTGCCTAAGCACTAATAGGGCGACCCCCTGTCCACTCCGTGAGTCCCTGTCTCCCTCTCCCTGCATTTTTGTTGTGTTTTACCAATCCTTTCACTTTCCTTTTTTCCCATCCCATCAACCCCAGCCCCCCCCCCTTTCCACTCTAAGGCCCCTTGCACCGTTGTGTGATATTTTCTCAGATATTAATTTCCCCGAGAGTCCACATCTTGATGTCTGATCCTTGAATTTACTTGCCACTGTAGGTCATCTCTTGCCGTTATTCGCTCCTGACTATTTGCATATTTTTCCAGTTCTGGGGAGGGGATTTCTAGTTTGTTGCAAAAGTCCGGAATCTCCTCTACATGTCTTAGCCTCGCACTTATTCCGTTTTTCCTTGCTATTAGACATGCTGGAAAACCCCAGTTGTATTGAATTTCTTGCTCCCGGAGGATTTCTAATAATGGCTTTAGTATCCGTCGTCTTTTCAGCGTTTCTTGAGATAGGTCTTGAAATATTTGTAATTTACCTCCCGCAAACTCTATTTGTGTTTTCCTCTTTAGGTTTATCCAGATCTGTTTTTTTTCTTCCCATTTTTCAAAGCGTACGATTACATCTCTAGGTGTTTCCCTTGCGAACCTTTGAGGTTTTTTTTCTCGAAAGACACTTTTTATTCCTATTGTGTTAGTTGTTTCCTTTCCCAAGATTTGGTTGAAGAGATTGTTCATTTTTTCTATTAGATTTTCTGCTTGTTCTGTTTCCGGTAACCCACGTATTCTCAAGTTTTTCTTTTTATCTCTATTTTCTTGCTCTTCTATTTTATATGATTGTTCCTGTTGTTCCCATTTTAATTTCTTTATTTCGTCTTCTAGTTCCTTTATGTTTTTTTGATGTAGGTCCACTTTGATCTCTACTTCTTCCACTCTGTTTAACATATATCCCATGTCTTTATGGAGTATTGACATCTCTGCTTTTAGGGAATTCTCTAGTGCCGTGAACATTTTTTCCATATCCTGTTTTGTTGGCAACTGTGGCCCTTGTTGTCCTTCCTCCTTTCCTCTGTCTTCCTCTCCCATTTCTGGCTCCATTCTGGGTTCTGAGAGGTGGCTGGTTTCTGTTTGTACTTTATACTGGCCTTTTTTATCCTTGTTGTCCTTCTCTTTTGTATCTATTTGTCTGCCCTTTGAGCCTACTTGTTTCTCTCCTTCTCCGATTCCTTGCTGTATATACCTGTTCATAGGGCCTGGACTTGGGCCTAGGCTGGTCCTAGGTGATTTTGGTATTGCTCCCGCACTTCTTGTTGTTTTCCCCTTCATGTTTGTTTCTATGGCTGGATTTATAAGAACTTCAAAGCTGCCTTCCAGAATACCCCTTGATTGGGGTCTCTTAATGATGAAAAAATCTCCCAGCCTTTTTAAATTGACTTATTTTTACTAATATTTCTTTTATTTCGTTCTCATACCCGGCATCCTCCCCACAATCCAATAATAGAAATAATTAATGAGATATGAGTAGTCCCCGTTTTCCAGAAGTTATGTTACTACCTTAAGTACATTAAGCATTCCTTGTTGCTGTTCAATTGTTTAAGCGTATTTAAGCTGAGAAAAAAAAAAAAAAAAAAAAAGCGCTCAAAAACGCTATTGCAAAAATGCTGAAAAAAGCTGGAAAAAGTTAAAAAAAAGAAAAAAAAAAAAAAAAAAAGTCACTGCAAAGACACCGGCGTCTTCACAGCGCTTTTCCAGCAGCCCGTGTGCATGGGGGCCCAGGTGCTCAGCAAAATAATTCAAATATTTTAGCGATATAATGCAATCTAATTCAAGTGTTCAGCAAGATGATTTATATATTCAGCAGTATAGTTTCAGTATGAGCTTATATGTTCCACATTTTTGTTACTATGAAATTTCTTCTTATTCTATAGTTTGTACTATCAAGCCTATAATTAGTACCATTTGCAAAAAAAAAAAAAAAAAAAAAAATTCACAAGAAAGGGAGATACTGCAGCAGCAGCAGCAGCAGGCAGGTGGGGGCTGGGAGACAACTCTTCAGTTGGCTTGTCTTTCTTTTACCTTCTCCTTCTCTTCTCCCCTGTTCCCCCCCCCTGTTTTTATTGTTTTTCTTAGCTCACTTGATTCTACTTTTTCAGCTCTTTCGCCTTTTCCCCTGCTTGTTCACTTCAAGACAATCGCAATAGAAGAAAAGAGCCAAAAGAGGAGAAAAAAAAAAAAAAAAAAAAAAATGCTCAAAAACGCTCAAAGACGCTATTGCAAAAACGCTGAAAAAAAAAAAAAATAAAAAAAAATAAATAAAAAAGTCACTGCAAAGCCACTGGCGTTTTCACAACGTTCTCCCAACAGCCCATGTGCATGAGGGCCCAGATGCTCATAAAAATAATTCAAATGTTTTGGCGGTATAATGCAATCTAATTCAAGTATTCAGCAAGATGATTTATATATTCAGCAGTATAGTTCCAGTATGAGCTTATATGTTCCACATTTTGTTACTATGAAATTTCTTCTTATTCTATAGTTTATACTGTCGAGCCTATAGTTGATACCATTTGCAAAAAACAAAAACAAAAAAAGACCAAAAAAAAAAAAAAAAAAAAAAAAAAGGATCACAAGAAAGGGAGATACTGCAGCAGCAGCAGCAGCAAGCAGGTGGGGGCTGGGAGACAACTCTTCCGTTGGCTTGTCTCTCATTCACCTTCTCCCTCTCCCCTGTTCCCCCCCTGTTTTTATTGTTTTTCTTAGCTCCCTTGATTCTACTTTTTCAGCTCTTTCGCCTTCATTTACTTTCATTTACTTTCGCTTTTTATTCCATTTTATTTCGTTTTATTTCAATATGTTCATTCCCTTTCCCTTTCTTTTGTTCTATTACTTTTCCTTTGCCTTTTCACTTCCAGACAATTGCAATAGAAAAAAAGCCAAAAAAAAAACAAAAAAAAAAACGGTACTTATCTTTTAGTTGTTGTTGAAGTTGGGACAAAAAGGGACACTCACTACAGCTTGTTGCAGACAGACGCAGGTACAAACTTCCTCTGGCTTACACCACAAGACAGCTCGGTGAGTGATGAGCAGGGGGGGCGGGGAGGGAAGCTACCTACACCTTCTCATCAGGCCGATCATTCCTCTCAGCTGCAGGGAGAGGGCTCTCAGGATCCTCACGCCGTGCACAGAGCCATTACCAGGCTCCTCCCTCCCGGCACCTGTGTGACGCTAAACTTTTATCTAACACTCATCTAACCGCCTGCCCCCTGGATAATGTTCCCTCACAAATGCTACGCTCACCCTCTGACTCGATTCTACACTCTCTAACTCACATTTTCAACCTCTCCCTCTCTTGTGGCATCTTCCCAAACTCTCTAAAACATGTGCTAGTCACCCCCATACTTAAAAAGCCCTCACTGGACCCCACCAATCTCAACAACTTACGTCCCATCTCCTTACTCTCCTTCTCCTCCAAACTTCTTGAAAGACTGGTCTACAACCGACTAAGCGACCATCTGACCATGAATAAACTTCTTGATCCCCTTCAGTCCCGGTTTTCGCCCTCAACACTCCATGGAAACTGCTCTCCTTAAACTCTCAAATGACCTACTAATGGCTAAAGCCAATGGACACTATTCTGTACTACTTCTCCTGGATCTCTCTGCTGCCTTTGACACAGTGGACCACCCCCTCCTCCTCAAAAAACTCCACTCCTTTGGTCTCCGTGACTGTACTCTTCGCTGGTTCTCATCCTACCTATCCCACCGCTCCTTCAGTGTCACTTACAACTCTACTTCCCCCTCTCCTCTTCCTTTCTCTGTTGGGGTCCCCCAAGGTTCTGTTCTTGGACCTCTCCTTTTTTCAATCTACACCACCTCCTTTGGTCAGTTGATTGCCTCCCACAGCTTTAAATATCATCTCTACACTGATGACACCCAAATCTATCTCTCCACCTCCCAGCTCTCTCCATCTGTCTCCTCACGCGTTACCAACTTACTAGCAGACATATCAGCCTGGATGTCACATCACTTCCTCAAACTCAACCTATCCAAAACCGAGCTCATGATATTTCCTCCCTCAGGTGCCACTTCCCCTGATTTCCCTGTCAATATCAATGGCTCAACTATCAACCCATCTCCCAATGCCAAGGTCCTAGGTGTAATCCTGGACTCTGAACTAACCTTTCGACCCCACATTCTATCACTATCCAAAACTTCCCGCCTCAATCTCCGCAACATCTCCAAGATACGCCCCTTCCTAATCAATGTCACCACAAAGCTTCTAATCCACTCCCTGGTCATCTCCCGCCTCGACTACTGCAACTCCCTCCTCATTGGTTTACCTCTAAATAGGCTATCCCCACTTCAGTCCATCATGAACGCTGCTGCCAGGCTCATCCACCTCACAAACCGCTCAGCGTCTGCTACACCCCTCTGCCAATCCCTCCATTGGCTGCCACTCAGTCACCAAATTAAATTCAAGATACTAACTATAACTTACAAAGCCATCCACAACCTGGCCCCCAGCTACATCTCTAACCTAGTCACAAAATACCAACCTAATCGTTCTCTTCGCTCCCCCCAAGACCTCCTGCTCTCAAACTCCCTTGTCACCTCATCCCATGCTCGCCTTCAGGACTTCTCCAGAGCCTCCCCCATCCTCTGGAATGCTCTACCCCAATCCGTCCGATTTTCTCCTACTTTATCCACCTTCAGACGATCCCTGAAAACTTATCTCTTCAGAGAAGCCTATCTGGCCCCCACCTAACAACTGTACATTTATCTTCTCAATCAGCACATCACCCACAGCTATTACCTCTTGTATCTCCTGACCTTCCCTCTTAGATTGTAAGCTCTAATCAGCAGGGCCCTCTGATTCCTACTGTATCAAAGTGTATAGTATTTGTACTGTCTACCCTCAAGTTGTAAAGCGATACGTAAACTGTTGGCGCTATATATATCCTATAATAATAATAATAATAATAATAATTGTGCAATAGTATAAAATTGTGACATCAAGTCCCACCAATAAATAAAAAAACATTTCAAGTGTCCCTGTCCCTCCCATGCTCGCGTTATGTCTTTGTGCCCATTGCATAAAATGAGTTAGAGAATGTATGGTGAGCTCTTCATTGTCTGTTGTGGGAATTCTTTCAGTATTCAGTCAATGAATGTGATGTAGAATATAGTGTAATATGTGCAGTGGTGTATTTAGGTTTTGTGCTGCCCTAGGCCTGACTAAATTCATACACCCCCTAATTTAAATATGACCCATCCTTCCTACCAAGGCAACACCCCTTCATATTTAAGACCCGCCCCAATCACCTGTAAACCACACCCCTTCCAGACCCCCACTCCCTAAATCCCCCCTAGCAGCAAAAATCCCCCTTTCAGCACTAATTCTCACCCTCATATAACCCCTTCAAGTACAAATCCCCCTTCTCAGCACAAACCCTTGCCTCAACCTCCCCTTTCCCAGTACAAATCCCCCCATTTCCCTCTCCCAGCATAAATTCCCACTCTTAGCAAAAATTCTCCCCCATCTCCCCCTCCTAGCATAAATTCCCCCTCTCTGCACAAACCCTCCCTCATGTCCCCCCCAGCATAAATACCCCCTCTTAGCAAAAATTCTCCCCCTCCCAGCATAAATCCCCCTTCTCAGCAAAAATCTGCCCCATCTCCCCCTCCCTGCATAAATTCCCACTCTCAGAAAAAATCCTCCCCATCTCAAAACTGTGCCTCTCCTTCTCTCCCCTCCCGGTACAACCCCCTCCACACAGCTGCTTCTCCTGTTCTGTAGGAGCAGCCCGCTCTGATGGGACTTGTAGTGCCCTCTGTGAGTGGCTGAGATATCGCAGCCTTGTATGCTGGGACTTGTAGTGCCCTTTGTGGGGGCTTAGATATGTCAGCCCGCTCTGCTGGGACCTGTAGTGCCCTATGTGGGGGCTGAGATATGGCAGCCCATTCTACTGGGACTTGTAGTGCCCTCTGTGGGTGGCTGAGATATCACAGCCTGCTCTGCTGGGACTTGTAGTGCCCTCTGTGGAGGGCTGAGATATGGCAGCCCACTCTGCTGGGACTTGTAATGCCCCCTGTGGGGGGCTGAGATATGGCAGCCTCATATGCTCTGACTTGTAGTGCCCTCCATGGGGGCTTAGATATGGCAGCCTGATCTGCTGGGACTTGTAGTGCCCTCTGTGGGGGGACTGAGGATTCCTCAGTCCCCCCCACAGTCTAGGGCACTACAAGTCCCAGCAGCATGGGCTGTCATATCTCAGACCCCCACAGAGGGCACTACAAGTCCCAGCAGAGTGGGTTGCCATATTTCAGCCCCCCACAGAGGGAACTACAAGTCCCAGCAAAGCAGGCTGCCATATCTCAGCCCCCTACAGAGTGCACTACAAGTCCCAGCAGAATGGGCTGCCATATTTCAGCCCCCCACAGAGGGCACTACAAGTCCCAGCAGAGCAGGCTGCCACCAGTCCTCCAAACACAGCATTAGGAGACTGCACAGCCTTCCACCCCCTGACACTCACTCCTTGGCTGCCTTACATTCCCTTCTTTCCCCTTACAATGTTGCTCTACCTGAGTCTGAGCGGCATGTCACACTGCATGGTGGGGCAGTGGGCTTGATTTTCCCTTCTCTAAAGACATGTCCTGGCTCCCAGACCCGGTGTTCTGTACAAATCTCCTACTCGCAGCACACAAGACTGCAGATCACTTCGCCACTGACCAGGCACCTAAATGGCTGTGGGTGGCGGCAGCCAGATCAATAGGCTGGGCATCAGCAGATGCGGCCGCCGACGCCGTGTGTGTGCACCCATATATTGTGCTTAGACATGCGGATGCTTTATCTGTGCGGGAGGAGGCCGCTGGAGCCGGAACTCGGGGGTACGGGTCGGGGGAGGTTTTCGTTGTGGGGGGAGGCTTTTTTTGCCCCCCCCACAAAGTGCCGCCCTAGGCCTGGGCCTTGTCAGCCTAGGCCAAGACACAGCACTGAATATGCGATTGTTCACTGTTTTATTGTAATAGAGTTTCCAAGTTGAAACGAATATCTGTTTTTTTTATCTCAATTTACGGCAGAGGTTATTCAGTTGTCATTAGATAGATAACAAAACGCCTGAAAAAAACCCAATAACTAGAGTTGTATATCTGATTACAAGCTAATGAATGTAGAATTAAATTTAGCTTTCTCCATATAAACCAATATTGCCATGCTCCATGTATTTTAGATCACAGCTGCTGTACAAAACAAGAAATGTGTCTATGTATCAATATACCACAATATATAGCACTTATCACCTTGATTTCCAGAAACTAAAATAAAGTGCTACAGTGCATTAATTGCAACACGATTCCAGTAACGTACAGAATGTAATCACCATACTGTGATGGCACTCTGAGTCTGGGTTCACTAGACATGTGCGGTTTGTTTCAAATTAAAATTTGGACTAATTTTTGTTTTTTGCAAATTCTGATGTTTAAGAATTTCAGAATTACAATAGTACCGAATTTAAACAAATCCAAAATAATGAAAAAAAAAATCAGACGAAATTCGAATTTGAATAGTTTTCAAATACTTTTCAAATACTTTTCATATTGAAATACTTTTCAAATTTGAAGTCAAGAAGTTTTCGAATTCGAATAGTTTTCAAATTCAAAAAGTTTTTGAATTTGAATATTTTTCCAATTTCTAAAGAGAATAAAATAGAATAGAAAATAAAGGAATAGAATTTAAAAAAATAATAGACTAGAAAAGAATATAACAGAAAATAAAAGAATGGAATATAACAAAGTAAAACAGAACAAACTAGAATAGAAAATAAAAGAACAGAATAGACTAAAATATAAGAGAAACAAACAGAATAGAAGAGAATAGAATAACATAGAATGAATATAACCATCTTCTGACATTTTGAATTTCAATAGAATAAATTTGAATTTGACTACATAAGAAAATAATAGAATAGAAAATAATCTAATAGAGAAAAAAAGAATAGAATAGACTATAATAGAATAGAAAATAGTAGAATAAAAAAAATAGAATAGAAAGAATATAACCATTTACCAAAATTCAAAAATAATCATTTCAAATTTTAATAGGACATAAAAGAATAGAATAGAAAATAACAGAATAGTATAAAAAAACAACATAATAGAATAGAAAGAATATTACCAGCTTCCGAAATTCGAATTTCTAATAGAATAAATTAGAATTTGAATAGAAAAGAATAGAAAGTAAAATAATAATAATTTAAACAAAAATAGAATAGAATAGATTAGAATATATAGAATATAACCATTTCTCAAAATTCAAATAAAATCAATTTGAATTTGAATAGAATAGAAAAGAATAGATTAGAATAGGAAGATGGTTATATTTATTATATTCTATTCTATTTTGTTGTTTTATTCTATACTATTGTGTTATTTTCTATTCTATTCCACTATATTCTTTCCTATTCTATTCAAATTTGAATTGATTCTATTTGAATTTTGGAAAATGGTTATATTATTTCTATTCTATTCTATTGTTTTTTTAATTCTATTATTTTCTATTTTATTTGAATTTCAGAAGATGGTTATAATCTTTCTATTTTATTCTTTTTTTATTCTATTCTATTCCTTTCTATTCTATTCCATTCTATTCTGTTCTTTTATTTTCTATCCTATTTTTTTTTCTGTTTTACTCTCTGATTTTATATTCTTTTATTTTCTGTTATACTCTTTTCTACTCTATTTTATTTTTTCTATTGTATTCCTTTATTTTCTATTCTATTTTATTCTCTTTGGAAAACTTTTCGAATTCTAAAGCTTTTCGAAAACAAATAAACAAAATGAATTCCAAATATGAATTAAAGGAATGAAACAAATTTAACTAAACAGATTCATGCGAATAATAAATCGAAACAAAACTAAACTAAACAAATTTTTTCGTTCTGCACATGTCTAGGGTTCACAGCATTGCCGCATGCAGCTCCTAGCAGGGGTTCGGTGCATCCTGGTTCACCATTTCAGGTACAATTTCAGCCCAAATTTTTGGCTTAATTCAGACCTGAAATGGACCAAAAGACACACAGGACCCCTGTGCAAATTCGCACCGGAGCCGCAGAGGAAATATGTGAACTGGCTCCATAGAGAGCCGGTCAATATCTCCTGCTATTGCAAATTGGATGCGGGGAACCCAGCCTCAAATTATGTAAAGCACATCACCTAAAATAAAGCTCTAGTTTATAAATCACAATACATGATTAGGTAAACTACAAAGTGCATTCTCCATCCCATCCTAACAGTTCATCAATAAAAGTCCATTCAGAGAATATTTTGTTCTAAATCCCCCAAAAAGTCTGTATACAGTATAAGCCACCAATTCTATTCATCTAATTTTAGGCTTGATGCGATTAAATTTAAATCAATATGAGGTAATACACTGGCCGATATGGGCCAGATGATAGCCATAAAGATAATACATAAATGTATTCGGAAAAGGTATGCAATGCAGCTAATGTAGGAAATGGTGGCTATTCATGTTTAAACATGTTTTAACATTTTAAACAATTAAAACAAAATGCAATGGAGTCTTGTGTGGTGAGCGTGCATACAGGCCATGGCGGTTGAATGCATTACTTATTGTTTTCTTTGAAACAATTGTACCTGCTAAATCCTGGTCTTCCTAAAGCTCTCCACAAGTGGCCCTTGGCTCTTGGACAACTTTTCTGATAATTCTTTTCACTTCTCTATCAGAAATCTTATGTTCTTTCTATTTCCGGATTATGGCTTCAGCAGTGCTCACTGGAACAGTCAGAAGTTTAGAAATCCTTCTGTAACCAATGCCGTCAGTATGTGTTACAACAATATGATTGTGAAGGTCTTGAGAGAGCTCTTTGCTTTTACCCATTATGAGATGTTTCTTGTATGACACCTTTGTAATGAGACACATTTTAATAGGCCATCATTTGAGACTGAACCAGTTGATATTACTGATAAGGGGCAGGATCATTTACTAATTACTGATAGATTTCAGCTGGTGTCTTGACTTTCTAAGGCTTTTTTGCACCTCCCTTTTTTCATGTGTTCAATACTTTTTCCCTGTGTCATTCCATTTTTTTACACATAACTTAATTTCTGAACTTATTTGTTTTGGTGTCTTTGTATGTATGGATTGCATGGGTTGTTACGGACATGTGGTGAAAATGTTATGTCAATAGCACCTTTAGAAAGTAGTTATGCTACCATGAAGGTCGTTGTGTAGGCACTTCCTGTTTAGAGTGACAACTCTCTATCCTTCTTTTACATTGTTTTCCTGAATTGTGGCCATTTTAGCATTTATATAACATGTACACTTCTGTCACCATCTGGAAACCCAGCCTGAGAAATGACATGCAGCCATTAGTAGAGTTCATGTAGATATGAAGTGGCTACAAAGAGATTGCAGATCAGAAGCATTAAGAAAATGAAAACAATTATATAACTTTTACAAAAATTATACATAATACATTTTCTTTTGCTGGGGCTTACATCTACTTTAGCCCCTTGATACCAACATAACACATACAGTATCTCACAAAACTGAGTACATCACCCACATTTTTGTAAATATTTTATTATATCTTTTCATGTGACAACACTGAAGAAATGACACTTTGCTACAATGTAAAGTAGTGAGTGCACAGCATGTATAACAGTTTTGCTGTCCCCTCAAAATAACTCAACACACAGCCATTAATGTCTAAACCACTGGCAACAAAAGTGAGTACACCTCTAAGTGAAAATGTCCAAATTGGGCCCAATTATCCATTTTCCCTCCCCGGTGTCATGTGACTCGTTAGTGTTACAAGGTCTCAGGTGTGAATGGGGAGCAGGTGTGTTAAATTTGGTGTTATCACTCTCACTCTCTCATACTGGTCACTGGGAGTTCAACATGGCACCTCATGGCAAAGAACTCTCTGAGGATCTGAAAAAAGAATTGTTGCTCTACATAAAGATGGCCTTGGCTATAAGAAGATTGCCAAGACCCTGAAACTAAGCTGCAGCATGGTGGTCAAGACCATACAGTGAATAAACAGGACAGGTTCCACTCAGAACAGGCTTCACCATGGTCGACCAAAGAAGTTGAGTGCACGTCCTCAGCATCATATCCAGAGGTTGTCTTTGGGAAATAGACATGTGAGCACTGCCAGCATTGCTGCATAGGTTGAAGGGGTGGAGGGTCAGCCTGTCATTGCTCAGACCATGCGCCGCACACTGCATTAAATTGGTCTGCATGGCTGTCATCCCAGAAGGAAGTCTTTTCTACAGATGATGCAGAAGACAGCTTGAAAACAGTTTGCTGAAAACAAGTAGACTAGGGTCATGGATTACTGGAATCATGTCCTGTGGTCTGATGAGACCAAGATAAACCTATTTGGTTCAGATGGTGTCAAGTGTGTGTGGTGGCAAACAGGTGAGGAGGACAAAGAAAAGTGTGTCTTGCCTACAGTCAAGCATGGTGGTTGGAGTGTCATGTCTGGGGCTGCGTGAGTGCTGCTGGCACTGGGAAGCTACAGTTCATTGAGGGAACCATGAATGCCAACATGTACCGTGACATACTGAAGCAGAGCATGATCCCCTCCCTTCAGAGACTGGGCCGTAAGGCAGTATTCCAACATGATAACAACCCCAAACCCACCTTCAAGATGACCCCTGCCTTGCTAAAGAAGCTGGGGATAAAGGTGATGGACTGGCCAAGCATATCTCCAGACCTAAACCCTATTGAGCATCTGTGGGGCATACTCAAATGGAAGGTGGAGGAGTGCAAGGTGTTGTTACACGAAAAGATATAATAAAATATTTACAAAAATGTGAGGGTTGTACTCACCTTTGTGAGATACTGTATATGTAGCAGCCACATAGGTGGGTTTTGTTCTGTAGCACCACATATTTGAAGCATGTTTTTGTGCTGGATTGTACTCTACAGAATGCCCTAAATATGGAGACTGAGCTGTCATTGACAGTTCTTGGTTTTGGACTAATGATCAGGAGCCAGGAGGACATGGTCACTGTGATAGCCACTTGTTATAGCTGCCTCCCATGAATCATTTTCTCTTCTGTGAAGAGAAGATAATTGTAACTCTCCCCCCTCAATAAGAGAAAAGTAAAAGATATGGCTGTTAAATTAAAGAAAATAGTTAGATCTAGGCATGATCTAGGTTAGTGTTAGTGTAAGAGTCAATGCCAGTGTCCGTGTTATTGTGTGTATGTTTAAGGTTTCTGGTCACTACTACTAGTACAAACAACAATTAATGCACACATACTGTATGCAGTATTCCCATGCACATCAAGAGTAAGGCTCCATTCACACCTAGGTGTTTGGAATAGCCGCGATTCCAAAAAGTGGCAAAAATCACGCAAATAAAATCACCGGACATGTGTACCCAAAAGAAGTTATAGACAATTGCAGCAAAATTGCACCGTGATTTGGGTTCCATTAAGAAGTAATGGCATTGCAAATGCGTCCCACATTTTGCCACAATTTGGAATCCCCGATTGCCTGCGATTGCAAATGCCTACATGTGAATGAAGCCTAAAGGCTCATTTACTTACTTGTAATGGCTTCAACACACATTAACGGCTAGTTTACATTTGCTTCAAAACATGGCTTCGGACACACTTTGTTAAAGCTCTCTGAACGCTAGTCAAAGCCCCTGTCACTAAATAAAATGGTTAGCTTACAGTCCTGTTTACACCTGCTTTTGGTTTGCTTTGCTTCTGGGTTCGCTTCAAAAATTATACCCCATGTAGCCTTAGTGGTGCTTCAAAGCATATTCAAAGCTTTCATAGAAGTCTATGGCAAAGCTCGCTTGAAGCCCCACTGAAGCCCCACCGAAGCCTCATCAAAGCCCCATGAAGCCTCACTGAAGCCCCATCGAAGCTTCACCAAAGTGTCATCGAAGCCCCACCGAAGCCTCATCGAAGCCCCATCGAAGCTCCACCAAAGCCCCATTGAAGCCCCACCAAAGACTCATCGAAGCCTCATCAAAGCACCAAGCAAAAAGCAAGTTGTAAACAGGATTGTAGGCTAACCATTCTATTTAGTGACAGGAGCTTTGACTGGCATTCAGAGAGCTTTAACAAAGCCTGTCCGAAGCCATGTTTTGAAGCGTAAACTAGCCCTAAGAGATTGAATTTTGGGATTTTCTTTGGTGGTGGGTCATAGTATTGGCAATAAATAATACAGCTAGAATTTAAAAAAATAATATTTTTTTTCTACTACTTTGGGCCACTTGTATTTTGACAATAAGAATAGAGCTTCTGTTTGGTCGTATTTGATCACCTCTGCGGTTTTTATTGTTTGTGCTATAAACAAAAAAAGAGCGACAATTTAAAACAAAAAAAACTATATTTTTTACTTTCTGCTATAAAACACATCCAATAAAAAATGTAAATAAAATCAAACTTCCTAATCAGTTTAGGCCAATATGTATTCTGCCACATATTTTTGGTAAAAAAATCCCAATAAGCATATATTGATTGGTTTGCGCAAAAGTTATAGCGTCTGCAAACTTTGGGATAGAATTTTATGGCATTTTTATTTAGTTACTTAATTTTACTAGCAATGGCGGTGATCACTGATTTTTAGCAGGACTGCGACATTGCAGCAGACAAATTAGACACCTGACACTTTTGACACTTTTCTGGGAATCAATGACAATTACAGTGATCAGTGCTAAAAATATGCACCGGTACTGTACTAATGACACTGGCAGGGCAGGGGTTAACATCAGGGGTGATCAAAGGGATAAGTGTGTCCCTAGGAGATTCTTACTAACTGTGTGGAGGATGGTCTGAGTGGATGAAGACAGAGATGCGTTTATGTGTGTTCCAAAATGCACATTAAACCACAAAAGTGTAAACCAGGCCTTAGGGTTTCTTTTAACTTCAGGCATCAGAGGTTGATTTACAAAAACTGGAGAGTGCAAAATCTTGGTGCAGCTGTGCATGGTAGCCAATCTGCTTCTAATTTCAGTTTGTTCAATTAAGCTTTGACATAGAGAAAATTATGACAAATATGATTTTAAGTGCAAAGTAATTAAAGAATAAACATTCCATAAATAGTATGTATTGCCTAACAAGATATAATCACATTTTGTTTATTGCCACAATGATCTGTCTAAAAATCTAGAGTTACCTTCAGTGGACTATGTTATTATTACATATGATGTACAGGTGTGGGGTTGGTGGCGCTACCTACTGGCAGGAGGATAAATATAGTGGCAATGTGCATGCCAGTGGTGAATGCATGTACAGAAGGGTTAGTTACCCTGATAATGCAGGCTCCATGCATCCATAACAATGTGCAAGAAAGGAAAAATAGAAAAAATTGTACAATGCACAAGTAAAAATAAATATTAAGTGAATCCCAATAAACCTCACATATATATGTGTGCATAAGAATAACATTGAGAAATAAGCCTCATGGGGTCCATGTACCATCAAAAAAACCTAGTGTCCAAAAAAAAAATGTATAAAACCCAAAACCAGCAAAGTCCAGTGACACATATGTGTAGTCATAAACCATATTAAAAAATCAGCATAAAGATGAAAAATATAAAGTATATATAAGAAAAAATATATTTCAAATATTAATGAAGCTCCAAAATAACCAGCAAAAAATCAAAAAAGTCCAAAGTGCTCAAGTAACTCTTGTGTTTAGAGAATCAAGTGACTTCTGTGCTCCCCCTGATGGGTCCCTACTCACCAGCTCCCTGCACCCCTGCAGGGGTAATGGGCATGTATACATAGCCTGGGATGGTTCCTGGTATCTCTGCTCATGGTCCGCATGTGGTATCTGTGGTCTGTAGGGCCTCAGCAGCTCACTCCACCCAGTAAGGGTATCCAAGGGAGTCTTCCTGGTCACTTTTCCCAAAGTTGATTCATCAGCTGTTCATAGTTAAATCCTCATAGATAGAGATAGGGCTTCCATTGTGTAGTATTTTAAAAAATAGTTATTAAAAGTTGTAAGCAAAAACAAAAAGTGTACCTGTACAGGGAGACCGGAAATGACATAGTAGCGTAGCCACGCTTTACGCGTTTTGTCATTGGACGTTGTCAAAGGCGGTGCCACCATACTAGTTGTCACGTCTAATAAGGTGAGCGGACATGCGGGCTCCTCCCCCTCCAACAAAAAATAACCAATAGCAGCAGTCATTAAACAGATGGAAAAAAGGAGTGTGAGAAACCTCTAAAGGGAAGCATAATGCGTGCGCACATACTGGCGCCATCATCCCTACAATCAAAAAGGATAAATTCTATAGAAAAAAAACGCCCCTATGCATCTGCGCTTATCTTATATAAAATATAACAGACATAAATACAAAGGAGGTATACAATCATGAATAACACATATATAGCATGCATATACCCAGATAACATCCAAGGGTAAACATAAGTGCATAATGAATAGACATGTGCACACTGAAATATTTTGTTTCGGAATTTCGTTTTCATCTGAAAAATAAATTTATTTAGTTACTCCCGAATTCGTTTTTATTTATTTTGTTTTTCGTTAAAAATTGCATTCGTCCGAAAATCCAAATTAAGGTCGAATCTGTCATTGAAGGCTTATGGTGTCTGTCGAATGTTCAAAGAAGATTCGACGGAGCAGCTAAACTGTAACAACGCTGTATAGTTTACCTGCTCCGTCGAATCTTCTTAGAACTTTCAACAGACACCATAAGCCAAAGTACGTGTGTACTTAGTTGTAGCTATTTTACTGCCCCTCCTCTTTGGTTACAATTAGTCAATGACATTCATCATCATCATTATTTTTATTTATCTTTTCTCCCCTACGTCGAATCTTTTCTCCCCTACGTCAAATCTTTTCTCTCTATGTCGAATCTTTTCTCTCTATGTAGAATAATCTTGGACTAATAGAGTTAAGGTTAGGCACATTCGACCACAGGTTTGATGGACACAGATTGTTATTGTCACCATCACGTCGAATCTCCTATCTATATCGAACTGTTGTAGCAACGAAAACGAAATTAAAGGGGTTGTAAAGGTAAAAATTTTTTCACCTTAATGCATTCTATGCATTAAGGTGAAAAAACTTTTGACAGTACCGCCGCCCCCAGCCCCCCCGTTTTACTTACCTGACGCCTCGAATCTTCGCTGCGCGTCCTCGTCATCTTCATTGCAGCTCAGCCTGGTCGCTGATTGGCTGCAGTGGATGGATTGAAAGCAGCGCAGCCATTGGCTCGCGCTGCTGTCAATCACATCCGATGACGCGGCGCGCCGGGGGGCGGGGCCGAGTGATACAGCGAGCGGCTATAGCCGCCGGCTGTATCACGGGAGCGCGCCCGCAAGCACTCACCACAATGCGAGCCCTCGCATTAAGGTGGTAAATGCTTGCGGGGAGGAGCTGAAACAGCCGCCGAGGGACCCCAGAAGACCAGGTTCGGGGCCACTCTGTGCAGAACGAGCTGCACAGTGAAGGTAAGTATAACATGTTTGTTATTTAAAAAAAAAAAAAAATAACTTTACAACCCCTTTAAAGCATTTGTTTATGTCGGATCTTTCATTTTTCGGATTCTGCACTTTCGTTATCGTTTGTTAAAACAATAACGAAAATACCTGAAATTCGGACGAAAATGCATTCGGATGAAAATGAATGCACATGTATAATAATGAACAAAAAAGGGGAATCATAAACAAGTCCCGTGTGGTCGTCCTAGGTAATGACTGCTGCTATTGGTTATTTTTTTTGGGAGGTGGAGGAGCCCCGCACGTCATTTCCGCTCTCCCTGTACAGGGACACTTTTTGTTTTTGCTTACAACTTTTAATAAATATTTTTTTAAATACTATACAATGGAAGCCCTATCTCTTTCTATGAGGATTTAACTATGAACAGCTGACGATTCAACTTTGGGAAAAGTGACCAGGAAGACTCCCTTGGATACCCCTACTGGGTGGAGTGAGCTGCTGAGGCCCTACAGACCACAGATACCACATGCGGACCACGATGAGAGATACCAGGAACCATCCCAGGCTATCTATACATGCCCATTACCCCTGCAGGGGTGCAGGGAGCTGGTGAGTAGGGACCCATCAGGGGGAGCACAGAAGTCACTTGATTCTCTGAACACAAGAGTCACTTGAGCACTTTGCACTTTTTTGATTTTTTGCTGGTCATTTTGGAGCTTCATTAATATTTTATTTTTTTTTTCTTATATATACTTTATATTTTTCATCTTTTTGCTGATTTTTTATTACGGTTTATGACTACACATATGTGTCACTGGACTTTGCTGGTTTTGGGTTTTATACATATATATTTTTGCACATAATGTATATATACTTTTTATTTTTTGGACACTAGGTTTTTTTGATGGTACATGGACCCCATGAGGCTTATTTCTCAATGTTATTCTTATGCACACATATATATATATGTGAGGTTTATTGGAATTCACTTAATTCACTTAATATTTATTGCAGCCTCCCCTAATAACTGATTAGGGGAGGCTGCAACCTGTTATAATATTGTTATATTGTTATAATACTGTTGCTATTTTCTCTATATTTATGTTATTATTACATAGTCACAACATTCAATTTTGTCTACATGTCCCCATGCAACAATGGAAAAATAAAAATTTCTCACCTGGCACAAAAGATATATCAGGGGGTTGTAGAAACATAAAGTTCCAAGATCAAAAGCAATAAAAAAATATAATGAACAAAGCTAATTTTTTCCCTTATCTCATAATATGAAAATAGCTTGGAAATTTTGAACACAAGAGTTATGCTTTACATAGAAAGGCCTGCTTTCCCACAAACCAAGCATATGACTAGTAGTTCGTAAAATTTCTTGCAGTCCAGGGTTCTTTTTTACGGACAGTCACAGAGCAGTTCGTTTTTTAATTTACTGTAGAAACTGAAGTACCACGGTAAAGCATTACATATAGTTACATAGTTACATAGTAGGTGAGGTTGAAAAAAGACACAAGTCCATCAAGTCCAACCTATGTGTGTGATAATGTGTCAGTATTTCATTACATATCCCTGTATGTTGCGGTCATTCAGGTGATTATCTAATAGTTTCTTGAAGCTTTCAATGCTCCCCGCTGAGACCACCGCCTGTGGAAGGGAATTCCACATCCTTGCCGCTCTTACAGTAAAGAACCCTCTACGTAGTTTAAGGTTAAACCTCTTTTCTTCTAATTGTAATGAGTGGCCACGAGTCTTATTAAACTCTCTTCTGCGAAAAAGTTTTATCCCTATTGTGGGGTCACCAGTACAGCATTTGTAAATTGAAATCATATCCCCTCTCAAGCGTCTCTTCTCCAGAGAGAATAAGTTCAGAGCTCGCAACCTTTCCTCATAACTAAGATCCTCCAGACCCTTTATTAGCTTTGTTGCCCTTCTTTGTACTCGCTCCATTTCCAGTACATCCCTCCTGAGGACTGGTGCCCAGAACTGGACAGCATACTCCAGGTGCGACCGGACCAGAGTCTTGTAGAGCAGGAGAATTATCGTTTTATCTCTGGAGTTGATCCCCCTTTTAATGCATGCCAATATTCTGTTTGCTTTATTAGCAGCAGCTTGGCATTGCATGCCATTGCTGAGCCTATCATCTACTAGGACCCCCAGGTCCTTTTCCATCCTAGATTCCCCCAGAGGTTCTCCCCCCAGTGTATAGATTGCATTCATATTTTTGCCACCCAAATGCATTATTTTACATTTTTCTACATTGAACCTCATTTGCCATGTAGTTGCCCACCTCATTAATTTGTTCAGGTCTTTTTGAAAGATTTCAACATCCTGCGGAGAAATTATTGCCCTGCTTAGCTTAGTATCGTCTGCAAATACAGAGATTGAACTGTTTATCCCATCCTCCAGATCGTTTATGAACAAATTAAATAGGATTGGTCCCAGCACAGAACCCTGGGGAACCCCACTACCCACCCCTCACCATTCTGAGTACTGCCCATTTATCACCACCCTCTGAACACGCCCTTGTAGCCAGTTTTCAATCCATGTACTCACCCTATGGTCCATGCCAACGCACCTTATTTTGTACAGTAAACGTTTATGTGGAACTGTGTCAAATGCTTTTGCAAAATCCAGATACACCACGTCTACGGGCCTTCCTTTATCTAGATGGCAACTCACCTCCTCATAGAAAGTTAATAGATTGGTTTGGCAAGAACGATTCTTCATGAATCCATGCTGATTACTGCTAATGATATCATTCTTATTACTAAAATCTTGTATATAGTCCCTTATCATCCCCTCCAAGAGTTTACATACTATTGATGTTAGGCTAACTGGTCTGTAATTCCCAGGGATGTTTTTTGGGCCCTTTTTAAATATTGGTGCTACATTGGCTTTTTCTCCAATCAGCTGGTACCATTCCAGTCAATAGACTGTCTGTAAAAATTAGGAACAACGGTCTGGCAATCACCTGACTGAGTTCCTTAGTACCCTCGGATGCAAGCCATCTGGTCCCGGTGATTTATTAATGTTAAGTTTCTCAAGTCTAATTTTAATTCCGTCCTCTGTTAACCATGTAGGTGCTTCCTGTGTTGTGTCATGAGGATAAACACTGCAGTTTTGGTTACTAAAGCCCCCCGATTCACTCGTGAATACTGAGGAGAAGAATAAATTCAATACCTTTGCCATCTCCCCATCCTTTGTAACCAGATGTCCTTCCTCATTCTTTATGGGGCCAATATGGTCTGTCCTCCCTTTTTTACTGTTTACATACTTAAAGAATTTCTTGGGATTTTTTTTGCTCTCCTCCGCTATGTGTCTTTCATGTTCTATCTTAGCCGTCCTAATTGCACCCTTACATTTCTTATTGCATTCTTTATAAAGTCTGAATGCTGAGAATGAGCCCTAAACCTTGTATTTTTTGAAGGCCTCCTCCTTTGCTTTTATATGCTTTTATATGCCAAAATGCATGGGTCCAATCCTGCCTTCATAAACATAGCTTGTTTATGTCACAATGTTAAACATCTAGATCTTGAGAATACTGAGTGGTGGTATATGTATTTGTCAAGTTAATTCCAATATTTAATTTCATCTAAGTGCTTCAAAGAGAGTGAATAGCTATAGGACTTGGTTGCTATTAGCAGCCTTCAATCCCCTTTCATGTCCCCAATTCAGCTAGGGATTTTGCAGCTGTGGTGGCAACTCTGCACATGCTCAGTTTTCAGTGAGTTTCTATGCTGAGCATTTCCTCCCTGACATCAGAGCAGCCCATGTGACTATAGAGCCACACATGTGGGTGTATACACAGTGGTAAATGACAGCCCACTCCTTCCCTCCTCCTCTATGCCCACTAACCAGCTAAACACAATGGGAGAATAAGTGTAGATTAGTGTTGGCTTCACCTCTCCTTTATTCTAGGACACAGGCTGGAGGGGCATAACACAGTTTGTGACTGGTAGAAATTCACCCACACCATATTATTGCCAAAAAATATTAACAATTGGATTTCTAATATATATTTTAATTATGATTTAAAACAGTTTATTGATATTAATTATTTATGTTTACTCTGTATTCCAAATGCTATTTTTTTTATTTTGAACATGTGACCAGCAGCGGACTATCAGCTCCTCCTGCTTATGTTTCCTGGCAAACAGGTTGGGAAAGAGCTGGGTCATGTGACAGCTCTATTAAAATTAGACGTGTGCACTGCCGAAAAAATGTGTTCGTTTTCATTTTTGTTTCATTCGTTTTTTGGCTTTTCGGGTCATTCGTTATGATCCAAATTTGTTATTTCAAATAAATTCGTAACTTCAAAAAATTATAATTCATTATGTTCTATTTGTAAATTCGAAAATTCGAAAATTCGTAAATTAGAAAATTTGTAAATTCGAAAATCAGAAAATCTGAAAATTCAAAAATCAGAAATAATAACTAATTCGTTATTTCAGATAATTCATAGCTTTGGATAAATTCGTATTTGTTACATTCACTAAAAGCCAAATTTGAAAGGAAATTCCAATACCCATAATTTAATAGTTAGTAATAGTTATAAGAGCTGTACGATTCTGGCTAAAATGAGAATCACAATTTTTCTGCTTAGAATAAAGATCACGATTCTCGTGGTGTAACATCATCTTTCACATTATACAAAAAAATTGGGCTAACTTTACAGTTTAGATTTTTAAACTCATTAAAGTTTTTTTTTTTTTAAATTGTGTTTGAAAGACTGCTGCGCAAATACAGTGTGACATAAAATATTTCAACACCCGCAATTTTATTCTCTAGGGCAGTGGTCATCAACCCTGTCCTCAGGGCCCACTAACAGGCCAGGTTTGCAAGATAACTGAAATATATTACAGGTGATATCATTTGCTGCTAAGTGATTGCAGTATTCTAGTCTGCATCTCCCACTGCAACACTGATTTTAACTTGTAAGCAGCAGGTGTCAGAAAAAGGTTTAGACTTTAAGTGGTTAAACTGACCTAATTTGCAGACCGAAGTTCATTCCTTTGATCTAAGAACAAAATGTTACTTTGTTTATAGTTATTGACGATGTTGAGATAAACTTGGCAGGCTGCCTGGATTTTTTTTTGACAGCTGTCAGAAGTGAGCAGAGAACTTTCTACACTTGTTACATAGAATTCGGAAATGCTGTTTTAAGATCGGGAGGGGAGTAGAATTGCATATGATTCTTAACGATTACACATGCAGCTCATAAGCAGTTATTATTATTAGTTAATTAGTTATTATTTCTGATTTTCGAATTTTCTGGTTTTCACATTTTCGGATTTTCAAATTACGAATTTATGAATTAATGCATTTACGAATTTTCTATTTTTTTTGGAAAAATTTGTTAAACGGCTTTTCGTTAATTTGAATATTTCTGAATTATTGAATTTGTTGAATTTCGTCAAAAAACGAATTCGGAACGAGACGAATTGCACATGTCTAATTAAAATATTTACAGTGTCATCATCCACATACAGAAATAGAATGTAAATTAAACAGTGTGTGTTTAGTATAACTTTAAGAAACCCCATTTTGTCACAAAGAACGTCTTTAGGGGGTAGGGGATAGGTCGCTCCGGCCTATCTCCAGGTGACGTTCTTTGTGACAAAACATGTAGGGTCTGGCCTATGATGGTGACTTCATCATGTGATCTTATCCTGAGTGGTCAATGTACGAGTGAGCCCAGAGGGAAGCCCGTAGAAACAATGCAATGCCACGTGTCCGGATTGTGATTTATGCTGATTTTATCTCTGATTCTCGTAAGTGCAATCTTTATTCTTACCAATAAATTGTTTTTTTTTTATACTTTTATGGAAGTGCCTTCTTGCTTTTGTTTTTGAGTAAAATTGGAGCGGTGTGAGTGGATGTAGCCACGTATGGTTTGAGGGAGACCTTGATTCCATGTGCCCAGTCTGACCCCCTGTAATTCAGTGCTCATTAACCTTTGGTAAGCAGTTTGTATTATTCACATTGGGTGTGGAGCAGGATCGTCTCTTTTCACCTCTGTGGTTCATCATCACATATTTTCCTTTTCACCTGTGGTGTCCTTACATACGGAGGAGGACTTTTTTTTGTGAATCTGCCCCTATGGACATTTTTCTTTTAAGCTCATATGTCTTTCAATGAATTTATAATTGTTCAACTTCTTCTGTTGTATATATATTTACATTTAATGCTTTTGATGATTTTTAATATGGTGGAATTTCCTTAGTGCTGCACTGTTTTCTTCTATCTGTTTGGAGTGTTTTTTATCTTGACTCTGAGTGCTGGCAGCTCTTTCTTCTACTCAAGCGCAGTGTTTTTTCTTATCTGTCGATTATATATTGATCCATGTATCTGTTGCAGAGATTCGTGTTAACCACCAACCAATGTCAACCCCCTGAGGAACATTATGATTAGTTGAAACACATCGCGGTTTCCATTGATGGTGTATCAATTCAACTTATCCTATACATGTTTGCTCTGATTGTGCACAAACATGTGTTTATATGCTTCACAATACCACTTTTTATCATATTCATTGGTTGTTTTTATACACCACATGGTCCCGGTGATTTCAGGGCTCATTTTACTGTTGTTCAATACATTCTTTTGCTTATATTTACACCCTCATCTAATAATATATTTTGTGTGGTATTGCAAAGTCCTGAACCCTCGCTTTTCCCCACGTTAGTCATTTTTTCATTAGAATACAGGGATGATACCTTGTTGAGAGGGCACAGACACACACTGCACACTTTTGTCTGCATAGGATTATGGTATGTCCCAGTTAATTTCTAGCCATTACTACACAACATGCACTGTACCACTAAAGACATTCCAGCAATGCTAAAACTTAAGATATTTTTCAAGTTGAAGAAATTCAAATAAGAAACCAACTGTATTTAGAGAAACAGTTTTACTTGATTTTATAAGTTAGGGAATTTATATAATCTGGAGCATCAATAGAGTTTTATATTTTGAAAAACTTTGGCTTGTGGGAAAGTTTTTAGTTTCATATTTGAAAATTGCTAAGCATTGAAAGCATAGAAAAATGCTGGGTTCTTTTGAAGAGCTAAACTGATGGAAAATTCTTTAGAATACCACTATTGTACCTGTAATGACGCAGCGGCTGATAGTAGGGACCAGAGCACACAGTGCAGGACCTGAAATCTGACACTCCTAGAAATGTGTTGGCTGCTGAAGGTTGTAGCTCTTGGAGAGAGAGAAGATCAGTGTCATGGGTGGCAGGACAGATAAACATTAAAAAAAAAATGAAAAATAATTTCTAGGTGGCAATAGGGTTGCCAATATAAAAAATGATAATCATAGTAGATTCTGCAAGTCTGCACTCTCAATATTTAATTCCCATTTTCTGATACTCCAATAATGGCAGCATACCCATTCTGGGAATGTTTTCATTTTACATACTTTGAAATGTCTTTACACCGCTTGATAAATCAGGCCTTTTTAATATTCTGTACACTGAAATTCAAGTTAAACCATGGAGATTCTGCTGGAATGCATAAATGAGTCTTAATTGCATGTACAAAAAGCCAGATCCCTGAATTAGTGTGGATTAAAACATCATTTCACAGCCAAACAGAAACATGTTCCCAATCGCTGCACTTGAATTATTGTTATGTAGCTTGGGGCCTGTATTAAAATCACTGAATAATTGCAATCAGATTACTATAATCAAGTACTGGAACAGTAATTATAGGTTACAATCAGTTTAAGCTGCCCTGGAAGTCCAATATACTGATCATATGCATATTAAAAGTTTATGTTAGTGATAAAATTAATGAACAGGATTATAAGCTCCTGTCTGTGAGATATGTTACACATGTCTCACTCTACACAATTTGCCATTTGCATAGACAGGGCATCTAATGTGTTTACACGTTTTAAAGCTCCTGTACAACCAATCAATTTCTAGGAGCGTTGAAGTAGGACATCAGTGAATCACCTGAATATAATTACATTTCTCCTTAACCCATTATTTACTACCCTCTGAGTTAATAATGTGTGAAAATAGGCATTCTTAACCTCGGCTATCTTCTAATGCACATTTTCAAGAAGCAAAAATGTGTACAGTATATGTCCACTTTAAAAAATAGTCTTGGAGAGCTATTACAAGAAGAAATATAAAGAGAATTATAAAGAGAAAAAGCAACATGATTTTATTCCTTAATTGCAGGTATATTATATACATATTTTATATAGTAAATATGTTAAAGTATTATACCTACAGCTAATGATTTTATGGGACTTTCAGTTACAGCACTCACCGACATACACAACATATTCAAAAATAAAAAACAATATAATTTGTTGATATAAAAAAAATGAAATTACATATATCAGCACAATAGACACAATCAACCCAACCCAACCCCCAAAATATCTTATTCAGGTCACCAGTTAGAGTATAAGCATTGTTTTGACACTATTTCGCCCGATAAAAGATGGTCAATATTTTCTGCACAATTGTATATGCTTTACCAGGACTGAAGGCAAAAAAGAAGATATACAGTACATCATGGAGGTTTTAGTGGTCTTATTCTTGCTCTGCAATAATAAGCATATAAAAAATTACATAATATATTAGTTTCAAAAAGGACAGAGAAGATTTTAATTAGCTTTGGGGGGGGCAGTTTCTGTTTCCCTAGATGCAAAGAACTATTTTGTAAGTAAGCAAAATAAAATCATATATAGGGTCCATATTTGCACTGGACATACCTATGGGGTTTCTATCCCTGTGACTGTCTTCTCTGTCCTTTTTGGAAGTAATTTATTCAGTTATTGATTATATATGCTTATTATTTTAGACCAAAAATAAGACCACCAAAACTTCTATGATGACCAACTATATTGTATATCTTCCATTTCACCTTCTATCCTGATGAGGTATATAATTGTGAGAAACGTGTCAATCGTGTTTTATTGGACGAAAAACTAATTTTATATCCTGATTGATGCCCTAGATAAGATACACTATATTACCAAAAGTATTGGGACACATTCCCGTACATGCACATGAACTTTAATGGTATCCCAGTCTTAGTCCGTAGGGTCCAATATTGAGTTGACCTACCCTTTGCAATTATAGCAGCTTCAACTCTTCTGGAAAGGCTGTCCACAAGGTTTAGAAGTGTGTCTATGGGAATGTTTGACCATTCTTCCAGAAGCACATTTGTGAGGTCAGGCACTGATGAGGACAATAAGGCCTGGCTCGCAGTCTCCACTCTAATTCATTCATAAGGTATTTTATCAGTTTGAGTCAGAACTCTGTGCAGGCCTGTCAAGTTCTTCCACCCCAAACTTGCTGATCCATGTCATTATGGATCTTGCTTTGTGCACTGGTCCAAATCATTTGTTGGAGGGGAGATTATGGTGTGGGGTTGCTTTTCAGGGTTTGGGCTTTGCCCCTTAGTTCCAGTGGAGGGAACTCTTAAGGTGTCAGCGTACCAAGACATTTTGGACAATTTCATGTTCCTAACTTTGTGGGAACAGTTTGGGGATGGCCCCTTCCTGTTCCAACATGACTGCGCACCAGTGCACAAACAAGGTCCATAAAGACATGGATGAAAAAGTTTGGGGTGGAGGAACTTGACTGGCCTGCACAGAGTCCTGATCTCAACTCGATAGAACACCTTTGGGATGAATTAGAGCGGAGACTGCGAACCAGGCCTTCTTGTCCACATCAGTGTCTGACCTCACAAATGCACTTCTAGAAGAATGGTCAAACATTCCCATGGACACACTTCTAAACCCTTTGGACAACCTTCCCAGAAGGGTTGAAACTGTTATAGCTGCAAAGGGTGGGCCAACTCAATGTTAAACCCTATGGACTAAGACTGGGATGCCATTAAAATTCATGTGCGTGTAAAGGCAGGCATCCCAATACTTTTGGCAATATAGTGTATCTTAGGTGTTCCTTTAATCTGTGTTCTTTGTGATGATAAATGTAATTTCTATTTTTTGATATGTTTTTGTTTGTCCCCGAGTGCTGTAATTAAAGTCCCCCCCCCCCGGAAAAAAAAATCATATTTTTTATTGTCCTTACTTAGGAATGATAGCACTCAAAGGAATAAATGTCTATATTTACCCCATACTAATATACATTGAAAGTATTAATAAATATTTGATGTTTTTGCATTTTATTAGCACATGCATACAATGAAATGGAAGAAACGATATTTGCAGTGGTAGATATACCAACAGTCCTGTTTTATTCATTTTATTTTTGTTTCATTCAAATTTTTGATAAATCAGCCCAAGTCATTACCCTTGGTGATTGGACAAGATAGAAGATAGATATATAGATAGACATTTTCCAAGGATTGGGGGGATGGGCCCTACCTGGGGAAGCATGTATTAATGAAAAATACATTTTTAAAAATTTCATGTGGCCGGGAGCAGAGATTTTATTTTATTTTTTTTAACACTGACATATACACAGGAAAAAAGGGTTTTTAATTGTTGGCAAAATTCATATCTCTTCTTCCTCTTTTTTTAAGGAAAAGCACACAGATCCCCAAAATCCCCTACTAATGGTTTGTAATATATTGTGGGGATATTTGCAGGGGTCTGTGTTTTCTTTTTTTTAAGAAGCCTTCACTGATGTTTTCTTTGCTGACAATTGTAACTATCATTTTTTTTTCTTTATAAATGGTATTTTTGTTGTAGCACATCCTACAGCAAAAATGAAAAAAATAATTGTGTAGAGTTTTCCACAAAATGCATATCAGAATATTTGAGTCTGGTATACATTTTAGAAGGGTACCTCACACAACAAAAAACAACAAAAAGAATGCATGAGGTCTCACAGGAAATTCATACCACATCCTTAATCCGAGCAAGCAGCCTGGCTGGAAGGAAGCCATATCAGGCCATATGCCCTCAACATGAAAGGGGGGTGTTGTGAAAGAGTGAGCCCCTACTAGACCATTTTGTTCCCATATTGGTGAGGACAAGGGTATCATCCCCACAAGCCTTGATCAGTGGTTGTGGAGATCTGCAGTCAGGGTGCATATCAGAATCTGTAAGCCCCCTTTAATAATAAGAAGACTCCTGGATACTCCCCCCACCAACCCACATAAATGAGTATAGGGTATATACACCCCTACTCATTCACAAAAAAAATATAATCTAAAAATAAAGACAAAGAGTATGACAATTCCTCGATTAAAAAAATAAAAATGCCTCCAAAAAAGTCCCTTGTAAATCTATTGTCAATCATGATGCCAGTCTCCCCCAACTTGCCAGAAAAAAAAGCAGATTACCATTAAATGCCTGATGATAACACTAGGCTGAGCCATCATTGGCGAAGGGGGCAGGGATAGTGGTGACATCATTGCACAAATATGGCCATGGCTATTATTTGGTTATGATGTAAGGCTCTATTATCTGCCCAACCAAGGACCAGAGACAAAGAGATGTCTCCCTGAAGATATCAATAACGAGAGTCAACTACGGTATATCAAAGATACAATTTTAGAATAACAACCTTTATTAAATAATTAGATGATGAAAACAGTAACACTAGGGGTGAGATTCCATCATGCTAGTGGAATGGCTGCCCCAGTATACCCTATACTACTAATAAAATGTTGACAAAGAGATGGGAGACATCTCTTTGTCCCTGGTCCTTGGTTTTGCAATTATTGTCTAAAGTTGTATATGGGTCCCGTCTATTTGACGAATCGGTGTAGATATAATTACTCGCATACTACCATTGGTTAGTGGGTCCTTGCTCTATTTTATTTTTTGTCCATTATTTGCCCATTTGGGAGGATTCCCAGCCATGTAAGTGCCTGGGTGATATCAGTGGTTCGTAAGGACACATTGATAGCCAGCATAGCAATGACATCATTGCCCAAAAATGCTGGTATGGCTACTTACTCTATTCCCTGCCCATTTGCGTACATAACCAGGAATTCACAGCCATATCAGTGAATGGGCCAGGTGACATTAGTGGTTGGTAAAGATGCAGCTATCATTATGACCAAGCAGTAAGCTCATCCCTAAAATAGAACCAGGACTGGGGCCATAAAACTGAAAATGATTCTACTCAGATAAAACTAATGCCATGTACACACGGGCGGACTTTTCGACTGGGCTGGTCCAATGGGACGAATTCGTCGGACAATCCGACCGTGTGTGGGCTTCATCGGACCTGCAGCAGACTTTTTCGGTCGAAAATCAGACAGACTTTAGATTTGGAACATGTTTTAAATCTTTCTGATTGACTCGAGTCCGGTCAAAAAATTTGCTCGTCTGTATGCTAGTCCGATGGACGAAAACCGACGCTAGGGCAGCTATTGGCTACTGGCTATCAACTTCCTTATTTTAGTCCGGTCGTACGTCATCACGTATGAATCCGTCAGACTTTGGTGTAATCGTGTGTAGGCAAGTCCATTCGTTCGAAAGTCCATCGAAAGTCCGTTGGAAAGACCGTCGGAAAGACCGTCGGACCTTTGATGCCGAAAAGTCTGCCCGTGTGTACACGGCATTAGTCTAATGTTTTCAATTACCCCCTTCACTCTACAAGTCATCCTCTTGCATATCAGTAAACATTTAATTACAAACAGTAATACTTGGTTTGTGTATATTGTAATACATATTTTTTATGCATTCATTATTTAAGACTTTTTCCAACAACATCGGACACACAAAGTCTAAATGCAATCTGAAAAGCAAAGCCCGAAGTGACCATAAGGAATTCAAGCATAAAAAGAAGTCATTTATGGGAAATCACAATAACATTTGCATGTCACAACCAGTGCTCCAGGACAACATGACAACATAGTAAGATGGTTTATTGACTGGTCCAAGGAAGTTCAGTTTGATGAAACAATTGAGGAGCCTGAAATATTTGTGTAGTACATTCTGATATCCATTATCGTCAAGATTCACTCAGTGAGTATGGATTGGGGGGGTCACTATATCAGAATAATGGCAGACACAAACAATTGGATGGGGTTACTACTAATGAATGAGAGTGAATGGGGAAGGAGGGGACCTAGGGTAAGAGAGAGGAGAGAAAGTGCTGATTAGGGAATCTGTTATGGTTAAGAGGGGTAGGGGGGGGGAGAGGGGCTGGAGTAACATGCGCTGGGCAGAAGGAGGCATTGGCTCTCAACCTTCAGGGTGAATCAGAGTCAAAGGACAGACTGTCAGGCCTGAAGAAGGGTGAGAAAAATAGTGAATAACCAAGTTAGACAGTGTTCAAAAAAACTGAATTTACTTGAATTTCTTCATGCAGGAGTATGTGATCCAGTAAAACCATGTGCTGTGGAACTTAGTACACGTACCCTTCCAAGAACTTTCCAAATCTTTCATACACCTGAGGTCTCCAATTCGATTAAATCACTGTTGTATCGATGGTAAGGAGGGTGACTTCCACCTAGAGGAAATGCAAGCGTGAGCTGCATGTACCCCTTCCCGCGGACCGTACGCACATATGCGGCCCCGGCTTTAAGGGGTTATACCGGGATGATGCCTGTAGCGTATCGTTTTTTTAGAGTTGGCTCTTCAGGGATAACAACTGATGCGGTTAAAAGCCGCTCGGCTGTTATCCCAATGGAGCGAGAGGGGACGTCCCCCTTCCCGCCGCCTTCTGCCACTTTTTCTGGGCCTCCCATCCCACCAGGAGACACGATCCATGATCTGGCACTTCCGCTAGCTAGAGTGAGACTGGAAGGAAGCTGGAAATGGCTTCAATCCAGTCTCTGTTGTGTAAGCACCTAAGCGATGTCACAACGTCACTTCTGGTTTACTCGGCTGCCAATGGCACCATTTAAACAAAATTACAGTATTCAGAATTGCCGTTATTGGCGATTTGAATACTTTGAAGTGCAAAGGAGGGATTTGGGGTCTTTTAGACCCTGATCCCTCCATAAAGAGTAACTGTCACCACCCATTACTGTCACAAGGGATGTTTACATTCCTTGTGACAGCAATAAAAGTGATAATTTTTTTTGTTTTAAAGTGGCAATGTAAAAAAAATAAATAAATAAGAATTTTTTTTTTTAAAGTGACCCCGTCACCGCGAGCTCACGCAGCAAAGAAAAGACACAAGTAAGTTGCGCCCGCATATGTAAACGGTGTTCAAATCACACATGTGAGGTATCGCTGCGATAGTGAGAGCAATAATTCTAGCACTAGACCTCCTCTGTAACTCTAACCTGATAACCATTATTTGTCGCCATTCTACGAGTGTGCGCAATTTCAAAGCATGACATGTTAGGTATCTATTTACTCGGCATAACATCATCTTTCACATTATACAAAATAATTGGGCTAACTTTACTGTTTATTTTTTTTTTAATTCATGAAAGTGTCTTTTTTTCCAAAAAATAGCATTTAAAGACTGCTGCGCAAATACAGTGTGACATAAAATATTGCAGTGATCGCCATTTTATTCTCTAGGGTCTCTGCTAAAAAAATATATATAATATTTGGGGGTTCTAAGTAATTTTCTAGCAAAAAATACAGATTTTAACTTGTAAGCAACAAATGTCAGACATAGGTTTAGGCATAAAAGGGTTTTAACGAAGTAGCGCACTACTGATTTTTTTTTGTAAGCTGTCAAGGGGACTGTATTGTGATGTAGGAGAAAGAATGCTGGTGTTTTCATATAGGTCAATCCATGAACTTTTAAGAATTATAATAACATAAGAAATTATGAAATAAACCTTCCAATTCAATGTGTTATAAATTTACAACTCAAAATATGAAAACATTCTCTGGTGTTATTTCCCCTTAAACGTGTTTATTCCTTCTCCAGCATTAACATACAGTCAATTGTATCAGGGGCCCCTGAGGTAGACACATGACCGTGATGGCATGTGTAGGGTGGAGCTGGATGACGTGAGTCGAGAGAGGAAGTGACGCAAGAGCCGCGGTCCCACTGTCTGCAATCTTAAAGCGTTTTTTTAAAGTTTTTGATGTAAGTGCAAGTCTATTTTAATAAGTTTTTATACCATGCACTACACCATGAGGGGACCCTGTGTTGTGGGAGTTTGTTTGCAGAGATACAAGAGCGGGATGCCCGAGTTCTTAAAGGGCCGTACACCAGAAAATTTGGATATTTAAAAGTGGTACCATAGTAGGCAAAGTGGAGAGGAGCACTATCGGAATAGAGCCTGGGAGTGACCCCTATAAGGGGAAAGTGATATTTGACTAGAACACTGACAGGTCAATGAATCAAGGTGAGCGCATTGGTGGAATGGTGGTGGGAGTCACTACATATTAAGTGACTGATTCTTGAAGACGCTTAAAGATGAAATTTGTGTGATTTGGAATCACAGAATAGAAGAGATTCACATTACTGACTGATGCAATTGACTGTATGTTAATGTTGGAGAAGGATTAAACACGTTTAAAAGGAAATGACACCAGAGATTGTTTTCATATTTTAGTTACATAGTTTGTCAGGATGAAAAAAGACACAAGTCCATCTAGTTCAACCAAAAAAAAAATACAATCCCATATGCACAATCCTTCACCCACAGTTGATCCAGAGGAAGGTGAAAAACCCCATCAAAGCGTGCTCCAATTGGCTAAAGCAGGGGAAAAAATTCCTTCCTAATCCCCCAAGAGGATTTTCTCTGGATAAACTTCTTCTACAAATGTTAGCGCCCAGTTATATTATGTAAATTTAGAAAAGAATCCAGGCCTTTTGTAAAGCAATCTACTGAGCTTACCAGAACCACCTCTGGAGGTAGTCTACTCCACATTTTCACAGCTCTTACTGTGAAGAAGCCTATCAGTATTTGGAGATGAAATCTTTTTTCCTCTAGATGTAAAGAGTGCCTTGTCCTCTGCGAATAACTCAACACCAAGTTCGCTATATGCACCACTTATGTATTTGTATATGTTGATCATATCCCCCTTATTCGCCTCTTCTCAAGAGGGAATAGATTTAGTTCCTCTAATCTTTCCTCATAGCTGAGCTCCCCCATGCCTCTTATCAGTTTGGTTGCCCTTCTCTGCACTTTCTCCAGTTCCCCGATATCCTTTTTGAGAACTGGTGCCCGAAACTGAACTGCATATTCCAGATGAGGTTTTACTAATCATTGGTACAGAGGCAAAATGATATCTCTCTCTTCGGAGTCCATACCTCTCTTAATACAAGAAAGGGCTTTGCTCGCTTTGGAAACCGCAGCTTGGAATTGCATGCTATTATTGAGCTTATGATCTACCAAAACCCCCAGATCCTTCTCCACCATTGACTCCATTGAATGTAGAGTCATTAATCACTACATATTAAGTGACTGATTCTTGAAGACGCTTAATGGTAAAATTTGTGTAATTTGGAATCACAGAATAGAAGAGATTCACATTACTGACTGATCCAATTGACTGTATGTTAATGTTGGAGAAGGATTAAACACGTTTAAAAGGAAATAACACCAGAGATTGTTTTCATATTTTGAGTTACATAGTTTGTCAGGATGAAAAAAGACACAAGTCCATCTAGTTCAACCAAAAAAAAATACAATCCCATATGCACAATCGTTCACCCACAGTTGATCCAGAGGAAGGTGAAAAACCCCATCAAAGCGTGCTCCAATTGGCTAAAGCAGGGCAAAAAATTCCTTCCTAATCCCCCAAGAGGATTTTCTCTGGATAAACTTCATCTATAAATATTAGTGCTCAGTTATATTATGTAAATTTAGGAAAGAATCCAGGTCTTTTGTAAAGAAATTTACTGAGCTTACCAGAACCACCTCTGGAGGTAGTCTACTCCACATTTTCACAGCTCTAATGCCCCGTACACACGGTCGGATTTTCCGATGGAAAATGTCCGATCGGAGCATGTTGTCGGAAATTCCGACCGTGTGTGGGCTACATCAGACATTTTCCCTCGGATTTTCTGACACACAAAGTTGGAGAGCAGGAGATAAAATATTCCAACAACAAAATCCGATTGCGTCAATTCCGACCGTGTGTGGCCTGTTCCGACGCACAAAGTGCCACGCATGCTCAGAAGAAATTCCGGCACGGAACAGCTCGTTCTGGTAAACTTAGCGTTCGCAATGGATACTGCACTTTCGTCACGCTGCAATGTTAAAAATGGTTTAATACAGCACACTCTCTTCTTCTTTATAATGTGACAAGAATATAGTAGTTTTGCTGCTCATATTCACACACACTTCTCACAAACTTATTTCGTTACTATTTATCTGGATTCCCTCAATATATTTTGATTTTTCACATCTGACAACATTTTTTTTTTATTTTTTTTTGGCTTTAATGTAGATTATTTTTTTGTGATTGTATTTTTTTGAAGGGATTTTTTGGAGGGATTTTGATTTGTACTCCCGAAAATGTTTGTGTGTGTTTTTTGTGACAAGTTCCCACAACACCATTGATATGTTGTTCTATTTAATCTGTAGGAGATTGTTTGGTGTTGGTGTCCCTTGTTAATTTCACATTTTATGTTAGAAATGTACCTGAATCGTCACCAACAAACTGTCCTTTTTGGATGAAAACACACACAGGAGAGTATAATTTCCCGAAAAATTTTTTATTAAGGGGTCACAACTAAACAAAGGGGGAGGCAACGCTGGAGAAACTGCAGAAGTGGGTGAAGCCTTGGACCCCCAGGGCAGACATTAACTATTTTTAAGCAAAATTGGTGGCCTGAGGAGTCCTTATCTAAGGGAGGGCAGTCTGATCCAGAAGTCCCAGAGATCCGGAAAGCAGCAGATGACATCTGTGTCCCCAGGCTGAGGTCGTACGAGAGACTGCATCTTCTGTCAGACCAGACTGAACCCAGGGTCATCACTCTCAGGTCTTCCTTCCACGCTTCCTTCCACGCAGTGGCTGTGGTGGTGGAGTTGTGGCAGCAGGAGGAGGAGGAGGAGGATGGTCCAACTCAACCACGTCAGTCTTGGGTGTTAGTTCCCCACTCACCCCCTTACGTAGGACTTTATAAAGCAGGTCCTCACAGAGCCTGCGTTGACCCTCCTGCATGCCCTGCAGTTTTGTGGCAGCCATGCAGGCAAAGGCCTCTTCAGGAGTGGGTAAGGCTCGTAGGGACGCCGAAGCCTCCTGGATCAGCCTGAATGCTGAATCCTGCACGGGACTCGGAGTCGTCTTCCTGGCTCTTTTATATGGAAGGTGGAGGAGAGGAACCTGAGACTCAGTCAGGCTGCGACTGGTCCCTGGCTTCTCCTGGCTGACACTTAGCCCCGCCTCCTCCTGGCTGCCACTAATCCCCGCCTCCTCCTGACTGCCACATTCCACAACCTCCTCCTGGCTGAGGTCTTCCTGTGTATGAAAAAGGGACATAGTTTTAGTATTTTTTTCATCAATCACACACAATTTTCACCTCCTGACTGCTGCAAATTCAATGTTAACAAATATAACAGACTATCCTTCTGAGCCCAGCAGTTTTCATTCTTGTCCCAATTTTGGGTGCCCACTACTGTCTATTGATATGTAAAACACTTTCAATCAGCAATTAGTGATCAATAATAACATCTAGTAAACATCATTTCTTTATTGCCCAGAAATCTGTAGAAGAATGCTATACCTGACTCCAGCTGGGCTCCTCCACTTCTTCCTGGCTGGAAGGCCCAGGTTGGACATCGGAAGCCTCAGCTGGTATGGAAGGAAGAGTGGAAGGAAGAGTAGAGAGGGATTCCCTGACTTCAGTGTGGTCTGACAGAAATCGCAGTCACTCATAGTACCACAGCCTGGAGACATAAACGTCATCTGCTGCAGCTCCGGACCTCTGGGAATCCGTGACCTTCTTGTGCTCCCTAAGATATGTGCTCCTCAGGCCACCAATTTTGGCTTTTAAATAGGGGATGGTTGCTGTGGGGACCACCGGCGCCACCAACTCCAGCAGTTTCTCCAGCGCTGCCTGCCTCTTTTGTTTATGGTTATAGCGGGGGTGTCTGACCTGCCACAGACAGGGCAGCTCCCTGTATTTGTCAATGAACAGGGGGAGGAAATTGTGGTCGTTGAACCCATCCATTTTCTCTGCAAGACACAACACAAGACAAACCCTAATGTCAGGCCAAACTCCCCTAATCTTGTTACAATATAGGCTTCCATTTCGAAGCAGTATAGGCCCAAGTTTAGATCCTACCTTCGTTATCATGATCGGCGCCTCCGATGCTCCTTCCTCCGCTCACAGATCGTACATAAGACGCACGCGTGTTATGCTTTATACACACTGCGCATGCGTGTAACTCCGCCCGCCCCTGACGTTCTTTCTAGTCTATTCCCCGCCCCCTTTCGTTCGGCGCAGTGGGGGAAGAGCACGTGGCGGAGACACAGCAGGATCATGCTAATTGTAGCAACGAGGAGGAGGAGGAGAAAAAGCCGGATCCGGACAAGTCCTGATCCAGAAGGAGATTTAAGGACTCAAATATGTCCTTTGGGGAGATGTTGTAGATGGTCGACATCCTGAAGAAGGCCGACTATGATGGGAAGTATGGACCTTACCCCAACCCCAATATCAGAAAGGCCAAGATCATGGTGAAAGTGGTCAGGAGTCTGCACCGGAATTTCGGAATACGACGATCGAAAGATCAGCTCAGGAACTGGTGGTCAGACCTCAAATTACGAGAACATGAGCAGTACAGAAAGATCCGGAGAGTGCTGCAAAAAAGTAAGTAGTTGTGCTGTGTTCCTATTCTTTATGTTTATTACGTTCGTGCTGCTCCATGTGCTTTTAGGAACTGTTGTACAGTTTAAAATGGCAACTTTCATGTTCATGGGCACATTATTCGTTCGGATCAAACGTTTTTCTTTCGGACTATAAAATACCATTGTTTAGGCCATATGCATTTGGCCACCATTTTGACGCCCTATACTTGTCTTAAAAGAATTGTGTTGTGTAGATGGCTTTGTTACTAGAATGAAATGCAAACTAGATTCTGTGTAAGGAGAGGACGCTGAGCAGCTGTTTTCACATCTGGACACTGGAGCACTAGTGTGGGACACAAGAACACCATTTTTATTAGGGGGCCACACAGGTGCTCCAGTGTATACTATAGGGGGGGTCTCCATCTGTGAAGCTTCTACCAAACAGGTAAAGTATTGCAGCTTGACAAAGGACACTAAAAAAGCTACATCTTGGAACTCTGCTCTGCTGATCCTGATCTGGGAGATCATGGGGTGTAATTTACAATTGGAAATCATCAAGAAAAACATCAATGATGTTATTCCAAAAAATAAAAACATCATTGATGTTTTGGGGTGAGTTTAAAGCCCCTCCAAATCACTTTCTTCTTTTGTGTGCTACAATGTGCTAAATGTTTTTGTGATTTTTCCCAAAGCCAAATTTGGAGGATGCACATAGTGTGCCAACATGTGCTATCTGCTATCACGGGAGATCAATGGACGCATTTTGGGGGTGCAACCCCTTCCTCAATAATAAAGTAGCGGTGAGGAAGGGCTTGCTCCCCCAAAACACGTCCCTTGATCCCCCGTGATGGCAGGTCGCACATGTTGACATTGTTAAATTGGTGTGCATCTTCCAAATTTGGCTTTTCCTGGGGTGACTTCACCCCATCTGAACGCAATATCAAACACAGTTCCTAAATACTCATGTCTGATATTGCCTTCAAATTCTACCAAATGTGACGTTTGTAAGTTCAAGATTTGTGTCTTTCTTGTTGGTTTTACACAGGCCTGTTTTATCTAAAATGGACATTTTGAGTTTTGATAATGCTACCCCAAAAATTGTTATACAACAAACATGTTGGTTTGTTTGAAAAACCTTTGGTAAATGCACATGTGATTGTGCAGGTATTAAAAAGATTGTTAATCAAGAATGTGTGGATTATTGTCTCAACGCTACAACACTTTTGGGGTGATGTCATTGCTATTTTCAGCAAAAATGGGGGTTATTTCCTAAGGGCAAATCCTCTTTGCACTACAAGTGCAGTTTCAGTGCAGTTGCAAGTGCACTTGTAGTGAAATGTGTTTTTGCATTTAGTAAATAACAGCCAACAGTGCTTTGTATAAGGTTACACAATCACGCCATTTTCTGCACTCAAAACATTTCTGTCAGGGTCAGCTAAAACAAACACAAGCAGTAAATGTCCACAAATAATTTCTTTTTTTGTTTTATTATAAAAAGGCTTCACAGATTTGCTGGCATATTGATAGCCCCCCTACCCGCAAAGAACTCCAGGTAGCGTAACCGGACATCACGGGCACTCAGGGAGGGCAAGCCAGGACGGCCGCTTTCAAGCGCCGTCAGTGTGGTTTGATGTATCATTCCGGCCTCAGGCCCAACTGAGTCAGCATAGTTGGCCGAATGTTTCCTTAAAAAGTTATGGAGAACACAGCACGCAAGTATAATATGGTTCAGTTTATACTCATATGGATGGGTGTCAGAAATAGGCGGAACCGGCTGGCCAGGATTCCAAATGTGTTCTCCACCACTCTTCGGGCTCTGGCCAGCCGGTAATTAAAAACCCTCTGTTCTGGGGTGAGGGTCCTCATTGGGAATGGCCGCATCAGGTGGTCCCCCAGCGCAAACGCTTCATCAGCAACGAACACAAATGGGAGTCCTTCAACATTGTCCTCTGGAGCTGGCAAGTCCAAGCTGCCATTCTGGAGACGCCTGTAAAACTCCATCTGGGCGATGACTACACCATCGGACATCCGGCCATTCTTCCCCACGTCCACATACAGGAAATCGTAATTAGCCGACACCACCGCCAACATCACTATACTATTGAACCCCTTATAGTTGAAATAGTATGACCCCGAGTTGGGTGGTGGGACGATGTGGACGTGTTTCCCATCAATTGCCCCTCCGCAGTTAGGAAAGTCCCACCGCTGGGCAAAGTGGGAGGCCACAGTCTGCCATTCCTGTGGCGTGGAAGGAAACTGTTGAGGAAAAAACAATAAACATTACTATTTTTGATCAGAAACATGGCAAGCAGATTAGACACAAACATTATGGGGCAACCTCCAGATAGCATTTATTAAGGGGAATTTAACAACGCCAAAGTATAAGGTACACCTATCATATTCCCCCCCCCCCCCTCTCAGGGGCCATTTCTAACAGTATAGGGGTGTGTGGAAATCTTGGACAGGTAACCCTCTTCACTTCATTGAGAGATGAATGCCTAAATACAGGGTATTACTTGGAACAGCCCCTCCTTAGTTACACTATTGGCAGCCCACTGGACAGGTAAGAATTGTCATAATACAAAGATATAAATACACACTGTACACATTTGAGGACATTTGGACATTCTGCTATTACCTATCAAGATAATAATAGAATAAAAAAACTTTAAACAGTACCATTTGAAAGTATACAGGCAGGCCCTTGCACTACATGCTTTGGGGAATTCATCCATAAATCTGAGCACAAAAGAGTTGGGTATAGTGTGTATGGGTTTGGCAAAGTCAGCAGATAGATGATTGAGGATAATGAATTGGGATCAGCAGACTTAGCAGTTGGGGGAGGGAGGGTTACTAAAAATTATTTGGGGTCACCACCAAAAAAAGCCTCTGGCACTCTGCCTGAATTTAAAGCAAAAATAACATTAGCACTACTATGGAGCAGAAAAAATACATTGTTAAGTGACTACATGAGGTGAATATAGGGCCAGGAGACACCATGCTGGGGAGGTTATTGAAGGGCAAATATGTATGAAGGACCTAAAATAATAATTACATAAAAATCTAGCATGCATGAGGACAAAGGGGACATTCACAGCATATTGCAATCATGGTAATTAGGGAATGAGGAAAGAAATACAATATATTATCAAACATTCAATACAATAAAATGTGATATTAAAGGATAAAAATCTTACCTTCATATACTCCTTCTGCAGGACCTGAATGATGGCAGAACAGGTCTCTGGGATTATGATACCCAGAGCCTGGGGGGAGATGCCTGTTGAGAACTTGAGGTCCTGCAGGCTTCTCCCTGTGGCCAAATACCGCAGGGTAGAGACCAACCTCTGCTCCAGAGTGATGGCTTGCCTCATGCAGGTATCCTGCCTGCTAATATAAGGGGTCAGTGAAGACAACAGACGGTGAAACACGGGGTCAGTCATCCTGAGAAAGTTCCTGAAATCATCAGGATTATTCTCACGGATCTCACGGAGCAAAGGCATATGAGAGAACTGGTCACGCTGAAGCAACCAATTCTTGGTCCATGAACTCCTCCCCACCCTGTTCATGGACTGGACTTGTGTCAAGGGAAGGACCCCAACACCAAGCCCCCACACAGCACGAACGCTACGAGGAGTACGCATACGCAACATGGCTAGAAAACGGTCGGCTGGTCAGAACGATGTAACAGAATGCACTGAAAAACAGCAAGGCCTGTGAAGAGCGACCTGAAAAACAGTAACGAACGAACAAGAATACAATGACTAAAGTCACGCGGAACTTGCTTACACGCACTGAAGAGCAGATACAAACCCACGGGTACAAACTGAATGGCAGAAAACGATCTGAAAGCCACGAGTCTGAAAAAGCGCGAATCGTCTCTCACCAAACTTTTACTAACACGAGATTAGCAAAAGGAGCCCAAAGGGTGCCGCGCTTGGTTCTGAACCGGCCTTTTCTAGTCTCGTCGTACGTGGTGTACGTGACCGCGTGGTTGGCGATCGGAAATTCCGACAACTTTGTGCGACCGTGTGTAGACAAAACAAGTTTGAGCCAACATGCGTCGGAAAAAATCCTAGGATTTTGTTGTCGGAATGTCCGAACAAAGTCCGACCGTGTGTACGCCCTATTACTGTGAAGAAACCTATCTGTATTTGGAGATGAAATCTTTTTTTCTCTAGATGTAAAGAGTGCCTTGTCCTCTGCGAATAACTCAACACTAAGTTCGCTATTTGGACCACTTATGTACATGTTGATCATATCCCCCTCATTCGCCTCTTCTCAAGAGGGAATAGATTTAATTCCTCTAATCTTTCCTCATAGCTGAGCTCCTCTATGCCTCTTATCAGTTTGGTTGCCCTTCTCTGCACTTTCTCCAGTTCCTCAATATCCTTTTTGAGAACTGGTGCCCAAAACTGAACTGCATATTCCAGATGAGGTTTTACTAATCATTGGTACAGAGGCAAAATGATATCTCTCTCTTTGGAGTCCATACCTCTCTTAATACAAGAAATGGCTTTGCTCGCTTTGGAAACCGCAGCTTGGCATTGCATGCTATTATTAAGCTTATGATCTACCAAAACCCCCAGATCCTTCTCCACCATTGACTCCATTGAATATAGAGTCATTAACCACTACTCTCTGAATTCTGTCTTTTAGCAGTTTTCTATCCATTTACAAATTGATCTTTCCAAGCCTGTAGATTTTACCTTACACATGAGCCATGTGTAGGGAACTGTATCAAACACTTTTGCAAAATCCAGGTATACCACGTCCACAGCCACTCCTCTGTCCAAGGTTTTACTTACCTCCTCATAAAAAGAAATCAGGTTTGTTTGACAACTTTTTCTGTTTTTCATGAATCCATGCTGTCTGTTGCTTAAAATATTTTTTTCCAGCAAGAACTCGTCTATGTGGTCTTTTATTAAACTCTCCAGTATCTTCCCGAGTATAGAAGTTAAACTAACAGGTCTGTAGTTACTTGGTAAAGACTTTGATCCCTTTTTAAATATGGGCACCACATTGGCCCTGCACCAATCTTGTGGTACCATTCCAGTCATTAACAAGTCCCTAAATATTAGAAACGATGGCCTTGAAACGACAGAGCTTGATTCTTTTGAGATCTGTGGGTGGATGCCTTCTGGTCCAGGTGCTTTATCCACCTTTATTCTGTCTAACTATTTTTTGGCCATATCACTGATGAGCCATTGTGGATCATTTGGGGCTGTGTCACTACCACCCCCATTATGGAGATGAGCCCCCCCATGCTTCTTTGAATACACAGAGCGGAAGAAAGTATTTAATACATTTGCCTTCTCATTGTTCCCAGTCACCCACTCTAGATTATTTTGTAAAGGGCCTACATGCTCAGACCTGACCTTTTTTACTATTAATATATTTGAAGAATTTAAGGGATTTGTCCTACTATCTTTTGCAATCTGTCTTTCAGTTTGGATTTTTGCGTCCTTGATTTTCTTTTTACATATTCTGTTATATTCTTAGTAACATTTAAACAATGATAGTGTTCCTTCATTTTTATATTTTTTAAAGGCTCTTTTTTTATTATTTATAGCCACATAGGTGTTATTTTGACCGTGACCGTGAGCCACATAGGTGTTATTTTTTGCCTTTTAAACTTATTGCCCATGGGAATATACTTTGCAGTGAGTTTACATACAGTCACTTTGAAGAATTCCCATTTCTGTTCTGTGTCCATTGATGACAATATTCCCTCCCAGTCTAATGCCCCGTACACGGTCGGACTTTGTTCGGACATTCCGACAACAAAAGCCTAGGATTTTTTCTGACGGATGTTGGCTCAAACTTGTCTTGCATACACACGGTCACACAAAGTTGTCGGAAAATCCGATCATTCTGAACGCGGTGACGTAAAACACGTACATCGGGACTATAAACGGGGCAGTGGCCAATAGCTTTCATCTCTTTATTTATTCAGAGCATGCGTGGCACTTTGTCCGTCGGATTTGTGTACACACGATCGGAATTTCTGACAACGGATTTTGTTGTCGGAAAATTTTATATCCTGCTCTAAAACTTTGTGTGTCGGAAAATCCGATGGAAAATGTGTGATGGAGCCTACACACGGTCGGAATTTCCGACAACAAGGTCCTATCACACATTTTCTGTCGGAAAATCCGACCGTGTGTACGGGGCATAAGTCCTGGAGGGCAGCCCTCATCCTTGGAAAATTTTCTCTCTCAAAGTTAAGTGTTTTTATCTTACCCCTACGTGTTTGTTGCTTATAGCTAACATTAAATGAAATCATGTTATGGTCACTGCTACCAAAATGTTGTTTTATATGAATATTGGTAAAAATCTCTGCATGGTTTGAGATTACCAGGTCCAGTAGAGCGTCATTTCTAGTCAGGGCCTCAATGAACTGGACCATAAAATTGTCTTGTAAAAGATTTATAAATGTTTGATATTTAACTGTCCCAGCAGTGCCATTACTCCAGTTAATTTCTGGTTAGTTAAAATCCCTCATTATTATCAATGTCCCAGGCCCTTACAGCCCTTTCCATCTGTGCAAGGAGCCTCCACCTCCCCACAAACACTGGGAGGTCTATAACAAACTCCAATGACAACCTTTGTAGTATGCACAGCCATGTACAATTCCACCCATAATGCTTCAGACTCATCATACTCTCCATCAACTAGGTCCTCTTTCAAACTCACTTTGAGATCACTTCTCACATAGAGAAAGACACCACCACCCCTCCATTTTACCCTGTCTTTCCAAAAGAGAGCATAGCCAAAGATTCAGCAAAACCAATTAGATTACAGTTCTGCTTGTGCACCAGAGCTTCCAACTCACCTATTTTGCATGAAGAAATGACACTTTGCTACAATGTAAAGTAGAAAGTAGTAAATGTACAGCTTGTATAACAGTGTAAATTTGCTGTCCCCTCAAATACCTCAACAGAAAGCCATTATTGTCTAAACCACTCACAACAAAAGTGAGTACACCCCTAAGTGAAAATGTACACTGAAAATGGCACTGATAGGCACCACTGATAGGCAGCATTGATGAGCACTGACAGGAGGTACTGATAGGCGACATTGATGAACATTGATGGGCATTGAGCACTGATAGGAAGCCTTGGTTAATGGCACTGATAGACACCATTGATGAGCACTGATAGGTGACACTAATGGGCACTGATAGGCGGCATTGATGAGCACTGATGGGCACTAATAGGTGGCATTGATGAGCACTAATAGGTGGCACTGATAGGCTGCACTGATGATCAGGGCACTAATTATCAGTGTAAACAATTTACTTGAAATTTTGCCTCTCCTTTTATCACACAGACACAGCTGGGGGGAAAGGGCTGCCAATAACCAGCAAGTCTGTTTACATGTGATCAGCTGATCACATGGTAAAGAGCCGTTGTGATTGCACTAGATGCATGTCCCAGGGGACATGTAGGAGTTGGGGTTCTGGGAGGATGTCCATGGACGCCCTCCCAAAATTGGAAGCCCAGGGTGCGGACGGAAGGGGGGTCAGGGGGGCCCATTGTGGTTTCTTGCACCAGTGCCCTGAGGGTTCTAGTTATGCCTCTGCATTTTCTCATCCAAGAGAAACTTTTTACCATTTATGAATGAGGAGATGAGCCGTTGGGAGTAAAGTTGAGACTGAAGAGTTGAGTCAGGTTTTCTGGTTGTACTTGAGAGGTTCAGAATTAATGCCTCTGACTTCTGGAAATAATTATGAAAGGTAGAAAGTTCACCATATTGTGTGAATTCAGCCATCAGATTGGGAACGGCAATACATATTTTAAGCTGGCCATCTGTATAAAAGTGATCTGTCTGTGGCTGAACCTTGTTCTACCAGTGTAGCAGTGTACAGAGGGTGCGTATAAATTTTGTATGTCATATTCTTTATATCCAAGGCAATTTTTTTTTTTCTGGTGTATATTTAAAGAAGAGATTCACCAGCACATTTGAATGTCAGCTTTCTCTCATGCTTATACTTGTAGTACCGCTTAAACCAAAAATGAAAGACATATATGCGTAGTATGCTGAGAAATGTTGTTACATGTGTGAGATGGCCTCAGCCTTAGGCCCCTTTCACATGGGCGCCTCCGTGAAATGGATTCCGCTTGCTCAGCGGTGGATTCTGCTTGCTCCGTTGCTCTATAGGGGAGAGTGCAAGGTCCGATCAGGTCTGCCTGAAAAACTGACAGGCGGACCTGATTGGATAGCCCATGTGAAAGGGCCCTTACACCACTCCACAAGCTATACCCTTTGACATGTTTCGCCCCACCCAGTACAATAAGCTATCAGAACAGCTTTTAACCCAGCAGTTGATTTTTTTGGTATGTGCTCTTCATAGCACTGAAACCCTGTTTTGGTAAGGGGGCATGTAACAACACCACCAGTATGAAAGGGGTTAAAGCCGTTTAGGACTTTCCATTTCCGAACACAAAGGCAGCTACCGAACACTCCAATCAGCCGAACAAGAAACCCATACGAATAATTCTTCCCCCCAAGTACGAAATGAGGCTCTGTATGGCGGTTCAAACAGGAATCAGACTCTTTTTTTATTAAAACCAGAATACAATCTTATATACAGTAGAAAAAATAGGTCCCCCCTCCTGCTCATATTTCTCTAACAATACAACTGTAACCAGAAACAGAATTAACATGAACTAATTAACTAATCCCTTAAAGCAGCCGATGTGACTCTGTGTCCTCCTGGGCATTGTATGTTTAATCAGGATTTCACTTCAGGTCAGACTTGTTGTCACTGAGCTTCACACATTAGTATAAACACAGGACACCTTCTCACAATAGCAGGAGCTAATTACAATTAACAATACAAACAGTGATCTCCCCCCTCCTCAGCCTAGTAGGCAACAAACTATAGTAGGAGTAGACTGTTCGGCTCCTACCCAGTTCTAGAGGCCAATGATATCAGCTCTCTCAACTAACATGTTGAGTTCAGAATCAAACAAACCAAGAATAGTCTTTAGATATATCCTGGGAGATATTGTGGATAAATATTACTGTCCCATTTTAAGTAATCCATATATTTTCTCAGTCACCCTGTGCCCAAAAGTGACTTCTGTCACAGGGCAGCTTCCTACTATTTTGTTGCCCACCCACATGCCCTTCAGCATTGGGAGAGTGGTTTTGAGAAGGTAGCACCCCCAAAAAGGTAGATATCCCTTCCAGAATTGACAATAAAAAATCACAGTGTTATCCACCCCATCTGTACTACACAAACCTTCTGACAAATTGTACAAATATAAATAGCGCTGTTAAACCCAAATACAAAGTAAAATTTATTGCAATAAAAAAAGCTAACTAAAAATAATTAATCCAATAACTGCTGTACCTGTATTTATCAAGTTCGGAATTTTTCATAGGCAATTAATGCATATATATTAAGTAGTGCTAGGATTTAGCATGTCAGGCCTTATGAATTTTAGGAATAGTTATAAATACATAGAAAACTAACACAGGTCAATTAATAAATAACTAGGAAATTAAAAACTGTATTTAAATTGATGCTAAATTGTATATGCTAAAAAGCATTCTGAATTAATTACATAAATTCACATGACAATCGCTGAGGTGTGAAAAAATATTAAAAAATCTAAAAGCAGTGTCACAAGACAGGCAAACAAATTGTGCTAAATTAGAATTTGCTATATATTATACTATTTATAAAACATTGGCCATCCATTCACTGAACATTCACACAAAAATACTCCTACTGTTTATTAAACATTCACTGCTTTGAAAATGCATTAACATCTCATTCACCCTGGTTTAAATGAGGTGAATGTTAGCAGTGATAAGTAATTAATGAATGGTAAATTCAGTAAATTCCTCATGGTAAATCTGACAGGATTTCTCAGTTTTATAAATATGCCAGTGTCCCTTCAAATTTTGATTTCAAGCATACAGAAGTTTTTTATTCTTATACATCAGCTTATTTGCATGCTCATGTGCTTTGCTCCCCAGCATCATCCTTATCTCTGCAATAATAATGTAAAACAAAACACTTAAACATAGCTTGATATAGGGCACTAACCAAAATGTTCTATCTGATGTGGTTATTAGTAGCATATTAGCTTAGGAGATTAGGAGAGGAGGTGTAGATCGTGCTGGACTGACTCGATCAGTCATTGCTGTAGGTCAGGGATATGCAATTAGCGGACCTCCAGCTGTTGCAGAACTACAAGTCCCATGAGGCATAGCAAGACTCTGACAGCCACAAGCATGACACCCAGAGGCAGAGGCATGATGAGATTTGTAGTTTTGCAACAGCTGGAGGTCCGCTAATTGCATATCCCTGCTGTAGGTTGTATACAGTGGGGACGGAAAGTATTCAGACCCCCTTAAATTTTTCACTCTTTGTTATATTGCAGCCATTTGCTAAAATCATTTAAGTTCTTTTTTTTTCCTCATTAATGTACACACAGCACCCCATATTTACAGAAAAACACAGAATTGTTGACATTTTTGCAGATTTATTAAAAAAGAAAAACTGAAATATTACATGGTCCTAAGTATTCAGACCCTTTGCTCAGTATTTAGTAGAAGCACCCTTTTGATCTAACACAGCCATGAGTCTTTTTGGGAAAGATGCAACAAGCTTTTCACATCTGGATTTGGGGATCCTCTGCCATTCCTCCTTGTAGATCCTCTCCAGTTCTGTCAGGTTGGATGGTAAACATTGGTGGACAGCCATTTTTAGGTCTCTCCAGAGATGCTCAATTGGATTTAAGTCAGGGGTCTGGCTGGGCCATTCAAGAACAGTCACGGAGTTGTTGTGAAGCCACTCCTTCGTTATTTTAGCTGTGTGCTTAGGGTCATTGTCTTGTTGGAAGGTAAACCTTCGGCCCAGTCTGAGGTCCTGAGCAATCTGGAGAAGGTTTTGGTCCAGGATATCCCTGTACTTGGCCGCATTCATTATTCCCTCCATTGCAACCAGTCGTGATGCCACTGCAGCTGAAAAACACTCCCACAGCATGATGCTGCCACCACCATGCTTCACTATTGGGACTGTATTGGACAGGTGATGAGCAGTGCCTGGTATTGCTTAGAATTAAGGCCAAAACATTCTATCTTGGTCTCATCAGACCAGAGAATCTTATTTCTCACCATCTTGGAGTCCTTCAGGTGTTTTTTAGCAAACTCCATGCGGGCTTTCATGTGTCTTGCACTGAGGAGAGGCTTCCGTCGGGCCACTCTTCCATAAAGCCCCGACTGGTGGAAGGTTGCAGTGATGGTTAACTTTCTACAACTTTCTCCCATCTCCCGACTGCATCTCTGGAGCTCAGCCACAGTGATCTTTGGGTTCTTCTTTACCTCTCTCACCAAACACTTCTCCCCCGATAGCTCAGTTTGGCCGGACGGCCAGCTCTAGGAAGGGTTCTGATCATCCCAAACATCTTCCATTTAAGGATTATGGAGTCCACTGTGCTCTTAGGAATCTTAAGTGCAGCAGAAATTTTTTGTAACCTTGGCCAGATCTGTGCCTTGCCATTATTTTGTCTCTGAGCTCTTCAGGCAGTTCCTTTGACCTCATGATTCTCATTTGCTCTGACATGCACTGTGAGCTGTAAGGTCTTATATAGACATGTGTGTGGCTTTCCTAATCAAGTCCAATCAGTATAATCAAACACAGCTGGACTCAAATGAAGGTGTAGAACCATCTCAAGGATGATCAGAAGAAATGGACAGCACCTGATTTAAATATATTAGTGTGACAGCAAAGGGTCTGAATTCTTAGGACCATGTGATATTTCAGTTTTTTCTTTTTTAATAAATCTGCATAAATGTCAACAATTCTGTGTTTTTCTGTCAATATGGGGTGCTGTGTGTACATTAAGAAGGAAAAAAAATTAACTTAAATGAATTTAGCAAGTGGCTGCAATATAACAAAGAGTGAAAAATGTAAGGGGATCTGAATACTTTCCGTCCCCACTGTAGGGTGTGGGCAGATGGGAAGAGTTGGTTTTACAGAGGTTCATGCCTGGTTGGAGGGAAAGGTGGTGAGCCCTGTTAGGACCTTGGCTGCTACCTTGGGGTACGGGCCTTGTGGTCGACTCAGCGTTTGCTTGGAAAGAAGTGAAAGTAAAGGAGTGCCCAGTATCCAGTAAATGCAGGTATAAAAGATGTTTTATTTGAAGTTTCAGCAATAAAATGAGGCCAATGAGTTTTGAGGGACTAAGGTCTTCCCCTTCATCAGGGCTGTTTGGAAGCATAGGATAAAAACAGGAATATAAACTATTTCTGTTTATATTCCTGTTTTTTATCCTATGCTTGTAAACAGCCCCGATGAAGGGGGAGTCTATAGTCCCCGGAAACACGCTGGCATCATTTTATTGCTGAAACTTCAAATAAAACATCTTTTATACCTGCATTTACTGGATAGTGGGCACTCCATTAGTAGCATATTGGCAGGATAATTGTCCTAAACTCCTGAAATTATTGGTACTATTTAACAGGTGTGGAAAATTCACGGTCGCGGTTTTTACAAAGAATCAGGTATATGTTTAATTATGAGGATTGGATAGGTCTATTGGCATTCAAAATGTAATATCTGCGATACCCAATTTGTGTTTTCAATACATGGAGGCAAAATAAAAATAAAACTTTTTTTGGTCCAGAATTTTGTGGGATATATTTTTGAATTTCTAAACAGCAAAAGCAAATATCATGAAGAGGTAAATAGCTATTACATATTTTCTACTAAAATTTGTGTTTCATTTGGTGTCCCCTTTTAACATGTCACCAGTCAGTATTACAACAGTTGGCATACCACAACTTATACAATTATAATTTTGTACAATGCAGCAAAACAAGAAAAGTAAAAAAATTCAGACGACAGTTCATATGGGGTTTTTATTAAGTTGTGTTGCAAAGTAAGCATAAGTTGCTTGAGAAAGTGAATAATTATCTCTACGCCATGTGTCACAATAAATAATTTTAATTGGTTTAACTTCAGGGACTATTACTGGCCTAATTAGATACATGAAAATACTACAAGTATTAAGAAATATCCTGAAGGGAAAAAACATTAGTAATTCTGTCAAGTGCATTTTTAGAGAGCGCAAAAAAGCCGTAGACACTTTTTAGTGAGAGATCTGAAAGGTCCTTTTGGAAACTGGTATGATTATGTTAATCATGTTAGAGTTTTAGATAAGTCTTAAAAGTCATTCGATAATACACATGATTAAAGTGAAAAATAAGACCAAACATAAATGACCCTGCTGTGACTTAATTAGAATTCTGTACCCATGTTCTAACACATTTTTCCCCAGATTCACTATGTTTATTTTGTTATGAGTTATCAAAACACAATTGAAACTCAGTTATGATAGGGCACATAAATAGATAAAAATATTTGAATAAAAAAAACTTTTTTCCAAGCATGTTATAGAGAATTCATTGAAAAGTAATTTAAAAGATTGTCAATGCTGGTCTAGACCCCCCAAAAAGGCTTCCATTATAAAACTTCCTCCTGATATTTGCACCCATATTAAAGGTTTACTAAGCCAACTGGATTGGTAGCACTTCTACTGCTGACTTGAAATGGCTTTAAGGCATAGAATATGGGGGGTTATTTACTAAAGAAAAATCCACTTTGCACTGCAAGTGCACTTGAAAGTGCACTAAAAGTGCACTTGGAAGTAAAGTCGCTGTAGATCCGAGGGGGACATGCGAGGAAAATAAAAAAACTGCATTTTAGCTTGCACATGATTGGATGATAAAATCAGCAGAGCTTCCACTCATTTCAGAACCAGCCCTTAGATTTAGAGCGACTGCACTTCCAAGTGCACTTCACAGTGCAAAGTGGATTTTCCTTTCATAAATAACCCCCATGGTGTTTATAAATTGGAGTCAAATTTACTGTTTTGTTAAAGGATAGTTATTCCCAGAATTGACCAATTAATTGTTTTATTTTTAGTAGATGCTAGCTATGGTTATTATTAGCTGTTTAATCTTTTAGGGATCCTAGCAGAAATATAGTTTTACTTAGGGTTCAAGGGGTTCTCACCTCTTGCAGTCATTACTAGGGAGAATGCAGCAAAAGCATTCCTTTTTTTGTAGTGCTATGTGTGAATTTGAAGATGTGGGAATTAGAATGGAGATTTAGGGGGTGATTTACAAAAGGCAAATCTACTTTGCACTTCAAGTGCACTGCAGGCGCACTTGAAAGTGCACTGAAAGTCCACTTTTAAATGCAGTCACGGTAGATCAAAGGGGGACATGCAAGGAAAATAAAAAACATTTTAGCTTGCACATGATTGGATGATAAAATCAGCAAAGCTTCCCCTCATTTCAGATCTTCCCCTCAGATCTACAGCGACTGCACTTACAAGTACATGAGTACATGAGAAATACTGTAGTGAACCAATAAGTCCATAAACCAGCATGCGTTAGCCAATCTCTCTGTCAATAAAAATGATGAAATATATAGGTGACTGTTTTATTCTTCCACACCCCAAGAAAAGTGGGCCCCACCACGTGCCAACAGCCACTGCACTCACCAGGGCAATACAGCTGACCAGCAGCCAAAATGTCCCTTTTCCATGCAACTCAGGGATATCCGAAAGTCACACTCTGGTCTTCTTCTACTGCTTTTCCACCGTTCTCATAGCGAAGGTATATGGAATATGTAGAGAATAATAGAAGCCCCCACAGATAGAAGTAGCATATAGTGTAGTCATTTATTTCCACAAAATGGTTAAAATTAGAAGTATTCCACTCACTTTTACAAGTGCCTTTGGAGAGGACTGAACCCCAAACAGCTCACTGGGCAATCAAGCCACGTATCACCACTCACATCAACCAAAGCCAGCGTGTGTTCCACAGACCCAGAAGTAACATCAGGGAGAACAGGAAATGGCGTCATTTTCTCGGCCTCTATGCATTTCGCATCATCAAGCAATACTTTTGATTTTAACCATTTTGTGGAAATAAACTACTACAGTATATGCTACTTCTATCTGTGGAGACTTCTTTTATCCTCTACATATTTCCTATACCTTGGCTATGATAACAGTGGGAAAGCAGTAGAAGAAGACCAGAGGGTGACTTTCGTATATCCCTGAGTTGCATAGAAAAGGAGTATTTTGGTTGCTGGTCAGCTGTATTGTCCTGGTGAGTGCAGTGGTTTTTGGCATGTGGTGGAGCTCAGGGTGTGGAAGAATAAAGCAGTCACCTATATATTTCTTCATTTTTATTGACACAGAGGTTTGCATGCTGGTTTATGGACTTATTGGTTCACAACAGTATTTCTCATGTACAAGTAACACACTGTTGCACTATATTTGTTTATTTTATTTTAGGTTTCCTTTTGCTTGTATCATTTATTCACATGCAAGAAATTGTGGATTTATATATGGAACCCTTTCACTAATTCATCTTATATGTGCACTAGGATTTTTTTTTATAAAGAATTTTCTACAGATTGATGAATATGGTTTAAGCGCCCTTTTTGTATCCAGTTTGACAGTTTATACGTGGTTTAGTTACACTTAAAGGGACAGCTGCTACACATTTTTTACACTTTAGTATTCACTAGTTGGTGCCATCCCTTTTGAAATTTCTGTAAAATTTGTAACGTTAAATTTTGTAATACCTTTCATTTGAGGGAGTGCTTAATTGCTTTTTTTGGGTTGGCCTAATGTAAGTTTTGAATACCTAAATGTTTCTTTTTTAATGCTCTTCTATTTTGTGCAGAAAATGATGTGCCCACTAAGATGCTGCAGATAAAGATTGCTGCACTCTATCCATGAGTAGCAGGCAGGAGAGACACATCCTCCCACCTTGGCAGCACTACAGTTCTGCAACTCTTCTTATACAGAGCACAGCAGGCTTTTGCTGCAGCCGCTGGATCAGCACAGAATTGGGAAAGTTTTTCATGTTTAAAATTTGATATTTTGATGCACCTTCGGTTTATTGCTATAGTTTTTTTAAAACCTACTATTGGATTTTAATAATAAACCTAAAGTTCTACAGACCAGGAATTCTTGACTACACCCATGAAAGCCTTTCTGCAGTTTAATTATTTTACATCCCTGATGTAATGTAATTACGTGTAAAATTGATTATTCATAAAGAAATTATTTTCAGTTCTGTTGCGTTCCCAGTGTAGTCATTAAAAAGTGTGGAGAGAGGTGTAACTCTCAGGAAGGGAAACTGCACCCAAGAGGTAATACAAAGACCTGTTTGAATGGGCTGCATAGAATAATGTGCAATTTGTATGACGGAGTGTTTTTTTTTAATATAGTAAATTTGTAATGTTTCTTTAATTGCATAACCAGTTGGAATAGTTTCCCATCCTGCCTTGAATAGCACTTTAAGCAAATTTTTGAGGCTCTGGGAATGTCAAAATTATAATTGTATACTACTGTTTTGAAACCTGAAGTTGGGTTGTAGAATATAATGGAGTCTTATTTAGAAAAACTTTGGTACACATGAAAGAAACCTAAGAGCATTAAATGCGTTTAAATTGGTACTTTTCCCATCTTCTTTGATAATTACATTTAGTTGGCTGTAAAAGAGAGTTCCACAGAGTATCTGATCTCACATACTTTGATAGTTTTCATTTATAGCAACATCATTAAACTACATGGCATGTTCACCAATGCCAGGAGCCTGGCGGACAAGATGGGTGAACTAGAGGTACTGTTGTACGAGAAGGACTTGGATTTTGTGGAAATTTCAGAGACCTGGTTCAACAGCTCACATGATTGGCTGGCAACCATTCAAGGGTATACCCTTCATCGCAAGGATAGAGAGGGTAAAAAAGGGGGAGGGGTATGCCTATAGATCAAGAATAATGTACAAGTTAATGTGAGAGATGACATCACTAAGGGAGCTAAGGAGGAGGTGGAATCCTTATGGGTAGAGCTCCAAAGGGATGAAGCTAAGGGCAAAATAATACTGGGAGTATGCTATAGGACCCTTAACCTGAGGGAGGAAGGGGGACACAACTCCTATCAGAAGTTGGATTAGCAGCAAGAATGGGAAGTGTTATCATAATAGGGGGTTTTAATTATCCAGACATAGACTTAGGAACCATGCATTCATCTAAGGCTCGCCAGTTCCTAAATGTCTTGCAGGACAATTTTATGGGTCAGATGGTAGACGCACCAACTAGAAATTAAGCGTTACTGGATCTACTGATTACCAACAATACAGACCTGATCACGGATGTGAAAATACGGGGCACTTTAGGTAACAGCGATCACAGGTCAATTGGCTTCAGTATAAATCACACAAATAGGAAACATAAGGGGAATACAAAGACACTGGATTTCAAAAGCGCCAACTTCCCTAAACTACAAACCTTGCTAGAAGGCATAAATTGGGATAAAATCTTAGGGAAAAAGAATATGGAGGAGAGATGGGTTTGCTTTAAGAGCATATTAAATAAGGGCATCAGCCAATGCATCCCATTGGGTAATAAACTTAAAAGAGAGAACAAAAGTCTTGGATGGCTTAACTCCAATGTAAAAATGCATATAAAAGCAAAGGAGAAGGCCTTCAAAAAATACAACTTTGAGGGATCATCATCAGCATTCAGACTTTATAAAGAACGCAACAAGAAATGTAAGGGTGCAATAAGGACGGCTAAGATAGAACATGAAAGACACATAACGGAGGATAGCAAAAAAAAATCCCAAGAAATTCTTTAAGTATGTAAACAGTAAAAAAGGGAGGACAGACCATATTGGCCCCATAAAGAATGAGGAAGGACATCTGGTTACAAAGGATGGGGAGATGGCAAAGGTATTGAATTTATTCTTCTCCTCAGTCTTCACGAGTGAATCGGGGGGCTTCAGTAACCAAAACTGCAGTGTTTATCCTCATGACACAACACAGGAAGCACCTACATGGTTAACAGAGGACTGAATTAAAATTATACTTGAGAAACCTAACATTAATAAATCACCGGGACCAGATGGCTTGCATCCGAGGGTACTTAGGGAACTCAGTCAGGTGATTGCCAGACCGTTGTTCCTAATTTTTACAGACAGTCTATTGACTGGAATGGTACCAGGTGATTGGAGAAAAGCCAATGTAGCACCAATATTTAAAAAGGGCCCAAAAAACATCCCTGGGAATTACAGATCAGTTAGCCTAACATCAATAGTATGTAAACTCTTGGAGAGGATGATAAGGGACTATATACAAGATTTTAGTAATAAGAATGATATCATTAGCAGTAATCAGCATGGATTCATGAAGAATCGTTCTTGCCAAACCAATCTATTAACCTTCTATGAGGAGGTGAGTTGCCATCTAGATAAAGGAAGGCCCGTAGACGTGGTGTATCTGGATTTTGCAAAAGCATTTGACACAGTTCCCCATAAACGTTTACTGTACAAAATAAGGTGCGTTGGCATGGACCATAGGGTGAGTACATGGATTGAAAACTGGCTACAAGGGCGTGTTCAGAGGGTGGTGATAAATGGGGAGTATTCAGAATGGTCAGGGATGGGTAGTGGGGTTCCCCAAGGTTCTGTGCTGGGACCAATCCTATTTAATTTGTTCATAAACGACCTGGAGGATGGGATAAACAGTTCAATCTCTGTATTTGCAGAAGATACTAAGCTAAGCAGGGCAATAATTTCTCCGCAGGATGTGGAAATCTTGCAAAAAGACCTGACAAATTAATGGTGTGGGCGACTACATGGCAAATGAGGTTCAATGTAGAAAAATGTAAAATAATGCATTTGGGTGGCAAAAATATGAATGCAATCTATACACTGGGGGGAGAACCTCTGGGGGAATCTAGGATGGAAAAGGACCTGGGGGTCCTAGTGGATGATAGGCTCAGCAATGGCATGCAATGCCAAGCTGCTGCTAATAAAGCAAACAGATTATTGGCATGCATTAAAAGGGGGATCAACTGCAGAGATAAAACGATAATTCTCCCGCTCTACAAGACTCTGGTCCGCCCGCACCTGGAGTATGCTGTCCAGTTCTGGGCACCAGTCCTCAGGAGGGACGTACTGGAAATGGAGCGAGTACAAAGAAGGGCAACAAAGCTAATAAATGGTCTGGAGGATCTTAGTTATGAGAAAAGGTTGCGAGCACTGAACTTATTCTCTCTGGAGAAGAGACTCTTGAGAGGGGATATGATTTCAATTTACAAATACTGTACTGGTGACCCCACAATAGGGATAAAACTTTTTCGCAGAAGAGAGTTTAATAAGACTCGTGGCCACTCATTACAATTAGAAGAAAAGAGGTTTAACCTTAAACTACGTAGAGGGTTCTTTACTGTAAGAGCGGCAAGGATGTGGAATTCCCTTCCACAGGTGGTAGTCTCAGCGGGGAGCATTGTTAGCTTCAAGAAACTATTAGATAATCACCTGAATGACTGCAATATACAGGGATATGTAATGTAATACTGACACATAATAACACACATAGGTTGGACTTGATGGACTTGTGTCTTTTTTCAACCTCACCTACTATGTAAATGGGTGGCCCCACCCCCCTCTGATGTCTCTTGACATCACATAACATCAGAGGGGGATCACCCATTTACATCGCCGGGTGGCCCGCCCTCAGCTATATAACAGCTGTCATCACGAAAAGGATTCAGTCGGCGGGAGCCTCCAATGAAGGCGGAGTTGCATTTTTTTTTCCTCGGTCCTTTGGCGCTGTGATCGAAGATGAATGGATATCGCGGGACATTTTTTTTTAATAAAGGACCTTTGCCAAATTGTCTACTGTCATTTTTAATATTTTGACACTTTTTTTGGTGAATGAGTAGGGGTACAATGTACCCGATACCCATTCACATAGGGAGGCCGGGATCTGGGATCCCCTTGTTAAAGGGTGCTTCCAGATTCCAATAAGCCCCAGCCCACAGACCCCCACAACCACTGGGCAAGGGTTGCAGGAATGAGGCCCTTGTCCCCATCAACATGGGGACAAGGTGCTTTGGGGGCGACCCCAAAGCATCCTTTCCATGTTGAGGGCATATGGCCTGGTTTGGTTTAGGAGGGGGGTGCTCTCTCATTCCCCCTCTTTTCCTGCGGCCTGCCAGGTTGTGTGCTCGGATAAGGGTCTGCTATGGGTTTTGGGGGGGCCCCATCCCATTTTTTTAAAATTTTGGCGCAGGGTTCCCTTTAAAATCCATACCAGACCTGAAGGACCCCCACACATTTTTTTTTTTAATTTTGGTGTGGGGTTTCCTTTAAAATTTATACCAGATCCAAAGGGCCTGGTAATGGACTAGGAGGGAACCCATGCCTTTTTTTAAAATTATTTTTATCTGTATTGCCAGGATCCGACAATTCATTACATCCGCAAGCAGTTTTAAATTACTTTTTTTCCTTTAGAAATGTCATTTTTCTGTGGTATTGTTCTAAACACGGGAAAAATGTGCTACTTTACAGGCATACTAAGGACACCCCCAGGCACGATATTTAAAGGAATATTTCATTTTTATTGTTTCACTTTAAGCATTATTTAAATCACTGCTCCTGAAAAAACATCAGTCTTTAAAACTTTTTTGCATTGATACATGACCCCTGGGGCAGGACCCAGTCCCCATACACTTTTTATGGCAATAACTTGCATATAAGCCTTTAAAATGAGCACTTTTGCTGTTTCATGTTCGTGTCCGATAGACTTTAATGGTGTTTGCTTGTTCGTACAAATTTATTGCCTGTTTGCATGTTCTGGTGCGAACCGAACCGGGGGTGTTCAGCTCATCCCTACTCTTTTCTCAACAATTCCCTGACACAACTTTTTGGCACAAGTGACTTCTCAGTAGCATGTCCCTACAAATGGGATCAGCATCCATTGATGGGGTGAAATTAGTTGCAGCTCAGTGCTTGGATGCAGAATGATGAACAAACATTGGACCAACATCACAGCAATCTACTATGCTTTGTATTGGGCCACAATAGCTGGCCACATTTTTTAGCTTTCTTGATCTAACTAAGCAGGACTTAAAGAGGACTTTCATCCTCATTTTATGACTTTCCATGATTTTCCTCATATCCCATCTACCATTACACAATCAGATATTACATGGTGACTTACACCAGACCAGACAGCTGGATATGTTGGGCGAGTGAGCTTTTTGAAGACAACCCAGCTTTCAAAGTTTACAGGGAAGAAAATTAAAAGGGAGGACGTTCCTTGTTAACTAAACTCATGCTATTTCTTTTTTTATATTCAATAATCTTTATTAAACTTTTCCACATTACATAAAAAGGTAAAAATAGCGAAAAAGTAATATATTTTTTCCAACCACTTATAGGCATCAGTCCGTCAGCACTAGTTAAACAAAAATACCTTACATTCTGAAACCCATCTCCCCCCCCCTCCTTCCCAACCCTCCCCTAATAATAGGCTATGTCGACAGGTTACCTAGACTCCTCTTATTGCTAGAGTCGCTTTAGCTACTAAGTCTTATGGCATTAAGTCTCCTTTACCTCGAAGCCATCCTATCAGATAGTCCCACATTTTATGCACAGTTCAAAGATTAGTTCAGGTCAAGGGGTTATGCCCAACCAATGTAGCCAGGGGCTCCAAATTTTTAAAAATTTTTCATTACTATGTCTCCTGGTATAGACTGTTTTTTCTGCCCAAACTAGTTTATCCACTGTCCTGATCCGATCTTCTATAGTTGGGGGTGTTTTGGATAGCCAAGACTGTGCTATTAATTTCCTGGCTTGGTAAAGGCACCTTCCTATGGCAATTTGTTTATTGTTGCTCCCCCCATTTTCCCCCAGCAATCCGAGAATACATTCCCTGGCCTCCTGCTTCAGCTTTGTTTTAAACCTAACTTCCACAGTTCTAATTATCTCTGACCAATATCTCGTCAGCCTTGGACATCTCCATACCATATGGATTAGGTCACCAGTATCCAAACATCTAGGGCATTTATCGTCCGGTCTGCAACCAAATCTAAACAGTCTCTTAGGGGTATAGTAAACCCTATGTATAAGAAATAGGTGCGATACCTGTTGTGATGGAGATACCGATATCAATGGGCTGGCCTTCAAGATTCCCTTCCACTGGCTGTCCGTGATCTCTCCAACCTCCCCCGCCCATCTCTCCCTTATGTCCAGGGTCGCCCGCAGATCAAGTAGCCTTTCGGAAACTTGACCATTTATTAGTGTTATCAAACCCTTGGTGGTGTTTGCTCTTATAATTCTATTTAGAAGGGGTATGTTGCACCATTCTAATGGGGATTTACTGAATTGACAGTAAAGTGCATGCCTGATCTGCAGGTAAGTATAAAAAGTATTGTTTGGGACCCCGTATTCACCCCTTAGTTCAGAAAAAGATTTCAAATTTTTACCCTCGTATAACTGTACCAGTCTACTTATTCCGTGGCGAACCCATGTCCAGTTTTTTTCCACTGCGCTCAGCTCCCTCAGTTCCCTATTATTCCATATAGGCGAGAATTCCGTGTAACCTCCATATCCCATAATCCTCTTAGTAGCCCGCCAAACTTTAAAGATCAATTTATGTGTTGGCGGTCCCTCCTGAAGTGTCCCCGCCTCTAATGCCTCTGCCAGAGACCCATATGGGGAGTCATAAAGCATAAGTTTCATGTTGGGATTCAACAGGGCCTGACATTCGCAGCCTCCTAGCTGTTGCAGTTGTGCCGCCAGGAAGTAGCTATAGGGATGTGGTACTGCCAATCCCCCTTCCCCAACCGGGCGCTGGAGTGTTTATAATTTGATCCTTGCCTGTCCTTTCTTCCATATTAGTTCTCTAAAGAAGGTTTCTATTTTCTTAAACCAACTCTTCCCAATCCAAACTGGGGAATTGTGGAGTACATATAATAATTGTGGCGTCCAGACCATCTTGATCAAATTGACTCTACCTGCCAGGGATAAAGGGAGTTGACACCAAACCGCGCTTTTTCTTCTGAATTTTTCCAGTAGAGGGACTAGATTATCCACTATATATTGTGCCGGGTCAGTTGAAATAATTATGCCCAGGTATCGCATCCTCTCCACCACCCTCATTCTCGACATACCTCCCCTTTGGGTATTATGTGTTGAGTCTAATGGGAGCAATGTTGATTTCTCCCAGTTAACCACCAGGCCTGATGATTTCCCAAATCTTTCCACTAGTTGTATTGCCTTTTCAAGGGATGGCCCCGTGTCCCCAAGAAAAATCAGCACGTCGTCAGCATAAAGTGCCACTCTTTCCCGCCTAGTTCTCTCCCCAAAGCCCTGTATATCAGACGAGTGTCTTATCGTCTCTGCCAGCGGCTCCATTGCTAGAGCAAATAGCAGAGGCGAGAGAGGACACCCCTGCCTCGTCCCTCTCTCCAAAAAAAAACACTCCGTATATTCGCTGTTAATTTTTAACCTGGCTTTTGGATGGAAGTACAGGGTCTTGACCCATTCGATAAATTTAGGGCCAAACCCAAACTTCTCCAGTACCCACCAGAGGTATCCCCACTCCAGGCTATCGAACGCCTTGGCAATATCCAAAGCGAGGACCGCTCTGGAGCCTCCCGCCTCCGCTGGTGACTGGAGGTTCAGGTAAGCCTTCCTGATATTAATACTAGTAGCTCTGTTGGGGATAAACCCTGACTGGTCCAGATGCACCAGCTCTGATATATACTCATGCTATTTCTGCCTGCTTCTAGCAGTTTGAAATCACCAATAAATGAATTAATGCAGTATAGCACTAATTTCAGCTCTCATGAAATATAATGTGGAAAACATCTATGGCATGATATATTGGGAATAAGTTTAGGCTACGAAAAATTGCCCATGGGGATAAGGACCAATTTCAATATCTTACTACTAAGATCACTAAGGCCCACGTCTTTTTTTTTAGTTTTGGATACAGTGGGGGAGGCTAGTACCTCTTTCAGGTTTTAACTGATAACCAAGACTCCATTAGAGTAATTCCCCTAATTTTTTTTTGATTTGTGTCCTGCTGAAAATGTTTTATCAGACAGGAAGTGAGAAAAAGTTCCCAAGAACCACACAAACAGAAATAAAAATATTTTTTAGTAAAGTAGGAGAAGGCTATAACTCTTGTCAGATTTGTATTTCTGTCTGTATCCCTTCTGTAGATTTTACCTTATTTCCTTTCTGGTGAAACCATTGTAGCAGGAGAAGGAAGCCACAGAAAGAAGAGCAGTTAAAACCTGACAGGAGTTCTAATCCTTCCATACTCTATCCACAGCTAAGAAAATGTTTCTCATCATACTTTTTAACTGCTTGTTAGTAAAACTGTAACATTATAATTCATGCACCTTAAAAGGTTAATAAATTATCAAAATGTTTAGGTGTTCAAAAATGTTCAAATTATTTTAAAAGAAATATAAAAGTAGATCATGTAGATAGATCATCAGTAGGTAATATACTAGCCATACTTAGAACAAAATGTACAGGCCCCCAAATACTAAAATCTGTTCATTCTGTGCTAGTCTTGTTAATGTCCTTCACAGCTTAATGTGAATTCACTTTACAATGTCATGTTTGCTACAAAGTATGACAGTCCGTGAAAGGTCAAAAATAGATGAGAGGAGCAATCAAACAATATTTCTCAAATGGTCATCATTCAATAATCAGTGATCTTAACCACTGAGCCACGGCACATAATCTCTTTCTGGCTTCTTTTCGATAAGCAAGTTATATTGATGAACTTCAAACAAGACACATTGAAATTGACCTTTCAATGAACCCATCCACATTCGGCTTTGTGTTGCAAAATGACTAAGTAGGCTTATATTTGCAGTTCAGGTAAAGGTCACTACCGGATAATAAACAAGTCATGGTGTGCCATTATGATGTAGTCACGTTATTGTACTTTCTTTTGAGCTGTACTCTGCACCTGTGACTTGCTTCAACTTTAATGGAAATCACAAGTTGCTGCAATATGCCATGCCATAAAAATTACTCAAATAAAAGACGAAATCTGCCACTTTAATGAAGCTTACATTTGTAGGTGAAACTACTGCAACAGATTTCTTGTTCATGAAACACAATTCTTTTAAAACATGTGTATATTTTATGTAACCATCATTACGCAAAACTTTAATAAAAATGTATTTTAAAGGAAAATATTGAGGTTGATAGGTTCTAAATTTTAATGGTCCGTTAAAAAATATAATTTTTGTTAGGTAAAAGTTCATATTGTACATTAATAATTTGCAATCTTCTTTCCAGCCAGCAGTAGGAGCTCTAGTCTCCTTGTTTATTCATTCAGATATTGCAAGTTAAATGAGTCATTACAGCAGTGACTTATCCCTTATCAGAAGCTTTGTTGCCGTGTTTTCTTTGTAGCTAATGTATAGTGCTTTGGGGATCCTTTGTCATGTATTAAATAATATACGTAAAATATATTATGAGAAATACCATATCGTGGTATAAATGCTGTTATAGCATTTGCACATTCACCAGTTAGATAATAGAAAAGTGTCCTGATCAATGTAATATTACGTACTCTGGATGTGGCAATGTAGCATAATTCCCTGCAGCACACAGCAGTATCAAGGAAACTTCTTTGTGAAACCTAGTGGTGGCTAATCGTAACAAAAATAACAGTGTGGAGCTAATTAGTGAACAAATAAAACATATATTGATCCAAAAACCTTATAAAGTGAAAAAACAACCCATCTGCAATCGGCAAATGTGGGTATAGATTAATCTGATGTGAAAAATATAAAAAAACAGTCCAGAATGTTTTCAAGGTGAATGAAAAAACATCATAAGGAAGTCTATATTGAAATTCAAATAAACGTTAACAAATAAGTCAAAGTCTCTCGTGCTGTTTGACTTGGCCTTAAAGGTGCTATGAAAGTGATAAGGTTGGCACGCTTACCAGACTCGGTGGACACACGTATCATATAGCACGTGGGTCAAACAGGCAATCTTGAGGGAATAGCTTCAAAGGAATCCTCGGCAACTGGAATGGTCCTTGGAAAATTAACTCTACTAGATGTTCCTGTAAAACGTTTCAAGCATCAAAGCAAGGAACTCCAAAGTTGTGTGATGAATCACATCAAATGTTGCAGTGATCCATGGTGATATACATGAAAAACAGATAACCGCACATAGCGTGACTCTGTATGATATGTTTATTGTAAAAAAAGGGGGGTTTACACTTGAAATTTGATAAAAACAAGTTTTTAACTTAAAACATGTTCAAATGCAACAAGACCTTCACCCAACATGATGGCTAATTGTAACCTTGGTCTCTAAAAAATGATTGTTGTCTGGCTACAATGACAACCCTTTTGCTTCAATACGCTGAGACAGAGACTGAGAACAAGCATACAGATAAGGATGTCAGATATCTCTTTTCTGAACAGCATATGACTCTGTCAATGACTCTTTGAATATAAGGTGCCATTAGTGGAACGGTAACTCATATCCAGCTCACATACCTCACTCCACCTTCAGGCAAAATATTGTGGAACAGTATGGGTGAGTATTCATTGGGGTAGGAAGGTCTTACTATAATGAGTAGATTTACATGATGGTGGGATTTTGTTGTGATTGTATAAGCAGCATGTTCTAACATCAAAGTGTGTTTGTTGTAGTAATCTAATATATATAGACAGTGCTATTGTTACTGAGTGGTTTTGTTATTTATCACGTTACATACAGAAAATCCTCTGGACCCAATAATCTCTAGCACCACATTAATGAACTTTCTAGCTTCCAGCATATGTTAATAATTTAATGATAAATGCAGCTAAAAAGCTGGATTTCTCCTGCGCCCTGCACAGTGTGGTGGGACTGAGTAAAGCTGTTGCATCATTTTCTTAAAGCGGGGTTCCACTCAAATTTTTAATTTAATCTTACCCCCTTCAGTTAATTGCATAGATGTTCCAATGCCACACAAAAATTTTTTTTATCGCTGTAATTACCTTTATATTGCACTTTATTGTGGCACTTCCTGTCTCTCCTCCCATGGGAGTAGGCGTGTTTATTGCCTTTCCCCGGCGCCGCACTGTCTCCTGGGAGCTTAGTGTCAGGCTTCCACAAGCTGTGAATGAACAGCATTCACCGCATCCAGGAAATCAATGCTTGTGGGCTTCACATGCCCACAAGCAAGATGGAAACAGCCAGCATCACATTTTTTAAGTTATTCTTCAGTACAAAAACAGACGGAGGCAGAAATAAGCCTTATATGATAAAGAGACTCCTTTAGCTTTGATCAACTGGCTTTAAGGCAAACTTTTCTGTACCAGGAATTGGAAGTCCCTTGCTGGAATGGTGATTTGTATATGTGCATACAATTTTAACTATTGTGATTGCATTTGATCATTTTAATAAATTTAATTTTAGTCTTTTATTACACTATGGAGAGGTGCTTCTTTGTTTTCCTTACATGATTACCCCTATGTGGAGTTGTGATTGGTCTGCTCAGTAGTTGACCTCCATGAAAAAAAGATCAGAAAAAAAAGTCAGAAATAGAGAGTGTCAGCTTTGGAGAGAGTCACTATGTGTTCCATGACTTCTCTTGAGAAAAAAGCGTCATGGAGATCTGTTATGCAGGTACCCTATCACAGTTTGGGTGACGGTGGCAGCTGATGATTTTTGATGTTAACATAAGGAGCACTACATCACAGATAAAATGATTCTGATTGTGACTTTTTGTGGACTTTATATTGTTTATAATTTTTATTTTTGCTCAATATATTTATGGTGTTACAATTCATTGTTTTTTTTTCACAATTTTGTTACAGCACAACACTATTTTATATACAATGTTATTTATAAGCCTCAAAAGACATTCAAAAGCCCTGAAACTGCTGCTGGGCACTGCCTTTTTGGACATGATGTCAGCAGCCCAGTAGACTCATCACTAAAGTGGCACTCTACAGTAAAGTCATTCCTCCCCCACCAGCTTCATAAAAGGTTATCTTGAGAAGTAAGGGTTGGAGTAGAGTAGCTGGGCCAGCACAGAGAGTACTTAGACACCCCCCAGGAGAGTAGAGGGCTATAACCTGCAAGGAGAAAGGGGGCTGTGCTAGGAAATTGGGTGTTTCTGGAGTAGTCAAATTTTCTAGCAGGTTCAAAAGCACATTGTGAGGGAATTTAAATTAATTTATGGAAAGGAGAACCACTGAAATAAGCTTTTAAGATGCTTCATTTTTCTCTGCTTTTATCTTTTTCAAGTTGGAGACAGGTTCTCTTTAACATTATTAGGCTTGGTACGTCAGATTATAAATAAAATTGTTTCTCTGAAGATCAAGCTGGTTGCCCGAGGGATTTACAGTAAAGTGGGAAAGACCCATTAAACAAAGGGTTAGAGTTTCTGGTGAATTGTTTGTGTGGCTGGTGGAGGATTCACAGAGTGTGGTGTCATTATGAGATACAGCACAAGTGAATTGTGAATTAAAGATTTTGGAAGATTATAAATTGAAGCAATGGTTATATGGAATTGTTTGCTGGGACACAGTGACACTTAGCAGTGAGGAGAGGAGGAGTGTGGGGGGGAAGAAACTGAGGTGCCAGAGGAAAAAGACGCACGCTGACACCAGGGACTGTGTGCCTCAACAGAGGAGGAGGGATATCCTGAAGCCTGGAAAAAAGTCTGTGAGGAGAATAAGGAGAGCAGTCTGAGGAGAGAGTGTGGTGAGGTGACAGGTGTGAGGAAAACCGCTGAGACTGAGGAGACTGAGAGAGAGAGACTCTGGCAACATCAGAGGGGGAAAAAGCCAAGCTTTTCCATAGACTGCCAGGAGACTGTTGCTTGGAGACGGAGGAGTGAGGAAGCCTTAGGGGAGCCAGGAGCAGAGACAGCCATGTGGTCCACTATTTATTTGGTCCAGGGACCCTACTCAGCAGCCCAGAACCACTCAGCTCAGCCAAGATGACCCACGCCTTTCAGAGATCGAGATCCCCATCCAGGTATCAGGTCGCTGCTACCTGTTCACCTTGTGAGTTTTGCTACCAGTCATCTCGATCGGCCATCAGCAAGAGATCCAGTGCCTTACAACTTCACTAGGAGCATCAAAAGCCTGAACCAGCACCTGGGACTATGGTTGTGTCATCGCACATAGGACTGGTGCGCGGGTGTAAACCCAACATCCTTCTTGACACCATACTGACACTGCATGCAGACACCAATTTCCCTTTTTAGTGTCACAGGATGCTTGTTTGGAGTTGTCATCTCTAGTAGTTTTTCCTTTTTAAATTTCTACCCAACGGAACTTTCTAGATGATTACTGCTCCACGCAAGCTTGTTTAAATCTACTCTTAAAACAAGGGCCCCACCGTTTGCTAGCAGAATACACTACAATTCTTCATCTCAGTACCTATCACAGAACTGTGATTACTGTACTTATGTAACCCATTATTTTCTTTGCATGTGTGCCTCTCAAGGGTGTTTGCAGCCCAGAAGAAGCTGAGAAGTTAACCAGTCTTCTCTCCTCCCTTTCAGCACTTGTGTTAAGGGCATATAGATTACTGCCTTTCTATACTTACAGTTGCTAAGCATTGAAGGTTATCTTTTCTAATATATTAATTCTTTGCAGCAACGTGTTGTAAATTTTCTATATGCTTTAAACCGTGATAATATATTCAGCTCATTTATCACTACCATTTCTGTCTGTCTGTTTCTGATAACAGTCCACAGCCAGGATATTGGTACTTTCTTCACTTGCATTCTTAAAAGTGTTTGCAGAAATTGTATAACTAACCAGGTGTGCCAGAGGGGCTGAGGCCATTCTTGGAGTTGAGATGTAGAACACAGAACCCAAAAATCACCAAGGTTTGACAGTAACCCAGTAACAGTAACATCTACAGTAACTGTAGATGCTTTCCAGGCTTACTTTTCACATGTTCTACCTAAAGGATAGATACAGTACCTGTTCAAAGCTATTTAGATCCTCTAAAAGTCATCCTTGGTTGCTGGTATTTATATTTCTATACTATACATCTTTTTTTAATCAGCAGTTTTATTGCGCTGCACAAATAGAAAATGTTTAAAGACAAAACAAGTTATTTGTCAGCAGATATTTTGAAAAAAGCAGTAGCTGAAATATGCTATTTGCATAATTTTTATTATGAGAGTAAAATAGTCTATTTGTTTACTCTGGCAAAGAAGCTCGGCCTTTATAAACTGCATGCTTTTCAAAAGGAACCTAATCCTAGCCATGCAATCATTTGTATGCCATTCACAGAATAAAGAATTCTGAGTTTTGGCCCATCCAAATCTGTTAGACACTGAATATCAACGTATAGTTGTTTTTTTCCCATTATTTATTACTAAACCACTTGAAGTTCCAGGACAGTATACATATGCCTTAGGGGACTTTAAATAATTCTTCTGTGCTGTATGTAGTACATTGTTGAACGTCTCTAGGTATACATAAGCTGGCCATATACTATTAGAATTTTGTTCCAAATGTTTTTTTTTAAAGTGGGACTAAGCTCCCATGCATGATTTTTACCTATATTTTTACCTACCTACGTGTACCGCAGCCGGCGACATCACTGGCACATGCGCTTTGAAGAAACGGTATACCCGTGCCGTTCCTTCAGAGTCCTGTGCCATAAACGGTGGCTCCCACATCATCACGGCTCTGGCCACTCACACAGTCAGAGTCTGCAAACCCAGAAGGAAAACCTGGTGAAGATAAAAGCTCCTTCTGCAGGGACAGCGCACTGCTGGAGGGCTTCATTCTAAGGTAAGTTTCACATAATGCAATGCATACTAGCACATTATGACATTGCCTAGAGGTTTTAAAAAAAGCCAACGGTTTACTACAGCTTTAGGAATGTTCATTTGATTTTCTAATGGCTAGTGGGGTCAAATCAATGTTTCTTTTGGTGCACAGTGATGAGAAAATTTCGAACAGCATATGTGATTTTCATTCAAGAAAGTCCATTCATTCTAAAATCGAATTTTAAAACAAAATGACATTCAAATGACACTGGCCAAGTCATTAAAGGGGTTGTAAAGGTATTTTTTTTTCTTTAAAAATAACAAACATGTTATACTTACCTTCACTGTGCAGCTCGTTCTGCACAGAGTGGCCCCGAACCTGCTTTTCTGGGGTCCCTCGGCGGCTGTCTCAGCTCCTCCCCGCAATAACTAACCACCTTAATGCGAGCTCCCTCGCATGGTGGATAGTTATTGCTGGCGCGCTCCTGTGATACAGCCGGCGGTTATAGCCGCTCGTTGTATCACTCGGCCCCGCCCCCGGCGCGCCGCGTCATTGGATGTGATTGACAGCAGCGTGAGCCAATGGCTGCGCTACTTTCAATCCATCCACTATAGCCAATCAGCGACCAGGCTGATCGGCTGAATGGAGGTCGGGAACGAGCAGGCGAGTTTTTGAGAAGTAAAACGGGGGGGCTGGGGGCAGCGGTATTATCAAAAGTTTTTTCACCTTAATGCATAGAATGCATTAAGGTGAAAAAATTTATACCTTTACAACCCCTTTAAATGTCCTGAGAATCTACCTGTTTATTTACTCATATGTAAACTTTTATGTTTTTTAATTTTGGGTTGGTTTTTTTAGTGTTGCGTTAAAACAGCGTATGTGATTTTCATTCAAGAAAGTCCATTCATTCTAACATCTAATTTTAAAAGAAAAATGACATTTAAATGACACTGGCCAAGTCATTGAATGTCTTGAGAATCTACCTGTTTATTTACCCATATGTAAACTTTTATGTTTTTTAATTTTGGGTTGGTTTTTAGTGCTGCGTTAAAACAAAAAGACATTTTGTAAATAAGTAAATCAATAGCTGTTTGCAATTAACAACTTACCAGCCCCGGAAGATTTTACCCCCTTAATGACCAGAGGATTTTTTGTGATTTGGCATTGCGTAGCTTTAACTGACAATTGTGCGGTCATACGACATTCTACCCAAACAAAATTGCCGTACTTTTTTCACCACAAATAGAGATTTTATTTGGTGGTATTTTATCACCTCTGCAATTTTTATTTTTTGCACTTTAAACAAAAAAAGACTGATAATTTTGAAAAAAAAGCAATTATTTAAAAATATTTTATCCCCAAAAAATATCTAAAAAAATAATTTCTTTCTCAGTTTAGGCCGATATGTATTCTTCTACATATTTTTGGTAAAAAAAATCACAATAAGTGTATATTGATTGGTCTTCACAAAAGTTATAGCGTCTACAAAATAGGGGATAGATTTATGGCATTTTTATTATTCATTTTTTTTATTAGTAATGGCGGTGACCTGTGATTTTTATCGGGACTGTGACAGTCCCGAGACTGTGACAGAGCTAAAACTAACCACTGATTACTGTATAAATGTCACTGGCAGGAAAGGAGTCCCACTAGGAGGCGATTAAAGGGTTAAATGTGTTCCCTCAGTGTGTTCTAACTGTAGGGGGATGGGCTACCTAGGACATGACAGCGATCACTGCTCCTGATGACAGGGAGCAGTAGATCCCTGTCATGTCACTAGGCAGAACAGGAAAATGTTGTTGCTCATAGGGGTTGTGTCCTGAATAATGGTAAAATACCCAGTAGGATTGGCACCACATCCCATAAGATAGTATATCAATTGAGGAAAGGAAAAGGGATTTTAACAGTGCAATGTAACCAAATAATGATGAGAGAAGATTTTAACAAAAATATAAAAATGTAATTTTTAATAAATTTGAGATTAAAAAAGGCAAATGTAAACATTTATCAATAGAGAGGTAGGCAGGGATGAGTGGTGGTCATAACAAACAGGTTAAGTTGAAAGACACATTATCCTGACATGTTTCGCTGTATACTCCTTCAGGGATGGGCAGACTACATTGGTAATTTTAAGAAAAACCCGCAATAGACTCTACCTAAGACCGCCACCACCAAATACCAGAGCTGAACATATAACCCTCAAGAGAGGGGTCCCTACGTGGTCATAGAGGACACACAAAGACCAAGTTTAAAACCAAAAGACTAAACATGGAATGGAGAGCAAGATCCACAGCAGCCCGCTAAACATTATTAGCGGGATGTCATTCAATGAGATTGAATACACAAGTTAGTGTAGTCTAGCCCTCCGGTTCTAGGGAAATGTTGTTGTTTATTCTCCTCATTGCGATCGTGGGCCACCGGTGGACATTGAGCCTGCGGGACACGCAGCACGCTCCCACGGCGTGTGACATGCCTGTGCCCGCTCGCTTGGGCTTACGAAGGGACGTAGGGTAATCCCAGTGCTATTCTGCCGACGTCCATCGGCGTGTGGCGGTCGGGAAGTGGTTAAGATTACTATCCAGATACTTTCTCAAGAATAATATGTGTAGTTCCAAGTAACTTAAGCTGACCATACATGGATCGAAATTTGTCTGGTTCTCCAGGGACAGGCCAGTTGTACAGAAGTCGATATATCGATCAAATTCTATATATCCAAACTGTCAGGTTTTAGCTGGCATCACTGATCATTGTATTGTGATGGTGGGGAAGACTATAATATAAAAGCACAGTGGGAGGATTCTCCCATTTCCATAGAATGTATGGATGAGGGAATCTAATCATTATTTTATTATTATTTTTTATTATTGTTTTGTTCAATCCGCTGGTTTAATAAAAAAAGGATGAATCTATGGGCATGGGATGCCTTATGCAGAAAAGTAATACAATCACTTAGCCATCCTCCAACAATTAGTTGCGCCTTAGGTTGTTACACAAAATCTTTTTGCAATTGAACATATACAGATTCTGATGCAAAATGTTTATATTAATAAGAACATAGCTAAAGAGGCTAGTATTCATGTGGCAATCCTTGTAATCTAAAAGTCATATCCACCATCAAGTTTATGCAATATGGTTGTAGAAAGAGCGATGACAATGTACAGTGACCTAATTTATTATTTGCTATGAGTTACTACTCTTTGCAACATCTTACTGAACAAACCTGGGGCATATGTTTAAAAATATGCCCACCCATGTGTGGCGCAAAGAACATCACTTTCTTTTAGGTGCCAAAATAGTGTAACCCATTGATAAGCTGACAAATGCTAGCACAAGTGCTAGGCTGGCTGCAGATGAAAAAGTTATTCATTCAACAGGTGATGATTTGACTAAATAAACAGGATAGGTTAAAGCAAATGATTCTCTGTCATGCTGGAAAATCTGATCATCTAAATTATTGCCTATTTTCAGGTGTTTTAGTATGCAATGAGAAACAATATGAACATAGAATTTTGTTCAGTTTTGCACTGTATGCAAAAACATTCTGTCTTGAGCCAGCCTTTTATTGGTGAGGGCCCAGTTAGACCTCCGTGTTAAAGTAACACTCGGTCATGCATGTAATATGTATTACTGTGTTGCAATGGAATTCACTTGGAATGAGACCCTGATGTACTAAGGCAACACACCTGTGTTGCAACATGACACAAAATATGGCTGGGCTTGGTAGATCATTGCGTTACAAAAGAAAAAAATTAATAAAATCCAATTTTTGGCACATAAGGGTGCATTGGCAGACCATTCTTTTTAATGGGCCACCTTAAAAAAATGCATGTTAAAGAGGAGTCCCCCCCTCACGAAAAAAATTGAAAATCAGCAGCTACAAATACTGTAGCTGCTAACTTTTAATATTAGGACACTTACCTGTCCATGGAGGCCACAATGTCAGCACCCCAGCCGATTTTTGGATCGGCTCTCGGGTGCTGCTGCCGCCATTCATGGTAAGCACTGAAAGGGGGAGGAAGCAGATAAGCAGAGGGACCACTTTTGGGTGGAATTCCACTTTGATGTTCAATGCAACGAGCATTAACACACATTACCACAAAATTTTGGACTCAATGGCTTGCTCATATGTGCGGCAGCCTTTGCCTCTGTTCTGAAAAGCAATCTTCACTGCCTGTTTATCCCTGTAAATGTCACACTAGCACACTACACTTAAATAGGCTGCATGCCCTTCTTTAGGTGGGAGGTTGAGAGCCAGTTAAATATGGCTCAACAGTAGGGATGAGCTTCGAGTTCGAGTCGAACTCATGTTCTACTCGAACATTGGCTGTTCGCAAGTTCGCCGAACAGCGAACAATTTGGGGTGTTCGCGGCAAATTCGAATGCCGCGGAACACCCTTTAAAAGTCTATGGGAGAAATCAAAAGTGCTAATTTTAAAGGCTTATATGCAAGTTATTGTCATAAAAAGTGTTTGGGGACCCGGGTCCTGCCCCAGGGGACATGGATCAATGCAAAAAAAGTTTTAAAAACGGACGTTTTTTCAGGAGCAGTGATTTTATTAATGCTTAAAGTCAAACAATAAAAGTGTAATATCCCTTTAAATTTCGTACCTGGGGGGTGTCTATAGTATGCCTGTAAAGGGGCGCATGTTTCCTGTGTTTAGAACAGTCTGACAGCAAAATGACATTTGGAAGGAAAAAACTCATTTAAAACTACCCGCGGCTATTGCATTGCCGACAATACATATAGAAGTTCATTGATAAAAACGGCATGGGAATTCCCCACAGGGCAACCCCGAACCAAAAAAAAAAAAAAAAATGATGTGGGGGTCCCCCTAAATTCCATACAAGGCCCTTCAGGTCTGGTATGGATATTAAGGGGAACCCCAGCCAAAATTTAAAAAAAAAATTGACGTGGGGTTCCCCCTAAATTCCATACCAGACCCTTCAGGTCTGGTATGGATTTTAAGGGGAACCCCGCGCCAAAAAAAAAAAAAAAAAAAACCGGCGTGGGGTCCCCCCAAAAATCCATACCAGACCCTTATCCGAGCACGCAACCTGGCAGGCCGCAGGAAAAGAGGGGGGGACGAGAGTGCGGCCCCCCCCTCCTGAACCGTACCAGGCCACATGCCCTCAACATTGGGAGGGTGCTTTGGGGTAGCCCCCCAAAACACCTTGTCCCCATGTTGATGAAGACAAGGGCCTCATCCCCACAACCCTGGCCGGTGGTTGTGGGGGTCTGCGGGCGGGGGGCTTATCGGAATCTGGAAGCCCCCTTTAACAAGGGGACCCCCAGATCCCGGCCCCCCCCTGTGTGAAATGGTAAGGGGGTACTTACCCCTACCATTTCACTAAAAAACTGTCAAAAATGTTAAAAATGACAAGAGACAGTTTTTGACAATTCCTTTATTTAAATGCTTCTTCTTTCTTCCTTCATCTTCTTCTTCTTCTGGTTCTTCTGGCTCTTTTGGTTCTTCCTCCGGCGTTCTCGTCCAGCATCTCCTCCGCGGCGTCTTCTATCTTCTTCTCCTCGGGCCGCTCCGCACCCATGGCATGGGGGGGGAGGCTCCCGCTCTTCTCTTCATCTTCTTCTCTTCTTCATCTTCTTCTTCATCTTCTTCTTCTTCTCTTCTTCCTTCTTCTCTTCTTCATTTCTTCTCCGGGCCGCTCCGCAGCCATGCTGGCATGGAGGGAGGCTCCCGCTGTGTGACGGCGTCTCTTCGTCTGACGGTTCTTAAATAACGGGGGGCGGGGCCATCCGGTGACCCCCGCCCCCCTCTGACGCACGGTGACTTGACGGGACTTCCCTGTGACGTCATGGGGAATGCCACAGGGAAGTCCCGTCATGTCACCGTGCGTCAGAGGGGGGCGGGGTCACCGGGTGGCCCCGCCCCCCGTTATTTAAGAACCGTCAGACGAAGAGACGCCGTCACACAGCGGGAGCCTCCCTCCATGCCACAGCATGGCTGCGGAGCGGCCCGGAGAAGAAATGAAGAAGAGAAGAAGGAAGAAGAGAAGAAGAAGAAGAAGATGAAGAAGAAGATGAAGAAGAGAAGAAGATGAAGAGAAGAGCGGGAGCCCCCCCCCCATGCCACGGGTGCGGAGCGGCCCGAGGAGAAGAAGATAGAAGACGCCGCGGAGAAGATGCTGGACGAGAACGCCGGAGGAAGAACCAGAAGAGCCAGAAGAACCAGAAGAAGAAGAAGATGAAGGAAGAAAGAAGAAGCATTTAAATAAAGGAATTGTCAAAAACTGTCTCTTGTCATTTTTAACATTTTTGACAGTTTTTTAGTGAAATGGTAGGGGTAAGTACCCCCTTACCATTTCACACAGGGGGGGGCCGGGATCTGGGGGTCCCCTTGTTAAAGGGGGCTTCCAGATTCCGATAAGCCCCCCGCCCGCAGACCCCCACAACCACCGGCCAGGGTTGTGGGGATGAGGCCCTTGTCTTCATCAACATGGGGACAAGGTGTTTTGGGGGGCTACCCCAAAGCACCCTCCCAATGTTGAGGGCATGTGGCCTGGTACGGTTCAGGAGGGGGGGGGGCCCGCACTCTCGTCCCCCCCTCTTTTCCTGTGGCCTGCCAGGTTGCGTGCTCGGATAAGGGTCTGGTATGGATTTTTGGGGAGACCCCACGCCGTTTTTTTTTTTTTTTTTTGGCGCGGGGTTCCCCTAAAAATCCATACCAGACCTGAAGGGTCTGGTATGGAATTTAGGGGGAACCCCACGTCAATTTTTTTTTTTTTTTTGGCTGGGGTTCCCCTTAATATCCATACCAGACCTGAAGGGCCTTGTATGGAATTTAGGGGGACTCCCACATCATTTTTTTTTTTAAATTTTGGTTCGGGGTTGCCCTGTGGGGAATTCCCATGCCGTTTTTATCAATGAACTTCTATGTGTATTGTCGGCAATGCAATAGCCGCGGTAGTTTTAAATGTGTTTTTTCCTTCAAAATGTCATTTTGCTGTCAGACTGTTCTAAACACGGGAAACATGCGCCCCTTTACAGGCATACTATAGACACCCCCCAGGTATGAAATTTAAAGGGATATTACACTTTTATTGTTTGACTTTAAGCATTATTAAAATCACTGCTCCTGAAAAAACGGCCGTTTTTAAAACTTTTTTTTGCATTGATTCATGTCCCCTGGGGGAGGACCCGGGTCCCCAAACACTTTTATTGACAATAACTTGCATATTAGCCTTTAAAATTAGCACTTTTGATTATTCATGTTCGTGTCCCATAGACTTTGAAGGCGTTCGCGTGTTCGAACGAATTTTTTTCCTGTTCGCATGTTCTGGTGCGAACCGAACAGGGGGGTGTTCGGCTCATCCCTACTCAACAGCCTGCTTTTATTTCCCCCTGTCTGTCCATGTAAATAAGCCCTAACTTTGCAGTGTTTTCATTTAAGTATTGTGAATAACGTGAATAAATATTTAAATATCAGTACTTTTGTTTTTTTAGAAGAATTTTGGAAACCAATATTCCATTGCTGTGTATTTTGTAGCAGAGAAAGAAACCTGCCTTAAGGCCCATACATACGATCAGACTTTTTGACAACAAAACATGCAAATTAGCTGTTCTAAGGCAACGTCCTACCGTGTGTACGCTCCATCGGACACACTTTTTCAGTTTTCAACAGACAAATGTTGGCTGTGCGAACAGAAAAACTTGGCGGCAACAAAAGTCCTACGTCGGCAAGTCCAGTTGTGTGTACACAAAACCATCAGACTTTAGAACAAAGTACAAACACGCATGCTCAGAACCAATGCAGACAACAATACAGGAGTTGACAAAAGGTTGGCGTCGGAGAATTGAACATCTTCTTTTGAAGTGTCATCAGTACGTTGAAACGTCACTACGTTCGTGTTTGTTGCCTAAAAAGTCCTGCCGTGTGTATGCATACCAAGTTTACGGCCAACGCCTTTTTGACAGAAATCCACGGAAAAGTTTGTTTGAAGTCCGATCGGCTTAAGACAATAAACGGTTTCTGATAGTTCTACAAAGCACAGCGGACAGAAATAACATTGCGTTGTTTTTGGTAATCCTAACTATCCTATTATTTAGAGAAATCTGGTCTCAGGTGGAGGGATTGTTGTAGAATTTTTTGAAGGTAATAGAAAATCTTACAACCAGGAATGGTTGTAAGATTAATAAAGTTAAAAATGTTGTTAAAAATGTTTTGGGGTATAGAGCACCAGGGACATAACAACATAACTCTAATGAGGTGTATCCTACATCCCGTTTGAGGTTTGTTACTGTAAAAATCCTCTCCTCAGTAATGCAGGATCCTCCTTAAAGTGGTGAACTTCTGGCACTGAATGGATTACCTACTTTGTGTGGCTCTGCATATAAACCAATCAGTTTCAATGTTTTACTGTCAAAGCTTAATTGAAAAGGCTAAAGTTAGAAGCTGATTGGCTACCATGCACAGCTGCACCAGATTTTGTACTCTCCAATTTTAGTAAACCCCAGTGAAAGATTGCCCCTCTCCCCCTTCCACCTTTCTTTTCAATAATTTGTATAGGTTTTGTATAGAGAATTGTATACAAACAATATTTTAAAGGTTTAAAGGTTCAAAGTGATGGGTAAGTAAAGGATTGCATTTCCAGAAATAATAACAATTTATCACAGAGCTACCATACTACACAATATAAATGGATGATTAATTTTTCAAGTTTTCAAACTAAACATTACTCTATTTCCTTTGGTAACTTTCAGTGGAGTGCGCAGTAAGTAAGGACAATGGGAAATTAGGTGTTATGCCCCTCACTACACGTGACTGAGGTGTATTCGGGCACACTGTTAACTCCTCTCATACCAATGCATTCCAGTAGGTGCAAAATCCTTTTGAACTTTTATTGATACAAGATAGAGTAAAACTGTAACAGATACAGACAAAATGCAATTAACAAAGATCATACAATTAGTGCCATTCTATCTATCTATCTAGCTGAAAATACAATTAGTAAACATACCGAAGATGGATCCGGATGGCTAACGTAGAGCTTAGCAGCAGATGTGTATGCTTCCATGGTAAGAAAAGATGAAAATGGTGGAGGAAGCTGATGCAAGGCCTGATGGGATTGAAAGTATGGAGGCTTTCATGTACCAAATCTAACCAGCTATACTAAATGACTACATGAAATAGATATAGCGCAGTTATGCAAAATGGTCACTAGATGGCAGCATAGAGCAATCTAATTAAATCAAAAAGTCAATAGGAAAATCACAAGCCTTATTACAGAAGGCATGACACTCCCCACTTGGTTTCCCACGGATACCACACATCATGGCACTCCGGAGGAGAGTAACAAAATAAGTTCAGAAACAGGTCTGAGGAAAAGTTTAGGCTGGCCTTGCCTAATGACTTTGAGCTCAACTTTCCTGATGTTTCCGTCTTCACTGGGAAACACTTGGGTTATCAGACCCAAAGGCCACTCGTTTCTCCTCGATTGAGAGTTTTTCATGAGAACAATGGTGCCAGGCTGTAAGTTGGGTCAAAGGTCTGGCATTCATTACAGCTGATACTTCAGCCATGAAGGTTGTCAGAGTCTCATGTGTGAGTTTTGAAGTTCCCAAATGTAGAAACATTGAATCTAGGATTCTTCGAGCAATACCATACGCTCCCAGGCACCTCCCATGTGAGAAGAGTGTGGGGGGTTAAATGTCCATGTACAACCCTGTTCTGAAAGGTATCTCTCTACACATTCTGTGTCGAGGTTTGAAGTGATTTTCAATTCTTTGCAAGCTCCAACAAAGTTGGTTCCTCTATCAGAGCGTATGTGTTTGACAGGGCCTCTAATAGAGATGAAACGTCTCAGGGCATTGATAAAGCTGGATGTGTCTAAGGACTCAGTTACTTCTATGTGTACAGCTCTAATGCACATACAAGTAAACATGACAGCCCAACGTTTGCTGTTGGCACTGCCTCCTCTGGTTTGTCGTGTGATGACAGCCCAAGGCCCAAACACATCAAGGCCGACGTTTGTGAAAGGGGGTTCTGTACTGAGTCAGTCTGCAGGAAGGTTGCCCATTTTCTGGGTTTGAAACATACCACGAAGCTTACGACAGGTGATACATTTGAAAATGGTTTTACTCACAAGTCTCTTGGCTCCCACTATCCAGAGTCCAGCTGCATGCAAGGCTCCTTCGGTGAACAAACGTCCTTGGTGTTTTATCTGTGTGTGGTAGAATTCCACAAGTAAAGATGCAACATGGTTGTTTGGTATTATGATAGGATTACTTTCCCCACTATCAAGTCCTGCATTTGAAATACATCCTCCAACTCTTAACAGTCCTTCATTGTCTATAAAGGGGTTGAGTTTCCTTAGAGGACAGTTCTTTGGAATGTTCTTGCGATTTTGAAGACATTCTAGTGTTACTGCATACGTGTCTTGTTGGACACAGCGGATGATTACATTTTTTGCTTCTGTGAGTTCATCTACTGTATATGGTTTGTGGCAGTAATGCCAACCTTTGAAACAACTTGGTCTTGTAGGGGTTTACGTTTAAAGGATCTGGCTACGTGAACCAAGCAAGCAGTAGCTCTTTGTAAGGACTTCCAAGTGGAGAATTTGAGGAAGCGCTTGGATCCCAACAGTTGGTTAGAAATTGTTGTATGTAGTGTGGAAACCTGAGGACGGATATCTGAGTCAGATTCAGATTCTAGCAGTACATATGTCTCCCTTACTGGAGTGGTAGGCGCTGACTTGTACAGGAAAGGTGGTCCTGTGAGCCATGTAGTGTCTTTGAGACAGGATGCTGGTACAGACCTTGTAGCATGATCTTCTGGGTTATGATCAGTTGAGACATAATGCCACTGGGTGGGCTGTGTCGACTTCCTGATTCTTAGGACTCTGTTGTGTACATAGACATAGAATCTCCTACTTTCGTTGTAAATGTAACCCAACACTACCTTGCTGTCTGTGTAAAACTCTGTGTCCTCAAGTTCTAGATCCATCTCAGATGTAATAAGTTCTGCTAGTTCTACTGCTAGTACAGCAGCACACAGTTCCAATCTTGGAATGGTGGTTTCAGGACATGGTGCTAGCTTGGCTTTGCCCATAACAAACCCAATATGAACTTGGCCCTCGATGTCTACTGACTTAAGGTAGGTTACTGCTCCTATTGCTTTAACTGAAGCATCGCAGAATACACATAACTTTGTAGACTGAACCCTTGTGGGAGGAAAGTGGGTGTATGGTCTATGTACGTGTAGGTTGGATAAAGTCTTTAAAGAGTCTCTCCATGTTACCCATAATGTCTCTTTCTCAGGAGGTAGTGGAGAATCCCAATCACATGTGTCTGCAGTAAGTTCTCTAAGCAGAATCTTACCTTGGATGGTAATTGGTGCTGCAAACCTGAGTGGATCATACAGGCTGTTGATGGTGGATAAGACACCTTGCCGTGTGAAGGGCTTTGTCTCTTGGTCAACCTGAAAGGTAAGGGTGTCAGACTTGAGGTCCCAGTTGAGTCCTAGGCTGCGTTGCATAGGAAGGGAGTCTGTAGCTAAGTCCAGATCTTTGGAGTCACTGGCATAATCTTGGGAAGGGAAGGCCTCCATGACGACCTTGCTGTTTGATGCTATCTTATGCAGTCTGAGATTTGAAGAGGCAAGCGTGCTTTGAGTCCTCTTGAGGAGACTTATTGCAGCTTCAGGTGAAGAAAGTGATTTCAGACCATCATCTACATAATAGTCTCTTTGAATAAACTGTGTATCGTCTTTCTCACCTTCTTGGGCAGATAGCTTAAGTCCATAGATGGCAACAGCAGGAGATGGACTGTTACCAAAAACGTGCACTTTCATGCGGTATTCTGTAATGTTTTTAGTAGGGTCATTGTCTTTGAACCATAGGAATCTCAAGAAGTTCCTGTGTTCTTCCTTGACTTGGAAGCTGTGGAACATTTGCTGAATGTCTGCAACTATGGCAACTGCTTCTTTGCGAAATCTGATGAGAACACCAAGAAGTGTGTTGTTGAGATCTGGTCCCTTTAGGAGGACATCATTTAATGAGACCCCTTGATGCCGTGAGCTGGAGTCAAACACTACCCGGATTTTACCTGGCTTCTTGGGGTGGTAGACACCGAAGATTGGTAGGTACCAGCACTCTTCATTGTCTTTTAGAGGTGGGGCTATCTCAGCATGGTCATCCTCAAACATCTTACTCATGAATGAGAAGAAATGCCCTTTCATTTCTGTTTTTCTTTGAAAATTGGATCTGAGGGAAGAAAAGCGTTTCAAAGCTTGTTCTCTGTTGTTAGCAAGACGGGGTCTCTGCGCTTTGAAAGGCAGGGGTGCCACCCAGCTGTTTTCGTTGGTTTTGTAGAATCCCTGTCTCATTATCTCCAAGAAGATATGATCTTCAATAGATGGGCCAATTTTGTGATCTTCTTTAGTCCTTTGGAAAACTGAGCACCCTAAATGATCTCTGTCTTCATGACAAAGAAGATTAGCGGTGTAAGGGTTGGAATGAATTACACTGGCAGGCTTCTCTCTTACAAGGAATCTGTTGGTGCAAGGCTGAAATAGGGATGGATGCCCACCTTCTAGTGTCTTTGTAAAGAGAGAGTTCACGCTGGTTGGTTTGTGAACACTCCCTAGGCATACGTTGCCTATGATGACCCATCCTAGATCTAGCTTCTGGGCATAGGGGGAGTTGTGGGGACCATTGATTTGTTTTCTCACCTTGTGAACTCTGATGATGTCCCTCCCAAGGAGAAGCGCTATCTCGGCCTGGGGATCCAGTTCAGGGATGAGATGTGCTATCCCCTTCAGATGTCCATGATGAAATGCCACCTCTGGTGTAGGGATCTCCTCTCTATCTGTTGGGAACTGATTGCACTCGATTAGAGTTGGCAGAGGCAGGGTTGTCTGACCATCAAAGGATTCGATTTGGTAACCAATGGCTCTTCTCCCAGTTTCTTCACTTACCCCTGTACAAGTCTTAAGTAAGTATGAAGAGCCAGCTTCCTTGATTTTGAAAGTGTCAAAGAAGGCTGAGCTGGCGAGTGATCTGTTGCTTTGATCGTCCAGGATCACGCATAGCTTCACTGCTTTTTCTCTGCGACCCGTGGGGTAAACTGTGACAAGACAAATCTTAGAGCAGGATTTGTTAGACAGACCTTCTCCACAGACTTGGGTGCACCGGGGTGTAACTACAGGAGGTACTGTGTCTTGTTGCTCCCCGCCGTGCTCTTCCACTGTGGGTGAGGGGGTAAGAGTCCATGGCGCTGGCCCTGGATGTAGAGCTGTGTTGTGCTCTGAGCTGTTGCACTCAGAGCAGTTGATGCTCGCCTTACAGTCTTTCCCAAGGTGAGAAGTTGATGCGCAGCACCTGTAACAAAGTCTGTTTTCCTTGAGGAAGGTTCTGCGATCTTGGAGAGTCTTTTCTCTAAACCTCTGCACTTTGACAACAAATGAGGCTTCTTGTGAAGAGGACACTCTCTGCTTGGATCCTGTGTTGGAGATACACTTGTTTTGCGTACTGCAACAGGTGCGTCTTTGAAGTTGCGGGTTAGAGCAGGCTTACTTGACCTAGGGTGAGCAGAGTCAGATGATGAGATGTCAAAACTAGGATCATTTTTAACCTTTGCTTGATTGCAAATAAAGTCCACAAAATAAGAGAATGGTGGGAAGGGGGCGTTGTGCTTTTGCTTGTATTTGGAGCCTCGTGAAATCCAGGTTTCTTGAAGGCTCTAAAGCTTTTGCACTATAGAGTTAATGCCACGGGCTGTGTCCAGAAAGGCAAGGCCTGGCAAGTCTCCTTCTGCTTTGGCTATTTGGAGTTCTGTCACTAGGTCACTCAATTCTCTCAGCTTCTGGTAGACTTTGTTAGGAATCCTGGGAAAGACCTCTATTCTTTTAAAAAGAGAGTTTTCTATAACTTCTGGGGAACCGTAACAGTCATCAACCCTTTCCCATATCATGCTCAGCCCTCTGGTTGGGTAATTAATGTTAATGTCTCTGATTCTTCTTGCATGCTCTGACGACTCATTCCCCAGCCAATTGACTCAGCTTCTTCACTTGCTTTAAGCTCAAGGTCTCTAGTTGCATTTTTGAAGGACAAACGCCATGCTCTATAACTTTCAGGGCGATCGTTAAACTTTGCAAGTCCCTTTGCTAACAGTTCACGTCGTGCTAAGAACTTGAAGAAATCTGACATACCTTGATTGTTGTGTGAGTAGCCAGGGGGCGCTCTGTTGTGCCAGGAACTTGGTGGGTATTTGCGGTCATCAGAGATACAGTCGCTGTGTCTTTTAACCCGTCGTTCTTCATTTTCAATTTGGTCAACTGTGACGTAGTGTTTTGATAGCCTGGCTTCAGAATGTGCTGAAAACTGACTGAGTGCGGGTTTACTTTCTCGCTTGACGTAAGGCATGTGAATGGCAGGAGTTGATTCCGCTCTCGGTGCTGTAAGTGGGCAGTTGTCTGGTTGGGCGTGGCACCACACATATTCTGAGGTACGCTCTGTACCGTCGTCAGGAACGGATTTTCTTTCAAGTACGTTGCTGAGACGCTCACTGGTGGGCTTTGCAAGTTCTTCTAAGATGTCTGCCTCGGCCGCAGCAGCCGCTGACTCCTTCTCTGCAGCTAGTTCCTCCAATGCAGTTTCCATACGTAACTTTTCTAATTTAAGTTGCATCTCGGCAAATGCAGCTTTTATTTCTTTTTCAGCGAATGCAGCTTTTATTTTGGCCTCCTTTGCCGCAAAGTCAGCTTTTACTTTTGCAGATTCCGCCTTTGCGCGGGCAATGGCAATTGTTTCGCTTTTCACTGACCTCCTTGTGCTCATGGAGTAAACTTCTGACATTGTTGTGAAGTGTTCTGACTTTGTCTGTGACATGGTGTCCGGCTATATGGAAGCTGATAACACTACTGTATTACTGGTGTTCTGTATGATAGCTGTGCTCAGAAGCCTTTGTTTTACTGCTATTCTGTATGCCAGCCATGCTTAGAAGCCTTCGTTTTACTGTTATGCCCCTCACTACACGTGACTGAGGTGTATTCGAGCACACTGTTAACTCCTCTCATATCAATGCATTCCAGTAGGCGCAGAATCCTTTTGAACTTTTATTGATACAAGATAGAGTAAAACTGTAACAGATACAGACAAAATGCAATTAACAAAGATCATACAATTAGTGCCATTCTATCTATCTAGCTGAAGATACAATTAGTAAACATATCGAAGATGGATCCGGATGGCTAACGTAGAGCTTAGCAGCAGATGTGTACGCTTCCATAGTAAGAAAAGATGAAAATGGTGGAGGAAGCTGATGCAAGGCCTGATGGGATTGAAAGTACGGAGGCTTTCATGTACCAAATCTAACCAGCTATACTAAATGACTACATGAAATAGATATAGCGCAGTTATGCAAAATGGTCACTAGATGGCAGCATAGAGCAATCTAATTAAATCAAAAAGTCAATAGGAAAATCACAAGCCTTATTACAGAAGGCATGACATTAGGTCTTTAATGGCAATGAGTACACCCTGCTTTTTCTGTGCAAAGCAGACATTGAAGATGTGGGGCGAAATGCTTGTTGTGGCAAGCAGGTTATGTATCCATAGCTAAATGTGTCTCTTGGATGCACAGGATGTCACAGTTATGATCCGAGGCAGTTTTCCATATGCAGGCACGTTTGGCTGGATGATTGAGATCCTTGGCGTTTAAGAAAAGAATAGTGATAGTCATCGTGATGAGCTGGAATGAGTGGTCATGGATGTTAGGTGATATTTACTGCTAGAAGTAAGTTGGAGATTAACTGCTGGGGAACCCGAAGCTTGGGTGCGAGGGTTGTTCAGTTTGGGTTTCACTGGAGCCACGGTGGTAATCTGTGTGTAGCTTGGAGAACTATAACTGTAGAAGAAAAATTTTCAATCAAGTCACAAACGTAGTAAATTATGCTTAGGTAGAAGCGGTTAACAAACAAGAACAAGCAGCTTATATAAGTGGTCAGAAGCTGCTGAGTATAACAGGAGGAAGAGTCCACTTGTTATAACAACAGAGGCGATGGCCGGGTCAGAGAGAAATATGAAGCTGGATATGGGGGGTTTGCATTTTGTGTCCATTACTCACGTCTTGATCCCTGGTGGTCGGAGCATTTTTGGTTGTTCTGTGAGGATCTCGGATCCTTCCAAGTGTTTCCAGTGTTCCCCATTTTGTTCCGGAATGATTCCCCATGTGTGAATTTAGTCAATCGTCAGCTCCAGTGGTGAGAGGTCTGGAAGTAGTGCAGTGATCATATCTCGATCATATAGCGTATTTTTGCAGAAATTCTTGGGAAGGGACTGATTCTGGTACCCCACGCAATTTAACATTTTTGCATCTAGAGCGGTCCTCGGTAACTTTGCTTGTATCTTCAAGTGGTCATCTTGGTTTTCCTCATGAGCATCTATGAGGTAATTTACAGTGGTAGTACATTCATCTATTTTGTTTTCTATATACTGTACCCTGTCTCCCATGGTTTGCAAATCTGAGCTGAATTTGTAGATCAGGGATGAGAAATTTGTTAAAAGTGATGTTTGTAAGAACATAAGCATGTCCTTCATTGTAGTATCCAGGACTGGTTGTCCTGCGTTTGGGAATGCGGCAATGGAGGACTGAAATGTGGGCTCTGTGTGGACTAGGCTGTTCACTTCACTCACCAGGCTGTCAGTTGTTTGAGGCGAGTCCATCTTCATCTGTGCCTTAGCTGAGCTGTCAGAGGCTGGGTTGCATGGAGCTTAACTACTGGGAGACAGAGGCTCCATCCCACTGTTCTAGTCTCCCTGGTCTGCATTAGGGAGGTCTGTGTAGTCTGAGGGCGGCCTCGAGGACGGAGCGGCGGTGCCATTTTGCCTTCTCCCACTGGTCAGCCATGCTGCAGGAAGAAAGCTGTCAGCTTCTGTGGCTGCCGTTCTTCCTTCCTCTTTCGGGATATTGTGGACACTGGTCCCCTGGGCGTGAGGGCAGTGTCAGGTAGTTCAGAGAGGGAAGGAACCCCTGCGGTGGCTGTTAGTTTCTCCAGGGGGCTTGTGAAGCTCAAGGTTTAGTCATCCATCTTCGGCGCTCACAAGCCAAACCCCCCTTCCACCTTTCCACCCCACTCATTTTCACAGAATGTAAGTCTTTTGTGAATGGAGAGAGGTGGAGAAATGACAGGATCTCCCTCCTCCAATCACCTGAGATCTAATTTTTCACTGCTGTAACCCAGTAACATCTTCAGGAGAAAATTGGCCTACTTTGTGTTAAGGGTTATTTGTGTTGCCTATGCCAATGTGTTCTGTTACTTTAAAGTTTTGTCTGATACTTGTAGTGGTCAGGTCAGTTGTGACAAAGATTCCCCTGCAAGTGTGTCATTCCCCTGAGCTGAGCTGCTGCTCTGTGTGTACATTCAGACGTGGAGCTGCGGCTCAGTCCTGCCCCCCCCCCGCTCATTGGTTCACTGACTTTGATTGACAGCAGTGGGAGCCAATCAGGAGGGAGAGTCCCGGACAGCTGAGACTCTCATGCAACATCGCTGGATCCATATGGGGCTCAGATAAGTATTAGAGGGGCTGAGGAGGGCTGCTGTACACTGAAGGTTTTTTATCTTAATGCATAGAAGGTGCACTTGCTGGGCATGCTGTATTAATTGTATGTATCCTTAGGTACATACGGTATACAGCGCTGTGTTGCGGCAGTGAGATAGGGACTTCTCATCTCACTCCATGAACAAAATAGAGTCAGGCTGACTGCCGCTCAACCTTTCACAGGAAGCTTTGTATTCTATGAATGAATACAAAACTTCCTCTGATTGGCTGAGGCTGTGAGTGTCATAGCATCCACCTGCCTGTGTAATCATTAAAGAGATATAAAGAGGCAGATTCACTAAAGGATTTGAGAATGTTTACACTATAAAATGCATGAAAATTCACTTCAATTATCCAATAATGTGAAAAGAAAATCCCTGTATATATATTTCATCAGCATGATTGAATAACTGAAGTGAATCTTCACACATTTTATTGTGTAAACATTCTCAAATCCTTTAGTAAATCAGCTTCAAAATGTGAAGATCAGCTTTAACATTCTTATAGTGTGACTAAAGGCAAAACTTTATTTATTTTTTAGTTTAGTTTTGGATAGAGTGGGGAGAGATTAGAACACCTGTTAGTTTTTATTGCTGTCTGTGCCCCTGAAGATGTACCTTCTCTATTTGTCATGTTTGCTGTTATCAGTAAAAGTGAAAGTAAAAGAAAATCCAAAATTTTGGGTTGACATCAGAACAGTAATAAAGAGGAAATCTTCCAATGGGACACTACTGCTGGTGAGTCCGATGACAACCCTAGCATTCCTTCACTTTGAAGGGATTTTCTATCACTTCCTGCTCTGGCTGTGGGACAGGAAGTGAAGGGAAATCTCCCCAATGGGACACAGATGGTCAAAAAAAAAAAACAACAGGGGTTATAATCCCCCCCCCTCCTTCATTGATTGCTTGCTTACTCTGGGTCAATGACTTTGTACAGTATAGAAGAAAGTATAGAAGCCAGAATATTAGCATGACAGCCAGGTAACCAGCACTTTCAGAATGAGTTCAGCAATGGCAGAAAACATATTTCTCTCGGTACGGGTCTCTTTTCACGGCTGCTCGGCCTCTTCGTGCCCTTTAAAGTTGCATTGTGGCAAAGCACAGAAAACAGTAGTAATAACCAATGATCCAACAAATGGATATTAATCTTTATGAGATCATTAAGCTTTCAGAAAATAAATACATTAAGTGAACATTTTCCAGTGCCAAGAAGCCACTGAACTTGAGGATGGTATTCTTGCACCAATTTAATGCACTCATTTAGTTTATATGTCTTTATCCGCCTTTCTCTCTTGGTGTCAGCAAGATTTGTTAAAAAAGCTGTTTTATAATTCTCGATGAACTGTGAAATTTGCATTGTAAGCAGCAATAGCATAATAGAGAAGCGCAATATAATTTGTCTGGCCTTAACACACTCAGAAGTAAAGTGTTGAAACTCAAATTCAAATAGCAAAGTATACATATATTTAAAAAAAAGGTTGTGTTTAAATATCAGACTCGTTTATTGTAATTTCTTCCAATAATTGTAATCAGTTTCTGTTATCTATGAATTACCTAACCAACACTGAAGTAGTACATGCTTCCTAGTTTTGTAAGACTGGACATTTAGTGTAAGGTAGCTGTAGGGTGACTGCGCGTACGCATTTTTTTACATCATGCCTACCCACATTTGTTTTGCATACCAAGTGAATTGAATGCAAGTGCCTCGTCTTGGTGAAGGAAATAATTATATGAATGTATCTAGTGGCCCCTGAATGTGATAGTTATAATTTACTGTAGTTGTTAGGGACCCATCTTTTAATGTATTTGCTGTTATAGTCTCTTGCTGGGGTTTCTGTATCTTTCCCTGCTTCTATTCCTGCAGCTTCCTGTGAACTCCTCTATATATTTCCTCTTGAGTGTCCTATACTTGGCTGAGTGAGCACCTACCTACCCGTAATTGTCAGTGATGTTCTGATTGGTCAAAGATCTTTTAAAAGGGCATCACACTTTGGTTGCCACCTGCAGCATTCAGTGGCTTGCAAGCTTTTGCAATTTTTAGATTGACGACACTGCTTACCTCGGCCACCCTCTTTCAGCATTGCTCACCTCTGCATTCACTGTATCCCTCTTCCAAAATGATTCAGAAACCATTTTCCAAACCTTTCCATCTCTGCACTCTCTGCAACACTATTCCAACACTGGACACCCCTGCACCCTAGAACCTTCTTCCAACACTCTTCATCCCTGCAACCCTCTTCCAACACTGTTCAATCCTGCACCCCTTATCAAACCCTGCTTCCTTCTGCACCCTCATCAACCTTCTTTCCAGACCCTTTTCCTCTGCACTACTTGCAACCCTCTTACAAAAGTGTTCAAACCTGCACCCTCTGTAACCCTCTTCCAACACTGTTAACCCCTACACCTTCAGCAACTCTTTTCCAACACTGCACCAACTCTGCCAAATTTGTTTACTCCTGTACCCCATGCAAAACTCATTCAGCACTGTTCATGCTCTACAACCATTCCTGAAACTCTCTTCAAACACTGCTAAATCCTTGAAACCTCTGCTGCTCTCTTCACCTCTTGCTCATAGCTTACCTGAAAATGTAAGGACTTCCGACAGGACTCTGTGCAGGTGTAGGTATTAGGAGCTGTGGTGGGGGGTGGAGTCAAATGAGGCAATTATTATTAACAGCCATCCATAGCCAATAGGAGCAAGCTAGAAAACTGAGGGAAGGGCAGCAATGCCCAGAAGTATTACGGTTTGTGCTGGGTGGATGGGGATGTGGCAGATGGAGAATTTGAAAAATAATAATGGCAGTCACAGTCATGGGACCCTAGACACCAAGCAATAGATATCACCAGTTGAAGTCCCGTAGGACGAAATGCGTTGGATTATTGCCTGCTACAGCTCCACTTACTGTGCCTGTTTTGTACGCTGCTTGTGATCACTATTTTATTGTACACATCTGAAGGGATGTTTGTACTTTCTTTACTTTAAACCCCTACGTTTTTGATCTATGCCATGTGGAAGCCTTCTTTTTTCTAATATGATTACCATTCCCATCATTGATGGATGAGAATTTTGTGGACATTGCATAACACCTGGAGATCTTGGTCGGGTTCCTGTTTCCTGTACTTCCTGCCTGCTGCATTATCACCGGTGTGTGTCCCTATCTTCCCCACTTCAGGAGATCGTAGCCTGTGATCATGGTCCCCATCTATGCCTGTACTACTCACCACCACTGGCATGTGTGTCCACAACTCATGGTAAGAGTACCTACCCCTCCCCTGGGTGGTGAAAGCACAATCCTGGGTGCCTTTTCATTTTTTTTATAATCAAATTTTAATTTTTATTATAAAGTTCAACATTTCCATTCAATATTATACATTCTTGTATTCCATATTTTACATTAAAACACCCAAATAAACACCTTGCAAGAAAAAACTGAATACTAAATTATTTTGTCAAAAGTTTACCAATTATACTACCCCCCCCTAAAGAGACAAAACAAAACAAAAAAAAAGGCACAGTCCTGGGTGCCTTTTCATTTGAATTTTGGAATATCGCCATCTGCAATCACCTTCATCTCACCAAGAGTTTGCTCTGTGGAGCACATCCTGATATCGATCATTGTTGGACTTGTCACTGTGTCAAAACCGTTTTTTGTTAATTTGAACATTCACGGACACAGCACATGCACTTTACACATTGTCATATGTGCCTATATTCAGTTTAGCTGGTTATCATGGTAGCACTTGACCCATGTTATCTTCGATTCTGGCATATCTGTATTGTTCGGCTTGTACACAATTTTATTGTCTTTACACATGTACCTACACTCCTTGGTTTAAGCACCATGGTCATTATTGCACAATTTTAGGTGTGTATGTTGATCTTTCTCTAGGTTTACACCTGGGATTTATATGTCCAAATAGGGCTGCATATTCATTTTACTTATATTCACATACAATTTAGTCTTATTGTGGTGCTAGCAGCTTATTCTCAATACTGGTAGCGCAGTCATTTTTTCCATATAACAGTATATAAAAGGGCTGTATCGCATGAATAAGCAGCAAAAGAGCTCCCCCCCCCCATCATAGGCACTTATTTGTGGTTTTGTCACCCTCGAATCTAAGGGGGACTTGGTATAAATGTTATTTTGCTTGAGTTTTTGATAACTAAGCAATTACTGTTATGACATTATGGTTTGATATGCAAATTTGTGTTATGGTTAATGTATTTGTTAAACCAAAATAAAGTGCCGCGGCCAAAATTTTGCCAAACCAGTGTGCGGTATTCTTTACTTAATGTTAATTTATGGTTATTTTTTTGGGAATAAATAGTTAAGTGGGGATTGTGCGGCTTGTGTTCCCATGACACTATCAGAGTTTTGTTTTTTAAACCCTATAGGCAGCATCTCAACTACATGATTGCTGACTACATTGGGTACAGGGCTGATGTGGGCACTCTCAGAAGTGAAACCCACATGGACAAGGCATGTTGTTTGGCCAGTTGGCAGATCAAAAATGGATTGTAATGTGTATAGTGAGCTGTATATATGGTCATGAGGGATGAGTTTTGAGTTTGGGCTTTGGGCTGGGCACAGTGTCCAAACAGCATGATATCCTCCCAAATTCTATACCAGAACCTTTGGGGCTGGTACAGTTTCTCACAAAAGTGAGTACACCCCTCACATTTTTGTGAATATTTTATTATATTTTTTCTTGTGACAACACTGAAGAAATTACACTTTGCTGCTATGTAATGTAGAGAGTGTACAGCTTTTATAACAGTGTATATTTGCTGCCCCCTCAAAATAACTCAACACACAGCCATTATTGTCTAAACCGCTGGCAGCAAAAGTGAGTACACCCCTACATGAAAATGTCCAAATTGAGCCCAATTAGCCATTTTTCCTCCCCGGTGTCCTGTGACTCATTAGTGTTACAAGGTCTCAGGTGTGAATGGGAAGCAGGTTTGTTAAATTTGGTGTAATCATTCTCAATCTCTCATACTGGTCACTGGAAGTTCAACATGGCACCTCGTGGCAAAGAACTCTCTGAGGATCTGAAAAAAAGAATCGTTGCTCTACATAAAGATGACCTATGCTCAGGGCCGGATTTGCCACAAGGCCACCGAGGCCAGGCCTCGGGGCAGCAGTGGTGCAGGGGCGGCGCCGCTCCTGCGGGGACTTCGCAGCCGCCCCCCCTTCAGGCTGCCCGTTAATGTCGATTAAGGGCACCGGTGCCCTTAGAAATGACGGCCGCGAGCCGCCCACTACTGCGCATGCGCCGTTCCGAAGCCGGCCGGGCTCGGGAAGCTCGTATGCGCTCGGGTGGGCGGCGCATGCGCAGTAGCGTGATTGCGCTGCCCGGCGCCATTTTTGAAAAGATCGAGGAGTAATGTCAGTGGTGCGGCGGCGGGGGGAGAGAGATGACATCTCTCATTGCCCGCACCGCTGTTCCACCCTCCTCCATCTGGTGGCAACCAGGCAGTGTGGCAAGTGGCATCTCCATCTGGTGGCAGTGTGGCAAGTGACATCCCCATCTGGTGGCAGTGTGGCAAGTGACATCCCCATCTGGTGGCAGCGTGGCAAGTGACATCTCCATCTGGTGGCAGCGTGGCAAGTGACATCCCCATCTGGTGGCAGTGTGGCAAGTGACATCCCCATCTGGTGGCAGCGTGGCAAGTGGCATCTCCATCTGGTGGCAATGTGGCAAGTGACATCCCCATCTGGTGGCAGCGTGGCAAGTGACATCCCCATCTGGTGGCAGCGTGGCAAGTGACATCCCCATCTGGTGGCAGCATGGCAAGTGACATCCCCATCTGGTGGCAGTGTGGCAAGTGACATCCCCATCTGGTGGCAGCGTGGCAAGTGGCATCTCCATCTGGTGGCAGTGTGGCAAGTGACATCCCCATCTGGTGGCAGCGTGGCAAGTGACATCCCCATCTGGTGGCAGCGTGGCAAGTGACATCCCCATCTGGTGACAGTGTGGCAAGTAGCATCTCCATCTGGTGGCAGCGTGGCAAGTGACATCCCCATCTGGTGGCAGCGTGGCAAGTGACATCCCCATCTGGTGACAGTGTGGCAAGTAGCATCTCCATCTGGTGGCAGCGTGGCAAGTGACATCCCCATCTGGTGGCAGCATGGCAAGTGGCATCTCCATCTGGTGGCAGCGTGGCAAGTGACATCCCCATCTGGTGGCAGCGTGGCAAGTGGCATCTCCATCTGGTGGCAGCGTGGCAAGTGACATCTCCATCTGCTGGCAGGCAGCGTGGCAAGTGGCATCTCCATCTGGTGGCAGCGTGGCAAGTGACATCTCCATCTGGTGGCAGCGTGGCAAGTGACATCCCCATCTGGTGGCAGGCAGCATGGCAAGTGACATCCCCATCTGGTGGCAGCGTGGCAAGTGGCATCTCCATCTGGTGGCAGCATGGCAAGTGACATCCCCATCTGGTGGCAGCGTGGCAAGTGACATCTCCATCTGGTGGCAGGCAGCGTGGCAAGTGGCATCTCCATCTGGTGGCAGCGTGGCAAGTGACATCTCCATCTGGTGGCAGCGTGGCAAGTGACATCTCCATCTGGTGGCAGTGTGGCAAGTGACATCTCCATCTGGTGGCAGCGTGGCAAGTGACATCCCCATCTGGTGGCAGCGTGGCAAGTGGCATCTCCATCTGGTGGCAGCGTGGCAAGTGACATCTCCATCTGGTGGCAGGCAGGCAGTGTGGCAAGTGACATCTCCATCTGGTGGCAGGCAGGCAGCGTGGCAAGTGACATCCCCATCTGGTGGCAGCGTGGTAAGTGACATCTCCATCTGGTGGCAGCGTGGCAAGTGACATCTCCATCTGGTGGCAGGCAGTGTGGCAAGTGACATCTCCATCTGGTGGCAGCGTGGCAAGTGACATCTCCATCTGGTGGCAGCGTGGCAAGTGACATCTCCATCTGGTGGCAGCGTGGCAAGTGACATCTCCATCTGGTGGCAGCGTGGCAAGTGACATCTCCATCTGGTGGCAGGCATAGTGGCAAGCGACAAGCGATGGTGGCAAGTGACACGCTCAGGGCTCCCGATGATTCTGCATTATGGTGAGTTGAACTATTTCATTTTACATTACAATGTAATGATAGAAGTAATGTGTTTCAATCATCCTGACACCATAACAACCATGGTGCTGGGGATGATTGAAGCACTAACACCAGCCATTGCCCTGAAAAATTGCCCTGAAAAATTGCTCGCAAAAAATCCTTACCCCTCGCGTGCTTACTCTGAAGTATTTTTAGTCTGTACAATTTAAGTCAGTTATTTTCAGTGTTCTCGTGTATGGAGATATGTTTTTAACTGATCTATTGTAAAAGTCATCGATAAAGGACAAGACTGGTGGTGTGTGTGGGGGGACGGCATTGAAGGACCCGGCCTTGGGGCGGCAAAGGGAGTAAATCCGGGCCTGCCTACGCTATAATAAGATTGCCAAGACCCTGAAACTGAGCTTCAGCATGGTGACCAAGACCATACAGCGGTTTAACAGGACAGGTTCCAGTCAGAACAGGCCTCGCCATGGTCAACCAAAGAATTTGATTGCAAGTGCTCAGCATCATATCTAGAGGTTGTCTTTGGGAAATAGATGTATGAGTGCTGCCAGCATTGCTGCAAAGGTTGAAGGGGTGGGGGGGGCAGCCTGTCAGTGCTCAGACCATTCATCGCACACTGCATCAAATTGGTCTGCATGGCTGTCATCCCAGAAGGAAGCCTCTTCTAAAGATGATGCACAAGAGAGCCCACAAACAGTTTTCTGAAGACAAGCAGACCAAGAACATGGATTGCTGGAACCATGTCCTGTGGTCTGATGAGACCAAGATAAACTTATTTGGTTCAGATGGTGTTAGGCGTATGTGGCGGCAACCAGGTGAGGAGTACAAAGACAAGTTTTTCTTGCCTACAGTCAAGGATGGTGGTGGGAGTGTCATGGTCTGGGGCTGCATGTGTGCGACGGGCACTGAGGGGTATACAGTTCATTGAGGGAACCATTAATGCCAACATGTACTGTGACATACTGAAGCAGAGCATGATCCCCCCCCTTTCGGAGACTGGGCCACAGGGCAGTATATCAACATGATAACAACCCCAAACATGCCCCCCAAGATGACCACTGCCTTGCTAAAAAAGCTGAGGGTAAAGGTGATGGACTGGCCAAGCATGTCTCCAGACCTAAATCCTATTGAGCATCTGTGGGGAATCCTCAAACAGAAGGTGGAGGAGTGCAAGGTCTCTAACATCCACCAACTCTGTGATGTCATCATGGAGGAGTTGAAGAGGACTCCAGTGGAAGCTTGTTAAGCTCTGGTGAACTCCATGCCCAAGAGGGTTAAGGCAGTGCTGGAAAAAAATGCTGGCCACACAAAGTATTGACACTTTGGGCCCAATTTGGACATTTTCACTTAGGGGTGTACTCACTTTTGTTGCCAGCGGTTTAGACATTAATGGCTCTGTGTTGAGTTATTTTGAGGGGACAGCAAATTTACACTATATTTATTGTTTACCAATGTTTTTATTGAAGTATATCAACATATGCATAAAAAAGAAGCACATAGAGATCTGCAAGTACATGCATGAAGCAGGATAGATACAATCAAGAGTACATATTTCTATATATCATCAGTGGGAACAAGAAAAATAAGGAGACGTAATTGAACAAAAGAGGAGTTATTAACAAATAAAATAAAGAATCAAGGAATCAGAAAAGCATTAGACGTTTGACATCAAACATATTATTTCCCGATCAAGTACATCCGTAAATATGAGTTACTAATGCCAGACTTATCCTATAAAACTGCTCAAATATAGCAACAAAGTTAAGATGGAAAAGACTCACTAATACAGTGAGTGTTTAATAGGCTGACCAGTATTTCCATTTACGGTCCAATATAGGCATGGAGTCCATAAGGGTATGCTGTACCCTCTCCATCAGCCTTATTGACCCCATACAATGAAGCACCTGTGACCATGGTACAGACAGGGACTGCCAGTTGAGGGCTATAGGCCATTTGATGGCTTAATTGTGTATGTGCCAGTTTTTGGTGAGGGGGTGGGACCTCTGAGGGTTCAGCATAGGAATGCCCGTAATTTGAAACACCTTCATAGTGGCTTGCTGCCATAGGGACAGTAGAGCTCTGGTAGAGATTTTAAGGGGGAACCTCACACAAAAATCAAGAAAAAAAAGTATGAGATTCCCCCCAAAAAATCCACTCCAAACCCTTATCCAAGCATGGATCCTGATAGGTCAGGAAAAGGTTAGGAGGCAAAGCACCTTGTCCCCATGTTGATGAGTCCTTTAGTAAAATGAAAAAAGTCCTGCGATGTACACCCATCAACATACTATGTACCCTTTACTCATTTATATCGGGAGGGGCAATATCTGGGTGCACCTTTTATTGTTACAGTTGACTTCCAGATTCTGAAAAGTCCCCAGCGTGTCGATTCCCACAGTCACCAGGCTAGGGTTGTGAGGAAGACATCCTTGTCTTCATCAACATGGTGACAACCTGCATTTTGAGGGCATTTGGCCTGGTATGGTTCAGGAGGGGGTCACACACTGTTCCTCCTGTTACCTGACCAGCCAAGCTGTGTGCTTGGATGAGGTGTGGATTTTTGGGGGACCTCATACTTTTTTCTTGATTTTTACATAGGGTCCTCCTTACAATTTGTACCAGACCTGAAGGGCCTAGTATAAATTATAGGGGAGAACCCCCATACTTTTTTTTTGTGTGCGGATTCCCCTTTTAACATCTACAGTATCTCACAAAAGTGAGGACACCACTCACATTTTTGTAAATATTATATCTTTTCATGTGACAATACTGAAGAAATTACACTTTGCTACAATGTAAAGTAATGAGTGTACAGCTTGTATAACAGTGTAAATTTGCTGCCCCCTCAAAATAACTCAACACACAGCCATTAACGTCTAAGCCTCTGGCAACAAAAGTGAGTACACCCCAAGTGAAAATGTCCAAATTGGTCCCGAAGTGTCAATATTTTGTGTGGCCACCATTATTTTCCAGCACTGCCTTAACCCTCTTGGGCATGCAGTTTCTCAGAGCTTAACAGGTTGCCACTGGAGTGCTCTCCCACTCTTCCATGACGACTTTGCGGAGCTGGTGGATGTTAGAGACCTTGCACTCCTCCACCTTCCATTTGAGGATGCCCCACAGATGCTCAATAGGATTTAGGTCTGGAGACATGCTTGGCCAGTCAATCACCTTTACCCTCAGCTTCTTTAGCAAGGCAGTGGTCATCTTGGAGGTGTGTTTGGGGTCATTATCATGTTGGAATACTGCCCTCCCAAGGGAGGGGATCATTCTCTGCTTCAGTATGTCAAGGTACATTTTGGCATTTATGATTCCCTCAATGAATTGTAGCTCCCCAGTGCCGGAAGCACTCATGCAGTCCCAGACCATGACACTCCCACCACCATGCTTGACTGTAGGCAAGACACACTTGTCTTTGTACTCCTCATCTGGTTGCCGCCACACGCGCTTGACACCATCTAAACCAAATTAGTTTATCTTGGTCTCATCAGAACACAGGACATGGTTCCAGTAATCCATGTCCTTAGTCTGCTTGTCTTCAGCAAACTGTTTTCCGGGCTGTTTTGTGCATCATCTTTAGAAGAGGCTTCCTTCTGGGATGACAGCCATGCAGACCAATTTGATGCAGTGTGCAGCGTATGGTCTGAGAACTGACAGGCTGACCCCCCCCCCCAACCCTTTAAACCTCTGCAGCAATGCTGGCAGTACTCATACGTTTATTTCCCAAAGACAACCTCTGGATATGACGCTGAGCACGTGCACTCAACTCCTTTGGTCGACCATGACAAGGCATGTTCTGAATTAAACAGATGTATGGTCTTGGCCACCGTGCTGCTGCTCAGTTTCAGGGTCTTTATTTCTTAAATGAGAAATTAGTCACATGTAGTAGTAAACATGCTGCATTCAGAGTGAGTTTGGTCTCCATTTTTTGTTTGATCAGGGTTCTGATCTTGTCGCAATATGTTACAAGCACCGGCAATGTCACCAGATATAAGCTAACGTGCCTATCTCTTTTTGACATCTCCAGCAAGACGCAGGTGTCTGTAGGTTCCTCCTATGCAATTTAGCTGGGATATTGTACCAGTGTGTCAAAAGCATGTATGCTGTTTCTTGCATTTTCGTACTAACAGAGCATTTGTGAGTAAGAATACAGGCATACCTCCATTGGTTATCAGTGATCTCCATCTGCAGTTGCTCTGACCATTTCCTCCTGAGTCCATCCATGTTGATAGATTTTGAGTCCTGAAGTCAAGAGTAAGCAGTAGAAGTGGCCTTGGTGAACTGGGTGCCCCTATGACAAACTGACTCTAATGCCCCGTACACACGGTCGGATTTTCCAACGGAAAATGTGTGATAGGACCTTGTTTTCGGAAATTCCGACCGTGTGTAGGCTCCATCACACATTTTCCATCAACAAAATCAGTTGTCGGAATTTCCGATCGTGTGTACACAAATCCGATGCACAAAGTGCATGCTCAGAATAAATAAAGAGATGAAAGCTATTGGCTACTGCCCCGTTTATAGTCCCGACGTACGTGTTTTACGTCACCGCGTTCAGAATGATCGGATTTTCCGACAACTTTGTGTGACCATGTGTATGCAAGACAAGTTTGAGCCAACATCCATCGGAAAAAATCCTAGGATTTTGTTGTCAGAATGTCCGATCAATGTCCGACCATGTGTATGGGGCATAAGTCTGTAAGGGGTCTTTGAAAATTCTATTTGCCTGTCTTTCCCCCTAGATAACTGCATAGTTGTAGATAGGCCCAGAAGGGCATATGTGGTAGGTTTTTCCCCTCCTTCAGTGAGGCCCATTCTTTTATTTTACTATTATGGAAACAGTCTCCTGCTGTAAGGGCTTTTGTTTGTTGATTAGTTTGAAACGCTGGATTACCTAGACCAGGTATGTCAGTGGGCTAAGTGAGGAGGTGATGTCCGAGCACTTTGCTAGTTTATGGAAAACTTCAAGTGTGTTTCCAGTTAGAGGATGTTGTTTTAGACTAAGAGGGTAGCTCACCCATGGAATCCATGGTGAATATTGTAGTGGGATTGGGTTCAGGTCCATTTCCAGTAAAACCCAATCCTTTACATTCCCATGACAATGCCAGTCAATTATTCTGCTTAGATGGGAGGCGTGGTAATAGTTTCTGAAGTCGGGTAAGCCCATCCCACCTTGTTCTTCAGGTCTCGTTAATAAATTGAATCTAGTTCTGGGTTTCTGGTGATTCCAAAGAAACTTTAGTAGAATAAAGATCTTAATGCATTAAAAAACTTAGAGGGAACTTTAATGGGTAGTGTGTGCATAAGGTAAAGCAACTTAGGTAAGATAGTCATTTTGATTATAGTCGCTCAACCAAGAGAAATATCTCGAATGCCATCGTTTTAAGTCCTTCTCAATATTTTTGATGAAAGGGGAAATTCGGCTCATAGGTAGAGGATAATAGGGGAGTAAGCCAAACTCCAAGATATTTCAGTGCCGTGTGTCCCATTTAAAGGGGGAGTAATTTTTAGTCCGAGCTAGGGTCTGTGCATAGAGAGACACATTCATGGCTTCAGATTTTGGGTAGTTTATCTTTAGGTTGGAGATGTAGCTGTAGTGGGCAAATTCGTTGGGTAGGGTAATTACTGGGTTTGTCAGAAAGAATAGTAAGTCATCCGCGTAAGCAGCTGTCTTGTATTCTCTTCCCTGAACCCCAAAGCCTGTAATGGCAGTATTAGCTTTGACCATCCTAATGAATGGTTCTAGGGAGAGTATAAATAGTAGGGGGGATAGCGGGCATCCCTGTCTAGTACCATTGATTATGTGAACCTTATCGGACAGAGTACCATTCATTTTTAAGTTCACCGAGGGGTTTTGGTATAAAGCTGAGATCCTGGCTATCATATATTAATCCTATCCACTTACAGACAGCCAGCATGAAGTCCCAGTCAACATGGTCAAAGGCCTTCTCCGCATCCATGGATAAGAGAAGGCCTTCGATTTTCCATGCATGCCCTGCGTGCGTTAGTAGCAGGGCTTTAATAAAGTCGTCCTTTGCCTCATCTCACTTTTGTCCAAATATTCCAAGATCATTTGTGGTCTATCTCCAGTCATACTTCCCTGTTTATGTTGCGGTGGGATATTATATAACTTTGTGTAGAAGTTGTGGAAGTGCTTTGCTATTTCCTCTGTAGTCACATCTACTGTACCATCACTTCGTCTTATGCCCAATATAATATTGCTAGGGGCCTGTTCATTCAAGGCTCTGGCTAGCAGTCTACCGATCTTATTACCTGATTCATAGTAAAGTTTATTTTTAAAAAACAAAAATCTTTTCATTCTGTAGTTAAATATCTGTTGTAGGGCCTTTTTAGCCTCAAGTAACTCTTGTGCTGTGTGAACAGTGAGGGGTTGGTTGTGGATGGTTTCCAGTTTTTTAATCTGTTCAGTTACCCCCTTAATGTCTTTTTCTCTTTCCCTTTTCCGTTGTGAGCCCATTTTAATCAGTTCTCCTCTAATTGTACACTTGTGTGCTTCCCAAACCATGAGGGGGTCCACATCAGGTGAGTTGCTGTACTAAAGAAATCTTAAATCGATGTGGTAAGTTTGGGGAGGAGGACTGGGTCAGTTAGCAAGGAGGAATTGAGCCTCTAGTTCAGTGTTTTAGGGACTGGAGCTGTTAAGTCAAGAGTTAAAGAGATAGGTGCGTAGTCTGAGAAAGATTTGATTCCTATGTGTGCTGCTGTAGACGCTGGTAGATCTCTTTGGGTAATGAATATGTAGTCCAAGCGTGCATACCTATTATGCGAGGAGGAGTAATACGTGAAGTCTCGTTTCGCAGGGTTAATAAAGGACCGTATTAGGGTTTTTAAAGAATTTTATAGGTGATGCAAGTCTTTCCGTTGGAAGTGTCGGCTAGTGGGTTTAGGGGGACATTAAAATCTCCACCCAGTATCAGACATCCTGATGTAAACCCTTGGTGTTCCCTCACTAATTGCTGGCAAAAAGATACATGTGATCTATTGGGGAAGTACACGTTAGCTAGTGTTATCGGGGAACCGCCTTAGGTCCCCTGCAGGAATGTGAATCTACCACCAGGATTTATGAGTTTTTCTTTGAGAGTAAAGGGAGCCTCTTTACTCACCAGGATCAAGATACTCTTGGACTTAGAGTCATCATTAGTGGCATGGTAGGCCTTCCGGAAATAAGAATCTGTCAGGGTAGGTATGTGATGGGTTTTAAAATGAGTTTCCTGGAGGTACACAAAATGTGGCCTACCTTTTTTAAGCTCCCTCAGGAATGTCTTTCAGGTATATTCAGGCCTCTGACGTTGTGTGAAATCACAGAAGGGCCATGCCCCAATAAGGAGTACGCCATCTAAGGACTCAGGAGGAAATGCTCAGGAGCGAGCCTGCAAGACAAAACTGGTAAAAGCAATTAAATATCTGTACAGATAAACTATTGCAGCAGTAAAATTAAGCGGTATGTTGTAGATCAGGGAAACAGAAGGAAGGAAGGGTAGGAAGAGATATAGGGAGAGCTAGGGGTATCCCTTTTTAGATAGCATAAACTATCTCAAAAAGTTTGAATTAGTGTGTCCTGTACCAAGCTAACTGGGCACAGGAGCACTCAGTGGGGGAAGAGGGAGGCAACAAGCGACTAGTTAGGTATATACCAACTATAACTAGTATATGATTGCGTGAACAATTAAACAATAAAGAGCAATGAAATTGTAACACACACACAGCCTTAAAGGTATCAAATGTACATTTTTAATCTAGATCTAAATCTACCTGACCAGGGAGCGTGTCCGGATGTGAGCAGCGGCGGATGTGTCTGAGAGGAGCTCCGGGTATCCTGAATTCAATCCTTCGCCATCCTCGCATCTAACTGCCCAAAACAGACCAGCCAACCTGCCAATCTGTTCTGCAGTGCTCAGGCCTGCAGCCGCCATCTTGCTAACCTGTACCCGGCCGGAGCGAGCTGATCCCAGCCTGGGGTAAGAGACTGCCATCCGTCCTTGAGACAGTGTTCCATCCTCCCTCCTGCCTGCCCTCCACCTGCCTGGGGTGGTCTGATTGCCTGCTGGGCCGCTGGGAGCACTCGCGGTGGCTGCGGCCTAGTGCGGCCTAGTGAAGCCTGCCTGACACCACTGTTTCCTGAGCAGCTACCCCGCAGGAGGGTGCCGCGGCCGACCCGGCCTCAAATCAAGTGTGCGAATCTTGCTGCCACCACCTGCCTCATCATCCATCCATCTCCCTGCTGTGGCCTGGTGTGCTGACCGGGGGAGACTGCCTGTGTGTCTGAGAGGAGCTGCGGTATCCTGAACTCAATCCTTCACCATCCACCCATCCAACTGCCCAAAAAGACCAGCCAACCTGCCAATCTGTTCCTCTCTGTCCCCTGCTGAGTCCTGAGTGGATCTTGAGTGGGGATTCTGTCGTGGTCATCCGGGAGGCCGTGCATTGCTCGGGCCTGCAGCCGCCATCTTGCTGACCTGTACCCGGCTGGAGCAAGCTGATCCCAGCCTGGGGTAAGAGACTGCCATCCGTCCTTGAGACTGTGTTCCATCCCTTCTCTTGCCTGCCCTCCATCTGCCTGGCTTGGTCTGATTGCCTGCTGGGCCGCTGGGGGCGCTCACTGTGGCCGCGGCCTAGTGCAGCCTAGTGCAGCCTGCCTGACAGCGCTATTTTCTGAGCGGCTGCCCCGCAGGAGTGCGGCATGGCCACCCGGCCTCAAATCAAGAGCGCGGATCTTGCTGCCCCCACCTGCCTCACCATCCATCCATCTCCCTGCGGGGGCCTGGTGTGCTGACCAGTGGGGACTGCCTGTGTGGGCCAGTGTAGGTGCCCAGGGGCCTGGTGTCTTTGCCATCCTTCTGCCTGGGTCCCCCCTGCTTTGGGCCTTTCCTGATCACACTCCCAGCTTTCCACCCTTACTGGACTGCCTCTGCTCAGGGGATTGCTGTGAGGAGGGGGGCTGCAGGGGATCGCTGCCTGCCTGCCTGGACTGTGCTCTCCCTGGCTCATTGCCCACTGCTCCATTGGGTCGACTGCGGCTGCCTCCTGGTCATTGATCTGGGCATGAGTTGCTCCTCTGTCGGGGCCCCCCCTTTAGCGACTCACCAGATGTCCCCCCCCTTCCAGAAAGGGGAAGAAGAACTCCAGGGCCACTGGGATCGGCTCATTGCCCCGGCAGCCACAGCTCTCTTTGCCACAGTCAGACCCCATATTGATTGGACGACTCCAGGCCTTATTATGAAATGGAGATGGGCTCTGGGGAGGTTCCACTGACAGAGGAGTCAGCCCCGCCGTCGCAAGATAGTACAGCCACGATCCTCGCTGCGATCGAGTGGAGTAGGACCTCACTGCTTGTGCGCATCGACCATCTTGCTGAGGAGTGCAATTTTATCAGGAATGACCTTGACAAAATAAGAGGGAGAATGACTGAAACTAAGACCAGAGTATCCGCCACCGAAGATCTTACCGCCACGCATGCCTCCTCCATTGCTGAGTTGCAGCGCACGGTACAGTCCCTTGTCGCAAAATCAGATGACCCTGAAAACCGACTCAGACGCAATAATGTCAGAGTTCTGGGGCTACCTGAGAAAGAAGAAGGGGACCACCCGGCTGAATTTGCGGAGGAGTTCTTTAAAAATCTCCTGAGCCTCACAGATGTCCCTCGTACCTACGTGGTTGAAAGGGCCCATCGGGTGCTCACCGGCTGCGCCATCCCGGGGAACCTCCCCAGGCCTTTTCTGGTCCGCTTTCTCAATTATCGGGACAGGGACAAGATTCTCTCTGAAGCCTGCAAACATCCCACTCTCAACTATGGTAACACCTCCGTTCATCTTTTCCCCGACTTTTTGGACGATTTGCAGTGGAAGAGGAAAACTTTCAACGATGTTCGTAGACGACTCAGGTATAAGAACATAAAATATAGCATATGGTTTGTAGCAAGAGATACAAATAAACCGCCCTGGAATCTCTCTTACTCCACTGCACCAAAGAAAAGTACATATAAAATATATAAAAGATGTGTAATATGCTGTGTGTTTTGACAGTGTATGACAGCTTGCGGGGTGGTATCCCCTTTGTAGTCCGAGTGGATCTTCTGACTTCAGGCAGTTCGGCAGGATCTGGTGAGAAACATGATTTAGGCATTTTGAGTTCCACCTCTTGTTCTGACTCCTGCACAGGTTCGCTTTGATCAACCTTTTCTTCTGGTTTGCTTGGCATATTCACTTCACAGCTTTCAGGGATTGGTGTTTTTGGTGATGGGCAAAGAAAAGTGCAAAGCTGTATACAAGATGTGTAAATGAATACAAAATGTGTGTACATACACAGTGTACAGTGAAAAAAGCTGCCACTTAAATAAATACGTAAACTGATCAGAATCCCAAAACTATACCTCTCACACGTGTACAGAAAGAGATAGCGGCGCTAATATAAATTGTGTAAAATAATGGGTCAGAGCAGCATAATGCCTATGACCCTCTACTTATACATAAAAATTTTAATAATAATAATAGTGTCATGAAAAATATTAATTTTATCATGAAAAGAAATTTCTTTAACACCCAGTGAAAAGTGTCACTATAAATAATAAATTACAAGAAATGAATGATCAAGTTCAACAGTTGTTTTCCAATCTTCTTGTGTGAAAAATCTTCTACTCTTCACACCACACCACCGTAATAGTGACACCACTCCCTCTGAAGAGCACACTCACCAGATTGTATAGCCTCCCACTCTCATGTTCAGTAAAACAGCAATTGAACCACACCTGGGTTGCATGTGATGAACCGTGACTCCAATCCAGCTCCATATGTGAAAAAATGAATAAAGTGCTCCACATAGCATGATACCATTTTGACAGATTTATTAAAATCACTTCAAACACACTTCAATGGTTACACTCACTTTTAAACTGAAGCATAAAAGCCTTTAAAAAGAATCCACAGCAAACACAGCAAGCAACAGGATCAGTGATCCAACGGTGCACCGCGGTCACAGCGGACCTGAAGTGTAAACCGGTGTACTATTATTAAAATTTTTATGTATAAGTAGAGGGTCATAGGCATTATGCTGCTCTGACCCATTATTTTACACAATTTATATTAGCGCCGCTATCTCTATCTGTACACGTGTGAGAGGTATAGTTTTGGGATTCTGATCATAAAATATAGCATGCTTTACCCCAGCCGCCTGCGAGTCCAACATGCTGGAGCAATCTGTTTCTTTGATAACCCAGCGGATGCTGATGACTGGCTTACCACCTTGCATTGATGTCCTGATCCCATGAGGATATCAGATGCACAGATTTCGCACATCCTTGCCTGTTATATCCTACTAAAACTTCCTGTAAGTACCGGAGCCACCTCAAAAATACTTTGACAAGTGATCCACATTGAACCCCCACGATTGGGTAGGTTCGCAAGAAGCCAGAGACCTGGTGCTCTCCATCTAACTAACTAGAGAAATTGTCACCAGGCCCCTCCTGCCGTGACAGGATACACATCCCCCCCAATCTTGCCTCCGAGGCTCCTGTTCGGTTCCGCGGAGGACTGTAGTGTGGCCTAGTTCTCAGGTTACTGCTTTACAATGTCGTGTTCAGTTTTGGGTATAGACCGGCTCCCGGCCCATCCCCAGTGTTTTTGAGGGGGTCCGGGTACCGGTAGGAAAATCACACAGTGCTTGGGAAGTTGTATTGTTTTCTATGTGTCATGTGCAGTTGCTCTAAAAACACTCATCAAGTGGGACTCAGTTGGGACTCATTCACCCTGAAGTTAGCAATTCTCCCCTGGGATCATGACGTCACGTGATCAGGGAACAATGTTGGTGATATCCTGGAATGTCAGAGGCCTCAACTCCAAATTTAAAAGGACACTGATGTTCCAGTATGTGAAGGCGCACAACCCACAGGTACTAATCCTACAGGAGACCCACTTGATGGGTGGCAAACTTATGGCCTTGAAAAAGCCCTGGGTTCAGAAAACTTTCCATGCCATGTATACCTCATATGCCAGGGGGGTCTCAATACTGATAAATAAATCCTACCCATGTAAAGTTGAGGCGGTTCAAGACCCCCATGGCAAATTTGTAATTGTGGTATTGACAGCCTGGCAACAAAGGTACTTTATAGTAGGAGTTTATATCCCACCACCTTTTAAACCGGAAGTGCTGTACACTATTTTGGAAAGGATTACCCCGTATTGTCCAGCTAAATTGTTAATCCTAGGAGACTTCAACAACACCCTCTCCCCTGATCTTGACAGGCCCACACCATCACAGTCCTCTACGGGGGACCTGCTGGGTGGACACACTCGGCAGGGGTTACTGAGGTGTGTAGGTGGTTACATCCCCAGACTAAAGCTTACTCGTGTTTTTCTACCTCATATAAAACCTCCTCCAGAATTGATTATGCATTCGCAAAGCAACTTATGTTAACTGACATAGTGGAGGCAACCTACCTACCTAGTGGACTTTTTGATCACTCCCCCTTAAGGTCACTATACTGACCCGAGAAAATCGCAGTGGCTTTATGTGGCACCTTGGGGCCCACTGGATCTCCCATGATGAGAAATCAGAGCAGACCCCACAAACATTACGTGAAATTTGGGAAAATAACCCGGGGTCATCCTCTCCTCCCACAGTCTGGGACGCCTTCAAGGCGTTCACTAGAGGACACTATATGTCAGCAATTAAGGCGGTGAAGGTGAATCAACAAGCCAGCACAACACGGTTGGAAGGGGAGATTGAAGAAGCATCAGCCACTTACGGGTCTGACCCCTTGGTCTCCAATTTCGAACGGCTGCAGTCCACAAAAAGAGATCTCCAACCCCATCTCACTGAGATCACATGTCTAGAGTTATTCCACACCAAACAAAGATTCCTTGAGCAGGGTGATAGAAATGGTAGACTGCTAGCAATGATGTCTCATCACGACACCCCTATGACTCTGATCCCCAAATTGGTCTCTCCTACAGATGAATCTATTACATCCCAAAAGGGTATTCTGAAGGAGTTTCAGACCTTCTATCAGACACTATACAGTACCACGCTCCCTCAGGATATGACTCCTGGCGAGATGGCACCTCTCCTGGACCCCCTGGCCCTGGGGTAGCTCTCAGACGAGGAGAGGTCACATTATTATTATTATTATACGAGATTTATATAGCGCCAACAGTTTACGCGGCGCTTTACAATTTATAATGGGGACAACACAATTACAGTACAGTTCAATACACAAGGTACAGGAGGGCCCTGCTCGTAGAGCTTACATTATAAAGGGAGGGGGTGGTGGTACAAAAGGTAATAGCTGCAAAGAATGATTTGATGGGGGTGGCTCAGGGACAGTTATGTGGGTGTGGGATAGGCTTTCCTGAATAAATGAGTTTTCAGGGATCTCCTAAAGGTGGATAGGGTGGGAGCTGATCGGACATACTGGGGCAGGGAATTCCAGAGGATGGGAGAGGCTCTGGAGAAGTCCTGAAGGCGAGCATGGGAGGAGGTAACAAGGGAGCTAGAGAGCAGGAGGTCCTGGGAGGAGCAGAGGGGGCGATTTGGGCGATATCTGCAGATGAGGTTGGTGATGTAGATGGGGACGATGTTGTGAATGGTCTTGTATGTTATGGTTAGCATTTTGAATTTTACACGGTGGGGTAGGGGAAGCCAGTGAAGGGATTGGCAGAGAGGAGCAGCAGTCAGGGATCGATTAGTGAGGTGTATTAGTCTAGCAGCAGCATTCATAATAGACTGAAGGGGGGATAGCCTGCTTAAGGGTAGGCCATTAAGGAGAGAGTTGCAGTAGTCGAGGCGGGAAATAATCAAGGAGTGAAAAAGTTGCTTTGTGGTGTCATTAGTCAGGAAGGGTCGAATTCTGGAGATGTTGCGGAGGTTAAGGCGGCAGGATTTAGCCAGTGATTGGATATGAGGGCTGAAGGAGAGGTCAGAGTCAAGGATTACACCCAGGACCCTGGCATGTGTGGAGGGACCAATGGTTGTGTTGTTGATATTAATGGTGAAGTCACAGGAGGGGGACCGTGAAGGAGGAAATATAACAAGCTCAGTTTTAGAAAGATTACGTTTGAGGAAGTGGTGTGACATCCATACCGATATGTCATTCAGCAAGTTTGAGCTCCGTGAGGAGATAGTAGGGGTGAGTTGAGGAGTGGAGAGATAGATCTGTGTGCCATCGGCATAGAGGTGGTATTGGAAGCCATGGGAGGTTATCAACTGGCCCAGGGAAGAGGTATAGAGTGAGAAAAGGAGAGGCCCAAGGACGGAGCCACATCTGGTCAGGCCTATCACTGCAGAGGAAGTACATGCTATTATTAACTCACTGGCAACTGGGAAGGCCCCGGGCCCTGATGGTCTACCTGTCAAATTCTACCGGGCTCATGCGGACCTCCTAGCCCCTCTGTTGGCAGACCTATATACCCAATGTCTGGAGGAGGGAGCGCTCCCAGCCTCCATGGCAGACACGCACGTTATTCTAATTCTTAAGCCCAATAAAGATCACAAACAGTGCACCTCATACAGGCCCATAGCACTTCTCAACATTGACTTCAAAATCTTATCTAAATTAATTACTGTTAGACTCAACCCACTTCTGCCCTCCATTATGGATGACCTCCTACTCTTTCTGAATGATGCGGACTCCTCCCTTAGAGTAGCGTGCAAGTATTGACTGAATTCTCCAAAATAACAGGATTATGGGTGAACTGGACAAAATCCCAGTTACTAGCTATTGACCCTGAGGCAAAAAGACTAGCCCCGCCAGATCTCCAACTGCAATGGGTAGACGAAATGGTGTACTTGGGGATGCGCATCCAGCTTTATCCCCCTTAACCTTGACCCGGTGGTCCAAGGCATCAAAGCCAAACTAAAAGCCAGGGAGAACCTTCCTCTATCCTTATTAGGCCACATTAACCTAATTAAAATGAAAATCATACCTAAATTTACATACCTATTCCGTTCTTCCCCACAATGGATACCTTGCTCATTTTTTACGAAATTGAACCAAATGTTCTCCTCCTTCCTCTGGGACTCAAACCCCCCTAGATTTAAACTGTCCACACTGATGCGTCCAGTGTCGTGGGGGGGTTGGCGTTTCCGGACTGCCAGAAATATTTTCTGGTAGCTCAGCTGGTCACGGCAGTTTGGTGGCTAGTGCCTGACGCGTCCAACCCCGCGGCAGTTCTGGAGGCTGTGGTGGTCCGTTCTGTGGAGGCCCTAACACATTTACTCATTCAAGGTCCCAAGGCTCCATATGACTTGACCACCTCCATGCACACGACTCTAAAGGCCTGGAAGGCAGGACTGGGACTTGAGAAGTTCCCACGGATTGCAGTATCCCCACACACCCCCCTATGGAACAACCCGACCTTACCCCATCTTTACTCACTACCAGACCCCAAAATATGGGCCAAATGTGGTATTAAACTGATATCTGACCTCACCACCGACACGGTAATACACCTCTTCAATCATCTGGTATGCCACACTAATGTTCCCTCCTCGCATTTATTTCGCTATATGCAACTGTCTCATGCGTTTAAAGCCCAAATATTACCCAACGACACGCAAATAGTGCAATCCGATCTGGAGAGGGTCACAAGATATGAATGCACCAGGAAACCGACTTCGGTCCTCTATGCACATCTCCTTAGAGTTTCCTCTCCAGATCTGTCAAAGCTCCATCAGCGATGAACACAAGACATCCCGGGACTGGACTCCGAGGATTGGGAGGACATGTGGGACTTCCCCTTCAAAATCCTGGTCTCACTTTGTGACTGCCTCATACAATACAAATTGCTACACCGGGCATATATTACCCCGTATAGATTGCATAAAATGAGAACCTCCCTGTCCTCGGAGTGTTGGAGGTGTACTGGGGATCCGGGTGATTTTATACACATCTTCTGGTCCTGCCCAGCAATTCAAAACTACTGGTCACAAGTAATATCTGTAATACAAGAAGTGGTGGGAATAGATATAGCCCCAACCCCGCAGACATGCCTTCTAGGCTTAGTAGAAGAATTAGCCCCCAGGATAGCGGAGAGAACTCTGATAGGACTCCTGATTTTCTATGCCAGAAAAATGATCACTCTCTGCTGGAAAAAACGTGCCCCGCTGTCAATATTGCCATGGAAAACACATGTCAATAAAGTACTACCACTCTATAAGGAAACCTACCAAAATAGAGGATGCCCCAAAAAATACGGTAGAGTGTGGGCCAAATGGCTGGTGGGGGCCTCCACGGCAACCGCAGACTGATTGAGCATGTACATAATACCACTCTACGGGTGGATGTGATTTTGATACTTTGGGTGGCTTTTTTGTATTGTAATCTCTTATATGGGTTTATTTGATATCTATTACTGTCCCTTGGGTCTCGAATGAACGATCTGATCCTTAGTTATTTCAATTGAGCAGGAGCCAATACAGCACTAGGTTGTTTGTTGTTCTTTTCTTGTAGACGTGCTACAGCTGTATGTCACTAATGATGGAAGCAGCCCAATTGCTGGCTGGCACTGGCACCTGCGTGGGTCTAGTCCCAATGCTGTAGCGGGTTTACTGTTGTTTTTCTGTTTGTATGTCTTATACTCAATAAAAAGATTTTCAAAAAAAAAAATCTACCTGACCAGGTAGGGTTAACCAATAGTTATGTCGGCAAGGAGCTGGGAATAACTGCCTATTCCAGCCCGAGTCTGGAGAGGCGATGAGCTGTGGTGTCCACACACCGGGGCCAGGCATTGAAAAAGGGGGGGAACATAGGTTAACGGCTAATACGTTTGAGCTGATATCATATTTAACCTGTAACAAGTTAGGTTTCGGTGTTAGCCATGAGTGACTGATGGAGTCAGAGAGTTGGTGAATTAGACCAGGAGTCTAAGGTAAGCAGCACACACAGCCTGATAATGGGGTCCATCTGGGGACGTGGGGTTAGGAAGACAATCCTAATTCCATATGTCTAGGTTCCCAGAGAGCTCCTTGTGGTGGCAGTAGCCAAAAGTCTTTGACCTAGGAAAGCCAGGCTGAGGGGGCAAAAAGTTAGTCTCCAAGCATAGAGCGGAAACCCAGTCTCTCATAAATGAGAGAATCAGTGTGCAATGAAAAGAGGTTAAGACAAAAGATATGTAACAAATGAGAAGCGAGCAGAATACTGATATCGAGGTATCTGTCTCAGTGGTCATCCGTCTTCTTGCTCCTGACGGTCCTCGGCATGTAGTTTGGGTGTTCCTGCTTTAGGTCCCCCACTACTGCTTTGTTTTTGCTTTTTGGACTGTCTTTTGTCCGGCGTAGAGAAAGGTGATCTTGGAGGGCTCCTTTTCAATGGGGCCAGTTGGAATTTCGAGTACCAGTCCCATAGAGCTATTTGGCCTAGATACGGAGCTTCACAAAAATCTCGCAGCTCATCTGGTGTACAAAGGACATGTTGCTGACCATTCCAGGACACGGCCAGAGCAAAGGGGAACCTCCAGGTATACTTCTAGATCTTTTTCCCTCAATTTTACCAGCAGAGGGCGTAGTGCCCTACGACCTTTCAAAGTGATTTGGGAAAGGTCTTGGAACAACATTACATTTTCCCCATTAAACACAATGTGGTAATTTCTCCTAGCTTTGTGCATAATCTCTTCCTTAAGGATAAAGTTCATCAAATTATATCCCTTGGTGGGGCAGTATTAGGGCCTCATGGTCTGAGTGCTCTGTGAGCCCTCACAAAATCAATCCCCATGTCTTCCTGTCTCTCCAGCAAGCCATTAAAAACCAGTTGCAGAGCAGGGATGATTTGATCTGGCTCCACAGATTCTGGGATCCCCCGCACTCTTATACTGTTCCTTCTGCCTCTATTGTCCAGGTCCTCTATGTGCCTGTTCATCTCAATGAAGTGGTGGGCTTGTGTACCAGTGACCCTTTCCAATCTGTTGATAGCTTTATCCATGTGTTTCCCTGCTGCCTCTGCGGAGGCCATTTTTTAAGTTAGCACTAGAAAGTTTGTTTTCAGGTCAGTAATGATGGCAGAGAATGCAGATTTAATGACCGCTGCAATGTCTGACATGTCAGCGTAAGTAAGTGGGTGTTCAGAGGGGGATAGCCCCCTACCTGAGTCCTCAGGAGCCGATTGGGAGTCCTCACTATAGTTTTCCTCATGGTGGGTTGGCACCATCTTGGGACCCACCGCGCTGCTGCGGTCTGGTGGCAGAGTTTTAAACAGGTCAGATATGTCTCTGGCTGGATAAGCAACTGACCCTCGTCTCGGGCGAGAGTTCGGGGTGGTGTTGAACCGTTTGCCTGGCATTTGATAGTGAAAGGTTGGGTGTCAAGCAGGAAAAGGCTGTGTGTGTGCCGGAGCTCTCTCAATCCTTGTTATGCGCCAAGCCACTCCCCCAGAAATTCTTTTTTTTAACATTCAGCTGTCAGCGGGGAACCCCTTTGACAGCCGATGACTCATTGGTTGTTAAGAATGCAGCAGACACCTGCTCTTTAAAAAACGGCTATAAAAAAAATACACATGAAACTGCATGCAAAAATGCATCAAAATTGTGTGTTCAAAAATGCAAAATGCACTTCAAAACCGCATCAACCACAAATGAATAGATGTGAACCTTGCCTAAAAGTAATGCAGTCCTGAATAGCAAAAAATGACCTGGTCATGCAAGGGGTATAACCTTTTGGAGCTCAAGTAAATATCACTTTTGCTGTAGTAGGTTGTATACATCACACAGATATGCCACTTCACATCAAACCCAGACATTATAAAAGCCCTCTTCTCTATAGAAGATTGCCAGCATATACATGAAGCCTTTCCTTATGCCACTGTGATATCACTACTTTCTGGTGATATCGACAGCTAACAAGACAGCTTCCTCTACCACTTATGGGTGACACCAACATGTCATAAAAACTCAGACAACACATAAAATATGCCCATGGCAGTGATGCCAGGATTATTTTTCTTACTCTTAAAGCCAGTCATTTTGCAGAAAAGGTACATTTATGCATAGGTGGGTCAAATAGATCCACTGCGGTCAACCCAGGTAAAAAAGATGCACTGGTCCTCAGACAACTGTCCCTGTTGGCAAGGTTCAATCAGTTAAAGTCCAGCAAAAGTTGTCACACAGCAGGATCTAAATAAAAGTATGAAGGCTTTATTGGAACATATGGCTAAAATTCAAAGAATCTGACCCATTTGCATGTTTCAGCCTTGTGCCCTTAATCATACATTTATGCATAGGTCATAACATTTCTAAAAGTGACATAAATAGAATGACTTGCATTGTTTATTACCCTCTTCCTGCCCAAGGTACGTCATATGATTTCCTTGATTTTGTGCGGGTACATCTGAATGATGCCTGCAGCTACAGGCATCATTCAGATATCGGCTTTCTCTGCACCATAAGTTTCCCTACACCATAAGAGTACTCATAGTGGCTGTTCCACCGCTTGATCATTCTTACGGGTGGTGAGAAGGGACCCCCCCCTCCGCTGCCCTCCTGTGCTTCTACCGACTCACCACTACCATCGGTGAGTCAGAGACAGGATCCGCCGGCCCCGGATGGTGACCATAGAGATTTCCAGTGGACCAGATGGTTGCTGGAGTCTCTATGATCGTCCGGAGGGTGGGCAGGATGTTATGACGTCACGCCCAGCCTCTGCATTCAAACAAATGGCGCCACCTCGGCTGGGAAGACAAAATAGTTTATTTCCCCCAGAGATATAGGGTCTATTAACTCCATATCTCACTGTAAAGAGGACCGATTATGCCATATTCCTTTTACAAGGAATGTTTACATTCCTTGTAATAGGAATAAAAGTGATCAAATTATTATTTTTTTTTTAAGTGTCAAACTAAAAAAGAAAAGTCCCGACCACATATGAAAATGGTCTCCAAACCACACATGAGAGGTATTGCCACGAATGTTAGAGCGAGAGCAATAATTCTAGCCATAGACCTCCTCTGTAACTCAAAACATGTAACCAGTAAAAATTTTTAAACATCGCCTATGGGGATTTTTAAGTACTGAAGTTTGGCGCCATTCCACGAGCGTGTGCAATTTTGAAGCTTGACATGTTAGGTATCTATTTACTTGGCATAACTTTATCTTTCACATTATGCAAAAAAATGGGGCTAACTTTAATGTTTTTTTTTTTTTAAAGCATTAATTTTTTCTCCAAAACAAAAGTGTTCGAAATTGCTGTGCAAATACAGTGCGAGATAAAAAGTTGCAATGGCCGCCATTGTATTCTCTAGGGTCTTAAAAAAACATATATAATGTTTGAAGGATCTATGTAATTTTTTAGCAAAAAAAAATATGAATTTTACATGTAGGAGAGAAATGTCAGAATTGGCCTGGATGGGGAGTGGTTAAAACTAGGGTATTTATATAGTTTCTGGTATTTTCTTCCAATTTTCTTTGCCCTGTGTAATTCATGTTTTTACACATGACCTGAAAACACATATATGACATCTAACAGGGAGCACACACCTTACGCTGACAGGTTTGCTGGGATGCTGCTCAAAGTTTAGCCTGGTGCCCAAAGGGTTAATCATATAGGCAGCCAGGTTATTACACATTTCCATTTCAGAGTCAAATATAAAAATTTCTATTATAGGGACAATTAATTACATCTTAAAATGGCAAATGTGCATCCTTGTCAGGTAGAGTGTACTCTGATGGCCTTTCCTCAAACACCGAATGTGGAGATTTGATCTCTTCTAATGGTCCTGAGAAAAGGGTAATTACGCTATGGTCAAAGCTAATTTGCTTTCTGCCAGATGAACTGTTGTATTTTATTGTACGCTGACATTTTAAAGTAATTACGGCACTGTTGACCTTAGACAATTCTAGTTGTATCGCTGTCTACAGCTGCAGTGTTCTACCTTTGGCTGCCAGACAGAGCCTGTAACGAGGTAATGACACGGACAAAGAGCACCATATGGGTCTCCTTTGAGGTACACAAAGCCTGGTGAAAGGAAACAAGAAAATTCATCTTAACATCATCATTACAGTCACACATCTATACAGCTATAAAGAATGTCATTTGAAAAAAAAATAGAAAAAAAAGAAAGCTTAGAATACTTTGTGTGCTTATATTTTCTCCTATAAATGGCAGTATGCATCAAGAAGCCACAGAGGTCAGGTATTGCAGAATGTGATGGACGAGTCTTTTAGTCACTTGAGTTCAAAGGCTAAAGACTATTGATTGGGATAAAAGCCTTGGCTCTTATGTACTGTTAACAGCAATCCTTGTTGTCTGAAACCTGCACAAATAATTATGATAACAGAGGAGCACTCCAGCACAGACAATATAGAAAGCGGCTTAACTTAGATATTTGGTCAGTTAAAAATATATGACATGCTGGGATTACTTTCATTTGCCTAGGAGGTAAGTGCTTGTTTTAAGACTCAAAGTTGCATTTAAGATGTCAATGGTTAATATTGATTTTAAAGGGGATAGCCATCAACTATAATATTGGTACTTACGTTGCAGTGGAGAGGTTATGCTGGCAATTAATTCCTTCCATCGCTTGGTTACAGTAAGAATGGAAATTACTACAATTTTTTACACTGACATATATAATGACAGGAGAACCTAGAGGCTCAACAAAGTCTTCTAGTTTTATGACAAGAGTTTGTTCTTATGTTGACATTGTTTTTATGTTTGTAGTCATTTTTGTACATAGGTGCTCCAGTGTCTGCTTTTTTAACCAACAAACGTCATACCTGCTGAGCAGATAAAGTTTAGTTTTTACTGACCTGTGGTACAAATTACAGGTTCAGTAGTCAAGTTATAGATGTGGGGTTGCCTTAACTTTTACACCTGCTTTTTGTACCATTTTGTGAGGAGATAATAGCCAAGCACAATATTCATTATTGAAAATTGCTTATATTCAAATTCAAAATTGCTTATAGCAGTCGGAATTGAACCAGTTACCTTGTTTGCTTAGAAAAACGCCGGACACATTAATACAAGTGTTATTTAGTACACATTAATACTTACGTTATAGAGTATATAAATTGGTGGATTGCTCTATATCCAAACTAGACTGTGGTTTATGGCAGTAGGTCCTCCAGAGGCAGCACACAGCTACCTACACATCATTTTGCTGACTGTTAATAAGTCCCCACATTTAAAGAATCAGTACAAGGTACATTACTTAAGTCAGTAGGATGTGTTTCTTTTGCTCCTGTTTCCTCTGCTTGCTGAAATCCCCCCCCCCCTTCCGCTTCCCTAATCTTCTGGTATGGCAGAGTTAATAAAACTGCAAGAGCTATGTCAGGCACTAATCAATGGTGCCTGACTATGTCTGCCCCTTCTGCCTAGCTCCTCCATTTATAGAATCCTACTACAGCTCCTATTAATGAAATGTGATGTATGGAGAATGGCAGATCTTTCAATCATCCACACATCCTCTTTCATGTATCATGCTTCATGCATAGTAGCTGTAGTACAGCTGCTATGAATGGAGGGGCTGGGTGGATAGGCCATGCTTAGGGGATCAGACAGTGTAAATCCAACCCTCAGTATATCCAGTTTGTTCTTGATACTGTAACAGTGATGCCATATCTTTGAAAATTAGAAGAGTAGAGATCTGTCAGAGAGCTTACCTGATTGGGCGTCGTCGCGTGCCGGGGCGCGTTGGTGCGCGCTTTCCTGCGGGTGCTCGGGCGCCTGCTTCTGTGGGCACTGGTGTTGGCATGCCAGCTGGCCGTGGTGGATGCGGTGGTGCACGGGCACATATGCCTATGGGCGCTGCTATGCGTTCGCCTGGTGGCGCTGGTGTGCATGCCGCTCTCCGGGGGCGCGCTCGGGCGTGTGCGGGTGCGCGGGTGCCTGTGTGTAACGGTGCGTGCACGAACGCGGCGTTTGGCGCCAATCAGCCTATTTAGGCTTGCTTCTCCCTCTGAGCAGTGCTGCCTGATCAACAGCTCCGTGCCTAGTTCCTAGTTCCTGTTTCCTGTTTCCTGTTCCTAGTTCCTGTGATTCCTGTGTTCCTGATCTGTTGACGACCCGGCTTGCCTTTTGGACTCTCCTGACCTCCGCCTGCATTTGACCCCAGCCTGTTTGACTTCGCTTCTGCCCGCTCCTTCTGTACCTCTGCTGCCCGCCTGTTGCCAAAACCCAGCTTGTGCACTAACCTGTCTCCAGCTCCTGTTCAGCATCTGTTGTCTGTGCCGCTGACTATCATCTGCTGTTTGAAGACTGCTAACCTCCGGAACACGGACTCCTGCACAGGCTCTCATACCACTCTGCACTCGTGGGCCTCCTGTCTGCTCTACCAGGGGCCGCGAGTCGGATACGTAAGGGAGCCTACCCTCTGCCCAAGTGGACTCACCGGTCTGGTAAGTGAGAGACTTGACAGTATCAGGCAGCCATGACCGAGTCCGGGCAGGGGGCCTCCCCCATGGATGAACTTTGTAGGCACCTGGCGGGCCTTACCCAAGCAGTCAAGAGCCTACAAGAAGGCTACACCAGATTAGAGGGTCAGGTCCAAGCCCTCTCAGCTGCTCCTCCCCCCCAAGGGGCACCATCTGCCGGACTCTCCTCAGCACCCTCCGTAGTAATGCTTCCTCCGGAACCCAGGGTACCCACTCCTGAGAAATTAACTGGAGATCGTCGCGAATACCGGGCCCTCTGGGATTTGTCATTGCACTGCTGTCCGGCGAGCCCCAGACTTGGGCTCATCATTTACTGGAGCAGAAGTCCAGATCCTTAGATACCCTGTACGCTTTCCTCCTGGCAATGTCCCAATTGTACGAGGACCCTCAACTTACTACTACTGCTGAGGCAGCCCTGCATTCCCTGCAGCAAGGCCGCAGAGCGGCCGAAGACTACGCAGTTGAGTTTCGTCATTGGAGCTCTGATACAGAGTGGAACGACGCTGCCTTGCATCATCAATTTCGGATGGGGTTATCTGATCCCCTTAAGGATGAACTGGCACGTGTTGGAATACCCCAGACTCTGGATGAACTTATTAACCTATCTATTCAAATTGACTGATGTCTGAGAGAAAGACGCTCTGAGAGGTCCTCTGGTCACCCTCGTCCTATTTGGATGCTCCCTAGAATTCCCAGTTCCCCCAACCAATTGCCTCTCTCCTCTACTTCAACCACGGAAGCACCCGAACCCATGCAGCTTGGTCTGCTCCGGCCATCCCTTACCAAGGAAGAGAAGATGAGCAGACGTACGCACAACCTATGCCTGTATTGCAGGGAACAAGGACATTTTGTGAGGACCTGCCCTAACAAGATACGTAAGTGTCTGACGTCTTCTCTCGCTTGTGCATCTGTTTTGCCCATACCTGGTAACCATTTGACTATCTCTGTTGTATTACAGCTTCCTGGAAAGAACTGTGTCGGTCATTATTGACTCTGGAGCATGCAGTGGCTTCATCGATCAAACCTTTGTCAATAATCATGGCATTCCTCTTCAACCTAAGACCCAGGGTCTTGCAGTATTCCTAGCTGATGGCTCTACCCTTAGTTCAGGTCCAGTCACCTGTGAGACTGTTCCGCTACTGGCCACCATAGGCCTGGAACATCAGGAACTCTTTCGTTTGGATGTCATCTCCTCCCCTCTCTTCCCAATCATTCTCGGAATGCCCTGGCTACAGGCACATAACCTCAGCATTGACTGGTCCACAGGAAGAATCCAATTCTCATCTGACTACTGCAGGCAACATTGCTTACGTGGGACCCCCGTCTCACCGACTCAATGTTTTTGTTTGGATTCGGATACCAAACTTTGCCCATCTCTTCCCGAGGCCTATCGGGACTTCCAGGATGTCTTCAGTAAGAAGGGGGCAGAGACTCTTCCAGTTCACAGGCCTTATGACTGCCCAATAGAACATTTACCTGGAACCGAAGTTCCCTTCGGAAGGATTTTTCCACTAACTGAGCAGGAGCTGGGCACCTTAAAGAACTACATTGACGAGAACTTAAAGAAAGGGTTTATCTGCCCTTCCACATCTCCAGCCGGTGCAGGCATTTTCTTCGTGGAGAAGAAGGACCACACCCTATGTCCCTGTATCAACTACCGGGAATTAAACAAAATTACTGTAAAGAACAGATACCCGTTACCCTTAGTACCCAAGTTATTCCAGAGACTGGGAACCGCAAGAGTTTTCACCAAGCTGGATCTCCGCGGGGCATACAACTTAATTCGCATAAGAGAAGGGGATGAGTGGAAAACAGCTTTTCGTACTCGATTCGGGCACTATGAGTACCTTGTCATGCCCTTTGGCCTGTGCAACGCACCAGCCACCTTCCAGCACTTTGTCAACGATGTATTCCGTGACTTCCTAGACCTCTATGTCATAGTCTATCTGGACGATATTTTGATTTTCTCCGCCTCTCTGACCGACCACCGCAGGCATGTGCGAAATGTTCTCACCCGACTTAGGCAACATGGGCTCTATGCAAAACTTGAGAAATGTGAGTTTAAGCTTCAATGCATTCAGTTTCTGGGCCTGATCATCTCCCCTGAGGGCATCAAGATGGATCCCCAAAAGGTATCTGCTATCCTGGACTGGCCTGCACCTATTGATAAGAAAGGGGTACAACGTTTTATTGGCTTTGCCAACTTCTATAGAAAATTCATAAAAGGGTTCTCTTTGATAATCGCTCCTATTACTGAACTTACCAAACAAGGAAGTCGGTTTTGCTGGACTCCTAAGGCGCAGTCGGCCTTCGAGGAACTCAAGGCTCTATTTACCTCAGCCACTATTTTAAAACACCCCAACCCAGCTCTACCATTTGTGTTGGAAGTTGACGCTTCCGAAATTGCAGTAGGGGCCGTACTCTCACAATGACAAGGCACCAAAGCTCTTCTGTACCCTGTGGGGTTTTTCTCACGAAAACTCTCACCTTCCGAGAGAAACTACGATGTGGGTGACCGTGAACTCCTAGCTATTAAGGCGGCCTTGGAGGAATGGCGTTACCTTCTGGAGGGTGCTGCTTATCCCATACTGGTCTACACGGACCATAAAAACCTGGAATACCTGAGAACGGCTAAGAGGTTAAGACCCCGGCAGGCCAGATGGGCACTTTTTTTTTATCGATTCCAGTTCCATGTCACCTTCAGACCCGGATCCAAAAATATTAAATCTGACGCACTCTCACGAATGTTCCATGATTCGGAAGAAACCGCACCTCCAGATACCATTCTTCCCCCTGAGAATTTCTTGCTTCTTCAGGAAGATCTAATCTCTCGAATCAGACGGGCTTCTATGGGGGCGACGCCGCCTGCTGGGACCTGTACCAAGGATGGCCTATTTTGGCATGAAGACAAGATTGTGGTCCCCGAAGAACTAAGGGTACAGGTATTGGAACTGTGTCACGATCACAAATTAGCTGGACATTTCGGCTCACGAAAAACGAGTGATCTGGTACTACATACCTTCTGGTGGCCTCATCTCATCAGGGATTGTAGAAGGTTCATTGATTCCTGCAATACTTGCGCTAGAAGCAAAACCAGCTGGGCCAGAGCTTGGGGACTGTTAAAACCTCTCCCAGTCCCAGAGAGACCATGGAGCATGATCTCAATGGATTTTGTCGTTGAACTCCCCCCATCAGAAGGCTTCTCCGCTATCTTTGTCGTGGTAGACAGATTGTCTAAAATGGCTCATTTTCTCCCAATGAAGGGTACCCCATCGGCCACGGAGACAGCTGATATGTTTATTAAAGAAATTGTCAGGCTGCATGGAGTTCCGAAGAATATAGTTTCTGACAGTGGTGTCCAATTCACCTCCAGATTCTGGAAGGCCCTCTGTGGCTCCTTGGAAATTGAGTTGGCATTCTCCTCGGCCTACCATCCCCAGTCCAATGGGCAAACTGAGAGGACGAATCAGACGCTGGAGCAGTATCTCCGCTGCTTCTCCGCATTCTCCCAGGACGATTGGGCCCCCCTACTCCCTATTGCGGAGTTCTCTTATAATAATTCCTTGCATTCAGCCACCAACCAGACTCCATTCTATGCCAACTATGGCTTTCATCCGACCTTGTTACCTGGATCAATACCTGAATGTTCTGTTCCTGCAGTGTCTGAGACCTTGAATTTCTTCTTGGTGAACAATAAGCTGTTACAAGATACCATGGCCAAGGCCCAAGAAGGTTATAAGAAGGTGTTTGACAAAAAGAGGCGTGTAGAACTCGTGTTGGAACCTGGTAACCCAGTATGGTTATCTACCGCCAATCTAAAACTGGCATGTCCATCCAAAAAACTAGGCCCTAAGTTCCTGGGTCCCTTCCTGGTAAGGAGGAAAATTAATGATGTTGCCAACGAGCTTGATCTGCCGAATTCCCTGAAGGTGCACCCGGTCTTCCATGTATCTCTCTTAAAGCCGGTTATCCCCAATTCTTTTGTTGGCCGTACTGTCGGTCCACCCAAACCCATCCTTGTAGACAACGAGGAGGAATTTGAAGTAGAGGCAATATTAGACTGCAGAAAAAGACGAAATCAAACCCAATACCTCATAAAGTGGAAAGGATATGGCCCTGAAGACAATTCATGGGAACCAGAAGATAATTTGCATGCCGGGGAACTCCTGCAAGCTTTCAAGGACTCACATGCCTCCAAGTTGGCCCAAGTGGGCATCCGGTGTCTGCCCTTGAGGAGGGGGCACTGTCAGAGAGCTTACCTGATTGGGCGTCGTCGCGCGCCGGGGCGCGTTGGTGCGCGCTTTCCTGCGGGTGCTCGGGCGCCTGCTTCTGTGGGCACTGGTGTTGGCATGCCGGCTGGCCGTGGTGGACGCGGTGGTGCCACGGCACGTATGCCTATGGGCGCTGCTATGCGTTCGCCTGGTGGCGCTGGTGTGCATGCCGCTGTCCGGGGGCGCGTGCGGGTGCGCGGGTGCCTGTGCGTAACGGTGCGTGCACGAACGCGGCGTTTGGTGCCAATCAGCCCTTTTTAGGCTTGCTTCTCCCTCTGAGCAGTGCTGCCTGATCAACAGCTCCGTGCCTAGTTCCTGTTTCCTGTTTCCTGTTTCCTGTTTCCTGTTCCTAGTTCCTGTGATTCCTGTGTTCCTGATCTGTTGACGACCCGGCTTGCCTTTTGGACTCTCCTGACCTCCGCCTGCATTTGACCCCAGCCTGTTTGACTTCGCTTCTGCCCGCTCCTTCTGTACCTCTGCTGCCCGCCTGTTGCCAAAACCCAGCTTGTGCACTAACCTGTCTCCAGCTCTCGCACTCGTGGGCCTCCTGTCTGCTCTACCAGGGGCCGCGAGTCGGATACGTAAGGGAGCCTACCCTCTGCCCAAGTGGACTCACCGGTCTGGTAAGTGAGAGACTTGACAAGATCTTATTCTATAAAATCTTTACCTGGGAAGAAAAATTTCATAATACAAAATCTTGGTCATCTATGTTTACTAGCTTATTTGGTAACATTTAATATGGAATCCCTAATGTAGGACTCCAGCCAAACCAAATACATGGAGCGATTTTTCTTCAATATCTGACTTAGAGCCATGCTAGGAAATGAAAGGAAATCTCCTCAAAGTAAAAAGAAATGTCACTCTTGACAGTTGGCTGGGACAGGTTCCCCCACTGGAACCTATCACCTCTTGTCTTGGTCTGAATTAAAAAAAAATGTTTTTTGCATTGGCACATGTTTCCCAGGGCAGTATCCAGTCCCCATGCCATTTATTTATATATAAGCCTGGAAATTGGCCATTGCTGACTTTTAACAATCAGTTCTGAATATTGATTTGACAGATTTTGCTCCCAGTAGGGTTTCAGTAGGGTTCAGGATCAGCATCAACTGAACTTCAGAAAAGTTAATGAACCTGCCTTGAATCAAACCTTTGGCTCATTCCTAATGTTTATCAATCCCATCTTTTTCCTGAAGATAGGATGAGGGTCTAGTATATATGAATGTATTCCTTGGCTGCTTTGGTTATAAACAATATATAGCGGTTGGGAGCTGTTGTTTTGCTGGCAATGTAAAGTTAGTGTTGCTGTAGTAGATTGTATGCATCATACAGCTGGGCCACTTCACAGGCAGGATAAGTGCATCACCCAGACATGCTATTGATTGGAGTTTTGTATTTTTAATATTCCATGTTAAGCATTACTAAACATACTTTACCTAGCCAAATGAAATTTGAAAAAAAGAAAAAATTGCATTGATATATGTTCCCAGTGCCCAAACCCTCATGTTATGTGTTTGATAATCCCTTGTCTATTAGCCCAGAAAATAGCCTGCTTTTTACATTTGGCTCTATTGCTTTCAATGGAACTTGAATTTGGCGCCCAAACTCTAAACATGCTTGCCGAACCCTGCTCAAGCCAAACCCAGGTGTGTTCAGGTCATTACTAATGCTGAGTTACTATCCCCAACATTTCTCTATCTCAGTCTCAGTACTGTCTAGATCTTAGGGCTATATCTAACACCATGCTGGAGACATATGCAGTGTTACTCCCTAAGCTTGGTAAAGATCTCACAGAATGTTCCTCCTACAGACCAATTGCCCTTTTAAACATGGATCTTTAGATTTTGACTAAGGTATTGGCCACTAGGATCTCCCCTGTTATAACATCTCTAGTGAATATAGATCAGACTAGATGTATTCCCCAAAAATCTACTGACACCAATCATCATAGACTTTTTTTCCTATCTTCAGATGGATCATCCGAATTCAGGCACGAGAACAGTGGTAATTTTAGATATAGAAATAGCCTTAAATTACGTAGATTGAAGTTCAAGGGAAGAGTGTTGCAGCAGATGGGTTTTAGCTCTAACTTTTAACACTGGATAACTATTCTACATAGAAGCCCTGGAGCTGCTCTCACAATTGGTACAGACCTATCGCCCATGTTGCCCTGTTTGTTTTCACTTATGATGGAACCTCTTGCTATTGTGTCCAGTGTGGTAAGCAAATGATTTAATCCTTTTTTTTTTTTTTTATACCAGGGACCATGTTCTTCTCTACTGGCTTGAAAATGAACTGGGCCAAATAGAATATTCTCCCTCTAGATGCTAGGATGATTGAGGTAGCTGACTCTAATCTCTCTCTGATGGGTTTTGTAGATACAATATGTGGGTATAAAGATAAGGCGTCCAATTTAACCTGAATTTTACTCTGTTAATTACCCCCCCTTAAATGCAAAATAGTAGCATGGAAACACCTACCATTATCCTTGATTGGCAATCATAAAGTTTTACCTGAGTTTCTATATTTTCTGTGGAATGCTCCTGTGTGGATACCAAGGTCATATTTTAAGAAAATTAACCATCTGTTGAACACCTTTCTTTAAACATCTTCCCATCCCACAACAGGGTGGCATGCCACTGCCCATCCTATATAAATATTATTTAACTGGTCAGATGGTATTTGCCCATAGATGGCTGTTATGGGATGATGGGGATGCCACCACTGTACTAGTAGTTGCACTCCAGGGGTTCTTTAAGGCCCTACCCCATTAAATTTGGAGAGGATCACAGGCCATATATCCTATTACATCCTCTATCTGTGTCACACTGTGACTCTGTGCCTCTTGGAGCTAAAACCTCCCTACACTACCTATTGTGGCTTAACTGTTAGTTCTCACAATTTTTGGAGTTCCTTGATCCGGCGATCTGGGCTACTAAGAGGGTTGTTTGCAAGGGGGTAGGCTCCTGTCCAGAATGTATAGAGATCTATTCCCTGTTCAAGCTACATCTACAATGCAATGCAGAGAAAAGTCGATTGGAGATGTCATTGATGGGTGGATGGGTGGATTGGGACAATATGAGAGATTATCCAATAAAGGTTCTGCATAGAATCCACTTCACCCACAGAAAACTTGCTGGAATTTACCTGCCACTCTCATCTAAATGTTAGCGATGCACTCACCTGCTGACTTCACTTATGTTTTTTGAAAATGACTTTGATTAATTGTTTCTGGACCAGGGTTACCCACTTTTTAACTGAAGTTATTACCATGCCTGTCCTGAAAGCTATCTCTGTTTGTTTATAGGGACTGATGGAAGGGGTGGCCACCACAACAGCTCCTGTTTTATGTCTTCATATTGCACTGGAAAAAAATGTTAGTACCTTCTATGACTTTCTGGGAAAGACTGGTTAATTTGGCACTGCTGTTCAATAAAGTCACCTACATAAGTTAAACCTCTCCATCTAAACTGGACATGGTATGGAACTGCTGGCTGTCTGCGATCAATTCCAATCTCTGACTGCACAAAATAATGGCCGTATCCTTTCGGTTAGATCAGATAGGATAATACATTGTTCCTTTTCTTATAATGTACCTGATGAATATACTGTGGTACCTTTGTACGTAGAGGGAGGAGGGGTGGTAACAGGTTGCCTCCTTAGGGGATTACCTTCTCCCACTCCTCTTATTTATTTAGTGAACTTTTGGAATATCTGTATAAGCCTTTGACATGTATTCATACATTTAGTTTATAATTATCCTTGATGCATATGGCATTCACTGGGTCAAGTTAGTGAGTGAGCTCCTTTTATACTACGTGTATGGATCCATTTGTGCAAGGGTTCTTCCCAGTTTTATCTCTTAATGTCTTTTATATAAATAGTATTGCACAGAGGCATGGGTAGGATTGTTATGTAACATAACTTAAGTTAGAGGTGTGTGTAATATGTGTGTGTGTGTGTATATGGGGGGGGGGGGGGTATTACTTCTTCTTTTCTTTTTTTTTTGGAATACTTTTTTTATTGGATTTTAAATGAAGTGATAGTACAAAAAAGAAAACCAAAAAAAAATACAAAATAAACAAAATAAAGTCACACGGGTCTGACAAATTCTAACCTGGACTAGCGTTAAAATTAGCAATGATAAAATGATAAAAATAAAATTAGCAATGCTAATTTTAACACTAGTCCAGGTTAGAATTTGTCAACACTGTGTGACTTTATTTTGTTTATTTTGTATTCTTTTTTGTGGTTTTCTTTTTTGTACTATCACCCCATTTAAAATCCAATAAAAAGAGTATTCCAAAAAAAAAAAGAAAAAGTAATACACCCCCCCCCCCCATATATACACACACACATATACACAATGTTATGTAACATTTAAGTTATGTTGTATTTATCTCTTAATGTCTTCTATATAAATAGTATTGCACAGAGGGATGGGTAGGATTGCTAATTTTAATGCTAGTCCAGGTTAGAATTTGTCAGCCCTGTGTGACTTTATTTTGTTTATTTTGTGGTTTTCTTTTTTGTACTATCACCTCATTTCAAATCCAATAAAAACAGTATTCCAAAAAAAAAAAAGAAAAAGTAATACACCCCCCCATATATACACACACACGCACACACACACACACACATATTACACACACCTCTAACTTACACACAGGTTCTACACACTAAGGACCTGTTTACACCAATGGGTATTATTCATTTAATGTGCCCATGCTGGCGTACATTTTACACAGGTGGTGTACTTTTTTTTTTTTTTTGCTTTTTTAAGAAAAAACATTTATCCAATGCTATACACACAATGCAGCTTGGAGCATTGCTGAGTGTTGTAGCAGGCTGCATTATGCCTGTATCATTTTTGCACAAAGCACACCAATCCAGTGCAAACACATCACTGCAGATCGGGCTTTACCACAATGCATAGGTGTGGAGCTGACTTTGTTGACAGATTGTTAGTTTAAATTGCTTATAGTTTTATATACCTTTATTTTCACCATTTCAGAAAACAGTACAATTTGAAATTTAAAAATATTTGTTAGTTATTAACTTAATGCCATTATATCTTTAATATTTAGTAGGACATGTGTAAGTTATGTTGTATTTGTGTGCTCTAATAACACTTCTAGTGTATTTCTATTGTTTGTATAATCATTTGCACAACTATCATTGGATAAACAAAATCAGCAGCACCTTTTTATAATTCTACCCATTCTGTGTATTCAGAAAATATGTGGTTTGCAGGGTAAGCGCTAGGCTCAGCAGTGAAAGGATTCAATTTCAAGCATAACAAGCAGGGGTATAACAGAAAGTGCCCAATTAATCGCTATGCTGAGATGCAGATGTAACTCCTTTTTCCACAACTCCCTAAGTTAATGGACCCACCAAACAAGCCTGCTGGATTCTCTTGCGATTTTTGCTAGCGGCTGCTATAGCCACTAGCAATAATCACTGTCTTCTAAAGACAATGACCCAGCAGGAGGGATTCCCCCATCAACACTGTCTGTGTTGATGGGGAAATCAAGCGAATATCTCGTAGAAAGAGATTAGCTCCATGTATGGCCTGCCTAAGCTTTTCTTTGGTACACACTTCACACTACATCTTCTCTGGGGAATTTTTTCTTTGCTTGTTTGTAAACAAAGCCATATGTAATATATTTGTTAGCTACAATAGTGATCATATGGCTGTGAAACTTGTTGATTGTATGCCAATCACTGTATCTGACAGGGCTGCTGTCATATAATCAATGGCCTGCACCAGTGCCAGTTACTAGTTCTGCCATTTGATGTTTAACCACTTCAGCCCCGGAAGGTTTTACCCCCTTCCTGACCAGAGCACTTTTTACAATTCAGCACTGCGTCGCTTTAACTGCTAATTGCGCGGTCATGCAATGCTCTACCCAAACGAAATTTGCGTCCTTTTCTTCCCACAAATAGAGCTTTCTTTTGATGATATTTGATCACCTCTGCCGTTTTTATTTTTTGCGCTATACACGGAAAAAGACCGAAAATTTTGAAAAAAAATGATATTTTCTAATTTTTGTTCTAAAAAAAATCCAATAAACTCAATTTTAGTCATACATTTAGGCCAAAATGTATTCGGCCACATGTCTTTGGTAAAAAAAATGTCAATAAGTGTATATTTATTGGTTTGCGCAAAAGTTATAGCGCCTACAAACTAGGGTACATTTTCTGGAATTTACACAGCCTTTAATTTATGACTGCCTATGTCGTTTCTTGAGGTGCTAAAATGGCAGGGCAGTACAAAACCCCCACAAATGACCCCATTTTGGAAAGTAGACACCCCAAGGAATTTGCTGAGAGGCATGTTGAGCCCATTGAATATTCATTTTTTTTGTCCCAAGTGATTGAATAATGACAAAAAAAAAAAAAAATTACAAAAAGTTGTCACTAAATGATATATTGCTCACACAGACCATGGGCATATGTGGAATTGCACCCCAAAATACATTTAGCTGCTTCTCCTGAGTATGGGGATACCACATGTGTGGGACTTTTTGGGAGCCTAGCCGCGTATGGGGCCCCGAAAACCAATCACTGCCTTCAGGATTTCTAAGGGCGTACATTTTTGATTTTACTCCTCACTACCTATCACAGTTTTGAAGGCCATAAAATGCCCAGATGGCATAAACCCCCCCCAAATGACCACATTTTGGAAAGTAGACACCCCAAGCTATTTGCTTTGAGGCATGTTGAGTCCATGGAATGTTTTATATTTTGACACAAGTTGCGGGAAAGTGACAAATTTTTTTTTTTTTTTTGCACAAAGTTGTCACTAAATGATATATTGCTCACACAGGCCATGGCCATATGTGGAATTGCACCCCAAAATACATTTAGCTGCTTCTCCTGAGTATGGGGATACCACATGTGTGAGACTTTTTGGGAGCCTTGCCGCGTACGGGGCCCCCAAAACCAATCACTGCCTTCAGGATTTCTAAGGGCGTACATTTTTGATTTTACTCCTCACTGCCTATCACAGTTTCGGAGGCCATGGAATGCCCAGGTGGCACAAACCCCCCCAAATGACCCCATTTTGGAAAGTAGACACCCCAAGCTATTTGCTGAGAGGCATGGTGAGTATTTTGCAGCTCTCATTTGTTTTTGAAAATAAAGAAAGACGAGAAAAAATTTTTTTTTTTTCTTTTTTCAATTTTCAAAACTTTGTGGCAAAAACTGAGGTCTGCAAAATACTCACTATACCTCTCATCAAATAGCTTGGGGTGTCTACTTTCCAAAATGGGGTCATTTGGGGGGTTTTTTTGCCACCTGGGCATTCCATGGCCTCCGAAACTGTGATAGGCAGTGAAGAGTGAAATCAAAAATTTACGGCCTTAGAAAGCCTGAAGGCAGTGCTTGGTTTTTGGGGTCCCGTACGCGGCTAGGCTCCCAAAAAGTCTCACACATGTGGTATCCCCGTACTCAGGAGAAGCAACAGAATGTATTTTGGGGTGTAATTTCACATATTCCCATGGCATGTTTGAGCAAAATATCATTTAGTGACAACTTTGCGTAAAAAAAAAATAAAAAAAATAAAAAATTGTCTCTTTCACGCAACTTGTGTCACAATATAAAATATTCCATGGACTCAACATGACTCTCAGCAAATAGCTTGGGGTGTCTACTTTCCAAAATGGGGTCATTTGGGGGGGTTTTGAACTGTCCTGGCATTTTATGCACAACATTTAGAGGCTTATGTCACACATCACCCACTCTTCTAACCACTTGAAGACAAAGCCCTTTCTGACACTTATTGTTTACATAAAAAAATAATTTTTTTTTGCAAGAAAATTACTTTGAACCCCCAAACATTATTTTTTTTAAAGCAAATGCCCTACAGATTAAAATGGTGGGTGTTTCATTTTTTTTTCACACAGTATTTGCGCAGCGATTTTTCAAACGCATTTTTTGGGGAAAAAACACACTTTTTTACATTTTAATGCACTAAAACACACTATATTGCCCAAATGTTTGGTGAAATAAAAAAGATTATCTTAGGCCGAGTACATGGATACCAAACATGACATGCTTTAAAATTGCGCACAAACGTGCAGTGGCGACAAACTAAATACATTTTTAAAAGCCTTTAAAAGCCTTTACAGGTTACCACTTTAGATTTACAGAGGAGGTCTACTGCTAAAATTACTGCCCTCGATCTGGCCTTCGCGGTGATACCTCACATGCATGGTGCAATTGCTGTTTACATTTGACGCCAGACCGACGCTTGCGTTCGCCTTAGCGCGAGAGCAGGGGGGACAGGGGTGCTTTTTTTTTTTTTTTTTTTTTTTTTTCATTATTATTATTATTTTTTTATCTTATTTTTAAACTGTTCCTTTCATTTTTTTTTTTAAATCATTTTTATTGTTATCTCGGGGAATGTAAATATCCCCTATCATAGCAATAGGTAGTGACAGGTACTCTTTTTTGCAAAAATTGGGGTCTATTAGACCCTAGATTTCTCCTCTGCCCTCAAAGCATCTGACCACGCCAAGATCGGTGTGATAAAATGCTTTCCCAATTTCCCAATGGCGCTGTTTACATCCGGCGAAATCTAAGTCATAAAATGCTCGTAGCTTCCGGTTTCTTAGGCCATAGAGATGTTTGGAGCCACTCTGGTCTCTGATCAGCTCTATGGTCAGCTGGCTGAATCACCGGCTGCATTTTCAGGTTCCCTGTTGAGACAGGAGAGCCAGAGAAAAACACGGAAGACGTTGGGGGGGGGGGCATTCCCTCCCACTGCTTGTAAAAGCAGTCTAGAGGCTAATTAGCCGCTAGGATTGCTTTTACATGAAAGCCGACCGCTGGCTGAAAAGAATGATACCAAGATGATACCTAAACCTGCAGGCATCATTCTGGTATAACCACTCAAAGTCGTGAATGGCGTACCTGAAGACAAAAAAATGGTTAACAATAAAGCACAGTAAACGGTAAGGTATAAAAAATTGCATACCTGAAAAGCAAACATGATAAAACATAATAACAATAAAACATTGCAAAATAGAATACAGTAAAAAAGATCAGAACAATAGAGAGAATAGAGAGAGAGAGAACAATAAAACGCCAACTATTTTTTTTTTTTTTTTATATTTTTGTTTGTGTTTTTTTTTTTTTTTACACTTTTTTTTGTAACTAACTTTTATAACTGTAACCGGTTCCAGGTTCGGGTCTCTCAAAATGCGATGGCATCTTGGGAGACCCTGTGAAAGTGGGCCTAGTCTGTGCAATGCTGTACCCTACGCTAATACTCAACTAGTGAATGTTAGCGTTCAAAACATTCACCAATGCAAAGACCAGGATTGTCAGGACAGGAGGGACAAAAATAGCGGGTGTCACGCCTATATCCGCACTTGCTGCAGACACGACATCTTTTTTGGGGGGGTTCGCTGGGTAGGGGTACTCGGGAGGACATAAAGAAAATGCCTCTCATGCAGCCGACTGCATTTGGTTGGGGATGTGAATGGGGGAAGTACGGGCGCTGCAGAAGCGGTGGGTTCCCAATTAGGATTGGCGAATGCAGCAGGAAGGGCACTATGGGCACGACGGGCCTGTGTTTGTCTTTTTGGTGGCAGCGGGACACTACTTGTGCTTGCCACCTCACCAGCTTGAACTGCACTTATGGGACTCGCCACGTCACCAAGTGTTACTGCAGTGCTGGTTTGACTACGACCGGGGTGTACTAGGCCGCTGGCGCTTGCCAGTTAACCAAAACGCTACAAAAAAAACTGTTAGCGATCACAGGGATCAGGCCTGACTCTGCGAACGCTGCAGTTATGCGTTTAGTGTTTTGTAAGTGTCAGTGATCGATCGATACTGCACTTGGGTGGGCTGGGCTGGGCTGGGCTGGGCTGGGCGGAGGGGCAAAACGCAGGTGCTAGCAGGTATCTGTGCTGATCCCGCTAACACTGCGTTTGTGGGAACCCTAAACTGCTGGGGACGCTAGTATAGATCTGATCGGATCAGGTATTGATCCGATCAGATACTATACCACTAAGGGAGGTGTATGCTGCGTGCGTGGGTGTTAGCGGTACTGGCGCTAACCTGACGCTGCCTGGGGCTGGTGCTTGCCAGTTCACCAAAACGCTACCAAAAAAACTGTTAGCGATCGCAGGGATCAGGCCTGACTCTGCGAACGCTGCAGTTATGCGTGTAGTGTTTTGTAAGTGTCAGTGATCGATCGATACTGCACTTGGGTGGGCTGGGCTGGGCCGGGCGGAGGGGCAAAACGCAGGTGCTAGCAGGTATCTGGGCTGATCCCGCTAACACTGCGTGTTTGGGAACCCTAAACTGCTGGTGACGCTAGTATAGATCTGATCGGATCAGATATTGATCCGTTCAGATACTATACCACTAAGGGAGGTGTACGGTGCGTGCATGGGTGTTAGCGGTACTGGCGCTAACCTGACGCTGCCTGGGGCTGGTGCTTGCCAGCTCACCAAAACGCTACCAAGAAAACTGTTAGCGATCGCAGGGATCAGGCCTGACTCTGTGAACGCTGCAGTTATGCGTTTAGTGTTTTGTAAGTGACAGTGATCGATCAATACTGCACTTGGGTGGGCTGGGCTGGGCCGGGCGGAGGGGCAAAACGCAGGTGCTAGCGGGTATCTGGGCTGATCCCGCTAACACTGCGTTTTTGGGAACCCTAAACTGCTGGGGACCCTAGTATAGATCTGATCGGATCAGATATTGATCCGTACAGATACTATACCACTAAGGGAGGCGTATGCTGCGTGCGTGGGTGTTAGCGGTACTGGCGCTAATCTGACGCTGCCTGGGGCGACGCATATCACCGCCGGGCAATCAGGGGGCTAAACCTTTATTCGGTAATAAACGGCGGGTGCCCTGACACTATAAAAAATAAACGAACTAACCAGCGTCACCTGTAACGGTTATACGGTGATCAGTGGTGAAAGGGTTAACTAGGGGGCAATCAAGGGGTTAAAACATTTATTAGGTAGTATATGGGGGTCCCTGTCGCTATAAAACGCTGACGGCGAACCTAAACATTTACGTTCCTAACTAGCGTCACCAGCGACACTAATACAGCGATCAGAAAAATGATCGCTTAGCAACACTGGTGACGGGGGGTGATCAAGGGGTTAAAACTTTATTAGGGGGGTTAGGGGAGTATCCTAGACCTAAAGGGGGCCTAACACTCACTGCCCTAACACACTAACTGTCACAAACTGACACCAATACAGTAATCAGAAAAAAAAAAACCTGCTTGGTGTCAGTTTGTGACAGGGGGGGGGTGATCGGGGGGGGGGATCGGGGGGCGATCGGGGGGGGGGATCGGGGTGTAATGTGTGCCTGGCATGTTCTACTGTGTGTGTGTGTGTTTTCACTCACATTACAGTCTTCTCTCCTCGGCCCGGAACGGAAACTACCGAGCCGAGGAGAGATGACATTATTTCCTCTGCCTCTGTGTACAATACAGAGGCAGGGAAATGATCCCATTGGCTGGGAGCGATCGCGAGGGGGGGGCCACGAATGAATGGCCTCCCCCTCACCACCGATCGCCGGGGGACATTTGCCGACCGCCGCAGGCACCGGGGGGGGTCCGATCGGAACCCCCACCCGCGGGCAGGCAGGGACGTACAGGTAAGCCCTTTTGCCTGCCCGTGCCGCTTTGTCGACGTACATCGTCGTGCGGCGGTCGGCAAGTGGTTAATCATCAAGAGTAAATAACACTAACTTAAAACAGCACTACCCCAAAACACCTTGAAGCCTAGAATCACTCCTGTACACATGTCGTGAGCAAGGCCATTATGGCAGAAACGCGTTAACATTTGTTGTACACACTCATCTTTTATGGAGACAATAAATCTGAACTGATTTAAGAGCATGTAAGGAGTTGTGGATTGTCTCTCATCCATTAACTCCTGTACACAAAATTTGAAAAATGTAACTATTTTTGAACTGAGTTTTATTGTCACTGGTTCAAATCGGATCTTCATACTGTATATCGTTTTTAAAAAAAAAAATATCTTAATTTTTACATCAGAAATTAAAGACTGGAAAACTGAGCAAAAGTGAACACCTCACACTGGATTTCCCAGAAGAGTCCCCTACTGAACCAGAAGTGGGAAGATCTATTTTAGTGAAGTACTGTGTAAGATTTGGGTGATCAGACTCAAGCGGTAGGTGTGTTTTCAATGAGTGTGCCAGTCCAAAATTGTATTTTTAAGGGCATGGTAGCCCACTTTTATTTAAAAGCACAAAAAAGTTCACAATTACATCAGTAGCCCACGCAGGGGGTTCCACCATTACTGTATCTTGCACAATCAGGATATTTCAGCCTCCTGGCTTACTCTTTACCACACGGCTGCTTCAGGCCTCCAGCTTAGGTCTTAGGTCTGCTCCTCAGACAAAAAAGAGTTCCTAGAGGCAAGCTCTCTTAAAGCTTACTCACGATAAGCTCCTTGCTGCTCTATCACAGACTATATCTGCCTCCTGCAGACATGCATGCTCTGGCTGCCCCCATGCGGACTCTCACTGCTGCAGAGGAATGGGAGTCCACCTGACTCCCATGCACAGACCTCCTGTCTGTTAGGTGGGGCCCTGAGCCATAGTCAGGTAACAACTAAATAGCCCACACATCTGTGCAATCAGCGTGACTGTCTCTGCAAAATCTGGCATAAACCAGCATTCTTCCAGGTAGCACAGGGTCCCACTGCCACAACTGCATTAAAGGAGGCCTGTCATAGGAACAATGCTGTATGCTGATGCTCCCTTCTGGAAGTTTGGGTTACCAGTCTGCCGATCAGCTGGATATCATTCTTTAAGTCACTGGTCCAGAACAAGCATACAGATAAAGACATATTCAGACCAGGGAATCAAAACGACAACCAGTGAACAAGCATTTTTAGAAGACTGTCAGTAATAGTAGCTTCCATTTTACTCCTATGACAAGTTTGCTTTAAGGTCTCACAATTTGATGTGATAATTGACCTCTTCTGTGGGCTCCAATATTGCTGTCAACAAGGTTTATACATTTTTTTAATTCTGAAAGCAGCCCTTTTTGTTCTCTTAAAATTAATTTCTGTGACAAATAGCAAAACATTTTAGTCCATATAAAGTAAAAACATTTTGCCTGTCAGTGCAGCCTGTTCAAGGTCCATCTACTATGTTTTTCTCTGTTATTATAAACATGTTAGATTCCTTTATAAAGTTGTTCAATCATCTTCTGTGTTTTGTACCTTTGAACTGTCATGTACGATTTGAATTAATGAGGCATTTTAGGTCTAAGGTCCCTTGCAAGACCTATTCAGATTATGAACTATTAATCCCACAGTGATCTGTGCAGCATTATAAAAATGACACCACCGGTTTCGATGTATTTTATTGTGGCTTGGTATTTTGTAGACATCATGAGTTTGTCCTTTGGGAAATAAGCTATTGGAAAGGTATTTTACTGTGCGCTCCAGGAGAAAGCACGTATTTATGGAGAATAGAATCTGAAATATTTGACTGCTAGACAATAGAACTTTGGGGCAACTTTTTATTAAAATACATTTTGCATTTGCTGGGTAATGCAGAACTCTTATGCAGTCAATACCGTTATTGACCTTTCTTATGTATTCATGCTTTGGTGTTCGATACAGGCAATAGAAAAGTAGAGCTATGATACATCTGTTTCAAATCAGCATTGACCATAATAGTGTTTAACTATTATGTAATATACAATCAATTTGTGCACTGCTGAATATTGCAAAGATAATAAGGATAGCTTTCATAGAAGACAAATCAATGTGAGGCGAGGAAATGATCTAAGGCTTAGGTTCATGTAACAACATATAATAAATTCCAGCTTTGCCTTCTTTAATGCGACTCATTATTACAGTACCTGCCTCTAAAAGGCACAGTAACAAATAATTATAATAGAACACAAAAAACTACCGCGCTACTGTGAAAAGTATGCTACTAATGGTTAGTAGGATATTGTAAGCTGCAGTCCTAAAGTGAGACATGCACACATGTATACAAAAGAAAATCAGAAAAAGACTGCGCTAAAACTAAAACCCATATTTAACAACATGTATGATTATGTGAATATTCGGAAATTCAATCAATCTGGTAATCAAACCAGATAATAAGAGTATAAACAATACAGTGAAAATAAATTGATAATACAGTGAACCAAATATGACCTAAAATTGCAATAATTGAAAACAAATATGTCAAATGACAAAATTATGTCCAAAGAAAATAGTGGAAATGTTCAAGGTAAATAAGTCCTTGGAGACAAAGCAGATAAAATAGGTGGTCCTACGGTAAGCACTCAGCACCCAGTGAGAAATCCTCCACCATAATAGATGTACGCTTACCGGAGGTAAGCTAGATAACAGCTTATCAATGGATATCCACACGAGGGACACAACTCCTAGGATCTCCTCACAAGGAAGGGATAAGCAGGGACTTTCTTACAGCGAACCACAAACAGCATGCCAGGGGAACCCAGAAGAATAAAAAATTTCTTCCATAGTGTGAATCCGCAAGATTATTTATTTAAAATATGAGTAAATACACTTACATAAAAACTTTGGTTAAAAATCAAAGGAACAGCCGGCCGGCTTGCATACACCCGTTCAACGAGATTAGGATGGAAACGATGACGTCAGCACGTCGACCTTCCGACGTACGTTTCGTCCTATTGGACGTCGTCATGGGAACGGGCGATGCACTGACTCATCGCTACTTATAAAGACAAAACGAAACCAAGACTCGCTGTGAAGCTCGGATGGCGTCATCACAACATCCTGTTAAGAGAGGATGTGTGTGTCTAGTACTTGTGGGATAGGCTAACGCTTCACCCGTCAGCCAATCACAACCTTCCGATGACAGGGAGGGATATAAATTGTTATAAACCATTAGAGGACACAAATGAAAACTCACATGTGCCATCTAGTGGAAAAAGTAGAATTAGCACTCAAAGCTACCTACTATATTGTGGGATATTAAATCCTAAAAACTAAAGCTAAGAAAAACGGCAATTATTTATATTGAAAAAAAATTTTTTTTTTTTTTAAAAAAATCAAAATCTGTTATCTAGATGTTAGAAAAAATTGACATACTAACGCCACCAGAGCATCAAAGTGAGTTCACAAAATTTGATAGACATCAAAAAATGCAATATGTGATGTGACCTGAAATAAGGGCCATCCAATGGTTATGTTAGATATATCTCCCCTTTCACCCCAACATAATAAAATAGATGGAATGATGGTAGAATATTGAGATTAAGAACATACAGTATAATATTTTATGAGTTATCTAAGAAAGCGTTTAGATCTACATCAACATTGAGCCCGAAGGGAGTATAACACTTCAATCTGTGTATCCAGGTCATCTCAAGCCTGGAGATCCCTCGTATAACAGACCCCCCCTCCAATGTGGGGTGTATCTATCTATACCCAGAAAGATCTTCCTGGGATCTCGGTTATGTGCTTCTAAGTAGTGTCTAGAGACTGGATGTTTGGGGAAACCCGTTAAGATATTAGTGATGTGCTCGTTAAGCCTTACAGATAGGGGGCGCTTGGTTCTTCCTACGTATTGTAGGCCGCAGGGGCATTGGAGAAGATATACCACCCGCTTGGTGGAACATGTAATGAATGATCTGATCTCGAATTCCATCAGAGTACTGGTGGAAGTGAACTTATGTGTTCTTCTATGTACACATCCACTGAGAGAACACACCCTACACCTCCTGCACTGATAAAAACCAATCATATATTCAAAAAATCCCTTCTTGGTAAGAGGAGGGTCCAAAACGTTCGGGGCCACCCTACTTCTAAGTGAAGGGGCACCCTTATAAATCAGCTGTGGTTTGGCCGGAAGAATGGGACCAAGCACATGGTCATTCTTAAGGACATGCCAATGCTTTTTTTTACGGTAAGCGTACATCTATTATGGTGGAGAATTTCTCACTGGGTGCTGAGTGCTTACCGTAGGACCACCTATTTTATCTGCTTTGTCTCCAAGGACTTATTTACCTTGAACATTTCCACTATTTTCTTTGGACATAATTTTGTCATTTGACATATTTGTTTTGAATTATTGCAATTTTAGGTCATATTTGGTTCACTGTATTATCAATTTATTTTCACTGTATTGTTTATACTCTTATTATCTGGTTTGATTACCAGATTGATTGAATTTCCGAATATTCACATAATCATACATGTTGTTAAATATGGGTTTTAGTTTTAGCGCAGTCTTTTTCTGATTTTCTAACGAATAATTATAAGGTCTCCTGTATTCCTTCTTGACAATATTGCAAGCCCTTGTTTCATTTCTGAGGACTTCTATACGCTTTCGGTCAAAGCAAAGTATATTTTTGATCAGGTAAGACCCGGGCACAGGGGTAGAGGTTTCTCCCACCCAAATCTCTTTGAAGCCTCTGGACTCTGGACTCCAGACCCTAATCCAGAAATTACGAAACCCGGAGAAAACAAAAAAAAAATGTTTTCTCCATCCAGAAAAGGAGTAGGGATAAGCTGTACACCCCCAGTTCGGTTTGCAGCAGAACATGCAAACAGGCAAAAAATTTGTTTGAACACGCGAACACAGTTAAAGTCTATGGGACACAAACATGAAAAATCAAAAGAGCTAATTTTAAAGGCTTATATGCAAGTTATTGTCATAAAAAGTGTTTGGGGACCTGGGTCCTGCCCCAGGGGGCATGTATCAATGCAAAAAAAAGTTTTAAAAACGGCCCTTTTTTTCAGGAGCAGTGATTTTAATAATGCTTAAAGTGAAACAATAAAAGTGAAATATTCCTTTAAACTTTGTACCTGGGGGGGTGTCTATAGTATGCCTGTAAAGTGGCACATGTTTCCTGCACAAAATGACATTTCTAAAGGAAAAAAAGTCATTTAAAAGTACTCGCGGCAATACATAAGTCATTGAAAAAAACGGCATGGGATTCCCCCACAGTCCATTATCAGGCCCTTTGGGTCTGGTATGAATATTAAGGGGAACCCCGAACCAAAATTAAAAAAAAAATTGTGTGGGGGTCCCCCCAAATTCTATACCAGGCCCTTTAGGTCTGGTATGGATATTAAGGGGAACCCCGTGCCAATTTTTTTTTTAAAAGTGGCATGGAGGTCCCCCCAAAAATCCATACAAGACCCTTATCTGAGCACGCAACCTGGCAGGCCGCAGCAAAAGAGGGGGGAATGAGAGAGTGCCCCCCCTCCTGAACCGTACCAGGCCACATGCCCTCAACATGGGGAGGGTGCTTTGGGGTAGCCAAAGCACCGTGTCCCCATGTTGATGGGGACAAGGGCCTCATCCCCACAACCCTTGCCCGGTGGTTGTGGGGGTCTGCGGGTGGGGGGGCTTATCAGAATCTGAAGCCCCCTTTAACAAGGGGACCCCCAGATCCCAGCCTCCCCTCCTGTGTGAAATGGTAACGGGGTACAAATGTACCCCTACCAATTCACAAAAAAGTGTGAAAATTGTAAAAATGACATGACATGGCTTGGGGACAAGTCCTTTATTAAAAAATAAAAAAATAAAACTGTCTCACGAAGGCTTCTTCTTCTTCTCTTGCTACGCTGATGGACCGATAAAGAAAAAAAACATGACCGACCCGCCTCCATGGGAGGCACCCTCCGTAATGACCGTCCTCTCAGGTGACAACTCTTTTATAACTGAGGGCAGGGCCAGATGACCTCGTCCCCTCTGACGCACGGGGACATCCCTATGGCTTCCTCGTAGCGTCAGAGGGGGGCGGGGCCACCCAGTTACATAGATGAGGGACGTGACAACTTCAATGAATTTTAGGAAATGGTTGGGGCTTTCCGTGGATTTGATGTAGATTATGTATACATTATAAATGGTCAAATTAATTAAATAAATTGCTACTTTCTTGTACCAGAAACAGGACCTCCTTATTGACAAATAGGGCTGAAGCATTTGGTTATTGAAACCCCCCATGTAGAGATTGTATTCTTGGACACATGTTGCATTTTCAGTGGGACCTCGTCTTCTTTTAACCTCAACTGTAGTGTCATCATGAATGGTGGACATCATGTACACATTTCTGCTATCCTTCCACCTCAAGGCCAGTGCTTCGTTCTTCAAAGTTGCTTTTTCCCCCTTCGCAGTTTTATGTTCACTATGGATAGTGGGAAGCCCTTCCTGTTCTTTCTGAATGTTCCACAGGCCAGGGTTTTTGCAAGTTATAGGTGTTTGAAAAGGGGCTGGCTGGTGTAATCGTTACCCAGGTATATGTGATAACCTTTGTTCAGCAGTGGGTATACCAGGTGGCTGGAGCTGGGAATCTCTTCCTTCATATATGCGTAAAGTACAGATATCCCTTGACTCTCTCGCAAAAATTTTACTCCGTATCGGGCCCCTTTGCTAGGAATATATTGTTTTAATCCTAGCCAGCCTGAAAAGGGTACAAGGGACTCATCTACATATATATGTTGATCGGGGACATAGAGTTCTGCAAATCTTTGGGAAAAAAATTTATGAGTGGGCGAATTTTACATAATTTAGAATAATTTGGAGGATTTTGTGGAGGGCACTGGGTGTTGTCGCTGAAGTGGAGGAAGCGCATAATCATCTCATATCGGGACCTGGACATTATGGCAGAAAAAATGGGGTGGATGGGGTTGGTGGACCAGTAGGCATGTCCTTCATTTTTTTTTGTAACTTCCATGTTTATGGGGAGGCTCATAAACAATTTGAACTTCTCCAGAGTCAAATATCTCCACTCAAATAGAGGGGCAAATGATGATTGGGGGTTCTTGGCAATATGCTGCTGGGTATATAGATTGGTCTGGTCCACGATAAATTGCAGCAAAGTGTCAGGCAAACATAGATAAAAACAATCAATTTCTGGCTGTGCGGTGAAGGGAGAATACTTGCTGATCCCGAGTCGGAAGGCAGCCATAGAAAAAAGAATTGGCCGCATACCACTACGATGATCCAAAATCCTTTATTAGGACATCCCAAAACACACTACACACTACAGGAACAGAATGCCTGGTAGACATAATTCACACACTTCATGTGCAATTAATCATTATGGAAGACAGCCATGTTGAGTTGGCAAGGCCATCTGGGAGGTATGTAGCGGCCCTGGATCTTGGGGGACATGACATGACACACTGGGTATTTGTACTTGGGGTCTTTTCGCTGGCAGTAGCCCTGGTACTGGGCATTTGCTCCTGGGGTCTATTGCTGGTGGCAGCGCTGGTACTGGGCCTGGGAATTTGATTCCGAATCGGAATTGGCAATGGAATCTGATGAGAACTCCCTGCTGCTCTCATTAGTCATGTAGAGAATATGGAATGCCTCCTCACTGCTATAAACTTTTTTGGACATTTTGCTGATAGGCTGTGCAATGGATGGTAGGTGACGGTCACTGATGGACTGTGCGACGGATGGCAAGTGACGGTCACTGATGGGCTGTATGATAGGTGGCAGGTGACGGTCACTGATGGGCTGTGAGACGGGTGACAGATGGGTGGCAGGTGACATTCACTGATAGTTGACAGGTAACGGTCACTGATGGGTGACAGGCGATGGTCACTGATGGCAGTCTCTGATGGTGGCCGGTGCACTAATAGGTGATAGGTGACAGGTGATGGTCACGAATGGGTCACTGATGACGGTCACTGATAACGGTCACTGATGGGTGACTGATGAGTGACAGACGATGGCGACTGATGGGTGACAGGTGCACTACTGACGGTCACTGATTGCAGTCTCTGCCGGTGACAGGTGCACTTTAACCAGTTGCCGACCGCCTCACGACGATATACGTCGGCAGAATGGCACGGGCAGGCAAAGTAACGTACAGGTACGTTACTTGCCTCCCGTGGGTGGGGGGTCCAATCGGACCCCCCCGGTGCCTGAGGCGGTCAGTATTTCATCAGAGGAAGTGATGCCATCTCTCCTCGAGCCGGTCTTTTCGTTCCGGCGCCAAGGAGAGAAGACATCAAGTAAGTGCACCAAACACTACACTTTCAGTAGAACACACTAAGCACACTTTTCACCCCCGATCACCCCCGATCACCCCCCTGTACCCCCTGTCACAGTGACACCAATAGCAGTTTTTTTTTTTGCATTGGTGTCAGTTTGTGACAGTTATAAGTGGTAGGGCAGTTAGTATTAGATCCCTTTAGGTCTAGGGTATCGCCCTAACCCCCCCTAATCAAAGGTTAACCCCTTGATCACCCCCCGTCGCCAGTGTCACTAAGCGATCGTTTTTCTGATCGCTGTATTAGTGACACAGGTGACGCTAGTTAGGGAGGTAAGTATATAGGTTCGCCGTCAGCGTTTTATAGCGACAGGGACCCCCATATACTACCTAATAAAGGTTTTAACCCCCCTCTGCGTCACCCCAGACAGTGTCAGGTTAGCGCCAGTACTGCTAACACTCACGCACACAGCATACACCTCCCTTAGTGGTATAGTATCTGATCACCTGGTATAGTAACGGATCAATATCTGATCCGATCAGATCTATACTAGCATCCCCCGCAGTTTAGGGTTCCCATAAACATAGTGTTAGCGGGATCAGCCCAGATACCTGCTAGCACCTGCGTTTTGCCCCTCGGCCCAGCCCTGCCCAGCCCACCCAAGTGCAGTATCGATCGATCACTGTCACTTACAAAACACTAAACACACATAATTGCAGCGTTTGCAGAGTCAGGCCTGATCCCTGCAATCGCTAACAGTTTTTGTTGGTAGCGTTTTGATACAGTTGCTAACAGTCAGGAACTTTTTTGCCTGTGAGTCCCATTAGTACGTGGACAATTATTACACGAGCGTGCCACTTTTTAGTCACCTTTTTGATCAACAGATTGGAGCATGTGGCACCGTGCGACCTAATCACCGGGGCTTTCCCCAGCAGCTTGTAGATTCCCGTCTTAGGCTGGGGGAGAGAGCCTGCTTCAAGTGTAATAACTTGCTCGCTATGAAGTGGAGGGATAATAAGAATTTTTTCGTTCTTACCTCCCTTCATGCCAAATTAATAAATGATATATTGCTCAAACATGCCATGGGAATATGTGAAATTACACCCCAAAATACATTCTGTTGCTTCTCCTGAGTACGGGGATACCACATTTTGGGAGCCAAGCCACGTACAGTACCCCGAAAACCAAGCACCGCCTTCAGGCTTTCTAAGGGCGTAAATTTTTGATTTCACTCTTCACTGCCTATCACAGTTTCGGAGGCCATGGAACGCCCGGGTGGCACAAACCCCCCCCCCAAATGACCCTATTTTGGAAAGTAGACACCACAAGCTATTTGCTGAGAGGTATAGTGAGCAGACCTCACTTTTTGTCACAAAGTTTTGAAACTTGAAAAAAGAAAAAAAAATGTTTTCTTGCCTTTCTTCTTTTTCAAAAACAAATGAGAGCTGCAAAATACTCACCATGCCTCTCAGCAAATAGCTTGGGGTGTCTACTTTCCAAAATGGGGTCATTTGGGGGGGGTTTGTGCTATTTTGGCATTTTATGGCCTTCAAAACTGTGATAGGTAGTGAGGAGTGAATCAAAAATTTACGCCCTTATAAATCCTGAAGGCGGTGATTGGTTTTCAGGGCCCCGTATGCAGCTAGGCTCAAAAAGTCCCACACATGTGGTATCCCCGTACTCAGGAGAAGCAGCAAAATGTATTTTGGGGTGTAATTTCACATATGCCCACGTCATGTTTGAGCAATATATCATTTAGTGACAACTTTGTGCAAAAAAAAAAAAAAATTGTCACTTTCCCGCAACTTGTGTCAAAATATAAAATATTCCATGGACTCAACATGACTCTCAGGAAATAGCTTGGGGTGTCTACTTTCCAAAATGGGGTCATTTGGGGGGATTTTGTGCCATCTGGGCATTTTATGGCTTTCAAAACTGTGATAGGTAGTGAGGAGTGAAATCAAAACTTTACGCCTTTAGAAATCCTGAAGGCGGTGCTTGGTTTTTGGGGCCCCGTACGCGGCTAGGCTCCCTAAAAGTCCCACACATGTGGTATTTCCATATTCAGGAGAATCAGCAGAATGTATTTTGGGGTGCAATTCCACATATGCCCATGGCCTGTGTGAGCAATATATCATTTAGTGACAACTTTGTACAAAAAAAAAAAAAGTTTGTCATTTTCCTGCAACTTGTGGCAAAATATAAAATATATCATGGACTCAACATGCCTCTCAGCAACTAATTTGGGGTGTCTACTTTCCAAAATGGGGTCATTTGGGGGTGTTTGTGCCATCTTGGCCTTTTTTTTGGCCTTCAAAACTGTGCAAGGTAGTGAGGAGTAAAATAAAAAATGTACGCCCTTAGAAATCCTGAATGCGGTGCTTGGTTTCGGGGCCCCGTACGCGGCTAGGCTCCCAAAAAGTCCCACACATGTGGTATCCCCATGCTCAGGAGAAGCAGCAGAATGTATTTTGGGGTGTAAATCCACATATGCCCATGGCATGTTTGAGCAATATATCATTTAGTGACAACTTTGTGCAAAAAAAAAAAAGTGTCACTTTCCCGCAACTTGTGTCAAAATATAAAATATTCCATGGACTCAACATGCCTCTCAGCAAATAGCTAGGGGTGTCTACTTTCCAAAATGGGGTCATTTCGGGGGGGGGGGGGGGTTTGTGCCGTCTTGGCATTTTGTGGCCTTCAAAACTGTGATAGGTAGTGAGGAGTAAAATCAAAAATTTACGCCCTCAGAAATCCTGAAGCAGCTAAATGTATTTTGGGGTGCAATTCCACATATGCCCATGGGATGTGTGAGCAATATATCATTTAGTAACAACTTTTTGTAATTTTTTTTTGTTATTATTCAATCACTTGGGACAAAAAAAATTAATATTCAATGGGCTCAACATGCCTCTCAGCAATTTCCTTGGGGTGTCTACTTTCCAAAATGGGGTCATTTAGGGGGGGGTTGTACATCCCTGCCATTTTAGAACCTCAAGAAAAGACATAGGCAGTCATAAACTAAAAGCTGTGTAAATTCCAGAAAATGTACCCTAGTTTGTAGACACTATAACTTTTGCGCAAACCAATAAATATACGCTTATTGAAATTTTTTCAACCAAAGACATGTGGCCGAATACATTTTGGCCTAAATGTATGACTAAAATTGAGTTTATTGGATTTTTTTTATAACAAAAAGTAGAAAATATCATTTTTTTTCAAAATTTTCAGTCTTTTTACGTTTATAGCGCAAAAAATAAAAACCCCAGAGGTGATCAAATACCATCAAAAGAAAGCTCTATTTGTGGGAAGAAAAGGACGCAAATTTCGTTTGGGTACAGCATTGCATGACCGCGCAATTATCAGTTGTGTGGTGTTTTTGCAGTACACTACAACACACAGATCGGTAACTCACTGATCCCTGGTTCTTCTTTCCTCACGCTGGAAACAGTTTGAGGAGGGTAGAGCCGGTAACAGCCAGTTACTGGTCTGTGTTTATATTTTGTGATTGGCTGTGAATGGATCACAGCCAATCACGTGGTAAACAGCCACCAGCTATTGGCTGTTTACCATGCTCAGTGACGTGCAGTGTTTCTAGGAACATGCTGCCACCGACATGCTCACGCAGTGCGCTCCTGGTCATGCGCATGCGCCATCTTCAAATGGGCAGTACCATCTGTGATCGGCCGTGACTTGATCACGGCCGATCACGTGTGAAAACAGCCATGCCCAATGGCTGTTCACCCCCATCTTTGACGCGCTGTGTTTTGGGGATACGCCGCCACCGTCAGTGCAGGGCTGCATGCACCCAATCTTGCGCATGCCCTGTTTAAATGGCTCAATGTCATATGACATCCGCCCAGAAGGAGAGTAGCACCGCTCCGCCGTCATTTGTTGGTGGCTATAAGTTATCCACACCATTACTAGTATAAAAATAAATAAATACAATTTCCAGTTTATATACCATAGTTTGTAAATGCTTTAACTTTCACGCAAACCAATTAATATATGCTTATTGCGATTTTTTTTACCAAAAATTTTTTTATTGGGTCTGTTTTATCGCAGAATGTAAAAGAAATGTTGTTTTTTTTTTAATAGCAAAACATGGCCTGGTCATGAAGGGAGTACATTCTTCTGGAGGTCAAGTAGTTAAATGTACTAGCAAAAATCTATTTTCTTAAGATTGGGTATTCAAAGTGAACACCAGTTTGCCTCATTTACTATCATTCACTTTGAAATCTTAACTGACACTTTTGAAAGCAAAATATCCACTTTGCTAAGTCCACTCTGTGCAAAATCCCACAAACCTTACAAAAGAAAAGCTGATTACTGGCACATATAAAAACTATTTTTGAGATTATTTACACTTTTTATTCTGCATACGATTTTGCAGAAGGTAACACAAAGGGCCTGATTTATAAAAAAAAAGAATAAACAAGAGCAGGAATAAATCATTATGGTTAGCTTGACTTGCATGAGCATGTAGATATAGCAAAGAAGATTTATGAATCTGTCTAGAAAATGCCTGATTATCTAGTCTCTCTGTTCTGCGACACAGATAACATGCGCTAAAAATTTGTGTCGGGGAGGGTGCTTAGAGAGAGATAAGCACTGAGCTTGTCTATTTAGAATACAGCTCTGCATGTTCCCTTGTTTCTCTGACTATGTGGAGGGGGAGGTGTCCCTTTCCTCCAATCAGCTCTCATACAGTGTAAGTGCAGCGTCTCTATGAAGAAATATTTTTAACACGATCTGCCCTTTTGAAAGGGTGTAGAAAGGGGAAGATAGCAACCATACTGTACAAGTAAAACATATGTAGGAGGATTTGTTTCATGTGTATCATCTGAAGATAATCAGCTCACTAGGTATATGTGATGGTTTACATCCACTTTAAAGGCTAAGTTCACCTTTGTTCACCTTTTTTTTTTCTACATGTCCAGCTCCCCTATGTACCAATATATGTGTCAGAAACCATGAATCAGACTGAGACAGAAGTGCAGTTAAATCACACTTGTTTAATAATAATAATAAAAAAAAGGTAAACAGAGTAAACTTAGTCAAAACATAGCCAGAGTTCAGGAACCGAAACGGATAGTCAGACAAGCCAAAATGTCAGGGAGCCAAAAGGAATGTCAGCCAAGCAAGTCTTTAACAAGAACACAGGAGAGTGTCTCTACAAATGTGACCAAGGTGAAGGCAGAGATCATCTGGACTGGACGGCTTAAGTAGGCAGGACTGACGAGCAGGTTCATCGATAGCGGAGTCACTGTGGAGACATAGGAGCTGGCAATTACCCGACAGCTGAGCGGCCAGCTCAGTGAAGGAAGGGCTGTGCCCAGCCCTGACAGTACCCCCTCCTCAATGACCCCTCCCCCTCGGACCACCAGGCTTGAGGGAAAAATGTCTATTGAAATCACGGAGGAGGACAGGGGCATGTAGGTCTGAGGATGGGACCCAAGAGCGTTCCTCTGGACAGTACCCTTTCCAATGCACCAGGTACTGTATGCACCCACGGAACCTATGGGAGTCAGCAATGGACTGTACTTCATACTCCTCATAGTTCTCAACCTGAAAAGGGTGAGGACGTGGCACTGAGTTGGTAAAGCGATTGCAGACCAAAGGTTTTAATAAGGAGACATGAAAAACATTTGAGATACGCATATTAGAAGGAAGATCTAATGCGTAAGCCACTGGGTTAATCCTGCGAAGAATACGGAAAGGCCCAATAAACTGAGGTGCGAACTTCAGAGAGTAAACACAAAGTCAGAGATTGCGAGATGACAGCCAGACCCTGTCCCCAACCTGGTAAGAAGGCGCAGGCAGCCTATCATTAGCATGTCACAAAGCCTCCTGGACTTGTGCCCAAGTGGAACGAAGACCACGGAGATGCTCTTCTAACGCAGGAGTACTCTGCGGAACAGATAAGTCAGGCAACATGGAAGGTTGGAAACCATAGTTCACCATAAATGGGGACAATCGGGAAGCAGAATTCAAGGCACTATTGTGAGCAAACCCTGCCCACGGTAAGAGGTCTGACCAGTTGTTGTGATGGTCAAAAATATAGCAATGTAGGAAAGACTCCAAAGACTGACTGATCGTTCTGCCGCCCCATTAGACTGCGGGTGATACACAGAGGAGAAAGCAAGCTGAATTCCCAACTGTGCACAAAAGGCTCGCCAGAACCGGGATACAAAGTGAGTATCTCTGTCCGAGACAATCACCTTGGGTAGCCCATGTAAGCGAAAGATCTCCTGAGTAAAAATGGAAGCCAGTTCCTTAGAAGTGGGCAACTTCTTAAGTGAAATACAATGAGACATTTTTAAGAACCGGTCAACCACCATAAGGATAACTGTGTTGCCCTGGGAGTTGGGTAAGTCCACAATGAAGTAGCCACAAGGATGCCTAGCACTCTCAGAGGTAAGATGTTGAGACAGAAGGGTGCCAACTTCAGTCTCAGAAGCATCAACCTCAAGGATAAAAGGTAACGTAGGATCAGGATGTGCCAACACAGGAGCAGAAACAAAGGCAACCTTGAGATTCTCAAAGGTCTTAATGGACTCCGGAGACAACTCTGTGGGTTACCATCCTTTCTGGTCATATCAGTCAGGGGCTTGACCAAAGACGAGAAGTTATGAATAAACTTCCGATTATAGTTGGCAAAGCCAAGAAAACGCTGCAGAGGACGTAAACCTATGGGTCGGGGCCACTGTAGGACTGCTGAAAGTTTCTCTGGGTCCATCAAAAAACCAGCAGTGGAAATGACATAACCCAGGAATTTAACATGTTCACGATGGAATTTACACTTCTCCAATTTACAATAGAGATTGTTCTCTCTTAGTTTCTGAAGCACACAACAGACATCTGTGTGGTGGCTCTGCAGGGACTTGGAAAATATGAGGATATCGTCTCGATAAACCACCACACATAACTGCAACAAATCTCGGAGGACATCGTTAATTAATTCCCGGAAAACTGCCGAGGCCTTACAAAGGCCAAAAGGCATTACGAGGTACTCATAATGGCCTGTTCTGGCTGTTCTGGTATTAAAATGCAGTTTTCCAGTCATCCCCCTCCTTAATCCTCACAAGATTTTATGTCCCTCTCAAATCAAGCTTCGTGAAAACCATTGCTCCCTTGAGGCGGTCAAATAACTCTATAATCAACGGAATCGTGAAACGATTGAGACCCCTATAATCAGTGCAAGGTCTCAGTTCACCACTCTCCTTCTTCACAAAGAAGAAACCAGCACCAGCAGGAGACGAGGACTTGTGGATGAAACCTTGAGAAAGTGCGTCTGCAACATACTCCTCCATGGCCTCATCCTCCAAAACCGACAAAGGGTAAACCCAGCCACGAGGGGGTATGGCACCAGGTTGAAGGTCAATTGCACAATCATACGACCGGTGTGGAGGCAAACTACCGGCTTGACCTTTGTCAAAGACATCGCTAAAATCGCGGTACTCCTCCAGCAGGGAGGAGAGTGAAGAGGTGCACAGGACCTTGGCTACCTTCTGGAAGCATGTCTTACTGCATTGTGGTGACCAGGAGAGAACCTCAGCACGGAGCCAATCAAAAGAGGGGTTGTGCCTCTGTTACCAAGGATAACCAATAATCAGCGGAAACTTAGGTGAGGAAATAACTTGGAATTGGATTATCTCATGGTGAAGAGCCCCTACAGCCATGGACAATGGAACAGTCTCATGAGTAGGGATGAGTCGAACACCCCCCAGTTCGGTTCGCACCAGAACCTACCGAACAGGCAAAAAATTTGTCAGAACACACGAACATCGTTAAAGTCTATGGGACACGAACATAAATAATCAAAAGTTATCATTTTAAAGGCTTTTATGCAAGTTATTGTCATAAAAAGAGTTTGGGGACCCGGGTCCTGCCCCAGGGGACATGTATCAATGCAAACATTTTTTTTAAAAATGGCCATTTTTTCAGGAGCAGTGATTTTTTAATGCTTAAAGTTAAACAATAAAAATTAAATATTTCTTTAAATATTGTGCCTGGGGGGGTGTCTATAGTATGCCTGTAAAGTGGCGCATTTTTTCGCGTGTTTAGAACAGTACCACAGCAAAATGACATTTCTAAAGGAAAAATTGTCACTTAAAACTGATAGCGGCTGTAATGAATTGTCGGGTCTCGGCAATATAGATAAAACTCATTTAAAAAAAGCATGGGGTCCCCCCCAGTCCATTACCAGGCCCTTTGGGTCTGGTATGAATATTAAGGGGAACCCCTGGCCAAAATTTATTTTAAAAAAATTGTGTGGGGGTCCCCCTAAAATCCATACCAGGCCCTTCAGGTCTGAAATGGATTTTTAGGGGAACCCTGCGCCAAAATTTAAAAAAAATGGTGTAGGGATCCCCCCAAAATTCATACTAGACCCTTATCTGAGCATACAACCTGGCAGGCCACAGGAAAAGAGGGGGGACGAGAGAGTGCCCCCCCTGAACTGTACCAGGCCACATGCCCTTAACATGGGGAGGGTGCTTTGGGTAGCCCCAAAGCACCATGTCCCCATGTTTATGGGGACAAGGGCCTCATCCCCACAACCTTTGCCCAGTGGTTGTGGGGGTCCGCGGGTGGGGGGCTTATCGGAATCTGGAAGCCCCCTTTAACAAGGGGACCCCCAGATCCCACCCCCCCCCGTGTGAAATGGTAACAGGGTACAAATGTACCCCTACCATTTCACAAAAAAGTGTCAAAATGGTAAAAACGACAAGACACAGCTTGAGGACAAGTCCTTTATTAACCTCTTCTCGACCGCCTCACGCAGATATACTGCGGCAGAAGGGCATGTACAGGCAGATTAATGTACCTGTACATTGCCCTTTAAGAGAGCGCCCGCCGTCAATGAGCGCGTGCCCGCCGGGAGCTCCATGACCGTGATTGCGATCGTCTCATGGTGAGGAAGAACGGGGAGAGGCTAATGTAAACAAGCATCTCCCCGTTCTGCCTAATGACACTGACACTGATCATGTTCCCTGTAATTGGGAGTGGTGATCAGTGGTGTGTCACACACAGCCCCTCCCCCCCACAGTTAGAATCACTCCCTAGGACACACTTAACCCCTACAGCGCCACCTAGTGGTTAACCCCTACACTGCCAGTGACATTTTTACAGTAATCAATGCAATTTTATAGCATTGATCGCTGTATTAATGCTAATAGTCCCAAAAATGTGTCAAAATTGTCCGATGTGTCTGCCATAATGTTGCAGTCACAAAAAAAATTGCTGATCGCCGCCATTACTAGTAAAAAAAAATTATCAATAAAAATGCCATAAAACTATACCCTATTTTGTAGACGCTATAACTTTTACGCAAACCAATCCATAAACGCTTATTGCGATTTTTTTCACCAAAGATATGTAGAAGTATACGTATCAGCCTAAACTGAGAAAAAAAATGTTTTCTTATATATTTTTTGGGGATATTTATTATAGCAAAAGAAAAAAATAATGCATTTTTTTTTCAAAATTGTCTCTATAGCGCAAAAAAATAAAAACCGCAGATGTGATCAAATACCACCAAAAGAAAGCTCTATTTGTGGGAAAAAAAGGACGTCAATTTTGTTTAGGAGCCACATCGCACAGGAAATTGTCAGTTAAAGCGACGCAGTACCGAATCGCAAAAAGTGCTCTGGTCAGGAAGGGGGTAAATTCTTCCGGGGCTGAAGTGGATAAAAAATAAAAAAATAAAAATGTCCCACAATGTCCATTCATCTTCTTCTTCACGCCGCGATGGGCCGAATAAGAAAACAAATCCGCCACCGATCCTTCTCTATGGGAGGCTCCCGCCGTGTGACGCTTCATCGCCTTTGAAAGTTCTTATATAACTGAGGGCGGGGCCACCCAGTGACATACCTGGGTGGCCCTGCCCCCTCTGATGCCACAGGGAGGCCATAGGGAAGCCTCCAATGTGTCAGAGGGGGCGGGGCCACACAGTGATGTAAACGGGTAACCCTGACCCCCTCTGATACCATGGGGAAGCCATAGGGAAGTCCCCGTGGCATCAGAGGGTCACCCAGGTACGTCACCGGGTGGCCCCTCCCTCAGTTATATAAGAACTGTCATCAGCAAAGAAGCGTCACACGGTGGGAGCCTCCCATAGAGGAGGATCGGTTGCGGATTTTTTTTTTCGGTCCGTCACGGCGTGAAGAAGAAGATGAATGGACATTGTGGGTCATTTTTATATTTTTATTATTTAATAAAGGGCTTGCCCCCAAGCCGTGACTTGTCATTTTTAACATTTTGACACTTTTTTTGTAAAATGGTAGGGGTACTTGTACCTCATTACCATTTTACACAGGGGGGAAAGCCGGGATCTGGGGGTCCCCTTGTTAAAGGGGGTTTCCGGATTCCGATAAGCCCCCCGCCCGCAGACCCCCACAACCTTGTCCCCATCAACATGGTAACATCAGCAATTTTTTTAAAATTTCGGTTCAGGGTTCCTCTTAATATTCATACCAGACCCAAAGGGCCTGGTAATGAACTAGGGGATCCCATGCTCTTTATTTCAATGAGTTTTATCTATATTGCTGAGACCTGAAAATTCATTACAGCCACGATCAGTTTTAAATGACAATTTTTCCTTTAGAAATGTCATTTTGTTGTGGTACTGTTCTAAACACGGGAAAAATGCGCCACTTTACAGACATACTATAGACACCCCCCAGGCACAATATTTAAAGGAATATTTCATTTTTATTGTTTCACTTTAAGCATTAAAAAAATCACTGCTCCCGAAAAAATGTGAGCATGATAATAAAAAAAGTAAACAGAGTAAACATAGTTATAACATAACTAGAGTTCAGGAACCGGAACGGATAGTCAGACAAGCCAAAACGTCAGGGAGCCAGAAGGAATATCAGCCAAGTAGGTCTTTAACAGGAACACAGGAGAGCTTCTCTAGAGATGTGACCAAGGCGAAGACAGACATCATCTGGACTGGACGGCTTAAGTAGGTAGGATTGAGGAGCAAGATCATCGACAGGTGAGTCACTGTGGAGAGATAGGAGCTGTCAATTAGCCGACAGCTGAGCAGCCAGCTCAGAGAAGGAAGAGCTGGGCCCAGCCCTGACAATATGTCTTCATGGATATTTCCAAACATGTATCCATTACTTCTGCCTTACTTCCTGGGTAGACTACAGGTCATGACACAGGAAGGAGTTGACCAGCTGACCTCAATAGCACACATCCTGCAACATCCACCCTTCTACCTACCCACCAATTTCCAGGTGCATGTTTTTTAAATGAAATGCAATCAATCAATGATCACCCTTCTCACTAAATACACAGGCATCGTTTTTTTTCCAAGGATTTGGTCAGAATCCATACAATAGACAAACAAGATATTTGGGGGGCACACCCTAAAAGATGCATTAAAGATATCTTGTTTTTCACCTATCTATCCAATCACTCTGTATCACAGGCCTTTGCACTACAAAGTTGATGGTAGATCTAAAGGAGATTGTACAGTTAGATTGTATAGTATATGTTGAGCTTTACAGGGCACACATCTCCTGTTTTAAATACTACAGCTCTTCTCCACATAGACTATTATCTGATCCCTCATTCCCTGCATACTTCAAAATGCCAAATGAACAATCTATGTTAAGATAGTTAAGGTAGGAAAAAAATTGATGCCTGTGTATTTAGTGAGAAGGGTGATCACTGATTGATTGCATTTCATTTAAAAAACTTGCTCCTGGAAATGAGTTGGGTAGGAGGGTGGATGATGCAAAGTGCGTGCTAATGAGATCAGCTGGTCAACTACTTCCTGTGTCATGACCTATAGTCTGCCCAGGAAGTAAGGCAGAAATAATGGATATGTGTTTGGAAAAATCCATGAAGACAGTGAGGTAAGCGTGTCATTAATGATATATTGGTACATAGGGGAGCTGGAATTTAGAAAATAATGTATATAGCCTTTAAAGTGAAAAACCTTCTGTGCTGCAACCCCCCCCCCCTTTTCCTTAGCTGAACCTGATCCGATCCAGCAATGTGCACAACAGCAGTGGCTCCTGTCACTGTCTCCCTCCTCATTGGGCAGCGTGATGCTGTCAGTCAAATGCTGTGACACAGGAGTGAGACTCAGCAGCTTGGGGTGAGCATGCACAGGTGCCCCCATGGAAATCAGCTTTCCATGGGGGCACATGCCAAAAAGGTGGGGCATGGAGGGCCAGTGGGGGGACCCATGAAGAGAAGGATCAGGGCTGCTCTATGCAAAACCATTGCACAGAGCAGGTAAGTATAGATATGTTTGGTATTTTAATAAAAAAAAACTAAAGAAGGTTTACAACCACTTTAAATGTTATACAAAATGTTTAGGTATGCACATTAATCATAGAGTTATATTCAAGTTAACCAACACATGCTGAAGCTGCTTAACCACTAGCCTACCGCCCACCATCATATGACAGCGGGACGGTAAGCCTCTTGTTCTGGGCGGACGTCATTGAACGTGATCGCCCTCCCGAGCCACTAGGGGGCGCGCGCGCGCCGCCGATGCGTCACTCGGGACCCGGTGCGTGTGCCCGGCGGCCGCGATGTCCGCCGGGCACCCACGATTGCCAGGTAACAGAGCAGGACCGTGGATCTGTGTTTACATACTGTCAGAGAGAAGAGGAGACCGATGGTGTGTCCCTTGTACATAGGGACACTGATCGGTCACCTCCCCCAGTCAGTCCCCTCCCCCCACAGTTAGAATCACCTTCCTAGGTCATATATTAACCCCTCGATCGCCCCCTAGTGTTAACCCCTTCCCTGCCAGTCACATTTACACAGTAATCAATGCATTTTTATAGCACGGATCGCTGTATAAATGTGAATGGTCCCAAAAATGTGTCAAAAGTGTCCGATATGTCCGCTGCAATATCACAGTCACAATAAAAATCGCAGATCGCCGCCATTACTAGTGAAAAATAAATAAATAAATAAAAATGCTATAAATCTATCCCCTATTTTGTAGATGCTATAACTTTTGCGCAAACCAATCAATATACGCTTATCGCGATTTTTTTTACCAAAAATATATAGAAGAATACATATCAGCCTAAACTGAGGAAAAAATGTGTTAAAAAAAAAAAATTGGATATTTATTATAGCAAAAAGTAAAAAATATTGTGTTTTTTCAAAATTGTCCCTCTTCTTTTGTTTATAGCGCAATAAATAAAAACCACAGAGGTGATCAAATACCACCAAAAGAAAGCTCTATTTGTGGGGGAAAAATGATAAAAATTTCATTAGGGTGCAGTGTAACATGACCGCGCAATTGTCATTCAAAGTGCAACAGTGCTGAAAACTGAAAAATGGCTTGGGCAGGAAGGGGGTGAAGGGGAAGGGGGGTGAAAGTGCCCTGTATTGAGGTGGTTAATTAAACCTGGACATCTAGGCATCAATGACCTCTAGGAACAAAAGAGTTAATATGAAGATTTTTGATCATGGTCTGCAGAGAAACTGTTTTATCATTTTAATGAATACCGAGGTTTTGTTGTAAGGATGATATGCTATCATATCATTTACAATAAGTAACTTGACCAAATAGTTAAAATATGGAGCACAAAGGTCTTGCATTGTTGATAGTTTATGTTAGCTGGTTACAAGTGAGCAGCAGTTATCCTTTTTTGTACTTGGTTCTTATGTTTACAATCAATCTGTTTTTAAAGAAAGTCCTCACTGACTTCTTTGGTACTGTGGATTAATTAATCCTCAAAATTCACAGCAGAAGCTTTAAGTCATTCAAAAAATTTCTTGGTAGCTCAGCCCGCCCTGCTTTACCCTTCCAGAACCTCTGCTTTTCGTTTACATTAGAGATTAAAAGATTGGAAGGCTGCTGAGTTACTGCTGAGAAGGGTAAACTGATCTGCTTAAAAAACAACATGAACAACTTCAGTGTTTCTGTTGTGAACTTTGCGAATTAATTGCTCCACAGTGTCCACAGCTTCAGAGGTCATAGTGGACTTATTTTATATCTTATTTACTTCTTGTTAGGAATATGTAAATATTTAACTGTCTATAGCCTAGCCACAGTTACACATTAAACTACCCATATTGGACACAGTCATGGGAATGTATGGAAAGTAATGCTAATGTTCACGATGGTGCTATTTAAACTGAATAGCTGCATGTGGCCAGTGCTGAATTCTCTTCAGCAGTACCTACAGTATATCCTGCATTCAGTATTTACTTTCTGTCTTCCTGATCTTCACCTGGCTTATCCACTACCGTGCTTCTGCCTGTTCCACTACCGTGCTTCTGCCTGTTTTTTTGTGGATAGTTACATTTTGGGAGAGCTAAATCCTCTGTTAAATTCCCTTTTTTTTTATTGTGTCCCACTGGGGTCCTGGAAACAGAAAGTGAGGAAAAAGGTCTTTTAGACAGTTGTCTAGAACATTTGCCCTCATTTGAATATTTACCCTCATCCTTGTTTTACAGTACTATTAAACCCTAAAGCAAACATTTATTATATATCTTTTTATGGTTTCTTTCTTCTATTTTCACCTGGTGATCCAGCCAGTCAGTTTGTTGTTTTTAAAAAGAACAAGCTTTCCAGCAGAATATATCAGTTTCAGGGATGGGATAAACCATTCAACATAAGCAAGGGTGCTTACAATGATCAATGTTTACTTATATGTAAAACCTTTATCCCCCCCCCCCCCAATTTGTTAGAGTATTTAAATTTGCTAGTGTATCTAACAATTCCCTCACTCTAGACTGATAATTCTTCTGTCTTGTGTGCCCCTGTGCTTATTCATCCAGAGTGTCGGTGTAACTGTGTCAGACTGTGTGTTAGGAAGTGTGTTACTGGCCAGATCATGAGGTGAAAACAGAGGAAAAAAGCCTAAGAAAAAAATGATGCAGTCACCACATCTACTGATTGGTAGACTGCAATATATAACATTTTTGGTTTTGAGTTTAATACTGCATCCCTTCTTCTCTTGGTAAAGACAAATACACAAGGTGAAATTACCTGGCAGGGACACAGGACATAAAAAATTTAGATAGAGGTTCTAACTCTTTCATACTTCATCCAAAACGTAAAAACAATAATTTTGACAATACATACAATCTAGTGCGCTTTTAAGAAAATATAAGAGAAAGAGATAGCAGTAAACACACTTTAAAATGCAGTTTTCCTTGGCCATACTACTTTAGATGCCATGAAGGGCCATCAAAGGAACATTTAAAGTTAACACATTATATATTTAGAATGGATTATTACAGAAAGAGTTTCATAAACTTTTTGAGTGCTATATACCTTCATACATATTGTATATACACACATGCTTCTAATAGTGTTGGGTGAGTGGTTCAGCCTGAGTTCGGGCTGAATATTGGGCGTTTGCCCCATTCGGGGGACATTCGAATTTGCAGGGTGTTCGCCCTGCCAAAGGCCCTGCAATGCACTGCATGCTGCGCAGTGCTTTCTGTGTCCTGATTGGGCAAAGCTTTGCCCAAACAAGGCACAATAAAAGCTGGTTGTTAAGGAGTGGAGCGGCGGCATCTTTAACAACTTATGAACAGAGAAAAGAGAGTTCCCCTTGGGATTTGGACTTTAACGGCACTCAGATAAAAGTGACAACGTAATATTTAGTAGAAAAGGTATGCAAATGTTTATTAGAATACATAGTTAAAACATATATTATGGAGCATACATTACAGCTACTACTGATGATACGATTGTTACAAAATAGATGGTATGTAAGAGATATCCTTCACCCGACACGTTTCAGAGTCTACTAGAGATACTCTTTCCTCAGGGATAGATAGGATATGGTAACTCTACAAAGATAAGTACAAACAGTCAATGCCTATACATATTATTACCTATACATTATTATGCATGTATCTATTGCATTTTGGACTTACAATTGCAACAATCAGATGTTTATAGCATACTCCATTGGATTAAAAACAGAAAAGCACAACGTAGCCTCGGGAGACCGCCATTACCCCAAAAAAGCCCAGCAAAAAGTATCAGTTGAAAAGATACGCAACAGTCATCCAAATGTAATCAGAAGCCAAAGATAGGAAGACTTCTTAAGTGTGTTCTTAAGTGTAGTCCCCAATACCCCTATGTTTACCTTTAGAAGGGCCACTTCTATCAGAGACAAGGCTTGTTAGAAGCAAATTTAGGGATGAATCTGAAAAAGAGCATTGCAAATATAAAGGCACCTTCATGTGCGGGTCTTGCAGATATTGCAGATATATGCATACAGCCAAAAAGCCAATTTTACCCAATGGGGATTTATTTAGGCCCAAACATTTTGCTAACTGCAAAGCGCTCGGTGTGGTCTATAAGTATCTCTGCGATTGCGGATGTTTTTACATCAGGAAGACAAAGCTCCAATTCTGGCAGAGAGCATATAGATACATCAGGAGCATGCAGACATGCAACCCTGATTTGCCATTGGGTCTACATATCACCATTATCAGCAATGGCAAATTCCCAAAAATTTAATTCCTCCTTTTGGACAGGATTCACCCCAATCCTAAAGGGGGGGGGGGGCTGGAACAAGTCCCTTCTACAATTAGAACTTGGATATATATTTTCCGGGCCACACAATCTCCAGGTCTAAATGAGGCTGTATGTTATAAACCCTCCTTAGAAGGTTTTGCTTCGGGAGGCATGGAAAAATAGGGGACTTTTTTATTTTTCTTATTGTCTCTTATTTTCCCTGTCTCTCCCCTGATTGCCTGTAAAGATTCCATTGCTTTATTTTATTTATTATTTTTTTTGCTTGAAAATTGACAAATATTATGTCCACAACACCCCTGTTGAAGATATCCATGATAATACATGTCCTCAGTTTCTTTGCTGGCTGGCATATATTGGCCCGTATGAATTTTCTCCAGATTGTATGTAATATATTTTAAGCACACATGGCCCTGGGACCTGAAATCGTGCCCTAACCCCAGCATTTAATCAATTGCACTGGTTTTCTTTCTCATATGATGTCATATGAAGTTTGTCCACTAGATGTCAGTGGTCTAATATTACCATTTATAATATACAGTGGGGGGGCGGAAAGTATTCAGACCCCCTTAAATTTTTCACTCTTTGTTATATTGCAGCCATTTGCTAAAATCATTTAAGTTCATTTTTTTTCCTCATTAACCACTTCAGCCCCGGAAGGTTTTACCCCCTTCCTGACCAGAGCACTTTTTACAATTCAGCACTGCGTCGCTTTAACTGCTAATTGCGCGGTCATGCAATGCTCTACCCAAACGAAATTTGCGTCCTTTTCTTCTCACAAATAGAGCTTTCTTTTGATGATATTTGATCACCTCTGCCGTTTTTTATTTTTGCGCTATACACGGAAAAAGACCGAAAATTTTGAAAAAAAATGATATTTTCTACTTTTTGTTCTAAAAAAAATCCAATAAACTCAATTTTAGTCATACATTTAGGCCAAAATGTATTCGGCCACATGTCTTTGGTACTAGGGTACATTTTCTGGAATTTACACAGCCTTTAATTTATGACTGCCTATGTCGTTTCTTGAGGTGCTAAAATGGCAGGGCAGTACAAAACCCCCACAAATGACCCCATTTTGGAAAGTAGACACCCCAAGGAATTTGCTGAGAGGCATGTTGAGCCCATTGAATATTAATTTTTTTTGTCCCAAGTGATTGAATAATGACAAAAAAAAATTACAAAAAGTTGTCACTAAATGATATATTGCTCACACAGGCCATGGGCATATGTGGAATTGCACCCCAAAATACACTTAGCTGCTTCTCCCGAGTATGGGGATACCACATGTGTGGGACTTTTTGGGAGCCTAGCCACGTAAACCAATCACTGCCTTCAGGATTTCTAAGGGCGTACATTTTTGATTTTACTCCTCACTACCTATCACAGTTTTGAAGGCCATAAAATGCCCAGATGGCATAAAACCCCCCCAAATGACCCCATTTTGGAAAGTAGACACCCCAAGCTATTTGCTTTGAGGCATGTTGAGTCCATGGAATGTTTTATATTTTGACACAAGTTGCGGGAAAGTGACAAATTTTTTTTTTTTTTGCACAAAGTTGTCACTAAATGATATATTGCTCACACAGACCATGGGCATATGTGGAATTGCACCCCAAAATACATTTAGCTGCTTCTCCTGAGTATGGGGATACCACATGTGTGAGACTTTTTGGGAGCCTAGCCGCGTACGGGGCCCCGAAAACCAATCACTGCCTTCAGGATTTCTAAGGGCGTACATTTTTGATTTTACTCCTCACTGCCTATCACAGTTTCGGAGGCCATGGAATGCCCAGGTGGCACAAACCCCCCCCCAAATGACCCCATTTTGGAAAGTAGACACCTCAAGCTATTTGCTGAGAGGCATGGTGAGTATTTTGCAGCTCTCATTTGTTTTTGAAAATAAAGAAAGACGAGAAAAAATTTTTTTTTTTTTCTTTTTTCAAATTTCAAAACTTTGTGACAAAAACTGAGGTCTGCAAAATACTCACTATACCACTCAGCAAATAGCTTGGGGTGTCTACTTTCCAAAATGGGGTCATTTGGGGGGGTTTTTTGCCACCTGGGCATTCCATGGCCTCCGAAACTGTGATAGGCAGTGAAGAGTGAAATCAAAAATTTACGGCCTTAGAAAGCCTGAAGGCGGTGCTTGGTTTTTGGGGTCCCGTACGCCGCTAGGCTCCCAAAAAGTCTCACACATGTGGTATCCCCGTACTCAGGAGAAGCAGCAGAATGTATTTTGGGGTGTAATTTCACATATTCCCATGGCATGTTTGAGCAAAATATCATTTAGTGACAACTTTGCGCAAAAAAAAATTTAAAAAAATAAAAAATTGTCTCTTTCCCGCAACTTGTGTCACAATATAAAATATTCCATGGACTCGACATGCCTCTCAGCAAATAGCTTGGGGTGTCTACTTTCCAAAATGGGGTCATTTGGGGGGGTTTTGAACTGTCCTGGCATTTTATGCACAACATCTAGAGGCTTATGTCACACATCACCCACTCTTCTAACCACTTGAAGACAAAGCCCTTTCTGACACTTATTGTTTACATAAAAAAATAATTTTTTTTTGCAAGAAAATTACTTTGAACCCCCAAACATTATTTTTTTTTTTAAGCAAATGCCCTACAGATTAAAATGGTGGGTGTTTCATTTTTTTTTTTTCACACAGTATTTGCGCAGCGATTTTTCAAACGCATTTTTTGGGGAAAAACACACTTTTTTACATTTTAATGCACTAAAACACACTATATTGCCCAAATGTTTGGTGAAATAAAAAAGATGATCTTAGGCCGAGTACATGGATACCAAACATGACATGCTTTAAAATTGCGCACAAACGTGCAGTGGCGACAAACTAAATACATTTTTAAAAGCCTTTAAAAGCCTTTACAGGTTACCACTTTAGATTTACAGAGGAGGTCTACTGCTAAAATTACTGCCCTCGATCTGGCCTTCGCGGTGATACCTCACATGCATGGTGCAATTGCTGTTTACATTTGACGCCAGACCGACGCTTGCGTTCGCCTTAGCGCGAGAGCAGGGGGGACAGGGGTGCTTTTTTTTTTTTTTTTTTTTTTTTTTCATTATTATTATTATTTTTTTATCTTATTTTTAAACTGTTCCTTTCATTTTTTTTTTTAAATCATTTTTATTGTTATCTCGGGGAATGTAAATATCCCCTATCATAGCAATAGGTAGTGACAGGTACTCTTTTTTGCAAAAATTGGGGTCTATTAGACCCTAGATTTCTCCTCTGCCCTCAAAGCATCTGACCACGCCAAGATCGGTGTGATAAAATGCTTTCCCAATTTCCCAATGGCGCTGTTTACATCCGGCGAAATCTAAGTCATAAAATGCTCGTAGCTTCCGGTTTCTTAGGCCATAGAGATGTTTGGAGCCACTCTGGTCTCTGATCAGCTCTATGGTCAGCTGGCTGAATCACCGGCTGCATTCTCAGGTTCCCTGTTGAGACAGGAGAGCCAGAGAAAAACACGGAAGACGTTGGGGGGGGGGGCATTCCCTCCCACTGCTTGTAAAAGCAGTCTAGAGGCTAATTAGCCGCTAGGATTGCTTTTACATGAAAGCTGACCGCTGGCTGAAAAGAATGATACCAAGATGATACCTAAACCTGCAGGCATCATTCTGGTATAACCACTCAAAGTCGTGAATGGCGTACCTGAAGACAAAAAAATGGTTAACAATAAAGCACAGTAAACGGTAAGGTATAAAAAATTGCATACCTGAAAAGCAAACATGATAAAACATAATAACAATAAAACATTGCAGAATAGAATACAGTAAAAAAGAGCAGAACAATAGAGAGAGAATAGAGAGAGAGAGAACAATAAAATGCCAACTATTTTTTTTTATTTTATATTTTTGTTTGTGTTTTTTTTTTTTTTCACTTTTTTTTGTAACTAACTTTTATAACTGTAACCGGTTCCAGGTTCGGGTCTCTCAAAATGCGATGGCATCTTGGGAGACCCTGTGAAAGTGTGCCTAGTCTGTGCAATGCTGTACCCTACGCTAATAGTCAACTAGTGAATGGTAGCATTCAAAACATTCACCAATGCAAAGACCAGGATTGTCCGGACAGGAGGGACAATAATAGCGGGTGTCACGCCTATATCCGCGCTTGCTGCAGACACGACATCTTTTTTGGGGGGGTTCGCTGGGTAGGGGTACTCGGGAGGACATAAAGAAATTGCCTCACATGCAGCTGACTGAATTTGGTTGGGGATGTGAATGGGGGAAGTACGGGCGCTGCAGAAGCGGTGGGTTCCCAATTAGGATTGGCGAATGCAGCAGGAAGGGCACTATGGGCACGACGGTCCTGTGTTTGTCTTTTTGGTGGCAGCGGGACACTACTTGTGCTTGCCACCTCACCAGCTTGAACTGCACTTATGGGACTCGCCACGTCACCAAGTGTTACTGCAGTGCTGGTTTGACTACGACCGGGGTGTACTAGGCCGCTGGCGCTTGCCAGTTCACCAAAACGCTACCAAAAAAACTGTTAGCGATCGCAGGGATCAGGCCTGACTCTGCGAACGCTGCAGTTATGCGTTTAGTGTTTTGTAAGTGTCAGTGATCGATCGATACTGCACTTGGGTGGGCTGGGCTGGGCCGGGCGGAGGGGCAAAACGCAGGTGCTAGCAGGTATCTGGGCTGATCACGCTAACACTGCGTTTGTGGGAACCCTAAACTGCTGGGGACGCCAGTATAGATCTGATCGGATCAGGTATTGATCCGATCAGATACTATACCACTAAGGGAGGTGTATGCTGCGTGCGTGGGTGTTAGCGGTACTGGCGCTAATCTGACGCTGCCTGGGGCTGGTGCTTGCCAGTTCACCAAAACGCTACCAAAAAAACTGTTAGCGATCGCAGGGATCAGGCCTGACTCTGCGAACGCTGCAGTTATGCGTTTAGTGTTTTGTAAGTGACAGTGATCGATCGATACTGCACTTGGGTGGGCTGGGCTGGGCCGGGCGGAGGGGCAAAACGCAGGTGCTAGCAGGTATCTGGGCTGATCCCGCTAACACTGCGTTTTTGGGAACCCTAAACTGCTGGGGACGCTAGTATAGATCTGATCGGATCAGATATTGATGCGTTCAGATACTATACCACTAAGGGAGGTGTACGGTGCGTGCGTGGGTGTTAGCGGTACTGGCGCTAACCTGACGCTGCCTGGGGCTGGTGCTTGCCAGCTCACCAAAACGCTACCAAGAAAACTGTTAGCGATCGCAGGGATCAGGCCTGACTCTGCGAACGCTGCAGTTATGCGTTTAGTGTTTTGTAAGTGTCAGTGATCGATCGATACTGCACTTGGGTGGGCTGGGCTGGGCCGGGCGGAGGGACAAAATGCAGGTGCTAGCAGGTATCTGGGCTGATCCCGCTAACACTGCGTTTTTGGGAACCCTAAACTGCTGGGGACGCTAGTATAGATCTGATTGGATCAGATATTGATCCGTTCAGATACTATACCACTAAGGGAGGCGTATGCTGCGTGCGTGGGTGTTAGCGGTACTGGCGCTAATCTGACGCTGCCTGGGGCGACGCATATCACCGCCGGGCGATCGGGGGGCTAAACCTTTATTCGGTAATAAACGGCGGGTGCCCTGACACTATAAAAAATAAACGAACTAACCAGCGTCACCCGTAACGGTTATACGGTGATCAGTGGTGAAAGGGTTAACTAGGGGGCAATCAAGGGGTTAAAACATTTATTAGGTAGTATAGGGGGGTCCCTGTCGCTATAAAACGCTGACGGCGAACCTAAATATTTACGTCCCTAACTACCGTCACCAGCGACACTAATACAGCGATCAGAAAAATGATCGCTTAGCAACACTGGTGACAGGGGGTGATCAAGGGGTTAAAACTTTATTAGGGGGGTTAGGGGGGTACCCTAGACCTAAAGGGGGCCTAAGACTCACTGCCCTAACACACTAACTGACACAAACTGACACCAATACAGTAATCAGAAAAAAAAAAAAAAAAACCTGCTTGGTGTCAGTTTGTGACAGGGGGGGGGTGATCGGGGGGGGATCGGGGGGCGATCGGGGGGGGGATCGGGGTGTAATGTGTGCCTGGCATGTTCTACTGTGTGTGTGTGTTTGGTGCACTCACAGTTCAGTCTTCTCTCCTCGGCCCTGAACGGAAAATACCGAGCCGAGGAGAGATGACATCATTTCCTCTGCCTCTGTGTACAATACAGAGGCAGGGAAATGATCCCATTGGCTGGGAGCGATCGCGAGGGGGGGCCACGAATGGATGGCCTCCCCCTCACCACCGATCGCCGGGGGACATTTGCCGACCGCCGCAGGCACCGGGGGGGGGTCCGATCGGACCCCCCACCCGCGGGCAGGCAGGGACGTACAGGTAAGCCCTTTTGCCTGCCCGTGCCGCTTTGTCGACGTACATCGTCGTGCGGCGGTCGGCAAGTGGTTAATATATACACAGCACCCCATATTGGCAGAAAAACACAGAATTGTTGACATTTTTGCAGATTTATTAAAAAAGAAAAACTGAAATATAACATGGTCCTAAGTTTTCAGACCCTTTGCTGTGACACTCATATATTTCTCAGGTGCTGTCCATTTCTTCTGATCATCCTTGAGATGGATCTACACCTTCATTTGAGTCCAGCTGTGTTTGGTTATACTGATTGTACTTGATTAGGAAAGCCACGCACCTGTCTATATAAGACCTTACAGCTTACAGAGCATGTCAGAGCAAATGAGAATCATGAGGTCAAAGGAACTGCCTAAAGAGCTCAGAGACAGAATTGTGGCAAGGCTCAGATCTGGCCAAGGTTACAAAAAAAATTCTGCTGCACTTAAGGTTCCTAAGAGCACAGTGGCCTCCATAATCCTTAAATGGAAGACATTTGGGATGACCAGAACCCTTCCTAGAGCTGGCCTTATGGCCAAACTGAGCCTTGGTGAGAGAGGTAAAGAAGAACCCAAAGATCACTGTGGCTGAGCTCCAGAGATGCAGTCGGGAGATGGGAGAAAGTTGTAGAAAGTCAACCATCACTGCAGCCCTCTACCAGTCGGGGCTTTATGGCAGAGTGGCCCGACAGAAGCCTCTCCTCATTGCAAGACACATGGAAGCCCACATGAAGTTTGCTAAAAAACACCTGAAGGACTCCAAGATGGTGAGAAATAAGCGGTATGTGTGGAGATAACCAGGCACTGCTCATCACCTGTCCAATACAGTCCCAACAGTGAAGCATGGTGGTGGCAGCATCATGCTGTAGGGGTGTTGTTCAGCTGCAGGGACAGGACGACTGGTTGCAATCGAGGGAAAGATGAATGCGGTCATATACAGGGATATCCTGGACGAAAACCTTCTCCAGAGTGCTCAGGACCTCAGACTGGGCTGAAGATTTACCTTCCAACAAGACAATGACCCTAAGCACACAGCTAAAATAACGACGGAGTGGCACAACTCAGTGACTGTTCTTGAATGGCCCAACCAGAGCCCTGACTTAAACCCAATTGAGCATCTTTGGAGAGACCTAAAAATGGCTGTCCACCAAGGTTTACCATCCAACCTGACAGAACTGGAGAGGATCTGCAAGGAGGAATGGCAGAGGATCCCCAAATCCAGATGTGAAAAACTTGTTGCATCATTCCCAAAAAGACTCATGGCTGTATTAGATCAAAAGGGTGCTTCTACTAAATACTGAGCAAGGGGCCTGAATACTTAGGACCATGTGATATTTCAGTTTTTCTTTTTTAATAAATCTGCAAAAATGTCAACAATTCTGTGTTTTTCTATTAATATGGGGTGCTGTGTGTACATCAATGAGGAAAGAAAGTTAACTTAAATGATTTTAGCAAATGGCTGCAATATAACAAAGAGTGAAATATTTAAGGGGGTCTGAATACTTTCCGTCCCCACTGTACATACCCTCTTTAAGTGATATATGTGGGTTTGTTGTTTCCGGACCGCCCGACACGGCCAATGCCCAGGTATCTGTGGCATTTAGGATCAGACGGACGGGCTGGTTTCATTTAGCCCATTACCACCTTCCGCCTCTTCCCTTGTTTCCTCTGTGGTGTTTATCACCTATGAGGATTAACAGCAGTGTTGGTGGGGGGCGCGCACGGGGGTCAGATCCGCCGCACATGCGCAGTGATGTCACTTTTGTCACATTTATCTGAGTGCCATTAAGATCCAAATCCCAAGGGGAACTCTATTTTCTCTGTTCATACAATAGGATGTTGGCACCTTGAAATAATCACTGACATTTGCTACCTTAACAACTGATGAGTCATCAGCTGTCAATGGGCTTCCCCGCTGACAGCTAAATAAGGAAAAACATTTGCCGGTAAAAATAGGGAAAAAAAATGGCGTAAGGCATCCCCGATCCATACCAGACCCTTATCCAAGCATGCAGCCTGGCAGGTCATATATATATATGTATATGTATATATATATATATATATAAATAATATAAATAATAAAGCAGTACTAAAGGCTGCAAGCATTCCTTACATAGAGAAATTAATATATATATATCCCCCTACCACAAATATTAAGGGCCAACCAAAGGGACACCCGCCCATAATAAAAAAGGCAGCCCAATATTATTTATCTGATATGTGCCCCATAATTAGGTTAATTGTATCCCCTAACTCCTCCTGATAAGCGGGTCTGCCCACGAAATGTATTGAGGCATGCAGGATACTTGTGATTGAAGGCCTTCCCCGCCAATATGGAGTATTTGTTAATGACTTGTTGGGATAATTTTGGGGTGTTGGACCTCATGGGTTATGTTTGTAATGGGAGGGTTTGCTCTTTCTTTGACATGAGCTTTTTACAGTTTTATTGTCTTTTATACATTATAAATTTGTGAAAATAGTTGCTGTTAATAGTCTGTTCTGCACCTTAAAAATCATCTGTCTTTCTAATCGCATATGCTACATTTCTGGGAACTGTTTAAACATGGTTTTTACCAGTCTGTGAGAAGTTTCATGGAATCTGAGCTGAACTGGAAAGATGTCAGTTTTGTGACATCCCTGGCCATTCAGTTTGTGTCCACATTATGACAGCAGACTGTGGCAGACTCGCAAAAGCTCTATGGGTGGTAGGGTGCCCACGTGCCCGAGATTGTCCCTTAATTCAAATTTGTGTCCTGTATCCCGGGCACCTTCATTCCGGGATAATACAGTGCCCCCTTAATGACCAGGCCATTTTTTGCGATATGGCACTGTGTAGATTTAACTGACAATTGCAGGGTCGTTCCACGTTGTACCCAAACAAAATTTATGTTCTTTTTTTCCTCACAAATAGAGCTTTCTTTTGGTGGTATTTGATCACCTCTGTGGTTTTTATTTTTTGTGCTTTAAACAAACAAGGAGAGACAATTTTGAAAAAAAAACTATAATTTTTTCTTTTTGCTATAATAAATATCCCCCAAAAAAACAAAAAAAAACAAATTTCAGTTTTCAAAAACAAATTCTTCTACATATTTTTGGTAAAAAATAATCACAATAAGCGTATATTGATTGGTTTGTGCAAAAGTTATAGCGTCTACAAAATCGGGGATATATTTATGGCATTTTAATTATTTTTTTTAGTAGTAATGGCGGTGATCTGCGATTTTTAGTGGGACTGCGACATTGCAGTGGACAGATCTGACACTTTTGACACTTTTTTAAGATCATTAACATTTATACAACGATCAGAGCTAAAAATAGCCACTGATTACTGTATAAATGTCACTGGCAGGGAAGGGGCTAACACTAGGGGTGATTAAGGGGTTAAATGTGTTCCCTGGGAGGTGTGGCTAACTGTTTGGGGGCTGGGCTGACTGGAGGAGGAGAGAGATTGTTTGTCAGGACCTGTGTCCTTGCTTGAGTCACCTGCTGGTGGCACTGTTGTGTTGAAAGCCAAATGGTATAGTTCTGGTGGCCACCAGTGGTTGTCTCCTAGCAGATGGACCATATGGGTCATTAGGCTGCATCTGATAGGACTGCTGGGGTTTTATAAGCCTGCCTTGCAGCTAGGACCAGTGCTTCAGTATTTTCCCTGCAAGCCGTGTCCCTGTCCGAGCCTGACCTGTTCCTGTCTCTTGTCCTGAACCCTGAATCCTTATCCAGAAACCTGTCCCTTGAAACCTGCTTCCTGCTCCCTTTAATGACCTTATGCTCCCTGTATCTGGCTTCCTGTTCCCCTTATCACTTGTCCCTGTCTTGTTTTGCTTATGTGTGTTCCCTTCACTTATATAGTTAGTTAGATAGTTAGTTAGGTGTTATATAAGGTTTACTGATGTTGTTTTTCAAGTGCATCATTATCTTTAACTGCTTGCCAACCGCCCGCCGCTTGACGATTGACGGCGGCAGAATGGCACTCCTGTGCAAATCACAGTAACTGTACGCCGGGCGCTTTAAGGAGTATAGGGCGTGCGCACCCACCGCGTGACATAGAAGCCCGTACGTGTGGCAGGCGGCCGCTTTGGCCAACGGCTACCTGTGATTGCTCCCGAGAAGGAGAGAGTGGAGATCTGTCAATGTAAACAGACATATATCTATTCTGTCAGGGGTGAGGAGAGTGACCTGTTGTTCCTACTGCTTAGGGACAACAATCAGTCTCCTCCCCAGGCAGTTCCATCCTCCCACAGTTAGAATCACTCCCCAGGACACACATTTAACCCTTTGATCACCCGCTAGTGTTAACCCCTTCCCTGCCAGTGATATTTATACAGTAATCAATGGCTATTTATAGCTCTGATCGCTGTATAAATGTCAATGGTCCCAAAATAGTGTGAAAAGTGTTCCATCTGTCCGCTGCAATGTTGCGGTCCCAATAAAAATCGCAGATCGCCACCATTACTAATAAAAAAGATAATAATAATAAAAATGCCATAAATATATCCCTTATTTTCAAATGCCATCAAAGAAAGCTCTATTTGTGGGAAAAAAGGGATTGTTGAGGTACGTCGCACAACCGCACAATTGTCAGTTAAAACCACCTTGTGCCGTATTTAGCAAAAAATGGCCCGGTTAGGAAGGGGGTAAATTCTTCTGGGGCTGAAGTGGTTAATAAATATATATTTTCACTTAATCATCTGGTCCTGATTCCTTTAAGTGTAGCCAACTGATCTGATCACCCCTGCTGGATGCCTGCATGTGGTATCCGTGACGTTGCTGTTCCTAATCACTAGGAACAGACGATCTCTCTCTCCTCCCCTGACAGATCGGGGATCTGTAAACTGACAGATCCCCATCCTGCCTGTCTCTTGAGCGATTGCGGGTGGCCGGCGGACATGGACCCACTGGTTGGCTCCCCCGCTTGTGGATAGGCATGCACGCACCCACAAATCAGCGTGTACGTGACTGACATACAATGATGCCGATTCACGTAGGGGAGCCAACTTGCCGCAGTGCAACTGTGGCAGGCGGTCCGTAACTAGTTAATATTATCTGTTTGTCACATATATATTGGGCAAGCTCTAGGCATATGGAGATTTAAATTGTCGTGGAAATGTGCAAAGTAAGTGTAAACCATATTACCAAGCTTAGCAAAAGAAAAATACAAAAAAAAGACTTACCTTAGACCTCAGCTTATGTCCCAATCACACAGATGTCAGTGACATTACATAATAGTGATGGGCCAATATGAACGTGTGTGGGAAGTAGGAAGGACTTAGCAAGCTTTAAGACCAGGAAGTCTTGGATATCTGCCCATTAGCAAAGTCTAACATTTGGCCTTAGGGGGGACAATGAAAGATGCTGCGGGTATGGGAGCCAACTTTCTGGAAGTTTTTTTTTTTTTTTTTTTTAAGTGGCGCATTAACTTTAAATTAAATATTAAATCTTTTTTACATTTTAGTGTCCACAAGTTATGTATAATATCAACTGGCCCAGCTTTTTTTGCTGCACATGCTAACATTACAATTTGCAAGCGGCTATTTCTCATATGATTTTTGTGATCTAATAACGATGGACACTTGTGACACTTCTGGCATGCAATCACCAGCAGTTCAATTACAACAAAAGCGCTCCCAGAGTTGTGAATTCACAGCTTTACACAGCAGGTGTGGCAGCACATTTTTGCACCCCATAAATACACATGCTCATCTAATCTGACAGATTAGACAATGGCACAAAACACCATCGGTGATGTCTAAACAAAAGCCTCATCTCCAAAAAGACAAAGCTTTGCAAAGAGTGGGTTGTCACAAATAAGTTCCTGAAGAAAGAAAGCAATATATTTAATGCCAAGCAAATTGAAAATGTACTACATTGTTCTTATTCTCCATTTTTCATTTTACCTTGAAATACATCTTCATTATTTCTCGATTTTTTTTAATTAGCAGTCCTTTATGCATCAAGTTACCTTGTACTCACAGAGATTAAAGGCGATGCTGCAAATGATGCGTATTTTGCTATCCTGCACAAAATAAGACAATGCTTCAAAAGTCTTTTTTTTTTTTTTTAATTAGAAATTGGAATATACTGTATAGTCTGGATTAGCACGATTTTATAATCACCAGTGCTGAAGTGACACTATAATTGAATTTGTTTGCAGAAAATATAGTGAAAATCTAATTTTCTTTTCAACGCATAGCAGCAGAGAATTACAAAGTACAGCTTGGGCTGTGCTTATTTACCACAAAGGGATGGATGGCATTAATGAGCTCTGGAGTTTTATTTGAAGACAGCTGCACTTATGATGAATAAGAAAAGGAAGACAGCAGTCCTGGTGTGCTGTAGGTCATTTCTGATTTTGCCATAAGAAAGTCCTAAACCTCTAATGCAACTTAAGCTGTTGAATCTTTAAAACATACTCCCAGTGTTTTCTTATAATTTAAAGATTAGACAAGGTGTGTAGCGTGGGTGCCTGGCAAAAATAATAATTTATAGATAAATGCAGTAACTGTACTATGGTCACTGTCTCTGCCAAGTAGGATCATCTTCTGAAACACTTCAAACAAGAACTGGTAGTTTTGTCCGCAGCAGGGGGCGGTGGAAAACTGCCAACTAAAACACAGCTTTATTCAATAAAATTCCCCTAGTTGTAAGAACCTGTGGAATATATCATAACAATTTATTACAGATATTTCAGCTTAGCTGATGGATGTCTTTTGCTGAGCTCTTCTTGTGCCAGGAATGTTAACCATTTGGATTCTTTGTAAGAAATGAAAACAATAAACCCCAATGAAATAAAACAACTTAAAACATATATATATATATATATATATATATATATATATATATATATATATATATATATATTTTTTTTTTTTTTTTAAATGTCTCCACTGTTCCAGAGACCTTTGTGTAGTAAAATAGATTGGTCCTCCCTACCTCTATTTTCTTAAAGGCTTTTATGATAAGGTAAAGTAAAATACTGTGCAAAGTACATTGACCAATATTGTATCCAAACTTTGGGCTCCCTCACCCTGCTTCCCAGTCCCCAACCCCCCCCCCCCACCTTCCGGGGAGGCCCCCAGTCTGTATTTTAGGCTTTTTTTATAATTACATTTTCACAATGCGCTGAGTAGTCTTTGTTTTAGAGAGGATAACATCAGCACTGTTCTATGCAGCAATCTATTATGAGTGCAAGGAACCACGGTGATGCCTCCACAGAGGGTGGGTCCATGCACCCTGCACTCACTGGAAGCGGGTTAAATGAACCTAGAACATGTAGTTTCAGAAAAGAATTATTGCAGAGGGCAGTGCTGGGAAGGAGGTGAGTGCTGCAGCCTGAGCTGCTTTTTTTTAAATTTTACTCTTCCTAGGGACTCAGATTTTAAAAAATGCCCACAGTTAGGGCAAACGTTTTGATTTTGAGTTACCAGTTCTGATTTCAGTTTATCATAGTCAAAACAAAGACTGATTGGCTGCCATGGTTTACAGTACTTAAAATGGAGCTTCACCCAAAAAGGGAAGCTCCGCTTGTTTGTATCCCCCACCACCCAAAGTTGATATTCCAATTTTCAATTAATTCTGGAGTGTTTAACCACCAGAGAGTTTTCTCTCTGTCTCAGGGGTTCTGAGCACTTGAAGCCAAGCCTTTTCTGGCATTTTTTGTTTACTATTTAGCCACTCTGACCACTTTCATGAGAAAGAGAATCACGAGAATGGAAAAAAATAACTTCAGCAATAACCACCTGCAAACCGCAATGTATACAGTATATACGTTTTGCGGTCGGCAAGTAGTTTGTGAGACATACGTTTCTAAGTCTACACACCTGTTGTGGCCATTATAAGTGACTCCCACTCTCTATGCTGGATTTTTTATTTATTTTATATTATAGAGAATGCAATAACAGGTGTTGGAAAATGCTAAATAAACACTCACTTTGGAAAGACTGATCTGCCAAGAAACACTTTTTTGTTTCTTGGCAGAGGTTAACTGTCAAATATTTAGGTGTGGTACAACTGAGACCATGAATGGCAGCAAAAAAGTGCAATTGATTATTAAGGTAAATCTGTCACAAATGCTTTGTACATCTTTAATTACAGTGGTAATCCAGGTGTTGTCTGCAAACAAAATATTGTGGGTCAGTATGACAATGTAAATGGATGTAAAATAAGTTGGTGGGCATGCAGTATTTATTTAATCAAGTAACAGGTTGTAGATGTGTCCCAGCACCTAATGGTTCTCATAGCTCCTGTGGGCTGCTGTAGAAAAAAATGGGGACTGCAATGGAGTATCTATATAAGCATCTATATAACACATTCAGCCCGAGTTCTTGTGGAAGAACAAGACTGGATGACACTCTGATGGAGTTGAGGCTCTAGAGTTGAGCTACAACCTGCCTGATAGGAATAATAAGAAAGATAGCTGAGTGATGAAGGTGAAAGATGAGAGGTACAAGTGAAAGCGAAATATAGAGAAATAAATCTGACACAGGTAAAATGGACATAGTGTAGCAGCTTGCAACATTTTTCAAACCTTTTTCAAATGATATCTGGAGAATTTAAAAAATGAGTGTGAGACAATTTTATCTTGTAACACAACATTCATCTGATATGTGAGCTACAAGGTAGACGCTATATAATATTGCTTACAAGCAGTTTCAATGAAAAGAGAACCCGTGCTTTTCCAGTGTAGGTTAAAGAATCAGGTCCACCTTAATCCACCTCTCTGGTGACAAATACTAACCTTTCCATGGCTTTTCTACTGCTCAATTTGGATAGCAGAAAAAAGTGGTGTATAAAGGTGAAGCAACCATGTGTTAGCTGCAGAATGCTTCAGTCTAAGTTTACACAGGGCTATGGACATGTGCTATTTTAAACAATGGCCAAGGTTATAAGATTTGGGCAAATTATTCTTTGATTCCAATAATTGAAAAAAATATTATGATTAGAAATTATTATATAGCTTACCAGAGCAACTGTACTCTAAAATATATGTGCCATGGTTCAAAAACACAAACAACTTCCATATGCATTGCATAAAACAATTGCAAATTATGTGGGAATAATTACTTTACTTACATATGGAATATTCTTTATAGAATCTTCCCCTAAAGAGCCTTTGTACATGTATGTGCCATATTCTTGCTTTACTATACTACTTTCATTGTCATTGACCTGAAACAAAATTTTAGGCTAGGAGTCCCAACTTTTCTGGCTCCATACTTCTTTCAGGTCAATGACTTACTAAGTAATGAAGCAAGGATAGGATGGCAGCATTGGCACACGCACCTTTAAAAGCAATTAGGCAGTGGCAGCTCCCATTATTCTGTTCTGAGAGGTTCCAAGTGAAGAAGAAAATAAAGCAAATTCTTTTTTGCTCACAAAAGCATAAAGTTTGAAGAACTAAAGATCAGTGTCAAGAGAGTTCAAGTTTTTTTTCTACCCCATTACACATATGCTGTCTATTCAATCCTAGTAAAATCACCCATAGTGCCCTCTTTCTTTCTAAAGACAATTAAAAATATTACCCAGCGCCCTCATCATATCATGGCAGGACAACTGCAATGCAATACAAACTGCATTAATGGCAAGTAGACTAGCACCATGTCAACACATTGAATATTATTACTCAACTTATTTTCACGCTATACTTAACTAACCCAGATTCACTCTGCCTATTATTTATTATACATTGTTTGCCTGTGTTCATTACATAATTCTCTTTCTTACCTACAATTTTTTTAGCAGCTCAACACAAACGTTTTTGTTCTTTCTGCTACTCATTTACCCAAATAGGCTGTCCTTCTCCTCTTGTAGATAACAAAAAATATAGCTTTTGCCAAAAAAATTGTACTATGATAACTGTATGCAGTTAATGTACATCATTATAGTATACTATATATTGATGTGTTTCACTTCCATACCTTTTTATATACTTTTCTCCATATATACTGTACACGGGACCAAACTCTCCAGAAAAACAATGACTGTAACAAGAAAAAAAAAAAAAAAAAAACTTTCTAGAGATGCTAGATGTAAACCCTAAATCCCTAAACTATATTCAGTTGGGGAAAACACAGTGTATCCATGTCACTTTCTGTCTACATTTATTTCAGCAATGGATACATTGCATTTCGTATGGCACAATCCCTGATGGTGAAAACAATGGACCATATCTGCATAATAGGAGGAATTCATACAAGGTGTCATCCCATTCATGCACCTGTCACAGATAAATACATTCATATTTCTGTGTCTGTACTGAGGCCAAAGTGTCCACACTGGACGCTCTTTTTCTCAGTGCACTCACTCACTCACTCACTCACTCACTCACTCACTCACTCACTCACTCACTCACTCACTCTCTTCCTCCTTCCTTTCCCAGCCACTGTGCCCATCAAACTGTCAGACGCATGGTGAATGAGTTTTGTACTGGGATCTGTGGAGCTTTATGGGGAACTAAGAGACTAGTTCCCCATCAGGTCCACTTTACTTTTGACTGACAGCACATGGCATTGGGTGGATCCATAGTTGCTATTTTTCCCAATAACAGTTTTTTAAATCGACCTAATGTTGTACACTGTCAATGAAAAGTAAATCAGATCTGATGGAGAACTAGTCTCTCAGTTCCCTATCAGGCTATGCCTACCCAATGACAAGTCATTTCCCAAACATGGGCACTGGGGAATTTCCTGGCCAACAGCTAAATGGGTCAGGGATACAGTGCTGTGATACATGACAGCTTCCCAGCATGGGTACAGCCTGCTCTGTGTAGTGGCGTACCTATGTATACAAGCTCAGAGCTGCTCCTAATTACCACTAGTTCTCAAATTAGGAAACTGGTGGTAATTAGGAGCAGCTCTTTAGGCACCTTGTGTTGTAGGTATGACTGTACTCTTAAATTAAATGTAATAACTGTGTTGCTATTTGCAAATTACTGCTACAGCACGGGCTTGGCTTGTCGGAAGGGTGTCCATAGACTTCTTCCTGTGATTGCACTGTCCGTGTGCCCCCTGCAGCGTGAGGGTGGCTCGCTATGTGATCGCCAAGTCTTTGGAACTCAGCTGATCACAGATCAAGGTAAAGGGCCAATCACAGTGGTCCTTTACCATGTGATCAGCTCTCAGCCAATGACAGCTGATCACAGGATGTAAACACAAGCCGGTTAACAGCTTTTCTTTTCTCACCCTGACAGCATGAGGAGAGAAGAAGAAAGCCAATAACCTGTGTATGTCAATGGGACATCAGCACTGATAACTAATTATCAGTGTCCTGATTATCAGTGCAGTCCCACTAGTCTAGTGCCCACTAGGGATGAGCTGAACACCCCCCCGGTTCGGTTCACAGCAGAACTTGCAAACAGGCAAAAAATTAATTTGAACGTGTGAACACCGTTAAAGTCTATGGGACACGAACATGAATAATCAAAAGTGCTCATTTTAAAGGCTTATATGCAAGTTATTGTCATAAAAAGTGTTTGGGGACCTGGGTCCCGCCCCAGGGGACATGTATCAATGCAAAAAGAATTTTTAAAAACAGCCGTTTTTTCGGGAGCAGTGATTTTAACCACTTCAGCCCCGGGAAGAATTTACCCCCTTCCTGACCAGAGCACTTTTTGCGATTCGGCACTGCTTTAACTGACAATTGCGCGGTCGAGCGACGTTGCGCCCAAACAAAATTGACATCATTTTTTTCCCACAAATAGAGCTTTCTTTTGGTGGTATTTCATCACCCCTGCGCTTTTTATTTTTTGTGCTATAAACAAAAAAAGAGTGACAATTTTGAAAAAAAAAACGCATTATTTTTTACTTTTTGCTATAATAAATATCCTCCCAAAATATATAAAAAAACAATATTTTCCTTCAGTTTAGGCCGATACGTATTTTTCTACATATTTTTGGTAAAAAAAAATCGCAATAAGCGATTATTGATCGGTTTGCACAAAAGTTATAGCGTTTACAAAATAGGGGATAGTTTTATGGCATTTTTATTAATAATTTTTTTTAAATGGCGGCGATCAGCGATTTTTATTGTGACTGCGACATTATGGCAGACACATCGGACATTTTTGACACATTTTTGGGACCATTGTATTTTATACAGCAATCAGTGCTATACAAATGCACTGATTCCTGTGTAAATGACACTGGCAGTGAAGGGGTTAACCACTAGGTGTCAGTGTAGGGGTTAAGTGTGTCCTAGGGGCGTGTTTCTAACTGTAGGGGGGGATGGGCTGTATGTGACTCATCATTGATCTCTGCTCCGATGACAGGGAGCAGAGAAAAGTGACACTGTCACTAGGCAGAACGGGGAGATGCTTGTTTACATTAGCATCTCCCCATTCTTCCTCCCCGTGAGGCGATCGTGGGTATCCCCTCGGCGATTGAGTCTGCAGCACCCGCGACACGACTCACGGAGCTTGCCGCTGGCCGCCTCTTAAAGGGGAATGTACAGGTACAGGTACATGATTCTGCCTGTACCTGCCGCAGTATATCTGTGTGAGGCGGTCGGCAAGCGGTTAATAATGCTTAAAGTGAAAAAATAAAAGTGTAATATTCCTTTAAATTTCATACCTGGGGGGTGTCTATAGTATGCCTGTAAAGGGATGCATGTTTCCCGTGCTTAGAACAGTCTGACAGCAAAATGATATTTTAAAGGGAAAAAAAGTCATTTAAAACTACTCGCGGCTATTAATGAATTGTCGGTCCGACAATACACATAAAAGTTCATTGATAAAAACTGCATGGGATTTTCCCACAGGGGAACCCCGACCTAAAATGAAAAAAAAATGTGTGGGGGTCCCCCTGAATTCCATACCAGGCCCTTCAGGTCTGGTATGTTTATTAAGGGGAACCCCGCACCAAAATTTTAAAAAAATGGTGTGGGGGTCCCTCTAAATTCCATACCAGGCCCTTCAGGTCTGGTATTGATATTAAGGGGAACCCCGTGCCAAAATTTTAAAAAAATAGCGTGGGGGTCCCCTCAAAAATCTATACCAGACCCTTATCCGAGCACGCAACCTGGCAGGCCACAGGAAAAGAGGGGGGACGAGAGAGCGCCCCCCCTCCTGAACCGTACCAGGCCACATGCCCACAACATTGGGAGGGTGCTTTAAGGTAGCCCCCCAAAGCACCTTGTCCCCATGTTGATGGGGAGAAGGGCCTATCCCCTCAACCCTTGGCCGGTGGTGTGGGGGTCTGCGGGCAGGGGGCTTATCAGAATCTGGAAGCCCCCTTTAACAAGGGGACCCCCAGATCCCACCCCCCTGTCTGAATCGGTAATGAGGTACAAATGTATCCCTACCATTTCACAAAAAAAGTGTCAAAAAGTTTAACACACAAGAGACGGTTTTTGACAAGTCTTTTTTATTTTCTTCTTTTTTCAGCTTCTTCTTCCATCTTCTTTCTTCTGGTGTTCTTTCGGTGTTCTTCTTCTTCCTCCATCTTCTTCTTCTTCCACTCTTCTCGTCCGGCATCTTCCTCCAGGCTTCTTCTCCACTCCGTCCGCACGATCCGCCTCAGTGGGAGTCTTCAGGCTTGTGACACTTGGCTTCTTCTGACATTTCTTATATAACGGAGGGTGGGGCCACCCAATGACCCCGCCTTCCTCTGACGCACGGGGAATTCACGGGACTTCCCTGTGGCTTTCCCCATGTTGTCAGAGGGGGGCGGGGTCACCGCCGGGTGAAGATGGAAGAAGAAGCCGAAAGAAGAAGAAATTAATAAAGGACTTGTCAAAAACTGTCTCTTGTGTTTTTTAAACTTTTTGATACTTTTTTTGTAAAATGGTAGGGGTACACTTGTACCCCATTACCAATTCACACAGGGGGGCGGGATCTGGGGGTCCCCTTGTTAAAGGGGCTTCCAGATTCCGATAAGCCCCCTGCCTGCAGACCCCCACAACCACTGGCCAAGGGCTGTGGGGATGAGGCCCTTCTCCCCATCAACATGGGGACAAGATGCTTTGGGGGGCTACCTCAGAGTACCCTCCCAATGTTGAGGGCATGTGGCCTGGTATGGTTCAGGAGAGGGGACGCTCTCTCATCCCCCTCTTTTCCTGTGGCCTGCCAGGTTGCGTGCTCAGTTAAGGGTCTGGCATGGATTTTTGGGGGGACCCCATGCCATTTTTTTTTACATTTTGGCACAGGGTTCCCCTTAATATCCATACCAGACCTGAAGGGCCTGGTATGGAATTTAGGGAGACCCCCACGCCATTTTTTAAAAAAATTTTGGTTCGGGGTTCCCCTGTGGGGAAATCCCATGCCGTTTTTATGAATGAACTTTTTTGTGTATTGTCGGTCCGACAATTCATTATAGCCGCGAGTAGTTTTAAATGACTTTTTTTCCTTTGAAATGTCATTTTGCTGTCAGACTGTTAAGACTTTAAGCATTATTAAAATCACTGCTCCCTAAAATGTCAGTTTTAAAAAATTATTTTTGCATTGATATATGTCCCCTGGGGCAGGACCCAGGTCCCCAAACACTTTTTATGACAATACCATGCATATAAGCCTTTAAAATTAGCACTTTTGATTTCTCCCATAGGGTGTTCTGCGGCTTTCGAATTTGCCGCGAACACCCCAAATTGTACGCTGTTCGGCGAACTGGCGAACAGCCGATGTTCGAGTCGAACATGAGTTCAACTTGAACTCAAAGCTCTTCCCTAGTGCCCACCAGTGCTGCCAATCATTGCACACCAGTGCTGCCAATCAGCGCTCATCAGTGCCACCTATCAGTGCCCATCAGTGCTGCCAATCAGTGTCACCTATCAGTGCTGCCTATCAGTGCCACATATTAGTGCCCATCAGTGCCGCCTATCAGTGAAACCTCTCAGTGCCCTTCAGTGCCGCCTATTAGTGCCCATCAGTGCCGCCTACCAGTGTTCATCAATGCCGCCTATCACTGCAGCCTCATTGGTACCTTCTCATCAGTGCCCACCAGTGCTGCCTCATCAGGGCCCATCAGTTCCACCTATCAGTGCTCACCAGTGCCACCTAGCAGTGCCCATCAGTGCCACCTATCAGCGCTCATCAGTGCCACCTATCAGTGCAACCTATCAGTAGCAATCAGTGCAGCATCATCAGCACACATCAGTGAAGGAGAAAAATTACCTGTTTGCAACATTTCATAACAAACTATGAAAGAAAAATCTGTCTTAACAAACCCAGTGGTGTTCAAATACTACCAAAAGAAAGCTCTATTTGTGTAAAAAAAAATATAAAAATGTCATATGGGTACAGTGTTGCATGTCTGCCCAATTGTCATTCAAAGAGTGACAGCGCTGAAAGTTGGCCTGGGCAGGAAGGGGGTAAAAGTGCCCAGTAGGCAAGTGGTAATTACTAGCGATCACTACACAAGCATTTGCGTATACTAGCAATCAATCACACACATTTGGAATATTATGCTCTTATTATGTTATCTCTAGTACATGCTACACTCTATTGTTCCATATGTGTAGCAATTGCTAGTGATTAGTTGCTCACTCTTGCTAAAATGGCCTGTGTGCACTTACCTCAACAACAACAACAAAAATGTAAGCATCATACTACTCATTTTGTTGATTTCAAGATTTAAGGGCCATAATTTAGGAAGCAGAGTTCTAGTCAGAACTTTAAGAATCACCAATGGAAGAGTTTAAATGACTCCCTCATCTCTATTCTCTAATTTGTTTCTTTAAAGCACAAAAAACGATTAGAGCTTTAAAAAGACAAGCTTTAGTTAACTGCATCCTTGGAGAATCTTTACCATTTTGTATTACCTTTTTATTTCTCGAGTTGACATATTGAAAGCTTTTTCTGAGAATCTACTAAAATATGCAAACTGAATGAGAGCAGGCATATTATTATCATACAAAAAAGCACTAAACTTGATACATTTATCAATACCATTATATTTTCATGCTCAAAATTTTTATACAAGATTTTCAACTTATTACATTTATTTTCTGTAGTAAAAAACACTAGATGTACATACAAATGTTAATGAAAATATGTTTTCAATTACTTTTCAAAGAAATATTCATACAAAGTATAATATCTGCCTTCTCCATCACCATCTGGAAGAAAGCAAGTAGACCAACTGACAGCAGTGCTATAGATCGTCCAGAGAGCTTTAGGTAGAATTATGAATAAACCTTTCAGTACCAAAAGTGCAATCAAAGGATATTATAAGGTAAAAGGGGAGATCCTGGGAGCAGAGTGTAACTGGTTTATTGACATTTAACCTGTGATTGTACAAGGGGTCACCACGAGGTTGATTTTCCATACATGCCAGTCAAAATTGGAATTTAAACTTGAGATACATACAACGCCTTGAAAAAGTATTTTCATACCCTTGAAATTTTCCACATTTTGTCATGTTACAACCAAAAATGTAAATGGATTTTATTGGGATTTTATATGATATACCAACAAAAAAGTGGCACATAATTGTGAAGTGTAAGAAAAATGATAAATGGTTTTCCAAATGTTTTACAAATAAATATGTAAAAAGTGTGGCGTGCGTTTGTATTCAGCCCCCTTTACTCTGATACCCCTAACTAAAATTTAGTGGAACCAATTGCCTTCAGAAGTCACCTAATTAGTAAATAGAGTCCACCTGTGTGTAATTTAATCTCAGTATAAATACAGCTATTCTGTGAAGCCCTCAGAGGTTTATTAGAGAACCTTAGTGAACAAACATCATCATAAACTGACAGGCCGGGCAAGGAGAGCATTAATCAGAGAAGCAGCCAAGAAGCCCATGGTAACTCTGAAGGAGGTGCAGAGATCACCAGCTCAGATGGGAGAGTCTGTCCACAGAACAACTATTAGTCATGCAGTCCATAAATCTTAGAAAAGACGGCAATGCTATCAATGAGATCAAAGGCGCTGCACACCCTGAATAAACATGAAATGGAAAGGTTTCCCCATGGGGTTTTATTGCCAGCAAAAATTCATTCAGAGAAGTTTTTTCTTTCTTTCTTAGAATATATAAATTTTATTGAGTAAAAATTTAAAAAAAAGGACATTAATGTATTAAAACATGAGCTCTAGACATGAAGCTAAAACATGTACATGGTAACACAGCCCGTAAGCGCACATAGAATAAACTTAGCATGATATACAAAAAATGGTCATACTATGCACCCCAATCCGATGCGTTTCGACCTTATAGAGATATTCTTCTGGGAGAATACAGAGGGAGGAGTTCTAAAAAGGAATGCATTGTAACAGTGAGATCATTTAAAAAAACAATACTATCAAAGACAATACATATTGATACTTATACAGACAGTCATTATGGTTAAGATATATTTACCACTAACGGCTGAACAAAAAAAGTCCCCTGATTGCTGTGCCTAGAAGCTGCCAAAGGATCCAACTGATTCAGCGAGCACTCCTGCCTAACTGCACGGAACAGAGGGGATGCACAGAAGGTAACCACCCCAAAGGTCCTTGGGGTGGTTACCTTATCTGCATCCCCTCCTTTCCACGCATTATAAGGTCAAAACGCGTCGGAGTTGGGGTGCATATTATGACCTTTTTTTGTACATCATGCTATGTTTTTCTATGTGCACTTACGTCTGTGTTACCATGTACATGTTTTAGCTTCATGTCTAGAGCTCATGTTTTAATACATTAATGTCCTTTTTTGTATTGTTACTCAATAAAATTTATATATTCTAAGAAAGAAAGAAAAATTTCTCTGAATGAATTTTTGCTGGCAATAAAACCCCTTGGGTAAACCTTTCCAATTCATGCACTCCACAAATCTGGCCTCTATAGAAGAGTGGCAAGAAGAAAGCCATTGTTGAAGAAAAGCCATAAAAAAATCCCATTTGCAGTTTGTCAGAAGCCATGCGGAAGTAGGTGCTCTGGTCAGATGAAACCAAAATTGAACCCTTTGGCCTAAAAGCAAAACACTATTGCCCCGTACACATGGTCGGACATTGATCGGACATTCCGACAACAAAATCCTAGGATTTTTTCCGACGGATGTTGGCTCAAACTTGTCTTGCATACACACGGTCACACATAGTTGTCGGAAAATCGGATCATTCTGAACGCGGTGACGTAAAACGCGTACGTCGGGACTATAAACGGGGCAGTAGCCAATAGCTTTCATCTCTTTATTTATTCTGAGCATGCATGGCACTTTGTACGTCAGATTTGTGTACACACGATCGGAAATTCCGACAACGGATTTTGTTGTCGGAAAATTTTATAGCCTGCTTTCAAACTTTGTGTGTCGGAAAATCCGATGAAAAATGTGTGATGGAGCCTACACACGGTCGGAATTTCCGACAACAAGATCCTATCACACATTTTCCGTCGGAAAATCCGACCGTGTGTACGGGGCATTAGTGTGGCAGAAAACAAACACTGCACATCATTCTGAACACACCATCACCACCGTGAAACATGGCGGTGGCAGCATCATGTTGTGGGGATCCTTTTCTTCAGCAGGGACAGGGAAACTGGTCAGAGTTGATGGGAAGATGGATGGAGCCAAATAGAGGGCAATCTTAGAAGAAAACCTGTTAGAGTCTGCAAAAGACTTGAGACTAGGGTGAAGGTTCACCTTACAGCAGGACAATGACCCTAAACATACAGCCAGATCTACAATGGAATGGTTTAGATCAAAGCATATGTTAGAATGGCCCAGTCAAAGTCCAGACCTAATTCCATTTGAGAATCTGTGGCAAGACTTGAAAATTGCTGTTCACAGACACTCTTCATCCAATCTGACATAGCTTGTGCTATTTTGCAAAGAAGAATGGGCAAAAATGTCACTTTCTAGATGTGCAAAGCTGGTGGAGACATACCCCAAAAGACTTGCAGCTATAATTGCAGCAAAAGGTGGTTCTACAAAGTATTGACTCAGGGGGGTGAATACAAATGCATGCCACACTTTTCACATATTTATTGCCTATTGCCTGTCCCCCTGAGATTATTATCCGCACATAGGTACTTTGTAGTTAGTTATTTGCTCTACTTTCATGCTTGTTCCATTTCTTGGTTATCAATTTGCTTTGTGTTATACTTTGTATGTTTACTAACAAGATGTATTATCTTCACTTAAACAGTGGTATCTCCTTCTGTGTGGCTCACATTTCTGGTCCCACCTCTCCAACCAACCTCTTATTGGTTTCCTGACATGTGGAGTCCAACCAGCTGCTGCTTTATTGCCAATTCCACCTTTTAACTGCAGCTGACAGCAAAAACAGTGTGAACTGCAAGCACTGACTGGTTGTTTCTGCCTCACATAAGATCCTCATCCAGTTCCAGGACCATTAATGCAGCAGAGGAAACTCTGGTAATTAGAGGTGAGCTGTCATGGGACAAGTCAGATGACTGGGATCCCCCAGTGGCTTTTTTTTACTCTCCATTTCTAAAGTCAATGGATTGCAATGTACATTTGTAAAGTGCACCACTGTTCACCCCCTTGGCTTTTTACCTATTTTTTTTTTCATTACAGCCTTTAGTTCAATTTTTATTTTAAAACAGGTTTTTTATTGAAATGTTCAAACAAAAATTAACAGGTACACAAAGATCTAGAGGAAATCGCATGAAGATGCAAGAATGCGGGTGCAGCCGCTGTGATTGTAATGTTAAGCAATACAGTTACATAGATGTATTTGTATTAAAGAGCATAGAATTGGTATAACTTTCATTACACATAATATGGAAAAGTCAATGTACAATCCTATGGTTTGTTATTGTATATCTACTATGGGACAGAAGTATATGTTAAATCATTGTACTTTGCTTAGACGAGTAATATGTGTTGAGTAGAAGATGTGCAAGGCAGACTGTAGCTTATTCTTTTATATGGTATCAGGTATTGAGGGTGAAGAATAGAAAATGGGAGGTTGTGGGGGGAGATGGGCGGAGTCTAGCGGAGCAGACATGCATTGTTAGAGCTCCGCACCGCTGAGGAGAGAAGAGAAGGACAAAGCGGAGCCTGCAGGCTCAAAAGGTATCCATTTGAACCTTTTTGCCCCAGGGAACAAACTGTGAAAGTTTGGGCAGGAAAGATGGTACTGGGAGGAAGCCGTGGCAGAAATAAAAATCACCTCACAAAGAGCTCACAGGCACTCACTGCAACTAAAGCAGCTCCAGTCACCTCACAATATACAGCATCAGGGCACTCTCACAGACAGAAAATGTCACAGCAAGACTCTCCATTTGAGTCAGATACAGAACAAATCCTCTCACAAACTTCTCCACAACATCCTCAGTAATATTATTACAATTTGAAAAGATGCTTCATAAGGCATTAAAACAAACCTCAGACCAAATAACAGAAAGCCTAACCAAAGAAATAAGAGAGCTGGGAAACCGCACCGCAGCCTTAGAAATAAAAATGGATGAAATTGAAATTACAACCCAAGAAAATATAACAGAATTGGAACAATTAAAAGAAGAGAATTTAATACTTCAAACTAAGCTCGAAGATTACGAAAATAGAGCCAGACGTTCAAACTTGCGCATAAGGGGAATACCTGAAACTGTGACAGACCTGCAATCTACTATTACTGCTCTATTACAAGAACTAAAGCCAGATATCCCTATTGAACATTTAGAACTGGACAGAGTACACAGAGCCCTCACAGCCAAAAAGAAAGATGGACCCCCACGTGATATAATCACAAAATTTCATTATTACAGAACGAAAGAACAAATACTAATTGCTGCAAGAGAAAAAAAGGAACTTAATTTTCAAGGACACAATTATCAAATTTTTGCTGACCTATCCCAACTTACTATTACTAAAAGACGACCCATGAAACCCCAACTAATGGAACTGCAACGCCACAACATTATGTATCAATGGGGCTTCCCCTTTTCAGTCAGATTTAACTACCAAGGTACAATTTACAGAAGCAGATCAGCAGATGAACTACAACAAACCCTTTTAAAATTAAATCTGACAGAACCCACAAGCAGCAATTCTCCCACACGCAGAAGAATGGCATCATCTTCACCTTCAGGCAGCACCCAGAAAATTTCAGAACAAAATGGGAATCATCATTCTCACAAAAGAGGCCATTATGCCACATCATCCATGGACCAAGAAGATTCAATGGACTGACATCCTAATTCCTGATATCTCTTCATTTATTATACTAAGAGATGGTTCTCTATAAAAAAACCCGTATTTATAACTGAATGTGACTGCATTCTGATAGTCACACACTGTGTGGTATCATGTTACATTCCAGTTATATTTCTTATTACTTCTGATTCATATAGCCTTAGAATATATAAGTGAAATAAGGAAATTCTTGTTCAGTTATATATTTTCAGGTAATAACAATAGATTTATTACTTTTTAGGACAAATATGTTCAATAATCCAGAAGTAATGGAAGCTTTTTCTTTCTTTTCTTAAAACAAATATATTATTACCTAACTAGTTCCTAGAACTATGTTTTTGTTTATTCTAATCTGAAGCAATACAACCTCAATTTTATGAGTTAACATATCTAAACAGTTACATATGAATAAAATATGTAATTGTTTACTCTAAAAGGGTTAAAATCCCAAAGTAATTCAAACTATCTTCATCAATACCAAAGTTATTAACAGTACCTTTCTAACTGAATTATTTAGCCTAGGGCAAGACTAACCATATACAACCACCCTGGAATAAATAATTTCAACAAAAACTATATTCTGCACTCCAATTAATGAATCATCATTTTGATGTCTTTTGACATAGCACTTCTCTCCGGTTAGCGGAAGATCTGTGTACCCCCATTAGCCCTCCTCATTCTCCCAACCATATTATGTGGGAGTGTGACGAAGGCACTTTTTCCCCTGAGAGAGATATTTATTCTCTTTCACGGGTAAATTGTGATTACTTGCAAAAAATAATTTATACAATGTATCATCTAATCTCATATGTTTTTTGTTTACTCTTTACTCCAGAATTCACTGGTTTCTTTTCTATCTTTTCATCTCTTCAGTCCACACGGGTTGATCTGCGCAGTCAGCTCTGCATAACAAAAAGTAAGTCAAAACTATTTGATCTGTTGCCATGGCACCACTGAATATACTTTCCCTGAATGTTCAGGGAATAAATGTCCCTCAAAAAAGGACCAAAGCCTTCCGTACTTTCCATAACAAGAAGGCTCACATAGTATGCCTCCAAGAAACACACTTCACCAAAGATTCTACTCCAAAATATATTTCTCCTTTTTATCAACAAATTTACAAGGCTTCTGCCTGTACCAAACAAAGGGGAACTCTAATTGCATTTCACCGATCCACACCATTCACCTTATTATCAGAAATTAAAGACCCAGAAGGTAGATACCTGATACTCATGGGTTATATAATGGATACAGCAATCACGGTGATTTCATACTACGCTCCTAACAAACAACCTACACCATTCCTCTCACATATATTACAAGTGATTAATACACACAAAATAGGAACAGTGATAATGTGCGGGGATTCGAACCAGGTCCTCCTCCCATTTCTAGATAAATCACCTTTTACACCATCCAAAATAACCTCTAGATTACCTTTTTCTCAACTTCTTTCCAAATACAATCTGGTAGATTCGTGGAGAGAAAGTAACCCAATGAAAAAGAAATTCACTTATTTCTCGCACCCTCATCAAACCTTCACCAGAATAGATCATATTTTTCTAACAATAGGAATGATACCAGAAATTATTGCATCAGATATAATTCCGATTCCGTGGTCTGACCATAATGCAGTATACACTACTATAGCCTCAGCCATACCAAAAGCGCATGACCCAACGTGGTACTTACCGGACATAATGCTCAAACACCCACTACATCAGATGGCCATTGAACAAGCTTTAAAGGAATACATATCAATTAATAATACAACAGACATTTCCCCAATAACACTGTGGGAAGCTCATAAGCCTGTCTTGCGTGGTACAATACAAAGACAAATGGCACTATTTAAACGGGAATGCAAAAATCTAGCAAAAAAACTAAAACTCAATTTTAATGCAGCCTACATATCATTCCAAGATAATCCATCTCACAGTACAAAATCTCATCTGGAAAAATCTAGATTGGAATACGATCTATTTCTCACTGAGTCAGTTGATAAATCCCTCAAACGCTCCAAACACAATTTCTACATGAATACAAACAAACCAGGTACATATTTGGCTCGGGCATTAAATTCAACTAACAAATCTTTCAAACCAATATGTTTGAAATTATCAAAAAATGTTTATACTTGTAATCCAGTTAAAATAGTCCATAAATTTCACTCACATCTCGCAACTTTATACAAGACAAACAATGAATTTAATCCTACAGAGGCTGAATTCTTCTTCTCAAAAATAACCTTACCTGAGTTGTCTCAGAATCAAAAAAGCAGTTTGGATGAGCCTATAACTATAGATGAAGTTGCTAACGCCATAAAAGACCTAAAACTTAACAAAAGACCAGGCCCAGACGGCTACTCGGCTTTATACTATAAAACATTCTCAGAAATACTCTCTCCCATTCTCACTGAAACTTTTAACAAACTTCTGGAAGGACATTCTTTTCGGCAAGAAACACTAATGGCAATTGTTTGTATGATCCCAAAACCCCTTTCTGATGATACTTCCTGTGTGAATTATCGGCCTATCTCTCTGTTAAACCTTGATATTAAATTATTAGCAAAAATAATAGCAAAACGCCTCAATAGCATTATAGGAAAATTAATACATAGAGATCAAGTAGGCTTCATGCCAAATAGACAAGCAGGCGATAATATACGCAGGGCAGTGTTATTGGCACATATTGCTAAAAAACGGAAAATCCCTTTATGTTTTCTATCTCTCAATATTAAGAGGGCATTTGACACAGTATCCTGGCAATATATGCAATATTCATTACAAAAATGGGGTTTTGGACCCCACTTTTTAACATGGATCAAAGCATTATATAATAAACCCAAAGCCTATATAAAATATGCTGGATACAAATCTGATACCTTTAATATCGAAAGAGGTACCCGACAGGGTTGCCCATTATCTCCCTTATTATTTGCCCTTATACTCGAACCCATGGCCCAATACATCAGAACAAACCAAACTATAACTGGCATTGAAGTAGGAGGTATTACACACAAATTATGTATATTTGCAGACGATATATTACTTTTTCTATCATCACCACAGGTCTCTGGTCCTAACTTAATACCAGCTCTTGATGGATTTGCAGCCCTATCCGGCCTTATGATTAATCCTAGGAAATGCCTAGTGCTTAATATTTTGCTCACAAACATGGAATTGATCCCGGCTAGGGCTGCACTCCCATTCACATGGGCAGAAAAATCAATCCCATATCTTGGAATTCATTTAACAGCATCTCATTCTGACTTATTCTCAACCAATTATCCTCCTGTATTAAGACAGATCACAAATCTAATAAAACAATGGTCGCAACTTATTTTATCCTGGATAGGGAAGATTAATGCAATCAAAATGACTATTCTACCCAAATTGCTTTATCTATTCAGAGTCCTCCATATTCCAATTCCTTCCTATTTTTTGAGACTAGTACAAAAAGAGCAACTTCGTTTATATGGGGCTCTTCTAAAGCACGTATACCTATACACACACTACATCTTCCCAAAAATAAAGGAGGCCTGGGATACCCTAATTTTACTAACTACTACAGAGCAGCACATTTGGCCAGTCTGTCCAAATACCATGCAAAACAGGAAATCCCATTATGGGTATTTATAGAGGCTTCAGAAAATGACCCTCTATTAATATCAAACTTGTTATGGCTTGATCCTAAAGACCGCTTTAAAATTCATAATCCCATAACTAAACACTTCTTATCTCTCTGGGATAAACTAAAAACCAAATATCAGTTACAATCTCCACACAATCCTCTCCTTTCTTTTATCAGAAATCCGGCCTTTTATCCGGCATGGATCTACCCAAATTCTTTTAAAGCTTGAACAACATCAGGCATTCAGACTAAATGACTTCATAGCATCTAAATCATTCCTTTCATTCCCATCGCTTAGAGAAAAATATGATCTACCACACTCTGAGATATTTAGATATCTCCAAATCAAAAATTTCTATACACCATTCCTAAAGGGGGATACACCATTATCCCAATTATCCATTTTTGAATCAATCTGTACAAAAGATCCATTTGCTAAAGGTACAATTTCATCACTTTATAATCAATTATATGGAGTAGTAAATCTTAATAGACCCTCTTACGTTCAGAGGTGGGAGGAGGACCTGGGAAGAACTTTAGAAGACACGGACTGGTCTAACATATGGCTCACATCTAAGTCATCTTCACCCAACATCTTAGCACTGGAGACAAATTATAAAGTCCTAACTCGCTGGTACCTTGTACCCGCTAGAGTGGCAAAATATTCACCTAATACCTCAGCTCTTTGTTTTCGAGGATGCCCAGAAATAGGCACACATTTACACATATGGTGGACGTGCCCAGTAATCCAAACCTTCTGGAAGGAAGTCTTCGTGATTGCATCTAAAATATTTAAAAAAATAATACAACCAGATCCATATATAACTTTACTTAATCTAAAACCGGAATGGTTAACACTCTCTCTATTCAAACTTATGATCCAACTAATAACGGCTGCAAAACAAACAGTGGCCAAGGCATGGAAATCTCCTACATTGGTACTAGCAGAAACAATTCACAGAATGAATAATACAATGTCCCATGCTAAGATGGTAGCCATCGATCAAAATCAATTTCCAAAATTTGAAAAACTTTGGCATCCTTGGATAAAACAACAGTTCCTGTCAAATTTCAATGACTCTGTCCTGTTGCCATGGTAACAGATTAAATGACTTACAGAGACACCCATTCTAAGGCTTCAAAGAGAACTAAAAAGAATAATAAACTGACGAGCGGGACAACCTTGTGGACCATACCTCTGCCTTTCTACCCTTTTTCTTATTTCTCTTTCCTTTTCTCCACCTTACGATTAAAGCTCATTATCAAATTTTATTTGACCTATATACACTCTACCTGTAAACAATATGTATAGTAGGTATAAATCATTTAAATACCTACAAAAGTAACTAAGGAAATGATATATATCTTTAATTTAGGTTTACGTGAACCCAAGGTTTAATATTTGAAATTTCATGATATTTACCTATATAAACCCTACTGTAAAACAATGAGCTTACTTTATAGATCCTTGTAAACTTACTTTATGTATCTTTATAATATTGTATACTCAATAAACTTCTTTTGACAAGGAAAATGGGAGGTTGTGGATGAGAAGTAGGAGAGGTAAGCATTGGGGGGAGAGTTAGTATGGTAAACCAATAAGATATCGCGTGATTTTGTAGTTAGCCTAATATTTATAGGTGTCTAGTGCGTATTGTTGGGACAAAGAGGCAACGCTGGAGTACATGAAAAAAGGTGAAAGTATGGGGGGAGAAGTAAGGGAATATATTGGGATAGGGATGTAAAGAATCCTCTTTTGTTCTTGCCACTACCATTAAAGTCAATCAGGTTATGTATTTTCTGTATTCGGCTGTTGTGGTGAAGTGTATCCAACATGTCCATGTCATTGTGAACTTAGCCTGTGTGTCTTTGGATTAGTTCAATTTTTTTTTTAATCTGAATTATATGTGATGGGTCAGAACACAATAGTCTAGTTTGGTGAAGTAAAATTAGAAAAATATATACATAAAACAATTTTTCAGAAATAAAAAAAAAACGATAATTGGCATGTGCGTATGTATTTACCCCCTTTGTTATGAAGCCAATAAAAAGCTCTGGTACAACCAATTACCTTCAGAAGTCACATAATTAGTGAATTGATGTCCACCTGTGTGCAATCTAAGTGTCACATGATCTGTCATTACATATACACACCTTTTTGAAAAGCCCCAGAGGCTGCAACACCAAAGCAAGAGGCACCACTAACCAAACACTGGGACAATGTTGTTGAGAAGTACAAGTCAGGGTTAGGTTTTAAAAAAATATCCAAATCTTTGATGATCCCTAGGAGCACCATCAAATCTATCATAACCAATTGGAAAGAACATGGCACAACAGCAAACCTGCCAAGAGACGGCTGCACACCAAAACTCACAGACCGGGCAAGAAGGACATTAATCAGAGAGGCAGTACAGAGACCTAAGGTAACCCTGGAGGAGCTGCAGAGTTCCACAGCAGAGACTGGAGTATCTGTACATAGGGTGAGAATAAGCCGTACGCTCCATAGAGTTGGGCTTTATGGCAGAGTGGCCAGAAGAAAGCCATTACTTTCAGCAAAAAATAAAATGGTACGTTTTGAGTTTGTGAAAAGGCATGTGGGAAACTCCCAAAATGTATGGAGGAAGGTGCTCTGGTCTGATGAGACTAAAATTGCACGTTTTTGCCATTAAAAAAAAATGCTATGTCCCAACACATCACATCACCCAAAGAACACCATCTCCACAGTGAAACATTGTGGTGGCAGCATCATGCTGTGGGGATGTTTTTCAGCAGTTGGGACTGGGAAACTGATCAGAGTTGAGGGAAAGATGGATTGAAGAAGTTGGAGCAGTTTTGCAAGGAGGAATGGGCAAAAATCCCAGTGGTAAGATGTGGCAAGCTCATAGAGACTTATCCAAAGCAACTTGGAACTATGATAGCCACAAAAGGTGGCTCTACAAAGTATTGACTTTAGGGGGGTGAATAGTTATGCACATTGACTTTTTCTGTTATTTTGTCCTATTTGTTGGTTGCTTCACAATAAAAAAAAAACATCTTTAAAGTTGTGGGCATGTTCTGTAAATTAAATGATGCAAATCGTCAAACAATCCATGTTAATTCCAGGTTGTGAGACAACAAAACACGAAAAATGCCAAGGGGGTGAATACTTTTGTAAGGCACTGTATATATATTAGCATTTGCTTTTTAATTGGACCACTAAAATGTTCTCTTTACGTGAATGCCACATACATTTTTGAATTGATAGATTTATTCAGTTCTCACCACATGTTTTTTCATATACCCTGAAAGCAAACTAGAAATAAGAAAATGCATGAATCTTCTTTGCTACTCAGGAACTATCTTAACCACCTGCTGTCTGTAGCTCAGTGTATAAGTACAAATCAGTGAAATCCTATGTGGTTTTGTGCAAATTTTCAATCAATGTAAACTGATTTCTCTTTTCAGAAGGTTAAGGTAGTTTAATGGTTGAAAGCACACTGCTGTTCAGCAAGATGCAAAAGTCAAAGGGTTAGAGGATTAGGCATTTATTTCCTTTTAGGCTTACCAAGCCTTTTCTCATCCAAAGACATTTTTAATCACATTTAGCCATAGTTTAAAATGCAAGCTTGATAGTTATACAAAGTGTCAACAGAAGGGATAAAAACATTTCTTGGATTATTCTACATGTCAGAGGTCATTGTTTGTTGATGTCGTTTTCTACCGATAATAATTATAAGTAGCATGGTCATGGATGCATATCTAAGTTTTTTTTTATTTACTGCACATTGTGTCTTATTTTTGATGATATGCTATCTCCTTTTTGATGGAGAATTACTTAAAGTGCTGAACAAACTCCACAGTGGCTGATAGCCACTTACCTACTACTTAGCTTCATGCTTAGAGCAGAACTTCTGCCAAAAATGAAAAGATAAAAGCAGTGCCTTAAAAAAGTATTCATAACCCTTGAAATTTTCCAGTTTTTGTCAAGTTACAACCAAAAACGTAAATGTATTTTATTGGGGTTTTATATTATAGGCCAACACAAAGTGGCAGGAAAATGATAATTGGTTTTTCAAATTTTTTACAAATAAATATTCAAAGTCAAAGTCAATACTTTGTAGAACCACCTTTTGCTGCAATTATAGCTGCAAGTCTTTTTGGGTATGTCTCTACCAGCTTTGTACATCTAGAGAGTAACATTTTTGCCCATTCTTCTTTGCAAAATAGCTCAAGCTCTGTCAGATTGAATGGAGAGCATCTGTGAACAGCAATTTTCAAGTCTTGGCACAGATTCTCAATTGGATTTAGATCTGGACTTTGACGGGGCCATTCTAACACATGCATATGCTTTGATCTAAACCATTCCATTGTAGATCTGGCTGTATCTTTATGGTCGTTGTCATGCTGGAAGGTGAACCTCCGCCCTAATCTCAAGTCTTTTGCAGACTCTAATGCCGCGTACACACGATCGGACTTTCCAGCAGACTTGGTCCGACGGTCTTTCCGTTGGACTTTCCGGCGGACTACCTGAACGGACGGACTTGCCTACACACGACCGGACTTTCCGTCAGGCTAGGTCCGCCCATCTTTCCGATGGACTTTCGCCGGAGTTACGGAGGACCTTCAGAATGAACGGACTTGCCCACACACGGACAAGTCCGTTCATTTTGAACGTGACCCGGGTACGACGGGACTAGAAAAGGAAGTGAATCTCGCCGCTTTTATCGGCGAGATTGACACCTTGCGAGCCCCGTCGCGGGGCATACCAGGCCCATAAGTCTGGTATGGATTTTAAAGGGAACCCCCAACACTGAAAAAACGGCGTGGGGTCCCCCCTAGAATCCATACCAGACCCCGATCCGAGCACGCAGCCGGCCGGTCAGGAAAGGGGGTGGGGATGAGTGAGCACACCCCCTGAACCGTACCAGGCCGCATGCCCTCAACATGGGGGGTGGGTGCTTTGGGGGAGGGGGCACCCTGCGGGGCCCCCCACCACAAAGCACCTTTTCCCCATGTTGATGAGGACAAGGGCCTCTTCCCGACAACCCTGGCTGTTGGTTGTCGGGGTCTGTGGTCTGGGGGCTTATCGGAATCCGGGAGTCCCCTTTAATAAGAGGGCCCCCAGATCCCAGCCCCCCACCCATCTTCGGGGGTCCCTCCGGTTTCTGTTCTCCCAGTGTGCAGTTGGTTCTTCTCCATTCTCTTTGGCCTCTTCTCCCGGTGTTATAGTTCTTCTGCCGGCTCCTCTGCTATCTTCATGCTGCTCTTTTGCCAGCGGAGGCCCAGACTTCTGGGCTTCTGGGCTTCTTCTCTTCTTCCCATGTTGACACAACGGTCTCTCCGGCTGGAATGCTCTCTGAGAGCCCCGATGTGACTTATATAGGCGGAGACCCCGCCCCCTTAAGCCGTCACAGTCCCTGGGCATGCTGGGACTGTGACGTTTTAGGGGGCGTGGTCAACATCATCCGCCCGCAGGGCGCCCCCTCCCCCAAAGCACCCAACCCCCATGTTGAGGGCATGCGGCCTGGTACGGTTCAGGAGGGGGGGGGGGCGCTCGCTCGTCCCCAACCCCTTTCCTGACCGGCCGGGCTGCATGCTCGGATCAGGGTCTGGTATGGATTCTAGGGGGGACCCCACGCTGTTTTTTTGGCATAGGGGGTCCCCTTTAAAATCCATATCAGACTTAAGGGCCTGGTATGCCCCGCGCTCGTCGCAATAGGAAAATGTGTTTTTCCTATTGCAGCGAGCACAAGATGCAATACCCTGCCCTTGCGTCGGACCAGCATACAAACGACCAAGATGAATGGGCTTTCCATCATGCTTCAAATCTACGTACGGCGGACTTTTGAGAAAAAAAGGTCCACCAGAGCCTACACATGATCGGATTGTGCGGCGGACTCTGGACCGCCGAACCAAGTATGCCGGAAAGTCCGCTCATGTGTACGCGGCGTTACAGGTTTTTTTCTTAGATCCATCTTTCCATCAACTCTGACCAGCTTCCCTGTTCCTGCTGAAGAAAAGCATCCCCACAATATGATGCTGCCAATGAAGATTTGCTGAAGACAGATCTTTAGATACCAAGATTTAAATGCATTGTTGAAATTCACAGTATTGATAATGCAATAGATATTTATTCTCAGTGAATCCAAGGGCAAATAAAGTCTCATCAGATGTTAACAGTCCAAACAACCCCCCTCCCCAAAAGAAAAAAAAAAAACTTCATAAACAAAAGTATAACTTGATATCTGGAACAGTCTGATACCTACCCCAATAAAAATGATATCACTGGCTACCACTTTGAACTCTTACCAGGGATTTAGATCACAAGAGTCTAATGCCCCGTGCACATGGTCGGATTTTCCGATGGAAAATGTCCGATCGGAGCGTGTTGTCGGAAATTCCGACCGTGTGTGGGCTCCATCGGACATTTTCCATCGGATTTTCCGACACACAAAGTTGGACAGCAGGAGATAAAATTTTCCGACAACAAAATCCGTTGTCGGAAATTCCGATCGTGTGTACACAAATCCGACGGACAAAGTGCCACGCATGCTCAGAATAAATAAAGAGATGAAAGCTATTGGCCACTGCCCCGTTTATAGTCCCGACGTACGTGTTTTACGTCACCGCGTTTAGAACGATCGGATTTTCCGACAACTTTGTGTGACCGTGTGTATGCAAGACAAGTTTGAGCCAACATCCGATGGAAAAAATCCTAGGATTTTGTTGTCGGAATGTCCGAACAAAGTCCGACCGTGTGTACGGGGCATAAGAGGCCAAACAGCACTTATAGATGAACCAGTGGACCAATGGTGATATATGCTTGCACATGGATTTGGAAGGTGAAGAGGCACACATTTTTATTATTTAAGAAGAATAATGGACACTTAATTTGTAATATATTGTACAGATTTAATCAGTATATATTCAAGTTGTGCACACTGTTCACACATGGTGGCATGTTTATTTATTATTATTTACATTCTAAGTATTCTTAGAGCTACCAGTTTGAGAATTAGTTTTCTTAGAAATGTTAGTTAATTTGATTATAAGGTACAGTAAAGGTGGCAGCAGGTGAAAAAATCAATACTTTGAGGGACACAACAATTTTTCCTGAGCACGTGTTGGTTTTATGTCATTAAACGTTTTTATTCACCAACACATATGGCCTAGTTTCCTAAAACTTATAGAAAATACACTGATGTATCATTTGTGAAAAGACAATCAAACTGTATCTTCATGGTATTTATCATGTGCCTCGATGCATGGTTAGTCATTAGCATAAATACAGTGAATTTACTAATATGTGTACTTTGGTTTGGAGTGTACAGATCAGTGTCCACATGGTTAACCACTTCAGCCCCAGAAGGATTTACCCCCTTCCTGCCCTTTTTTGCGATACGTCGCTGCGTCGCTTTAACTGACAATTGCGCGTTTGTGCAAAGTTGTACCCAAATAAAATTGACGTCCTTTTTTTCTCAGAAATAGAGCTCTCTTTTGGTGGTATTTGATCACCTCTGCAGTTTTTATTTTTTGCACTATAAACAAAAAAGGAGCGACAATTTTGAAAAAAAGCTACCGTATTTATCGGCGTATAACACGCACTTTTTTCCCCTTAAAATCAGGGGAAAGTTGCAGGTGCGTGTTATACGCCGATCCCCCTGCGATCCGAGCTGTCACTTGTTCAAAATCGCGGACCGCGATTTGAAAATGGCGCCGCTGGCGCCGAAGTACACAGAGCCGGTCCTCGGCTCTTTCCGGCGGCTCTCGTTTACTTTCGGTTTCACTCGTAGTCCGGAGCGGAGCTATCCGAGTAGGTTCGGATAGCTCTGCTCGGGACTACGAGTGGAGCCGAAAGTAAACGAGAGCCGCCGGAAAGAGCCGAGGACCGGCTCTGTGTACTTCGGCGCCGGCGGCGCCATTTTCAAATCGCGGTCCGCGATTTTGAAGATGTGACAGCAGGGACAGGGGATCCCAGGCTGCACTGGGGAAGGCTCCACTGGGGAAGGCTCCACTGGGGAAGGCTCCACTGGGGAAGGCTGCACTGGAGAAGGCTGCACTGACAAGGCTGCACTGGGGAAGGCTGCACTGACAAGGCTGCACTGACAAGGCTGCACTGACATGGCTGCACTGACAAGGCTCCACTGGGTAAAGCTGCACTGGGGAAGGCTGCACTGGGGAAGGCTGCACTGGGGAAGGCTGCACTGACAAGGCTGCACTGACATGGCTGCACTGACATGGCTGCACTGACAAGGCTGCACTGACAAGGCTGCACTGACATGGCTGCACTGACATGGCTGCACTGACAAGGCTGCACTGACAAGGCTGCACTGGGGAAGGCTGCACTGGGGAAGGCTGCACTGACAAGGCTGCACTGACAAGGCTGCACTGACAAGGCTGCAATGAAGGACATTTAAATGTAAGTTTTTTTCCCTTCAACTTCCCTCCTAAAAGTTTTTTTTCCTTAAAATTCCCTCCTAAATTGGGGTGCGTGTTATACGCCGGTGCGTGTTATACGCCGATAAATACGGTATATTTTTTACTTTTTGCTATAATAAATATCCCCAAAACATATATAAAAAAACTAATTTCTTCCACAGTTTAGGCAAATATGTATTCTTCTACATATTTTTGGTTAAAAAAAATTGCAATAAGCGTATAATGATTGGTTTACGCAAAATGTATCGCGTCTACAAAATAGGGGATAGATTTATGGCATTTTAATTCATTTTTTTTTATTAGTAATGGCGGCGATCTGCAATTTTTATCATGACTGCGACATTGCTGCAGATAGATCGGACACTTTTGACACTATTTTGGGACCATTGGCATTTATACAGCGATCAGTGCTATAAAAATGCACTGTTTACTGTGTAAATGTCACTGGCAGGGAAGGGGTTAAACACTAGGGGACGATCAAGGGGTTAACTGTGTTCCCTTAACTGTAGGGGGATGGGCTCACTAGAACATGACAGAGATCCCTTCTCCCAACCACTGGGAGCAGTAGATCCCTGTCATGTTGCTAGACAGAACAGGGAAATGGCTTGTTTACCCCGTTCTGCCCCTCTGTGCCATGATCGCGGGCCACCGGCGGACATCAAGTCCGTGGGATTTTATATGTGCATGCAGGTGCGTGTATGCAGCCCTAAACAAATTCAATGTGTATTCTGTGCCACTCATCTGTACACACAGACCTGTGCCATTAGGACGAGCAGACGTGTTCCTGAAGCCACTGAATCTTTATAGATTTCAATGGACTGCCTGCACCCAGCACCATGAGTAGAGATGGGCCAAACAATCCCCTGTTCAGTTCGCAGCAGAACTCCTGAACAGGGAAAAAGTTCTGACCCGAACGTCAAACCCCATTGAAGTCTGTGGGGGCTGAACAGGAAAAATCAAAAGTGCGCATTTTGAAGGCTTATATGCAAGTAATTGGCCATAAAAGAGGTATGGGGGCTGGGTAATGCCCTGGGGGACATCAGTATCAATGCAAATTTTTTTTGTAAAACAATCGTTTTTAAAGGAGCAGTGGTTTTAATGATGCCTAACGCGCTACAATAAAAATGAAAAAGTCCTTTTAAATATAGTGCCCAGATTTAAATTGATTTGCGGTTGCAATTGCAGGCACCCGGCTATTTAAAAAAATAAAGAAAAAAACAGCGTGCCCCACCCCCCAGTCCATATACATTTTAAGGGGAACCCTACACCAAAATTAAAAAAAATGGCGTCCCCCCCAAAAATCCATACCAGACCGTTATCCATTGACATGGACATTCATTGTACTGTTCATTTAAGCACAAGAGAATTCATTTTGTTCTCACTGTTGAAATGTGTTCTGTAACCTTCACCTAATACACAGACACATCTCCTACTAAACGCTCTCTACTCCCCCCTCCCTTTTCAAGGTTTTACTTTTGCAATTGTTCTATTCGCTAGTTTTTAATAATATATTTCTATTTGTTAGCTTTTAATAACATATTGCTATTTGTTAGTTTTTAATAACATCTCACATCACCCCTTTCTTATCTATGTATAAAATAACATGTAATAATACATTTTTCACTGAACGGACATTTTAAACACAGTGATTGAGTCCTGTGAATCTGTTCCTGCAGCTGCAGTATTAACTTTGTTTTAGAGTCCCAATCAGAAATCAGTCATATCACCATGCATGCAGCCTGGCAGGTCAGGAAAGGGAGGGAACAAGCGAGCACCCCCCATACCAGGCCACATGCCCTCAACATGGGAGGGTTCTTTGGGGCAGGGGGCTGACCCAGCACACACCAATCTGTGACATCACAAGGTGGGTGGTACCACCAGGTGATGTCGCCAGATGGCCCTGCACTTACCTACATAAGAACTGTCAAATGGCAAGCCAGTCATTTGGCGGTTTGGCTTCATGGCATGCAGAGCAATAATTTTTTTGTTCTTTGTCAGGTCCGGTGGTGCGGCGGCATCGTGATTGACAATGAATCTACATCGGGAGACTCTGTTTTTTTACTTTTTTCATTTTTATTTTTTTCCAAAAAAAGGTTTTATTGGAAGTAAGAGGGAACAAGCACATAAAATGTATTACAGAAACATACATTACAAGATATATGGTGTGCAACATGTTTCATTAACATTTGTAACTCTATAACAATAAACATCTTGGTGTGACCTAGTAATGAGATGCAGAAGATGTGTCATGGACGCACTGCTCATAGTTCTGCAACAGGTCCCAGGCGCACAGGTTCACAGAGGCGAACTCCGGCTAACAGGCATCCAGCGGTGAACAGACATATGCTAATGCGCATGCATGTGTGTAGATCGCAGAGATCGCGTGCGCGCACACAGTGACGTTGCCTTGGCGCCCAGTGGCATTTAAAAGGTTTCCAGCTGCATTAGTCCTTTGCTGTTTGAGCTGCAGCTTTACCCTGTGACCTGATCCTGAACCTGCATCTGATGCAATACTGACCTGGCTTTCTGACCTCTCTGCTGTCTCGAGTCCTGACCCTTGGCTTCCTTAACCTTGCTCTGACAACCTGTCTGCCTGATCCTCCGTTAATAACCCAGCCTGAACTCTGACCATTCCTTGGCTACTGTTTCTGCCTGACTGATCTGCTGTGTATTACCTGGCTAGTCTGACCTTGCTCCTGCCTGCTGTCTTGCATCTTTGTGCCTCTGCATCCACTGTCCCTTAGCACACCTGCATCGGCTGACCTGCATCCACAGCACCCAAGCCAGTTCCCTGTCTCTGCCAGCTATCATTATCTCCAGCCAAGAGAACTCTGCAGGCACTCATACCTCACTGTGCTCCTATGGACACTGTCCCAACTCTAGTGACTCTGGAGCCAGGGCTGTACGAGAGGTCTCCCTCTGCACATCAGGCTCACCTCCAAGGTACGTGTCAGGATGGAGCTTATTACAAATATGTCAGGAGCTTGTTGAATTCCAGGAGCTCTGAGTGCTGAAGAAGAAACATGGGAGTGGGGTATCTAGGGGATCAATGTTACCCCGGGTATGTGTCCTGGAGATTTTTTAAAGTCCTTAATGGACTAAGGTATATTGTTTAAGTATCGGCTTAGTGGTTATTATCCAAATTGTCTGGGCGTATGTATTAAGCTCATGGGGTAAGTTGTTAGTTATGGCAGGAAAGTTATCGTGTAGAGTTTATTTTTGTCCAACTAGGTTGGGGTGTCTTGGCAGGGATTGGTTTGATGTAAAGAGTGTACATTTAATTAGGGTGGTGGGTTTCTGTATGACAAAGTGGGTGGGTTTCTGTATGACAAAGAGTTAGGCTGGGTTTCGTAGGGGAGGGATAGAAGGGTGAAGGTGTTGTTAGAGAAGGGAAGAAACAAAAAAAAGAGGGGGGTTAGCAATAAAAAGGGTGGAGAAGGGTGGAATGACTGTAGGGGAGTGGGCAAGGGGTATGGAGGGGGTGGATGTCCATCTATCTCTCCCTGCGTTGGTAAGGTGAATGGATTGCTGAGTGTTTAAAGTTTTGATTTGTTAGGAGAAGGTCGTTCTGACAATAGGTATATTTGACATTCATTGTTAGTTTTGGAACTGATCCTGGGGTGTTCTAGGTTAAGGTATTAGGGTGAAGGCAGCCGGGTGGACTGTTAGCAGTGGTAAGGTCTTGATATTCTTCTGGTGTCTGGAAGTACGTCCAGCAGGCCCATTTAGTTCAGAATTTAGTGGGTGTTTATCGTGTGCAATGCTAATGAGGCGTTCCATTTCTGCTATCTTGGCAATTCATTCTTTGATTTAAGGTATATGTGGGGTACCCCAGTGGACTGGTATGCATTGCTTATCAGCATTTATCATGTGCTTTGCTAGGTATTTAAAATAGTTTCTATGTGACAAGGTGAAGTGGTGTAGCAGGAATTGTGCCAGGGAGAAATCAAGCGTGTATGTGGTTAACTTAGCGATGAGACAGTGTACCTCGGACCAGATGGCTTGAATGGTAGGGCAGCTCCACCATACATGTAGGAGAGTCCCTTTTTTTCGAGTTGACATCTCCAACATGTATCTGGGAGGTCCAGACAGAATTTATGTATAAGGGTTGGGTTGCGGTACCATCGGGCTTGGATTTTGTATCCATTCTCTCGTGTGGATACATTTACAGATCCCTTGTGTATGTTCAGATAGATTAGTTCCCAGTCTTCTGGTGATAGAGATAACGAGAGGTCATTTTTCCAAGTTATGAAAGCCCGTCCTGTATTGGAAGGGATGTTTGAGAATAAGAGAGAATGCATTGTGGAGTCTAAGTGGCGTTGGGGTGTTTGCATTATACATAAGGTTTTGAAATGCGAGAAGGGTCTGGAAACCTTGAATTTCCTATCCAGGGTGCTGATATAGTGCAAAAAATGATGTGCTACTATACTTCTGTGCGGCCAGGTATCCTTTAAGAAATTGCTGTACATTCCAGGGGGAAGTCAGGGTTGAGGCCAAGAGAGGTAAGAGGGCCTGGAATGGGAGATAAGGAGGTTGATTTGCAGGTTTTGTAGAAGCATCTAAGAGTTGGGCCAATTAAGGGTTGGGTGCGGATTTCAGTTGAAATGTGTTTTGGGAGCATCAAGGGTACTGCGTGTAGGGGGGATAAGATAAAGGAGGCCTCGAGGTTGACCCAGTCTTTGAGTTTGTCATGGATATTCCAATACAGAATTCAGAACATATCACAGGCCCGATAATAGTTTCTGAGATCTGATAGGCCTAACCCTCCTTTTTGCTTAGGTAAAGAGAGATGTGAGTAATATATGCAAAATAATTCTGCGCTGCTCAAGAGAGACAAAAAAGCAGCTAACACAACCAACAAAGTATATATGGAAAGAAACGACAAAAAGTGTAGCGCTAAACCATATTATAAATGACAGTAGATTGGTAGGTATGCAGTGAAGGAGATTGCCTATGCAAAGACCTATTCATAGGTAGGAAGTCCTGATATAGATGTTATGACTAGAGAATAACAGTGGTTAGTCCTTATGTAGACATATTATAAACAGGTAATTCCAGTGTCCCTTTGTCTTCAAATTCAGCAAGACAGGGATCCACCCACGGAACACCTCATCCCTCCTAGGATCCAGAGAACCATCTACATTCTTGGGACTCCCCACACCTTCCAGGACCCGGGTGCCACTTGGAGGAATCCAGCAATCCGTGAGATCACAGACATCCACAGCCACTTACCACCCAAGCCTTATCTGACCCAATTCGGCGTATGCCCTGTCGGGTCCACCACATCTGGTAAGCCTTTTCTTCTCCCGGTGGTAGAGAGATGTGAGTAGCTAGTTCTTGGTCTTCGTTTACCCCAAAGGAACTTAGTACATAAGCTTTTGTAGGTTCAGAAAAAGGCAATGGGGATGTGGATTGGGGTTTCTTGTAAAATGTGTAGGAGGCGAGGCAGAGCATTCAATTTTAGGATGGCTGCTCTACCGAACCAAGAGAAGGTGGGTTTGTTCCATCGTTTGAGATCATTGGTAAGACTATGTAGGATGGGTAAATAGTTTTTGTGGTATATCTTTTTAAGAGATCTAGGGAGTTGGATGCCTAGGTAGGTTATTGTGTCCTCTTTCCATTGAAAGGGGAAGTTCCCCTGACATTGAGTGACAGTTTGGTTAGGGAGAGATATGTTCAGGATGTAAGACTTGGAGAAGTTTATCTTGAGAATGGAGATTTGCCTGAATTATCGATATTCTGATAGAAGGTTTGGAAGTGAAATATGTGGTTCTGTAAGAAAGAGAATGATGTCAGCCAGTTTGTGTTATTTGTTAGGGGTATGTATGCCTCTAATGTCTGGGTTATTTCTGAGGCTATGTAGGAATGGTTCCAAGGTAAGTACGAATAGTAAGGTCGAAAGGGGACAACCCTGCCTCATTTTAATTATGGATGGAGAAGGCATTTGACAGGAGGCCATTAACTTAGACCCTGGCCATTGGGTTAGAGTAGAGAGCCATTATAAAGTCTAATAGGCGGCAGCCTAGGCCCATGGTTTTGAGAACTGCTTCCATATAGTCCCAGGACACCTTGTCAAATGCCTTCTCCATGTACAGGGATAAGAAAAAGCCTGCTTAGTTGGAGGTGGTCAGGAGATGGTGTAGGTTTATTGTTTTGATTGTGTTGTCCCTGGCTTCCCTGCCAGGGACAAAGCCCACTTGGTCTCGGGCTATAATTGAGTGGAGAAAAGGAAGCAAACGATTAGCTAAGATTTTTGCAAAAATTTTGATGTCTACATTTAGTAGGGAGATTGGTCTACAACTTGCTGTGTAAATGGGGTCTTTTCCTTCTTTGGGGATCACAGAGATGTGTGCTTCTAACAAGCCTGGTGTGAGTGGGTTATCGGCAGAGATTGAATTGAATGCTTTGAGAAAGGGGGAAGATAGTATACCTGAGAAGGTTTTGTAGTAAGCAGCTGATAGGCCATCTGGGCCAGGACTTTTCCCCAGTTTCAGATGTTTGAGCACTAGGTTTATTGGAAGGTCTAGTTTGTCTGTGGTATCTGAAGTGAGGGATTTAGGACAATGTTTCTCTAGGAAGTTCTGTTTTTAACGTGTTATCCAATGAGGTGTTTAGTTGGTGGACTGAGCTTGTGCTAATAGGTGGCTACTTTTGTTACTGTATTCATAAAAGAGCTTCTGAGACAGGGTGTATTTTCTCCTCATCTTTTGTCCGAGTTCCTCAAGAAGGAGTGTCAGGGACGTACTGCATGCTCCAGAAGGCGTGCGCCTATGCGCACACGCGAATCATGTACTTCACGCACGAATGTGCGCATGTGCGCACATTAGTGCCCAAAGGCCCAAAGGCCCAAGGGCCTATAAAAGACGCTCCAGGAATGCTGCCCCTTATGGTTTGATCTGCTTCTGTTCCCTGTGTTCCTGATTCTGTGCCTGTATCCTGTTCCTGTGTTTGACCCGGCTTCCTGACCTTGCTTCTGTCTCCAGTCCTGACATCGGCTTGTTTGACCCTGCTTTAGTTACCTGCCTGATTGCCTGTTGCCAAGACCCAGCCTGGATTCTGACTACTCTCTGCCTGCTGTTTATGCTGTTTACCCTGATGTGTATGACCCGGCTAATCTGACTCCGCTTTTGTCTGCAAACCTGCCCCTGCTGACCCACATCCGCTGCTCTGCAAATCTGCACTTGCTGACCTGCATCCATTGCTCTGCACTTGCTGACCTGCATCCGCTGTTCTGCAAACCCACACCTGCTGATTTGCATCCGCTGCTCCTGCTGGCCTGCATCCGCTGCTTCCAGTACCAGCTGTTCCAGCTTCCACTTGGCTACACTACTCCAAGCAGAGAGGACCAAACAGGCACCCTTACCTCACCGTGCTCTTACAACCACTGTCCCCACTCCAGTGGTCTCTGAGCCGGGGTCGTACGGGAGGTCTCCCTCTGCACGTCAGGTTCACACCTAAGGTATGTTACAGTATCAAACCGCCATGCCTGAGCCTGCAGGAGGCATCTTGCCTATGGATAATGTCTATCAACACCTCACAGCCCTCACCCAGGTCGTGAAGTCTCTGAAGGGCAGCCACGTCCAAGTGAATAAGCAGACACAAACCCAGGCCATCTCTGCAAACCCACATTCGATCTCAAATTCCTCCTTTGGAATGATACCACCTCCTGAGCCTAGGATGCCTGTTCCTGAGAAGTTCTCTGGGAATCTAAGCGAATTCCGGGCGTTTCGCAACGCATGTGAATTGTACTTTTCGTTGCTACCTCGGACTTTCTCATCTGAAGTCACCAAGGTGGGCTTTGTTATCGCTCTTCTGCAGGGGGAGCCTCAGGCTTGGGCCCACCATCTACTTGAAGTCCGCCTTGTAGTTCTGGACTCTCTGCCATCCTTCCTTGATGCCATGGCTCGACTCTATGACGACTCTCAGTGGACTTACATCGACGAAGCTGCCCTCCATGCGCTCCAGCAAGGCTGCCAAACGGTTGTTGTGACCTATATGACTGATTTCAGATGCTGGAGCACAAATACCAAGTGGAACAAGGCCGCACTTCGGCACCAGTTCCATTTCGGTCTTTCTGAAAGTTTGAAGGATGAGCTAGCCTGATGTTCCTGATGCTCTAGAGGCTTTAATTACTGGACGGATGAAGCATTCCCTGGGCAGCAGAATTACCTATGCCTGTATTGTGGAGAAGCCCGTCATTATGTCTCTTCCTGTCCTGTTAAGCTGCACAAGGTCCTGGCTACCTCTTTTCCCAACTACTCCCCTCCCTCTACCAATGCCACTCATCTGGCCCTATCTATCTCGTTCCAATTGCCAGGAAGGACAATACCAGTTACTGCAATAATCGACTCAGGACCATGAAGTTGTTTTATCAATTTAGACTTTGCAGCACAACATATCCTACTCCAACCCAAGGCTCGGGGACTCTCCATCTTCCAGGATGGATCTCGCATTAAGTCCAGAGTAGTGACCCAGGAAACCCCTCCTTTGCCTGTAATCACCTCTATGGATCATAATAAACTATTATGCTTGGATGCTATTGCATCTCCCCTGTTTCCAGTCATCTTGGGCCTACCCAGGCTTCAGGCACACAATCCACAGATTGATTGGGTAACCGGAAGTATTAAGTTCCAGTCACCTTACTGCCTGCATCACTGCATGCCTTCATGTCCCAGCATCTCTGGTCCCCTGTTATGCCTGGAACCAGATCCAGAGATACGCGCCTCTGTGCCCAAACAATGCTATGAGTTCTTGGACGTCTTCAGAAAATGAGGGGCTGAAGTCCTCCCGCCTCATCGTCCATACGACTGTCCAATCGAGCTCCTTCCCGATGCTGAAATTCCCCCTATTGATCTTCCCCTTATCTGAGAGGGAACTTGGGGTACTGAAAGAGTACATCAATGAGAACCTCAAGAGGGGATTCATCCATCCTTCCACTCCTCCAGCAGGGGCAGGAATGTTTTTTGTGGAGAAAAAGGACCATTCTCTTCGGCCCTGTGTGGACTACCGGGAATTAAATAAAATTACGGTCAAGAGCCGGTACCCTCTGCCCCTGGTAACTGAAGTTTTTTTAAAGATTTAGGACTTCCTCTGTGTTTACCAAGTTAGACCTGCAGGGGGCGTACAACCTGTTCTGCATCTGTGCAGGGGATGAATGGAAGACTGCTTTTCGGACCAGGTTCGGCCATTACGAATATCTAGTAATGCCTTTTGGACTATGTAACGCCCCTGCCACCTTTCAGCATCTAGTCAGTGACATTTTCAGAGACTGGACATTTATGTAGTTGTTTATCTAGATGATATTTTGACTTTTTCCACTTCTCTTGAGCAGCATCGGGAACACGTCAAGAACATACTCTGTCATCTCCGCCAACATGGACTGTACGCAAAACCAGAAAAGTGCGAATTCGAGCGACAGAGTATCCAGTTCCTTGGCCTAGTGATCTCAACAGAGGGATTCAAGATGGACCCACAGAAGGTTTCAGCCATTCTGGATTGGCCTGCACCTTCAGACAAGAAGGGGGTGCGGTGCTTTGTTGGCTTTGCTAACTTTTATCGGAGGTATTCTCCGCTATTATTTCCCCAATTACACAGCTGACCAAGAAAAATGTCCAGTTCCATTGGATTCCCGAGGCCAGGGTCTCTAGGACTTGATGCACCCAATAGCCTTCTACTCCCATAAGCTCACCCCATCCGAGAAGAACTATGACATTGGGGACCAGGAGCTTCTGGCCATTAAATCTGCCCTGGAGGAGTGGAGGTACCTGTTGGAGGGAGCAGCGCACCCTATACTCATTTACATAGACCACAAAAACCTGGAGTATCTGAGAGCTGTCAAACATCTGAAACCACGCCAGGCAAGATGGTCATTATTTTTCTTTAGGTTTTCGTTCCATATAACTTACCTGCCAGCCTCCAAAAATACCAAACCAGACGCCCTTTCCCGCATGTTTGATGATCCAAAAGAAGTGTCAGCTCCAGATACCATTGTATCAGAAGGTAACTTTTTACTTTTGCAAACTAGTCTAATGTCTGGCTTGAAGCAAGCTTCTACAGGTGTGTCTGGTCCTCCCGGAGTTACTCTGTAACCCAAGGATGGGTTACTTTGGAAAGATAACAAAATCTTTGTGCCTGAAGAGGTTCGAGTCACAGTGTTAAACTTGTGCCATGATCATCCCCTGGCTGGCCATTTTGGAATGCATAAAACTCTGGAACTGGTTCAACGCACGTTTTGGTGGCCGGATCTTGAAAGAAATTGCAAGGAATATATAAGTTCATGTGCCACCTGTATCCGTAGCAAGACCACCAGAAGCAAGGCCCTTACCAGTCCCTGACTGTCCCTGGAAAATGATTGCTATGGATTTCATAGTGGAACTTCTCTGGTCAAAAGGTTGCTCAGCCACTTTTGAAGTGGTTGACCGTTTATCTAAAATGGCCCACTTAGTGCCTCTGAAGAGCACGCCCTCTGCCATGGAAACTGTCCAGGTCTTCATTAAGGAGGTAGTAAGGCTACATGAGGTCCCTGCTAACATTGTTTCAGATAGAGGAGTGTAGTTCACCTCTGGCTTCTGGAAGGCTTTGTGTAAGGTCCTGAAAATTGAACTGTCCACGTCCTCGGTCTATCACCCCCACACTAATGGACAAACCGAGAGGATGAATCAAAAGCTTGAACAATACCTCCAATGCTTCACCACCTTTGTTCAAGACGACTGGGTAGCATTACTACCAATGGCAGAATTTGCCTTCAATAATGCTTGTCATTCAGCTACAGGTCTGTCTCCGTTTTTCGCCAACTACGGGTTCCACCCAACCTTCCTACCTGATCTCATCCTTGATTCATCAGTCCCGGCGGTTCAGAGTACCATTGATTTCCTGAACCGTAACAGCAAGATATTGCAGAAAGCCATAACCAGGGCACAAGCAGCCAGTAAAAGGATGCTTGACAGAAAGAGTAGAGGGGAATTATGCCTGCAACAGGGCGACCAAGTATGGTTATCTACCACCAACCTTAAAGTGACTTGCCCCGCAAGGAAACTGGCACCCAAATTCATCGGTCCCTTCCCAGTAAAATGAAAATTAAATGAGGTCTCCTATGAACTTGCCTTACCAGAGTCATTAAAAATCCACCCGGTATTTCATGTTTCGTTGTTGAAACATGCAGTGCCCGATCCCTTCCCTGACAGGGGATCGGGACCTCCTGAACCTGTGATCATTGATGGAGATGAGGAGTTTGAGGTGGAGGCCATCTTGGACTGCCGAAGAAGAGGGAACCAGCTTCAACCAGCTTCAATTCCTGATCAAGTGGAAGGGCTACGGTCTGGAGGAGAACTCCTGGGAACCCCAACAGAACCTTCATGCCCAAAAATTAATTCAGGCCTTTTTTCGCAGTCACCCCCAGAAAAGAGTTCTCTTGGGCACCCGGATACTGCCCGCTCCAGAAGGCGTGCGCCTATGCGCACACGCGAATCACATACTTTGCGCACAAATGTGCACATGCGCACATGGGAGATGCGCTTTGACGCCCAACGGCCTATAAAAGATGCTCCAGGAATGCGCCCTTTGCGGTTTGATCTGCTTCTGTTCCATGTGTTCCTGATTCTGTGCCTGTATCCTGTTCCTGTGTTTGACCCAGCTTCCTGACCTTGCTTCTGTCTCCAGTAATGACCTCAGCTTGTTTGACCCTGCTTAAGTTACCTACCTAATTGCCTGTTGCCAAGACCCAACCTGGATTCTGACTACTCTCTGCCTGCTATTTATGCTGTTTATCCTGATGTGTATGACCCAGCTAGTCTGACTCTGCTTCTGTCTGCAAACCTACACCTGCTGACCTGCATCTGCTGCTCTGCAAACCTGCACTTGCTGACCTGCATCCGCTGCTCTACACTTGCTGACCTGCATCCGCTGTTCTGCAAACCCACACCTGCTGATTGACCTGCATCCGCTGCTTCCAGTACCAGCTGTTCCAGCTTCCACTTGGCTATGCTACTCCAAGCAGAGCGGACCAAACAGGCACCCTTACCTCACCGTGCTCTTACCACCACTGTCCCCACTCCAGTGGTCTCAGAGCTGGGATTGTATGGGAGGTCTCCCTCCGTGCATTAGACTCACACCTAAGGTACGTTACAAGGAGTTTGCGGGCTCAATGAGTTCTTGGTGGGTGTGTTGGGCTAGGTCAAGTTTATGTGCCCTCTCCAGTGTTTGTATTTTGGCCTAGGAGGTCATTCATTTGTTTCTGTTTTTTATGTTTTAATGCAGAAGCAAGAGTTATGAGTCATTGTCATATCATGCATTTATGCACTTCCCATTGAGTGAGGGTTGAAGTGTCAGGGGTGTCATTATCTTGGAAATAATTGTTAGTATTGGTGCCGAGTTTACAGACTCTTTTTTTGTCAGTCAGTAAGTTGGAGTCAAGTCACCAAATTTTTTAGGTGTGGTGATGTTCTGGGAAAGTTAGGTTAATGCCCTGTATACACGATCGGACATTGATCGGACAAAATTTTTCTGACGGATGTTGGCTCAAACTTGTCTTGCATACACATGATCGCACAAAGTTGACGGAAAATCTGATCTTTCTGAACGCTGTGATGTAAAACACGTACGTCGGGACTATAAACGTGGCGGTAGCCAATAGCTTTAATCTCTTAATTTATTCTGAGCATGTGTGGCACTTTGTGCATCGGATTTGTGTACACACAATCAGAATTTAACTGATCGGATTTTGTTGGCGGAAAATTTTATAGCCTGCTCTCAAACTTTGTGTGTTGGAAATTCCGATGGAAAAAGTCCGATGGAGCCCACACACGATCGGAATTTCCGACAAGACAATCTGATTGCACTTTTTCCGTCCGAAAATCTGACCGTGTGTACAGGGCATTAGAGTGACTGGGTGATATTCCCGCTTAGCTGAGTTCCCTGATCTCTGGGTGATCGGGACCTGGTGGCAGAAGTGCTGTGGTGTGTTCTCCCCATCATTTCATAAGTGTTGCCTCCGTTAGAGAAAGTGCAGGACTTCAGGGCATCGGAGCTTTGAAGTTAAGTGGCCATCTCGGTCCAGGACCAGACCACGCCCCTACTTTTTATAGTAGGCCATACTCATTCACATAGGGGAGCAGGATCTGGGGGTCCCCTTGTTAAAGGGGGCTTACCGATTCTGATAAGCCTGCAGACCCCCACAATCACAGCCCAGGTTTGTGAGGAAGAGACCCTTGTCCCCATCAACATGGGGACAAGGTGTTTAGGGGTGGGGGGCAAAGTACCCCCCATGTTAAGGGCATAAGGCCTGGTATGGCTGCATGTTCAGATCAGCGTCTGGTATGGACTGGGGGGACCCCAAGCCATTTTTTTTTTACTTTTTCTTTACTGCGAATTTTTTTTTATTTAGCTGTCAGCGGGGAAGCCCATTGACAGCTGATGACTCATCCGTTGTTAAGGATGCTGCGGCCAGCTCCCCGGCCCTGCTCCTTAGCAACAATCTTTTACTGCACCCTGATTGGGCAAAGCTTTGTTCATTATGCATTGCAGGGCGTTCGGCACGGCAAATACCCACCAAATACCCTGCAAATTCGGGTGTTATTCGAACAATGTTCAGCCCAAACTGATGCTCGCACAGAACCGTTTACCCAACACTATCCATGAAATTAGAGATAATGCAAAAGCTGGCTCATTCACACTATATTCATGGGCATCATCACCAATGTGGATGAGGTCAAAAAAGTAAGTGCATAATATCTTCTTTTATATGATTTGTGTAGCCCTCTTTTGGGAGGGTTATGACAAATGGCCTACCCCAAGCCTGTAAGCAAGTAAGAGAATCAGAACTGTTGCTAAGTGGAAAAGTGGGTTTTATATTAAAGTCAGCAGTGCTTTCACCCAAGAGCAGGACATCTGTGAACAGAGGGATTCACTTCCTGGGGAATCAACCAGTAATCTAATTAAAGTAATTAGGAGCAAAGCAACTGATACTACCATTATACAACCTTAACCATAAATATTTAGCTGTAGACCAGTATGGAAATAATACAAGCTATATTTAAGAAAAGATGAATAGGTATAGTACATACATCTAATGTACAAACGGGTATTATCAGCAAAGGGCCCAACAAGAGTCATGGTTGAACTGTGCACATATAGCCAGGTATATAGTTATTAATAAAGATACAGTATCTTCAGATGAATGTTGCAGCAAAGTTTAGTTGCAAGGGCCCCTGAGGATGATCATAATGTGGCATCTTTTTTGGTGTCAAAGATCTAAAAACAAGATCAGCGATGATGGGGAGATCCTCCAACCCTTGTTTAACCAGTTTGGAATGCAACTTCTCACCGATAGAAGTGGTGTGTGGTGTGGCACTGGAATTCTAACCATCTACACTGTGTCTTAGTCCCTAGTAGCTTGTCAGGCAACCGGATCTCTACCTACAAAGTGGCTGTCAGATGCCTAACCTGTTTCTAGCCTTTGCTGGTTATTGAGCCCTTAGCTAAAACTAGTTAGAATCCCAGACCAGAACGGGCAGGGTTAACTAAAATAAAAGGAGCTGCATATAAACTCTACTGCTATAAACAGGTTCACCTACTAATATACTGGAAAGTGACAACTACACACATACAGTAGCACTGACCTAGCTATCTGGCACTGTGCATGTGAGATAATAACAATAGGACAGAGATTTGTCTGTCAATAGGATTGAGATAAAGAAGTTATGGGCAGATAAAAGTCTCCACTTCGTGCCTGGATAAAATACAGCAGCATCCCCTGTTTGTGGACATGTGGTTTCCCAAAATCCCTCTATCTACTTATTTCTTTTGTGGTTTTTAGCCCAGGATCCCAGAGACAGCAAGTGCATACATAATTATTTGTGTAATAATAAGAGCACAGTTATTCATTCACAAGTACAGACAGTGGAGGGCAACAGATTCCTACATGCTTTTACTTAACCGGTTCCTGACCGGCTCCTGTACTTATACGTCAGCAGAATGGCACGGCTGCGCAAAGTAACGCACCCATACGTTACTTTAAATTTTCCGCCGTGTGCGCACGCGCATCTGCCGCGATCTCCGTGAGTCGGGTCCCATGGACTCGATCGCCGCGGGCATGCCCGCGATCGCCTCACGGAGAGGATGAACGGGGAGATGCCGTTGTAAACTGATAGTAAGAAGATCCTCTCTGCTGAATGTCTAAAACGTCCCTCATCAGGGAGGACGTTTGGAGCATTTTAATTGAACTATTAATAGGTGACCTGTGTAAGTTCACCTTACAGATTTTTCTGTAAAGGTGAATTACACTTTAAAGCTTGTAGGAGGAGTTTTCATTATCCCCTGATCCTCTCTCTGGACAGTGCTGTTTGATCCTGTGCTGATCACATACACTCTCCCAAGAAAAAAATAAACTCTCTAGCAATATACACCAAACTGAGCATGTGCAGCCTGACTCCTAATGCTGTGTTCTATCACAAGATGGGTTGGAGTCAGTTGAAGAAGAGGAGGATCAGAGAAGACAGGATCACACAGCCTTTATAAACAATGCAGAGGATTAACCCCTTAGGTCCCACAGTGAGTATAACAAGCATGCTTTACTGCATATACAGACTGATTTTACTGTTTTGGATTTAGTAACACTTTAAGTATCGCCCTATATATACAGGGTCGCTTGTAGTACTATATAGTCACAGACTCGAGACAAGCATGATGTAAATAAGTATCAGAAAAGTGTCAGAACGGCTTATCTCTATGACAGGAATTGCTGTGATTTAATGCCATGGTAGGGTTATCATGATATGGTTCATTAAAGAAGAGCTTATGAGAGATTGAGTTTAGACTTTGATGGTAGGAACAGGTGTTTATCCAGCTGAGGCTTATTAGTAAACCCAGCCCTAACCATTGGCATGTAAAAAGATTGTTTCTAACTGCTACAAAAAAAGAGCTTTCCTGGTTTTGTTTAGATGGAAGTGGAATAAGTAATGAAATGTCTCTCCCAGCTATTTACTACCATTACTATCTTTCCTACACACCTTTACCTTAGTACACCAATTATTTCTCACAATTTTGCATTACCATGATTCTCTGTTGACATTTTCTATATTAGTTTTCAGACAAATTGAATAATGAAGTTAGTTGTCATGGAATTTTGCACTCTCTCAATCAGCGTTGACAATGTTTTAATCCTTATACTGCTAGCATTAGTAAATAGCTAGGAAAGTATATCATATTTACTTGTTTTAAACTTTTTTTTTTACATTTCCTTAGTTACTTTCTAGTTTCCAGGCCTGGGCAAATGATGTTATACACCTCAGGAGTCTTCAGGAGTGGCTTTCTCAGCTAAGCACACCATTTTCTGCTTGCATGCCTGAGCTAAGTGCAAATGGATTCTATGAAAGAATCATCTGCCCTGATAATAATAGGGAATGTTTTCAAAATGATTTCATAGTACAGTAAAGCCTGGAGAAATGGGTGGGTTTGCTTTGAAATAAAAAAAAAAATAATTAAATAGCTTTTTCAGTTTGTGGTGCTCAGATGCAGTGTAGTTCCATTTTAAAGTAAACTCTAATTGAATGCAGCCAACTTGCTAAGGAAGTGTGCATTATAAACAATTGCCACTTAAAAAGCTAAAATACAGGTTTCATCTTTATTCATCCTTTGTTGCATTACAGTAGAGATCAGTGAACTGGGCACAGTTTGTTTCACTTGCACATTTGACAAAGTTCACAAATTCCAAACATAGCTCCAAACTTCATTAAAGGATAAGTTCACCTATCTGAACATGTTACATGTTACAGTCATATTTAGATCTTCTCCCCATACTCACTGCCACTATTTAAAGGGAGAGCAGATGTTTGGGGCTCTGCCTACATGGCCACATCATTTATTCACAGATTCCTGTTAATCAATGAACTACAAGTACTGACAACCTTACTGGCTGTCGGCTTGTAGTTCTCAATGAATTACCACAGCACTGTTGAGCTCTGTGGTAGTTCACGGATTCTTCCTGTCAGTGTACAACTGTCTGCCTGTATGATGTAAGGGCAGACAGCTTACAGTGACAGTCTGCAGGAGACCTGCATGGTATCAGTGATCTGCTGATTGCTAGTGCAATGCTTTCCAGGCTCCTAAAAGAAAGAATAGTAAATGCACATTTTTTTACCTGCAAAAAAAATGTGCATTTATTATTTTTTGTTAAAAGGTGAACTTACACTATATTGCAAAAAGTATTGGTATACCTGCCTTTACATGCACATGAACTTTAATGGCATCCCAGTCTTATGCCGTGTACACACGATCGCACATTCCGACAACAAAATCCACGTTTTTTTTCCGACGGATGTTGGCTCAAACTTGTCTTGCATACACACGGTCACACAAATCTTGTCGGAAATTTTGAACGTCAAGAATGCGGTGACATACAACACGTACAACGGCATTAAAAAAGAGAAGTTCAATACCAAGTGCGCCACCCTTTGGGCTCCTTCTGCTTATGTCCTGTTAGTAGAAGTTTGGTGAGAGACGATTCACGCTTTTCAGCCTCGTGCTTTTCAGATCGTTACTGTTCTTCAGTTTGTGTTTGTGGGTTCGTATCTGGTTTTCAGTGCGTGTAGTCATTTTGCATTTGTTTTTCAGTGCGTATTTTATAATACATATTTGATTCTCAGTGCGTTCTTGTCCACTTGTTTCTGATTTTCAGCTCGCTCTTCTCAGGCCTTTCTGTTTTTCAGTGCTTTCTGACCAGCCGACTGTTTTGAAGCCATGAGGACGCTCACCCCGGACCAGAGGTTTTTTAACTACCGGCTGGCCAGAGCCAGAAGAATGGTGGTGAACACTTTCGGAATAATGGCCAGCCAGTTCCGCCTATTCCTTACGGCAATCAACATGGTGGAATATAAACGTAACCATATAATGCTTGCATGCTGCGTTCTCTACAACTATTTAAGGAGAAATTCAATGAACTATGCTACCTCAGTTGGGCCTGAGGCCGGACTTCAACAAGAAACCCTGACGGCGCTTGAAGCTGACCATCCTGACTTGCTCCCCCAAAGCGCCCGTGAAGTAAGACAGTAGTATGTCGAGTACTTTGCGGGAAGGGGGGCCATTGATATGCCAGAAAATGTTTAAGAAACATTTTCAAAATAAATTTTTTAGTTAAACTGAAATAAGATTTACTTTGATTTACTGTTTTTGTTTCTTTTAGCTGTCTTCTATGTTCTCCAATGAGCTTTTCTTTTTGGCCATTTTCTTCAAAAGTGCAAATGTAATTTATTTGATACATGAGGGGACAATCTCTTCAGCGAACTGTTATTATGTTGTGGATCTGCCACACACACACACACCTTGTTTTTGTTGTTAATGTATGTAATGCATTACTGATAAAAATATACATAATTTTCAGCACCATGAATTAATTTTGGTGAGTCACAAAAATGGCACGATTGTGGCAAATTATAAAGCACTGTGGGAGTTATTTGCTTAAGGAAAATCCACTTTGCACTCCAAGTGCACTGCAAAAGTGCACATGAAAGTGCATTTGTAGTGCAAAGTGGATTTGCCTTTAGTAAATAACCCCCATTTCAGTGTAAATACCAACTTAGTCCAACAAATTATATTGAGCCTTGAAAGAAGAAGCCACACATTGTTGAGTAGAAAACTTTTTACTCTGTGCACATTCACATGTGCGTTAGAAAAGGCTTTTTGAACAAATCAACATATTTTAGTAATAACATTTTTTTTTGGACAGTACAAATAGCCTTTTTTTGTGTTAAAAGGGCATGTTTAAAACCATAAAACAATACACAACTCAGAAACTTACAAAGTTCAACTTTGACAAAGTGAAGGCGATAACAGACATTAGTATGTCCAAACTGTGTTGATATTGCCTTCATCGGATGGGGTGATGTCACCCCTGTGAAAGCCAAATTTTGAAGATGCACACAAATTGAGAGTCAAAGTGGGGATTTCCCTCCTGATCCCATACCTAATGTCAACATGTGCTCAATGGGGATCAATGGACGTGTTTTGGGGGTGCCACCCCCTCCTCTCATCTACTTCAGTTGCGAGGAAGGGCTTGCACCCCCAAAACGCTTACCTTGATATCCCGTGATGGCAGATAGCAGATGTTGACACACTGGGGGTTATTTACGAAAGGCAAATCCACTTTGCACTACAAGTGCACTTGCAGTGCACTTGAAAGTGCACTTGGAAGTGCAGTCTCTTTAAATCTGAGGGGTAAATCTGAAATGAAGGGAAGCTCTGCTGATTTTATCAGCTAATCATGGTAAAGCAAAAATGTTGTTTTTTTTTCCTTGCATGTCCCCCTCGGATCTACAGTGACTGCACTTCCAAGTGCACTTTTAGTGCACTTTCAAGTACACTTGCAGTGCAAAGTGGATTTGCCTTTAGTAAATAACCCCCACTGTGTGTATCTTCAAAATTTTGGAGAAAAGTTAGAAAAATAGAAAGAATTTGTTAAATGTTGGTGTGTTTTCGATTCTGCCTAAAACATCAATGATGTTTTTGAGTCTTTTTTCAACATCATTGATGTCTTCCTTGATCTTCTATAAATCCTGATTGCACGCCATGATCTCCCCAATGAGGACTTGTGCACTTGCACTTGTGAAATGTGTTTCTTCTTCAACAACATCCACATCACCTAAAAAAAAACACCATGTATTATAAATATGCAGGCATACATCTATTACCTGAAGCTGTGGTCTCAGACACTCACCTGTTGTGGTCACTATTTTGCCCACCTCATAAACCTCTCCTTCCTCCACATCCTCTGGTTGTTGTTTTTGGATTACCCCTTCTTTAGGAGGTTGGGGGTCCCTGGTGACCTCAGACGTCCTGAGTCTTTTCTCCCCTATGTGAATAAAATAAAGGTATACTTAGCACACAGATATTTGAGCAAGAAATAGGAATATGAAACATTGCTTGGAAGTTTAGTACAATTGTCTTTTTTGGCAGAAATCAAAGCTGAAGACATAACTTTTTCCCTTTACAAAGCTGGAATACTTACCTTTTTTGTTAAAGTATCACACATGTAGAGACCCCTGGTATCCACTGGAGCACCTGGAGGGTGTGGGACACCCTAAAAAGTTTGTTCTGGTGTCCCACACCAGTGCTCCTGCATTTAGATGTGTAAACAGCTGCTGAGTGTCCTCTCCTTACACTGAATCAAGTTTGCATTTCATTCTAGTTACAAACCAATTTAGACAACAATGTACTAAACTTCTTTTAAGACAAATAGGCATGACCAAATGTAGTTAACCTGCATCTGCAAAAAACATTGTATTAGTGCGCAAACGATGTTTACTACAAACGATTACTGTGCCCACGAACCTGAAACTTGCCATTTTAAACTGTACAACCGTAAAGAAAAGCACATGGAGCAGCACGAACATAATAAGAAGAAATGGAACTTCCTCTTTATTTTGTTATGACCCATAATAAATGGCTATTTATTTTTTACACATACTTGCCTATGTGTTTAACTTCAAAAAGGACAGTTTGTTTGTGAGTAGGCAGGTACATTTCAAAAATATAATGTCAAATTAACAAGGGACACCAACACCAACCTCCTTGAGGTTAAAAAATATAAGATAATAATGGTGTTGTGGTAACCCTTTACCGCAAGGATAGAGAGGGTAAAAAAGGGGGAGGGGTATGCCTATATATCAAGAATAATGTACAAGTGAATGAGATGACATCACTGAGGGAGCTAGGGAGGAGGTGGAATCCTTATGGGTAGAGCTCCAAAGGGATGAAGCTAAGGGGAAAATAATACTGGGAGTATGCTATAGGCCCACTTACCTGAGGGAGGAAGTGGAGACAGATCTCCTATCACAATTTGGATTAGCAGCAAGGATGGGAAGTGTTATCATAATGGGGGATTTTAATTATCCAGACATAGACTGGGCGGAGGGAACCGCGCATTCATTTAGGGTTCGCCAGTTCCTTAATGTCTTGCAGGACAATTTTATAGGTCAGATGGTAGACGCACCAACTACAAATAAAGCATTAGTGGATCTACTGATTACCAACAATACAGACCTGCTCACGGGTATGGAAATACAGTGCAATTTAGGTAACAGCGATCACAGGTCAATTAGTTTTAGTATAAATTACACAAATAGGAAACATAAAGGGAATACAAAGACACTGAATTTCAAAAGAGCCAACTTCCCTAAACTACAAACCTTGCTAAAAGGCATAAATTGGGATAAAATATTAGGAACAAAGAACAGGGAGGAGAGATGGGTTTGCTTTAAGAGCTTATTAAATAAGGGCATTAGCTAATGCATCCCATTGGGTAATAAATTTAAAAGAGCGAACAAAAGTCCTGGATGGCTTAACTCCAATGTAAAAATGCATATAAAAGCAAAGGAGAAGGCCTTCAAAAAATACAAGGTTGAGGGATCATCATCAGCATTCAGACTTTATAAAGAATGCAACAAGAAATGTAAGGGTGCAATTAGGACGGCTAAGATAGAATAAGAAAGACACATAGAGGAGGAGAGCAAAAAAAATCCCAAGAAATTCTTTAAGTATGTAAACAGTAAAAAAGGGAGGACAGACTATATTGGCCCCATAAAGAATGAGGAAGGACATCTGGTTACAAAGGATGGGGAGATGGCAAAGGTATTGAATTTATTCTTCTCCTCAGTCTTCACAAGGGAATCGGGGGGCTTCAGTAACCAAAACTGCAGTGTTTATCCTCATGACACATCACAGGAAGCACCTCCATGGTTAACAGACAGAATTAAAATTAGACTTGAGAAACTTAACATTAATAAATCACTGGGACCAGATGGCTTGCATCCGAGGGTACTTAGGGAACCCAGTCAAGTGATTGCCAGACCGTTGTTCCTAATTTTTACAGTCTACTGACTGGAATGGTACCAGCTGATTGGAGAAAAGCCAATGTAGCACCAATATTTAAAAAGGGCCCAAAATACATCCCTGGGAATTACAGACCAGTTAGCCTAACATCAATAGTATGTAAACTCTTGGAGGGGATGATAAGGGACTATATACAAGATTTTAGTAATGAGAACGGTATCATTAGCAGTAATCAGCATGGATTCATGAAGTTCTTGCCAAACCTACTAACCTTCTATGAGGAGGGGAGTTGCCAGCTAGATAAAGGAAGGCGTGGTGTATCTGGATTTTGCAAAAACATTTGACACAGTACCCCATAAACGTTTACTGTACAAAATAAGGTCCGTTGGCATGGACCATAGGGTGAGTACATGGATTGAAAACTGGCTACAAGGGCGAGTTCAGAGGGTGGTGAAAATTAGGGAGTACTCAGAATGGTCAGGGGTGGGTAGTGGGGTCCCAATTCTATTTAATTTGTTCATAAACGACCTGGAGGATGGGATAAACAGTTCAATCTCTGTATTTGCAGACAATACTAAGCTAAGCAGGGCAATAACTACTCCGCATGATGTGGAAACCTTGCAAAAAGATCTGAACAAATTAATGGGGTGGGCAACTACATGGCAAATGAGGTTCAATGTAGAAAAATGTAAAATAATGCATTTGGGTGGCAAAAATATGAATGCAATCTAGGATGGAAAAGGACCTGGGGGTCCTAGTAGATGATAGGCTCAGCAATGGCATGCAATGCCAATCTGCTGCTAACAAAGCAAACAGAATATTGGCATGCATTAAAAAGGGGATCAACTACAGAGATAAAACAATAATTCTCCCGCATCACAAGACTCTGGTCCGACCGGACCTAGAGTATGCTGTCCAGTTCTGGGCACCAGTCCTCAGGAAGGATGTACTGGAAATGGAGCGAGTACAAAGAAGGGCAACAAAGCTAATAAAGGTTCTGGAGGATCTTAGTTATGAGGAAAGGTTGCTAGCACTGAACTTATTCTCTCTGGAGAAGAGACACTTGTGGCCACTCATTAAAATTAGAAGAAAAGAGGTTTAACCTTAAACTACGTTCTTTACTGTAAGAGCAGCAAGGATGTGGAATTACCTTCCACAGGCGGTGGTCTCAGCGGGGAGCATCGATAGCTTCAAGAAACTATTAGATAAGCACCTGAATGACCGCAACATACAGGGATATACAATGTAATACTGACACATAATCACACACACATAGGTTGGACTTGATGGACTTTTGTCTTTTTTCAACCTCACCTACTATGTATGTATGTACTACGTAACTTGACACAAAACGAAAGAAATTATTATGGAGATCACTATAAAAAAAAATAGGCGATCTGGATAAAAAAAAAAAACAGAAAAAAACATTATAACCAAAAATTCTAAACATTATTATGGAGATCTGACAAAAAAAAAAAATATTCATAAGATCACGAGAAATAATAAAGAAATCAGGTTGTCAGAACTCTGTGTGAATATCAGCAGCAAAACAACTTCATTATTCTAGCATTATAAAGAAGAAGAGAATGCGCTGCATTAAAAGATTTAAAAATTTGCAGCGTGACGAATGTGCTATCTCCATTACGAATTCTAGTTTTTCCAGACCGAGCTTCGTAATTGATTCAGAGCATGCGTGGAACTTTGTGCATCGGAATTGTGTACATACGATCGGATATTACAAGAACGGATTTTGTTGTCAGAAAATTTGAGATCCAGATCTCCAATTTTGTTTGTCTGATGGAGCCTACACACGGTGAGAATTTCCAAAAACAAGCTCCCATCGAACATTTGTTGTTGGAAAATCCGACCGTGTGTATGTGACATAAGTCTGAAGGGTTCAATATTGAGTTGGCCCACCCTTTGCAGCTTTCAACTCTTCTGAGAGGGCTGTCCACAAGGTTTAGGAGTGTGTCTATGGGAATATTTGACCATTCTTCCAGAAGCTCATTTGTAAAGGTCAGGCACTGATGTGGATGAAAAGGTCTGGCTCTCAGTCTCTGCTCTAATTCATCCCAAAGGTGTTCTATCGGATTGAGGTCAGGATTCTGTGCAGGCCAGTCAAGTTCCACCACCACCTCTAACTTGCTCATTCATGTCTTTATGGACCTTGCTTTGTGCACTGGTGCGCAGTCATGTTGGAACCGAAGGGGGCCTTCCCCAAACTGTTCCCACAAAGTTGGGAGGATGAAATTATCCAAAATGTCTTGGTATGCTGACACCTCAAGAGTTCCCTTCACTGGAACTAAGGGGTCAAGCCCAACTCCTGAAAAACAACCCTACACCATAATCCCCCTCCACCAAATGATTTGGACCAGTGCACAAAGCAAGGGCCATAAAGATATGGATGAGCGAGTTTGGGGTGGAGGAACTTGACTGGCCTGCACAGAGTCCTGACCTCAACCTGATAGAACACCTTTGGGATGATTTAGAGTGGAGACTGCGAGCCAGACCTTCTCGCTCACATCAGTGCCTGACCTCCCAAATGCGCTTCTGGAAGAATGGTCAAAGATTCCCATAGACATACTCCTAAACCTTGTGGACAGGCTTCCCAAAAGAGTTGAAGCTATTATAGCTGCAAAGGGTTGGCCAGCTCAATATTGAACCCCATGGACTAAGACTGGGATGCCATAAAAGTTCATATGCGTGTAAAGGCGGGTGTCCCAATACTTTTGGTAATATAGTGTAGCTTGTACTCCCCAGTTGATTCATGTACAATAAAAAAGGGGCTTTGGATGGGCAAGTTGAACTGCAAACAAGCTGGGTTTGGGTCAAACCCATGTTCAGCCCAAATCAAAAGCTCATCTCTTGTCACAAGGTATTATTTTGATTTATAAATTGAAAATTTCCTTTACAATTACTTTTATATGTTAAGGCTTATGAGAGATTTTAGGACCCTTTCACAATGTACTGTTGAAAAAAAAAATGCAGTAAAAACGTATGTGCATTTTTGCCATGTTTTTAATGTGCTTTGCCATGTTTTATGGACTCCTGACTCCAATCATGCTGGTTCCAATCCCATCCATGGCACTACCTACCTGGAGCTAGCATGTTCTCCCTGTGCCTGCGTGGGTTTCCTCTGGGTGCTCTGGTTTCCTCCCACACTCCAAACACATGCTGGTAAGTTAAGGGAATGCTGTCTAAATTGGCCCAAGTATGTGTATGTATGAATGTGAGTTAGATACCTTAGATTGTAAGCTCCTTGAGGGGATGGACTGATGTGAATGTACAATACATTTGTAAAAGATCTGCGGTTTTTAAACATGCATAAAAAATGCACCATGCAAGACTTTTATAAGCATACCACATGCTCAGAGCACTGGTGTGAAGAGTTCTATAGAATTTAAAGGGATATTGTTTTTTCATGCATTTCTCTTCCACTTTTTTACCCCAAAGACACACGTTAAAACTGGATGAGCATAAAAGGGCCACCAAGTGATTGGTCATTACATGTGAACATTGGGAAGAAAGTTTAGTGTTTTCAGAAAATGTATCTCTGATTAGTTGGTAAGGATTGCTGAACTTTTTTTTTTGTCTTATTGAACAAGCCAGAAGCCATTAATGTGCTATGGTGGGTCTATCAGCCACTTTTCACCCAATTTAAATATTTTTTTTATCCTTACACTGTCTTGAAATCTAATTTGCAACATGGCAACCAGTGATAAAATTTGCTTTTTCGTTTGTTATGAAAGGATTTACCCCACTGGTAAAAGAATTGAAAAGTGCAATTTATTGTTCTTTTTGGAGTGACATGGAAAGAAAAGCTCAAAGCTGTGCATGCTGTTTTCTGAGTGGGCCATTTCAAGTCTTCTGACGAATGGTATGTCCCACTGGAATTCTCTATACACCAGGCTGAAAGGGCATGGATTAAGCCCCTTTTTGTGGATGTAAATGAAACAAAAAGAACTTTTATGATGTAGCAGCATAAAATAAGAGGCTTCATTGTAATACTGATTGCAAAGGCCCTTTGAATGCACAGTCAATGTTGCTGCCTGTTATTCATCGTAGGCTAGAACTAGAGTAAATGCATCTCAAGTAGAAATCCTAAGCATCGCTCTTTTTTCAGGCAATGGAGAGTTTATTGGCTTGTTTTAGTTCATTTTACCCACACCTACCAAAAAAAGAGGACTACAGGGAGATTTTACTCCTGTGAAATCTACTTCTAATTAAAATAAGTAATTAGTGTTGCTCCAGGCTTTGCGGTTTCACTCATTTTTGCCCGCCAGACCGCATTAGTTTTAAAACCAAGGCAATTTCTAGTAATAACAGACTGTAAAGAAAAAAACGTAATTTGAAAAGTATTTGAACATAAGGTTACTGTTCAGTCTCTGATTCTTTTTCTCCAGTAAAGTTTACCAGCATTATGTTAAGGGATATTAAATATTACTACTTCTATAGAAGTTCATGTAATTCTAATATAGTCTGTTTATATAGCAGATTAAATATTGTTGGCTGAAGTGATGCTGCTTGATGACATTTTTAATTACACCCTCAGGTACTGGGGGGCAAGAAAAGCCTCCTCATGTGTGCAGGAATTACATCATCATTGGCACATTGTGATGACATCATTTTCTGCAAACAATATTTATAACATCATGTTGGATGCAGACCAATAACTAGGAATGTTAATGTGTTTGTATTCTCTGAAAACATTAGCAAAGGATTATTATTAGCATATTATATAGTATATTAGCATGAGATTTATTATTATTAGCATATTATATAGTATATTAGCATCAGATTATATAGTATATTAGCATGAGATTTAGCATAGTATATTAGCATGAGATTTGAAATTCACTGACTTTTTGCATAAAAGGCATTAAATTAGGAAGAAATTGTATGTAAACCCTAACAAGAAATATCTTTTGTAAAAGATGAATATAATCATGGCACCCAAGGACTGGTTAGTTTGTTCATGGGCTTAAATATACTTTAAATCTATTGTGGGCAAGAGCACTCGCACTACTGCAAGCAGGACCAGATTTACATAACAGGAGCTTATAGGCACCGGAAACCTGGCAATTTAACCTCTTCATGATTGAGGCTAAAACAAATGCTAACGCCTAAATACAGTTTTGAAAAGTTTCTATCTGTTAACAAAACTGTACATATCATTGCAATTACAGTGCCTTGAAAAAGTATTCATATCCTTTGAAATTTTCCACATTTTGTGATGTTACAACCAAAAACGTAAATGCATTTTATTGGGATTTTGTGTGATAGACCAACACAAAGTGGCACATAATTGAGAAGTGTAAGGAAAATAATAAATGGTTTTCAATTTTTTTACAAATAAATATGTGAAAAGTGTGGCATGCATTTGTATTCAGCCCCCTTTACTCTGATACCCCTAACTAAAATCTAGTGGAACCAATTGCCTCCAGAAGTCACCTAATTAGTAAATTAGTACACCTGTGTGTAATTTAATCTCAGTATAAATACAGCTGATCTGTGAAGCCCTCAGAGGTTTGTTAGAGAACCTTAGTAAACAAACTACATCATGAAGGCCAAGGAACACACCAGACAGGTCAGGGATAAAGTTGTGGAATGTTTAAAGCAGGGTTAGGTTATAAAAAAAATCCCAAGCTTTGAACATCTCACAGAGCTCTGTTCAGTCTATCATCCAAAAATGGAAAGAGTATGGCACAACTGCAAACCTACCAAGACATGGCCGTCCACCTAAACTGACAGGCCGGGTAAGGATAGCATTAATCAGAGAAAGCAGCCAAGAGGCCCAAGGTTACTCTGGAGGAGCTGCAGAGATCCACAGCTCAGGTGGGAGAATCTGTCCACAGAACAACTATTAGTCATGCACTCCACAAATCAGGCCTTTACAGAAGAGTGGCAGGAAGAAAGCTATTTTTGAAAGAAAGCCATAAGAAGTCCCGTTTGCAGTTTGCCAGAAGCCATATGGGGGACACAGCAAACATGCGGAAGAAGGTGCTCTGGTCAGATGAGACCAAAATTTAACTTTTTGGCCTAAAGGCAAAACTCTATGTGTGGCGGAAAACAAACACTGCACATCACCTTGAAGACACCACCCCCATCGTAAACCATGGTGGTGACAGCATTATGTTGGGATTCTTTTCTTCAGCAGGGACAGGGAAGCTGGTCAGAGTTGATGGGAAGATGGATGCCAAATACAAGGCAATCTTAGAAGAAAACCTGTTAGAGTCTGCAACAGACCTGAGACTGGGGTGAAGGTTCACCTTCCAGCAGGACAACGATCCTAAACATACAGCCAGGTCTACAATAGAATGGTTTAGATCAAAGCATATGCATGTGTTAGAATGGCCCAGTCAAAGTCCAGACCAAAATCCAATTGAGAATCTGTGGCAAGACTTGAAAATTGCTATTTACCGATGCTCTCCATCCATTCTGACAGAGCTTGAGCTATTTTGGAAAGAAGAATGGGCAAAAATGTCACTCTCTAGATGTGCAAAGCTAGTAAAGACATACCCAAAAAGACTTGCAGCTATAATTGCAGCAAAAGGTGGATCTACAAAGTATTGACTCAGGGAGCAGAATACAAATGCACGCCACACTTTTCACATATTTATGAGTAAAAAATTTGAAAAACCATTTATCATTTTCCTTCTACTTCACAATTATGTGCCACTTTGTGTTGGTCTATTACATAAAATCCCAAAAAATACATTTACGTTTTTGGTTGTAACATGACAAAATGTGGAAAATTTCAAGGGGTGTGAATACTTTTTCAAGGCACTGTACTTTGTATATCCAGATGAATTATACTTTGTTTTTTTCAGGACAATTTGGGCTTTCATTTGGTGGTTAATTGGTAATGGTTCCCTACTGATTTTTTTTTTTATCATCAAAGGAAAACTGGTACAAAAGAAGTAAAACAAAATATCATATTTTTAAACGTAGCTGTATATGCCAAACATATAGATCAATATTGTAATTACGTGTCAATATTAAAATCTTTGTAAAGATTTTGACTTGAAGTCTCTAACCTTTGCTTTATTTTTTCATACATTAAGTTTATTTCATTTCAGGTAGATAAGCTAGGGACAACTCTATTAGAGTCCTTTTATTATGTCCCTTTGCAAAACTGAATGATATTGGCTTTTTAATTCTATCAACAGATGCTAAAAAAAGTGTTTTATTGGGTAGATTGGTGATTTTTGTTAACAACTCTACACCATATAGACCTGGGCCCTAAAACGCTGGCCTGGATAATGTACTTGTATGATAACCCGCCTTTATACTTGGAAACAGCACTAGGATGCCCTTTGTCCTCTTTACTGTTGATCATTTCTTTAGAGCCATTACTAGCTACAATTTGACTAAATAAAAATATAAAGAGTATAAAGGTGGGCCAACAGGAGCAAACAGTGCTAAATCTGAGATTCTTAATATTGGGTTACCTCACTCCAGAGCATCTCATCTATGTTCCTTATTTTCACATACACGAAAGAAAATCTTTCTAAAGTACCTGGGGATTCATTTAACTAGTGATCCAACCGAACTCTATAACTATAATTTTAACCCTCTGCTTAAGGGTCTAGGGCAGGGATATGCAATTAGCAGACCTCCAGCTGTTGCAGAACTACAAGTCCCATCATGCCTCTGCCTCTGGGTGTAATGCTTGTGGCTATCAGAGTCTTGCTATGCCTTATGGGACTTGTAGTTCTGCAACAGCTGGAGGTCCACTAATTACATATCCCTGGTCCAGGGGGAGCAAACCAATTGGAATTTGTATTTTTCTTTCAAATGTTGCCAATCCCCCTACCCATAAGCTTCATCATGTCTCTAGAAGCTGATATAAGAGTCTATATTTGGTTAGTTTAGAAACCCACACTATGTTATCAATTACAGACCAGACAAAAGTATTTTGGGGGGGTTAGGTATTTCAGACTTATGGAAATATTGCTAGGCAGGTATATTATCTAGAACGCTGGATTGGAATTATGGGAAGACTAAAAGGTTGTGGGTTGAAATTGAGACATATCTTTCAGGTTAGTACTTGGGTAATTTTGGATACAACAACATTCCAGAAAGCTTGCTACATCAACAGTCTTCTTAATTAAATATACTTTTAAGGTATGGGATACATTATGGAAAACTAATAAATGGGCCATAAATTCACCTTTGATGTCTCTAACTGCTAATTCTCAATTTATATCTTTACTGACATATAACCACACACTTAGGTTGGACTTGATGGACTTGTGTCTATTTTCGACCTCACCTACTATGTGACTATGTAACTATATCAGGGTTAGACAGGTGGGCATTCCACCACTGGAAAACAAATGATTTGCTTAGGATACATCACATGACGTCAGGTACATCTATCCTTAATCTACAAGAATGAAGAACAAAATGAGGAGTTTCCCCACTAGATATATGGAGATGGAATTAAGTCTCTGGATTTATTAGAGGCCTCCAAATCCACTGTGATTTGTGGAGGAATTATATCCAATAGTAACGTTATTTGTCCATGCCACTGGTCCTACCCACTGCATTACAACTGTATATAAACTGCCACTTGCTTTTGACGATACAGCCCCTTTAACATACATAGTTGATTGGGGGAGAGAACTAGAACAGAGTTTGTCTTGAAACAAGCAATGTATTGAGAAAAAGAGGGGATAGGTATGGCGCTGCTCTTATTAAGAGGTGACCTACAACCTCTAAATACTTGAGGGGTGTGTGTCACGGGTGCATTTAGTGCAAAAAGTGACAATAAAAGGGCAGAAAATAAATATTTGTATATTCACAAAAATCCACAAAAAAATCCTACTGTGTAAACTACCTAACCGCTTATATATAATGCATATTGTTATGTTCAAACGAAAACACAATCCTGTGCAAAACCTATAATTCAAAGTGACATTTCTGTACAAAAAATCCAACATATATGACTGGTGTATATTGTTGCTGTGAAACTGGGTTCAGAAATATGCATATATACCGTCCTTAAACCCTGGTGTATAAAAAAGTCCAATAAAGTGACAATGTGCTTCTTGAAAAACAGTGCCCCATAAGGAACGCACTCACTGCTATTATTAACTCCACAAGGAGGTATTTCACCTTCACAGTATGAGCCACTGTGCAGCCTGTGGAGTGGGAGAAAACTTCCTGTCCTGTGTTCTCCAAGTGCCTCCTTGTCTGCGATGTAAGTGGTCTTCTCACTGTTAACCTCTTAGATGTTGCCCACATGTAGAGAGGAAAGAGACTCCATAGTGTGATACCGTACAAATATCCAAACATTTATTAATATTACTGATGGGTACTCCCATTTAATAAAAATCATTAAACCGAAAACAGTATTTAAAAACAGGAAACTGGAGCGATCTGCGCTCCACGGCTCGAAACCGGAAGTGATGCAATGACGCTGTATAGTCCCGCCCTACACGTTTCGTCTATGGGACGTCATCTGGAGCGGACCGCAGGAGTTGTGATTTTAATTATGCCTAAAGTGAAACAATAAAAATGAAATATTTCTTTAAATATTGTGCCTGGGGGGTCCCCTTAGTCTGCCTGTAAAGTGCAATGTGTAGAACAGTGCCGCAGCAAAATGACATTTCTAAAGGAAAATTTTCATTCAAAGTTGCTCGCAGCTGTAATGTATTGCCGGCTCCTAGCAATATAGAATAAAAATAAAGGAAAAAGTTGGTGTGCCCATGCCCTCCTGAGCCACACCAGGCCACATGCCCTCAAAATGGGGAGGGTGCCTTGGGTTCCCCCCAAAGCACCTTGTCCCCATTTTTATGGTGACAAGGACCTCTTCCTGACAGCCCTGGCCATTGGTTGTCAGGGTCTGTGGGCGGGGAGCTTATCGGAATCTGGAAGCCCCCTTTAACAAGGGGGCCCCCAGGTCCTGGCCTGCATGTGAATGGGTATCGGGTACATTGTACTCCTACCCATTCGCCAAAAAAAAGAAAAAACTCTGCCTGCATGGGAGGCCTCCGGGTGACTGCTGTGTTTTCCCTTTGACAGCTCTTATATAGGCAAGGGCGGGGCCACCCACTAATGTAACTGGATGACCCCACCCCCTCTGATGTCACATGATGTCAGAAGGGGGCAGAGTCACTCGGTTACATTACCGGGTGGTTCCGCCCTTGCCTTTATAGCAGCTGTCACAACAAAGAGACAGCAGTCACCGGGAGGCCTACCATTGAGGCGGAGCTTTTTATTTTTCTTTTTTTCGGTTCCATCGGGCAGCGTGATTGAAAATGGATGGACATCGCGGGACACTTCTTTTTTTTTATAAAGGAATTGTCAAAAACTGTCTATTGTGGTTTTTACTTTTTGACACTTTTTTTGGTGAATGGGAACCCCAAAGCACCCTCCCCAGGTTGAGGGCAAGCGGCCTGGTATGGTTTAGGAGGGGGGGTGTTCACTCGTTCCCTCTTTTCCTGGCCTGCCAGGCTGCTTGCTTGGATAAGGGTCTGGTATGGTTTTTGGGGGGACCCACGCCAATTTTTTAAAAAAGATTTTGGTGTGGAGTTCCCCCTAAAATCTATACCAGGCCCAAACGACCTGGTATGGATTTTCAGAGGGACCCCACACTGTTTTTTTTTTAATTTTGGCGTGGAGTTCCCCTTAAAATCTATACCAGATTTAAAGGGCCTGGTATGGATTTTGGGAGGACCACATGCTGTTTTTTCCTAATTATGTCATAGGGTTCCCCTTAACAACTTCAATGCACTGTACTATATAATCTGCACTGACTGCACTGTATATATAGTCTACACTGAATGCACTGTATATATAGTCTACACTGAATACATTGTATATATATCTATATATAGATATATAGATATCGCTCTCTCTCTCTCTCTCTCTCTCTCTCTCTCTCTCTCTCTCTCTCTCTCTCTGGCCTCTTTCACACGGGGATCCGTATGTCCGTTTTTCATCCTTCCGTTTTCGGATGAAAAACGGACATACAGTCATCCCTATGGAGCGTCGGATGTCAGCGGTGACATGTCCGCTAACATCCGACCCCGCTCCGATCCGAAAAGTGTAACAGAGGAAAAACCTACTTTTCCCTCCGTTTTCGGATCGGATCGGATGACGACGGACACTACGGACCGTCATCATCCGATCCCCCCATAGGGGAGAGCGGCGCTCTGACAGGTCCGTCGCTGCACAGCGTGCAGCGATGCACCTGTCATCTTCCTGCTCAGCGGGGATCGGCGGAGCGATCCCCGCTGAGCCAGCGGATGTTTACGGGGCGGATCATCACTGATCCGCCCCGTGTGAAAGAGGCCTTACTCTCTCTCTCTCTCTCTCTCTCTATATATATATATATATATAAAAATATTAATACATTGCCTGCCTATATATTCTACACTGATTACACTGTATGTATATATAATAACACAACACACAGCTATTAATGTCTAAACCAATGGCAACAAAAGTGAGTACACCCCTAAGTGAAAAAAGTGAAAATGTCCAAATTGGGCCCAATTAGCCATTTTCCCTCCCCGGTGTCATGTGACTCGTTAACGTTACAAGGTCTCAGGTGTGAATGGGGAGCAGGTGTGTTAAATTTGGTGTTATTGCTCTCACTCTCTCATACTGATCCCTGGAAATTCAAAGTGGCACCTCATGGCAAAGAACTCTCTGAGAATCCGAAAAAAAAGAATTGTTGCTCTACATAAAGATTGCCTAGGCTGTAAAAAGATTGCCAAGACAAACTGAGCTACAGCATGGTGGCCAAGACGATACAGCGGTTAACAGGGCATGTTCCACTCAGAACAGGCCTCGCCATGTTCAACCAAAGAAGTTGAATGCACGTGCTCAGCGTTCTATTCAGAGGTTGTCTTTGGGAAATAGACGTATGAGTGCTGCCAGCATTGCTGCAGAGGTTGATGGGGTGGGGGGTCAGCCTGTCAGTGCTCAGATCATACACCGCACACTGCATCAAATTGGTCTGCATTGCTGTCATCCCAGAAGGAAGGCTCTTCTAAAAATGATGCACAAGAAAGACTGCAAACAGTTTGCTGAAGACAAGCAGACCAAGGACTTGGGATGAGCCCGATGTTCGAGTCGAACGTAAGTTCCATTTTACCATCGGGTGTTTGCCTGTTCACTGAATAGCAAACAATTTGGGGTGTTTGCAGCAAATTAGAAAGCCGCGGAACACCCTTAAAAAGTCTATGGGATTATCGAAAGTGCTAATTTTAAAGGCTTATATGCATGGTTTTGTCATAAAAAGTGTTTGGGGATCTGAGTCCTGCCCCAGGGGACATCAATGCAAAAAAAGTTTTAAAAACGGCCGTTTTTTTGGGAGCAGTGATTTTAATAATACTTAAAGTGAAACAATAAAAGTGAAATATTCCTTTAAATTTAATACCTGGGGGTTGTCTGTTTGCCTTGTTTACAACAGTCCCTGCACAAAATGACATTTCTAAAGGAAAAAAAGTCATTCAAAAGTACTCGCGGCTATAATGATTTGTCGGTCCTGGCAATACACATAAAAGTCACTGAAAAAAATGGGATGGAATTCCCCCACAGTCCATTACCAGGCCCTTTGGGTCTGGTATGAATATTAAGGGGAACCCCGAACCAAAATAAAAAAAAATTGCATGGGGGTCCCCCCAAATTCCATACCAGGCCCTTCAGTTCTGGTATGGATATTAAGGGGAACCCCGTGCCAAAATAAAAAAAATGGCGTTGGGGTCCCCCTCAAAATCCATACCAGACCCTTCAGGTCTGGTATGGATTTTAATGGGAACCCCTCGACAAAATTTTAAAAAATGGCGTGGGGGTCCCCCCCAAAAAACCATACCAGACCCTTATCTGAGCACGCAACCTGGCAGGCTGCAGGAAAAGAGGGTGTGGACAAGAGAGTGTCCCCCCTCCTGAACCGTACCAGGCCACATGCCCTCAAAATGGGGAGGGTGCTTTGGGGTAGCCAAAGCACCGTGTCCCCATGTTGATGGGGACAAGGGCCTCATCCCCACAACCCTTGTCCGGTGGTTGTGGGGGTCTGAGGACGGGGGGGCTTATCAGAATCTGGAAGCCCCCTTTAACAAGGGGACCCCCAGATCCCAGCCTCCCCCCGTGTGAAATGGTAAAGGGGTACAAATGCACCCCTACTATTTCACAAAAAAAGTATAAAAATGGTAAAAATTGCATGACACGGCTTGGGACAAGTCCTTTATCAAAAAATTAAAAATAAAACTGTCCTACGAAGTCTTCTTCTTCCTCTCTTGCTCCGCCGATGGACCGAAAAAGAAAAAAAAACATGCAAGCAGCCACCGATCTGCCTCCATGGGATGCACGGGACCCCACGGTGGCGTCGCCGGGTGACCCCGTCCCCCTCTGACGCATGGGACAGCCCTATGGCTTCCCTGTAGCGTCAGAGGGGGGCAGGGCCAGATAGTTATGTCTCTGTTATGTCACCGTGTGGCCCCGCCCTCAGTTATAAAAGAACTGTCACCTGAGAGGACAGTCATTATGGTGGGTGCCTCCCATGGAGGCGGATGGATGGCAGCGTGCGGGTTTTTTTTTTTTTTTTGTTCCGTCCGCGGAGCAAGAAAAGAAGAAGAAGAAGACTTTGTGGGACAGTTTTATTTTTTTATTTTTTAAAAAGGACTTGTCCCTAAGCCGTCTCATGTCATTTTTACCATTTTCACACTTTTTTTGTGAAATGGTAGGAGTACATTTGTACCCCGTTACCATTTCACACAGGGAGATGTCGGGATCTGGGGGTCCCCTTGTTAAGCCCCCCGCCTGCAGATCCCCACAACCGCCGGACAAGGGTTGTGGGGATGAGGCCCTTGTCCCCATTAACATGCTCTCTCGTCCCCTCCTCTTTTCCTGCGGCCTGCCAGGTTGCGTGCTCGGATAAGGGTCTGGTATGGATTTTTGGGGGACCCCCACGCCATTTTTTTTTACATTTTGGCACGGGGTTCCCCTTAATATCCATACCAGACCTGAAGGGCCTGGTATGGAATTTGGGGGGACCCCCACTCAATTTCTTTTTTAATTTTGGTTCAGGGTTCTCCTTAATTTTCATACCAGACCCAAAGGGCCTGGTAACGGACTGTGGGGGAATCCCATGCCGTTTTTTTCAATGACTTTTAAGTGTATTGCCGGGACCAACAATTCATTATAGCCGCGAGTACCTTTAAATGACTTTTTTTCCTTTAGAAATGTCATTTTGTGCAGGGAGTGTTGTAAACATGGGAAACATGTGCCACTTTACAGGCATACTATAGACACCCCCAGGTACGAAATTTAAAGGAATATTTCACTTTTGTTGTTTAACTTTAAGCATTATTAAAATCACTGTTGCTGAAAAATGGCCTTTTTTAAAACTTTTTTTTGCATTGATACATGTCCCCTGGGGCAGGATCTGGGTCCCCAAACACATTTTATGACAATACCATGCATATAAGCCTTTAAAATTAGCACTTTTGATTTTTCATGTTCGTGTCCCATAGACTTAATGGTGTTCCCGTGTTCAAACAATTTTTTTGCCCGTTCACATGTTCTGCTGCGAACTGAACTGGGGGGTGTTCGGCTCATCCTTACCAAGGGCATGGTAGGGAGAAGAAGGGTACTTTTGTACCCCCTTACCTTTTCACATAGGGGGGAGGGCCGGGATATGGGGGTCCTCTTTGTTAAAGGGGGCTTCCAGATTCCGATAAGCCCCCCACCCGCAGACCCCCACAACCACCAGCCAAGGGTTGTGGGGATGAGGCCCTTGTCCCCATCAACATGGGGACAAGGTGTTTTGGGGGGCTACCCCAAAGCACCCTCCCAATGTTGAGGGCATGTGGCCTGGTACAGTTCAGAGAGAGCGCCCCCCCTCTTTTCCTGCGGCCTGCCAGGTTGCGTGCTCAGATAAGGGTCTGGTATGGATCTTTGGGGGGACCCCATGCCATTTTTTATATTTTGGCCGGGGTTCCCTTTAATATCCATACCAGACCTGAAGGGCCTGGTATGGAATTTAGGGGGACCCCCCACGTCATTTTTTTTTTTTGGTTCGGGGTTCCCCTGTGGGGAATTCCCATGCCGTTTTTATCAATGAACTTTTATGTGTATTGTCGGAGCGGCAATTCATTAATAGCCGCGAGTAGTTTAAATGACTTTTTTCCTTTGAAATTTCATTTTTCTGTCAGACTGTTCTAAACACGGGAAACATGCAGGCATACTATAGACACTCCCCAGGTACAAAATTTAAAGGGATATTACACTTTTATTGTTTGACTTTAAGCATTATTAAAATCACTGCTCCCGAAAAAACATCCGTTTTAAAAACTTTTTTTGCATTGATCCATGTCCCTTGGGGCAGGACCCAGGTCCCCAAACACTTTTTATGACAATACCATGAATATAAGCCTTTAAAATTGGCACTTTTGATTTCTCCCATAGACTTTTAAAGGGTGTTCCGCGGCATTCAAATTTGCCAGGAACACCCCAAATTGTTCGCTGTTCGGCGAACTGGCAAATAGTCGATGTTCAAGTCGAACATGAGTTTGACTCGAACTCGAAGCTCATCCCTAACTGTGACATACTGAAGCAGAGCATGATCCCCTCCCTTCGAAGACTGGGTTGCAGGGCAGTATTCCAACATGATAACGGCCCCAAACAAACCTACACGATGACCACTGCCTTGCTAAAGAAGCTGAGGGTAAAGGTGAAGGACTGGCCAAGCATGTCTCCAGACCAAAACCCTATTGAGCATCTGTGGGGCATCCTCAAATGGAAGATGGAGGAGCGCAAGGTCTCTAACATCCACCAGCTCTGTGATGTAATCACATAGGATTAGAAGAGGACTCCAGTGGCAACCTGTGAAGCTCTGGTGAACTCCATACCCAAGAGGGTTAAGGCAGTGCTGGAAATAATGGTGGTCACACAAAATATTGATGCTTTGGGCCCAATTTGTACATTTTCACTTAGGGTTGTACTCACTTTTATTGCCAGTGGTTTATACATCATTTTGAGTGGACAGCAAATTTACACTGTTATACAAGCTGTACACTCACTACTTTACATTGTAGCAAGGTGTAATTTCTTCAGTGTTGTCACATGAAAAGATATAATAAAATATTTTTAAAAATGTGAGGGGTGTACTCACTTTTGTGAGATACTGTATATACTAAACTGCCTGCATGCCACTAAATAACCTGCCTAATCTAGCTCAAGTTCTCTCAATCTCTCCATGTTATCACACTACATACGGCTGTGTAAGCAGCCTAATATAGCGTGGGGCGTGGACTTAGTCCCCTGAGCCATGATTAGCCAAAGGCACTCTGCCTTTGTCCAATCATGGCTCTCCCAGCAGATGGCGCTGTGATTGGCCAAAGCATGAAGATCAGGTGCATGCTTTGGCCAATCAACAGCTGTCAATGCACTGCGATCTCGCAGTGCATTATGGGACACTTCGTGGTACATGAATTTGCCGCAAACGCCCCATATGTTCAGTTCATTTGTGGACAAATGAACACCCAATGTTCGAGTCAAACGTTCAATTCGAACATCGGGACCATCCCTAGTTCTGAGTACAATGCAGTATGGTATTATGTTTATTTGCAGTATGCTGAACATAGCCAAAGACTTAAAGCTGTTTATATTGACAACCCTGCCGCAAGTTTTAATGCCGCTTAGGACAGACTTGAGCGTAGCTTTGGTAGTGAAGAAGCTATTGAGGATGCTTTATTTCAAGGGTTGCAAACCTTAACAAAAAAATATGTCAGAAACATTCTAAATTTTCAAGATCTCAGTGACCTTCTCTTGGAGCTTCAACTCACCAAACTGATACCCACCTACCTGGATTCAGGTACCTCAACCCCATTCATAGGTTTTACCCAAATAGTTTCCAAGTTATGGTATACAGGAAGAATGTAAAAAAAGAAAACTAAAGCACTGATGTGGATTCTCTATAAAATAACAAAACACCAAAAAGAAATGTGTAAGCTGCAACCAACCAATTAGTGCTGTGACACCTGTTGCTATAAATCAATATAAAATATGTTGGTGCGCTTATCAAACTATCCCCATCTGTTGGAGTGGTGCTTATATATAAAATTCTAAACCATAAAAATACCCTGATATCATAATCAGTAAAGTGAATAAGTGCAAATAAATAATCAATCAATAAAGTGAATAAATGCAAAAAAATGCATCAAAAAACATATACCCTGATATCACAATCAGTAAAGTGAATAGGTGCAAATAAATATATCAATCAATAAAGTGAATAGATGCAAATAGATGCATCAAAAAACATATAAGGGAACACATTTTTTTTTTTTAGATTGTGTATAACCCGAGGGTCAACTTAAAAAAAGTATAAAACTGTACAATAATCTAGATAAGGTCAAAGCTTTTTGAAGTGTTAAACATACTGTAACAGGAGATACCTTAGCATGCATACTGTGCTGGCATTAAAGAAGTTTAAGGCAGGAGAGCCACTGATCTTGTAGTATCTCCCCTGAATGGCAGTGCAGAAAAATCATTGCCCACTCCTTGAATGCAACCACATTCTAACAGGGAGGAGAGCCCTACTCCGGCAACTGCCCCTCACCACTCTCACTTAAGAGGCATAACTGATCACTAGGGATGGGCCAATCGAACCCCAGTTTGGCTTGCACCAGAACTTTCGAACATCACAAAAGTTTGGGTGCGAATAATGAACCCCATTGAAGTCTATGGAACCCGAATGTGAAACAAGTGCAAAAGTGCCAATTTTGTAGGCTTATATGCAAATAATTGGGCATACAATGGTTATGAGGGTCCAGGTACTGTCCTGGAGGACATTAATGAAAAAAGTTTGTAAAAAAACTTCATTTTTAAATGAGCAGTGATATATTGATGCTTAAAGTGAAAGCATAAAAATGAAAAATCTCTTTCAATATAGTGCCTAGGGGGGGTCCCCTTAGTCTATCTGCACATCTGTACTGTGTTTAGAAGCTGCTGCAGAAATAATTGCATTTATAAAGCCAAAAAAATGACATTTTCCCTGCAAGCTTTCTTTATTTTGTAAGCAATGGCTTGCAGAGCCAGTCTGTATGATGAGGCTACAATGTAGTGCCCTGGGAACAGGATTAGAGATTTTTTGGATAAATTCTGCTGTCTCTTCCACAGACATTGGATAGAAGTAACAGGTGTGGAAAAATTGGTCTTTGGGTGCCGGTGGTGCCTTCACACCGTAAACTTATAGAGGTACTGTTGATGAAAGCAAGAATTTGCCTTGCTGTCAAAAATTGCAATGATATGCACTTCTCAAACAGGTGCAGAAAAATTGGTATTTGGGTGTCATTGGCGCCTTCACACCGTAACCCTATAGAGGTGCTCTTGATGAAAGCAAGAATTGACCTTGCTGTCAAAAATTTAAATGATGTGCACCTGTCAAACAGGTGCTGAACAATTGGTCTTTCTTTGGGTGTTAATTGTGTCCATGAAACCTACATCAAAAAAATTCTTCCAGATGAAATCAACACTTACAACGCTAGGCAGCCTAGAGAGATTACAGATCCCAAAAACACTTAATCAGCAACATCAGCATCAGGGGCTTCGTAGCTTCTGGTAATCCAGGACTGATTAATTTTGATAAATGTCAGATGGTGAACCGAGTCTGTGGACAGATACATTCTATCATCAATAACAAAGTCTCCAGCAGCACTGAATGCCTGATCAGAAAGCACGCTGGATGCAGGGCAGCCCAGCAATTAAATTGCATACTGACACGTTCTTGCCAGTGGTCTATTCTCATGACCCAGTAAGCCAGTGGATCATCGACTGAAAAGCTCTCCATCTCTCGGCTATATTTTACAGCTGGTGGTGTGCTTATGGAAGATGTGCTGCAAGGACCTGGGACACCCTGTGCTAAACCATCATCCCTATCAGTGGAGACTGCTGAGAGGTCATGAAATATAGTGGTGGCAGACTGAGGTGAGTAAGGAGGTGAAACCGATGTGATGTCCTTTTGTGTGGCTTTCAGGTGCTCTTGCCAATGGGATGAGTTGTGGGAGGTTAAATGCCTTGTCAAGCATGGCTGGTGTTTTTGCCACGTTTGATGTGCTTGAGACAAAGTTTGCAAATTGCAACAGTGCGATCAGCTGCACATGTGCTAAAAAGGCCCAGACAGCTGAGCTATGGGAAGTGGGCCTGTAGATAACAGCTCCACAATGTTAAGGAATCCTCATTACCACTGGATACAACTTGGCAATATGCTGCGGCTGGAGGAACATGACTGCCAATTTGTGTACCCATGTTCTCCCCTCTCTGTAGGCTCATGATCCTGCCTTCCTCAACCTCAACCTCAGAACCAACATCTGAATAAAGTAATGGCTGTGCATCATGAAAGAGCAAGTGGCTGACGCTGTGTTCAAATATCTCAGCTGACTCCTCCATGCCTGATGCTGGGACTATGGCAGGAATAGCTATGGACAAGGAAGCAGGCTTAGCCACTCTGGCAGCTGCAGTGGATTGTGCACCAGTCTCTGCTTGGGTATATGGGGTATATGGGTATATGAAATATATGGCGTTAAACTTGCAGTAATGCATTGAACTGTACTGCATAAGCGGAAGATAATGCACTGAAATATACTGCGTTAAGTGTGCACCAATGCACAGAAATGTACTGTGTTAAACGTCACGTAACGCACTGAAATATACTGCGTTAAACTTGCAGTAATGCTCTGAAATATACTGCGTTAAATGGAAGGTAATGCACTGGAATATACCGCGTTAAAATTGCAGTAATGCACTGAACTGTACTGCGTTAAACGGAAGATGATGCACTGAAATATACGGCATTAAACTTGCAGTAACCCACTGAACTGTACTGCGTTAAACAGAAGCGAACGCACTGAAATATACATTGTTAAACTTGCAGTGATGCTGTCAGGAAAGACAGGTCTGCAGTACACTTAGAGGTACTTGGCATAGGTGCATGCGCACTAGCGCATTGGAACATCAGTGTACGCACATGCGTACACATGCATTGCCGCATCGGCATATGTGCGTACGCCAGGTGGGCTATTTAAACTGAAGTTCTGCAAAGACTACTGTTTGGTCTGCAGCTTCTGTGTGTTCTGACCTGTTATAATAACACACTGAAATATACTGCCTTAAACTTGCAGTAATTCACTGAACTGTACTGCATTACACGGAAGATAGCGCACTAAAATATGCAGCATTAAACGTTCAGTAACGCACTGAACTGTACTGAGTTAAACGGAAGTTAATGCACTGGAATATACTGCGTTAAAATTGCAGTAACACACTGAACTGTACTGTGTTAAACAGAAGATAATGCACTGAAATATAATGCATTAAGCATGCACTAAAGCACAGAAATATACTGTGTTAAACGGCACATAATGCACTGAAATATACTGCGTATGCCAGGTGGGCTATTTAAAGTGAGGTTCTGCATAGACTCATTACTGTTTGGTCTGCAGCTTTTGTGTGTTCTGACCTGTTACCTGTGCTGACCTCTGATCTTGATCTGGCTTGTTCTCACTAACGTTGTCTGCTTGATACTCTGACCCTGGCTTGTTTTGGACTCCTCTTTTGCCTGCTGCTCTGTTTATCTGCCTGAACATTACCGACCCGGCTTGCCTGACCCTGCACCTGCTCATCCAGCCTGTCACGGCTCTGCTCTGCAATCTGCATCTGGATCCCTCTCTAGCTGCAATAACAGCCTGCCACAGCCCTGGTCTGCCTATCCACCACCTGCCTGCCTGCTGCACATCCATCCACAGACAACCAGCCATACAGACTACAGGACTGATCTCAGGCACTCCTATGCCACCATGCTTCTGTGGCTGCTGTCTCACCTTCAGTAACCCAAAAGCCGATGTGGTACGAGAGGTCCCCCTCTACACATCAGGCTCAAAAACCAGGTACATGACAGATGCAGTGAATTGTACTGCGTTAAATGGAAGATAACACACTGAAATATACTGCGTTAAACTTGCAGTAATGCACTGAACCGGACTGCATTACACGGAAGATAGCGCACTAAAATATACAGCATTAAACTTTCAGTAACGCACTGAACATCGGGCAGGCTACTGGGCCCGGCCACCTCCTGGCTGCCACTTACCCCCACCACCTCCTGGCATCCACTTTCCACTGCCTCCTCCTGGCTGAGACTTTTCCGTGTATGAAAAAGAGAGATATTTTTAGTTTCTGGTTCATCAATCACACACAATTTTTAGCTCATGACTGTAGCAAATTGAATGTTAATAAATAGAAAAGACTATCATTCTGACCCCAACATTTTTCATTCTTGTCCCAATCATTTGTGGCCACTACTGTCTATTGATATGTAAAACCCTTTGTAAATTCAGAAATTACTGATCAATAATAACATCTAGTTAATATCATTAATTATTTGACTAGAAATATGTTGAACAATGCTAAACCTGGCTCAAGCTGGGCTCCTCCACTTCTTCCTGGCTGGAAGGCCTAGGTTGGATGTCGGAAGCCTCAGCTGAGGTGGAAGGAAGCCTTGAAGGAAGATTGGAGAGTGCTGGCCTGGGTTCAGTCTGGCCTGCCAGAAAATGCAGTCTGTCATAATACCACAGGCATAATAATACCATACCATAATAAGTGCTCCTCATGCCACCAATTAGGGCCTTCAAATAGGGGATAAATTCCAGCAATTGATCCAGCGCTGCATTCCTTTTTGTTTGATTGTTATAAAAGGGGTGGTTTACCTGCCACAGACAGGGCAGCTCCCTGTACATGTCAATGAATATGGAGATAAAGTCCTCATCACTGAATAGATCCATTTTCTCTGCAAGACGCAACACAAGACAAATCTTAATGTCGGGCTAAACTCTCCTAATCTTGTCCCAATATAGGCCTCAATCTAGAGTATAGGCCACTGATGCACCCAGTTAAAAGTGTACCTTCATTCTAATGATCAACGCTTCCGATACTCCTTCCTCTGCTTACAGATCATACGTACGACACATGCGTGTTACGCTTTATATACACTGCGCTTGCATGAAACTCCACATGGCGGAGAAAGAGCAAGTGCATGCATTTAGCAGCAGCAGCAATGTCGAATGGCCGAACCTGGAGCCACGAACGTCCCGATCCTGGAGGAGATTTAATGCCTCAAATATGTCCTTTATAGAGATGGTGGAGATGGTGGACATCTTGAAGAGGGCCAACTTACCCAAACCCAAATGTGAAAAAGGCCAAGATCATGACTAAAGTTATGAAAAGTCTGCACAGGAATTTTGGGGTACGGCGATCCAAGGATCAATTGAGGAAACCATGGTCAGACCTCAAATTGAGGGAGCACGATCAGTACAGAAAGATCAAGAGAGTTCTTCAAAAAAGTAAGTAGTTGTCATGTGTTCCTATTATTATTATTACTTGCATGCTGCTCCATGTGCTTCTCTTTACTGTTGTACAGTTTAAAATGGCAAGTTTCAGATTCGTAGGCACAGTAATCATTCGTAGTAAACATAGTTTGTTCAACCACTAATACAATGTTTTTGGCAGATCCATGCTAACTACATTTGTTCATGCCTATTTGTATTAAAAAAAGTTTGTTGTCTAGAGGGGTTTGTAATTATAATGAAATGCTAACTTGATTCAGTGTAAGGAGAGGACATTCAGCAGCTGTTTACGCATCTGGACGCAGGAGCACTAGTGTGGGACACCAGAACACCCTTTTTAGGGTGTCCCACACAGGTGCTCCACTGGATACTAGGGGTGTCTCCATGTGTGAAAATTGAACTAAAAAGGTAAGTATTCCAGCTTTATAAAGGGAAAAAAATAATGTTTTCAGCTTGGAACTCTGCCAAAATCGACAATTGTACGACACTTCCAAGCAATGTTTCATATTACTCTTTCTCGCATCAAATATCTGTGTGCCTAGTATACCTTTTTTTTATTCACATAGGGCAGAAAAGACTCAGGAAATCTAAGGACACCAGGGACCCCCCACCTCCTAAAGAAAAGGAAATCCCCACACCACAACCAGATGATGTGAAGGAAGGAGAGGTTTATGAAGTGAGCGAAATAGTGACCACAACAGGTGAGTGTCTGAGACCACAGCTTCAGGTAATAGATGGATGCCTGCATATTTATAATACATGGTGTTTTTTTTTTTATTTTAGGTGATGTGGATGTTGTGAAAGAAGAATCTCATTTCACAAGTGCAAGTGCACACGTACTCATTGGTGAAATCATGGTGTGCAATCGTGATTTTCAGAAGATCAAGGAAGACATCAATGATGTGTAAAAAATACTCAAAAACATCATTGATGTTTTAGGCAGAATCTAAAACACCCCAAAATTCTTCTAGCTTGTTTGTATTTTTAGTATTTTCACACATTTTAAATATTTTTTAGAAAGCCAAATTTTGAAGATGCACTCAGTGTGTCAACATGTGCTATCTGCCACCACGGGATATCACTATACGCGTTTGATGGGTGCAACCCCTTCCTCGCAACTAAAGTAGCTGAGAGGAAGGGGTTGCACCCTGAAAAGCATCCATTGATCACCCATGATGGGAGCTAGCACATATTGACATTGAGGTGATTGGGGGCCTGGTCCCTGTGCTGGGAGCATGCAGCACAGCATGCTCACAGCATACACACAAGTACACTAGGGATGAGCCGAACATATCCCCGGTTTGGATTGCAGCAGAACATGCGAACAGGCAAAAAATTTGTGTGAACACGAACGTGGAAAATCAAAAGTGCTAATTTTAAAGTCTTATATGCAAGTTATTGCCATAAAAAGTGTTTGGGGGCCCGGGTCCTGCCCCAGGGGACACGTATCAATGCAAAAAAAAGTTTTAAAAACTGCAGTTTTTTGGGAGCAGTGATTTTAATAATGCTTAAAAGGGAAACAATAAAAATTAAATGTTCCTTTATATATCGTGCCTGGGGGTGTCCTTAGTATGCCTGTGAAGTAGCGCATCTTTTCCATGTTTAGTCCTAACACCACGTGCATAATCGCTGACCCTTATTTATTGATAACTGGCTATTAGGTCTATGCCTCCTTTGTGCTTGCATGCACCATGTGCTGACCAAAATCCAGTAGCTGCAGGAACTCTGGAGCAATAAAAGCCCAACTGCAGGAGCTGGGTAATTGTCAGTTGGTCCTGCCAGTAGAACCATTGTATAGGCAATTTCTTCAAAAGGTTTGAAATGCTCTTCCCTCTACAGTAAAATCACTGCAGCTTTGTCACCCTTATTGTTGTTGCACAGTGCCTTGAAGAAGTATTAATACCCCTTGAAATTTTCCACATTTTGTCACGTTACAACCAAAAACGTAAATGTATTTTATTGGCATTTTATGTGATAGATCAACACAAAGTGTCACATAATTGTGAAGTGGAAGGAAAATGATAAACGGCTTTTACATTTTCTACAAATAAATATCTGAAAAGTGTGGTATGTATTTGTATTCGGCCCCCCTTACTCTGATACCCCTAACTAAAATCTAGAGGAACCAATTGCTTTCAGAAGTCACCTAATTAGTAAATAGTGTGTGTAATTTAATCTCAGTATAAATACAGCTGTTCTGTGAAGCCCTCAGAGTTTTTTTTTAGAGAACAATATAACTGTATTTTCATTTTGTCTATCTAATCACCCCCCACAGCTACTACCCTTTGTTCCACTTGACCCTCCCTTCTAGATTGTAAGCTCTAATGAGCAGGGCCCTCTGATCCCTCCTGTATTGTAATTGTACTGTCTTCCCCGATCTTGTAAAGCGCTGTGCAAACTGTTGGCACTATACAAATCCTGTATAATAATAATAATAATAATTAGTGAACAAACAGCATCATGAAGGCCAAGAAACACACCAGACAGGTCAGGGATAAAGGTGTGGAAAAGTTTAAAGCTGGGTTAGGTTATAAAAAAATATCCCAAGCTTTGAACATCTCATGAAGCACTGTTCAATACATCATCCGAAAATGGAAAGTGTATGGCACAACTGCAAACATACCAAGACATGGCCATCCCCCTAAACTGACAGGCCAGGCAAGGAGAGCATTAATCAGAGAAGCAGCCAAAGAGGCCCTTGTTAAGTCTGGAGGAGCTGCAGAGATCACCAGCTCAGGTGGGAGAATCTGTCCACAGGACAACTATTAGTTGTGCACTCCACGAATCTGGCCTTTATGGAAGAGTGGCAAGAAGAAAGCCATTGTTTAAAGAAAGCCATAATAAGTCTCATTTGCAGTTTGTGAGAAGCCATTTGGGGGATACAGCAAACTTGTTGAAGAAGGTTATAAATATAAGATCAAAGTACAAAATCAAGTGTCCACATTTAAAAAGTTCAATTCATTGATATCAACACATAAAGTGCAAGTAAGTGGTGTCCACAGAAAACAGTGTTCCTCATGCTCCTCCTTAATGGTGTTCACAATCCAGCATGCTTCAGTGCTCTCCTGTGACCCCCCACTTGTGCTTGCGCTCACCTCTGAGCGTGTGACACGGTAATTAAACGGTGTCTAAACAACGGGGTCACAGGAGAGCACTGAAGCATGCTGGATTGTGAACACCATTAAGGAGGCGCATGAGGAACACTGTTTTTTGTGGACACCACTTACTTGCACTTTATGTGTTGATATCAATGAATTGAACTTTTTAAATGTGGACACTTGATTTTGCACTTTGATCTTATATTTATAACCACATATATATATTGTTTTTTTGCATGTTGCACTTTATGGGATACTTTTATATAAGGATTGTATTCATTCTATAATTTATATATTACTAGCATTTTTTTTTTTTTTTTTATATTGAAATTTTGTAGTATAGTTTTACACATATATGCACCTCCCAACTATTGGGATATATCTGTTTTTTCAGCGCAGGCACATTTATTTATATTTTTTGGTTTATCCACGCAATGAAACGTGGTTAGTGTTTGCAGCTTATCTATATTTGTTTCACCTCACAAAGGCATCAGTTCATCTTTGGCTCACAAGACCCCCACATAATTAGTTGTTGAAGAAGGTGCCCTGGTCAGATAAGACCAACATTTTACTTTTTTTTTTTCAAATATATATTTTATTTGTTTTCAATAGAAAAGAGAGGGGCAGAGCCCACAACATACCAAGGTGGTATATAACAAAAGGGGGGGTCGCAGCCTCCCGACATTGCATTATAGTAGTGCATGTAATACATCAAGGCACGTAGCATTATCATATCTTTAGATATATATGTATATGGGTATCTTTGTTTCTCTGAGTTAGAATCCTAGTATGATATGAGAGTATAAATACCCTAGACAGGAGGCAGCCACCAGAAAAAAAAAAAAGAAGAGATAGGGGGGAAAAGAAGTAAGGAGAAGAAACAAGAGAGGGGGGGTAAGACAAGGGGGGGGGGGGGTATTAGGCGTTCAGATACGTGAATCTCTGTTTACGATAATTACTGTAGGTTGTCGATCAGTATGAAATGGTAGAGTTTTAGCTCCTAAGGAGGGATTTACCCTCTTCTGAATACTTGAATATATTCCAATGAGTCCATGTTTTCCGATAGGTTTCCTGTCTATCTTGAGCTGTCATTATCAAGTCTTCCATTTTATTTATGTCTTCTACTTTTCTCAACCACATTGCTGTGGTTGGTGGGGATTGCTGTTTCCACAACATGGGAATACAGGATTTGGCTGCATTTGTTAAGTGTCTCAGTAGAGATTTCTTATAGGTTTTAATTGGTATGGAAGAAATGTGGAGTAGAAAAAATGCCGGGTCATTTGGGATTTGGAAGTCAGTGAATTTTTGGGAAATGGTACGAACTGCAGTCCAGAAAGTTGTCAACATAGGACATGACCAAAACATGTGTAGAAGCGTTCCCTCTTCCTCTGTGACAAAGCCAGCAATACTTTTAAGTGTCAGGAAAAATGATATGTAATCGACTTGGTGTTAGGTACCACCTTGTCAGGATCTTATAATTCGGCTCTTGGACTTTAGTGCATATTGAGGACTTAAGGGAGAGGCTAATCATGTTTTGTTTCTGAACTGTCGTAAAAGTGCGTTGGAGGTCTGTTTCCCACTTCATAATGCATGGTAATCTGGGTGGCTGGGGTGGGGTGTTCAATAGGCTGTACATCTTGGATAGGGTCTGCGACAATGGCTCTGTGTCTTTACAACATTCTTCAAATGCGGTCAAAAGCCTGGTGTAACTTTGAGGGTTTGGGAAGGTCTGGAGAAAGTGGTGAATTCGTGCTGCATCCTAAAACAGAAGTTTAAACGGACCTACTGGGTCCATTAGTTCTGATATGGAGGGCCATTTATTTTGTTGCACAAATTGTGACGCTAAAACACAATTGGATCTTCTCAAGGTCTGAAATTGCGAGGAGGAGAGTCCAGGAAAGAACTTGGGGTTACCTAGAATCGGGGTTAAAGGTGATGTTTTGGTAGTTAGAGAGGTGTGTAAGGTAGCTTTAATGCACTGTCTTATGGTGTTTCCGATGATAGGGTGGGATTTCAATTCTGCAGGGAGAGAGTCACTACACCATATCGCAGATCGTAGGGGTATAGTGGTTTGGTGTTGTTCTAATTGTGCCCACAACTTATAGTCCCTATGACGGCACCAATCAAGAACTCTACCTAGGTGAGTAGCTTGGTAGTATTTCCTTACGTCTGGTAGCGCTAGGCCGCCGCAATGTTTTGGTGTGCATAGTTGAGATCTTGGGATGCGAGGCTTTTTATGAGCCCAAACAAAATGGGTGAAAAGGGCTTGTACTTGTTTGAAATATATGGGAGGTATCTTAATCGGTAGGGCCTGGAAGAGGTATAAAAATTTTGGGAGTATACTCATTTTGAGTAAATTGCACCTCCCAAACCAGGAGTGTAACCCTTCATTCCAATTTTCTAGCAATTTCCTGGTCTTAGCTAGGAGGGGGGGAAGTTGCTCTCATAGATGTGAGACAGATCTGGTGGTATTTTCATGCCTAAATAAGTCAGGGCAGAAGACGTCCATTTGAATTTAAAATTCGATTGTAAATTTAGAAGAATATGGGCCTGTAGTGATATCCCCATTGCTTCCGATTTGGAAAAATTTATTTTAAGGTTTGATACTTTCCCGTATGTCTCGAATTCTGCGAGTAGATTCGGTAGGGACACTCCTGGGTTGGTTAGCGAAAAGAGCAGGTCGTCTGCATAGGCCGAGATCTTATGTTGCATGGGACCAATTGTTAACCCCTGAATGTCGGGGTTCAATCTAATTTTGGATAGAAAGGGTTCCAGGGAGAGAGCAAATAGGAGCGGGGAAAGTGGGCATCCCTGTCTCGTCCCATTTGTTATTGGGAAGGGGTCCGATAGGACTCCGTTGGCCTTTACTTGGGCTGTTGGGTTTGAATATATTCTGGCTATTCGGCTAAGCATCACCTCCCCCAGGCCAATGTGTCTGAGCACCGCTAACATAAATGGCCAGCTTACCCGGTCAAACGCTTTTTCAGCGTCTGTATTGAGAAAAATACATGGGATTTTCTGAGACTTAGCGACATAAAGTAGATTTAGCACCTTTGTAGTGCTATCTCTGGCCTCCCGAGATGGGATGAAGCCTACCTGGTCTAGGTGTATGATTTGCTGGAGGTGCTGCGCTAGCCGAACAGCCAGAATTTTAGTGAATATCTTTACGTCAAGATTTAATAATGATATGGGTCTGTAACTGCTACATGCTGCCGGGTCTTTTCCTTCCTTATGAATTACTGAAATATGAGCACCTAGTGTTTCTCTAGCAAATGCTCCGTCAACACCGACCCTGTTGAATAGTGTAACTAAACGAGGTCCTAGTATCGGGAGAAGAGTTTTATAATATTGTAGTGTATAACCGTCGGGGCCCGGGGCTTTACCTGGCTTCATTGTCCCTATAGCTTTTTAAATTTCTATCAAAGTTAAAGGGGAGTCTAAATCTTCCTTAATTTCCTGGGTAAGGGATGGCATTTGAGATGATGTGATGTAGTTCTCTATCTCAGGCAAGGGGGAAACTACTTGTGGCAGGTTGTATAGATTGGAGTAAAAATGGTTAAACTCTTTTGTGATTAGTGCTGGTAGGACTTCTTTTTTCCCTCTCGTCGTGACGATATGTGGGATGTATGTAGATGATTTGTGGTCTCTAACCATCTTTGCCAAAAGTTTCCCACACTTATCTCCTGACTCATATGTCTGTTTGCGACAAAACTGTAAGGCCGCTTTAGCTCTATAGAGTAAGAGATCAATGATTTGTCGTCTGAGAACTGTCAGTGCAGTTTCCGAGGACTGCGTGGGGGCATGTTTGTGTCTGGCTTCAGAAATATTGAGATCCTCTAGAAGTTGGGATAGTTGTTTATTTCTTTCTTGCTTAATTCTTGCACCATGTGTGATGAGGATTCCTCTGATAACTACTTTGTGGCCTTCCCACAAAATCCCAGGGTCACAGTCTGGTTGGTCGTTTTCCTGAAAGTATAAATTTAGCGCTCTGGTCACGTCTGTCAGCACTTCTGGGTCTTGCAAGAGACTTTCATTAAGACGCCAGAAACGGTGTCTGGGAGAAGAAATGTCCGACAAAGTGTAGGTCAGGAAGATAGGCGCATGGTCAGACCACGTTCTATTGCCTATGGAGTTCTGTTCTACTGCATGTAGCTGTTCTGGTATATACCTGGTGCAAGTGTGAATAAAATGTGTAGTCGCGTTCTCCCGAGTGCTGTAAGCGCCAGATATCGATTAATTGTGATATGTGTAACGTTTTTGCTATTTTTTGAGTTGATTTGGTTGGATCGAAGATTTACCAGTCAAGGTGTCTACAGATGGGATCAATGGGGTGTTAGAGTCTCCTCCCATAATTAGCTGTCCTTCCTTAAAGTCGTCCAGTTTCTCCAAAGTGTCTCGGATAAATTTGGCCTGCTGCTCATTAGGGGTATATAGTGCTACTAGCGTTACTTTTACAGTACCTATGAGGCCTTTAAGGAAAACATATCTTCCTGATGGGTCTATTATAGAGCTCAGAAGGTGCCATGGGGTTTTACTGGATATTAATATGGACACTCCTTTGGATTTGGCAGTCGGGTTTGTAGAGTGATAAGTCATCGGGAATAGTTTACATTGTAAATACGGTAATTTGTTCGTTTTAAAGTGTGTCTCTTGAATAAAGGCTATGTCTGTGCGAGTCCGCTTCAGGTCATCTATCAGTATGCGTCTCTTCTCAGGCGTATTAAGCCCCTTTGCATTGAGAGACATCACTTTGATATTATTGAACGCCATGTTGTTACGGGACAGGAAGGGAGGGAAGGGTAGGTTCAGGTATGAGGGGAAAAAAAAAAAAAAAAGGGGGGGGGGAGGAAGTAGAGAAAGAGAAGTAAGTAAAGGAAGAAGATACTTAGTAGAGGGATACGAGGTAGAGGCAAGGCCTAATGTCTCACCCAACTCGACTCCCTTTTATGTTTCTGGTATTGTCCTTTGCATAAGACTCCCAGGGGGCAGAGTTGCGCCCTCTAAGAGGATATGCTGACCTAATTGGGAGAGGGATAGGACACGGCTCAAAAGGTGAGTCTCCCGTCCTCCCTCCCATCCCAGCACATCTGGAATGCGTAGAAAGAATATTTTGTATAACTTTATAAGTACAATAATAAACCAACAATAACATAACTTGAATGGGTATGTATTTGCGAACCTCATGTGCTAGTTTGAGCACCACCCCCTACTTCTCTGACTGAGTGTACATTCTGCTATTCTCAAGAGCATTCTGAGAAGTGGACCCCTTACTGTGGTGTCAGGTCATGTTTAGCGAAGTAGCACATCTCCAAAACTTGGCATCTCAGCAAGTGTGGTATGATAAAACTGAAAACCCAACAGCTTAACAGATATATTTAAACCGAACATAACAATACCGTGCACCCCACTTCAAAAATGATGGCATATCTTTCAAACCTAGTTAGTATGTCTTCAGATCAGTCTCGCCGGGCTCCACCAAACAGGAATTAACAGATCCGTCAGGTAATGTATCTGGGCAAGGCTCCAGCTGATTTCCACGAAAGGAGAAGGTATAAAACACTCCACACTTGACGTCTCCACTACCCCATCTCCTGTTTCTGTAGTGTGTCCTCTGATAAAGGTTTCCAGGGTAGTATCTGGAGTAGCCGTGAATTATCTGTTAAAGTGGATGGATAGAAACCCCTGAGGTTTCCATTCTAGAGAGTACCTGTGGTTGAGAGAGATTTCCTGAGTATATACCGTCTCTTTCTCCAGTTTACATCTCAAATTATATTGACCGCTTTAAGTGCATCATGCGGGTTAATCATGAGTGGTCACTGCACTGATAAGGATGGAAGTCTTGCTAATTGGTGCAAAGAGTGACCTCTTTCTTTATGCAGTAGAGTTCAGGAAATCCCTATTCCGTCCGACAATACAGAGGTGCAAGTGATGTCGGGTGAACGGCATTAAAGTCTAAGCAAAAACAAGGCAAATATCACTACTTTGGGCATTATTCAGCCTGAACCAAATTCGTCTTAAGGGATGCATACTTCAAGACTCACGTGCATCTTCTTGTGATGGTGCTCTGGGTCAGCGACAATTCCTCTGTTGTCTGGGCGGCAGGTTCCCCTCCAGTCTCTGTGTATTCATGCGTCCTGGTGGTCGCTGCAGGGGGGCGAGCCAGTTGGGCACATCAATAGGATCCATGTCAAGGAAGGAGAACAGGGCTGGAAAAGCAACTGGTTTACGTAATGTGAAGAATCTCTGTTCTTTCCTGAATGTAACCGAAAGGGGATATCCCCAGCGATAAGTGGCTCCTCTGTGCCGGGCTAGATCCAGTAAAGGTTTCATGATCGCTCGTCTCTGCAAGGTAGCGCGGGAGAGGTCAGGAAATATTTTAATAGTCACACCATCTAGTTCTGGGTCTTCTGCTTCCCAGGCTTTGCGTAGAATTTGTTCCTTGTGTGTATAGTGGTGCAATCTACAGATTACATTGCACGGTCTCAAAGGATCAGTTGGTTTAGGGCCCAATGTTTGGTGAATCCTATCGATTTCCACTCGGTCTGGAAGATCTACGCCGGGTATGTTGCGGAAAATGGCGACCGCTGTATCCGCCAGGTCCTCGGGACCAGTAGCCTCTGGGAGTCCCCGAATCTGCAGGTTATTTCTGCGGCTTCGGTCCTCCATATTTTCCATGTGGAGCTGTTGGTCTTGCAGGGTTTCTGCCTGAGTGTCCTGGACCCCTTCTACAGCTGCCACTCTCCGCTCCAGGGCTGCTAGGGAGGACTCTCCCGTCTCAACCCTGGTGGTGAGTGCTTGGACCTCTGCCTTCATCACGCTCATTTCTTTGCGGTGAGCGGTTTCCACTGTCTCAATGAGGGCCGCTATGTCTGCCTTAGTGGGGAGTGCTTGCAGGAGCGAGCGCAGCTCCGCCGCCATTCCGAGAGATCGTGAGGGGGGTTGTGGCGGCTCACTATAGTCGGAGCGAAGATCCGCAGGGAAGCCCGTATAGTCCCCATTGAGAACGTCCTTTTGATGACGAAACGCGTCTGGGTACGCACGCAGCGACGCTACCACATGACCAGGAAGTAGGACGAGCTTCGCTTCCATGCTTGTATGCCGGCCGGCAATTTACTGATGCGATATTAAGTGCTTTTATTATGTAAGTGCAATATTTTGTTTATTAAATCTGCTTTTAAAACGTACTTCACCATGGAGAGTTTATTATTCTATTTTGGGTGGTACACTAACGATGTGGACTTCGTGTAATGAGGACTTATCAAGGTGCTTCTTGCCAGTTACATGTCAGCTTTTAACCCAATACAAGCCTGTGTATCACCGTGAGTCGGTAAGCACAATCTACAGCCACGGTGGTGGGTTTTTCACTTCCCTCCCCCCCCTTGTTTTTGGTTGTTTATAAGTGCACACCTGGGTGATTGGTATGTCCGTATGTCCATGTCCAGCATATAACATACTACACTATGGCCAGTCTTTTCTTCTTGTGTTTGCTTCTTCCTGCATCCATTGAGGGGATTTTGATCTGACCACGGACGGTGCTGTTTGGTCCAATACCCCAGAGGCCCCGGCAAGGGTTTTTTGCCATCCGCATAATTCTTTGGAGTTCTGGTAAGAGCAATCATAGCTCATTTGGATCAGCATTTTACAATTATACTGAATACCTACCACGTGGGAAATTTGGACTTTATTCATTTGATTTGTGTATTTTGACAAAATTTCTTTTGTGTGTGATGATAGATTGCATTATTTATCCACCTCAACATATATAATTTTTTGTTTAGCGCAGTTTATATTTAATTTTTTCTGTTTTTGGTGTTGTCGCACTGTTTACTGCTGCTTGTCCTTTTGTGCTTCTAGCGCGGAATTTTTTTTGCTTATAAGCCCGTATAGGTGCCAGTCCACAGCGCCTCCATGTCAGTCGATGGGAAGTTTTGTGGAGTCTGTCTCTCAGTATGCTCACCATGCACTGATGCCATTTTAATTTCCGGGGAACCGAGCAAGGAGAGACGAAAAAGTCGTTCAATTTAGCCCGATGTCGGAGGTTGAGGAGTAGATTTAGGTGGTTTGTTGGTTTTCTTTGCTGCCTTCTTTCTGGAGGAGTACATATTCTGAATAATGGACTGAAATTGCTGGGATAGGGGAGAGACGGACGGGAGCTCAGCTAAAACACGTCTCTAGTCAGCCATGTCCAGGCCACGCCCCCGAGGTTGCAATTTTAACACTTGTCACAGGATAAAGATAGTCTGTCCATCCTTGGGGGTCACGGTCCAGCCGGACAGAGTGATCCAGCCTCCGGGGGTGGCTGAACGGTCGCAGAGAAGTCAGTATGGTGAGCTCCGGGTGCAGCAAGATGGCCGCCGTTCACTGGGCCAGAGCTGCTATTCCACTTGCAGGCCGCTATGGAGGGGTATCGATGAGTGCCACAGGTGGCAGATTTGTTCCTGGTAGTGTCCTTGAGAAAGGCCGTGTGAAGGACCGTCTGGGAGCTCAGGATTAAGCTTTGATTCCGTGGCTGGGTGTAGCAAGATGGCCGCCGCTAGGTCAGAGCCTAGGATCTTACAGGCAGCTCAGGTAAGCAGTCTCTGCTGAGCTGGGCAGCTCACCAAGCCCCGGCAGAAGTGTGGATGGGTGGCAGGGCAGGAGGGGGCAGAGGATCCACACACCTGGGTACGAGCAGGCCGGCCGCAGCACCCCTCCGGCGGGCAGATGACTTAGGAAACTCCGGTGCTTCACAGGCCTCACTAGGCCGCGCCGAATCGCGGCCGCCACGGGCGTCCCCGGTAGCCGGACGGACTTCCGGACTATGCTGGGCATGTGGATGAGTAGGCAGGTGTGGATGGGGAGCCGTCCCTTACCTCCAGTCCGGCCGGGATCGGTTCTCCCCAGAGTGTCCCAGGCCGGCAAGATGGGGGCGGCCGCAGGATCGTGGAGGCAGCCTTGCTGAGACGAATCCAGGCAGAAGAATTCTGCAATATTGGTCCAGGATAAGGCAGGGGACCTAGGGGAACAGGCTGGCAGCGTTTCAGCTTGTTTTGCCAAAGGAGATGCACGGATGGCAGAGGATTCTAAATAGGATACCCGGAGCTCCCCAGAACACGTCCGCCAGCTCTCACATCCGGACACGCCCCAAACATTTTACTTTTTGGTCTAAAAGTAAAACGCTACTTGTGGTGGGAAACTAACACTGCACATCACCCTGAACACATCATCCCCACCGTGAAACATGGTGGTGGCAGCATCATGTTTTGGGGATGATTTTCTTCAGCAGGGACAGGAAAGCTGTTCAGAGTTGATGGAAAGATGGATGGAGCCAAATACTTAGAAGTAGCTTAGAATCTTGGAAGAATCTTAGATTCTTAGAAGATCTTAGAAGAATCTTAGAAGAAAGCCTGTTAGAGTCTGCAAAAGACTTGAGACTGGGGCGGAGCTTCACCTTCCAGCAGGACAACAACCCTAAATATACAGCCAGAGCTACAATGGAATAGTTTGGATCAAAGCATAATTATGTGTTAGAATGGCCCAGTCAAAGTCCAAAACCAAATCCAATTATGAGAATCTGTGGCAAGACTTGCTGTTCACAGACGCTCGCTATCCAATTTGACAGAGCTTGAGCTATTTTGCAAATGAGAATGGGCAAATATGTCACTCTCTAGATGTGCAAAGCTGGTAGAGACATCCCAAAAAAGAATTGAAGCTGTAATTGCAGCAAAAGGTGGTTCTACAAAGTATTGACCCAGGGAGGCTGAAGATAAATGCACACCACACTTTTCAGATATTTATTTGTAAAAATAAATAAAAAACATTTATCATTTTCCTTCCACTTCACAATTATGTGCCACTTTGTGTTGGTCTATTACATAAAATTCCAATAAAATAAATTTACGTTTGTAACATAACAACATGTGGAAAATGTCAAGGGGTATGAATACTTTTTCAAGGCACTGTAGCTGCTTAGATGTTGTCACCATTCATTTTCCTGTCATAGAATAGCAACCCTTTAGCTTCAGCCACAGTACATTGTTTGATCTGATGGAGTTTAAGGAAAAGATTTAAAAGCCCCGCTCAGTTTCTTCTATCCCCTCCAGCACTGTCTAGCATAAGCTAAAATACATTTCAGGGTCTTCTATTGAAGTCTATGGGCCCAAAAATGTACAATTCTGCCCAAAAAAAGCTTATGTACTTTTTTACATAGCAAGCAGAAGCACGAAATAGCATGGTACCATTGAATATAATGGGAATCTTCATGCTGCCTTGGAAAATAAACAACCAATTGTTCAGATGTGAAAGGGGGCTAAAAAAATAGAGAATTTAGATGGAGTTTAAATTAATTCAGTGCTTGATTTTGAGAATAATTGTTCCACAGTGCCTGCAGCTACAGAGGTCAATGAAGGCTTGTTTTAAAGCTTAATTACTAGATATATATTATGTACACCGGTTCATTTTAAGCATAACAACAGATCACATTTCAATGACAGCTTTGTACAACACATGTGCACACCCAACATACCTTTAATAACATTTATATTTTAATTAATATAACTATATTCTACAAACTAAAACTACTCTCCTGTTTGGAATAAGCTGAAATCTAAATAGCATTTTTCTTAGATAAATCGGCATTAGTTATTAGGCCTTTGTTAAATGCATAATTCATAGGTCTAAGCTAGTCCGGTTTGGAAAAATGTTCTGTAATGAACTGTAAAGATAACAGAAGTGTGCAAAACAAACATCCATTGTTTGATCATTTTATGATTTTCTGATTGTACTTCTTCAAAGAGATATTAGCATGCGATAGTTTGAATTTTTCTCATGGCTGATGGGAAGACCTTTGCACTTATTTAATATTGGATGGATTTTGCCTGTATAAAATATTTAGCTTGCAAAACGCAAATGCTTCCCTAACATTTTTCTATTTTTTATTTGATTTATTATGCAAACTATAGAGTTATATTATAACCATACTGATGCAAAACCAACCACAGAAACCATATCATGTATAGATCTAGAAGTTGAGTTCACCACAATACCTGAATAAGTCCCCTTAATAATTTAACTGGGATGTAGTCATCTCACTCTATATATTACATAAATTCACTTGGGACAAAATTAGTGTAATACATTGTATTTGCAACACTCTCCATTGAGCAATAAAAGCCAAAAGGCAATTTAACATTGAGAACTATGAATTGCAAATGTTACATAGAAAGATGACATAGATAATCTCACTGTACTATTTTAAAGCATTTTTTTGTTCAATTAAAAAAAATATAAATGTATTTTTAGGATTTTCTAATATATAAGCTACAGATTCTGATTTACAGGTATTGAACTGTAGCAGTAATTCACAGTAGAATTGCATTACTGTATTGCATTAACAGGTAATTAATGTCATGATTTGAGTAGGAGAGTGTAGGGTAGTGTGGGATGTGTAGATTATAGTGAAGACTTTTAAGAAGAAAAATGAAAGGTGCAATGATGTGCAGTACATAAAAAACCTTATTGTCATGGGAGTTTAAAAAAAAATTGTTCAGATGTTATTCATAATTCTTAGGGAGTCACTATCCAGTAAATAGTGTTATTGCTTAGAACGTGTTTAACTGCTTAAGGACCGCCCCACATACATATACTGCGGCAGGGCGGCCCTTAAACGCAAAATCACATACCTGTACGTAATATCTTCTTCCTGGTCTGGGGCATGCACCACCAGAATCCCGCTCCAACTGTATCCAATCCGGCGATCATTGGGAGAGAGGCAGAACTGCCATTCTGCCAGAAGGGAAAATGTTTCTTCTAAGCAAAAATACAGATCTCTGTTTTCCTTTAGTCAAAGCACATCCCTCACAGTTAGAAAGCACCCCCTAGGGACACATTTAACCCTTTGATTGCCCCTCGTGTTAACCCCTTCCCTACCAGTATCATTAGTACAGTGACAGTTCATTTTTTTAGCACTGATCACTGTATTGGTGTCACTGCGTCCCCAAAAAGTGTCACTTAGTGTCAGAATTGTCCACCGTATTGTCGCAGACCCGCTAAAACTTGCTGATAGCCGCCATTACTAGTGAAAAATATTTCAATAGTTGACATTTCTAGAACGTATGATGATATCAGCTTTGCTGTCATTGTATCTTGAGGTTGACTGCCTAAAATGAGGTGGGGGTAAATTGTTCAGACAGTAAATTCCACACTGGCCACAATCAGTTTTATTGCATCTCTATCAGTATTTCCAGCTTTCAAAACAATTAAGGCAGCATAGCCACAAAAAAATATAGCATTAAGTACAAAATAAATCCTAACATATTTGCTACTTATTTACTGTTCAAGTACATCTCTATCAGGATGTTAAACATCAGCTTTTTACTTACATGGCTACCACCACACAGTCCCCTTGTAGGACAGTTTTCCAAGGACTGAGAGATACCCAAAGAAGGAAATTGCTTGCTTGATAAAGGTGACATCAAAGACATAATGAGGCCTGGTTTGGCCAGATTTTCAGGAACAAATAACACCCTTTCACAGCCAAACTTGATACCTGCTCCTTCTCTCACAAATGGGAAATATAAATATAATATTTAAGGCAGAACATCACTCTCTCAATCAACATTGACTATTTTTAATCCACATGCAGCTATCATGAGTAAATAGATAGCAAAGTATATCATATTTACTTGTTTTTAACTTTTTTTTTTACATTTCTTCAGTTACTTACTGGTTTCCAGGCCTAGGAAAATTAAGCCATACATCCCAAGAGTCTTCAGGAGGGAAGGAGGGGTTTTCTCAGTTAAGCACACCCTCCTGTCTGTGTGCCTGAGCTAAAGGAAGATGGATTCCAGTAGGTATATGTTACATGAATCATCTGCCTTCACTCAAGATGGCCAGAGCCAGAAATGATAGGGGGTGTTTTTTAATGTGATTTTTTTTTTTTTATAATTGTATATCTATTGGGTTTTACAAAGAAAATGCAAAGAAAAAAAGAAATCCAGTTAACATATTACAACAGTATAGTGTAGGTATATAATAATACAAATAATTTGGAAAAAATTGGAGAGAGCTCCCTTATAAGGTGGTGGGATTTTTAAAGATGTATTTAAAACTGTCACCGAAGGTAAGCACAACAACAAAATGGTATTCATAAAATTATTGAATTTATTACAATGATTAACAATTTTAAAACTTACAATGATGAAATTTGGTCACAAAAAGTGAACCAATAATCAATACAACAATAACATTTGGGCATAACTATTTGACCATAATTCATACTCAATACACAGGATAAGACAGATGCTTCTATATGCAGAAAGCCGACGCGTTTCGCAGATTTCTTATCTGCTTCTTCAAGGCAGCTCGGCATGCATCTATAACATTGTGTAGATTATAAAAAGATACAGGTAATACCAATACCAATTTATTTTATTCACATTTATAGAAAATTACAATGGGTATGAGTGCTCACCAAACTTGTGGTATTGATACCTCAATGATCGCAGCACCAAGAGAGAGCGGAGATGACACACCCTACAATAATGGGGCGGTGAAGCCAGATTCACCAGCCTGGTCTGATGGACGTATCAAGAGGTTATATATATAACCTCTTTATACATTCATGACCATAGCAATATATGTATAAATAACACATGCGGCAAATGGCAGGATGAGTTTGGGTGTAAGGCATCCAGTTAGCTCACATCCAAAGGACCCCCATCATTGACATTTCTCAATTAAAAATAACAAAAAATAATAACAACAAAGACGAAAAACATTAAAAGTGTTATGAATTGGGTATGTAAAGAATGTTATTTGAAACACGCAATCACCATGGGGTCACGAAACATAAAAAGCGTGTTAAGATCGAGGTGCATTTGCACCCTACTTTCTGGTCTTCCTGGGGTTTTTGCTTTTTCCGGTCACTTTGAGGTAATGTCACATATATTAGTTTTCTAATAACCCTAATATATTCATAGGCACCTTGGGTTTTGTTATTCCCATTTTTTTCACTGGCAAATGTATATTTAGCAGGTATACTATTACAGCAATGGTAGGTTCCTTCAGACCCTAGTTTTATTTATAGTGCAATGTCTATGGTTACCTTTATGAGAATGATTACCCCTATTGTCCCATTATATATGGGACATTTGCTGTTTTTTTGCCTAGGCTCTATTCCTTATATGTATGGCAGGTATGCCATTTGCAGCATGTGTTATTTATACATATATTGCTATGGACATGGATGTAGAAAGAGTATATATATATATATATATATATATATATATATATAATCAGAAGGTTGAGGTGCACTACAGTCTCAGATGGCCGTTCTTAGCAATCAAGCCCTCCCACAGGCTTCGACATAGAAAAAATCCAAAAACAAGGGATTGCTGCACAAACCGTATTTATTTTGAAATCTTCAAAAGGACATCACCACGACATCCATAAAATGAAGGGCGTTATCTACAATAGCCCGAAATATTTTTTATGGAGGCCTGATTTTATGGTTGATATGATGATATGGTTTGTGCAGCAATCCCTTGTTTTTGGATTTTTTATATATATATATATATATATATATATATATATATATATATATATATATATACTTTTTTTGAACAATTTTGTTTTGGCATATATATATAACCTCTTGATACGTCCATCAGACCAGGCTGGTGAATCTGGCTTCACCGCCCCATTATTGTAGGGTGTGTCATCTCCAGTCTCTCTTGGTGCGATTGTTGAGGTATCAATACCACAAGTTTGGTGAGCACTCATACCTATTGTAATTCTCTATAAATGCGAATAAAATAAGAAGCAGATAAGAAGTCTGAGAAATGGGTTGGCTTTTTGCATATACAAGCATCTGCTTATCCTGTGTATTGAGTATCAATTATGATCAAATAGTTATGACCAAATGTTATTGCTGTATTGATTATTGGTTCACTTTTTGTGACCAAATTTAATTATTGAAAGTTTTAAACTTGTTAATCATTGTAATAAATTCAATAATTTTATGAATACCATTTTGTTGTTGTGCCTACCTCGGTGACAGTTTTAAACACATCCTTAAAAATCCCACCACCTTATGAGGGAGTGGTGTGCTCTCTAAACGGGGCAGTAGCCAATAGCTTTCGTCTCAGAATGTATTCTGAGCATGCTTGGCACTTTGTGCATCGGAATTGTCCACACACGGTCGGAATTTACGCGAACGTATTTTGTTGTCGGAAAATTTTATAGCCTGCTCTCAAACTTTGTGTGTCGGAAACTCAGATGGAAAATGTCAGATGGAGTCCACACATGGTCTGAATTTCCGACAGCAAGCTCCGATCGCACATATTCCGTCGGAAAGTCCGACCGTGTGTACAGGGAATTGGACTGTCTATTAAAACTGTCCAACATTTTGTATATGAATACTAAGAATTTGAAATTAGCGAGCTGGAGAAACTAATACATAAAACACAGGTATGGTATAAAAGCTTACAAATGGTGCCAAAAAAAAAGCAAGCATAAAATGTATGGGATCAAAATCACACAGCTATTATCACTCAATGGATAGGCCATATAAAGCTACACCAAAGAAGAACACAATGCAACAGAACACAGCAGGGGGGGACACACCAGGGTTGTGCATGGGTTATCAGAAAACAATAAAAAAATTAGAAAGGAGAGATAGCTATTCAGGGATTTGAGAGGCTGACTCCAAACTGGACTGAGAATAATCCCACAGATCCTAAACCTTTGAAAATTGGAATAAAGAATCATGTACAATCGCCATAATCGTTCCATCCTACAAATCAGGGCTTTGATCCGTAACAATTGGGAGTATGTGGGAGGATTAGAAGATAACCAACAAAGAGGTATAGCTCTTTTTGCAGCCAGTAAGATAAATGCACTCAATTTCTTGGCATGTCTGGAGATACCTGGGACAGGGAGGCCAAATAAGTAATGGAGAGGGTCCAGTGGGAAATCTGTTACAAAAAGGTTCTGAGGAAGAGATTGCATTGAGACCCAGAACAGACGGATCCTGGAACACTCCTAAAAAATGTGGTAATGTGTAGCTGTGGCCTTATGACATCTCCAACATAGCCAAGAAACTGAGAAGTCATACCTATGAAGAACTTCTGGGGTTCTGTACCAAAAAAGAAGGATTTTATAAGCTGTCTCTCTCTGCTCCACGCACCTCGAAACCTTAGAAACAGAGTCCCATATTTCCTGGCATTGTGGGAGAGGAAGGGGCTTTTGAAGAATTTGGGCCCATTTCTTCATATAAGCATGACAGGAATCAGTAAGCAGGGAAGCTTCTTGGAGAACCTTATAAATGGACTTTATAAGAAAAGATAGGTATAGGTCTTGGGAACATAAATATTTAAACGCAGTAGGTTTGTCCAAAGTCAGAGATGGGGATTTAGAAGAGAAAAAATGCTTAATTTGAAGAAAAGAGAAAAAATGTTGTTTAGGTATTTATTTTGGAGTTCAGCAAACAATATCAATTTGCGGGACATGTATGTACCATATTACAAAGCTGGAAAAGTCCTGCCTGAGTCCAGGGGTACATCCGGCTATAGGTTAGACCAGGGGTCTCAAACTGGCGGCCCACCAGCTATTCCAAAACTACAAGTCCCATGAGGCATTGCAAGGCTGACAGTTACAAGCATAACTCCCACGGGCAGAGGCATGATGGGACTTGTAGTTTTGCAACAGCTGGAGGGCCACTAGTTTGAGACCCCTGGGTTAGACTTTCTGGAATATCTGGGTTAAATAGCACATTCAAATGAGGTGGATATGGGGAAGAGAGAGAGAGAGAGAACTTTTGAGAACATTTTTTCCATATAGAGAGGGTAAATACCATTGGATCCAAGCATAGACTTCTTAGTTGTGCCATAGATGTACTCAAATCTGACCAAAGGGATGTACAGGGCAGGTAATACTCAGTTCTATCTCCAACCATTTGCTAGAGGCATACCGACTAGACCAGGAATTAACTGCTCTAAGGTGCATAGCATAGTAGTATTTAATAATGTCTGGGGCATCCCAATCCTCCCCGGGACCGAGGGGCGAATACCAAGAGCTAGCAATGCGGTGGGATTTGTTATGTCAAATAAATTTATTTTGTTTTTTTTTTTCAAATCTTTTTAGTCATTTTTAACAAGCAAACAAAACAAATCACAACCAAACATCATACACATTGAACCAGAAATATGAATAAAAACAATTTTAAAATCTAATATAGCAATAATTAATGTGTAGGAGAAAGAAAAAGGGGGAGAAAAAAAAAAGAAAAAAAAACGACAAGCATTAGTTCCTTCTCTCCCCAATGGCTCCGAACCTATATTTATTTAGAGAAGCTAATATTATGGATAATGGCACCCATGGGAATTTGATGCTGTAAACAGTTTATCCTGCAACTTAGCCCACACTTTCATACTTACTAGGGCAACCCCTGTTCATATAGGTATCTCTATATAGTGGAAGATTATTGTTTACCAGTTGTTTCCAATATGAGAGCGTAGGAGACCGAGTTTTCTTCCAATGTGATGCAATAGCTTTTCTTGCATAAAATAGTGTTATATTAGCAAATGCTCTCTCAGACACTGTAGGAAGAATAGTCTCTACCAAACCCAGTAAACAAACAGTCATTGAAATCTGTAAAAGAGCACAGGTGATAGAACTCAAAAAAATCCACCACTTCCATCCAAAAAATAACTACATACGGGCAAGTTCAGAACATATGTGTAAAATCCCCCTGAGTCACTCCACATCGCCAACAATCTGAAGAGCACACAGGATTTATCTTTTTCAGTCTGTGTGGCGTGATATATGCTCTATGTATCAATTTATATTGGCTCATACGATCTCTCAAAGATATCAAAGATTACAAAGGGAGATCCCACACACCCCTCCAATCCTTCATATCTAGATCTGGTATATCTCGCATCCACCTAGCGCTAAGAGCCTTTTAATGGCAAGATAGAGATTAGTTTAAGATGAGAATACAATCTCAAAGTAGGTCTATCCAAACACTCGGACCAAACGCTAGTTCTAAAGTAGATTGTCTAATCGTTAAGCTGTGATTGTGGAAATTGCATATGGAAAGTGTGATGAAGCTGAAAATTTCAAAATAGATGGGAATTTGGAACATTAAAAGTCAAAATAAGTGTAGAAAAAGTAGACAGTTCTGGTCAGTAATCACCTGAGAGAGTATTATTATATTGTATTTATTCCATGCAATAGACTCTGGTGTTTTAATAAATTGAGGAAGAGTAGGATTAAGCCATAAAGGGGCCTTTGGAGAAAAAGCGTCCTTAGGGTAATGCTCACATCTAAGACCAGCCTCCCAGGCTCGCATAGTAGTAAGCATTGAAGGAGTCAACCGATATGGTGCCCTGCGCCCCCTAAATAGAAGAGCCTTAAGAGCATCCATAGAGCCTACTACTGCTGCTTCCAGCTGGGTAGAGGAGTTATATATTAGGGTTTAGCCACCATGCGGCCGTAAGCAGCTGGGTGGCCCATGTGGCCATAAGCAGCTGGGTGGCCAAAAATTGTTTATATAAATCTGGAAAAGCTAGACCTCCCTGTTCACAAGGGCGCATCAGAGTAGTTAATTTATACCTGGGGTTCTTTGTTCCCCATAGAAACGATAAAAAAATTTGGTTTAATTTTATAAAAAAAGTACATAGGGAGCCACTGGGGAGAGTGTCTAAATAAGTACATACATTTTGGTATGATTTTCATTTTGAACCACTTCAGCATCGGAAGATTTGGCTGCTGAATGACCAGGCCATTTTTTCTGCACTGCGTCGCTTTAACGGACAATTGCGCGGTCGTGCGACGCTGCACCCAAACAAAATTGATGTCCTTTTTTACCCACAAATAGAGCTTACTTGGTGGTATTTCATCGCCTCTGCAGTTTTTATTTTTTGCGCTATAAACAAAAAAAAGCGATAATTTTGAAAAAAACTCAATATTTTGTACTTTTTGCTATAATAAATATCCCCATTTTTGTTTTAAAAAAGCTATTCTTTTCTCAGTTTAGGCCAATATGTATTCTTCTACATATTTTTGGTAAAAAAAATTGCAATAAGCGTATATTCATTGGTTTGCGCAAAAGTTATGACGTCTACAAAATAGGAGATAGATTTAAAGCATTTTTATTATTATGATTTTTTTTTACTAGTAATGGCAGCGATCTGCGATTTTTATCGGACTGCGACATTATGGTGGACACATTGGACACTTTTGACACATTTTTGGGACCATTGTCATATATACAGCAATCAGTGCTATAAAAATGCACTGATTACTGTAAAAATGTCACTGGCAGGGAAGGGGTTAACACTATGGGGTGATCAAGGGGTAACTGTGTTCCCTGTGTGTGTTTCTAACTGTAGGGGGAGGGGACTGACCTAGAGGAAATGACAGATCGTGGTTCCTAGCTATTAGGAACTCACGATCTGTCACTCCTCACAGAACAGAATAGGTATTTGTAAATACACACGTCCCTGTTCTGCCTTTCGTGCTTGCAATCCTTGCTGGCGGTCATCGCGACCATCCTGCACAAGCATCGGCACCCTTGCAGTGCAGCGGGCGCGTGAGCGCGCCTGCTATGCCGATCCTGCAAGCCGACGTATAGCTACGATGGCTCGTGGGATCGAGCCGACCTGCCACAGTATAATGATGGTGGCTGGTTGGCAAGTGGTTAAAAGATTAATACGTGCCAATAAAGACAATGGTAAAGACTTCCATACGTTCAATTTTGACCCAATGTCTCCCAAAATCGGAGTCAAATTCAAGGAAATAAATTCAGACGCTTGGCCTGAAATTACAACTCCTAAGTATTTGAAATTCTCCACCCACTGCAATGGGATATTATTTGAAGCCGTGCTGTGGTCCCCCATATCTATTGGAAACAGCACAGACTTGCTCCAATTTATCTTCAACCCTGTGACTATTGAAAAAGAGTCCAATATCTTCAAAGCCCCTTAAAGAGAGGGTCCAGCATCATTTAAAAATAGTAAAAGGTCATCTGCATACAAGGCTACCCTTTCCTCCAACCACCCAATCCGCATATATCCAATATTGGTGGAGGTGTGTAAAGCCTCCGACACAGGCTCCATAGCAATAGCAAAGAGAGATGGAGAAAGAGGGCAGCCCTGCCGAGTTCCCCTAAACAATGAGAAGGCAGTTGACAATCCTCCCCCCATCTTCACTGCAACTGTTGGATTTCTATAAAAAAACCTGCAACCATTTTATAAACACCTTTGGAAAACCGATTCCATGGAGTACCTCCCATAAAAAGGGCCACTCCAAAGTGTCAAATGCCTTCTCTATATCCAGGGAGGCAATAACACTAGAACCTATATTAAGATGCGAGGCATGAATATTGGTATATAATCTCCAAAAATGTACATCTGTAGTCCTATCAGACATGAACCCTGTCTGATCTGAGTCAATAATATTAGACAGCAGTGGTTGTAATCGCCTAGAAATGAGTTTTGTCAAAATCTTAAAATCTACATTCAAAAGGGCAATGGGCCTTTATGAAGCACATGAAGATGGATCTTTTGGGTGCTTATGGATTAAAACTATATGAGCATGGCTCATTGATTTAGGTAAGGCCCCTTCCTTCAGACAATCTGAGTAAAGTGAAGCCAGTACAGGGGCTAGAAGCTCTCCATGAGTCTTATAAAATTCAATAGGAAGACTGTCCGGCCCCGGTGACTTCACCAATGGAAAATAACCCATGACCAAGAGGACCTCCTCTAAAGTTATTGGATGTACTAGCATCTCCCTCTCATTATCTGTTAACCAGGCCAATGCAACTGAATCCAACCAAACCAACAATTCGGTTGACTGAAAATCAGTAAAAACTGAGATGCATACAGTGTCTGGTAAAATTGCCTAAAAGTCTCCAGAATCTTAGGCCAAATAAATTTAAGAAAGGATCTCTGAAGGTGTTTGAGCTGCATCATCAGGATAGTGACAGATAGGGTCTCAAAAACTACAGAAGCTTTGGAAGTATAGACATCTTAAGGGCATTAATCCTCCCTAGAAGTAATAAAGGATAATTATACCATTGCTGCAGGAGGCGACCAATTTCTTTAAATAGAGGGGGGTAGTTGGCTTGATAAAGAGTGCAAAAAGAGGAGGTTAAAGTGGGGTTCCACCCAAAAAAACAAAAATACCTGAAAAATTGTAAAAACAAAAAACAAAAAAAATTTGAATATTTTTAATTTTTTTTTACTTACCTCTAAATGCCTGTTGCTAGGTGGTCCCTCGTAGTCTGCCTATTCCTTTGCCTGGGCTGGTGACATCACTTCCCCCCAGGCACAGGAAGGGCTCGGCTCTGCTCCCTCCCTCCTGTCAATCATCTGGGACCCATTACAGGTCCCAGGTGATTGAGCGGCCAATCACGGCGCACGGTGCAGTGGGTGCCAGGCTGTGAAGCCACAGCCCGGCGCCCACAGTTGAAATGCCGGCGCTGACGAGCGGAGGGGGGGGACGAGCGGGGTTTCGATCCCCCGCATCGCTGGACCCAGGGACAGGTAAGTGTCCAATTCAAAGTCAGCAGCTGCAGTATTTGTAGCTGCTGACTTTTAATTTTTTTTTTTTTTAATGGAGCCCCTGTGTGGAACTCCTCTTTAAGTGTACTCCTAGATATTTAGGAGAGAAAAAGCACCAGTTTTAAGGGAAATTTTGCTGTAAAGTGGTAAGAAGTGGGGAGAGAATATGTATAGGTAAGGCTTCTGTCTTGGCTGGGTTGATCTTATAGTTGATCTTATAGCCCGAAAGTAGACCAAAAGTCGTCAGTAAACTATGAAGGCTGGGGAGAGATGTATGGGGGCTGGTCAGTGTCAAAAGGATATTCTCCGCAAAAATGGATAGTTTATACTCTCTCTGTCGCAAAAAAAGACCCCCTTAATATCAGAGTGTGAACAAATAAGGGCTCTAAACATAAAGTAAAAAGCAGGGGAGACAAGGGGCGCCCTTGCCTGGCACCATTGCTCAGGGGGAATGATGGCGACAGAAAAGATGACAACTGCACCTGATAAGAAGGATGGGAATATAGAGCATGAAGGGTTTCAATGAATGGACTGGTAAATCCATAACGTTAAAGGGTGGCAAACATATAAGGCCAGCTAAGCCTATCAAAGGCTTTCTGAGCATCCAAGCTCAGAATAAGGGCTGAGCGAGTGGTCTTGTTAAGTAGGTCTATGAGGTCATTGGTGCGTCTTGTGTTGTCACTGGCATGTCTGGTAGGCACAAAACCTATCTGGTCTTTATGTATAAGTCTAGAGAGTGTGTGGGTAAGTCTGTTAGCTAAGATTTTGGTGAATATTTTAAAGTTTGAATTAAGTAGGGCTATGGGCCTATAGTTGTCAGGGAGGGATGGGATTTTTCCAGGTTTTGGGATCACTGTGATATGGGCATGTAAAAACTGAGGGTGAGGAGCAGTACCTTTCATCAGAGAGGTAATTAGGTCAAGTAAGTAGGGGCCTAAAATCAAGAGAAATGTCATGTAATAGAAATATGGGAGTCCATCTGGCCAGGGGACTTGTGACATAGGAGGCCTTTAACCACAGCAGCTATTTCTTCTAGAGCAATGGTGGCATTCAGTTGTGGAGAGATGGGATGGGGATAGTTTAGGTAACTGTAAGGAATTAGAAACAAAATGAAAGAATCAAATTTCATTTGAGAGAAAGAGTATTTGGGTTCAGCATTTAAACAATTATACAATTCATTATAAAATCCACCAAATACTTTTGTCATAGTCTGTGGACAGTAAGTAGGGGATCTATCAGTTTGTATAAGAAAGTCAAGAAAGGAATGTAATGGATGGGTTTTAAGCCTGTTCACTAACATCCTATGGGGTTTATTTGAAAATTCGTAAAATTTCTGCTTAGTCCATAAGAAATATTTTGCAATTCTGTTCATGTCAAGAGTTTTTAAACGATTCCGCAAGGAGATGACAGCGCATAGATGAGCCACCATAGTGGAAGCACGAAACAGGCTTTCCAATTAACACAATTGGGAAATATCCCAGTGGCGTTAGGGGTGTTGGATACCTATATTACCTCCCTGGTTTTATATAGAAGATATGCTTTGTGCTCACTAAATGCCACCATTGAGCTTATGTTGTTGGAGTATATATTTTGCATATATAAATTCTTTATTTTTGATTTTATTTTTTAATTTTAATTTTATTTATTAATATTTCTTATTTTTTCTCTATTTTGTATTTTACCACTTGGTGGCACTTGAGATCAATTCCCTCTTCATGTTCTTTAATCATAGCTTTTCTCTGCAGTTACATTGATTTACCATTAGATGGCATTTGCCTATTAGATCAATCTGAAAATTCTTATTTTATATCCTCTGTTGATATTTGTTAGAAGAGTGTACTACTTGTTATGCAATTTCAGTATGTTTTTTAATATAGATTGAATGATACCTTAAAGATGCCCCTGAATACATATTATGTACCAGGATGCTAGCCGATTCAATTACCTGCTGCTGCTATGACAACGGCCTTTATATACACTGGCTGTCTGGCACCCGACTCCTCATCCGTTTGATAAAGTCACGTGTGGTGTGATGCAACGCGTCAGGGTGGGAGGAACCAGGTGCCGCTGCTTCTCGGGTAAGGCCGAACCCGGAAGATTTTTACTTCTTTTGCTGATTACTCTATATTATATGTAAGTCACTATTAGCGTTTATTAATAAAAATCCTTTGAAATCTACTACACTATGGAGCCCATTTTCTTCCTCTTATTGTCCATCTGAAAAACACCGGCCGAGTGTGGGAGAGCGCCAGTTTCACACTTCCCCCCACTCCCTGGAGCTGGAACTCGGATTGGGAGCCGATCCTGGAAGCCGAGCCTGTGGATGCACTGCTGCCTACTTGTTGATCTAAGCGTGATTCAGCCCATTGGGGGCCGCTACTACAGGTGAGAGGCTGGGGGAAATAGTCACCGCACATCAGAGCAAGGTTGGACGAACTGTGTAGAGACATTTTTTGCTGCCACTGCACTTGCACTTTTCTCACTTTTAGAAGATTTCCTCTTGCTAACATTGGAAATCAGTCACACTGGAAGTCGCATTGCATGGTTTTGAACTGCACTATTTTCACCCCATTTTGTTTGTCATTTTTTTCACCTGTTCACAGTTGTTTGGACACGTATTATTTTTATGGCAATACTGACAGTATTTGATTTTTTTTGTCTGCCAGTTTATTATTCATGAATTATCTGCACATTGCACTTTATAATAATTTTTTGGGGAGTCGCATTTGAAATTACATTGTAAGTTTTTTTTTTTTTTTATAATACACTGCATTATCTTCACATTTATTATTTATTTGATGTCAGTTCACGTTTTACCTATTTAATTGATTGGATTATGTGACTATTTTCACATTATTTGTGTTATTGCATATTTCCTTTATTGTGTGCACATTGCACTTTATTAACACACCCACATATTATTTTTGAATATTTAGTATGTTCACATCAGTTAGCAGATGTCAGTTTATGCTTGATGTGTTTGATCTATTAGACACTTTATATATCATGTGACATTGTTCACATTGATTTTGTCTACTGTGGATAGTCTCTTTATTGTGTGCACACTGCACTTTATGGATGCACTCGCATAGTTATCTTGAACACAATTTTTGAATATTTGGGCATTTAATTTTTAATCATTCTTATTTTCTTGTTCATCTTTTATCATGTTGAGACTGAGGTAGCACTACATATCTTTTTACACTTATAGTTGAGTTGTAGTGTCAGTAAGCTAGTTGGTAGGTCATTTGGACAGGGTATAATCCCAATCCTTAATAAATTGGTAGGTATGATGCCTGGTGGGTGTGGAGATGCGACTTGGTGTAAATCTTTTGGCATGTATGCGTTCCTTGATTATCTGATCGAGGGAGAATATTGCTGTGCAAAATGTAAGCACATTGTTTCCCTGGAAGCCCAGGTTCTGAATCTAGGGAACCAACTGTCAGCACTGAGTAGACCCTCCATACTAAAGGAGAGCCAAGAACCTACCCATCAGGTGCCGGCAGGGGCCAGCACAGAGGCGGGTGAAGACAAAGAGGTTCAGGCACCAGAAAAGAGTAGATGGGTGACAGTCAGGAAGGATAGAGGGGGAAGTGCCAGGGAGGCCGACCCTGGGCTGGAGTATTACAATAAGTATGCTCCATTGAGTGACATTGGTAAAACCAGTCAGGGACCAGCACCGCTGGAGCTGAGGGGCTCTCCTAGCTGCCAGGGGAAGAACTCCTCCAGTGAGAGGGGGGGAAGTAAAGGGAAAAGATAGACAGTTTCTGGTGGTAGGGGACTCTATTCTTAGAAGGACAGAGAGGGTGATCTATGACCAAGACCTGAAACGCGGAACTGTATGCTGTCTACCGGGCGCTCAGGTTCGGCAAACCATGGATCTGGTGGATAGATTACTGGCAGGGCCTGGGAAAGACCTGGCTGTCATGGTGCACGTTGGCACCAATGACAAAGTCAGAGGCAGATGAAGTGTCCTAAAGAACGATTTTCGAGACTTAGGGGCTAAATTGAGGAAAAGGCTCTCCAAGGTAGTATTCTCAGGAATACTACCGGTACATCGAGCCACACCAGAAAGGCAGAGGGAGATTAGGGAAGTAAACAAGTGACTGAGGAGCTGGTGTAGTAAGGAGGGTTCCTGGAGGACTGGGCCAACTTCACAGTCGGTCACCAGTACTATAGAAGGGACAGACTGCACCTAAATGAGGAGGGTGCAGATCTGCTGGGAGTAAATATGGCCAAAATGTTAGAGGGGTTTTTAAACTAGGCAATGGGGGGAGGGTCCAGAGGTAGAGATAGTCAGCGCGGAACATAGTCCAGTGGGTAGTATTGGGGGCATTAGTGGTAGGTTGACTAAAGCACATAAACCCAAGGTAAGTATAGTAACAAGTCCTAGTTGCAATCTTGGAACACCCAATAACAGGATAGTATGTGACCGGTCTAAACTACGTGGCATGTTCACCAATGCCAGGAGTCTGGCGGACAAGATGGGTGTACTAGAGATACTGTTGTACGAGGAGGATTTGGATTTTGTGGGAATTTCAGAGACTTGGTTCAACAGCTCTCATGATTGGCTGGCAACCATTCAAGGGTATAACCTTTATAGCAATGATAGAGAGGGTAAAAAAGGGGGCGGGGTATGCCTGTATATCAAGAATAATGTACAAGTGAATGTGAGCGATGACATCAGTAAGGGAGCTAGGGAGGAGGTGTAATCCTTATGGGTAGAGCTCCAAAGGGATGACGCTAAGGGGAAAATAATACTGGGAGTATGCTATGGACCATCTAACATAAGGGAGGAGGGGGAGGCGGACCTCCTATCACAATTTGGATTAGCAGCAAGGATGGGAAGTGTTATCATAATGGGGGATTTTAATTATCCAAACATAGACTGGGCGGAGGGAACCACACATTTGTCTAAGGCTCACCAGTTCCTAAATGTCTTGCAAGACAATTTCATGGGTCAAATGGTAGACACACCAACTAGGAATAAAGCGTAACTAGAACTACTGATTACCAACAATACAGACCTGATCACGGATGTGGAAATACGGGGCAATTTCGGAAACAGCGATCACAGGTCAATTGGCTTCAGTATAAATCACACAAATAGGAAACATAAGGGAAATACAAAGACACTGAATTGCAAAAGCGCCAATTTCCCTAAACTACGAACCTTGCTAGAAGACATAAATTGGGATAAAATCTTAGGTACAAAGAACACGGAGGAGAGATGGGTTCGCTTTTAAAGCATATTAAATAATGGCATTAGCCAAAAAGCCAACAAAAGTCCTGGATGGCTTAACGCCAATTTAAAAATGCATATAAAAGCAAAAGAAAAGGCCTTCAAAAAATACAAGGTTGAGGGATCATCATCAGCAATCAAACTTTATAAAGAATGCAACAAGAAATGTAAGGGTGCAATTAGGGCAGCTAAGATAGAACACGAAAGACACATAGCGGTGGAAATCCCAAGAAATTCTTTAAGTATGTAAACAGTAAAAAAAGGACAGACCATATTGGCCCCTTAAAGAATTAGGAAGGACATCTGGTTACAAAGGATGGGGAGATTGCGAAGGTATTGAATTTATTCTTCTCCTCAATCTTCACAAGGGAATTGGGGGGCTTCAATAACCAAAACTGCAGTGTTTATCCTCGTGGCACATCAGAGGAAGCACCCTCATAGAATTAGACTTGGGAAACTTAACATTAATAATTCACCGGGACCAGATGGCTTGCACCCGAAGGTGCATAGGGAAATCAGTCAAGTAATTGCCAGACCATTGTTCCTAATTTTTACTGACAGTCTACTGACTGGAATGGTACCAGCGGATTGGAGAAAAGCCAATGTAGCACCAATATTTATAAAGGGCCCAAAATACATCCCTGGGAATTACAGACCAGTTAGCCTAACATCAATAGTATGCAAGCTCTTGGAGGGGATGATAAGGGGCTATATACAAAATTTTAGTAACGAGAACGGTATTGTTTTGGATTCAGAACAAAGTCTGATATTATTATATCTACCCCTGATCAGATTGTTGAATATATATATGAAGTGTACACTTCTTGTTCTTGAAATAATCTCCCCTGAGACAGGCTTAGTGTGAAAGTAATTTCCGAGTTTTTATTTCCTCTTTTTCCTTCAGTTTTATACACTTTTTTTCAGACAAAGAATACGGCATATGTTGTTATGACAATATATGAGATTTTAACAGTTTCAGCAGTTTTAACAACAATTTCAGCAATTAATCATAGCTATTATTAAATATCTTGGTAACTTCCTCTTGAGACATTGGATGTTGATGTCATGTCTGCCTTTGGTGCAATTTTCGGAAGAGACACAGTATTTTTTATAATTCTTTGCGGTTCGGCTTCAGACTGAGAAAAGGGAACTAGCAGCTATCTGTTGTTATCTGAATTCTTATAGGGCGTACACACGGTCGGACTTTGTTCGGACATTCCGACAACAAAATCCTAGGATTTTTTTCCGACGGATGTTGGCTCAAACTTGTTTTGCCTACACACGGTCGCACAAAGTTTTCGGAATTTCCGATCGACAACCACGCGGTCACGTACACCATGTACGACGAGACTAGAAAAGGCCGGTTCAGAACCAAGCGCGGCACCCTTTGGGCTCCTTTTGCTAATCTCGTGTTAGTAAAAGTTTGGTGAGAGACGATTCGCGCTTTTTCAGACTCGTGGCTTTCAGATCGTTTTCTGCCGTTCAGTTTGTGCTTGTGGGTTTGTATCTGCTCTTCAGTGCATGCAGCAAGTTCCGCGTGACTTTAGGTAGTCATTGTATTCTTGTTCGTTCGTTACTGGTTTTCAGGTCGCTCTTCACAGGCCTTGCTGTTCTTCAGTGCGTTCTGTTACTTCATTCTGAGCAGCCGACCATTTTCTAGCCATGTTTCGTATGCGTACTCCTCGTACAGTTCGTGCTGTGCGGGGGCTTGGTGTTGGGGTCCTGACCTTGACACAAGTCCAGTCCATGAACAGGGTGGGGAGGAGTTCATGGACCAAGAATTGGTTGCTTCAGCGTGACCAGTTCTCTCATATGCCTTTGCTCCGTGAGATCCGTGAGAATAATCCTGATGATTTCAGGAACTTTCTCCGGATGACGGACCCCGTGTTTCACAGTTTGTTGGCTAGCTGACCCCCTATATCAGCAGGCAGGATACCTGCATGAGGCAAGCCATCACTCCGGAGCAGAGGTTGGTTGCTACCCTGCGGTATTTGGCCACAGGGAGAAGTCTGCAGGACTTGAAGTACTCGACAGGCATCTCCCCCCAGGCTCTTCTTTGTGGACATTTACTGCTTGTATTTGTTTGAGCTGACCCTGACAGAAATGTTTTGAGTGCAGAAAATGGCGTGATTGTGTAACCTTATACAAAGCACTGTTGGCTGTTATTTACTAAATGCAAAGACACTTTTCACTACAAGTGCACTTGCAACTGCACTGAAACAGCACTTGTAGTGCAAAGAGGATTTGCCCTTAGGAAATTACCCCCATTTTCTCATAAAACAACAATTACATCACCCCAAAAGTGTTGTAGCGTTGAGACAATAATCCACACATTCTTGATGAACAATCTTTTTAATACCAGCACAATCACATGTGCATTTACCAAAGGTTTTTCTGACAAACCAACATGTTTGTTGTATAACAATTTTTGTGGTGTCATTATCCAAAATCAAAATGTGCATTTTATAGAAAACAGGCCTGTGTAAAACCCACAAGAAAGACACAAATCTTGATCTTACAAAGTTCACATTTGGTAGAACTGGAAGGCAATATCAGACATGAGTATTTAGGAACTGTGTTTGATATTCCGTTCAGATGGGGGGAAATCACCCCAGGAAAAGCCAAATTTGGAAGATGCACACAAATTTCACAATGTCAACATGTGCTATCTGCCATCACGGGGGATCAAGGGATGTGTTTTGGGGGAGAAAGCCCTTCCTCACCGCTACTTTATTATTGAGGAAGGGGTTGCACCCCCAAAACGCGTCCATTGATCTCCCGTGATGGCAGATAGCACATGTTGGCACACTGTGTGTATCCTCCAAATTTGGCTTTGGGAAAAATCACAAAAACATTTCGCACATTGTAGCACAAAAAAGAAGAAAGTGATTTGGAGGGGTTTTAAACTCGCCCCAAAACATCAATGATGTTTTTATATTTTGGAATAACATCATTATTGTTTTGCTTGATGTTTTCCAATTGTAAATTACACCCCATGATCTCCCCGATCAAGCAACGCCATCTTCCTCATCATGTGCAACTTCAAATACACAGCAGACACCCTCCACAGGCTGAGAAACACTGCCGTAACTTTACCGACCGCCATTCAAAAGAGATTAAAAAAAGAACAATTACTAAGGATCAACCCTCAATCAACCAGGAAATGCAGGGAGACACCGACCCAACCGCAACAACTAACATGCGCCCTGATCAACACCAGATCTGCAGTCAAGCACAGGCTGGAAATCTACGACTTCATCATCGAAAATAACATTGATTGTCTCTTCATTACAGAAAGCTGGCTAACACCTGACTGCAACACCATCCTAACTGAACTGGTGCCCGAGAACTACAGTATCCTAACCGAGCATAGAATCGGAAAAAAAGGAGGAGGCCTAGCAGTGATTTTCAAATCACATCTTGGGTTCACCAAACCAAACTTACAAAACCCAGTGCCTTTCATGGAAACACTCTCACTGCATCTTCAAACAACACCTCAGGACACCGTTCACATACTACTATGCTACAGACCACCAGGACCAAAGACCAATCTCCTTACGCCGCTCACTGAATTCTTCTCAATACACACCTTGAATACAAAAAACCTTCTGGTACTTGGTGATTTTAACCTCTGGGCAAATTCTGCCCAAGACGCCATCGCAACCGCCTGCGTCAGCCAAATGGAAGAACTTGGCCTTCAACAACTGATAAATTCTCCCACCCATGGGTCAGGACACACTTTAGATCTCATCTTCAAACAGAATATGGACATCAAAGTACTTGACAACACTCCACTACCATGGACGGACCACCATGCTATTAAATTTATAATCACTACTAAAGGCATCCTCCAAAAACAGAAACACGCAACAGCAACTCACTGGAATAGATCTCAGAAGAAACTTCACTCCGATCTCTTCAAAACTACATTATCAAGCAAAATTCTTTTGCTAAACTCAAATCTCTCAACCGAACAAACACTCAACTTCCTAAACAATACATTACTACAAGCAGCAGACTCCGTGGCACCAAAACGCAGAACTCTTATCCGCAAAAAAAACTCCAATTGGTTTAATGGTACTCTCACCCTACTCAAGCAAGAACGCAGAAGAGCTGAGAGAGCATGGAGAAGAAATCCCACCAAGGAAAACCATGATAACTACAAAACACACACTGTGAAATACCACAAGGCAATCTTCAAAGCCAAAAAAGAACATTTCTCAAACACCATCTCATCCGCTTTAAACCGCCCACGTGAACTTTTCAAAATAGTTGCTCAGTCAATGAACCCGACCTGCTTAGAGCCCCCATCAAACGATACTCAAGAATTCTGCAATGAGTTATCAGACTTCTTCATCGACAAGATCGACCTCATTCGAAAATCAATCCATCAAAAAATAACAACCAACCTCACTCAACCAAAGCAAAAAGAGGAGAGCGTTACGAACTTCACTCAACCGCCAAATTTCTTTCTGTCCCCAATCACCACGGACACGACTAAAAACATCATCAGAAGCCTTCGAGACAGCACATCACCGAACGACATCATTCCCACTAAACTGTTTAAAGAATGTGCCGACATCCTGGCCGGTACCCTAACACATCTCATAAATCAATCATTCAAAGAAGGGATTGTGCCAACCTCCCTCAAGCAAGGCATCGTCAAACCCCTGCTAAAGAAACCCAATCTCGACCCCAAGGACCCTAACTGCCGCAGACCAATAACCAGCCTCAACACCATCTCCAAGATTCTAGAGAAAGCAGTAGTACAGCAACTACAACACCACCTGGATTCACACCAACTCCTGGACCCTCTGCAATCAGGCTTTCGCCCAGGTCATGGCACAGAAACAGCACTTCTAAAGATATGGGACGACGCCCTTGAAGCAGCAGACGACGGAGAACCGAGTCTCCTGGTACTGTTAGACCTCAGCGCAGCATTCGATACAGTGGACCACAATATTTTACTTGTCCGCCTCGCTGAAGTTGCAGGAGCTACAGATTCTGCTCTAAAATGGTTTACATCCTTCTTAGAGAATCGCTCCCAGACAGTAAAACTAGGAACCTTCACCTCGGAAACCCGGGCAGTCTCCTGTGGAGTCCCTCAAGGCTCACCCTTGTCACCAATACTATTCAACATCTACATCCGCCCACTTCTCAATATCATCAGGAAAACCGATCTCTGCTTCCACTCATACGCTGACGACACCCAACTCTACCTTCGCATCAATGGCCAAAAAGACCTTCATCAGCAATTACAAAAATGCCTCACTTTAATAGATGACTGGATGACAAGTAGCTCCCTCAAACTCAACGGTTCAAAAACAGAACTTCTTCTCCTTCAAGCTAACAAAAATTCCACAACAAAGACTCCGTGGACACCTCCCACCATCCTCGGACAGACCATCTCTCCAAGCACCAAAGCCAAGAGCCTCGGAGTCATTTTCGACTCAGGAATGACAATGGATGCACAAATAGGATCAGTGGTGAGCGGATCCCACCATCTCCTCCGCCAGCTACGCAGACTAATCCCCTTCATCCCAGAAGAGGACAAAGCGGCAGTTGTGGGAACAATCATCAATTCCCGACTCGACTACGCAAATTCCCTCTACGCAGGACTTCCCCAATATCAGCTTGCGCGCTTACAACTCATTCAAAACACGGCGGCAAGACTGTTAACAGGAAAAAAACCCTGGGAATCCATCTCACCATCCCTAAAGAGCCTACACTGGCTAACCGTGAAGAATCGGATCACATTCAAGACCCTCTGCCTCACCCACAAATGTATACAAGGAAATGCTCCGCTATATCTCCGGGAGAAAATAAAACACTACACACCGAATCGCAGTCTTCGATCAGCCAACCAAAACCTCCTTATCATTCCCAAATACCGCTACAAAGCAAAGGGAGAACGAAGATTCGCAGTCCAAGGACCCCGACTATGGAATGCTCTTCCTACCAACATCCGCATGGAAGAAAACCACCGGGCCTTCAGGAAAAAACTAAAGACCTTCCTCTTCTAACAAGCTGACAACAGAGATTGTTATCTTAGCGCCTTGAGGCGATTCAGTTCGCATTTGCTGCGCTTTACAAATCATTCATTCATTCATTCATTCAGGATCTGGGCACTTTCGGATGTAAAAGGATCTTCATCCACAACCTCACGATAACCTAAAAAGAGAGGAACCCCAAAATAAATTAGGTTTGCAAAAAAATGCCACCATCCATCTCTTACCTGAGCCTGTGGTCGCAGACACTCACCTGTTGTGGTGACTAGTTCCACCACTTCTTCATCCTCCTGCTCATCTTGTGATGTTGGGATTTCCCCTTCTTCCAGGGGGGGGAGGCTCTGGTCTCCTGAGATGAGGGGTGTCCTCCGAGTCTTTTCTCCCCTATGTAAAACAAAAATGGTATAATTAGCACACAGATATTTGATGGCAGAACTATAAAGATGAAACATTGCTTGGAAGTGGGGTACAATGATCTATTTTAGCCGAGTTCCAAGATGTAGCTTTTTTAGTGTCCTTTGTCAAGCTGCAATACTTTACCTGTTTGGTACAAGCTTCACAGATGTAGCCCCCCCTATAGTATACACTGGAGCACCTGTGTGCCCCCCCTAATAAAAATGGTGTTCTGGGGTCCCACACTAGTGCTCCAGTGTCCAGATGTGAAAACAGCTGCTGAGTGTCCTCTCCTTACACACAATCTAGTTTGCATTTCATTCTAGTAACAAACCCATCTACACAACCCAATTCTTTGAAGCCAAGTATAGGGTGTCAAAATGGTGGCCAAATGCATATGGCCTAAACAATGGTATTTTATCGTCCGAAATAAAAATGTGTGATCCGAACGAATAATGTGCCCATGAACATGAAAGTTGCCATTTTAAACTGTACAACAGTTCCTAAAAGCACATGGAGCAGCACGAACGTAATAAACACAAAAAGAATAGGAACACAGCACAAATACTTACTTTTTTGCAGCCGCTCTCCCCAGATCTTTCTGTACTGCTCATGTTCTCGTAATTTCAGGTCCGACCACCGCTTCCTGAGCTGATCTTTCGATCGTCGTACTCTGAATTTCCGGTGCAGACTCCTGACCACTTTCGCCATGATCTTGGCCTTTCGGACATTGGGGTTGGGGTAAGGCCCATACTTTCCATCATAGTCGGCCTTCTTCAGGATGTCCACCATTTCCAACATCTCCCCAAAGGACATATTTGAGTCCTTTAATCTCCTTCTGGATCGGGACGTTTCAGGCTCCGGCCTTTCCTCCCCCTCCTCCTCGTTGCTACAATTAGCACGATCCTGCTGTCTATCCGCCATGTGCTCTTCCCCCACTGCGCCGAACGTAAAGGGGCGGGGAATAGACTAGAAAGAACATCAGGGGCGGGCGGAGTTATACGCATGCGCAGTGTGTATAAATCGTAACGCGCGCGTCTTACGTACGATCTGTGAGCGGAGGAAGGAGCATCGGAGACGCCGATCGTGCTAACGAAGGTAGGATCTAAACTTGGGTCTATACTGCTTCGAAATGGAAGCCTATATTGTAACAAGATTAGGGGAGTTTGGCCTGACATTAGGGTTTGTCTTCTGTTGTGTCTTGCAGAGAAAATGGATGGGTTCAACGACCACAATTTCGTGCCCTTGTTTATTGACAAGTACAGGGAGCTGCCCTGTCTGTGGCAAGTGAGACACCCCCACTATAACCATAAACAAAAGAGGCAGGCAGCGCTGGAGAAACTGCTGGAGTTAGTGAAGCCGGTGGTCCCCACAGCAACCATCCCTTATTTAAAAGCTAAAATTGGTGGCCTGAGGAGCACTTATCTTAGGGAGCGCAAGAAGGTCACAGATTCCCAGAGGTCCGGAGCTGCAGCAGATGACGTTTATGTCCCCAGGCTGTGGTACTACGAGAGACTGCGATTTCTGTCAGACCACACTGAAGTCAGGGAATCCCTCTCTACTCTTCCTTCCACTCTTCCTTCCATACCAGCTGAGGCTTCCGATGTCCAACCTGGGCCTTCCAGCCAGGGAGGAACCCAGCTGGAGTCAGGTATAGCATTCTTCTACAGATTTCTGGGCAATAAATAAATGATGTTTACTAGATGTTATTATTGATCATTAATTGCTGATTAAAAAAAGTGTTTTACATATCAATAGACAGTAGTGGACACCCAAAATTGGGACAAGAATGCAAAATGCTGGGCTCAGAAGGATAGTCTGTTATATTTGTTAACATTCAATTTGCAGCAGTCAGGGGGTGAAAATTGTGTGTGATTGATGAATAAAAAACTCAAACTATGTCCCTTTTTCATACACAGGAAGACCACAGCCAGGAGGAGGCTGTGGAATGTGGCAGCCAGAAGGAGGCGGGGATTAGTGTCAGCCAGGAGGAGGCGGGGATTAGTGTCAGCCAGGAGGAGGCGGGGCTAAGTGTCAGCCAAGAGGAGCCTGGGACAAGTCGCAGCCTGACTGAGTCTCAGGTTCCTCCCCTCCGCCTGCCATACAAAAGGGCCAGGAAGGCCACTCCCAGTCCTGTGCAGGATTGAGCATACAGGCTGATCCAGGAGGCTTCGGCGTCCCTCAGAGCCTTCCCCAGTCCTGCAGAGGCCTTTGCCTGCATGGCTGCCACCAAATTGCAGGGCATGCAGGAGGGCCAACGCAGGATCTCTGAGGACCTGATTTATAAAGTCCTACATAAGGGGGAGAGTGGGGAACTGACACCCAAGACGGATGTCATTGAGATCGACGATCCTCCTCCTCCTCCTCCTCCTGCTGCCACAACTCCACCACCACAGCCAAAGCCTGGAAGGAAGCGTGGAAGGAAGACCAAAGAGTGATTGCCCTGGGTTCAGTCTGGTCTGACAGAAGATGCAGTCTCTCGTATGACCACAGCCTGGGGACATAGATGTCATCTGCTGCTTTCCGGATCTCTGGGACTTCTGGACCAGACTGCCCTCCCTTAGATAAGGACTCCTCAGGCCACCAATTTTGCTTTTAAATAATTGATGTCTGCCCTGGGGGTCCAAGGCTTCGCCCACTTCTGCAGTTTCTCCAGCGTTGCCTCCCTCTTTGTTTTTTTATAGTTGTGACCCCTTGATAAAATTTTTTTAGGTAAATTCTACTCTCCTGTGTGTGTTTTCATCCAAAAAGAACAGTTTGTTGGTGACGATTCAGGTACATTTCTAACATAAAATGTGAAATTAACAAGGGACAACAACACCAAACAATCTCCTACAGATTGAATAGAACAACATATCAATGGTGTTGTGGGAACTTGTCACAAAAAACACACAAACATTTTCGGGAGTACAAATCAAAATCACCAAAAAAAAAAAAAAAGAGAAACACAAAAAAAGATTCTACATTAAAGGCAAAAAAAAAAAAAAAGATACAAAAATATGTTGTCAGATGTGAGAAATCAAAATATATTGAGGGAATCCCGATAAATAGTAACAAAAGAAGTTTGTGAGAAGTGTGTGTGAATATGAGCAGCAAAACTACTTAATTCTTGTCACATTATAAAGAAGAAGAGAGTGCGCTGTATTAAACCATTTTGAACATTGCAGCGTGACGAAAGTGCTGTATCCATTGCGAACGCTAAGTTTACCAGAACGAGCTGTCCCGTGTCGGAATTTCTTCTGAGCATGCGTGGCACTTTGTGCGTCGGAACAGGCCACACACGGTCGGAATTGACGCGATCGGATTTTGTTGTCGGAAAATTTTATCTCCTGCTGTCCAAGTTTGTGTGTCGGAAAATCCGATGGAAAATGTCCGATGGCGCCCACAAACGGTCGGAATTTCCGACAACATGCTCCGATCGGACATTGTCCATCGGAAAATCCGACCGTGTGTACGGGGCATTAGAGTTAAGATTTAACAAGCTAAGCAATGACACAATATTACATTTGAAATAGACATTTTAACATTTTTACCTGGTACCTTATGTGACACCTTAATCACATCTATTACAGTTCCCCCTTCAAAATATCTTTTTTAAATCTGTCCCTTACACGAAAAATCCTAACCAGTCCCCTGGCCTGTCTCCCCTGCAACTCTTTTCAACTGTATATAGAGAAGAGCAATGACTAACTCACTACCCTACTCAATACAGCTTGGAGGGGCAATCAGGTGCTGTCTGTCCCTGTAACCTTATGGCGTTGCATCTTGAGGGGAGGTGTAATGGAGTTCATTTCATAATCTTCATCTGGTATTTCCTGGTTCACAAATGTAGGAGAACATTGTTCAATAACTTTCCCTACACACTTTTTAAGACAGGGGAGAATACAGCAAACTATGACAGCCAAGCTCACCAAAATTATCAGCATGGTTATTCCTATCTGTGTTAATAATCCCTGCCACCCTCCCCTAATCCAGGTGAAGTATTGATCCCAATGGTTGGTGAGCCCTGAATTCTTTCTTAGTTCCTCGGACAAATCCTCAAGTTTCCTGATGGCCAAAGTCACCTTACCATTTGGGCCAGTGTTGTCTGGGATGTAGGTACAACGTGTACCCGTTTTAGGCACCATTTTACACCCCCCCCTTTTCAGCTAGGACCATATCTAAGGCCATGCGGTTTTGGAAAGTCATGTGTAACGCGGCTTCTAGTTGTTCGGCTAAACCTTGGAGTGCATCTCTGGTGTAATTGACAAACCTTTGTTGGTTGTGGTAGATGTAATTTATCCAGTCTATATTCTTATTTACAGTGATGATGGGGATCAAAGATTCAAACCCTGCTGCTACTTGGTCTCTTGCTTTGAACTCATCTGGGACCCCTCTAGAGACCCCTATGGTGTCTATGTATACATGAGGGTCAAAGCTTCCTGCTGGGGCACTCCTACTTTTCCTGTTAGGCCTGGGTATGTCATTTAAGTCTGGTTCTATTTGTGGAGTGGCCTCTGGAAAAATATGCGGAGGCATTATGGCCTTGGCCAATGCACATTCTCCTGTCCACTGCTCTGTCAATCTGCTTCTGATTTTCATGGCTCCGCAAATCCAGTATACATCTCCCAAAGACTGGACTTGATTCTGTACTAGATCTACAGAGGCCTCACTATAAGATCCACAGTAACCCCTAGTGAAATTCCCAAAGGGTTTCCCCACTCCCTGATACCGTCCATAGCATGTGTAATTGCCAGGATATATGGTGATACTCTCCTGGCTTGGGAGTCTTGGTGACTATGGGATATTCCTCCTTCCAATATTCACACAGGGAGTGGTTAGTGGTTGTGTTGGTAAACAGGCTAAGGAAACATGTTTGGGGGTATGTTTAGGGGTACTGTTCCCAAATGGGGCCTAGCCCCTCCACATACATAACAAATGGTTTTGTTATGTTTCTCTGCATTGTACCTCATCCACTCTAGCTACAAGCTGACATCTGAAAACCCGGTTTCTGCGGCCATCGTGTCCTCGAAGTTAGGGTCTGCTATGGCCACCATGTCCTCTAACTTCTGTATATGGGGCCTCAGGGGGTTAGCTATGGGCTGAGGGGGCCTCCAGTCTGATGAATTATACATTTCTTTAAGTTGGAATTTCCCTGTCGTTCCTCCTGTACTCCCCACCAACCATGTTCCCAGGACATATGTACCAGCATCTGTAGGGCTGGGATTTTCTATGGTCAGGGTGAATTCCATGCTGTGTCCTGTCCTCCCACTATTTGAGCATGTACCTGTCTTTAACAAGGTAATTCTGTTAAGTAGGGATTTCCCATTTTTATCTTTTTTGTCCCCCGGTATACCCCCAGTAACCCCCTGTATTTCATCCCCACGGATCCCCAGTAGTCACAGTTGTTGCCCCAGTAGTCACCCGTGACACATATGTATGTGGACCTGGACCTAAGACCCATGAAATGGACAGTATCCCGATACATGTAACATTGCCATAAAACTTGGGGGTAGGAGACTATAATGCAGAAGTCAAATACAAAGGTAGCTACATGCGTGTTCGAAGAGTTATTCGAGAATTGTGTTATACCATCTTTTTGCCTGATGGCTACCTCCTGTGCCTGAACAGTAGTCACAATGAAAAGGATATACAGAATCATTTGGTCCCCTCGGCCTCTTCCTCAGGTACAGGAACTTTCTTGCAGTGGGAGGCGTGTATCCACGAGTTTTTCCCGGCCACCTTGACTGATGTGGTGGTTGTTAGGAGAACCTGGAAAGGACCATCATATCTGGGTTCAAGGGTGTGTTTTCTCACAAACTTCTTTACCAAGACCCAGTCGCCGGGGACCAACTTGTGTGATCCTGTATCCCGCTCAGGATCTGCAATGAAGGAGAACACTTGCGAATGGATATGGGTTAATTCTCGAGATAAAGCAGTCACATAATCAGTCAATACATCAGATTGGAGCTGTAATTGCTGTGGAAAGTAACAACCCAGCCAGGGGGCTGAACCAAACAATATCTCATAGGGTGACAAACCATGGTTTACCCTTGGAGTGTACCTAACACTGAATAAGGCTATGGGCAAGCTATCTGGCCAACTCATCCCTGTTTCCTGAGACATTTTTAGCATTCTAGATTTTATTGTGCCATTTAATCTTTCCACCTTCCCACTGTTCTGAGGATGGTATGGGGTGTGGAAAGATAATGTGACCCCTAAAGCTGCCCATATTTCCTTGATTACTGAGGCCGTGAAAGCCGGCCCCTGGTCACTCTCTATAACCTCTGGGACACCATATCTGCACACTATTTCTGTTAAAAGTCTTTTAGCTGTGGTTTTTGCTGTCATGTTGGTAATGTGATAGCCTTCTGGCCATGCAGAGAACATGTCAATGACAATCAGTGCATATTCATAATGGCCAGTCTTTGGCATCTGGATGTGGTCGATCTGTATCCTTTGAAAGGGGTACTGGGCCTTTGCTAGATGCTTCAAAGGTACATTTTCCATTCTTCCTGGGTTACATTTAGCACAGATAGTGCATGACTTGCAAAAGTTGTTGGTAAGTGGTATAATCCCCGGGGCTAAGTAGTATTTATTGATCAGGGCATTCATCAAAGTTTTTGACAGATGAGAGGCACCGTGGGCCCACTGTACCACTGCAGGAAACATTGATCGTGGCAGACATGGCCTCTTGTTTAATTCCATGATCCCTTCAGTTTCTGTGGCTCCTTTCTTGATCCACACTTCTTTTTCTTCTTTGCCAGCTGCTTCTTGTTGCTCCTTGAGCTGGGTCCTGCTCACAGGAGGGTTTTGTAGAATCATGGTGGTCTGTAAAGTTTCTTCAGGAGTATCCACTGTACCATCCAGGATGGGTGCATTCATTCCACTGACCACTTCTTGTGTTTTGTTTGCAGCTTGTTTCGCAGCGGTATCTGCCAGGTGATTGCCTCATGCTTCTTGGGAATTCAGCTTGCCATGGGCTTTTATCTTGAGTATAGCCACTTGTGCTGGTAGGAGTAGGGCATCCATTAAGTCCTTGATAGCTGTACTGTGTTTTACAGGTGTACCTGCTGCTGTTAGGAACCCTCTGGCTTTTCAAATGACCCCAAAATCGCAGGCAACACCAAGGGCGTATCTTGAGTCTGTATAGATGTTAGTTCTTTTCCCCTCTGCTAATTTGCATGCCATTGTTAGGGCCTGGAGTTCTGCTTCCTGGGCAGACATGGAGGAAGGCAATTCTGAAGCCTGAAAAACTGTATCTTCGGTGGTGACTGCGTATCCTGTGTGGTACTGTTCAGCGCTGTCAGCATACCTGGAACCATCCACAAAGATTGTCAAGTCAGGATTCTCAAGGGCTGTTTCACTGACTGTCGGTAAATGTGAAGTCTCCATTTTCATCACCTCAAAACAGTCATGAGTGGTGAGATGAGGATAATTCTCTAAAGAGGTTTCCCCCTCGAGAAGTGGAAGTAGAGTGGATGGGTTGAGAGTATCACATCGGAGGAGAGTGATGTTATTAGGTAGGAGCAAGGCACACTGGAGTCTGAGGTGTCTTGCTGAAGACAGGTTCTTGGGCTGTACTTGGTTTAGTATGGCAGTTATGTCATGAGGGGCAAGAAGGATTAAAGGGTGGCCCAACACCAAATCAGCAGTCTTGTCCAAAAGATCTTGGGCTGCAAAGACAGCTCTGAGACAGGAGGGTCCCCCTTGGCCACTGGGTCCAGTTGGCAAGAGTAATAACCAATGGGTCTAAGCCTGTTGCCATGGGCCTGAACCAAAACTCCTGTGGCATGTCCTTGTCTCTCCGAGACATACAGTTTGAAAGTCTTTTCATAGTTTGCGAGGCCCAAAGTGGGGGCCCTTGGGGAGGCTATCCTTCAGAACTTCAAAACTGTTTATGGCCTCTGGGGAGAGCAGGAAATGGTCAGATTTCAGGGCATCGTAGAAAGGTTGCATCAAGAGGGAGGCTCCTGGAATCCAAGAGCGGCAATAGGAGATTAATCCTAGGAAAGCATGTAAGGGTTTATGACCTTGAGGCAAAGGGATGGTTTTGATTGCAGCAACTCTTTCTTCAGTGAGATGTCGAGTGCTTTGAGAGATGCAATGACCTAGAAAAACCACCTTTTCTTTGCACCACTGGACTTTTTGCTTTGAGGCCTTGCATTCTTGCTCGGCCAAGTAGTGGAGGGGACTTTCAGAGAAGATTAGGGCGTCCTCAAGGGTATCTGCACAGAGCAGGAGGTCATTTACATACGGGAGGAGTACAATGTCAAGGTGTGATTTCATCCAGGTGTCCAGAATGAGGGCCATTGCTCTGGTGAATTGAGAGGGGGAGTTCTGGGCCCCTTGTGGCATAACAGTTCAAGTATAGCCACGCCCCCAGTGGGTGAAAGCAAACAGGAATTGACAACGGGGTTTGAGGGGCACACTGAAATAAGCATTCGCTAAGTCTACTACTGTAAAGTATTTTGCTGTGGGCGGTATTCCTGCCAGCAAGGTGTGTGGGTTGGCCACGATAGGTGTCTCCAATACAGTAGCTTCGTTCACAGCCCTAAGGTCTTGTACCATTCTGTATTTTTCTGGCTCTCCTTTTGCAGTTTGTTTCTTCAGTGGTGTGTTACACGGAGATGTGCAGGGTATCAGAGCTCCATTTGACAGAAGGGTCTCGATTTGCTTTGAAATAGATGGAGCTTGAGCTGGCTTCAAGGGGTACTGTGGTCTTCTGGGCAAGGGGGCCCCAGGCTTTAATTGTACCATGATCGGTGGCACTTTTGGACGTCCTACATCTTTAGGCCCTGTGGACCACAGGCATGTAGGGACTCGATCCAAAACTTCTTTTGGGATTCCAACCTCACATTGTGCATCCAATGATAATAAAAGGGGAATGGAGCACAGTGCTGAGGCATCATCGATGGTTAGCGGTGAGGAGACCAGAACACCACCATCGGGTTGGAAGGAAATAGAAGCCTGGAGTCTGGATAAGACATCAGCCCCTATCAGATTTAAGGGGCATATGGAAGAGACCACAAATCTTGTTAGTAGATCAGGAAAAATGCCAACTTGTAAAGGGCGTGTAAGGGTTTTTTTCCTGGGTGTTCCATCCACCCCTACGCATGTTATGTCGATGTCTGATAAGAACGAGGTATCGGATAGTTCTTCTTTCCTAATCACAGATCTGGCAGCGCCTGTGTCGCATAAAACAGTGGTAGGATTGTCCCCGATGGGGAGGGTTATTTTGCGAGAGGGCCTCTTGTGTCTCCAGAGGATACCATTGTAGGGGTAAGTGACACAGGTTTGCCGAAATCCTAGTGGAGAAGGTCTGTATGGTCTGGAGGGGATGGAGGAGGATAAGGAGGAGTGTCATGTCTTCGATATTGGGCATCCTCATGTGGATCACGGTTGGGGCCTGGTTGCCTGTGGGCAAACTTCCGAGGTCTTTGACATTCTCTTCTAAAGTGGTCGGGTCTTCCGCAGTTGTAGCAGACACGCAGATTTTGTATTGATTGGGCAGATATGGTGTGTCAGAGGCCATCATGAGAGGAGCTACCTTTTTGGTGCCCTGTGCAGATTCTAGGCCCTTTGCAACTAATAACAATGTCTCAAGATCCATTGCTCTATACTCTGGGCGTGACCGGATCAGACCTTTTCGGTTTGATTATTTAAGGCTTGTGTTATTCTATTATGATATTTCTCAACAGATTCACCGTTGTCCTGTATAATCTCCTGTATACTCGTGCATCCCCTGCCTTTATCTTGCACAGGCTAACCAAATCCCGCCATGCTGCTGTGTATGTCTTTTGGATTTGGGCGATCCTTCTAAAAAATGGCATGGGATGTTTTTCAGGATCTGGTAGGCTCGTGACAAGAGAAGCAGCCTGAGATGGCTTGAAATATATGTACATCAGGGGAGCCCCTGGTGCTGCAGGCACCCCCCTAAGTGCCTGTGTTGCTCTTCCCCTGGTGGTGCGTGCCTGAAATCTTCATGAACTCTTGGTCCATATCCTGGGTACGGAGTACTGGACGGTGGCTGTTGGACTTGTGTATTGACCCATGAGGGATGGAAGAAGGACTGTAAATGTGTGTCATTGCCAAATGGGTTGTCGAATGGATTTCCGACTGGATTGTCGAATGGATTGTTGGACAGTGGTATGAAGGAATCCATTGCTCCTCCAGCTTGTGAGTCATACTGTGGCAATGTAATAGTTCGGAATGTGACAGTCTGCTGGGGTGGGATTGCACTTGTCCCAACATGCATGTCGGGCAGGGCTCCAGGCACCACAGGATTGGCACGACTTTGGTCGGGGCTTTGATGGGTGGGACTGGGCTGAGTAGGGCCAGGACCAGTTGCCTGAGTCCTGCGTGTTTGTGAAGGACTGGTTGTCTCATCTCCCTGGCTAAGCTCATCAGAGAAAGAGCCCATCATTAACGGGATAGGCTAGGCCTTATAATATGTTCCGGAGGATTGGTCTATCACCAGATACATATGGGTGGGTTTTGGTGTGGGGGCCTTAGATGGTGTCACGCATGTGTGGTGGCAACCAGATGAGCAGTACAAAGACAAGTGTGCCCCACCCACATCCAAGCATGGTGGAGGTGCAGGGGGTTGAGGTGGAGGTGTCAGAGGGGAGGTATCACTGTGCACAGAGGAAAGGGCGGTGCCAGAGGGGCGGTACCCACTTCCTGAGGGCCGGGTGCCATCATTGGGCGGTGGCTGTCTGTCTGTCTTGGATTTTGACCCCTTTTCTGGCTTTTTGTACACATACACAATACAAGCATTCTGACATATTTCCTGTTCTATCCACCCTTTTTCATGAATGGCTTTGGCAACTTTGAACCAAGCGTCTGCTGTTTGCAGCAGCCCGTGGTCCCACAACAAACCCCTTTTCCATTTTAAAAGAGCAAGCCATTCATTTGGCTCTAGCCGACCACCCAAATGCATAGTGACCCCACACACTTTTTGCCAATTTCTTCCCTTTCTTCACAGCATCTTCCCCTTCTCGCTTTAATACCAAATCACAAGCCAAACTACCCTCTTTAGGTCTCTCTAACTTCTGTGCCATCGTTAGCTATTGGGAAGTTTATGTGTCCAGGCTCAGGATTTCTATGGCGGTTTTATGGAGCTGTCTTGGACTCAAGGGTCCGACAATCCTCTGACCACCACCTGTCCTCTTTCGGACCACCTTCCAATATATAACAATACTTTGCTACGTTCTGTCTTGATGACTGGGATATTTATGTGTGTCTTTTCAGCATTTTAGACAGGTAACCAAGAGCTTCTCTCTTATATGCTGGCTCTACCATTTTAACCAACCCCCAGCCTCCTTCATGTATGCCAAACAACAGTCTGCAAACACATTTAGGACATGACATAATCAACCAACAACAAAATATGTGACAACTGCAGTGAAGTACAGGATTACTCAAACTTCTACGGGATCCACCACGCTATGCATGTTCCTGACGCCCCCTCCTGGGGTTTCCCATTTGCCCGTACTTACTGTACCCGTGCTTTGCCGCACAATTATTTATTTTTATTCCCCCAGGAGAAGTTTAACCACGTCCTGACGCCTTCTCCGGGTCCCAGGAGAAGTTTAAACCACGTCAACTAATTTCATTCATCATCCGTGACTATATAAGCAATCCCTAACTCCCAACAGCCACCACAAAACACAAAACTGACCAGAACAAAACAGAACAAAACAGGCAATAGATATAATTGCAGGTTCCTTAACTTATCAACAGACTCGAGGCAAGATTAATACTTGTCTTTGAGGGCCGCAGGAAGCCGATATGGGCACAGAGATTGACCAGCCACGGGTACAGAATAAACAGTAGACTAGATATACAAGATATCAAAAGTGTCTTACCGTTTTCTAGAGGTGATCAGTATCCTCTGTCTGCGTGTTGGCTTTTTCTCCCATTCCCTTCTCAATCGGCTACTTGGGACCCGAGCCCCACGTTGAGCGCCAAAATATTTTGGATTCAGAACAAAGTCTGATATTATTATATCTACCCCCAATCAGATTGTTGAATATATATATGAAGTGTACACTTCTTGTTCTTGAAATAATCTCCCCTGAGACAGGCTCAGTGTGAAAGTCATTTGTGAGATTTTATTTCCTTTTTTTCCTTCAGTTTTATACACTTTTTTCAGACAAAGAATATGGCATATGCAAAACATGTTGTTATGACAATACATGCGATTTTAACAGTTTCAGCAGTTTTAGCAACAATTTCAGCAATTAATCATAGCTATTATTAAATATCTTGGTAACTTCCTCTTGAGACATTGGATGTTGATGTCATGTCTGCCTTTGGTGCAATTTTCAGAAGAGACACAGTATTTTTATAATTCTTTGCGGTTCAGCTTCAGACTGAGAAAAGGGAACTAGCAGTTATCTGTTGTTATCTGAATTCTTAGAGTTAAGATTTAACAAGCTAAGCAATGACACAATATTACATTTGAAATAGGCATTTTAACATTTTTACCTGGTACCTTATGTGACAACTTTATGTGACACCTTAATCACATCCATTACAGTATCATTAGCAGTAATCAGCCTGGATTCATGAAGAATCATTCTTGCAAACCAATCTATTAACCTTCTATGAGGAAGTGAGTTGCCATGTAGATAAAGGAAGGCCCGTAGACGTGGTGCATCTGGATTTTGCAAAAGCATTTGGCACAGTTCCCCATAAACGTTTACTGTACAAAATAAGGTCTGTTGGCATGGACCATAGGGTGAGTACGTGGATTGAAAACTGGCTACAAGGGCGAGTTCAGAGGGTGGTGATAAATGGGGAGTACTCGGAATGGTCAGGGGTGGGGTCCCACAGGGTTCTGTACTAACTTCTCCGCAGGATGTGGAAACCTTGCAAGAAGATCTAAACAAATGAATGGGGTGGGCAACTACATGGCAAATGAGGTTTAATGTAGAAAAATGTAAAATAATGCATTTGGGTGGCAAAAATATGAAATCAATCTAGGGGGAGAACCTCTGGGGGAATTTAGGATGGAAAAGGACCTGGGGGTCCTAGTAGATGATAGGCTCAGCAATGGCATGCAATGTCAAGCTGCTGCTAACAAAGCAAACAGAATATTGACATGCATTAAAAAAAGGATTACCTCCAGGGATAAAGCAATAATTCTCCCACTCTACAAGACTCTTGTCTAGTCGCACCCGGTGTATGTTGTCCATTTCTGGGCACCAGTCCTCAGGAAGGATGTGCTGGAAATGGAGCGAGTACAAACAAGGGCAACAAAGCTAATAAAGGGTCTGGAAGACATTAGCTATGAAGAAAGGTTGCGAGCACTGAACTTATTCTCTCTGTAGAAGAGACACTTGAGAGGGGATATGATTTCAATTTACAAATACCATACTGGTGACCCCACAAGGGGATAAAACTTTTTCGCGGAAGGGAGTTTAACAAGACACGTGGCCACAAGAATGTGGTATTCCCTTCCACAGGCGGTGGTCTCAGCGGGGGGGCATCCATAGTTTAAAAAAACTATTAGATAAGCACCTGAACAACCGCAACATACAGGGATATGCAATGTAATACTGACATATAATCAAACGCATAGGATGGACTTGATGGACTTGTGTCTTTTTTCAACCTCACCTACTATGTAACTGTGTAACTATGTCACCTGTGCTTTTCATTAAAATAATTTATGTGGATTGATAAATAATTTTGGTAAACAGTTTTTTTTATGATATACAGCTCAACATATTTTGTTAGGCTTGATTATTTGGTAATACTTTTACATTTAGTATTTTTTTATCACAATTACTTTTTTGGTTTTATTTATTATTCTTAAAAAAGTATATATTTTTTTAAATTGCATGTGACATTTCACCTTTTAGTTGCCTCATTACCACTGAAGGATACAAACATGGTATTCTTTTTCCGCCCAAACATAAGTCCAAACAGACAGAAATTTCACATAAATTGAAGTCTATAAAAGAGATTTTGCTCATGAAAAGATTTCTTTGACAAAAAACATAACAAACAGCTCTGAGAGGAATGCAAATAAAAAACTATAATTGCAAACCTGTGCATTTATGTAAACTTCTTACTGGAGAACATGTTTTCCTGATGGGATAATATGTTTGCTGGTTATTTAGTAGATAAAAGTATTTATGATAATGGGATACATTATTTATGTGTACCAAAGATGCTGTTTCACAGATTTTTCTGTATAACGATGATAGTATAAATGATCTATCATTTTGGAATCAAACTCAATATTTGCCTGTTGCATTTTCATTTTGTCAATTAGTATTGTAGCAGTTAAAATGGTTAATCTGCAAAAATGTCACAGTTCAAAAAAATAAAAATAAAAACAGCAAAAAAAAAGCATCAGAAATTCCTGCCATTAGTGCTGTGAAATGGGAAGGATGGTTACAGTAGTGGTTGCTGTATTATGGTGACTTTCTGCATCAGTATTTACAAGACATTTACAATGGAGTTACGAGGCTAGACGTAAAGCCTTCTGCAACACTCAAATAGCTTCCATTTTGTCACTTCATAAGACACTGCCAACTGATATTGATAAACGTATGTTTAATCTGTATTTGTTGAAAGTTATTGCATATACAAAGAATGCAAAATAGGCAATATCTATTTAAAAAAGTGAATAACATGAGGTATGTAATGACATATCTAGACAATGTATCTATCTGAATCAAAGAATGTGAACACAAGATGTGTGTAAATGGAGTGCACCATTTAAAATAGATTGCAAAAAAAATGCCACAAAATAGGAAACATAGTTATACAAACAGCAAAGGTGAGTAGTGACATACCCTGATCAGGGGTTAATAGAGCCTAACTCATGAGGGAGAATAATGAGAAACCAAACTTAAGATAAATGAATGGTCTCCAAAGGAGTTATGGTATATAATTTTTCGGGAGAAATCAGCTGTAACTGCAACATTAGACCAAGTACCTTCTCATGCAACTAGACAATAGTAAGCAGGCAAATGATGGATATGAAAAATAGAAGAGAAAGAAGGGGGGACAGAGAGAATAGGGGAGAAGGGATAGGAAAAGAAGACAGCAGAGAAGTGGAAGAAGAAGAGAAAAAGGGGGTGGGGGCTAGGCAGAGAAGAGGGTGTAAAAAATAAAATATTAGAAATGAAAAATACCAGGAATCTCACTCAAGGTCCCGTGCAAGATCTTTCTCCCATGCCCACGTATACAGTAACTTTTGGGTAGAAGTGAGTAAGAGCTCATAAACCATAGAGAAACCACCCCTCAAACAAGGACCTGACTGGGACAAAAAATAGCCCAGGTAATTTAGCCCAAGCAGCCTATTTTCCAGCAACCGCCCGTTCACGAGGGTGGTTGGTGATGGCATAATCACGGAGTCGGTCAGTAACGGCACCGTAATGTAATAGGGCACTGTGATATAAAGGGGACTGCACTGTAAAGGAAACTGTAATGATTACAGTCCCCCTTTACAGTGCAATTCCCTGTTCATCACAGTGCCCCTACCAATCACAGCTCCCAGTGCCCCTTGCAATCATGCTCCCTTCTTTGTCTCTGTAATCACAGTGGCCCCTTTTACTCTCCGCCTCCCCTTCACAGTCCTATCTTTGGCAGGGCAGAGGCAGGATTCAGCCTGTGTGTCCTCTACTGGCTTTCCCACCCCTCCAACGATGTCATCTTATCAGCAGAGTAGACTTTATCCTTTTTATTTTTCGCTCGTATTTTTCTCTTATTTTCCTCTCCTTTGTCTCTCTTTTTCTGTTTCTTTTTTCTCTCTTTCTCTTCTTTAATCTTTATATGTGCCCTTTTTTTTCTATACCTTCTTCTTCCCTCCTTCTCCTCTTCTTCCCCCTTCCTTAACTCCTTTTTGCCGCCATTTATCTTTATCTATTTACACTTTTCTGTGTCCTCCATTACTCCTTGGTCTGCCTTTTCTCGTTTACCTGTTTTCCTGTTGGGTCTCCTTTCCTTGTATGCACTCCCGATCTGATGGCTTCACTTCTCTCTGTGCACTTACACTTCTCATGTTTATGGTCTCCTTCACTCCCCTTGGTTTTTTGAATGGATATGAACTGCCTAGGTGGGAGGGGTCTCCTGACGTCATATTTTTCCACGACATTGGCAGCCCCAGCCCTAGCAGTGTCACTGTTGCCTATCTATCGCCGACCACAGGATGCATGCGCGGACAGCTATCACTGTTTTAACTGAATCCGACCTGTTGCCTAGCAACCACGGATCCCTGCCCTCACGCTGTTCAGTGTTCAGATCTCTGGCTCCTCCCGCCCCTGCTCTGCTGATAGATGACATCGTCGGCAGGGCAAGAGAGCCTGGAGAGGAGACACAGGCACGGCCGCATAGCGGGAGGTGAGCAGCGACCGTGGCCTGTGTTAACCCTCTCCAGGCGGTACGTGTATAGCCCGGTGTGCCCTATGGCCAGTCCGGGCCTGCCTCTAACCCTAGTCCTTAGTACTCCATTTCAGGTAGGCTTTCAAAGAGGGGAGGTCGGACAAATGGAGCCAAAGAGATTAGAAAAAATGGGAGATTTGATCAAAACAAAATTGCTCAGTTGGGGGTATCTCCAGGTTACCAATACAATGTTGAAAAGTGAAGGGTCCCCTGTAGGTGAAGAAATGGCTAATTCAGTAGAGCCCCTTGTTGGTCCACCACTGAAAAACCCTGAAGTAGAGAGATTCACAGAATGTTTTCGTTCTGTCCTCCCTTCATGCAGATATGACAGTCCAAATTCTTACGGCGACTAGTGTTGTGGAGAAACCCCTCTGTGTCCATGAATACAACTTTAACATGGGAGGGGTGGACCTCAACCACCAGCTGTTGGCGCCGTACCCAAATGCCCATAAGGCCAGACGCTGGTACAAAAAAGTGTCTGTATACTTATTTCAATTGGCTGACCACTTTTGTGCTATACAAAGCTCCAGGACGAAGTGGATCCTTCCTAAAATTCCAGGAAGAAATTGTCACAGCCCTTCTGTTTCCAGACGGTGCTATGCCCTACCTTCCAAACGCAAATGCATGAGAGACATTTTCCGTATGTCCTCCCTGGTACCCCTGCCCAAAGAACACCCCAAAGAAGTTGTTGTGTCTGCAGAAAACGCAGATTTAGGCGTGACACCTGCTTTTATTGTCCCTCCTGTCCTGACCAACCTGGTCTCTGCATCGGTGACTGTTTCAAACACTACCACACACTAGTGGAGTATTAGCGTAGGGTACAGCACTGCACAGTCCTAGGGCACACTAACACAGGGTCTCGAAAGATGAGATGGCCATCACATTTTGAGAGACCCTAATCTGGAACGTTCACAGTTTAAAGTTTTTACAAAAGTGCAAAAAAACACACACACAAAAGCATAAAAAAATATAAAATAAAAAAGCCAAAAAAGTTGTGGTTTTATTTTTCTTCTCTCTCTCTATTGTTCTCTCTCTCTTATGTTCGCTCTCTACTGTCCATTCTATTGTTCGCTCACTATTGTTCTATATCTATTCTTCTCTCTCTGTAGTTACTGTATTTTAGAACTGTAATGTTTTATTTTTACTATGTTTTATTGTATTTGCTTTGCAAGTGTGGTATGTCTTCTACTGTAATGTTACTTTGTTTTATTGTTAACCATCATTTGCTTAGCAGGTACACCATTCAGCTGTAGCATGTGTTTATTTATTCTGACAGCAACAGCGTTTGCTCCCACAATACGTAAAGCCGTGACTCCAGTGCTGTAGGAGGTGATTTCCACAAAAAAAACAGCATATATGCTGAAGCATGGGGGCAGGGGTGGGGGGAGCGATTTGCTCCTAACATTAGGGGCAGATTGCCCCCATGCTTCGACATATATTTTTTGGGCACAGATTGCGTTAAATTTTTTTTAAATGTTTACTATGTTTCATTGTATTTGCATTCCGGGTATGGTATGTCTTACTGTTATTGGGAAATGTAGGTTGTCTAGGGATATTTTTAGACCCTTGATAAGTCTGCATAAGGTGTACCTTCTAATTCCCACAGGCCTGTGAGATTAGCCAATTGAGACAATGATAAAAAAATCAATGACAGTCATCTCTCCGAGCAAATCTAAAATCTTTATTCTGTCTTGACTAATATAAAGGGGCTTTCAGAAACTACCACCCCTTAACCGTGTCATACAAATTATCCAATCAAATACAGGGACATTTTATGACAAAAGTGAAACTAATTATTTTTAAGAAATCAAGTGCTTTACAAGAAACAAAACAGTAAAGATAACAGGAACATGAGAAACTAAACTAGATTACATTACACACCTAGTAATATGTGAAATAGAGTACAAGGAAAAACACAAAATGGAAACTAAATTGTAAAATGGATGTGGTTAGGCTAAATATGCCTTCAATCCCTTCTTAGATTATATAAGATGATCTCTACATTCAGTGTTCTTAGTACTTCTTTGGGATTGTGGCATAGATTGCCTGATGATTCTTCATGTATGTCATGTAGGATAGAACCTTATCATCAGGAGATTGAATGCATGCAATTATGCAGGTACAACACTTAAAACAGAGGTAAAGAATTGGGGGGAGGATAAATATCATAACAATTACAAGGACAATGTCTTTTAACCATGAAAATACACCTCCAAACCCAAATCCTGCATTGTCAAATGGACTCCATGTTTTAGCAATGTCCCTAGCTTCCTGCTGGAGCTGGCCTACTTCTTTTCGGTGTTGTGCAATAATATCATAGTAGTCAGGCACCTTAGCACTTGTGTTAGAGATCCAAGTACAGCATTCGTAGTCCTCAGTCATTTCACATAAACCTGTGAGAGCTGCATTAATGCTTTCTATAGCTAACTCATGTAGTTCTAGCTGTTTTCTAATTGCTCTAGTTTCTATGTTTAACATAGCAATGTCATCTGAATTCCTCTCCATTATCTCATCCAATATACTTGAATAATTGTTCAACCTTTTCATTATGTCTATGCCCCATCCTGTCCAAGAAGGAAACCATGCCCAGGTCATATCTTGTTTATAGAACAACTCCCTTTTGTCGCTGTGTTTGAGGGGGTATCTGGGGTGTATACTGGCCTCTAGGGGATGTCCCCTTTTATCATCCCCTACCACTCCCATGACAGGTATCAAGGATGCAAGATCACCATCCCTTAACATGGAGGGGCACCCAAGGATAATACACATGCCGACACCACACACATAGATACTTTGTCCCAGTGCAAATGGCTTCTTAGCGACAATCTCGTGAGTGTACTTGTCCATGTGTTGCAATTATAAATTGGCGGAATATATCATGTACATTATCAGAGAGAAAGGAAAAGTTATGCAAAGTAAGTTTAGCTTTGGGTCAGATACTTGAAACAGTGAGCAGGCATCCTTGGATCTGCCCCTGCATTCGCACATGGAGATGTTAAATATTGACATGCTACAAATGGAGGAGTTATGCCCCATACACATGGTCAGACATTGATCGGACATTCCGACAACAAAATCCATGGATTTTTTCAGACGGATGTTGGCTCAAACTTGTCTTGCATACACATGGTCACACAAAGTTGTCGGAAAATCCGATTGCCCTGAACGTGGTGACGTAAAACACGTACGTTGGGACTATAAATGGGGCAGTAGCCAATAGCTTTTGTCTCTTAATTTATTCTGAGAATGCATGGCACTTTGTGTGTCGGATTTGTGTACACACGATCGGAATTTCTGACAACGCATTTTGTTGTAGGAAAATTTTATAGCAAGCTCTCAAACTTTGTGTGTTGGAAATTCCTATGGAAAATGTGTGATGAATCCTACACGTGGTCAGAATTTCCGAAAACAAGGTCCTATCACACATTTTCCATCAGAAAATCCTATCGTGTGTACGGGGCATTGGTCTGTGTCTCATTCCCTAAATTAACACACCAATCAGGAGAATGACTTTTACCTGCTATTGGAAAGGTAACTGTTATTTATGTACAGAGTTGATATGTTAGTTAAGAAGACAGGAGGAGTCTCATTGAGGAAGGAGGGAATATTTAAAGGTACAGCCAAAACGGGAATTCGGGCAGTACTACGCTAATTTGCTACATATCCAACATACTTCATACCCTGATTTTTGAGCATAAGCATACTTAAGTTTTATCATTAAAACTATCTCCAATCTCTCTCTTTGTTCTAGCTTGTGTCACTGTAAGGTTCTCTTGTGTGTGAGTGTGTTCCCACAGATACTTTTAATTGCACCCAAATCTTCAGGGTGGTAGATACAGTTAGTGATGATCCAGGTGGGCAGGAACACTATCAGAGAGATCAGGATCAGGAGGCAAAATGCCTTGTCAGAAGTCTGTGGTGAAATAAGCAAGGTCATCTTCTCTGGATGGTCCTGCTTTCCCAGGACCTCCTCCTTCATCTGCTTGGACTTCTGCTTGAGGGCTTATCCAAGGTCTCCTTCCTGCTCCTGGGGCTTTGGGCAACCTTTTTTACTCGACTAGCATGGATCCAGGACTGGCAGTTTTCCACTAGGATGGCTGTTCTGGTCATTGCAACCACTGTGGTAGGAGGTCCAAAGGGATACTCTTGCTTCTTATTACTGTTCAGCTATTGGACCATCATGGTGTCTCCCACCTTGAAAGGGTGAGTAGCTTCCTGTGAAGAAAAATGAGAGGTGCGAGCAACATTTCTTTTGACTGTATCCAATGTTTCAACCAATTTTCTTACATATTCTTCCTGTATTAAGTCTAAATCTCCCTTTTCTACCATTATCACCCACAGTCATAAATGGGAACTGTTGGGCAACTAGTTGCATGTTTTGTTCTCCTTCAAAGTTGTCTTTCTCTGTTTCCACTACCTCTTTTTGCTGCGTGTCCTCATGTGATAAGGTCTTTCATGCAACTTTTGATCTGGTTGTTGGGGGACTTATTACCTAAACCCGAAGGCTGTGTGGGATCATGTGGGTGCTCAGTACCTGAGGTGGAAGAGACATCCACTGCCTGGGGAGCAGACGGCGGTGGTCTTTGGGCTATGGGGGCTTGCTGTTGGCTTGTTGTGCTTGGGGGGGTTGTTGTGAAACGGTAGGCAGCACTGGAGCTTCTGCAACCTGTTGTTGGGCAGGGGGTGGTGTTCTATTTACTTGTGGACCTGTCGATGCAACTGCAGCTAAAAATTCCATGTCCTCTTTTGAGAACGAGGAATATATTTGTTTATATGGCCCCCCACCTGGTACAGGCATGGAGAAGGTTGATTTGACCCTTTTCTCACAAAAATGTAATCCTGGAGCTTCTTTGTCCCTTAAAATTAGGTGTCCTCTTTTTCTGCTTTTTATCTGTCCTTTCATACCAGTGGGGAGCATAAGTTAACCAGTTCTCTCTTCCCTTTCTCAAATATGTCATGTCCCATTGTGGATCAGCCGAATAATATGGAAACGCCTCTTTATCTCCAAGGCACAAACCGTTTATCATATCCATGTGGAACGTATATGGGGGAACGGACTACTGCTACCCATAGCCTCTGTCCATCCTGCCAAGTTGTCCACCCAGGGGTTAATGTACACATAGTCAGTTCCACACACACGCGCTACATAACTTTTACAATTTTCTCCCACGTCCGGTGGTGGCGGGACATTTTTTCCATTAACCCTTCCCATTATAGGGCGTACACATGGTCGGACTTTGTTCAGACATTCCGACAACAAAATCCTAGGATTTTTTCCGACGGATGTTGGCTCAAACTTGTTTTGCCTACACACGGTCGCACAAAGTTGTCGGGATTTCCGATCGCCAACCACGCGGTCACGTACACCACGTACGACGAGACTAGAAAAGGCCAGTTCAGAACCAAGCGCGGCACCCTTTGGGCTCCTTTTGCTAATCTCGTGTTAGTAAAAGTTTGGTGAGAGACGATTTGCGCTTTTTCAGACTCGTGGCTTTCAGATCATTTTCTGCCGTTCAGTTTGTGCTTGTGGGTTTGTATCTGCTCTTCAGTGCGTGCAAGCAAGTTCCGCGTGACTTTAAGTAGTCATTGTATTCTTGTTCGTTCGTTACTGTTTTTCAGGTCGCTCTTCACAGGCCTTGCTGTTCTTCAGTGCGTTCTGTTACTTCGTTCTGAGCAGCCGACCATTTTCTAGCCATGTTTCATATGCGTACTCCTCGTACAGTTTGTGCTATGCGGGGGCTTGGTGTTGGGGTCCTGACCTTGACACAAGTCCAGTCCATGAACAGGGTGGGGAGGAGTTCATGGACCAAGAATTGGTTGCTTCAGCGTGACCAGTTCTCTCATATGCCTTTGCTCCGTGAGATCCGTGAGAATAATCCTGATGATTTCAGGAACTTTCTCAGGATGACGGACCCCGTGTTTCACCGTTTGTTGGCTTCGCTGACCCCCTATATCAGCAGGCAGGATACCTGCATGAGGCAAGCCATCACTCCGGAGCAGAGGTTGGTCGCTACCTTGCGGTATTTGGCCACAGGGAGAAGTCTGCAGAACTTGAAGTTCTCGACAGGCATCTCCCCCCAGGCTCTGGGTATCATTATTCCAGAGACCTGTTCTGCCATCATCCAGGTCCTGCAGAAGGAGTATATGAAGGTAAGATTTTTATCCTTTAATATCACATTTTATTGTATTGAATGTTTGCTAATATATTTATATATTTCTTTCCTCATTCCTTAATTACCATGATTGTAATATGCTGTGAATGTCCCCTTTGTTCTCATGCATGCTGGATTTTTATGTAATTATTATTTTAGGTCCTTCATACATATTTGCCCTTCACTAACCTCCCCAGCATGGTGTCTCCTGCCCTATATTCACCTCATGTAGTCACTTAACAATGTATTTTATCAGCTCCATAGTAGTGCTTTACCCCAAACACCCCCTAAAATGTTTGGAACTGTTATTTTTGTTTTAAATTCAGGCAGAGTGGCAGAGGCTTTTTTTTGTGGTGTCCCCAAAAATTTTTTAGTAACCCTCCCTCCCCCCAACTGCTAAGTCAGCTGATTCCAATTCTCTATCCTCAATCATCTATCTGCTGACTTTGCCAAACCCATACACACTATACCCATCTCTTTAGTGCTCAGATTTATGGATGAATTCCCCAAAGCATGTAGTGCAAGGGCCTGCCTGTATGCTTTCAAATGGTACTGTTTAAAGTTTTTGTATCCTATTATTATCTTGATAGGTAATAGCAGAATATCCAAATGTCCTCAAATGTGTACAGTGTGTATTTATATCTTTGTATTATGACACTTCTTACCTGTCCAGTTGGCTGCCAATAGTGTAACTAAGGAGGGTCTGTTCAAAGTAATACCCATTATTTAGGCATTCATCTCTCAATGAAGTGAAGAGGGTTACCTGTCCAAGATTTCCACACACCCCATAATGTTAGAAATGGCCCATGAGAGGGGGGGAGGGGGAATATGATAGGTGTACCTTATACTTTGGCCGCCTTGTTAAATTCCCCTTACTTACCTTACCTTGCCCCATAATGTTTGTGTATAATCTGCTTGCCATGTTTCTGTGAAAAAATAGTAATGTTTATTGTTTTTTCCTCAACAGTTTCCTTCCACGCTGCAGGAATGGCAGACTGTGGCCTCCCACTTTGCCCAGCGGTGGGACTTTCCTAACTGCGGAGGGGCAATTGATGGGAAACACGTCCACATCGTCCCACCACCCAACTCGGGGTCGTACCATTATAATTACAAGGGGTTCAATAGTATAGTGATGTTGGCGGTGGTGTTGGCTAATTACGACTTCTTGTATGTGGACGTGGGGAAGAATGGCTGGATGTCCGATGGTGGAGTCATCGCCCAGACGGAGTTCTACAGGCGTCTCCAGAATGGCAGCTTGGACTTGCCAGCTCCAGAGGACAATGTGGAAGGACTCCCATTCATGTTCGTTGCTGATGAAGCGTTTGTGCTGGGGGACCACCTGATGCGGCCATTCCCGATGAGGACCCTCACCCCGGAACAGAGGGTTTTTAATTATCGGCTGGCCAGAGCCCGAAGAGTGGTGGAGAACACATTTGGAATCCTGGCCAGCCGGTTTCGACTATTTCTGACACCCATCCATATGGCGGAGTATAAACTGAACCATATTATACTGGCGTGCTGTGTTCTCCATAATTTTTTAAGGAAACATTCGGCCAACTATGCTGGCTCAGTTGGGCCTGAGGCCGGAATGATACATCAAACCACACTGACGGCGCTTGAAAGTGGCCGTCCTGGCTTGCCCTCCCTGAGTGCCCGTGATGTCCGGTTACGCTACCTGGAGTTCTTTGCGGGTAGGGGGGCTATCAATATGCCAGACAATATGTGAAGCCTTTTTATAATAAAAAAAAAAAAAGAAATTCTTTGTGGACATTTACTGCTTGTGTTTGTTTTAGCTGACCCTGACATAAATGTTTTGAGTGCATAAAATGTCGTGATTGGGTAACCTTATACAAAGCACTGTTGGCTGTTATTTCCTAAATGCAAAAACACATTTCACTACAAGTGCACTTGCAACTGCACTGAAACTGCACTTGTAGTGCAAAGAGGATTTGCCCTTAGGAAATAACATCCATTTTTGCATAAAACAGCTATTACATCACCCCAAAAGTGTTGTAGTGTTGAGACAATAATCCACACATTCTTGAGTAAGCCACTTTTTTATACCTGCACAAGCACATGTGCATTTAACAAAGGTTTTTAAAAAAAACAAACCAACATGTTTGTTGTATAACAATTTCTGGAGTAGCATTATCAAAAATCGAAATGTCCATTTAAGATAAAACAGGCCTGTGTAAAACCAACAAGAAAGCCAAAAAACTTGAACTTACAAAGTTCACATTAGGTAAAACCTGAAGGCTATATCAGACATCAGTATTTAGGAACTGGGTTTGATATAGCGTTCAGATGGGGGAAATCACCCCAGGAAAAGCCAAATTTGGAAGATGCACACCAATTTACGAATGTCAACATGTGCTATCTGCAATCAGGGGGGATCAAGGAACGTGTTTTGGGGGAGCAAGCCCTTCCTCAACGCCACTTTATAATTGAGGAAGGGGTTGCACCCCCAAAACGCGTCCATTGATCTCCCGTGATGGCAGATAGCACATGTTGACACACTGTGTGCATCCTCCAAATTTGGCTTTTCAAAACATTGCAAAAAGATTTTAAAAATTGGAACACAATCCCAAAAATATATTTTGTGGGGTTTTAAATTCGCCCCAAAACATCAATGATGTTATTATTTTTTTTAATAACATCATTGATTTTTTGCTGTATGTTGTGCAATTCGAGATTACACCCCATGATCTCCCCAATCAGGATCTGGGCACTTTCTGAAGTAAAGCGTTCGGGATCCACAACCTCACGATCACCTAAAAAGAGAGAAACAAAACAAAAACAGGTATCAAAAATCTGCCACCATCCATCTCTTTTACCTGAGTCTGTGGTCTTAGACACTCACCTGTTGTGGTGCCAATCTCCACCACATCTTCTTCTTCCTCCTGCTCAGCTTCGTTTAGGGGTATTTCACCTTCTTCCATAGGTGGGGGGTCTGTGGTCTCCTCGGATGAGGGGTGTCCTCCGGGTCTTTTCTCCCCTATGTAAAACAAAAATGGTATAATTAGCACACAGATATTTGATGGCAGAACTAGAAATAGGAAACATTGCTTGGAAGTGGGGTACAATTGTCTATTTTAGCCGAGTTCCAAGATGTATTTTTTTTATTGGCCTTTGTCAAGCTGCAATACTTTACCTGTTTAGTACAAGCTTCACAGATGGAGACCCCCCTATAGTATACACTGGAACACCTGTGTGCCCCCCTAATAAAAATGGTGTTCTGGGGTCCCACACTAGTGCTCCAGTGTCCAGATGTGAAAACAGCTGCTCAGTGTCCTCTCCTTACACACAATCTAGTTGGCATTTCATTCTAGTAACAAACCCATCTACACAAACAAATATTTGGCATCCAAGTAGGCCCAAAAAAAATGTGGGAAAATGCATATGGCCTAAACAATGATGTTTTAGAGGCCGAAAGAAAAATGTTTGATATGAACGAATAATGGGCCCATGAACATTAAAGTTGCCCTTTTAAACGTTACAATTAATAAAAGCATATGGAGCAGAACGAACGGAATAAAGACAGAAAGAATAGGAACACAGCACAACTACTTACTTTTTTGCAGCACTCTCCGGATCTTTCGGTACTGCTCTGGCTCTCTCAATTTCAGGTCCGACCACCGCTTCCTGAGCTGATCTTTCGATCTTCGGACCCCGAAATTCCTCAGAAGACTCCTGATCACTTTCGCCATGATCTTGGCCTTTCGGATATTGGGGTTGGGGTAAGGCCCATGCTTCCCGTCATAGTCGGACTTCCTCATGATGTCGACCATCTCCAACATCTCCCCAAAGGACATATTTGTGGCCTTAAAATGTCTGCTTCTCGATCGGGATGTGTCCGGATCCGGGCTTTCCTCCTCCTCCTCCTCGTTCCTGCAATTAGCACGCACCTGCTGTGACTCCGCCATGTGCTCTTCCCCCACTGCGCTGAATGAAAAGGGGTGGGGAATAGAATAGAAAGAACGTCAGGGGTGGGCGGAGTTACACGCATGCGCAGTGTGTATAAAGCGTAACACGCGTGCGTATTACGTACGATCTGTGAGCGGAGGAAGGAGCATTGGATGCGCCGATCGTAAGAACGAAGGTAAGAGACAAACTTGTGCCTGTACTGCTTCTAGATTGAAGCCTATATTGTAACAAGATTAGGAGAGTTTTGTCTGACATTAGGCTTTGTCTTGTGTTGTTTCTTGCAGTGAACATGGATATGCTACTCAAAGATAATGACTTCATGTCAGTATTTGTAGAGATGCTAAGGGAGCTGCCCTGTCTGTGGGAGATTAAACACCCCCATTTCAAGAACCAAGCAAAGAGGAAGGCAGCACTGGAGCAATTGTGTGAAACTGTGAAGCAGGTGATCCCCAGGGCAGACATCACCTATTTAAAGATATTAATTGGTTGCCTGAGGAGCACATATCTAAGGGAGCGCAAGAAGGTCCTGGATTCCCAGAGATCCGGAGCAGCAGATAACATCTATGTCCCCAGGATGTGGTACTACGACAGGCTGCACTTTCTGGCAGGCCAGACTGAACCCAGGCCATCCCTCTCCAGTCTTCCTTCCACGCTTCCTTCCCCCCCCGGCTGAGGTTTCTGACGCCCAACCTGGGCCTTCCAGGCCACATGTGGAGGAGCCCAGATTAAGCCAGGTATAGCATTCCACTAAATATTTCTGCTTGTCCAATCAATGATGTTAACTAGATGTTAGTTTGGAGTACTAATTTAGGATTGTGATTGATGATGCAAAACATTACAACCATGTCCCTTTTTCATACACAGGGAAGTCTCAGCCAGAAGGTGGCCGGGCCGAGCCGGCTGGCTGATCTGCAGGTCCCTCCACCCCCCCTGAAAAGAGAAAGTGGCAGTAGGAGGAGTGCCCTAGAGGAGGCTGCTATAGGATCCTTTTGGAGGGCTACAGAGGTCCTGGGAGCACTCCACACCATGGAGGAGAACATTGCTGCCTTCATTGCATATAAAATGCAGAGGATGGAGGAGAGCCAACAAGCCATGTGTGAGGCCCTCATATTGGAGGCTCTTGAGAAAGGTATGAGGGGCCAAATGACACCTCAGACACACCTTTGTGATGGTCCTCCTCCTCCTCCTGCAGGTCCTCCTCCTCCTCCTCCCTCTCCTGCAGGTCCCCCCAGTCCTCCTCCAGGTCCTCCCAGTCCTCCTCCTCCTCCAGGTCCTACTCCTCCTCCTGCCACATCTCCAACTGCACAGCCACAGCCTTGAAGGAAGCGTGGAAGGAAGACCAGACAGTGATTGCCCTGGGTTCAGTCTGGTCGGCCAAAAAATGCAGCCTCTTGTGGTACCACAGCCTGGGGACACACATGTCATCTGCTGCTATCCGGATCTCTGTGAATTCTGGACCAGACTGCCCTCCCTTACATATGGACTCCTCAGGCCACCAATTTTGATGTTCAAGAATTGATGTCTGCCATGGGGGTCCCAGGCTTCGCTAATTTCTCATGTTGATCCAGTGTTGCCTTCCTCTTTGGTTCTGATCCCTTAATAAAGGATTTTTGTTTTGAATGATACTCTCCTATGTGTTTAACTTCAAAAAGGACAGTTGGTTTGTGAGGATTCAGGTACATTTCAAATATACAATGTGAAATGAACAAGGGACACCAACAACAAACAATCTCCTGGAGATTAAATAATAAAAGATATCAATGGTGTTGGGGTAACTTGACACACAAAACACACACAAAAATATTCTGAAGTAAAAATAAAAATAACATTGAACAAAGATCAGCCTTGGAAAAAATCCAAACATTAAAGAAAAAAAAAGGCTGAAAATCCAAAAAAAATAAAAAAAATAATATAAAACTGTCAGATGTGACAACTAATAACAATATATTCAGGGAATCCCACTAAAAAAACCCAAACAAAACTTTGTGAGAAGTGTGTGTGAATATGAGCAGCAAAACTACTTAATTCTTGTCACATTATAAAGAAGAAGAGAGTGCGCTGTATTAAACCATTTTTAACATTGCAGCATGACGAAAGTGCTGTATCCATTGCGAACGCTAAGTTTACCAGAATGAGCTGTCCTGTCTTGGAATTTCTTCTGAGCATGCATGGCACTTTGTGCGTCGGAACAGGCCACACACGGTCGGAATTGACGCGATCGGATTTTGTTGTCGGAAAATTTTATCTCCTGCTGTCCAACTTTGTGTGTCGGAAAATCCAATGGAAAATGTCCGATGGAGCCCACACACGGTCGGAATTTCCGACAACACGCTCCGATCGGACATTTTCCATCGGAAAATCCGACCGTGTGTACGGGGCATTATAACACAGTGCAAATTTGTAGATATTGAGTCTTATTATTATTTTTTTTTTTCTTGGCAAAATGCCAATAAGCACTCCTTATGGCCAGAGGTCCCCCTGATCAGAAGCAAGCTTTGCATGTTATTACTTTTCTTATGTTTATAACCAAACAATTTTTATTTACATTTCAAATTTTTGGCAGAGTGCCAACAGGTTCAAACAGTGCCTTCAATTGCTGTAGTACTAATGCCGCAAACAATTCCCCGCTATCTATTACGGTTAGTGAGTTATTAATACTTGAACCCTGTTGGCAAAAAGCCAAAAATCCAAATTTGGCACCTGACTTCCCCTTCACAAGAGATGTCAGTAGCAAAAGGAATTATTCAAATAGCATGTTTTGATCAAAAGTTAGCTTCACTAATTTATGTATTGCCTTAAGAAAATGTTATTAATGCTCTACCCATATTTAATTAGTAAAAACTTCCCTAATGTCACAATACTTCAAAGACCTGGGACAGACTTGATAAGTCTCCCCTGCTCTTTAAATAAGTGATATTACTCCCTCCACTGTCAACCCTTCTTGAAGCACAAATTTGTTATGTAAATTAAACCTTAAAACTTGAACCCGTGGTTTGCCTTCTCTAAATAAGGGTCCCTTTCCTAGTTTAGAATGATAATCTCCCGGGACACTGGCTACAAGATATGTCCGAGGACCAGTATAACAGAATAACAAACCAGTAGGGATGAGCTTGGCTGTTCGCAAGTTCGCCGAATAGCGAACAATTTGGGGTGTTCGCGGCAAATTCGAATGCCGCAGAACACCCTTTAAAAGTCTATGGGAGAAAGCAAAAGTGCTAATTTTAAAGGCTTATATGCAAGTTATTGTCATAAAAAGTGTTTGGGGACCTGGGTCCTGCCCCAGGGGACATGGATCAATGCAAAAAAAAGTTTTAAAAATTGCCGTTTTTTCAGGAGCAGTGATTTTAATAATGCTTAAAGTCAAACAATAAAAGTGTAATATCCCTTTAAATTTCGTAGCTGGGGGTGTCTATAGTATGCCTGTAAAGGGGCGCATGTTTCCCGTGTTTAGAACAGTCTGACAGCAAAATGACATTTCGAAGGAAAAAAAACATTTAAAACTACTCGCGGCTATTGCATTGCGGACAATACACATAGAAGTTCATTGATAAAAACGGCATGGGAATTCCCCACAGGGGAACCCCGAATCAAAATTTTAAAAAAAAAATGACGTGGGAGTCCCCCAAAATTACATACCAGGCCCTTCAGGTCTAGTATGGATATTAACCACTTGACAACTGGGCACTTAAACCCCCTTCCTAACCAGACCATTTTTTAGCTTTTGGTGCTCTCACATTTTGAATGACAATTACTCAGTCATGCAACACTGTATCTATATGAAATTTTTGTCCTTTTTTTCACACAAATGGAGCTTTCTTTTGGTGGTATTTAATCATCGCTGGGTTCTTTATTTTTTGCGCCGTAAAAGAAAAAAGACCGAAAAATCTGTAAAAAAATACATTTTTCTTCATTTCTGTTATAATATTTTACAAATTAGTAATTTTTCTTCATATATTTTGTCCAAAATCTATACTGCTACATATCTTTGGTAAAATAACCCAAATCGGTGGATATTATTTGGTCTTGTGAAATTTATAGAGTCCAAAAGCTATGGTGCGAATATCTGAAAATTGATCACACCTGAAGTACTGACGGCCTATCTAATTTCTTGAGACCCTAACATTCCAGAAAAGTACCCCCCAAATGACCCCTTTTTGGAAAGAAGACATTCCAAGGTATTTAGAAAGATGCATGGTGAGTTTTTTGAAGTTGTCATTTTTTCCCACAATTCTTTGCAAAATCAAGGTTTTTTTTTTTAGTTTTTTTTTCCCACAAAATTGTCATATTAGCAGGTTATTTCTCACACACCGCATATGCATACCACAAATTACACCCCAAAACACATTCTGCTATTACTCCCGAGTACGGCGATACCACATGCGTGAGACTTTTACACAGCGTGGCCACATACAGAGGCCCAACATGCAGGGGAGCACCTTCAGGCGTTCTGGAGCACCCAGGCCAATTCTGACATTTCTCTCCTACATGTAAAAATCATCATTTATTAGCTAGAAAATTACATAGAACCCCAAAACATTATATATGTTTTTTTAGCAAAGACCCTAGAGAATACAATGGCAGTCGTTGCAACTTTTTATCTCGCTTGGTATTTGCGCAGCAATTTTTTTAACGCGTTTTTTTTGGAAAAAAAAATGTTTTGTGCTTTACAAAAACCAAAACAGTTAAGTTAGCCTAATGTTTTTGCATAATGTGAAAGATGAAGTTACGTCGAGTAAATAGATACCCAACATGTCACCTTTCAAAATTGCAAGCGCTTGTGGAATGGTGCCAAACTTTGCTACTCAAAAATCCCCATAGGCGACGCTTTAAAAATTTTTACTGGTTACATGTTTTGAGTTACAGAGGAGGTCTAGGGCCAAAATTATTACTCTCGCTCTACCGATCGCAGCGATACCTCACATGTGTGGTTTGAACACCGTTTTCATATGTGGGCGGGACTTACGTATGCGTTCGCTTCTGCATGCGAGCACACAGGGACAGGGGTGGTTTAAATTTTTTTTTTTTTTTTTATTGTTCATTTTACTTTATTTATTTTAGTTTGATGCTTTTTTCCAAAAAAAAAAAAAATGTGACCACTTTTATTCCTATTACAAGGAATATAAACATCCTTGTAATAGGAATATGGCATGACAGGTCCTCTTTACAGTGAGATATGGGGTCAATAAGACCCCACATCTCACCTCTAGGCTGGGAAGCCTGAAATTAAAAAAAAAAAAACGATCCTGGCTTCGATCGTAGCGGTGAGTCGGTAGAAGCGCGGGAGCTATGATCATTCTCATGGTGTAGGGAATCGCCGGCTGAAAAAGCTGATATCTGAATGATGCCTGTAGCTGCAACCATCATTCAGATATCTCCGCACAAAGTCAAGGACGTCGTATGACGGCCGGCGGGCGGGAAGTGGTTAAAACGTTTTTTTTTTTTAACACAAAGTTGTCTATTTATACAATATTTCTACTACATAACATGTACATACCAAAAATGACACCCCAAAATAGATTCTCCTGCTCCTCCTGAGTACGGCGATACCACATGTGTGAGACTTTCACAGCCTGGCCACATACAGACGGCGAGTACAGCTGAGCATGGCTCAGCATGGCAGGGTATGGCGGGGTATTGCAGAGTATGGCGGGGTATTGCAGGGTATGGTGGAGTATGGCGGGGTATTGCGGGGTATGGCGGAGTATGGCGGGGTATTGCGGAGTATGGCAGGGTATGGCGGGATATGGCGGGGGCGGTCATGAATGTGTTCGGGTGCGTGCCCCAGGGGGCGTGCGAGAGGGGAATTCTGGGAGGACGTCATAGTACGCCCTCCCAGAGTTATTCAACCGCCCTGCAGCCGTCATTCGGCTATGGGCCGGTTGGTAAGTGGTTAAGGGGAACCCCGGCCAAAATTTTTTTTTAAAATGTCGTGGGGTCCCCTTGTTAAAGGGGGCTTCCAGATTCCGATAAGCCCCCCGCCCACAGACCCCCACAACCACCGGCCAGGGTTGTGGAGATGAGGCCCTTGTCCTCATCAACATGGGGACAAGGTGTTTTGGGGGGCTACCCCAAAGCACCCTCCCAATGTTGAGGGCATGTGGCCTGGTACGGGTCAGGAGGGGGGGCCGCACTCCCGTCCTCCCCTCTTTTCCTGCGGCCTGCCAGGTTGTGTGCTCGGATAAGGGTCTGGTATGGATCTTTGGGGGGACCCCATGCCGTTTTTTTTTTTTTTTTTTGGCGCAGGGTTCCCCTTAAAATCCATACCAGACCTGAAGGGTCTGGTATGGAATTTAGGGGGAACCCCACGCCATTTTAAAAAAAATTTTGGCTGGGGTTTCCCTCAATATCCATACCAGACCTGAAGGGCCTGGTATGGAATTTTGGGGGACTCCCACGTCATTTTTTTTTTTTTAATTTTGGTTCGGGGTTCCCCTGTGGGGAATTCCCATGCCGTTTTTATCAATGAACTTCTATGTGTATTGTCAGCAATGCAATATCCGGGAGTAGTATTAAATGGGTTTTTTCCTTCGAAATGTCATTTTGCTGTCAGACTGTTCTAAACACGGGAAACATGCGCCCCTTTACAGGCATACTATAGACACCCCCCAGCTAAGAAATTTAAAGGGATGTTACACTTTTATTGTTTGACTTTAAGCATTATTAAAATCACTGCTCCTGAAAAAACGGCTGTTTTTAAAACTTTTTTTGCATTGATCCATGTCCCCTGGGGCAGGACCCAGGTCCCCAAACACTTTTTATGACAATAACTTGCATATAAGCCTTTAAAATTAGCACTTTTGATTATTCATGTTCGTGTCCCATAGACTTTAACGGTGTTTGCGTGTTCGAACAAACTTTTTTCCTGTTCGCATGTTCTGGTGCGAACCGAACAGGGGGGTGTTCGGCTCATCCCTACAAACCAGTAATACAATCAGGACACTTTAGAGACATTTATTAGTACATAAGAAGAAAGTAACCTGGATACTCACCAATCCAGGGTTCCTTATAAACCCTAAAATTCTTATTCAACTCTATACAGATAAATCAGCAGAAACTAAACACCAATAAACCTTAAAACAATAATTCCGGTATAAGACTTAGCTCTGTCAGACCACCCAATATTTTATTTCTCCTTTTAGTTCTTTCCCTAAGATGACACTGAACGTCTGATTATGGCAAGGAAAAGAAAATATTTTTACTCACTGAATCAATGCCAGAGTCATCCTGCAGACTACAATACGATACAGGTTATATCTTAAACTTTAGAGTCAAAGCATTCATATACAAATCATTAAAAATAAACATCAATACATCACCGGTAGGGATGAGCCAACCACCCCCCGGTTCGGTTTGCACAAGAACCTGCGAACGGACAGCAAATTCGCACGAACGTTAGAACCCCATTGAAATCTATGGGAGTCAAATGTTTGAAATCAAAAGTGATAATTTTAATGGGTAATTTGCATGGTATTGTCCTAAAAAGGGTTTGGGGACCCGGGTCCTGCCCCGGGGACATGTATCAATGCAAATTTAAAAATGGCCGTTTTTTCGGGAGCTGTGATTTTGATGATGCTTAAAGTGAAAAAAAGTGACATATTCCTTTAAATATCATACCTGGAGGGTGTCTATAGTATGCCTGTAAAGTGGCGCGTGTTCCCTGTGCTTAGAACAGTCCCTGCACAAAATGACATTTTTAAAGTAATAAAAGTAATTTAAAACTGATTACGGCTTTAATGTAATGTCCGGTCCCGGTAATATGGATGAAAATCAGTGAGACAAAGGGCATGGGTACCCCCCCAGTCCATTACCAGGCCCTTTGGGTCTTGTATGGATATTAAGGGGAACCCCACGCCCAAATTAAAAAAAGGAAAGGCATGGGGCCCCAGGCCCTCTGAACAGCAGTATACAGGCTGTGCAAACAAGACAGGGACTGTAGGTTTGTTGCTAAGTAGAATCTGTTTGTAATTTTGAACTGGTACATTTTTAAAGTGTAGCTACAGCCAAAAAATCTATTTTTAAGCTTTTTGGAAAACGTAGGGAAGAGTTATCTTTTTATCACTTTCTGTCCCAATGACAAATGTTTTTTAACAATTTGGGGTTTTTAGTGAAACAAGGATTGGTGTTAAAGCATCAGTGGAGAGGAGACACGTTTTTCCCATATTAACTCTTACAGGAGAGAATTTCCCTTCCTAGGGGTAGATTTCATCTCACTTCCTGTTGTCTCCTTCCGTTTGCAAGTAGGAATCGTTTGTAAGTTGGATGTTTGAAAGTAGGGGCCTGCCCCAGTGGTGGAATTACTAGGGTCGCAACAGTCACACTTGCGACTGGGCCCGGAATTCCGCCACTGTCGGGGGGTCCAGCGGGGTTGCTCTTCACACACGGCTCTGAGCGGAGATCGTGTGTCATGGAACAGTAGCACAGAGACACCGGCGGCATTAATGTTCTATATGCCCATCCATCCTCTCTGGCACGGTATGAGAGAGGAAACACAGCTGATCTCACGGCTCCCCCTTCTCCCCCCTCCTCTTTCCTGGGTGCTCTTAGGGAAATGTGAGCTCCTTAGCTTCACACTTGACTGCCCGCGGAGCACACAGGAGAGCTGAGGGGGGAGAAGGGGGAGCCGTGAGATCAGCTGTGTGTCCTCTTCCATCCCGTGTCAGAGAGGATGGACGGGCAAATAGAACATTAATGCCGCCGGTGTCTCTGTGCTACTGTTCCATGACACACAATCTCTGCTCAGAGCCATGCTGTCCTGAGAAGGCAGACGGCACTGATGGAAATTAATAGCATTCACTGATGAGCACTGTTGGAAGGCACTGATGAGCTTTAATAGAAGGCACTGATGGGCACTGATAGAAGGCACTGATGGGCACTGATAGAAAGCACTAATGGGCACTGATGAGCACTGATAGAAGGCACTGATGAGCACTGATAGAAGGCACTGATGGGCACTGATAGAAGGCACTGATGGGCACTGATGAGCACTGATAGACGGCACTGATGAGCACTGATAGAAGGCACTGATAGAAGGCACTAATGGGCACTGATGGAAGGCACTAATGGGCACTGATAGGAGACACTGATGAGCACTGATAGAAGGCACTAATGGGCACTGATAGGAGGCATTTATGGCCACTGATAGGAGGCTCTGATAAAAGGCAATGATGGGCTCTGATAAAAGGCAATGATGGGCACTGATAGAAGGCACTAATGGGCACTAATAGAAGGCACTAATGTGCACTGATAGGAGGCACTGATAAAAGGTACTGATGGGCACTAATAGAAGGCATCGGTGAGCACTGATAGAAGGCACGGATGAGCACTGATAGAAGGCACTGGTGGGCACTGATAGAGGCACTGATAGGAGGCATTTATGGGCACTGATAGGAGGCACTGATAAAAGGCACTGATGGGCACTGATAGAAGGCACTAATGGGCACTGATAGGAGGCACTAATGGTCACTGATGGAAGGCACTGATGGTCACTGATAAAAGGCACTGATAGGAGGCATTTATGGGCACTGATAGGAGACACTGATGGGCACTGATGAGCACTGATAGGCCACATTGATGAGCACTGATAGGCCACATTGATGAGCACTGATAGGCCACATTGATGAGCACTGATAGGCAGCACTGATAGGAGGCACTAATGTGCACTGATAGGCTGCACTGATAGGTGGCATTGATGGGCACTGATAGGTGGTACTGATGAGCACTGAGGAACACTGATAGGCATAACTCAGGCAGTATTGATGGGCTTTGATGGGCAGAATTGAAGAGTACTGATAGGTGGCACTGATGGATGCTGTTAGGCGGCATTAATGAGCACTGATAGGTGGTGCTGATAGGCAGAATTGATGGGCACTAATAGGCGGCATTAATGAGCACTGATAGGTAACACATGTAGGTGGAAGTGATGGGCACTGATAGGTGGCATTGATGAGCACTGATAGGCAGCACTGATGGGCACTGATACAGTAGATGGCACTGATGATTTGGGTTCTGATTATCAGTGTAAACAATTTACTGACATTCTTGACAGTTAACGGCAGTGTTTTCCTAACACAGACACAGCGTGTGAGGAAAGGGCTGTGGATAACCGGCAAGTCTGTTTACATGTGATCAGCTGATCACATGGTAAAGGGTCGCTGTGATTGCGCTGGATGCACATCCCAGGGGTCATGCAGGAAGCACGGTTTTGGGAGGGTGTCCATGGACACCTTCCCAAAATTGAAAGCCCGGGGCTCGGTTGGAAGGGGGGCAGGGGGGCCCATCATAGTTTCTTGCACCGGGGCCCTGAAGGTTCTAGTTACGCCTCTGGCCTGCCCTATATACTCTGCAGAAATTGGGGCCTTGGTGTTGCCACAACACTGTAAGCCCTCACAGTTACTCTTGATGGGCGCAGGAACGGGCTCTGCTGTGAAATATTAGATCAAGAATTGTAATTACATGCCCCTGTTGAACAGGGTCAGAAAAATTGGGCCTTTGGTGGTGGTGGTGCTGGTGCCACAACACTGTTGGTCCTCACAGTTACTCTTGGTGGGCGCAGAAACGGGCCCTGCTGTGAAATATTAGGTCAATAATTGTAGTTACATGAACAGGGGCAGAAAAATTTGGCCTTAGGCACTGGTGCCACAACACTGCAACCCCTCACAGATACTCTAATTTTAGCATAGGAATGAGCCCTCCTGCCAAATATTGCATCACAAATTGTAATTACATGCCCCTGTTAAACAGGGGCCGAAAAATTGGGCCTTAGGCACTGGTGCTGGTGCCACAACACTGCAACCCCTCACAGATACTCTAGTTGAAGCGCTGTCAGGAAAGGTCTCCTCCGCTGGTAATATCGATCATTTGGCATGCAGTACTGAGGTCCACCAGCAGGTGTCTCCTGGCAGTTTGGAGCTGTCAGAAGAGCTTTTTCCTGCTGGTATTCTGTCACCTTTGGGCCTCAGTACTGGCGTCCACCAGTGGAGGAATCCTGGCAGTGTGGAGCAGGTATTCTCCTCTGCAGACAGATGTCACCTGATCTTAATTAGCAGCTGCAGTATAAATACCCGACAAGTGCACACTCATGTTGCCCTGTTATTGTCCTTGAGCCCTGACCTGCAGCCTGTTACTCTGATCCTGAAACCTGAAACCTGATTCCTGAACCTGAAACCTGATTCCTGGAACCTGTTGATCCTGTTTCCTGTCTGTTACCTGAGCCCTGGACCCTGGACCCTGAGCCTTGTACCTGACCCGTCCCTCCTGTGATCCATCCATCCTCTCTTGTCCTGTTTGTTTCCCTTCCCAGCTACTGATCTCCTGTTTATGACCCTGGCCTGGCTTGACTATGATTCTGGTACTCCCTTTTGCTACATATGCTGGTTGGTTTATTATCACTGTTTGGTTGTTTGGTTTGTTCACTCTGTATTGGTGGCGTGTTCACCTGTATATGCATTTACCTTAATAAACTTACCTTCACCTATTTATGTCTGGTTCACTCTGTAGCAGTCACACAATTCTGGTCACATCTGGTTTATGACAGAATACCAGGGCCATCCCTGACTGGAAGTGGCTGCACAGGGGAACCATTTTTGACTCAGTTTGGTTGCAAACATGAATGCCGATGAGGTTATTTATTTTTCTTTGCCGGCATCTGAAAGTGGTGATTATTGCCGCCAGGCTTTGAAAGGATGGTCTCGTGACCAGTTGTTTGCAACTATACGTTTGGCTCACTCCCTGGTCGATCAGGGTTATATATTGTTTGCGGAGGTGCCTTTGATCAAGATCTGTACTGAGCTGGCCCTGCCCTGTTTTCCAGAGGGCCATGATGATTTCACTCCTCCTTTTGATATAATTAAGGGTGTATCCCTAGTTTGGCTTTTTAAAGATGATCCCACCGATTTTTGTGAGCACTACTCAGCCCGTTCCCCACAGGTGATTGCTGAGTGCATTGTGTCTGCTCAGTCTTTTGTTAGATAGGGAGATTTAAAAGCACAGTTTGTACAACCTATACTTTCAGCATGGTCTGACATGGTGCAATCAGCTCCAGCCAAACAAACCACCTCTGCCACCAAACACCAGCCTACCCAAATGTATGTTTCCCCATCACCCATGTCAACCTCAGTTACAGCTCAGTATACGCTGCTCCCAACCCAATACCCATATCTGCTCCCTGTACCTATCCTGCATTCAACCCACTTGCCTCTTCTCAGCTGCCTACAAACCCACAGGAACTTTCCCCAGCTACTGTTACCTCTTCTCTGCCATATCCCAATCCTCCTTTCCAGTCTGCTGCACCCCTCACCTACAGAGCTTCAGTGGCTAAACCAAAGAAAAAACGAAAGTTTTTTCCAACCAAGACAATCCTGCCAGTATCCCAACCTGCCTCCGCACCAGCTAATCCTATCCATTCTGATGTCTCAGTGCTTGCTATCCAGTCTGACGTCCCAGTGCTTGCAAACCAGTCTGACGTCCCAGTGCTTGCAAACCAGTCTGACGTCCCAGTGCTTGCAAACCCAGTCTGACGTCTCAGTGCTTGCAACCTAGTCTGACAGCCCAGTGCTTGCAACTCATTCTGACGTCCCAGTGCTTGCTACCCAGTCTGATGTCCCAGTGCTTGCTACCCAGTCTGACATCCCAGTGCTTGCTACCCAGTCTGACGTCCCAGTGCTTGCTATCCAGTCTGACATCCCAGTGCCAGCTTGAAGTGCCCGTGCCTGCTGCCCAGCTTGAAGTGCCCATGCCTGCTGCCCCTCTTGATGTGCCTGCTGCCCAGCTTGAAGTGCCTGTGCCTGCTGCCCAGCTTGAAGCACCCGTGCCTGCTGCCCAGCTTGAAGTGCCTGCTGCCCAGCTTGAAGTGCCCGTGCCTGCTGCCCCTCTTGATGTGCCTGCTGCCCAGCTTGAAGTGCCCGTGCCTGATGCCCAGCTTGAAGCGCCCGTGCCTGCTGCCCAGCTTGAAGTGCCTGCTGCCCAGCTTGAAGTACCTGCTGCCCAGCTTGAAGTGCCTGTGCCTGCTGCCCAGCTTGAAGTGCCCGTGCCTGCTGCCCAGCTTGAAGTGTTCCTGTCTGCTGCCCAGCCTGGTGTGTTCCTGCCTGCTGCCCAGCCTGATGTGTTCCTGCCTGGTGTGTTCCTGTCCGCTGCCCAGCCTGGTGTGTTCCTGCCTGCTGCCCAGCCTGGTGTGTTCCTGTCCACTGCCCAGCCAGATATGTTCCTGCCCGCTGCCCAGCCTGGTGTGTTCCTGTCCGCTGCCCAGCCTGGTGTGTTCCTGCCTGCTGCCCAGCCTGATGTGTTCCTGCCTGGTGTGTTCCTGTCCGCTGCCCAGCCTGGTGTGTTCCTGTCCACTGCCCAGCCTGGTGTGTTCCTGTCCACTGCCCAGCCTGATGTGTTCCTGTCCACTGCCAGCCTGATGTGTTCCTGCCCGCTGTCCAGCCTGGTGTGTTCCTGTCCGCTGCCCAGCCTGGTGTGTTCCTGCCTGCTGCCCAACCTGGTGTGTTCCTGTCCGCTGCCCAGCCCGGTGTGTTCCTGTCCGCTGCCCAGCCCGGTGTGTTCCTGTCCGCTGCCCAGCCTGGTGTGTTCCTGCCTGCTGCCCAACCTGATGTGTTCCTGCCTGGTGTGTTCCTGTCCGCTTCCCAGCCTGGTGTGTTCCTGCCTGCTGCCCAGCCTGGTGTGTTCCTGCCCGCTGCCCAGCCTGGTGTGTTCCTGTCCACTGCCCAGCCTGGTGTGTTCCTGCCTGTTGCCCAGCCTGATGTGTTCCTGCCTGGTGTGTTCCTGTCCGCTGCCCAGCCTGGTGTGTTCCTGTCCACTGCCCAGCCTGGTGTGTTCCTGTCCACTGCCCAGCCTGATGTGTTCCTGTCCACTGCCAGCCTGATGTGTTCCTGCCCGCTGTCCAGCCTGGTGTGTTCCTGTCCGCTGCCCAGCCTGGTGTGTTCCTGCCTGCTGCCCAACCTGGTGTGTTCCTGTCCGCTGCCCAGCCCGGTGTGTTCCTGTCCGCTGCCCAGCCCGGTGTGTTCCTGTCCGCTGCCCAGCCTGGTGTGTTCCTGCCTGCTGCCCAACCTGATGTGTTCCTGCCTGGTGTGTTCCTGTCCGCTTCCCAGCCTGGTGTGTTCCTGCCTGCTGCCCAGCCTGGTGTGTTCCTGCCCGCTGCCCAGCCTGGTGTGTTCCTGTCCACTGCCCAGCCTGGTGTGTTCCTGCCTGTTGCCCAGCCTGATGTGTTCCTGCCTGGTGTGTTCCTGTCCGCTGCCCAGCCTGGTGTGTTCCTGTCCACTGCCCAGCCTGGTGTGTTCCTGTTCACTGCCCAGCCTGATGTGTTCCTGCCCGCTGTCCAGCCTGGTGTGTTCCTGTCCGCTGCCCAGCCTGGTGTGTTCCTGCCTGCTGCCCAGCCTGGTGTGTTCCTGTCCGCTGCCCAGCCCGGTGTGTTCCTGTCCGCTGCCCAGCCCGGTGTGTTCCTGTCTGCTGCCCAGCCTGGTGTGTTCCTGCCTGCTGCCCAGCCTGATGTGTTCCTGTCTGCTACCCAGCCTGATGTGCCATTGCTTGCTGCCCAGCTTGAGGTGCCTGCTGCCCGGCTGGACACCATTGACTTTCCCCAGCAACGGCTTGTTGGAGCGTCCAGGGGTCGCTCCTTCGAGGGGGGGTACTGTCAGGAAAGGTCTCCTCCGCTGGTAATATCGATCATTTGGCGTGCAGTACTGAGGTCCACCAGCAGGTGTCTCCTGGCAGTTTGGAGCTGTCAGAAGAGCTTTTTCCTGCTGGTATTCTGTCACCTTTCGGCTGCAGTACTGGCGTCCACCAGCAAAGGAATCCTGGCAGTGTGGAGTAGGTATTCCCCTCTGCAGACAGATGTCACCTGACCTTAATTAGCAGCTGCAGTATAAATACCCGGCAAGTGCACACTCATGTTGCCCTGGTATTGTCCTTGAGCCCTGACCTGCAGCCTGTTACTCTGATCCACCACTTCCTCAAACTTAATCTTTCTAAAACTGAGCTTGTTATATTTCCTCCATCACGGTCCCCCTCCTGTGACTTCACCATTAATATCAACAACACAACCATTGGTCCCTCCACACATGCCAGGGTCCTGGGTGTAATCCTTGACTCTGACCTCTCCTTCAGCCCCCATATCCAATCACTGGCTAAATCCTGCCGCCTTAACCTCCGCAACATCTCCAGAATTCTACCCTTTCTGACTAATGACACCACAAACTTATTCACTCCTTGATTATTTCCCGCCTCGACTACTGCAACTCTCTCCTTAATGGCCTACCCTTAAGCAGGCTATCCCCCTTCAGTCTATTATGAATGCTGCTGCTAGACTAATACACCTCACTAATTGATCCGTGACTGCTGCTCCTCTCTGCCAATCCCTTCACTGGCTTCCCCTACCCCACCGTGTAAAATTCAAAATGCTAACCATAACATACAAGGCCATTCACAACATCGCCCCCATCTACATCACCAACCTCATCTGCAGATATCGCCCAAATCGCCCCCTCCGCTCCTCCCAGGACCTCCTGCTCTCTAGCTCCCTTGCTACCTCCCCCCATGCTCGCCTTCAGGACTTCTTCAGAGCCTCTCCCATCCTCTGGAATTCCCTGCCCCATTATGTCCGATCAGCCCCTATCCTGTCCACCTTTAGGAGAGCCCTGAAAACTCATTTATTCAGGGAAGCCTATCCCACACCCACATAACTGTCCCTGAGCCACCCCCATCAAATCATTCTTTGCAGCTATTACCTTTTGTACCACCACCCCCTCCCTTTAGAATGTAAGCTCTACGAGCAGGGCCCTCCTGTACCTTTTGTATTGAACTGTACTGTAATTGTAAATCTCATATAATAATAATAATCCTGAAACCTGCAACCTGATTCCTGAACCTGAAACCTGATTTCTGGAACCTGTTGATCCTGTTTCCTGTCTGTTACCTGGACCCTGGACCCTGGACCCTGAGCCTTGTACCTGACCCGTCCCTCCTGTGATCCATCCATCCTCACTTGTCCTGTTTGTTTCCCTTCCCAGCTACTGATCTCCTGTTTATGACCCTGGCCTGGCTTGACTATGATTCTGGTACTCCCTTTTGCTACATATGCTGGTTGGTTTATTATCACTGTTTGGTTGTTTGGTTTGTTCACTCTATATTGGTGGTGTGTTCACATGTATATGCATTTACCTTAATAAACTTACCTTCACCTATTTATGTCTGGTTCACTCTGTCGCAGTCACACAGTTCTGGTCACATCTGGTTTATGACAAGCGCAGGAACAAGCTCTGCTGCAAAGTATTGCATCAAAAATTGTAATTACACGCCCCTGTTAAACAAGGGCTGAAAAATTGGGCCTTAGGCACTGGTGCTGGTGCCACAACACTGCAACCCCTCACAAATACTCTAGTTGAGTGCAGCAACAATCCCTCCTTGCAAAATATTGCATCAAAAATTGTAATTACATGCCCTGTTAAACAAGGGCTGAAAAATTGGGCCTTAGCCACTGGTGGCGGCGCCCAGAACCAAAAATATTCTTACAAGCTATCAGCATGATCCAGTGCCGGGACAAGGTCATCCGGTGCCCAGGGCGAAGATGAAAAACTGCGCCCCCCCTGTGAAAAGCTACAGCGCCTACAGACGATGGGATCTATACTAATGCATCAGTGACAGTGCATTAACCCCCTTCCTGCTGCTTATTACCAATACCATTGCTAATTAAGCAAACTCCCCTCAGAGACTGCAGACATGATACAAGAGATCAATGCAGTCTCACCAGTGCCCATCAAATGCAGCCTACCGCTATGCCCATCAATGCCGCCTCACTATGCCCATAATTGCAGCCTCAATGTGCCCATAATTGCAGCCTCTGTGACCATAATCGCAGCCTCTCTGTGCCCATAGTTTCACCCTCTCTCATTGTGTCCATAATCGCAGCCTCTGTGCCCATAATCGCAGCCTCTCTGTGCCCATAGTTTCAGCCTCCCTCTTTGTGCCCATAATCGCAGCCTCTGTGCCCATAATGGCAGCCTCTCTGTGCCCATAGTTTCAGCCTCTCTCTCTGTGCCCATAATCACAGCCTCTGTGACCATAATCGCAGCCTTTCTGTGCCCAAAATCGCAGCCTCTGTGCCCATAATTGCAGCCTCTCTGTGACCATAATCGCAGCCTCTGTGACCATAATCGCAGCCTCTGTGACCATATTTGCAGCCTCTCTGTGCCCATAATTGCAGCCTCTCTGTGCCCATAATTGCAGCCTCTCTGTGACCATAATTGCAGCCTCTGTGGCCATAAATGCAGCCTCTCTGTGCCCATATTTGCAGCCTCCCTGTGCCCATAATTGCAGCCTCCCTGTGCCCATAATTGCAGCCTCACTGTGCCCATAATTGCAGCCTCTGTGCCCATAATCGCAGCCTCTGTGCCCATAATTGCAGCCTCTCTGTGCCCATAATTGCAGCCCCTCTGTGACCATAATCGCAGCCTCTGTGACCATAATCGCAGCCTCTGTGACCATAATTGCAGCCTCTTTCTCTGTGACCATAATCGCAGCCTCTGTGACCATAATCGCAGCCTGTGTGACCATAATCGCAGCCTGTCTCTCTGTGACCTTAATCGCAACCTCTCTCTCTGTGACCATAATCACAGCCTCTCTCTCTGTGACCATAATCGCAGCCTCTATCTCTGTGACCATAATCGCAGCCTCTCTCTTTGTGACCATAATCGCAGCCTCTGTGACCATAATCGCAGCCTCTGTGACCATAATTGCAGCCTCTCTGTGCCCATAATCTCAGCCTCTCTGTGCCCATAATCGCAGCCTCTCTGTGACCGTAATTGCAGTCTCTGTGGCCATAAATGCAGCCTCTCTGTGCCCATAATTGCAGCCTCCCTGTGCCCATAATTGCAGCCTCCCTGTGCCCATAATTGCAGCCTCACTGTGCCTATAATTGCAGTCTCTGTGCCCATAATCGCAGCCTCTGTGTCCATAATTGCAGCCTCTCTGTGCCCATAATTGCAGCCCCTCTGTGACCATAATCGCAGCCTCTGTGACCATAATCGCAGCCTCTGTGACCATAATTGCAGCCTCTCTCTCTGTGACCATAATCGCAGCCTCTGTGACCATAATCGCAGCCTGTGTGACCATAATCGCAGCCTGTCTCTCTGTGACCTTAATCGCAACCTCTCTCTCTGTGACCATAATCACAGCCTCTCTCTCTGTGACCATAATCGCAGCCTCTCTCTCTGTGACCATAATCGCAGCCTCTCTCTTTGTGACCATAATCGCAGCCTCTGTGACCATAATTGCAGCCTCTGTGACCATAATTGCAGCCTCTCTGTGCCCATAATCGCAGCCTCTCTGTGCCCATAATCGCAGCCTCTCTGTGACCATAATTGCAGCCTCTCTGTGACCATAAACGCAGCCTCTCTGTGACCATAATTGTAGCCTCTGTGACCATAATCGCAGCCTCTGTGTCCATAATTGCAGCCCCTCTGTGGCCATAATCGCAGCCTCTGTGACCATAATCGCAGCCTCTGTGACCATAATCGCAGCCTCTCTCTCTGTGACCATAATCGCAGCCTCTGTGACCATAATCACAGCCTGTGTGACCATAATTGCAGCCTGTCTCTCTGTGACCATAATCGCAGCCTCTCTCTCTGTGACCATAATCGCAGCCTCTGTGCCCATAATTGCAGCCTCTGTGACCATAATCGCAGCCTCTCTCTCTGTGACCATAATCGCAGCCCCTCTCTCTCTGTGACCATAATCGCAGCCTCTGTGACCATAATCGCGGCCTCTCTCTCTCTGACCATAATCGCAGCCTCTCTCTCTGTGACCATAATCGCAGCCTCTCTCTCTGTGACCATAATCGCAGCCTCTCTCTCTGTGACCATATTTTCAGCCTCACTTTGCCTATGAATGCAGACTCCCCATATCCTGCCTGAATGGATCACACAGCCGACATCTCCTGCAGCGCTGTGTGTCACACAGCTGGGTCTGTGTGTGTGTTCGGCGACATAACAAGGTCCCGCCCCCTAGACTGGCTCGTGTGATAGGCGGAACACTGGTTCAATCTGCTACCACATGAGCCAGTCTAGGGGGGCGGGTCCTTTTTATGGCGCCGCTGAACACACACACAGACCCAGCTGTGTGACACACAGCGCTCCCAGCCCTCCTTCTGCATGCTTGGATAAGGGTCTGGTATGGATTTTGAGGGGACCCCATGCCATTTAAAAAAAAAAAATGTCGTGGGGGGAGTCCCCTCTGAATCCATACTACACCTAAGGGTCTAGTATGGACCTGGGGGGACCACACTCTGTTTTTTTTCACAATTTTTTTAGTCAGCAATTTTTTTTTTTAATTCAGCTGTCAGCGGGGAAGCCTGCTGACAGCTGATGACTCATTGGTTGTTAAGGATGCGGCAACCGCCTTCCTGGCCCCCTCCTTAGCAACCAGCTATATACAGTGTAAATAATAAAATGCAAATCTCGGCAAAATCACTGTAAAAGTTTGGGAAAAACACGGTACTTGCATTTTGGATGTGGGTCCATTGAAGTCTATTTCATGCAAAACGCTGCATTTTGCGGAGAAAAAGTCCCCGACCCTTTCCAAAAACGCAGAGGCACAAAAATGCATTAATGTGAACGTGTTCCATAGGAACCCATGTTAAAAAATGTCCCTGCATTTCTGAAAAATGCATCAAAAAACGCATTAGTGTGAATTAAGCCTAAAAGGACGTACTGCTTGCCTCTCTATGTACACCCAGTCTGTTTTTTCCCACCTGGAATAAAGTGGTCTTTGCTAGACCTTCGCTCCCCAGAAACTGAAGGGCTTTTAGTTGGAAATTTATGAAGTCTACCTATGATCCTGACACTTGTGGGAATCTAAAAAATAGAGAAGTGAAGGCAATATGGTAATTTTGATAGCATGTATTTTAACGAGCCAGGATAGGCTAAACAGCGCCCAATTAGAAAGAAGTTCCCCTAAGCCCTGAAACAATAGAGGGTAATTAACCAAGTAAAGGGTCGAGTAAGAAGCAGGGAGACTAACCTCAGTTGCATACTCTCTTAAAGGTAGTCTAAAGGATATTTAAGTTAAAGTGATGGTAAACCTTCCGCTTTTTTAAAATAAAAATATCAAACATGTCTATTCTTACCTGCTCTGTGCAATGGTTTTGCATATAGCTGCCCTGATCCTCTTCTTCTGGGGTCCCCCCGCCGGTGCTCCAAGCCCCTCCTCTTCATCGGGTGCCCCCACGGAAAGTCGGCTTGCTCCTGAGTCCCGGTGCTGCGTCCATTCACCCAGACAGCGGGACCCAACCTCGCCCCTCGCTCTCATGTCACAGCTTTTGATTGACAGCAGTGGAAGCCAACAGGTTGAGACTGCAGCACAGAAGGTTTTTCACCTTACTGCATAGAATGCAATAAGGTGAAAAACCTTGACACTTTACAACCACTTTAGGAGCCATTGACATTGCCTCAGTCACCCAAAGCCCAGAGATAGATCCATATTTGCATTGCATAGTGTCCCGAGTATATTAGGAATAGTGGTGAGCGTGCACCTATGCTCCCTAGAACCACTAGACCCCCTTAATATCTGGATTATCTCAGATGGCCACTGTCTCTATCACAATAGCAAAGATTAGTGGGGACAGGTGGCATCCTTGACGAGTTCTCCTTGCAATGTCGATGGGATCAGTGTAGTGGCCCATCAACTTAACCTTGGCCTGGGGTTGGGAGTATAATAAAACTGTTAAAGTGTGGAGAAAACCAGGGCCAAATTCCCAAGCCTCCAAGACTTGGAACATATAGGTCCACAAAGCCCTTGTGCAAATCAATAGATAGGTGGAGACCCTCCTGATTGGTTCCGTCATCCAATTGAGACTGCAATAAGGAGATAACATCTATTGCCTGCCTAATTTGGTCAGGCCTCTGCCTTCCTGGGATGAATCTTACCTGATCCTTATGAACATACTGTCCAATAAAAGAAGATAGTCTATTAGGAATCTTTGTAAACAGCTTAAGATTATTACTAAAGAGATAGGTCGGTAGTTGCCAATCTACCCTGGGTCTTTATTAGATTTGGGAAAAATGGTGATGTATGCTATACTGGAAAAGGGATCAAGGGAGGTTCCTTCCCGAAGAGCATTAAAAACTGGGGAACTAAGACATCTTGAAATTTGCAGTAATAGAATTTAAGGAATTGCGGTGCCATAATTTCCTGATCTGTAAAAGGTGCCCTTAAGTGGCTCCAGTGTTCAGTGGATAAAGTATAAAGAGGGAGACCCTCTAAATATCAGGAGTGCCCTGCTGGATCTTCCCTGGTTGGGGCTATATATAGAGAGGAGTAGAAATTTCAGAAGGCCTCTAGTACTTTTTGGGGATTTTGAGAGAAAGAGCCATCTTGGCACAGAAATTTCAGGATAGCAAAGCTACAAATTTCAGGGTTTAAAGTGATTGTAAAGTCTGTTATTTAAAAAAAACAAAAACAAAAAAAAAACATGTTATACTTACCTCCTCTGTGCAGTTGGTTTTGCACCCGATCCTCCTCTTCTGGAGACATGTTTGGCCAGTCCATCTCCTTTACCCTCAGCTTCTTTAACAAGGCAGTGGTCATCTTGGAGGTGTGTTTGGGGTCGTTATCATGTTGGAATACTGCCCTGCGGCCCACTCTCTGATGGGAGAGGATCATGCTCTGCTTCAGTATGTCACAGTACATTTTGGCATTCATGGTTTCCTCAATGAACTGTAGCTCCACAGTGCCGGCAGCACTCATGCAGCCCCAGACCATGATACTCCTACCACCATGCTTGACTGTGGGCGAGTAGGGATGAGCTTCGTGTTCGAGTCGAACCCATGTTCGACTCGAACATCGGCTGTTCGACCGTCCGTCGAATTGCGAACGATATGGGCCGTTCGCGCCAAATTCGTGTGGCGCGTCACGGCCCATAATTCACTGCGGCATCGCAGTGCATTGCTGGCTGATGATTGGCCAAGCATGCACTATGACCCGCATGCTTGGCCAATCACAGCGCCGTCAGTAGAGAGAGCTGTAATTGGCCAAAGCCAGGGTGGCTTTGGCCAATTATGGCTCAGGGGATTTAGTACACACCCCACACTATATAAGGCCGCCTGCACGGCGGCCCTGTGTAGTGTGTGTTCCGGTGTGCTGAGCGATAGAGAGAGAGAGAGACAGTGTCATTTGATTTGAGTTAGATAGATTAGGCAGAACAGTCAGTCAGTTAGCTGCACTTACAGTGTATTGTGTATATATATGCATCCCAGGTGTTGCATATATATATATACACTGTATTCAGTTTAGCTAGATCCGTTCCTGTTATCTTCTATCTAGACTATTTACATTCAGTGCAGTGTGTCCTGCTCACAGTGTTCAGCTAGATCCGTTCCTGCTATTTACATTCAGTACAGTGCTTCCTGCTCACAGTGTTCAGCTAGATCCGTTCCTGCTATTTACATTCAGTGCAGTGCGTGCTGCTCACAGTGTTCAGCTAGATCCGTTCCTGCTATTTACATTCAGTGCAGTGTGTCCTGCTCACAGTGTTCAGCTAGATCCGTTCCTGCTATTTACATTCAGTACAGTGCTTCCTGCTCACAGTGTTCAGCTAGATCCGTTCCTGCTATTTACATTCAGTGCAGTGCGTGCTGCTCACAGTGTTCAGCTAGATCCGTTCCTGCTATTTACATTCAGTGCAGTGCGTCCTGCTCACAGTGTTCAGCTAGATCCGTTCCTGCTATTTACATTCAGTGCAGTGCGTCCTGCTCACAGTGTTCAGCTAGATCCGTTCCTGGTATTTACATTTAGTGCAGTGCGTCCTGCTCACAGTGTTCAGCTAGATCCGTTCCTGCTATTTACATTCAGTGCAGTGCGTGCTGCTCACAGTGTTCAGCTAGATCCGTTCCTGCTATTTACATTCAGTGCAGTACGTCCTGCTCACAGTGTTCAGCTAGATCCGTTCCTGTTATCTTCCTACTGACAGGCAGGCTTGTCTGGTTACAGTATATAAAGCTACCTGAAGAAAATTACAGGTGTTCTATCCCAGCTTAGTGCAGCTACAGGCCATTAGTATGTCTGGAAGGCCAAGAAGGAGAGGCAGACAGTCACAAGCCAATAAGAGAGGGCAAGCAGGCTCTGTGTCTAGTGCTGGTCGTGGAGACGGTGCATCCTCATCAGCACGTGGCCATGGGACACGCTTGGCCTTTTTTTCGGCAGCTGGCCGTGTTGAGCCGCAACATGCGGAAGACTTGGTCGAGTGGATGACCAAGCCGTCCTCATCCTCCTCATCCTCTCTCACCCATGCCCAGGGTGCTTTGTCTGGCAAAGCAGCGGCCTCTTCCCTCAGCTCAATGTCATCAGTGACTCCTTCCCTAGCTCCACCATGTCCTCATGAGGATTCCCTCGAACTGTTTGACCACAGTGTTGGGTACATGCTCCAGGAGGATGCCCAGCGTTTGGAAGGCTCTGATGATGATACTGAGCTCAATGAAGGCAGTAACATGAGCACGGACAGAGGGGGTGCCCAAGAAGGACAGCAATCTGGCAGTCATGCTCCCCCTGCTGCAGCATACTGCCAGGTTTGCTCCAGTGATGAGGAGGGAGGGGATGATGAGGTCACTGACTCAACGTGGGTGCCTGATAGGAGAGAGGAGGAGGAGGAGGAGGAGGAGGAGGAGGAGGTGGCACATCACCAACTAGGCAGGATGCCCTCCAGGGGCCAGCCTAAGGGCAGCACATTGACTGCATCACACCCCAAAGCTCCACATGTGCAGGGCGCTGCAGTCTCTGCGCGTTATTCAAAAAGTTCTTTGGTGTGGGCCTTTTTTGAGACGAGTGCATCAGATCGCACCGCTGCTATTTGCAATATATGTCTCAAGCGTATCTCGCGTGGCCAAAACATCTCCCGCTTGGGTACCACATGCTTGACCAGACATATGTTGACCTGCCATGCAGTTCGTTGGCAAGCGTATCTAAAAGACCCACACCAAAGAACAAAGACGATCTCTCCTTGCTCCTCATCAGCTGAGATTTCCAACCCCACTAGACCTTCAGTCCTCTCTGCGACCTGCAGTGAGAGGAATGAAGGTGTAGAATTAGGTGTGTCACAGCCAAGTACTTATGGGCAATCTGCTTTTGGTACACCGACGTCAGATTGTACCAGGCAAATTTCCCTGCCCCAGCTGCTGCACCGCCGAAAGAAGTTTGCTCCCAGCCATCCACATGCCCAGCGGTTGAATGCTAGCTTGGCAAAATTGCTAGCACTTCAACTGCTGCCTTTTCAGTTGGTAGACTCTGCCCCCTTCCGTGAGTTTGTGGAATGTGCGGTTCCTCAGTGGCAGGTACCCAAACGCCACTTTTTCTCACGGAAGGCGATTCCGGCTCTCTACCGGCATGTGGAAGGCAATGTCCATGCCTCGCTGGACAGGGCGGTCAGCGGTAAGGTGCATATTACCGCTGACTCATGGTCCAGCAGGCATGGACAGGGACGTTACTTAAGTTTCACGGCGCATTGGGTGACTCTGCTGGCAGCTGGGAAGGATGCAGGACAAGGTGCAGTAGTGTTGGAGGTTGTTCCGCCACCACGCCTCCAAAATGCTGATTGTGACACACCTCTCTCCTCCACCCCCTCCTCTTCTTCTTCCTCCATGGCCTCTTCCTCGGAACCAGCGGTGCTCCGTAGGCGTTCAAGGGGCTACGCAAGTACGCAGGCCAAAAGTTGCCATGCGGTGCTTGAGCTGGTGTGCTTGGGGGACAGGAGCCACACTGGGGCAGAGGTTCTGTCAGCTCTGCAGGGGCAGGTTCAGAGGTGGTTGACGCCACGCCAACTTAAGGCAGGAATGGTGGTTTGCGACAATGGCACCAACCTCCTCTCTGCCCTCCGACAGGGACAACTGACCCATGTGCCCTGTTTGGCTCACGTCCTTAACTTGGTGGTGCAGCGGTTCTTGGGCAGGTACCCGGGCTTACAGGATGTCCTGAGGCAGGCCAGGAAAGTCTGTGTGCATTTCCGCCGGTCATATAATGCCAGTGCTCGGCTGACGGACCTCCAAAAGGAGTTTAACCTGCCCAAGAACCGCCTAATCTGTGACATGCCCACCAGGTGGAACTCGACGTTGGCCATGCTGCAGCGGCTGCACACGCAGCAGAGGGCCATCAATGAGTACCTGTGCGACTATGGCACCAGGACAGGGTCAGGGGACCTTGGTTTTTTTTCCCCACGCCAGTGGGCCATGATCAGGGATGCATGCACTGTCCTGTCACCATTCGAGGAGGCCACGAGGATGGTGAGCACTGACAGTGCATGCATCAGTGACACTGTCCCCCTTGTCCACCTGTTGGAGCACACGCTGCGTGGAATAATGGACAGGGCACTTGAGGCAGAACAGAGGCAGGAAGAGGAGGACTTCCTTAGCTCTCAAGGCCCCCTTTATCCAGACAGTGTTCCTGCGTGCCCGCCGATCACACAGGAAGAGGACGAGGAGGAGGAGGAGGAGGAGGAGGAAGATTGTGTCAGTATGGAGGTGGAGCCTGGCACTCAGCATCAGCAGTCTTTAAGGGATCAGTCCCAAGGAACACATGGACTTGTACGTGGCTGGGAGGAGGTGGCTGCGGACGTTGTTGTCCTTAGTGACCCAGAGGACCGAATGCCTCAGCAAACCTACGCTGCATGGCCTCCCTGATCCTGCAAAGCCTGCGTAAGGATCCTCGTATTCGTGGTATCAAGGAGAAGGACCAATACTGGCTGGCAACCCTCCTTGATCCACGTTACAAGGGTAAGGTTGCGGACCTTATCTTGCCATCGCAGAGGGAGCAGAGGATGAAACATCTTCGGGAGGCCTTGCAGAAAGGTCTGTGCAACGCGTTCCCAGAGACTGGGAGGTTACAAACTCCTGTTTCTGGACAACGTGTTGCTGAGGCTTCGGTCAGTCAAAGAAGGAGCGGTGGAGAAGGTGGCCGTCTGACCGATGCGTTCAGACAATTTTTTGGTCCACAGCCCCAAGGTATGATCGGTTCCAGCAACCATCGCCAGCGTCTGTTTTACATGGTGCAGGAATACCTAGGGGCAAGATCAGACTTGGACACCTTTCCCACCGAAAATCCTCTGGGTTACTGGGTCTTGAGGATGGATCACTGGCCAGAGCTTGCACAGTATGCAATTGAGCTACTGGCCTGTCCTGCATCCAGCGTTCTTTCGGAACGCACATTCAGTGCTGCTGGAGGCGTGGTAACCGATCACAGGGTGCGTCTGTCCACCGACTCGGTTGATCGGCTGACCTTCATAAAAATGAATCAGTCTTGGATCACCACCAGCTACCAAGCACCTGATGCAGATGTAACCGAATAATTTTTTTTGAAATCTCAGATCCCTTCAAAGACTGCCTATGCTGATGCTGAGTGACTATCCCTGAGTAATTATCCTCTTCCTCCTCAATCATCACGCTGATAGCTTGTAAGAACATTTTTGGTTCTGGGCGCCACCACCAGTGCCTAAGGCACAATTTTTCAGCCCCTGTTTAACAGGGGCGTGTAATTACAATTTTTGATGTAATACTTTGCAGCAGGGCTCGTTCCTGCATTCCAACTAGAGTGTCTGTGAGGGGTTGCAGTGTTGTGGCACCAGCACCAGTGCCTAAGACCCAATTTTTCAGCCCCTGTCTAACAGGGGCGTGTAATTACAATTTTTGATGCAATACTTTGCAGCAGGGCTTGTTCCTGCGTTTCAACTAGAGTGTCTGTGAGGGGTTGCAGTGTTGTGGCACCAGCACCAGTGCCTAAGACCCAATTTTTCTGCCCCTGTCTAACAGGGGCGTGTAATTACAATTTTTGATGCAATACTTTGCAGCAGGGCTCGTTCCTGCGTTCCAACTAGAGTGTCTGTGAGGGGTTGCAGTGTTGTGGCACCAGCACCAGTGCCTAAGGCCTAATTTTTCAGCTCCTGTTCAACAGGGGCATGTAATTACAATTCTTGATCTAATATTTCACAGCAGGGCCCTGTGAGGGCTTACAGTGTTTTGGCCACAGCAACACCTAAGGCCCAAATTTCTGCTGAGTATATAGGGCAGGACCCTACTTTCAAACATCTAACTTACAAACGACTCCTACTTGCAAACGGAAGGAGACAACAGGAAGTGAGATGAAATCTACCCCTAAGGAAGGGAAATTCTCTCCTGTAAGAGTTAATATGGGAAAACAATTTTTCCTTTCCACTGATGCTTTCCAATCCTTGTTCCACAAAAAAACACAAATTTTCAAAAAACATTTTTCATTGGGACAAAAAAGTGAGGTGAAATCTTCTGAAGAGGAGGAAAGACGCAAAACAAATGTCACAGGGGTGATAACCCTTCCCTATGTTTTCCAAAAAGCTTAGAAAAGATTTTTTGGCTGGAGCTAAACACATTAAAAATGTTCAAAATTACAAACAGATTCTACTTAACAACAAACCTACAGTCCCTGTCTTGTTTGCACCGCCTGTATACTGCTGTTCAGAGTATATAGGGACCTTTCCTTATTTTAATTTGGGTGCGGGGTTCCCCTTAATATCCATACAAGACCCAAAGGGCCTGGTAATGGACTGGGGGGTACCCATGCCGTTTGTCTCACTGATTTTCATCCATATTGCCATGACCCGACATGACATTAAACCCGCAAGCAGTTTTAAATGAGATTTTTTCCTTTAAAAATGACATTTGGTGCAGGGACTGTTCTAAACATGGGAAACACGCGTCACTTTACAGGCATACTATAGACACCCCCCAGGTACGATATTTAAAGGAATATTTCACTTTTTTTTTTTTACTTTAAGCATCATTAAAATCACTGCTCCCGAAAAAACGGCCGTTTTTAAAAGTTTTTTTTGCATTGATACATGTCCCCTGGGGTAGGACCCGGGTCCCCAAACCCTTTTTAGGACAATACCATGCAAATTAGCCTTTAAAATGAGCACTTTTGATTTCGAACGTTCGAGTCCCATAGACGTCAATGGGGTTCTAACGTTCGTGCGAACTTGCGGTCCGTTCGCGGGTTCTGGTGCGAACCGAACCGGGGGGTGTTCGGCTCATCCCTATGGGCGAGACACCCTTGTCTTTGTACTCCTTACCTGGTTGCCGCCACACACGCTTGAAACCATCTTTAAAAAATGTATCTTGGTCTCATCAGACCACAGGACATGGTTCCAGTAATCCATGTCCTTAATCTGCTTGTCTTCAGCAAACTGTTTGCAGGCTTTTTTGTGCATCATCTTTAGAAGAGGCTTTCTTCTGGGACGACAGCCATGCAAACCAATTTGATGCAGTGTGCGGCGTATGGTCTGAGCACTGAAAGGCTGACCCCCACCCCTTCAACCTCTGTAGTAATACTGGCAGCACTCATATGTCTATTTCCCAAAGACAACCTCTGGATATGATGCTGAGCACATGCACTGAACTTCTTTGGTCAACCATGGCAAGGGCTGTTCTGAGTGCAACCTGTCCTGTTAAACCGCTGTATGGTCTTGGCCACCATGCTACAGCTCAGTTTTAGGGTCTTGGCAATCTTCTTATAGCCTAGGCCATCTTTATGAAGAGTAACAATTCTTTTTTTTCAGATCCTCAGAGTTCTTTGTCATGAGGTGCCATGTTGAACTTCCAGTGACCAGTATGAGAGAGTGATAAAACCAAATTTAACACACCTGCTCCCCATTCACACCTGAGACCTTGAAACACTAACGAGTGACATGACACTGGGAAGGGAAAATGGCTAATTGGGCCCAATTTGGACATTTTCACTTAGGGGTGTTCTCACTTTTATTGCCAGCGGTTTAAACATTAATGGCTGTGTGTTAAGTGATTTTGATGGGACAGCAAATTTACACTGTCATACAAGCTGTACGCTCACTACTTTACATTGTAGCAAAGTGACATTGTGTTGTCACATGAAAAGATATAATAAAATATTTTCAAAAATGTGAGGAGTATACTCAATTTTGTGAGATACTGTATATATATATATATATATATATATATAGTGGATGTAAAAAGTCTACACACCCCTGTAAAAATGTATCCTGAGACCAAGATAAATAATTTCAGAACTTTTTCCACCTTTAATGCGACCTATAAACTATGCAACTCAATTGCAACAAACTGAAATCTTTTAGTTTTTTGGGGGGGAGTAAAAATAAAAAAAACAAAGATAATGTGGTTGCATAAGTGTGCACACCTTCTTATAACTGGAGATTAGGGATGAGCTTCGAGTTCGAGTCAAACTCACGTTGGACTCGAACATTGGCTGTTCGCCAGTTAGCTGAATAGCGAACAATTTGGGGTGTTCGCGGCAAATTCGAAAGCCGCGGAACACCCTTTAAAAGTCTATGGGAGAAATCAAAAGTGCTAATTTTAAAGGCTTATATGCATGGTATGGTCATAAAAAGTGTTTGGGGACCTGAGTCTTGCCCAAGGGGACATGTATCAATGCAAAAAGAAGTTTTAAAAATGTCCATTTTTTCGGGAGCAGTGATTTTAATAATGCTTAAAGTGAAACAATAAAAGTGTAATATTCCTTTAAATTTCGTACCTGGGGGTGTCTATAGTATGCCTGTAAAGGGGCGCATGGTTCCTGAGTTTAGAAAAGTCTGACAGCAAAATGACATTTCAAAGGAAAAAAAGTTATTTAAAACTACTCGTGGCTATTAATGAATTGTCGGTCCGACAATACACATAAAAGTTAATTGATAAAAACGGCATGGGATTTCCCCACAGAGGAACCCCGAACCAAAATTTACAAAAAAAATGGTGTGGGGGTCCCCCTAAATTTCATACCAGGCCCTTCAGGTCTGGTATGGATATTAAGGGGAACCCCGCGTCAACATTTTTAAAAAAATGGTGTGGGGGTCCCCCCAAAAAGCCATAACAGACCCTTATCCAAGCACACAACCTGGCAGGCCGCAGGAAAAGAGGGGGGACAAGAGAGCGTGCCCCCACTCCTGAACCGTACTAAGCCACATGCCCTCAACATTGGGAGGGTGCTTTGAGGTAGCCCCCCCAAAGCTCCTTGTCCCCATGTTGATGAGGACAAGGGCCTCATCCCCACAACCCTTGGCTGGTGGTTGTGGGGGTCTGCGGACGGGGGGCTTATCGGAATCTGGAAGCCCCCTTTAGCAAGGGAACCCCCAGATCCCGGCCCCCCCATGTGAAATGGTAATGGGGTACAAAAGTACTCCTACCATTTCACAACAAAAGTGTCAAAAATGTTAAAAATGACAAGAGACAGTTTTTGACAATTCCTTTAAAGTTTTCTTCTTTCCATCTTCTGCGGGTCTTCTTCCATATTCCTTCCTTCTTCCTTCGGTTTCTTCCTCTATCTTCTTCCTCCGATCCTCTGCTTCTTGCTCCGGTGTTCTCGTCTGGCATTTTGCTCTGCGGCGTCTTCCTCCCCGCTTCGTTCTTGGGCCGCTCCGCATCCATGGGAGGTTCCCACTGTATGACGCTTCTCTTCTTCTGACACTTCTTAAATAACGGAGGGCGGGGTCACCTAGTGACACCGCCCCCCTCAGATGCATGGGAACTTGATGGGGACTTCCCCTATGGCTTTCCATGTGACGTCAGAGGGACTCCCTGTGACTCTGTTATTTAAGAAGTGTCAGAAAAAGAGAAGCGTCACACAGCGGGAGCCTCCCATGGATGCGGAGTGGCCCAAGAACGAAGCGGGGAAGAAGACGCCGCAGAGGAAGATGCTGGACGAGAACACCGGAGAAAGAACCAGAGGATCGGAGGAAGAAGAAGATGGAGGAAGAAATCGAAGGAAGAAAGAAGGAAGAAGATGGAAAGAAGAAGCATTTAAATAAAGGAATTGTCAAAAACTGTCTCTTGTCATTTTTAAAATTTTTGACACTTTTTTGTGCAATAGTAGGGGTAATTTTGTACCCCATTACCATTTCACACAGGGGGGGGGCAGGGATCTGGGGGTCCCCTTGTTAAAGGGGGCTTCCAGATTTCGATAAGCCCCCCGCCCGCAGACCCCCACAACCACCGGCCAAGGGTTGTGAAGATGAGGCCCTTGTCCTCATCAACATGGGGACAAGGTGCTTTAGGGGGCTACCTCAAAGCACCCTCCCAATGTTGAGGGCATGTGGCCTGGTAAGGTTCAGGAGGGGGGGGCGCTCTCTCATCCCCCCCTCTTTTCCTGCAGCCTGCCAGGTTGCATGCTCGGATAAGGGTCTGGTATGGATTTTTGGGGGGACCCCATGCCATTTTTTTTAAAAATTTTGGCACAGGGTTCCTGTTAAAATCCATACCAGACCTAAAGGGTCTGGTATGGAATTTAGGGGGACCCCCACGCCATTTTTTTTTATTTTGGTTCGGGGTTCCCCTGTGGGGAAATAGCATGCCGTTTTTATCAATGAACTTTTTTGTGTATTGTCAAACCGACAATTCATTAATAGCCGCGAGTAGTTTTAAATGACTTTTTTCCTTTGAAATGTCATTTTGCTGTCAGACTGTTCTAAACACGGGAAACATGCGTCCCTTTACAGGCATACTTTAGACAACCTCAGGTACGAAATAGGAATATTACACTTTTATTGTTTCACATTAAGCATTATTAAAATCACTGCTCCCGAAAAAACATCCATTTTAAAACTTTTTTTTGCATTGATATATGTCCCCTGGGGCAGGACCCAGGTCCCCAAACACTTTTTATGACAATAACTTGCATATAAGCCTTTAAAATGAGCACTTTTGATTGTTCATGTTCGAGTCCCATAGACTTTAACGGTGTTCTCGTGTTCGAACAAATTTTTTGCCTGTTCGCATGTTCTGGTGCGAACCGAACAGGGGGGTGTTCGGCTCATCATACTGGGGATGTAGCTGTGTTCAGAATTAATCAATCACATTCAAACTCATGTTAAATAGGAGTCAGTACACGCCAGCCATCAGTTATAGTGCCTCTGCTTAACTCCAAATAAAGTTCAGCTTTTCTAGTAGGTCTTTCCTGACATTTTATGGGGGGGGGGGGGCAGCTAATCTTTATCTCTCTATTAGCCCCTTGTGCCATACAGGGTCACCTGTACCTTTTACCCATGTCTCCCTCTTTTGTCTTTCATTACCTTTCCCATTCCTTGCTGTCCTCTGCAGGTGTTGCATGTGTGTGTAGGTATGTATGTATGCATGTATGTATACATGATATGGGTGTGTGTATATGTATAAAAAAAAAAAACAGTATGTGGATTAGGGATGAGCTTCGAGTTCAAGTCGAACTCATGTTCGACTCGAACATCGGCTGTTCGCAAGTTCGCCGAACAGCGAACAATTTGGGGTGTTCGCGGCAAATTCGAAAGCCGCGGAACACCCTTTAAAAGTCTATGGGAGAAATCAAAAGTGCTAATTTTAAAGGCTTATATGCAAGTTATTGTCATAAAAAGTGTTTGGGGACCCGGGTCCTGCCCCAGAGGACAAGGATCAATGCAAAAAAAGTTTTAAAAACGGCCGTTTTTTCGGGAGCAGTGATTTTAATAATGCTTAAAGTGAAACAATAAAAGTGTAATATTCCTTTAAATTTCGTACCTGGGGGTTGTCTATAGTATGCCTGTAAAGGGGCGCATGTTTACTGAGTAGAACAGTCTGACAGCAAATGACATTTCAAAGGAAAAAAAGTAATTTAAAACTACTCACGGCTATTAATGAATTGCCGTTCCGACAATACACATAAAAGTTCATAAAAAAGGCATGGGAATTCCCCACAGAGGAACCTCGAACCAAAATTTTTTTTAAAAATGACGTGGGGGTCCCCCTAAATTCCATACTAGGCCCTTCAGGTCTGATATGGATATTAAGGGGAACCCCGGCCCAAAAAAAATGGCGTGGGGTCCCCCCAAAAATCCATACCAGACCCTTATCCGAACACGCAACCTGACAGGGCGCAGGAAACAGACCGCAGGAAACGCCCCCCCTGCTGAACTGTACCAGGCCACATGCCCTCAACATTGGGAGGGTGCTTTGGGGTAGCCCCTCCAAAACACCTTGTCCCCATGTTTATGGGGACAAGGGCCTCATCCCCACAACCCTTGCCCGGTGGTTGTGGGTGTCTGCGGGCGGGGGGCTTATCGGAATCTGGAAGCCCCCTTTAACAAGGTGTTCTGGTCCGGGGTTCTCATCATGCATCTTCATCCACGGCGTCTTCTTCCCTTCTCCTCGGGCCGCTCCGCATCCATGATGGCATGGAGGGAGGCTCCCGCTGTGTGACGCTTCTCCTCTTCTGATGGTTCTTAAATAATGGGGGCAGAGCCACCCGGTGACCCCGCCCCCCTCTGACGCACAGGAACTTGACGGGACTTCCCTGTGGCATTCCCCGTGACGTCAGAGGGGGCCCGAGGAGAAGAAGGGAAGAAGACGCTGCGGATGAAGATGCAGGACGAGAACAGCGGAGGAAGAACCAGAAGAACCAGAAGAAGAAGATGGAGGAAGAAACCGAAGGAAGATAGAAGATAGAAGAAAGAAGAAGCATTTACAGTGGGGACCGAAAGTATTCAGACCCCCTTAAAGTTTTCACTCTTTGTTATATTGCAGCCATTTGCTAAAATCATTTGAGTTCATTTTTTTTTCCTCGTTAATGTACACACAGCACCCCATATTGACAGAAAAACACAGAATTGTTGACATTTTTGCAGATTTATTAAAAAAGAAAAACTGAAATATCACATGGTCCTAAGTATTCAGACCCTTTGCTGTGACACTCATATATTTAACTCAGGTGCTGTCTATTTCTTCTGATCATCCTTGAGATGGTTCTACACCTTCATTTGAGTCCAGCTGTGTTTGATTATACTGATTGGACTTGATTAGGAAAGCCACACACCTGTCTATATAAGACCTTACAGGTCACAGTGCATGTCAGAGCAAATGAGAATCATGAGGTCAAAGGAACTGCCTGAAAAGCTCAGAGACAGAATTGTGGCAAGGCACAGATCTGGGCAAAGTTGCAAAAACAATTCTGCTGCATTTAAGGTTTCTAAGAGCACAGTGGCCTCCATAATCCTTAAATGGAAGACGTTTGGCGACCAGAACCTTTCCTAGAGCTGGCTGTCTGGCCAAACTGAGCTATCAGGGGAGAAGAGCCTTGGTGAGAGAGGTAAAGAAGAACCCAAAGATCACTGTGGCTGAGCTCCAGAGATGCAGTCGGGAGATGGGAGAAAGTTGTAGAAAGTCAACCATCACTGAAGTCCTCCACCAGTCGGGGTTTTATGGCAGATTGGCCCGACAGAAGCCTCTACTTAGTGCAAGACACATGAAAGCCCGCATGGAGTTTGCTAAAAAAAAACCTGAAGGACTCCAAGATGGTGAGAAATAAGATTTTCTGGTCTGATGAGACCAAGATTGAACTTTTTGGCCTTAATTCTAAGCAGTTTGTGTGGAGAAAACCAGGCACTGCTCATCACCTGTCAAATACAGTCCCAACAGTGAAGCATGGTGGTGGCAGCAGCATGCTGTGGGGGTGTTTTTCAGCTGCAGGGACAGGAGGACTGGTTGCAATTGAGGGAAAGATGAATGCGGCCAAGTAAAGGGATATCCTGCACGAAAACCTTCTCCAGAGTGCTCAGGACCTCAGACTGGGCCAAAGGATTACTTTACAACAAGACGATGACCCTAAGCACACAGCTAAAATAACTAAGGAGTGGCTTCACAACAACTCCATGACTGTTCTTGAATGGCCCAGCCAGAGCCCTGACTTAAACCCAATTGAGCATCTCTGGGGAGACCTAAAAATGGCTGTCCACCAACGTTTACCATCCAACCTGACAGAACTGGAGAGGGTCTGCAAGGAGGAATGGCAGAGGTCTCCCAAATCCAGGTGTGAAAAACTTGTTGCATCTTTCCCAAAAAGGCTGTATTAGATCAAAAGGGCGCTTCTACTAAATACTGAGCAAAGGGTCTGAATACTTAGGACCATGTGATATTTCAGTTTTTCTTTTTTAATAAATCTGCAAAAATGTCAACAATTCTGTGTTTTTCTGTAAATATGGGGTGCTGTGTGTACATTATTGAGAAAAAAAATTAACTTAAATGATTTTAGCAAATGGCTGCAATATAACAAAGAGCGAAAAATTTAAGGGGGTCTGAATACTTTCCGTCCCCACTGTAAATAAAGGAATTGTCAAAAACTGTCTCTTGTCATTTTTAACATTTTTGACAGTTTTTTGTGAAATGCTAGGGGTACTTTTGTACCCCCTTAACATTTCACACAGGGGGGAGGGCCGGGATCTGGGGGTCCCCTTGTTAAAGGGGGCTTCCAGATTCCGATAAGACCCCTGCCCGCAGACCCCCACAACCACCGGGCAAGGGTTGTGGGAATGAGGCCCTTGTCCCCATCAACATGGGGACAAGGTGTTTTGGGGGGCTACCCCAAAGCACCCTCCCAATGTTGAGGGCATGTGGCCTGGTACAGTACAGGAGGGGGGGCGCTCTCTCATCCTCCCCCTCTTTTCCCTCGGCCTGCCAGGTTGCGTGCTCAGATAAGGGTCTGGTATGGATTTTTGGGGGGACCCCACGCCATTTAATAAAAAAAATTTGGCCGGGGTACCCCTTAAAATCCATACCAGACCTGAAGGGCCTGGTATGGAATTTAGGGGGACCCCCCACGTCATTTTTTTTTTTAAATTTTGGTGTGGGGAATTCCCATGCCGTTTTTATCAATGAACTTTGATGTGTATTGTCGGACCGGCAATTCATTAATAGCCGCGAGTAGTTTTAAATGACTTTTTTTCCTTTGAAATGTCATTTTGCTGTCAGACTGTTCTAAACACGGGAAACATGCGCCCCTTTACAGGCATACTATAGACACCCCCCAGGTATGAAATTTAAAGGAATATTACACTTTTATTGTTTTACTTTAGGCATTATTAAAATCACTGCTCCCGAAAAAACAGCCGTTTTTAAAACATTTTTTGCATTGATCCATGTCCCCTGGGGCAGGACCCAGGTCCCTAAACATTGAGGTACTTCTCACTTTCAGAGAGTGATAGGAGTCCCAACACACATTGACAGGGGCATAGAGACAGCGGAGTCCCAAACGAAGGCGTTAAGGATAGATTCCATGGACTTAAATATACGTGTGGGGAGGTACAGTGGGGCGTGCCAGAAGATATATAAAAGTTTGGGAAGGAGGATCATTTTGACCAGGTTTATTCGGCCTATAAGTCCTAGGGGGGCTTATAGGCCGAATGTTATCCATGTTAAGAGTAATATAATCAAGCAGGGAGCTGGAGATGTGTATGCTCAAGTACTTAATGCTACTGGCTCTGATTAGGGGGAGAGCAGCCTGATCAGCGGTGGGGGCACCTGGGTCTGTTGGGAGGATTTGGGATTTGGACCAGTTTATTAGTAGCCCTGAAAAGGACCTTGAAGAGCTGTTCGAAGGGAGGGACCAGCATCGGCCAAATAGAGGAGCATGTCATCCGCGTACAGGCTTATAACTTCTGTCAGTTGGTTGCAGCGAAGGCCCCTAATGTCTGGGTGGTCTCTGAGGGCCGTTGCCAAAGGTTCAACAGTCAGGGCATATAGCAGAGGTGACATGGGGCAGCCCTGGCGCGTTCCACAGGAACGGTGTGGAAATTCTACCATTAACCTAAATGCACGCTGTCGGGGCTTGGTAAAGTAGCTGTAGCCATTTAATGTACTTTGGGCTGAATCCAAATCTATGAAGACACTCCCACAGGTATCTCCATTCCACAGAATCGAACGCCTTAGCGGCATCCAAACTGACTACCACCCTGGAGCCTACATGCTGGGATTGGATATTCATGTGAAGTCGTCTGAGATTAAAGGCAGTATTTTTCCCTGGCATGAATCCGGTCTGGTTGGGGTGTATTAAACTGGAGATTACTTTGTTGAGGCTTAGGGCTAGTATTTTAGCTAGTATTTTGACGTCCAGTTAGAGAAGAGAGATGGGCCTATAGGATTCGGGGAACAGAGGATCTTTACCCGGTTTGGGTATGAGGACAATGAGGGCTTCATTTATAGATGGTGGGAGTGTGTTAGTGTTGAATATGTGAGCGTAGAGTTTATTAAGTTTAGAGATGAGGGTCTCGCCGAAGTGCTTGTAGAACTCGAGCGGGAGCCCATCCGAGCTGGGTGCCTTGGATGTAGGGAGGTGTGCAATGGCCTCCGCTAAACAGTCGGTGGTTATGGGTGCTTCGAGCTGGTCAACCTACGATGGAGTGAGTGTGGGGAGGGTGATGTTTTGTAAGAACAATGATAATTCCTCTTGGGAGTAATTAGTGGCAGAGGAGTACAGGTCGGAGTAAAAGGCCCTGAACTCCCCGGCCACTAGGTCAGGATCTGTAACCACATCTCCTGATGCTGTTTGAAGAGAGACCACTACTGGAGGTTTGTGGTCCAAATGGGCCATATAGGCAAGGAGCTTGCCAGCTCGCTCGCCGTGTTCAAATATACGCTGTTTAGTAAAGAAGATGCCCTGCTTGGCCTTCTCAATATACAACTGATCTGTAAGCCTTGCCTGCATATGCACAAGGGAGGCATTTGCTGGTGTAGGGTTGGTCTGGAAGTCCTGCTCTTATGTGTGCAGTTTTTCCTCTGCCTGGCGAAGCAGTAGTTTAGATGAGGCCTTATGTCTGTTAATGCGCATAGAGAGGATCATGCGGGCATGCAGTTTAAAGGTCTCCCATACAATGCCGACTGGAGCAGAACCCTCGTTTGTACGAAAAAAGTGTTCCCACTCCGCCTGGACAACGTCCAGGCCAGGCAGAGTGGAGAGCCAAAACGGGTTCAGTCTCCAGATTCGGACCGCTGGGGGGGCCGGCAACCGCAATGTGATCCAGTATGGAGAGTGGTCAGAGAGCACTCTAGCGTCAAAGCCTGTGTCTAGGAGGTGGGGAAGGAGAGGTGGGGTGAGGAAGATGTAGTCTATGCGGGACATAGCTGAGCGAGAGGGCGTAAAACAAGAGAAGCGTGACAAGGTTGGGTGTTGGTGTCTCCACGTGTCAGTGAGGTTAAATTCCGCAAGGAATTTTCCAAATCTGGTGGTAGTGGACGTGAGGGTTGAGAGGTTGTTAGAGCTGAGTCTGTCTAGGTTTGGGGTAATGACCATATTAAAATCTCCGGCCCAGATGGCCGGTATCATTGGATATTGGGCCATAAATGCTATCCCCGTCTGTAACACCACAAAGTGGAATAGGGGGGAATGTAGAAAGCTAGGAGGAGAATCTCTAGGCCTCTGACTGTAGCATGCAAAAACAATGACCGGCCCTGAGGGTCCGACTGTAATGTGTGGAGCTGAAATTGCACCGTTTTGGCGATGAGAATCGCAACTCCACGGGAGTAGGTGGTGTGTGGAGCCTGATACAGCCATCCCACCCAGGGTTTTTTGAGACTCATTTGCTTCTGACCTGGCAAATGAGTTTCAACAAGTATGGAAATGTCCACCCGCTGGGATTTAAGATGAGAAAGGACCGCATTACGTTTGGCCTTTTCACCGAGGCCCCGGACATTCCAGGACATGATTTTTAGGGATGCCATGTGTTGCATGGGAAAATCAGTGGATACAGTCGGACTCTCAGTGGGTTCCAAGCAATACATAATAATGAGAACATTATAAAGCATTTTATAGCATAACAAGAGTACATAGCAAGCACCCAGGGGTCAAGGGAGTCAAATAATGGGTGCCACAATAGCTCCATGGAGCCTTTGCAGGCGTGTATCAAGCCTGCCAAGGTGGGATGGTTAGCGGATTGATGCAAGGGGCTAGTACATCTGAGCATCGGCTTCACAGAGAAGGCAGCATGGTTCGTGTAGTACATCAATAGGAATTCAAAAGGTAGGAAAAAAATACAAAAAACTAAAGAAAACAAACAGTCTGCAAACACGCTGGACCAGCATAGCAGATCAAACGCTCTAACAACCACTGTGGGGACAGGGGCAGAGGCTGGCCAGGGAAACAGCTTTAGTGCGATGGCACATGAGGGTGGCAGAGACGCCATCGTCTTGAGGTGACCAACACGGTCAATATGGCGGTCAAGCTGGAAAGCACACAACAGTGCAGGGGGGGTATCCAGTCTTGGGGGAATACATGTGCAGGCGAGCCGCCCGGGATGCATGGGTTGAGTATGCTGCGGGGGAACGGCAGAAGTTTGTCAAATGAGTGTGGAGGAGATAGGGCATTTGCGGGGCCATAGTGCGGGGTAGAGAGGGGGAAAGCAGCAGAAAATAGGCACTGTGTGTTCAACTCACAATTCCCGGGTTAATAATGCGGATTTAGATCCTGCAGGATGTGTAGCTTACAGTTCCAGGCAATGCGTGGCGTCTGCCCTCAGGGTGGCGGATCTAGGTGCGCGGCGGGCCTGTCGCGAGGTGCTGCTCCAGCCAGGAGAGAGCGGTCTGTGGGTCCTCGAAAAAGTGCATCTTGCCATCGCACGTCACACGGAGCCTCGCCGGGAAGAGCATTGCATATGGCAGGTGTTGCACGCGGAGTTGTCTTTTCACCTCGGTGAATTTCGCTCTTTTTTTCTGGACCTCCGCGGAGAAGTCCGGGAACACCGCTACCGTCACATTACCGATGGGAATATTGCCTCTTTCCCGGGTCAGCCTGAAGATGGTGTCTCGATCGCGGTAGTTCAGGAACTTGGCAATGAAGGTTCGTGGCGGTGCTCCGGTAGGGAGGGGTCTCCCAGCCTCCCTGCCATAGGTCTTAATGAGGAGGTTTATCTAAAGGATTTTGGATTCCCCAGTGGGGCTTTAAAACAGCAAACTACAGCAGTGCGAAAATCATTGATATAGGTATTGTGAAAACAGTTTATTGACAAAGTGTCCAGTAAAGTCATATGTTTATATAAAGTCTGATCCAATGATAAGTTCATATTCCATAAAACGGCAAAAGTACATTTATAATCTTTAAAGCGGTAAAAATGCATTAACACATCATTACATTACATAGTGTAGTAAAATGCCGAAGCCCCGACGCGTTTCAACCTATATGCGGTCTCTTCAGGGGGCACATCTGAATCTATAAAATAGTACAAATATTCAGAATTATAAATATTTTCTAGAAAAATGTCACATTAAATGAGTCATGATGATGGATTTTACCATTGGGATGAAGTGGATGTTTCTGATAGGGGCATTAGGAGCCATTAAGGGGTCCGAGTGGTACGCAGGCCATCCATACCTCCCCAGACGGGGAGAGAGAGCCAGCCCCAAGGAGCTAACAAGGAGCCACACTAATACACACCGCCTGGGGGGGCGAAGTAGTGCACACCTGCAACAGACATCCATAGATAGCCATTAATAAAGTAATATACTAGTATTTAAGTCATCATTGTAAGTGTTAATTTTTAGTTGTATATTGAGACTGAAAATGTGTACGTATTTGGGAATATTAATTGTGTCACATGAAATAAAAATATGAAACAAAAATGAGTGAATGATCCAAATAAATTGGTGTTACTACCAGACACAATGTAGTACACAGGTAGTGCCCAGTGTGTGTGTGTGAGAATGTGTACTGTGGGTGGAATTAGGGAGTCCCTAAGAAAGTGCACGATACGATGAAACCATAGTGTAATCGACCAGGTGTTGGCAAAGAGTGAAAAGTGAAAACCAAAAACAAACAAACACAAAGATGTGAGAGGTAAAAAATGAAAGGTGAATGAAGAGCCAACCAAAAATGACAGTGTATGAATGATATGATGTGTGAAATAAGGTGATGTGGTTAAAGGGAATTGATATTTTACCTTGTGCTGTGTCATAACCCATATAGGTTGTATGAAGTATATAGAGCTTGTTGGCTAACAGAAACCAGGCTACAGTTATTAGGAAAAAAGTGCCGTCTGTCCTGGCCTGCATGGAAATTCTGTTTAATTGGTAAACATTTGGTCTCTTATATAGTTAGGCTAAGGCTAATGGGATAATCATATGCAAGTGCAGGGCTCCCCCACCCACCCAGGATCATGACGTATGGGCAGCCAGCGGTGTCCCGGAAGACCGAAGACCAAGAGGCCCCGACCACCGTCGTCATCTCCGTCGCAAAGCGTGTGACGTCATGATGGCGTGCGCACGCCGGGCCCTCGTGCACACCGCCATAGACACTCCGGAGGTGAACACGGGATGCCACCGGCAGGGTGAGTAGAGCATGCATAGGGGTATACGGAAAATCCATACGCCCCCACCCTGCCGGGAAGTCCCAAAGGAGCCAGGCTCCACCCCGAGGGGGGGGGGGGGAAGGTACAACTGCACCCACCGGAACTTGCAAAAATACCCTCAAGCACTCATAAAACACATTTAAAAAAAAATGTCTTAAATGGTCATGGGATGTACCAAAAGGAACAATAAATGTTGAGTGTTATATGTCTCCCTTTAGTTGTAGAGGTCTTAATGAGGAGGTTTCCCAGATACGTGGGAGGGTCGGCACCCTTGGATCTCTCAGGAAGTCCCACAAAATGCAGGTTGCACCTCCAGAGACGATTCTCCATATTGTCCTGCTTGGAGAAAACCGCATTTAGCTGATACTGTAACTGTTCGGTGGTGACTTGGAGTGGATGAAGGCCCTCTTCCACGTGGTCGACACAGTGTTCTGTTTCAGACACCCTCTCTCTTAGCTTTTGGACATCCTGCCTGATTAGGGAGATGTCGATCTTCACCTCCTCAATCCTGGAGGTGAGGGTGGATTGGCACAGGGCGATGGCTTCTAGCACTCTGGCTGTGTCACCTGAGGGCCGGTCTTCTTCCTCAGGGAGTGGGTCAGCGCCATCTTCCTCATCCCCCGGGTCCCGCTCCTCGTGATGGTATTTGCCCAGCTTAGCGATGGCGCCGGACCTTTTAGTAGGAGACATGTCGGTTTTAGGTGTTTCCTGGCTGTCTGGTGTCTGTTTGCGGGGGATATAGCCCAAAGGATCTGTGTGGAGGATTAATCCCGAGCAGAGCTCTCACATTGCACAACCTAATCCATGTAGCTCCGGACCACGCCCCCCCCCCCATCTAGAATTCTTAGTGCAAGGGAGGAAACAGGATAGAACACAGTTAATAAGTGTTACTCAGTATGAGTAGCGGTCCATGGTGATGGAAAGACCTTGAGGAAGTCTCAGTCTGTTAGGACCTATTAGACTGGAGAATTGTTATGAATCATGTCTGCAAGACAGCAGGGAAGATGTACTGCGAGGGACTTTCGGTCAAGGCAAACAGCTTCCCAGCCAAGGAGGGCAATCTTGAATGCGCTGGGGGTTCAAACAGCCCTTTTAGCACATTGGCCTTACTACACAGAGTCAAGGAGGACCAATCTCCTTGCAGTTTAGCAACAGGGCAGCAGTCGCCTATATTCAGCTCCAGGATGAAAACTGGCAGCAATATGCTATTAGGAGAGGTGAAACCCATAATGCCTGAGGTGGAAGATCACCAGCAAAATTTCGGAAGCAGTTTACCTCCCAGCGGATTTTTCTTTTGAAAACTTCCCAGAGCACAACGAGTGGGTCTACGTCCCAGGTCTTCTCTGGGCTGGTCCACAAGTGGGGCCTACCACAGACAGACCTCCTTGTTTCCCACAGTAATCACAAACTTTGGTCTGATTTTGTTTCTGTACCCCAAGGCGCAAGGGGCAGATGCTCTGGTCTCTCCCTGGGTCTGCAATCTAACCTATATGTTTTTCCCCAACATTTCTCGTAAATGAGATTCCTCTTGAGGCTGTCAAAGAAGAACATAGTTGTCATAGCCAGTCCTCCATATTGACCAGGAGGCCCTCGGTTTTCGCTGGCCATTCATTTCAGGGTACAGAAGACATTTCCCCTCCATAGCATACGCAGACTGGGGCTGCAAGCAGGGGCAGTAAAGGGTGAGGATTAGCAACTCTGGTTGCTCCAGTTTCACTCCAGAGGGATCTCTACTTTTTTGCATGCAAGAAGACATTCTACTTGCAACATATAGACCTAATTCTGGAACAGAACAGGTTTGTTTTTTCTTGGCAGGGCAAGACATTGATCCTATTGTCCTTCCAGTCTCAGCTGTTCTATACTTCCTCCAGGCCTTAGCCCACACTTGTGAGCAAAGGCTATCTCGGCAGTAACACATTTAAATGGGCCACTAATCCTTCAGTTTGCACAACTTTTGAGGGTAGTCGTGAGGAGTCGGTCACCAAGAAAGAAAGATCTATTGGAGTTGCTGGATCTCATATTAGTTTGTTCCGACAGAGCAATGTTCGGTTCAGGCCATCACTTACAAGGCAGTATCAATTACAAGAACTTTAAGCAGAAGGTTATCAGAGATTCAAGTTCTTGAAGCTTCAAAGTAAAAAAAAAAATATATATTACTTTCTTTCCAGAAAGTGTAGAGTTGGGTCTTGTAGATCATCCTGCATCAAACATAACAGCAGCCTGCTATTTAACAGACAGCTGGACATAGCCTAACTTTCTACAACATCACACAGGAAAGTCACACATACTGTTCATTTTTAGAACGTTTAAGTAGTATCTGTCCACAATTGTCCCTTTTAGGTCATCTAAATAAACCTTTTGTCATTCTAGCTGGGAATCCTCAAGGAAAAGAGGTTACCGCCTGGATCCTAGCAGGCTTAGTTGTGCATATAGGACTAGGGGTCACGAGCCTCCTTCAGTGGTGAGGGAACACTCTACCAGAGCGGTTGAAGCCTCATAGGCAGCACATTCAAGAGAATCTATGGTGCCCATCTGTACAGGGGTATCGTGGTCGTTCCTACATTCCTACTCAAACTTGACGGAAAAGACCCGGGGGACTTTATAGGAAAGACTATTCAGTCCTCTGTCTCATCCTAATTAGAAGATTGGTTTGACAAGTAGATCCCACCCTGTCAGCTAGGGTTTTATCACTAGTATGCTGCCATGTTCGTGTCAGAAAAACGGAAAATTGTATCAAATACTTACCGTAATTTTCCTTTCCTGACGCCAAACCATGGCAGCATACGGTCCCACCCTTATACGTTTTGGTATGTAGCTAATTTCAGAGAATGGGATGGGGCCTAACTAGGCCTTTCATTTATGCTATTCACTGGTCCTGAGGGAGTGGTCAAGAGGCAGTGCTCTATCACTAGTATCCTGCCATGGTTTGGAATCAGGAAAGGAAAATTACGGTAAGTATTTGATACAATTTTCCATTTTGCTGGCAATTTAAACACTTTTTTTCCTTTTAAAAAGTCAGTACTCTAAATAAATCACCCTTCTGGCCAAAAAAGAATTTAAATAAATCATTTTTGCACTGCTACATGTTCCCCAGTGCATGTATGTTCCCCTTTCTTTTTTTTTTTCCACAAAAAGATTTTTATTAAGAAAGAATAAGGTAGCAGGTACAATGCATTGAAAAGGTATCAAAAGAAATCAAACATGACACTCATTGGATAGCAAAACAGGAAAAAAAAGTGTTGTTACAATCTGGGATTGTCAGAGTACAAATACAAAGTTTGATATACAGATAAAACAAGAGGGAGGTAACCATGGTATCAGGAAATGCACAATTTATGCTTATACTGTGGTGAGAATGTTTAGTTACCTTCGATAATAGAGAGATTGGTTAACCGCCTTGTACATTGGCCTTTGTGGATATGGAAAGTAAGGCTCGAGTGTCTCTGGTGGGAGATTCAAGCATATTAGATCGGTTGTATGATGGGGTAGTACCCAAGATTCAGAAGGTGTGAGTAGATAGGTGGGGGGGGTTAAGGAAAGGGGGGAGTAGGGTGGGTAAAGGGGGAGAGGTAGAGTCAAGTAGAGGGAAATATTGGGGGGGGAGAGAAAGGAAAGTGATAGAGGGGGGGCGCTCCTCATCCCGGACCCCATAGCTGCAATTAGAGGACAGTTAAGAGGGTTAGCTTTAGGCTAGGGAGAGAAGGGATGTCAAAATGGAAAGAAGGATCTATAGTAGTCGGTGGTTTTAAAATGTGTCCAGCAAGCCCATATGGTGGTGAATTTCTGTGTGCGATCTTGGGAGATATAAATCAGTTCTTCCATCTCCTCGATCCTTGCAATCCTATTTAGCCATTCCTTAATGGTAGGGGGGATGGTTGAGCGCCAGTGTGTGGGAATACACAATCTGGCTGCGTTAACCATGTGCATAGCTAATGATTTATGATAGGTTTTTTTGGTCAGGGTTGAATGATGGAGGAGATACTGGGCCGGGTTAAAGTCTAGGGAGTAGGTTGTTACTTGTGTAATAATGGAATGTACCTCTTTCCAGAATGGTTGGAGTATTGGGCATTCTCACCATATAAGTACCATGTTTCCTGCCTCCTTGTTACATCTCCAACAAATGTTTGGAATGGAGGGCGAAAATTTGTGTAAGCGTGCCGGGGTTCTGTACCATTTTGTAGCCATTTTCTTGTATTGCTACATTCAATGATCCCTTGTGGGCAAATGTGTGGATGGATTCCCATTCATCATCAGTAAAAGTGATTTGTAAGTCCTTCCCCCAGGAAATCCGTGATGTTTCTGTCTGTGGGAGTTGGGGGTTGTCCTGTAGGAGAGAGTAAATCATGGACATCAGGTGTCTTTGTGGAGTGGTCTGGGAATACATTGTTTCAAATGGAGTGAGTGGTCTTGTCCAGATGTCGTTTGCATTTGTCATTGTGAAAAAGTGTCTTAGCTGCCTATAAGACCAAAAGGGAAAGTCTTTTGTGCGGGAGATGGATTTCAAATCATCATATGAACGTATCCGCCGTTCAAAGAAGAAGTGCCGAGTATGGACATCATCGTGTGGCCACTCTTGCAGTAAGAAAGTGTTCGATTCTCCTGGGGGAAAATCTGGGTTTGCTCTAAGAGAGGTCCGTGGTAGGGATGAGCTTCGAGTTCAAGTCGAACTCATGTTCGACTTGAACATTGGCTGTTCGCAAGTTCGCCGAACAGCAAACAATTTGGGGTGTTCGCGGCAAATTCGAATGCCGCAGAACAACCTTTAAAAGTCTATGGGAGAAATCAAAAGTGCTAATTTTAAAGACTTATATGCAAGTTATTGTCATAAAAAGTGTTTGGGGACCCAGGTCCTGCCCCAGGGAACATGGTTCAATGCAAAAAAAAGTTTTAAAAACAGCCGTTTTTTCAGGAGCAGTGATTTTAATAATGCTTAAAGTCAAAATATAAAAGTGTAATATCCCTTTAAATTTCGTAGCTGGGGGGTGTCTATAGTATGCCTGTAAAGGGGCGCATGTTTCCCATGTTTAGAACAGTCTGACAGCAAAATGACATTTCGAAGGAAAAAACCCATTTAAAACTACCCGCGGCTATTGCATTGCCGACAATACACATAGAAGTTAATTGATAAAAACGGCATGGGAATTCCCCACAGGGGAACCCTGAACCAAAATTTAAAAAAAAATGACGTGGGAGTCCCCCTAAATTCCATACCAGACCCTTCAGGTCTGGTATGGATTTTAAGGGGAACCCCGCGCCAAAAAAAAAAAAAATGGCGTGGGGTCCCCCCAACAATCCATACCAGACCCTTATCCGAGCACGCAACCTGGCAGGCCGCAGGAAAAGAGGGGGGGACGAGAGTGCGCCCCCCCTCCTGAACGGTACCAGGCCACATGCCCTCAACATTGGGAGGGTGCTTTGGGGTAGCCCCCCAAAACACCTTGTCCCCATGTTGATGAGGACAAGGGCCTCATCCCCACAACCCTGGCCGGTGGTTGTGGGGGTCTGCGGGCGGGGGGCTTATCGGAATCTGGAAGCCCCCTTTAAAAAGGGGACCCCCAGATCCCGCCCCCCCCGTGTGAAATTGTAAGTGGGTACTTACCCCTACCATTTCACTAAAAAACTGTCAAAAATGTTAAAAATGACAAGAGACAGTTTTTGACAATTCCTTTATTTAAATGCTTCTTCTTTCTTCTATCTTCCTTCATCTTCTTCTTCTTCTGGTTCTTCCTCCGGCGTTCTCGTCCAGCATCTCCTCCGCGGCGTCTTCTATCTTCTCCTCGGGCCGCTCCGCACCCATGGCATGGGGGGAGGCTCCCGCTCTTCTCTTCATCTTCTTCTTCATCTTCTTCTCTTCTTCCTTCTTCTCTTCTTCTCTTCTTCATTTTCTTCTCCGGGCCGCTCCGCACCCATGCTGGCATGGAGGGAGGCTCCCGCTGTGTGACGGCGTCTCCTCATCTGACGGTTTTTAAATAATGGGGGCGTGGCCACCCGGTGACCCCGCCCCCCTCTGACGCACGGGACATAACGGGACTTCCCTGTGGCATTCCCCGTGACGTCACAGGGAAGTCCCGTCAAGTCAGAGGGGGGCGGGGTCACCGGGTGGCCCTGCCCCCCGTTATTTAAGAACCGTCAGATGAGGAGACGCCGTCACACAGCGGGAGACTCCCTCCATGCCAGCATGGGTGCGGAGCGGCCCGGAGAAGAAAATTAAGAAGAGAAGAAGAGAAGAAGAGAAGAAGATGAAGAAGATGAAGAGAAGAGCGGGAGCCTCCCCCCGTGCCATGGGTGCAGAGCGGCCCGAGGAGAAGAAGATAGAAGACGCCGCGGAGGAGATGCTGGACGAGAACGCCGGAGGAAGAACCAGAAGAGCCAGAAGAACCAGAAGAAGAAGATGAAGGAAGATAGAAGAAAGAAGAAGCATTTAAATAAAGGAATTGTCAAAAATGGTCTCTTGTCATTTTTAACATTTTTGACAGTTTTTTAGTGAAATGGTAGGGGTAAGTACCCCCTTACCATTTCACACGGGGGGGCGGGATCTGGGGGTCCCCTTGTTAAAGGGGGCTTCCAGATTCTGATAAGCCCCCTGCCCGCAGACCCCCACAACCACCGGCCAGGGTTGTGGGGATGAGGCCCTTGTCCTCATCAACATGGGGACAAGGTGTTTTGGGGGGCTACCCCAAAGCACCCTCCCAATGTTGAGGGCATGTGGCCTGGTACAGTTCAGGAGGCGGGGGCCGCACTCTCGTCCCCCCCTCTTTTCCTGCGGCCTGCCAGGTTGCGTGCTCGGATAAGGGTCTGGTATGGATTTTTTGGGGGGGACCCTACGCCGTTTTTTTATTTTTTTGGCGCAGGGTTCCCCTTAAAATCCATACCAGACCTGAAGGGTCTGGTATGGAATTTAGGGGGAACCCCACGCCTTTTTTTTTTTAAATTTTGGCCGGGGTTCCCCTAATATCCATACCAGACCCGAAGGGCCTGGTATGGAATTTAGGGGGACTCCCACGTCATTTTTTTTTTAAATTTTGGTTCGGGGTTCCCCTGTGTGGAATTCCCATGTTGTTTTTATCAATGAACTTCTATGTGTATTGTCGGCAATGCAATAGCCGCGAGTAGTTTTAAATGGGTTTTTTCCTTCGAAATGTCATTTTGATGTCAGACTGTTCTAAACACGGGAAACATGCGCCCCTTTACAGGCATACTATATACACCCCCCAGCTATGAAATTTAAAGGGATATTACACTTTTATTGTTTCACTTTAAGCATTATTAAAATCACTGCTCCTGAAAAAATGGCCCTTGTTAAAACTTTTTTTTTTGCATTGATCCATGTCCCCTGGGGCAGGACCCGGGTCCCCAAACACTTTTTATGACAATAACTAGCATATAAGCCTTTAAAATTAGCACTTTTGATTATTCATGTTCGTGTCCCATAGACTTTAAAGGGGTTGTAAAGGTAAATTAAAAAAAAAAAAAAAATAACAAACATGTTATACTTACTTTCACTGTGCAGCTCGTTCTGCACAGAGTGGCCCCGAACCTGGTCTTCTGGGGTCCCTCGGCGGCTGTTTCAGCTCCTCCCCGCAAGCATTAACCACCTTAATGCGAGCTCCCTGGTATGGTGGTGAGTGCTTGCGGGCGCGCTCCCGTGATACAGCCGGCGGCTATAGCCACTCGCTGTATCACTTGGCCCTGCCCCCCGGCGCGCCGCGTCATCGGATGTGATTGACAGCAGCGCGAGCCAATGGCTGCGCTGCTTTCAATCCATCCACTGCAGCCAATCAGCGACCAGGCTGAGCTGCAATGAAGATGACGAGAACGAGCAGCGAAGATTCGAGGCGTCAGGTAAGTAAAACGGGGGGGCTGGGGGCGGCGGTATTGTCAAAAGTTTTTTCACCTTAATGCATAGAATGCATTAAGGTGAAAAAATTTTTACCTTTACAACCCCTTTAATGGTGTTCGCGTGTTCGAACAAACTTTTTTCCTGTTCGCATGTTCTGGTGCGAACCGAACAGGGGGGTGTTCGGCTCATCCCTAGTCAGTGGTCCTGGTATTGAAGATATTTGGTATAAGTTCTTGGCTATGGAAAAAGCTAGAAGTGAAGGGTAGATGAGTGGATATGTCTTAACGGCTTGGGGGTGGTGTTTCGTTGGAAGCCAAGTCAGGGTGTGTAAAGGTGTATAACTGAAGGAGTTTTCCAGTACAGTCCATGTCTTACCTATCTTGTAGGTTTTCCAGTTTACCACTCTAGTAAGGTGGCATGTTAGATAGTATTTATACAGGTCTAGTAAAGCTATCCCCCCTTTCGTTTTAGTACATGTCAACCTCGTGTATTTAATGCGTGGGGAATTATTTTTCCAGATGAATTTTGAACAATCTTTTTTGTAGGACATAAAGAAAGATGGGGCAATTGAATTGGAATAGTCTGCATAAGATACAGAAGACGGGGTAGGACTATCATCTTTATCAATGCCGATCGCCCAAACCAGGAAACATTGGGAGTGGCCCAATCTTTTAGATCTGTCTGGATTTTCATTAAGGTGTGTAGGAAGTTATGGTCATAGAGGTCTGTTAGACGGCTGGGAATTCGTATGGCAAGATGCGGCTACCTTAAATTCTCTGCGATTAATAGAGATACCCTGGATATCGGGATTGGGCCGTAATCTATTGAGAAGGGGTTCAAGGGTCAGGACAAATATCAGGGGGGATAAAGGGCACCCTTGGCGAGTTCCTTTGCTGATGGGAAAGGCGTTCGACAGGAGGCCATTTGCTTTAACCCTCTCTGTTGGGTTGGTGTATAGAGCATTAATATGTGCATGTTCCCCTTTCTACCCCCATAGCATTTTTTGACAACGCTTTGCTTAATAGCCCAGAAGGTGGGCAATTTTGATTTGACAGATTTAGTTCCCATTAATTTAAATGGGTTTTAGGTTTGGCATCCTCTGCTGGAATCCTGCTGGAACTGAACCCATCACAGTTTGGCTAATCCCTTCTCCCTAATGAGACACAGATGGCAAAAAAAAAAAAAAACTGATAGTAATTTTCTCCCTTCCCTACTCCATCCTAGAAAAAAAAAACGTGGCTTTAGATTTACCTTAACATTTAACCAGAATAAAGAGTATGTTTGTTTTTTTGTTGTTTTTTTTTGATGGAGTAAGGAGATGTCATTTTATTGCTTAAGTCTGAAAATATACATCATTCCAATAAGCAAAATGTTTCTATGGGATTTTAGTACATGTTCTGCTATTTTGCTTTTCTGTGGGGAAATTTACACTCACTATTGGTCCTGGTGATCATTGTCTCCAGTAGAGAAATGTTACTAACTCCCTGCTGTGCCTCTGGGTCAGGAGGGGAATGGACATCTCCCCAAATTAACATATATAAAAAAAATACAAAGAAAAATACAAAAAAAAACGAAACAGGTATCTCACAGTGACTCTGTCATGAGAAATATGGGCATGCCATTGCTGACCTCTCCTTTAAGAATGTTAGCCACTGCTAAAGTTTCAGTTCAATGATTTCTGGAACAAAAATGGATATAAGGGTTTCTGCACGTCTGTAACACTCATTTACTGTATGTTTGTTCCAGATCTGTAATTCTAATTTCTAAAGCCAGACGCAGCTAGTCAATAGTTATAAGCTTCCAGTTCAGACTATGTTCGGTCTGAATTTTACATGTTCAAGAAATTGGTGAATGGCCAAACTTCTTTCTTCAACTGAAAGTGAAATATTTAGCATTTATATTACTACCACTGCATATTTTGACAAGACTGATTATTAGGGAGTCGTGGGTGCCGTAGTTCTAAAAACAACTGCCCAGCTCATTTTTATTTTAATTATTTATTTATTTATTTTTTACAATACTGTTGGGGCAGGAGTGCTTTGGTGAAATATCAGGGATCTATACAGACCCTTGATGTCTAACTTTCGAGACAGAGAAAGGGGCTGAGAATACACATTCCTCAGTTCCCTTCTCTGCAGCCTCAGCTGCACTGGACAGTAAACAAAGAGAAGGCTCTGTACACTGGTTCATTCACAAGCTGAAGCATAGTAAACACAGTTTATGACTGAGCACAGAATACCAGTCACTCACTATGTTCATTCACAAAAAGGGCTCCTAAGTGACATATTTACCAGTCCCTTACCCTGTTCTCGATCCTGAAGATCCTCCGCCCTGTGTGCTCGCATCAGCTGGCAGGAGAGAGGAGAGTAGCTGGTAGCGCTGCAGGGTGGGCGGGGAGCACACAGAGGGGGGTCCAGACAGTAAGGGGTTTGAATCCTGGACAGAGAGAGAGATTAATGGGGTGGGGGGGGGCACTTGTAAGAATTTACCCCATTGTTTGTCTCTCCCTGGAGCGCTTGAAAGCTGGTGACGCGGAGAGGAGGAGAAGCTTTCAGCTGCTGCAGGGGGAGACACAATAAGCTTGGTTCTTATAAGTGCCCCTCCTCACCAATCACACCTTCTCCTGTCCACATCTGATTTCCTTGCTGCCCCTGAAACATGTGCAGGGTCGCAATGAGTGTGATTAGGTTGTGCCTAGGCACCCTCCATGCACATACCTATGACTGCTTATTTGTTTATAAACACAAACAGTTGGGAGCTATTATTTAGGCTCGATTCACACTGCTGCGACATGAGATCTGACTTGTGAGACCCCAAGTAGCATGACTTGTCAAATTCAATGTTTCCCTATGAGAGCCATCTTAACTGATACTACACAAGTCGCTCTGACTTTAGAAAAGGTTCCTACACTACTTTGGTCCAACTTGGGTGTGATCTCAGCCCTTGTAAAGGCTCCTAAATAGCATCCAAGTCAGATCAAGTCGGAAGGAAGTCGCAGGGCAAAGTCGCAGGCAAAGTCTAACAACATTTTTTACTTTGTAAAAATTAGTTTTGTTGTAGTAGGTTATATACATTGTACAGATGCGCCAAATTGAATTTCTGAACACAAAATTGATGTCCATAAAAAAGGAAAGATTTGATGATTTATTTATATAATGGATGAAGAATGTTTTTTTTTACAAAAGGTAAAAGCAAAGAGTTTAATAACAGGCTTTATTTGTTGTTAATGGAAAGAAGCACACATTTTGTACATTTTGCATTATGTCAATTGTATATAGCATAGCTAAATGATACATGTGTAATTCTTGTTATTGTACATATTAATAGCATCTGATTCATTATATAGATGCACTGAATGTCCAGATATTTTGCTGAATGTAGGAAAATGAATATGAAATGTTGCAATAATAAATCCTTTGACTATGGTTTAGTAATTACAATTTAACACAAAGTTCAAGAAATAATCTATGAATACTACATTTCAAAAGAATCTATTTTGAATTCCTTCTAATTGTCTAACATTCAAAGAGACACTGCCCTCTCCTGGCTGAATTGTCTTCATCCCTCTCTCCACTGTTCTATCTGTTTTTGTGCTGCAGGAGACAAGGCACAATTAGCTGGGTACAATTTCCAATTTTATGTATCCAAAACAAAACAGGGCTACTTACAGAATGGTAACATGTTTGTTTTCACCATTGCATCTGTATCTACAGTTAGTATACACGAACATCTCTCCATCAGGTTTCAAGTTGAATTTTTATTTTTGAATTGCATTATTTTCCACGTGAAGCAATTTTCTTCAGCATTCTTCTGCAATCTTCTAAACTGTTTATTATGTTTTATTGCACAGATAATACCCATCACACCTAATCAGCATCAATGCTATTTCGGAATCCAAATGTGACAGTAATATTGATTCTGTGTAATTACTCTGTTGCTTGCTGGACACTATTATGGTGGATTACACCACAGAATTTGGATTATCACCACTCCTTTTGGAACAGACTATTATTGATTTGATGTGACATTAGTAGCACATCTCTTATTCTATGATTAACTGATATGGGTCCTGGGATAGGAATAAAGAATGAGGTAGCATGTCAGTTGTGCGGGTAGGCTGGCAGAGATAATACATAAAATCAGAGAGGTGAAATAATCATTTATTTTAAGCTATGATGACAGAGGCCAATTTATCATGAAGTCAGAAAAAGAAAAGTGTAGCACATTATACTGTTTTTTTTTCTTTATTGGGTGGCCCTATCATATAAGCTGTATCAAATAATCCTCCCTCTTTTTGTGGGATTGTAAGTTCCAACGAGCAGGGCCCTCTGATTCCTCTTGTATCGAATTGTATTGCAACTTTATTGTCTGAGACTATAGCCAACCATACCAATGGACCCTAAAGTAAAAAAAAAAAAATATATATATATATATATATATATATATATATATATATATATATATATATATATATATATATACATTTTCTGGGGATTGTAACCTCTTGTAACCTCTACATACAGTGTTGAAGATGACAAGAGGCCCTAAATGTATAGAACATTTAACAGTGAGGCTTATCAAGGATGGCCAAAAGGTCCATCGCTAATTGAAAAGTAACATGAATTTTATTCTTTTGAGAGAGTCATATATGGTACGTACCAAGCATTGTAGGCGTCTTTAGGAAGTCAAAGAGGACTACTGTAGTCTACTGTATAGTGAATAGATCCCATATCCCATGGCTTTGGGATGAGGTTTTAGTGTTGTCTTAGAGGGCCAGTTTCGTCAATGGATGAAGTAAGTCTATATAATAAAGAGAAAACGGATATCTCTGAGTATTCAGAATGAGCAAAAAGGTATTAAGATTTAAAGCAGGGTTCGGCTTAGACTGGTGGGAGTGGGGGAACATGGGAAATGTTAAGAAGAGCCGATAAGCCTTCACGTAAGGTAATGTGGTCAATGTTGAAAGTGAGTTCACCGTATGTCAGAGGGGGTATTAGATGAAAGGAAGGATAGAGGGAGAGTATCAGGGTGGGAAGATTGATGCAGGGGAGAAGGTGAAAGGGGGACTATCTCTCACTCCCTTCATCGGTTTGCATAAGGGAACGATTGTCTTTCATTTAGGCGGTGGATTTAATAGTTTTAGATGCTCACAAAAAATAAAGGTTATATATCTTTATAAGCCTAATAGATATTTATTGACGCCGGTTCACTGTGTGGTCCCATTGAGGGGCTGGGATGGGGGGTTACTAAGTTTGCTGAATTCTGCGGTGGTTTGGAAGGAGTCCAGCAAGCCCATTTGGTATAGAATTAGGTAGTGGTGTCTCGGGCTATGCTAATAAAGCATTCCATCTCTGCTATTTTAAATATCTTTGTTAGCCATTCTTTGATTGAGGGGGTTGTGTAGATCCCCAATGGATTGGGATACATTGTTTTGCAGCATATACCATGTGAATTGCTAGTGATTTGAAGTATGGGCCATGTGGGAGGGTGGAGTGGTGTAGGAGGAATTGGGCTGGGGAATGGTCTAGTGTATAGGTAGTTACCTGGGCAATGATGTGGTGTACATCCGATTAGAAGCTTTGGATGAGTGGGCATGACCACCATATGTGTAGCAGTGACCCAGGTTCAGATTGACATCTCCAACAGGTATCTGGAAGATCTGGGTAGAATTTTTTTAGTAAGGTGGGTGTTCTATACCATCTTGTTTGGACTTTATAGCCATTTTCTTGGGTGGAAACATTGATTGAACCCTTGGATGTTTAAATGAATTTGTTCCCAGTCTTCTGATGATAGAGTTATGAAAAGGTTCCTTTCCCAGGCTGCACAGGCTGATCCATGGTTTGAGGGAGTATCTTCAAATAGGAGTGCATTGTATATATTAAGTGGCTTTGGGGACTTTTCACCACACAGAGAGATTCCAATGCCCCGTACACACGGTCGGATTTTCCGATGGAAAATGTCCGATCGGAGCGTGTTGTCGGAAATTCCGACCGTGTGTGGGCTCCATCGGACATTTTCCATGGGATTTTCCGACACACAAAGTTGGAGAGCAGGAGATAAAATTTTCCGACAACAAAATCCGTTGTCGGAAATTCCGATCGTGTGTACACAAATCTGACGGACAAAGTGCCACGCATGCTCAGAATAAATAAAGAGATGAAAGCTATTGGCCACTGCCCCGTTTATAGTCCCGACGTACATGTTTTACGTCACCGCGTTTAGAACGATCGGATTTTCCGACAACTTTGTGCGACCGTGTGTAGACAAAACAAGTTTGAGCCAACATCCGTCGGAAAAAATCCTAGGATTTTGTTGTCGGAATGTCCGAACAAAGTCCGACCGTGTGTACGCCCTACAAAGGTGTGAGTTCTCTGGAGACAGAAAATGTTATGTCTAAAGAATGGTTGTAATGGGACAGGAGCAAAAAGGTCCAAGGGGGGATGGAGGGAGCGTCCCCGTTAGAAGATAGGTTTTCGTGAGATAGAAACTTGCCTTGGGAAAAGAAGTGGTGTATTAGTACATTGTCATGGGGCCAATTATCTTTTAAGAAGTGGGTGTGCATGCCAGGGGGGAAATCTGAGTTAAGACGGATTGGGGTTAAAGGGCCCGGAATAGTCAAGATGGTGGTGGATTTGCAGATGTTACTGAAGCAACGTATGGTAGGCCTGATTAAGGGATGTGTGCAGAGTTCTATCAGGATATGATTAGGGAGGAGCATGGTAGTGAGTTAAGGGGTAATTGGGCGAAAGAGGCCTCAAGTACATAAGATGATGTATTGTTGCTTTGGATTTTTTGTACGTAAGGCTTGTGCTAACATATGCCCACTCTTATTACCATGCTCATAGAAGAGCTTTTGGGATAAAGTGTATTTATTTTTGAGTCTGAGTTCCTCCAAGAGAAGCTTATGAATTTTGATGAGATCATGTAAAGTTTGTTTGGTTAAGGTGCGTTTATGTGGTCTTTCTAGGGAGCTGATTTTGAAGAGGAGGTCTTTTATGCAAGCTTTTTTCATGCATTTTGCGGCAGAAGCCATGGATATGAGGTGTCCTTGTACCACACATTTGTGAGCTTCCCACTGGGTGAGGGATGTGGTGTCGGGAGTATTGATGTCTGTGAAGCAGTCAGATATACACTTTCGTATTTGAAGTACTTCGTCCCTGTCAGTTAGTAGGTTCAAGTTTAGACGCCAAATGTTTGTGATATGGGCTCGTTTTGAAAAGGTTAGTGTGAGGGTGATTGGGTGGTGATTAAATAAATACATGGATTCGATTGTTGCTTTGGTTAGGAAGGGAAGGTCTTGTTGGCTAAGGAATATGTAGTTTAGGTGTGAGTATCTATCATGGGGGGAGAAGAAAGTGAAATCCTTGTCATGGGAATGGAGAGTTCGCCAAGTATCATGTAACAGCAGATCTTGGAGACACAATTTGATTTGGCACAGGGCTCAGAATGGGAGGTGGGATGTGCCAGGGGAGATGTCGATGAGGGGGTCAAGGGGTACTTTTACATCACCTAGAATGAACATTCCAGATGGGAAAGAAGCTAAAATGTGTGCAATGGATCTGAAAAATGTGACTTGTGAGGTGTTGGGGCTATATACGTTGGCTAGGGTAAGTGGTTTGTCCCAGAGTGTGCCCTTGAGGACATAACGTCCCTGTTCATCTGTAAGGGAGTCTGTTATTTGAGAGGGAAGGTTTTTGGAGATGAGAATAGAAGTTCACTTTGTTTTGGAGGTAGAGGAGGTGGTGTGGAATATTGGAAGAAGAACGAGTTCTCCAGTTTGGTTATCGCATTTGATTTGAAGTGGGTTTCCTGTAGAATTATTATGTCAGCTTTTATGCTGCACATGTTTTGCAACAATTGAGATTGTTTTTCGGGAATATTGAGGCCCTTATCATTCTGGGACACTATTTTAAGAGTGAGAGGTTGAGTTTTTGGGTGAGGTCATTGTGGAAAATAAGTCGGGTTGGTGATAAGCGGATTTTTGGTTGGGAGGTGAGTACTATGATTCTGGAGAGGTCAAATGTGATAATACAGGGGAGAGGGTGAGAAATGGTAGGGATGTAATAAGGGTGAGGAGCAGGGTAGAGAAGGTCCGAAATTTGGGAGTAGAAGGGATGTGGGTGGGAGAGCAAAGGGGGGGTAGGGGGTTGAGGGGAGTGAGGGTGAAGAAGGTAAAGATGGATAAGGAAGAATAGAGAGAGAGGTAGGAAGAGTGAAGATCGGGGGTGAGAATAGGCTGGCTAACTCACTGAGATATGTAAGGAAGTCTGGATGGGGTCAGTGAATACTACCTGGGATCGCTGGTTGTGGGAATGATAGGTAGCAGTCCTGGAGAGAGGGTTGTCTCCTACCACTCACAGTTCAAATGAGCTAATAGGGAAACGTGTGTAAACAGAGATAGAGGGAGGGATTCAAGGATTGATATGTATTATCAAATTATGATTTAAATTTGAGCTAAAACTTTAATTCAATGATCTAATAATCTATGATTTCTTCTATGCCATTGTCCGATGTTTTAGAGAATGGGATGCATGGATGGAGATGTGGAAAAGAAATTGGGATCGTCAATGCCCCGTACACACGATCGGACATTGATCGGACATTCCGACAACAAAATCCATGGATTTTTTCCGACGGATGTTGGCTCAAACTTGTTTTGCATACACACGGTCGCATAAAGTTGTCGGAATTTCCGATCGCCAAAAATGCGGTGAGGTACACCGCGTACGACGAGACTAGAAAGGGCCAGTTCAGAACCAAGCGCGGCACCCTTTGGGCTCCTTTTGCTAATCTCGTGTTAGTAAAAGTTTGGTGAGAGATGATTCGCGCTTTTTCAGACTTGTGGTTTTCAGATCGTTTTCTGCTGTTCAGTTTGTGCTTGTGGGTTTGTATCTGCTCTTCAGTGCGTGCAGCGAGTACCATTGACTTGTCATTGTGTTCTTGTTCGTTCGTTACTGTTTTTCAGGTCGCTCTTCACAGGCCTTGCTGTTCTTCAGTGCGTTCTGTTACTTCGTTCTGTGCAGCCGACCGTTTTCTAGCCATGTTGCGTATACGTACTCCTCGTTGAGTTCGTGCTGTGCGGGGGCTTGGTGTTGGGGTCCTTACCTTGACACAAGTCCAGTCCATGAACAGGGTGGGGAGGAGTTCATAGACCAAGAATTAGTTGCTCCAGCGTAACCAGTTCTGTCATATGCCTTTGCTCCGTGAGATCCGTGAGAATAATCCTGATGATTTCAGGAACTTTCTCCGGATGACAGATCCCGTATTTCACCGTTTGTTGGCTTTGCTGACCCCCTATATCAGCAGGCAGGATACCTGCATGAGGCAAGCCATCACTCCGGAGCAGAGGCTTGTCGCCACCCTGCGGTACTTGGCGACAGGGAGAAGCCTGCAGGACTTGAAGTTCTCGACTGGCATCTCCCCCCAGGCTCTGGGGATCATTATCCCAGAGACATGTTCTGCCATCATCCAGGTCCTGCAGAAGGAGTATATTAAGGTAAGATTTTTATCCTTTAATATCACATTTTATTGTATTTAATGTTTGATACTATATTGTATTTCTTTCCTCATTCCCTAATTACCATGATTGTAATATGCTGTGAATGTCCCCTTTTGTCCTCATGCATGCTTGATATTTTTGTAATTATGTTTGTTGTCCTTCATACTTACCTCCCCAGCATGCTCTTCTGGCCCTATATTCACCTCATGTAGTCACTTAACAATGTATTTTATCAGCTCCATAGTAGTGCTTTACCCCAAACACCCCTAAAATATTTTGAAATGTGATTTGTGCTTTAAATTCAGGCAGCGTGCCAGAGGCTTTTTTGGGGGGTCCCCAAATCATTTGGAACCCCCCCCCCCTTACCCCAACTGCTAAGTCAGCTGATACCAATTCTCTATCTATCCTCAATCATCTATCTGCTGACTTTGCCAAACCCATACACACTATACCCATCTCTTTAGTGGTCAGATGTATGGATGAATTCCCCAAAGCATGTAGTGCAAGGGCCTGCCTGTATACTTTAAAATGGTAATGTTTAAAGTTTTTGTATCCTATTATTATCTTGATAGGTAATAGCAGAATGTCCAAATGTGCTAAAATGTGTACAGTGTGTATTTTTATCTTTGTATTATGACACTTCTTACCTGTCCAGTGGGCTGCCAATAGTGTAACTAAGGAGGGGCTGTTCAAAGTAATACCCATTGTTTAGGCATTCATCTCTCAATGAAGTGGAGAGGGTTACCTGTCCAAGAGTACCCCCCTATAATGTTAAAAATGGCCCATGAGAGGGGGGGAGGGGGAATATGATCAGTGTACTTTATACTTTGGTCTTTAAAAATTCACATAAATAAATGTTATCTTGATGTTGGCCAAGAATGTTTGTGTCTAATCTGCTTTCCATGTTTATGTGCAAAAAGACTGTGGCCTCCCACTTTGCCCAGCGGTGGGACTTTCCAAACTGCGGAGGGGCAATTGATGGGAAACACGTCCACATCATCCCACCACCCAACTCGGGGTCGTACTATTATAATTATAAGGGGTTCAATAGTATTGTGATGTTGGCGGTGGTGTCGGCTACTTATGAATTTCTGTATGTGGACGTGAGGAAGAATGGCCGGATGTCTGATGGTGGAGTCATCGCCCAGACGGAGTTCTACAGGCGTCTCCAGAATGGCAGCTTGGACTTGCCACCTCCAGAAGACAATGTGGAAGGACTCCCATTCGTCTTCGTTGCGGATGAAGCCTTTGCGCTGGGGGACCATCTTATGCGGCCATTCCCGATGAGGACCCTCACCCCAGACCAGAGGGTTTTTAATTACGGGCTGGTCAGAGCCAGAAGAGTGGTGGAGAACACGTTTGGAATCATGGCCAGCCGGTTCCGCCTATTTCTTACACCCATACATATGGCGGAGTATAAACTGAATCATATTATCCTGGCGTGCTGTGTTCTACACAACTTTTTACGGAAACATCCTGCCAACTATGCTGGCTCAGTTGGGCCTGAGGCGGGAATTCAAAATGAACCAACCCTGACGGCGCTTGAAAGTGGCCGTCCTGGCTTGCCCTCCCTGAGTGCCCGTGATGTCTGGCTAAGATACCTTGAATTCTTTCCGGGTAGGGGGGCTATCAATATGCCAGACAATGTGTGAAACCTTTTTCAAATAAAAAAAAATAAAAATTAAGCAAATCTTTGGTGACATTTCCTGCTTGTGTTTGTTTTAGCTGACCCTGACAGAAATGTGTTGAGTCCTGAAAATGGCGTGATTGTGTAACCTTACAAAGCACTGTTGGGTGTTATTTACTAAAGGCAAAGACACTTTGCACTACAAGTGCACTTGAAACTGCACTTGTAATGCAAAGTGGATTTGCCCTTAGGAAATAACCCCCATTGTCACAGAAAGCAGCAATTAGAGCACCACAAAAGTGTTGGAGCGTTGAGACAATAATCCACACATTCTTGATTAACAATCTTTTTAATACCTGCACAATCCCATGTGCATTTAGAAAAGGTTTTTAAAACAAACCAACATGTTTGTTGTATAACAATTTTTGAGGTCGCATTAGAAAAAGTAGAAATGTCTATTTAAGATAAAACAGGCATGTTTAAAACCAACAAGAAAGACACAAATCTTGAACTTACAAAGTTCACATTTGGTAGAACTTGAAGGCAATATCAGACATGAGTATTTAGAAACTGTGTTTGATATTGCGTTCAGATGGGGTGAAGTCACCCCCGGAAAAGCCAAATTTTGAAGATGCACACAAATAGCCGAATGTCAACATGTGCTAGCTGCCATCATGGGGGATCAAGGGACGTGTTTTGGGGGAGCAACCCTGTCCTCTCAGCTACTTTATTATTGAGAAAGGGGTTGCACCCCCAAAACGCGTCCAGTGATCTCCCGTGATGGCAGATAGCACATGTTGACACACTGTGTGCCTCTTCATAATTTGGCTTTTCTACTATTTGACAAAAAATGTTAAAATTGTAGCACACCAAAAAACAAAGGGATTTGGAAGGGTTTTAAACTCTCCCCAAATAATCAATGATGTTCTTATTTTTTTGAAGAACATCATTGATGTTTTTCTTGATGTTTTCCAAGTCCCTATTACACCCCATGATCTCCCCAATCAGGATCTGTGCACTTTCCGAGGTGAAAGGATCTGAATCCACAACATCTCGATCACCTAAAAAGATAGAAAAAAAAATCATGTATTATAAATATACCGGCATCCATCTCTTACCTGAGCCTGTGGTCGCAGACACTCACCTGTTGTGGTGCCAATTTCCACCACGTCTTCCTCCTCCTGCTCTTCTTGTCTTGGTTGGATTTCCCCTTCTTCCAGAGATGGGGGGGGTCTCTGGTCTCCTCGGATGAGGGGTGTCCTCCGAGTCTTTTCTCCCCTATGTAAAAAAAAAATGGTATATTTAGCACACAGATATTTGAGGGAAGAACTATAAATATGAAACATTGCTTGGAAGTGGGGTACAATTGTCTATTTTGGTTGAGTTCCAAGATGTTGAATTTTTAGTGTCCTTTGTCAAGCTTCAATAATTTACCTGTTTTGTACAAGCTTCACAGATGGAGACACCCCTATAGTATACACTGGAGCACCTGTGTGGGCCCCCTAATAAAAAGGGTGTTCTTGTGTCCCACACTAGTGCTTCAGCGTCCAGATGTCTAAACAGCTGCTGAGTGTCCTCTCCTTACACAGAATCTAGTTTGCATTTCATTCTAGTAAAAAATAAAAAACAAAAAAATTGCGCTTGGAAAAAATTAAAAATGCCAGTGAAGAAATAAGCTTGTGAATAGAAATAAAATGACACCTAAATAAAATATGAATTTAAAATAAAAGTCCAATAAGCTGCGGTTAGAAGTGGGGCCCACCAACAGAAAATAAAAAGCAAGTAAACCGCGCTAATATGAGTCCAATTAACATTTAGTGAAAAATTCAAATAGGTCCAAATGGTGTAATAAATCCTTCTAAGTGATGACAAAGGACAACTGTGTGATGATCTGCTTACCAGAACGCAAGCGAAGTCAAACAGGTGGCTTTAAACCCAGCCTGGGCCTTTCGAAGTACTCCAAGAGGGGTAGAATCCGACAGGCTCATGCAACAGACCGGATCCACATAGGTGTAATAAAAAATATACAAAAAACCATAGCGTGATACTGACAAAAATTGTTATACTAAAGAGAGTGCTCACATAAAGTCTTTATAAAATCATAAAGAGCACCCTGAATGTATAGCAAATCCAGGGGCGTGAAACCAAAAGGAAAAAGTGACATGCAGCATGCAAAAGGTGATGTCCTTGAATAAGGGACTCCAATTATATCTGGTTACCAGAAAAGAACTTAAACAGGCGAACACAAATCCAAATGGGGGGAACACCCGGTGCACAGACACAAGAGGCCGCTTACCAGATGGTAAACAAGTGAAGGTATAATCAGCGGTAGGCTTATAGCCTCTATACAGCCCAGAATGTGATCCTGATCAAAAACTATAGGTGTTCCTGCTCACCAGAAGGTCGATTGGAAGAGGCCAGAATCGAAAATGTGGCGGAATCACCGCGATCCCGTCCCAGCAGACTCTTCACAAACTCCAATCATGGGTATTTTCCTTAATGTGAAACTTGGGCTGGCTATTTTCTGTACAGATGCGCAATTCTGGGTCAAACTAGGGATACACACTCATCTTCAACTGCCACAAGGGTCACACCTGGCCCATTCCAGCATCCAGGTCTATACTGGCCTTGCAGATTTCCATGTGATGCTGTCTTCTATGACGGGCTGTCTGCTCAGTGATGCTCAGTCTGCGCGGTCATCCCAGCCAACCAGGACAATGCTGTCAGGAGACTCCGCTCTGGTGTGCCGAGTTCTTCCTCCGCAGTATATCAGTTAAGTTCGCTGTGGCCACAACGCCACGCTGTACTACTTCACAGATGACCAGGAGTCCTCGGTTATCTCCTTCAAGGTAAGGCAGGATCGCTGGCTGCTGTTCCGCTCTGCACAGGGTAGGCCGCAACTCTGTGAGAGACACACCCACCCACAGAGCCCTGCTGGCAGGTCATGCATCCCAGGAACAAGAGAACTTGAGTTTGTGAAGAGTCTGCTGGGACGGGATCACGGTGATTCCGCCACATTTTCGATTCTGGCCTCTTCCAATCGACCTTCTGGTGAGCAGGAACCCCTATAGTTTTTGATCAGGATCACATTCTGGGCTGTATAGAGGCTATAAGCCTACCGCTGATTATACCTTCACTTGTTTACCATCTGGTAAGCGGCCTCTTGTGTCTGTGCACCGGGTGTTCCCCCCATTTGGATCTGTGTTCGCCTGTTTAAGTTCTTTTCTGGTAACCAGATATAATTGGAGTCCCTTATTCAAGGACATCACCTTTTGCATGCTGCATGTCACTTTTTCCTTTTGGTTTCACGCCCCTGGGTTTGCTATACATTCAGGGTGCTCTTTATGATCTTTATAAAGACTTTATGTGAGCACTCTCTTTAGTATAACAATTTTTGTCAGTATCACGCTATGGTTTTTTGTATATTTTTTATTACACCTATGTGGATCCGGTCTGTTGCATGAGCCTGTCGGATTCTACCCCTCTTGGAGTACTTCGAAAGGCCCAGGCTGGGTTTAAAGCCACCTGTTTGACTTTGCTTGCGTTCTGGTAAGCAGATCATCACACAGTTGTCCTTTGTCATCACTTAGAAGGATTTATTACACCATTTGGACCTATTTGAATTTTTCACTAAATGTTAATTGGACTCATATTAGCGCGGTTTACTTGCTTTTTATTTCATTCTAGTAACAAACCCATCTACACAACCAAATTATTTTCAGACAAGTAGGCCCTAAAAAATGAGAGCAAATGCATATGGCCCAAACAATGGTGTTTTATAGGCTGAAAGAAAAATGTTTGATACGAACAAATAATCTGCCCATGAACATGAAAGTTGACCTTTTAAACTGGATAACAGTTAAGAAAAGCACATGGAGCAGCACAAACATAATAAACACAAAAAGAATAGGAACACAGCACAACTACTTACTTTTTTGTAGCACTCTCCAGATCTTTCTATACTGCTCACGCTCTCTTAATTTTAGGTCCGACCACCGCTTCCTAAACTGATCTTACGATCGTCGTACCCCAAAATTCCGGTGCAGACTTTTGACCACTTTCACCATGATCTTGGCCTTTCCGACATTGGGGTTGGGGTAAGGTCCATATTTTCCATCATAGTCGGCCCTCTTCATTATGTCGACCATCTCCAAGATCTCCCCAAAGGACATATTTTATGCCTTATATTGTCTCCTTCTGGATCGGGACGTTTCTGGCTCCGGGCTTTCCTCCTCCTCCTCCTCGTTGGTGTAAATATCAGACACCTGCTCTGACTCCGCCATGTGTTCTTCCCCACTGCGCCGAACGAGAAGGGGCGGGGAATAGACTAGAAAGAACGTCAGGGGCGGGCAGAGTTTTACGCATGGGCAGTGTCTATAAAGCGCAACATGCGTGCGTAGTACGTACGATCTGTGAGCGCAGGAAGTAGTAACGGAGGCGCCGATCGTGATAACAAAGGTAAGATTTAACATTGGGCCTATACTGCTTCTAGATTGAGGCCTGTATTTGCACAAGTTTAGAAGACTTTAGGCTGACATTAGGGTTTGTCTTGTGTTGTGCCTTGCGGTGAAAATAGATATCTTGAAAGACGAGGACTTTATGGCAATCTTCATTATTATGTTCAGGGAGCTGCCCTGTCTATGGGAGAAAAACCACCCTGAAAATAAGAACCAAACAAAGAGGAAGGCAGCGCTGGATAATTTGTTGGAATTTGTGAAGACGGTGATCCCCACGGCAGACATCACCTATTTGAAGATCCTAATTGGTGGCCTGAGGAGCACTTATCTAAGGGAGCACAAGAAGGTCCAGGATTCCCAGAGATCAGCAGCAGCAGATGACGTTTATGTCCCCAGGCTGTGGTACTATGACAGGCTGCATTTTCTGGCAGGTCAGACTGAACCCAGGCCAGCACTCTCCACTCTTCATTCCACGCTTCCTTCCACCCCAGCTGAGGCTTCTGAAGCCCAACCTGGGCCTTCCAGGCAGCAACATGAGGAGGAGACCAGCTTGAGCCAGGTATAGCATTCCTCTAAATATTTTTGGTTGTTCCATCAATGATGTTAACTAGATGTTAGTTTGGAGTACTAATTTATGATTGTGATTGATGATGCAAAAACTAAAACCATGTCCCTTTTTCATACACAGGGAAGTCTCAGCCAGGAGGTGTTCGGGCCAAGCAGGCTGCCTGATATCCAGGTCCCTATCCTACACCTTCAAACACAAAGTGGCAGGAAGATGAGTAACCTGGAAGAGGCTGCCATAGGCCTCTTTTGGAAGGCTACAGAGGCCCTGAGAAGCCCACACAGTGTGGAGGAGGACTTTGCTGGCCTAACTGCCTGCAAAATGCTGCAGATGGAGGAGGGCCAATGACTCCTGTGTGAGTCCTTAATTTTGGAAGCTCTCAATAAGGGGTTGAGGGGCCAAATAACATGTACTACCCACATTTGTAACCTCACACATAGTCCTCCTCCTCCTCCAGGTCCTACTCCTCCTCCTCCTCCTCCTCCAGGTCCTACTACTTCTCCTTATCCTCCTCCAGGTACTACTCCTCCTCCTGCCACATCTCCAACACCAGAGCCACAGCCAGGAAGGAAGCATGGAAAGAAGACCAGAGAGTGATGACCCTGGGTCCAGTCTGGTCTGGCAAAAGATGCAGCCTCTTGTAGTACCACAGCCTGGGGACACAGATGTCATCTACTGCTTTCCAGATCTCTGGGACTTCTGGACCAGACTGCACTTCCTTAGATATGGACTCCTCAGGCCACCAATTTTGCAGGAAAAGATTGTCTGCCCTGGGGGTCCAAGGCTTTGCCAATTTCTGATGTTTCTCCAGCGTTGCCTCCCTCTTTGTTTGGTTCTGAGCCCTTAATAAAGGATTTTTTGTTTCAATTATACTCGCCTATGTGTGTTTTCCTTAAAAAAGGACAGTTTGTTTGTGAGGAGGCAGGTACATTTCAAAAATACAATGTGAAATTAACAAGGGACACCAACACCAAGCAACCTCCTTGAGATTAAATAACACAATACAAGATAATAATGGTGTTGTGGTAACTTGACACACAAAACACACACAAAAATATTATGGGGTCAAACTAAAAATAAAATAAAACAAAGATCAGCCTTGAAAAAATACAAACCCAAAAAAAAAAAAACAGCCTTGAAAATAAATAAATAAATAAATAAAACAACAAAAAAGAAATTTTGTCAGATGTGACAAATCAAAATATATTGAGGGAATTACGATAAATAATAAAGAAAGAAGCTTGTGAGAAGTCTGTGTGAATATGAGCAGCAAAACTACTTCATCCTTCTCACATTATAAAGAAGAAGAGAGTGCGCTGTATTAAACCATTTTTTACATTGCAGCGTGACGAAAGTGCTGTATATATTGCGAACGCTAATTTTACCAGACCGAGCTGTTCCGTCTCGGAATTTCTTCTAAGCATGCGTTGCACTTTGTGCGTCGGAACTGGCCACACACGGTCGGAATAGACGCGATCGGATTTTGTTGTCGGAAAATTTTATAGCTTGCTCTCAAACGTCGTGTGTCGGAAAATCCGATGGAAAATGTCCGATGGAGCCCACGCACGATCGGAATGTCCGACAACACGCTCCGATCGGACATTTTCCATCGGAAAATCCGACCGTGTGTACGGGGCATAAGAGGAGCTGGATGATAACTAGGAAGACTGGTGCTAGTAAAGCTAAAGATCGGTGGGGCTAGGAATCTCTTGTAGTAGTCTGTGGGAGTAGGTTTAAATAAGGTGGTGCAGAGCACTGTGGATCTGGTGGGTGCTAGGTGAGTTGGTGGAAAAATTCCAAGAAGAGGTTATCCTGACAATCTTGACCACGTGGTGTTAAATCTGTTTAGATGAGTAAGTTCGAGGGTGTGGTTATAAATTTTGTCAGCGTCTTCGATTGAGATAAGGGCATACTTCATTCTCTATAGAGATAAGCAGATCACAGTGGTGGGGAGCTGTTCAGGTAGTTAGGAGATGGTAGTAGGTGTGTCCGGCTAGATGTCCTAGGATGGTAGGGGGAGAAGCATAGAGTGCAATTCAAGGCCCCATAGGGTAAAGAAGAGGGGTTTAAGGATTGTCATTTTGAGTAATCAGTGGGGTTATCAGCAGTTCATGGAAGTAGGTCAATGTGGGCATGGGGACTGAGGGGTCCAAACAGTTCCAGAAATGTTCAGGCAATCAACAAGAGAAGAGTACTGACCTTGGGTCGGATATGCAGGAATCACTTCAAGAGGAGAGGCGGGCCAGCGAGGCTGTGGGGCTGCTGTTCCTCTGTGCTCCTTGAGCGGTTGAAGGAGAAGAGTGGAGCGGTAGTGAGCGATGGCAGCTGGGGCCCCGGAAGCCAGCTTCTTGTATGTCATCCATGGAGTTGGCATTTCCCAATCTGGCAGGTCTTCTAGAGGTATGTTCAGGGTGTAGCCAAAATGCTCTAGGTCTTCCGGGACTCTAAGATTTGCTGCGTGCCCCTGTGAAGTGGGAGAAAGGCAGAAGGGGAACTTCCAGCAATAGGTGATGGCTCTGGCACAGAGAAGATCTAACAGGGGTCTGAGCTCCCTTCTGCGTTGCAGAGTGATGTTAGAAAGATCCCGGAAGATCTTCATCTCTGCGCCTTTGTGTATAAGATGATTGTGGTTGCAAGGATTTCTTCCTTCATGGGGTAGTTGACCAGACAGCAGACCACATATCTAGGCGGGTCTGTGTCTCTGCCTCTTGATCTCAATACTCTGTGAATACATTCCATTACATGTGGTCTCTCTAACAGACTGTTAAAGACCGCTGATACAGTTGGTGTGAGGCTGCCAGGTTCTATGGATTCGGATAGACCCCTTACCCTTAGATTATGCATCTTCCCCGGTTATCTAAGTCTTCAATGTGGCGTTGAAGTTCTCTGAGGTGTATAGAGTGGGACTCTGTGACTTGTTGCACATGGCAGAGGGTTGTATCATGGGGGCGGATGTTCTCTCCACTTCCCCTACCCTGGAGGCAATGTCATGGATATCTGTGCGCAGATCGGAGATAGCTGCTGACAGAGTGTTTTTAATGTCAGCCGCTATCTCATGTAGATCAGTCAGGCTCAGGGCAGGAGCTGTATTGTGTACTGACCTTCTTGTAAGCGTGGCGGGCTTCTGCTAGGAGAGCGGGATCTCTGTGAGGAAGCATTAGAGGAAGATATTCAGTCCCGCTACTGTTGCTGTGTCCGGAACAACTCCGTGATATTGCGGCTCAGCTGTGTGCCCTGCCCTCGGAGTGAGCGGGGTCATGATACCGAGGCACTCCGATGTGTGTTCGTTAGCTTGTGTGCTGTCTCCGGGTTGAAGAGTGCAGGACCTCGAGGTTTCGGAGGTAAGAGATTAAGCAGCTATCTCTGCCCAGGTCCAGACCACGCCCCCAGTTTCTGTTTTTACAGCTATAGCTATTGATAGGCAAAATTACACAGTATAAGCTGTATTAAACCTAAAAACAAAAATCATATTACATACTCAATTATTATATTGTAGATTAACAGTTCTTAGATGTGATGGCTGCATTTGTTTTGTTTTTTAGGCTTTGTTTCTTTTATTTTTACCTGTTAATCCAGCCAGTAAGTTTTTTTTTTTTTTCAGCAGACCAAGCTGTCCAACAAAAGTAGCAGTTAGAGGGTTCAGACAAACCATTTAACATTGCTTGCAATAGTCAGCTTTTATTTATCTAGTTAAAGCCTTTATCCCAAAAGGGAAAAAAACTGTTGCTGTAACTGCTTAAAATGTATTAGCTGGAGTTCATCTTTAACCACTTCAGCCCCGAAAGGATTTATCCCCTTCCTGACCAGAGCACTTTTTACAATTTGGCACTGCATTGCTTTAACTGCTAATTGCGCGGTCATGCAATGCTGTACCCATACGAAATTTGCGTCCTTTTCTTCCCACAAATAGAGCTTTCTTTTGACGGTATTTGATCACCTCTGCCGTTTTTATTTTTTGCGCTATACATGAAAAAAGACCGAAAATTTTGAAAAAAATGATATTTTCTACTTTTTGTTCTAAAAAAAATCCAATAAACTTAATTTTAGTCATACATTTAGGTCAAAATGTATTCGGCCACATGTCTTTGGTAAAAAAAAGTCAATAAGTGTATATTTATTGGTTTGCGCAAAAGTTATAGCGCCTACAAACTAGGGTACATTTTCTGGAATTTACACAGCCTTTAATTTATGACTGCCTATGTCGTTTCTTGAGGTGCTAAAATGGCAGGGCAGTACAAAACCCCCACAAATGACCCCATTTTGGAAAGTAGACACCCCAAGGAAATTGCTGAGAGGCATGTTGAGCCCATTGAATATTCATTTTTTTTGTCCCAAGTGATTGAATAATGACAAAAAAAAAAATTACAAAAAGTTGTCACTAAATGGTATATTGCTCACACAGGCCATGGGCATATGTGGAATTGCACTCCAAAATACATTTAGCTGCTTCTCCTGAGTATGGGGATACCACATGTGTGGGACTTTTTGGGAGCCTAGCCGCGTACAGGGCTCCGAAAACCAATCACTGCCTTCAGGATTTCTAAGGGCGTAAATTTTTGATTTCACTCTTCACTGCCTATCACAGTTTCGGAGGCCATGGAATGCCCATTTTGGAAAGTAGACACCCCAAGCTATTTGCTGAGAGGCATGGTGAGTATTTTGCAGCTCTCATTTGTTTTTGAAAATGAAGAAAGACAAGAAAACATTTTTTTTTCTTTTTTCAATTTTCAAAACTTTGTGACAAAAAGTGAGGTCTGCAAAATACTCACGTATTGGGACACCTACCTTTACATGCACATGAACTTTAATGCCATCCCAGTCTAATGCCCTGTACACACGGTCGGATTTTCCAATGGAAAAAGTTTGATCGGATTGTGTTGTCGGAAATTCCGATCATGTGTGGGCTCCATCAGACTTTTTCTGTCGGAATTTCCGACACACAAAGTTTGAGAGCAGGATATCAAATTTTCCGACAACAAAATTCGATAGTTTAAATTCCGATCGTGTGTACACAAATTATTATTATTATTATACAGGATTTATATAGCGCCAACAGTTTACGCAGCGCTTTACAATATAAAGGGAGACAATACAGTTATAATACAATAAGATACAGGAGGATTAAGAGGGCCCTGCTCAAAAGATCTTACAATCTAATAGGGTGGGGCAGGTGGTACAAAAGGTTGTAACTGTGGGAAATGAGCTAATGGAAGTGGTAAAAGATTAGTTAGAGACGTTATAGGCTTTCCTGAAGAGATGAGTTTTCAGGGATCGCCTGAAGGTAGCTAGAGTAGGGGATAGCCGGACAGGTGGAGGTAGCGAGTTCCAGAGGATGGAAGAGACTCTGAAGAAATCCTGGAGATGAGCATGAGAGAAGGAGACGAGAGAGCTTGAGAGCAGAAGGTCTGGAAGGAGAGTGGAGAGGACAATTTTTGTGATATTTGGAGACAAGATTGGTGATGTAGCTCGGGGCAGAGTTGTGAATGACTTTGTATGTTGTGGTTAGTATTTTGAATTTAATTCGCTGGGTGATTGGGAGCCAGTGTAGGGATTGGAGGAGAGGGTTGGCAGACACTGAGCGGTTGGTAAGGTGGATAAGTCTGGCAGCAGCATTCATGATAGACTGAAGAGGGGATAGCCTATGGAGAGGCAGGCCAATGAGAAGGGAGTTGCAATAGTCAAGGCAAGAGATAACAAGGGAGTGAATGAGGAGCTTGGTGGTTTCATTTGTTAAAAAGGGGCAAATTTTAGAGATGTTATGGAGTCAAATTCTACAAAATTTTGACAACGATTGGATTTCAGGCTGAAATGACAAGTCAGAGTCTAGGATTACACCTAGTACCCTGGCGTGAGGGGAGGGACTGATGGTTGCATTGTTGATTTTGATGGAAAAGTCATAAAGGGGGGCACGGGCGGGGGGAATATTAATAGCTCTAGATTTAGAGAGATTTAGTTTAAGGAAGTGGTGCGACATCCATGCTGATATGTCAGTTAGTAAGTTAGTAATGCGAGAGGAGACTGAAGGAGTGAGGTGAGGAGTAGACAGATAGATTTGGGTGTCATCAGCGTATAAGTGGTATTGGAAGCCATGGGCGGTTATCAAGTGACCAAGGGAGGAGGTGTAGATAGAGAAGAGAAGGGGTCCAAGAACAGAGCCTTGGGGGATCCCCACAGAAAGGGGCAATGGAGAGGAGGAGTCAGAGTTGTAGGTGACACTGAAGGAGCGCTGTGATAAATAGGCAGAGAACCAGGATAGAGCAGAATCTCGGAAGCCAAGGGAATTTAGTTTATTGAGAAGGAACGAGTGATCAACAGTATCACAGGCTGCGGAAAGGTCAAGTAGTAGGAGTATGGAGTACTGGCTGTTGGTTTTAGCAGTTAGTAAATTGTTAGTGAGTTTTAGTAAGGCAGTTTCTGTGGAGTGCTGTGAGCGAAAGCCAGACTGTAAAGGGTCAGGAAGGTTATTTTCACTGAGGTAGGAGCTAAGACGGTTGTAGACTAAGCGTTATAGAAGTTTAGAGGTGAATGGGAGCAATGAGATGGGTCTTAAGTTGTTCAGGTTGGTAGGGTCCAGTGAGGGCTTTTTAAGTATGGGAGTGATCTGCGCATTTTTTAGAGGGGAGTGGAAGGTGCCACTAGAGAGGGAGAGATTGAAGATGTGAGTGAGGGAGCATAGGATAGAAGAAGAGGGTGACCGTAGTAGTTGTGAGGGAACAGGATCCAAGGGACAATTGGTTAGGTGGGCATGTGAGAAAAGTTTTGTAACCTCTTCAGTAATAGCCAATTCAAAAGAGGAGAGTGTTGAATGTGCTGTTAGGCAAGGTATGTTGGGTGGGGAAGATGTACGCACAGTGGAGGTATCCTCACAAATTGCATCAATCTTGTCTTTGAAGTGATTGGCAATCTCTTGGGCAGTGAGTGAGTTAGCGGGTAGAGGGGGTGGGGGATGAAGCACAGAGTTAGGTTGAGAAGAGCCGATGGGGACTGGATGACAAGGAATTAAAAAGAGAGACAAAGTAGGCTTGTTTGGCAGCATGGAGGCATGAATTGTATTTTAGAAGGGTAAGAGAAGGGTAAAGTGGCGAAGGTTTCTACAAGTAATTGTTTGCTGCTTGGAGGGATGGGTGGTTGGAGGCAAGGATACAGTGAAAGTAATGAGGTTGTGATCAGATAGAGGAAAGGGGGTGTTGGTGAGGTTGCCAGGGTTGCAGAGATGGGAGAATACAAGGTCAAGGGTGTTACCATTGGAGTGAGTGGAAGTATGTGTTCATTGGGTTAGGTCAAAAGATGAGGTTAAGTCGAGAAGTTTAGCTGTAGTTGGGCTGTTAACATTGACAGGAATGTTGAAGTCACCAAGAATGATAGCGGGTATTTCAGAGGAGAGAAAGTAGGGTAGCCAGGCAGCAAAGTCTTCAAGAAAGCACAATACCGGCCCAGGAGGCCGATAAATTGCTGCAATCCTCAGCGAAATGGGAGAAAACAGACAAATACTGTGCATCTTGAAAGAAGAGAGCTATAGAGAGGGAGGGACAGGAAGGACTTGAAAGGTGCTTTGTGGGGATAGAAGGAAGCCAACTCCACCTCCTTTCTGTCTGTTGGGTCTGGGGGAGTGAGTCCAATGGAGACCACCATGGGAAAGGGCAGCAGGAGAAACTGAGTCAAAATTTTGAAGCCAGGTTTCTGTTATGGCGAGTATGTTAAAGCCATGAGAGATGAAGAGGTCATGTACAGATGTTAGCTTGTTACAGATGGAGCGGGCGATCCAAAGGGCACATGAAATTGGTGGGCTGCTTTGAGGAAACAGGGGGATAGAAATTAAACTGAGTGGATTGCGGTGGTTGCCAGGGGGTGAGGGGTATTGGATATGTGGCTTGCAGTTGGAAAATGGCGGACCAGGATTAGCAGAAATGTCACCTGAGATTAGGAGAGGGAGGAGGGCGAGGAAGGCAAGATGGGAGTGGGCTGTGCATGAGCGCACGTGTCTAGTGGCCCTGGTGTTTATGTCAGCATGTGGATGCAGCAAATGCAGGAGATGATGGGTTCCATAGTAGGGAGAGGGTAGGAGTGAGGGTGATATGTGCATGCTGCAGGGAAGAGAGGAGGGGTAGAGTAAAGATAATTTGAGGATAGAAGAAACCAATGTGAGAAGGAAGAAAATAAGGAGCATGCTAATGGATAGAGAGTGGGAAACTGACTTTATATAAAATAAATGTCAAAAGCTGGTTTGTGTGTCGTCTTGCAGAGTGGAGCAGAGTTCTTGTATCTTCCTCCAGCTTTAGTTATCCTTCTTTCGTTAAACTGCGTCGGTGAAACTGCGCATCACTCGTGACAGAGCCACTCAGGAAAGAGCCATGATGTCTGCGCCTTGCCCCTGTCTGCGTCACCCCATAGGATGCGTTAAAGTGCCACGCATGCTCAGAATAAATTAAGAGACGAAAGCTATTGGCTACTGCCCCATTTATAGTCCCGGTGTACGTGTTTTCACCGCGTTCAGAACGATTGGATTTTCTGACTTTGTGCGACCGTGTGTATGCAGGACAAGTTTGGCCCAAAATCCGTCGGAAAAAATCTGATGGATTTTGTTGCCGGAATGTCCGATCAATGTCCGATCGTGTGTACAGGGCATTAGTCTGTACGGTTCAATATAGAGTTGGCCCACTCTTTGCAGCTATAACAGCTTCAACTCTTCTGAGAAGGCTGTCCACAAGGTTTAGGAGTGTCTATGGGAATGTTAGACCATTCTTCCAGAAGCGCATTTGTGAGGTCAGGCATGGATGTGGACGAGAAGGCCTGGCTCACAGTCTCCGCTCTAATTAATTCCAAAGGTGTTCTTTAGGGTTGAGGTCAGGACTCTGTGGAGGCCAGTCAAGTTCCTCCACCCCAAACTTACTCATCCATGTCTTTATAGACCTTGTTTGTGCACTGGTGTGCAGTTATGTTGGAACAGGAAGGGGTCATCTCCAAACTGTTCCCACAGAGTTGTGAGCATGAAATTGTCCAAAATGTCTTGGTATGCTGACACCTTAAGGCTACTTTCACACTGAGGTGCTTTGCAGGCGCCATAGTGCTAAAAATAGCACCTTCAAAGCGCCCTGAAAGAGCCGCTCAATTCACTCCAATGTGAAAGACCTGAGGGCTTTCACACTGGAGCGGTGAGCTTGCAGGATGGTCAAAAAAGTCTTGCAAGCCTCATCTTTGCAGCGCTATAGGAGCGGTGTATTCACTGCTCCTAAAGTGCCCCTTCCCATTGAAAACAAAGGGGCAGTGCTGCAAACCCGCCAGCAAAGCGCCGCTGCAGCGGTGCTTTGCGGGCGGTTTTAACCCTTTTTCGGCCACTAGCAGGGTTTAAAACCGCCCTGCTAGCGGGCGAATAGCGCCGCTAAAACGACAGTAAAGCGCTGCTAAATATAGCGGCTCTTTACTGCCGGCGCCCCAGTGTGAAAGTAGCCCAAGAGTTCCCTTCACTGGAACTAAGGGGCCAAGCCCAACCCCTGAAAAACAACCCCACAACATAATCCCCCCTCCACCAACGATTTGGACCAGTGCACAAAGTAAAGTCCATAAAGACATGGATGAGTGAGTTTGGGGTGGAGGAATTTGACTAGTCCTGACCTCAACCCGATAGAACACCTTTGGGATGAATTGAGTGGAGACTGCAAGCCAGGCCTTATCGTCCACATCAGTGCCTGACCTCACAATTGTGCTTCTGGAACAATGGTCATACATTCCCATAGACACACTCCTAAACCTTGTGGACAGCCTTCCCAGAAGAGTTGAAGCTGTTATAGCTGCAAAGGGTGGGACAACTCAATATTAAACCCTACGGACTAAGATGGGATGCCATTAAAGATCATGGGCGTGTAAAGGCAGGCACACCAATACTTTTGTTAATATAGTGTATATTTGGAGGGACTGGTCTCTAGCTTGATGTCTCATCAATGTAACAAATAATACCAGTAATGTTTGTAATATGTGTGAAATTGTTTCTTTGTTGTCTTTCACCAGGCAAATGTAAAATTCCTTAATATTCAATCCTAAGATAAAAATGGCCATACAAACATTTGACCACAAGCGTTAACATTTACCATTAGAGAAAATACAATAGGCTAAGAACATTCAATCAGCAGGGGAAATAATATGAAGTTCTGCATTGTGTACATCTATGGAGATTCCTGTGCGAACTGTCAAACAAATGGACCAGCAAACACCCAGCTGCAGTGTAAAGTGAAACATTTTACTATGATAAACATTTTGCAGAATCTCACCCCTGTCCTGCCTTAACCTAGCCACTTCTGTCTACAACGCTTCACTGTCATCCTCCCTCAACACACTGGCCCCCTCACTATACACAGAATCCGACCCTGACCCCTACAACCTTTGCAAATAGATGACACCAGAAGTCTGAAAAAAACATAGCTGTGTTTTTGAGCGCTTATGGCATAAGACTAAGTCTCAGAAATATTTCAACCAATATAAATCTGCCCTCAAAAAATACAATTCCTGCCTCCTCACTGCCAAACAGACCTATTTTTTATTTATTTATTTTTTATTAGATTTTTATTAGGATTAAGTGATATACAGAAGGTACAGCTATGGGCTACAGCTAGTGACAACAGGTAGCACAGCAAATGATATTCAAGTAATCAGTAACATCCACAGTGTGGTACACAGATACCACATCAACATTTGTCAATGCAAGTGCACCATGGTTCCCACAGTGAGTCAAAGGAAGTTAGCCCCCCCCCCCACAAGCAGACCTATTTTATCACTCTCATTAACAACAACTCATTTTGTCTCCGTCAACTCTTCTCTACCTTCAACTCTCTACTTAGTCCTCCACTGCCTCCACCCTCTAACTCACTCACTGCCCAGGAGATCACCAATCACTTAAAACATAAGATTGATACAATTTGAAGAGTTCTCCCTGCTGTACAAATACCTTCTGAACTTAACACTCCATGCCGAGAGGTATAATCATTAGGTCCCTCATTCAATCCCACCACTATTGATGAGGTTGCTAAACTTCTTGCTAACGTCCAGCTTATGACCTGTCCCCTGGACCCCGTTCCCTCACTAATGTTACGTTCACCCTCTGGCTCTATTCTACACTCTCTAACTCACTTCTTCAATCTCTCCCTCTCTTCTGGCATCTTCCCCAATGCTCTAAAACATGTACTAATCACCCCCATACTTAAAAATCCCTCACTGGCCTCCACCAATTTTAACCAATTGCGCCCCATCTCTTTGCTCCCCATTTTATCCAAACTCCTTGAATGTCTGGTCTATAACCAACTGAGCGACCACCTCACCAACAATAACCTTCTTGATCCCCTTCTGTTACGTACCACGTAGTAGAGCCTGACTTGTAGGGGGAGACCTCTCTTCCAGCCCTGGCTCAGGAGCCACTGGAGTGGGAACAGTGGTCTTGTGAGCACAGTGAGGTAGGAGTGCCTGTGGAAGTTGTAGTAGCTGGCACAGTAGAAGGATGATGACCCTCCAGGAATGACTGGAACTGCAGATGACAGCAGAGGCAGGTTCAGGTCAGCAACCTGATGAGCTGGTAGATGCAGGATCAGCAGCAAGCTGAAACAGGGTGAGACAAGCCGGGTCAACACAGGAAATAAACAGAGCAAGGCAGCAGGCAGTAGCAGGGTCAGACAAGCCGGGTCAGAGGGGGTAATCAGGCAGGTTAATGAAGCAGGCTGAAGCAGGGTCATATAAACAGGCAGAGGTTGGCAACAGGTAAACAGGCAGGACATAACAGCAGGGTCAAGGCAAGCCAAGGTCAGGATTGGAGATAACGGGTAGTCAACAGAGTCGGGTCGGTACAGGTGATCAGCTGGCAGGATACAGGTTACTATGCACAGAGCTGCAGATCAAACAGCACTGCACAAGTGCAGCTGCTGTCCTTTTAAAAGCCTATTGGTGCCAAGCAGCACTTAGCGTGCACACGTTGCACACGCACGCGCACCTGAGGCGCTTGCTGGTGCACACACACATACAGGCGCCGCTATCTAGTCTGACCAGGAATGCGCGTGCGTGCCCTTTCTGTCCTGGCAAGTCCCTGATACCTTCATTCTGGATTTTGCCCTCAACACTCCACAGAAACTATAAAAAATATATAAGTGAAAATAACACTCAACCTGCACAAATGGTGATAAATAAACAAAGTGAGAGCAGCTCGTTATAAGCAGATGTGAATTAGGGAAAATAATTAATGAGAATTAATTAAACTGTGCTCTCTATAGAGTATGTGATTTAAAGTGCAAGTGCTCAAAAGCAATAAACAATCTCAACAATCAAAATATAAGCTCAACATCAAATTATACCAATGTGTTGGATAGATTATATGTGACGCCACAAATATTAAAGTGATCAAGGGCATATACAATATAGTATATAATATTCAAAAAGTTCATTCAATTTTCTGTGAATTATTCTGGGTCGGGTATAACAAGGATCTTTCCACCACATCACCACCTGCCACACATCCTACTCACCGAAATCCCATGACACCCATCACAGGTAGTTATTAGACATGTGCATTCGTTTTCGTCCAAATGCATTTTCGTCCAAATTTCAGGTATTTTCATTTTAACAAACGATAACGAAAGTGCAGAATCGGAAAAACGAAAGATCCGACATAAACAAATGCTTTATTTTCGTTTTCGTTGCTACAACAGTTCGATATAGATAGGAGATTCGACATGATGATGACAATAACAATCTGTGTCCATCAAACCTGTGTTCTAATGTGCCTAACCTTAACTCTATTAGTCCAAGATTATTCTACATAGAGAGGAAAAATTCGAAGTAGGGGAGAAAAGATTTGACGTAGGGGAGAAAAGATAAATAAAAATAATGATGATGATGAATGTTATTGGCTAATTGTAACCAAAGAGGAGGAGCAGTAAAATAGCTAGAACTAAGTACACACGTACTTTGGCTTATGGTGTCTGTTGAAAGTTCTAAGAAGATTCGACGGAGCAGGTAAACTATACAGTGGCGTACAGGTTAGCTGCTCCGAAAAACTAAATAAATAAACACGAATTTCGGGAGTAACTAAATAAATGTATTTTTCAGACGAAAACGAAATTCCGAAACAAAATATTTCAGTGTGCACATGTCTAGTAGTTATATGCGCTTAAACGACAATCCAGATTGGAATTACTTAAAGCCACAGCACTGGTTCAAATGGATGATCAGACGGGATTTAATCGGCAAATTGCACTGGATGTTGTGTGGGCATTCTCAAGATAAATGTTATTTACCATAGCCACAGCAGGTATCCAAGATTCAGTGGGATATAAAGAAAAATAGGTCTTCCATGGTGAAGTATGTTGTGGTTTATTCCAAAAGATTCCAATAGAAACAAGTAAAAAAGTTTAAAATCAAAAAATTCCTAACAGCTGACACATCCACATGTTTGGAAATGCAGTGCAAACGAAAAAAGTGACGTATCATGTGCAAGCCACCCTACGCATTTCGTCAGAACGCTCTGACGCTTTGATACAATTTAATGCTATATTAAAATCCAATTTTTGTCCACAGGATGGCAGTGTCCTTCAATATTTAAAATTAGTATTACGTAATTTAAAATTGAAATTAAAATTTGCTTCAGAGTTTGTTAATTTACTTTTATATAATCTGTCCTTATGGATCTTTTTTAATATATTATGGTACATATAGGTTTTTATGTCTTTTGAGCAAGGATTGATTTGGATTGGATTTCCTTAATTGATGGATCTGTATAAAAATGGAAGCGACGTATCCAATAACATGACCCCTGATGACGTCAGAGCGTGCTGACAAAATGCATAGGGTGGCTTGAACGTGATACATCACTTCTATCATTTGCTGACGGCATTTCCAAACATGTGGATGTGTCAGATGCCAGAAAATTTTTGATTTTAAACTTGTTTACTTGTTTCTATTGGAATCTTTTGGAATAAATCACAACATACTTCACTATGAAAGCCCTTTTTTTCTTTATTTCCCACTGAATCTTGGATACCTGCTGTGGCTATGGTAAATAACATTTATCTTGAGAATACCCACAAAACGTCCAGTGCAATCTGCCGATTAAATCCTGTCTGATTATCCGTTTGGACCAGTGCTGTGGCTGTAAGGAATTCCAATCTGGATTATTGTTTAAGCGCATATGACTACCTGTGATGGGTGTCATGGGATTTCAGTGAGTAGGATGTATGGCAGGAGGTGATGGTAGTGGAAAGATCCTTGTTATACCAGGACACGGAATAAATCACAGAAAATTGAATGAACTTTTTGAATATTATATACTAAATTGTATATACACTTGATCACTTTAATATTTGTGGCATCACATAATCTATACAACACATTGGTATAATTTGATGTTGAGCTTATATTTTGATTGTTGAGATTGTTTATTGCTTTTGAGCACTTGCACTTTAAATCACATACTCTATAGAGAGAGCGGTTTAATTAATTCTTATTATTTTCTCTACTCCACAGAAACTGCCCTCCTAAAACTAACAAACAATCCACTAATGGCCAAAACCAATGGACACTATTCTGCACTTCTACTCATGGGCCTTTCTGCTACCTTTGATACGGTTGACCACGCCTTTGGTCTCCATGATTGTACTCTTCGTTGGTTCTCTTCCTACTTAGCCAACCACACCCTTAGAAATACTTCCAATTCTACTTCCTCCTCTCCTCTTCCTTTCTCTGCTGGGTCCCCCAAGGTTCTGTTCTTGGACCTCTCCTAGTCTCGATCTACACCTCCTTACTGGGTCAGCTGATAGCCTCCTATGGCTTCCAATACCATCTCTACGCTAAAGACACCCACATTTATCTCTTTACCCCTCAGCTCACTCCTTCAGTCTCCTCACAGATCATTAATTTAGATCACAGCCTGGATGTCACACCACTTCCTCAAACTCAATCTATCCAAAACCAAGCTCATAATATTTCCACCCCCACATGCCTCTTCCCCTGATCTCTCTGTCAAGATCAATGGCACAACTATCAGCCTGTCCCCGCATGCCAAGATTCTAGGTATAATCCTGGTCTCTGATCCATCCTTTAGGCTCCACATCCAATCACTGTCCAAATCATGCCACCTCAACCTCCGCAACATCTCCAAAATACGCCCCTTTTTAACCAATAACACCACAAAGCTCCTAGTTAACTCCCTGGTCATCTCTTGCCTCGACTACAGCAACTTCCTTCTTATTGGCTTACCTTGGACTCCTTCAGTCCATCATGAATCCTGCTGTCAGACTCGTCCACTCTACCAACCTCTCCGTGTCTGCTACACCTCTCTGCCAATCCCTCTGTTGGCTTCCACTCACCCAACAAATTAAATTAGAAATAATAACAACAACTTACAAAGCCATCCACAACTCAGCCCCCACTCACATCACTAGCCTAGTCTCAAAATACCAACCTAATTGTTCCCTTCGTTCCTCCTAAGACCCCCTGCTCTCTAGCTCCCTTTTCACCTCTTCCCATGCTTGCCTCCAAGACTTTTACAGAGCCTCTTCCATCCTATGGAACTCCCTACCCCAATCTGCCTGATTACCTCCTACTCTGTATACTTTTAGATTATCCCTAAAAAAAACCTTCTGATTCCTCCCATATTTAATTGTATTGTAACTGTACTGTCTGTCACCTATCACAGCGCTCCTTCAGTGTGACCTATAACTCTGTTTCCTCCTGTCAAATTCCTCTTTCTGTAGGGTTATCTCAAGGTTCTGTCCTCGGACCCCTTCTCTTCTCCATTTACACCTCCTCCTTTGGTCAGTTAATAAACTCCCATGGCTTCCAGTACCACCTCTATGCTGAAGACACAAATGTATCTCTCTACTCCTCACCTCACTCCTTCAGTTTCCTCTCACATTACTAACTGACATATCAGCATGGATGTCACACTACTTTTTCAAACTCAATCTTTCTAAAACTGAGCTCCTAATTTTTCCTCCGGCCTGTGCCCCATCCCCTGACTTCTCCATCAAGATCAATAATACAACCATCAGTCCCTTCCCTCATGCCAGGGTGCTAGGTGTAATCCTAGACTCTGACCTGTTCTTTCAGCCCCAAATCAAATCACTGTCCAAATACTGCAGACTTCACCTCCGAAACATCTCCTAAATATGCTCCTTTCTTACTGTTGACACAACTAAGCTAATTATTCACTCCCTTGTGATCTCTCGCCTTGACTATTGTAACTCCCTCCTCATTGGCCTACCTCTCCTCAAGCTATCCCCTCTTCAGTCTTTCATGAATGCTGCTGCCTGACTCATCCACATTACCAACTGTTCAGTGTCCACCACTCCTCTCTGCCAATCCCACCACTGGCTTCCCATTTCCCAACGATTAAAATTCAAAACACTAACAATAGCATACAAAGTCATTTACAATCCTGAGCTACATCACCAATCTTATCTCCAAATATTACCCAAACCGTCCTCTCCGCTCCTCCCAAGACCTTCTGCTCTGTAGCCCCCCTGTCTCCTCCTCCCATGATCATCTCCAGGACTTCTGCAGAGCCTCTCCCGTCCTCTGGAACTCACTACCCCAATCTGTCCGGTTATCTCCTACTCTGTCCACTTTTAGGCGATCCCTGAAAACTCATCTCTTCAGGGAGGCCTATCCTGCCTTCAGCTAACAACCAAATCTTCTACTTCCCTTATCAGTTCATCCCTTACAGTCACTACCTTTTGTTTCACCAGCCCCTCCCTCTTAGATTGTAAGCTCGCAGGAGTAGGGTCCTTCTAACCCTCGTGTATTAAATTGTACTGTTGGTGTATTGTCTCTCTTTATATTGTAAAACGCTGTGCAAACTGTTGGTGCTATATAAATCCTGTATAATAGTATTAATAATAATAATAATAATTGATATTCTTGCTCTCAAGTAACTGTCTGCCTGTACAGACAGCTATCCAGAGAGTCTGCAGAAGCTTGAAACTGCACTCACAATCTGCTGGTCGCTTGCACTTACCTGCAAAAAAATGTATTTATTTTTTTTTTTCTCAAAAAGTGAACTTATCAGTTAACCTTTAAAAATTGTGCAAAAACAATATTTCTTATATAGCCATCCCCTTACATTATACATTATGATGTTGGGCATAACAGTTGGCCTTTCTAAATCCCCCTAATTTCAATAAAACAAATTATCCCTCTTACATTGTAAAGCTATTATCATAAATACCTATGGAGAGTATAGGTTAATCAATCAATCAATCCCTCCAGTCGTTGCTTTTTATAGTGGGAACTAGGGATGAGCCGAACACCCCCCTGTTCGGTTCACACCAGAACATGCGAACAGGCAAAAAATTTTTTGAACACGCACACACCATTAAAGTCTATGGGACTCGAACATGAATAATCAAAAGTGCTAATTTTAAAGGCTTATATGCAAGTTATTGTTATAAAAAGTATTTGGGGACCTGGGTCCTGGGTCCCAGGGGATATGGATCAATGCAAAAAAGTTTTAAAAACGGCCCTTTTTCGGGAGCAGTGATTTTAATAATGCTTAAAGTGAAACAATAAAAGTGTAATATTCCTTTAACCACTTCAGCCCCGGAAGGATTTACCCCCTTCCTGACCAGAGCACTTTTTACAATTTGGCACTGCATCGCTTTAACTGCTAATTGCGCGGTCATATTTGATCAACTCTGCCGTTTTTATTTTTTGCGCTATACACGGAAAAAGACCGAAAATTTTTAAAAAAAATGATATTTTCTACTTTTTGTTCTAAAAAAAATCCAATAAACTTAATTTTAGTCATACATTTAGGCCAAAATGTATTCGGCCACATGTCTTTGGTAAAAAAAATGTCAATAAGTGTATATTTATTGGTTTGCGCAAAAGTTATAGCGCCTACAAACTAGGGTACATTTTCTGGAATTTACACAGCTTTAATTTATGACTGCCTATGTCGTTTCTTGAGGTGCTAAAATGGCAGGGCAGTACAAAACCCCCACAAATGACCCCATTTTGGAAAGTAAACACCCCAAGGAAATTGCTGAGAGGCATGTTGAGCCCATTGAATATTAATTTTTTTGTCCCAAGTGATTGAATAATGACAAAAAAAAAAAATTACAAAAAGTTGTCACTAAATGATATATTGCTCACACAGGCCATGGGCATATGTGGAATTGCACTCCAAAATACATTTAGCTGCTTCTCCTGAGTATGGGGATACCGCATGTGTGGGACTTTTTGGGAGCCTAGCCACGTATGGAGCCCCGAAAACCAATCACTGCCTTCAGGATTTCTAAGGGCGTAAATTTTTGATTTTACTCCTCACTACCTATCACAGTTTTGAAGGCCATAAAATGCCCAGATGGCATAAACCTGCCCCCCCCCCCAAATGACCCCATTTTGGAAAGTAGACACGCCAAGCTATTTGCTTTGAGACATGTTGAGTCCATGGAATATTTTATATTTTGACACAAGTTGCGGGAAAGTGACAATTTTTTTTTTTTTTTTGTACAAAGTTGTCACTAAATGATATATTGCTCACACAGGCCATGGGCATATGTGGAATTGCACCCCAAAATACATTTAGCTGCTTCTCCTGAGTATGGGAATACCACATGTGTGGGACTTTTTAGGAGCCTAGCCGCGTACGGGGCCCCGAAAACCAATCACCGCCTTCAGGATTTCTAAGGGTGTAAATTTTTGATTTCACTCTTCACTGTCTATCACAGTTTCGGAGGCCATGGAATGCCCAGGTGGTACAACCCCCCCCCCAAATGACCCCATTTTGGAAAGTAGACACCCCAAGCTATTTGCTGAGAGGCATGGTGAGTATTTTGCAGCTCTCATTTGTTTTTGAAAATGAAGAAAGACAAGAATTTTTTTTTTTTTCAATTTTCAAAACTTTGTAACAAAAAGTGAGGTCTGCAAAATACTCACTATACCTCTCAGCAAATAGCTTGGGGTGTCTACTTTCCAAAATGGGGTCATTTGGGGGGGGTTTTTGCCACCTGGGAATTCCATGGCCTCCGAAACTGTGATAGACAGTGAAGAGTGAAATCAAAAATTTACGCCCTTAGAAAGCCTGAAGGCGGTGTTTGGTTTTCGGGGTCCCGTGCGCGGCTAGGCTCCCAAAAAGTCCCACACATGTGGTATCCCTATACTCAGGAGAAGCAACAGAATGTATTTTGGGGTGTAATTTCACATATTCCCATGGCATGTTTGAGCAATATATCATTTAGTGACAACTTTGTGCAAAAAAAAAAAAAAAATTGTCTCTTTCCCGCAACTTGTGTCACAATATAAAATATTCCATGGACTCAACATGCCTCTCAGCAAATAGCTTGGGGTGTCTACTTTCCAAAATGGGGTCATTTGGGGTGGTTTTGAACTGTCCTGGCATTTTATGCACAACATTTAGAAGCTTATGTCACACATCACCCACTCTTCTAACCACTTGAAGACAAAGCCCTTTCTGACACTTTTTGATTACATGAAAAGATTTTTTTTTTTTGCAAGAAAATTACTTTGAACCCCCAAACATTATATATTTTTTTTAAAGCAAATGCCCTACAGATTAAAATGGTGGGTGTTTCATTTTTTTTTCACACAGTATTTGCGCAGCGATTTTTCAAACACATTTTTTTGGGAAAAAAACACATTTTTTTAAATTTTAATGCACTAAAACACACTATATTGCCCAAATGTTTGATGAAATAAAAAAGATGATCTTAGGCCGAGTACATGGATACCAAACATGACATGCTTTAAAATTGCGCACAAACGTGCAGTGGCAACAAAATTAATACATTTTTAAAAGCCTTTAAAAGCCTTTACAGGTTACCACTTTAAATTTACAGAGGAGGTCTACTGCTAAAATTACTGCCCTCGATCTGACCTTCGCGGTGATACCTCACATGCATGGTGCAATTGCTGTTTACATTTGACGCCAGACCGACGCTTGCGTTCACCTTAGCGCGAGAGTAGGGGGGACAGGGGTGCTTTTTTTCTTCTTTATTATTTTTTTGCTTTTTTATCTTATTTTTAAACTGTTCCTTTCGTGTTTTTTTTAAAATCATTTTTATTGTTATCTCAGGGAATGTAAATATCCCCTATGATAGCAATAGGTAGTGACAGGTACTCTTCTTTGAAAAAATTGGGGTCTATTAGACCCTAGATTTCTCCTCTGCCCTCAAATCATCTGACCACACCAAGATCGGCGTGATAAAATGCTTCCCCAATTTCCCAATGGCGCTGTTTACATCAGGCCAAATCTAAGTCATAAAATGCTCATAGCTTCCGGTTTCTTAGGCCATAGAGATGTTTGGAGCCACTCTGGTCTCTGATCAGCTCTATGGTCAGCTGGCTGAATCACCGGCTGCATTTTCAGGTTCCCTGTTGAGACAGGAGAGCCAGAGAAAAACACGGAAGACGGTGGGGGGGTCATTTCCTCCCACTGCTTGTAAAAGCAGTCTAGAGGCTAATTAGCCACTAGGATTGCTTTTACATGAAAGCCGACCGCTGGCTGAAAAGAATGATACCAAGATAATACCTAAACCTGCAGGCATCATTCTGGTATAACCACTCAAAGTCTTGAATGGCGTACCTGAAGACATAAAAATTGGTTAACAATAAAGCACAGTAAATGGTAAAGTATAAAAAACTGCATACCTGAAAAGCAAACATGATAAAACATAATAACAATAAAACATTGCAGAATAGAATACAGTAAAAAAGAGCAGAACAATAGAGAGAATAGAGAGAGAGAGAACAATAAAACTAGGGTTGTCCCGATACCACTTTTTTAGGACCGAGTACAATTACCGATACTTTTTTTCAAGTACCTGCCGATACCGATTACAGATACTTTTTTTTTAATGTCACGTGACAGGTTTTTTTTTGCTATTTTTTTTGGGGGGGGGGGGGGGGTGAACGTTGTATGTGTGTGTGTTTTTTTTGTTTTTTTTTTACAATTTTTATTTTTTACAATAATATTTTTTTATTCTTTATTGTTTTTTTTTTGTTTTTTTAATCAGCCCTGTTGGGGGGCTTTGGTGAGATATCAAGGGTCTTAACAGACCTCTGATATCTCCCCCCTTGAGACAGAGAAAGAGACAGAGGATAGAGATTCCCCAGTCCCTTTCTCTGCAGCGTCAGCTGCACTGAGAATGAATGGAGAGAAGACAGTGGCTTCTCTCCATTCATAAACTGACACATTGTAATCACAGGAGATTACAATGTTTCAGTTATGTGAATGGACAGAGTCAGCTGACTCTGTCCATACACAAAGGAAGGAGGGGGAGGACGGAGGAACTGAGGGGGAGAACGGAGGGGACAGATAAGGAGAGAGGAATACAGGGGACAGATAAGGATAGAGGAACGGAGGGGGAGAGATAAGGAGAGAGGAATGCAGGGGACAGATAAGGAGAGAGGAATGCAGGGGACAGATAAGGAGAGAGGAATGCAGGGGACAGATAAGGATAGAGGAACGGAGGGGAAGAGATAAGGAGAGAGGAACAGAGGGGGAGAACGGAGGGGGACAGATAAGGAGAGAGGAATGCAGGGGACAGCGGAGAGGCACAGAGGAAAGGAGGGGGCACGGAGGAGGATGCAGTGACAGTCAGCTGTGACCGATCACCGCTGTATGTCACTAAAACTGGTGAAAGCCGCTGGGGGAGAATCTTGTAACTCCCCCACGCGCCGATCACAGCTGTCCTCTAGGTATCGGGGGAAGCATCGGGAGCATTTGCCCGAGTACAAGTACTTGGGCAAATGCTTGGTATCGGTGCCGATACCGATACTAGTATCGGTATCGGGACAACCCTAAATAAAACGACAACTATTTATTTTTTATTTTATATTTTTGTTTGTGTTTTTTTTTTTATTTTTACACTTTTTTTTGTAACTGTAACTTTTATAACTGTAACCGGTTCCAGGTTCTGGTCTCTCAAAATGCGATGGCATCTTGGGAGACCCTGTGAAAGTGCGCCTAGTCTGTGGAATGCTGTACCCTACGCTAATACTCAACTAGTGCTCAACTAGGATTGTCAGGACAGGAGGGACAATAATAGCGGGTGTCACGCCTATATCCGCGCTTGCTGCAGACACAACATCTTTTTTGGGGGGGTTCGTTGGGTAGGGGTACTCGGGAGGACATAAAGAGAATGCCTCTCATGCAGTCGACTGCATTTGGTTGGGGATGTGAATGGGGGAATTACGGGTGCTGCAGAAGCAGTGGGTTCCCAATTAGGATTGGCGAATGCAGCAGGAAGGGCATTATGGGCACGACGGGCCTGTGTTTGTCTTTTTGGTGGCAGCGGGACACTACTTGTGCTTGCCACCTCACCAGCTTGAATTGCACTTATGGGACTCGCCACGTCACCAAGTGTTACTGCAGTGCTGGTTTGACTACGACCGGGGTGTACTAGGCCGCTGATGCTTGCCAGTTCACCAAAACGCTACCAAAAAAACTGTTAGCGATTGCAGGGATCAGGCCTGACTCTGCGAACGCTGCAGTTATGCGTTTAGTGTTTTGTAAGTGTCAGTGATCGATCAATACTGCACTTGGGTGGGCTGGGCTGGGCCGGGCGGAGGGGAAAAACGCAGGTGCTAGCAGGTATCTGGGCTGATCCCGATAACACTACGTTTTTGGGAACCCTAAACTGCTGGGGACGCCAGTATAGATCTGATCGGATCAGATATTGATCCGTTCATATACTATACCACTAAGGGAGGTGTATGGTGCGTGCGTGGGTGTTAGCGCTACTGGCACTAACCTGACGCTGCCTGGGGCTGGTGCTTGCCAGTTCACCAAAACGCTACCAAAAAAACTGTTAGCGATCGCAGGGATTAGGCCTGATTCTGCGAACGCTGCAGTTATGCGTTTAGTGTTTTGTAAGTGACAGTGATCGATCGATACTGCACTTGGGTGGGCTGGGCTGGGCCGGGCAGAGGGGAAAAACGCAGGTGCTAGCAGGTATCTGGGCTGATCCCGCTAACACTGCGTTTTTGGGAACCCTAAACTGCTGGGGACGCTAGTATAGATCTGATCGGATCAGATATTGATCCGTTCAGATACTATACCACTAAGGGAGGCGTATGCTGCGTGCATGGGTGTTAGCAGTACTGGCGCTAATCTGACGCTGCCTGGGGTGACGCATATCACCGCTGGGCGATCAGGGGGCTAAACCTTTATTCGGTAATAAACGGCGGGTGCCCTGACACTATAAAAAATAAATGAATTAACCAGCGTCAACTGTAACGGTTATACGGTGATCAGTGGTGAAAGGGTTAACTAGGGGACAATCAAGGGGTTAAAACCTTTATTAGGTGGTATATGGGGGTCCCTGTCGCTATAAAACGCTGACAGCGAACCTAAATATTTACATCCCTAACTAGCGTCACCAGTGACACTAATACAGCGATCAGAAAAATGATTGCTTAGCGACACTGGTGACGGGGGGTGATCAAGAGGTTAAAACTTTATTAGGGGGGTTAGGGGGGTACCCTAGACCTAAAGGGGGCTAACCCTAACTGCCCTGCCACTTCTAACTGTCACAAACTGACACCATGCAGTAATCATAAAAAAAAACCTGCTTGGTGTCAGTGTGATGGGGGAGGGGTGATTGGGGGGTGATCGGGGGCGATCGGGGGGGATCAGGGGTGTAAAGTATGCCTGGCATGTTCTACTGTATGTGTGTGTGTTTGTGCACTCACTCAGATGTCTTCTCTCCTCGACGCTAGAACGGAAACTGCCGAGTCGAGGAGAGATGACATCTACACAGAGGCAGGGGATGATTCTCATTGGCTGGGAGCGATTGCGAGGGGGGGCCACGAATGGATGGCCTCCCCCTCATCATTGAATGCTCCCAGACCAAAGCCGACTGCCTTGGGCACCGGGGGGGGTCCGATCGGACCCCCTGCCCGTGGGAAGGCAATCATGTACCAGGTACGTGATTTTGCCTGCCCGTGCCATTCTGCAGACGTATATCTGCATTAGGCGGTCGGCAAGTGGTTAAATTTCGTACCTGGGGGGTGTCTATAGTATGACAGTAAAGGGGCGCATGTTTCCCGTATTTAGAACAGTCTGACAGCAAAATGACATTTCAAAGGAAAAAAAGTCATTTAAAACTACTCGCAGCTGTTAATGAATTGTCGGTCTGACAATACACATAAAAGTTCATTGATAAAAACAGCGGAACCCCGAACCAAAATTTAAAAAAAAATGGCGTGGGGGTCCCCCTAAATTCCATACCAGGCCCTTCAGGTCTGGTATGGATATTAAAGGGAACCCTGTGCCAAAATTTAACAAAAAAAATGGCGTGGGGGTCCCCCTCAAAATCCATACCAGACCCTTCAGGTCTGGTATGGATTTTAAGGGGAACCCCGTGCCAAAAAAAAAAATGGCATGGGGTCCCCCCAAAAAGCCGTACCAGACCCTTATCTGAGCACGCAACCTGGCAGGCTGCAGGAAAAGAGAGGGGAACAAGAGAGTGCCCCCCTCCTGAACCGTACCAGGCCACATGACCTCAAAATTGGGAGGGTGCTTTGGAGTCCCCCCAAAGCACCTTGTCCCCATGTTGATGGGGACAAGGGCCTCATCCCGACAACCCTTGCCTGGTGGTTGTGGGGGTCTGTGGGCGGGGGGCTTATCGGAATCTGGAAGCTCCCTTTAACAAGGGGACCCCCAGATCCCGGCCCCCCTGTGTGAAATGGTAAGGGGGTACAAAAGTACCCCTACCATTTCACAAAAAAAGTGTCAAAAATGTTAAAAATGACAAGAGACAGTTTTTGATAATTCCTTTATTTTTCTTCTATCTTCTTTCTTCTATCTTTCTTCAGTTTCTTCCTCCATCTTCTTCTTCTTCTGGTTCTTCCTCCGGTGTTCTCATCCGGCATCTTCCACCGCGGTGTCTTGATCCCTTCTTCTCCTCGGGCCGCTCTGCATCCATGATGGCGCGTGTGGCGCTTCTCGTCTTCTGATGGTTCTTAAATAATGGAGTGTGGGGCCACCGCCCCCCTCTGACGTCACGGGGAATGCCACAGGGAAGTGGCTAGTTTTTGACAGTTCCTTTATTTAAAGTCTTCTTCTTTCCATCTTCTTTCTTCTACCTTCTTTCCTCTATCTTCCTTCGGTTTCTTCCTCCATCTTCTTCTTCCTCCGATCCTCTACTTCTTGCTCCGGTGTTCTCGTCCGGCATCTTCCTCTGCGGCGTCTTCTTCCCTTCTTCGTTCACGGGCCGCTCCGCATCCATGATGGGAGGCTCCCACTGTGTGATGCTTTTTGTCTTCTGACACTTCTTAAATAACGGAGGGTGTGACCCGCCCCCCTCTGACGCATGGGAACTTGACAGGAACTTCCCTATGGGTTTCCCTGTGATGTCAGGGGAGGCAGGGTCACCAGTTATGTAACAGGTGACCCCACCCCCCCTCTGACATCACAGGAAAACCCATAGGGAAGTTCCCATCAAGTCCCTGTGCATCAGAGGGGCAGGGTCACCGGGTGGTTTTGGGGGGGACCCCAAAGCACCCTCCCAATGTTGAGGGCATGTGGCCTGGTATGGTTCAGGAGAGAGGGCGCTCTCTCATCCCCCCTCTTTTCCTGCGGCCCGCCAGGTTGCGTGATTAATGAGAGTCTTGTATGGCTTTTTGGGGGGACCCCACACCATTTTTTTTTAAATTTTGGCACAGGGTTCCCCTTAAAATTTATACCAGACCTGAAGGGTCTGGTATGGATTTTGAGGGGGACCCCCACGCCATTTATTTTTTAAAAAAATTGGCGCGGGGTTCCCCTTAATATCCATACCAGAACTGAAGGGCCTGGTATGGAATTTAGGGGGGCCCCCCACTCCATTTTTTTTTTTTTAAATTTTGGTTCGGGGTTCCCCTGTGGCGAAATCCCATGCCGTTTTATCAAAGAACTTTTATGTGTATGACTTTTTTTCCTTTGAAATGTCATTTTGCTGTCAGACTGTTCCCGAAAAAACGGCCATTTTTAAAACTTTTTTTGCATTGATCCATGTCCACTGGGGCAGGACCCAGGTCCCCAAACACTTTTTATGACCATACCATGCATATAGGCCTTTAAAATTAGCACTTTTGAATGCTCCCAAGGACTTTTAAAGGGTGTTCCCCAAATTGTTCGCTGTTCGGCGAACAGCCGATGTTCGAGTCGAACATGAAGCTTATCCCTATTGGGAACTGCAACATAATTTTAATAGGATATGTAGTTCTCAATTTTCACTATGGATCCAGTATGAATGTTTGTAAAAGAAATCCATCAATACTATCAAGTATTTATACTCTGCTCAATAAACAAATGTCCACTTACATGGTCACAAATTGTCATTGGGCGTTCCAGGCAAGGTGTTGTAAAACCCCAGTGGAGGTGGTGGTCCCAGCTGTCTCTCTTACATATTCCCTGATGAATGGCATCAGCGGGCACCAAAAATGTGGCATCCAACATCATTCACCTGCAGCCTTACTGCATATGCACCACTAAATGGTGCATATGCAGCTACCAGGTGGTCTACTGCCCAAGATGCAGGGCCGGCATGTGTCAGATCAGGAGGTCTGTCCAGTGAGAATGCCTGGGAGGCCATCAATAGCCCAGCCAGATGCTCACAGCAACCTAACAGGGAGGAAAGTGAAAGCAGGACACTGAAGTATAGTGATCCCACACCAGTCATCCATCACCTGTATACTGTATATCCAATTGGGTGGCAGCATAAGAGGAAGTGCCATTGGGTGAACCCATCACCCCACCCAGGTGCAAATGACACATTGTCAGTCAACGCATAAATCCAGCACTTTCAAAATAAATTGATAACAATCTTCACCCCTTGGGTTTTCTTCTATGTGGTCTCATGACACAAAGTTTATATAAAAGGTGTAAAAGTTATGTTTTAACCTGACATGCCTACTAATTGGTGCTGCTAATGTACCATTTTGTATTAGATATATTGTATATTGTCATACAGTATATCCTATGAACTGACAATTTGCTTTTCTTACATAGTATGAACCACGCAAACAAGGCTGTATATGATTCCTGTAGTCCTGATGTCACAGTCTTAATCTTTGCACATTAGGAAATTCAATACAATAATCCTTACGCACCCACTCATACAGGTCCCACATCTAAAAATACCCTGAACTGAACATGGATCCCCCTTAATTTGCCACTATAATGGCCGTGAATCAATTTGCCCCTTAGGGAAGTTGAGCACTTGAAAACTATCTCTGGTTGTTCATGTATATACTTTCTTACAATCTGACTGCTTGTCAAAGAGGTACCAATATCTGTTCAAAATCTATAGTAGCGGATAAGTCTTGATTAGAGTATTTTTTTTTTAATTCTCATAGTTTGTGATTGTTTCTCTGCTCTGGAGTTGGATAGTAAATCCTCCCGTGTTTTCATATGAGTTTTCTCACTTTCTTTAATATTTTCTTACTGTGTCCCCTTTCTAGTAGTCTGTCTCTTAGGGATTTCACCTTTATGTCAAAATCATGAGGATCTGAATAGCTTCTTTTTAGTTTGAGATGACTGAATAGGATGCTCCTGATTAATACCTAAGGATGGGCACTTATAGCTTGTAAGATGGTATTACCTGCTGTCACTTTAGTGTACAGAGATACAGAAATAGTCCCAATCTGGCTCTAAAGAATCTCAATATCAGGGAAATAGGCTTTTTCTCACTATTATTCTTTGCGATCTTTGGATAGAAATTTTAATAGCTCTGTTAGAGTTCCTGTCCACATAATTAGGATGTCATCTATATACATGTGCCAGGCCAGCACAAGGCACAGGTACATTTAGAAATCCTCCTCAGAATATCACCTCTTTTACCTACCACCCAAGTACAGGTTGACAGGGCACAAGTTATCCGTATCACAATGCCCTGTACCTGCCCTTTGAAGGTAGTGGCAACCATGGAAGGTAGACCTGGTGGCTTTATTGCAGGGGGCCTGTGATGTCCTTCAGGAGGGTTAACACTAGACTCTGAAAGGACTTCATGGATACCACTGTAGTCATTTAATGCTGTGATGGTGTTTTTTTAGGAACAGGGGTACATTGTACCTCTACCCATTCACCAAAAAAAGAGAAATGTGACAAATGACAATAGCCGGTTTTTGACAATTCCTTTATTAAAAATGTTTTCTTCTTTCCACCGCTTCTCCCTCAATCTTCCCCTGGTCTTCCTTCAGTTGTCCACTTCTTGCTCCAGCTTCTTCTACCCCTGCTTCTTCCTCCAACTTCCTCCAGTCTTCTCCATCTTCCTCCAGCATCTTCTTCCCCGATTTGTCTTCCATTCTTCTTTCTTCACAGCTGCTCCCTCTGCTCCCGCTGCTCCCGCTGCTCCCGCTGAAGATTCAAAAACAAACCTCCTCCGATGCCGTGTTGGAGCAGATGGCATTATTCCGAGACCCGGCCCCTTGTGACTTCACCGACCCGGGCATGATGGGTCAGTAATGTCACAAGGGGGTGGGGTCTCCGGCTGACGTCATCTGGTGGCCACGCCCCATAGTTATATATGAACTGTGCACTATGGAAGCAGACAGATCAGCTGGCCTCAGCATCAGAGAAGGGTCGCTATTTTCATATTCAGTGGGTCAGTGTCGAGAGTGGGGGTGGAGAAAGACCAGAGGACAAAGCGGGGGAAAAAGAATCCATAGGAAGATGGAGACCGGAAGAAGAAGCTGGAGGAAGAAGGAGAAGACCGAAGCAAGACCGGAGGAAGGTGGAGGAAGAAGCGGGGGAAAGAAGAAGACATTTTTAATAAAGGAATTGTCAAAAACCGGCTATTGTAATTTGTCACATTTCACTACTTTTTTGGGTGAATGGGTAGGGGTACAATGTGCCCAATACCCATTCACATAGAGGGGCGGGGTCTGGGGACCCCCTTGTTCAAGGGGGCTTCCAGATTCCGATAAGCCCCGCATCTGCAGATCCCCACAACCACCGGGCAAGGGTTGTGGGGATGAGGTCCTTGTCCCCATCAAAATGAGCACAAGGTGTTTTGGGGGACCCCAAAGCACCCTCCCCATGTTGAGGGCATGTGGCTTGGTATGGTTTAGGAGGGAGGGGGCCGCTATCTCACTACCCCCTTTTCCTGCAGACTGCCAGGTTGCGTGCTAGGATAAGGGTCTGGTATGGATTTTGTGGGGACCCCCTCGCCATTTTTTTTAATTTTGGTGCAGGGTTCCCCTTAAAATCCATACCAGACCTGAAGGGCCTGGTTTGGATTTTGGGGGTGACCCCCACATCATTTTTTTTAATTTTGGCGCAGGATTCCCTTTAATATCCATACCAGACCTGAAGGGCCTGGTGTGGATTTTGGGGGTGACTCCCACGCAATTTTTTTTTTACATTTTGGTGCGGGGTTACCCTTAATATTCACACCAGACCCAAAGGGCCTGTTATAGACTGGGGGTGGAACTCATACTGTTTTTTTCAATGATTTTTATCTATATTGCCGGGATCCAAAAATACATTACAGCCGCGAGTTTTAAATTACATTTTTTCCTTTAGAAATATAATTTTGCTGTGGTACTGTGCTAAACAGGGGAAAGATACGCTACTTTACAGGCAGACTAAGGAGACCCCCTAGGCACGATATTTAAAGGAAAATTTAATTCTTCTTGTTTCACTCTAAGCATTATTAAAATCACTGCTCCTGAAAAAGTAGCCGTTTTTAAAACTTTTTGGGGGGGTCCACTCCGAATCCATACTAGACCCAAAGGGCCTGGTATAGACCTGGGGGGGGGGGAACCCCACGCAGGTTTTTTTGGTGTTTCCTTTTGCCAGCAGTTTTTTTTATTAAAAGTTAATAAAAAAATTAAAAGTAAATTTAGCGGGGAAGCCGCTGACTGGTGATGACTCATTGGTTGTTAAGGATGCGGCAGCTGGCTTCCCGGGACCCCAGTTAGCAACCAGCTATATATAGTATTAAAATAAGAACCGCAAAACACATAAAAAATCGCATCACAAATGCAACAGTTGCATTTCTGGTACGGTTCTATTGAAATCTATTACCCGCAAATCGCGGGAAAAAAGTCCCCGACCATTTGCAAAAATGCACTGGCCGCAAAACGCATAGATGTGAACTAGTACCATAGCAAACCATGTTAAATGGACTGTAGAGCATTTCTGCAAACTGCAAAATGCACTTAAAAATGCATTGATGTGAACCCAGGGACACTGGAGTGATGCGGGAACCCTGCGAATCCAGTGCGGGTTCCCGCATCGCATACAACTCGTATGCAGTTCCCACTGCCATATGCGAACTTCTGGGAGTGTCAGTAGAAAGCTAAGGACACCCCCAAATCAGTTTGCATATTGCAGAGCAAATTGCAAATTCAGACAGGAATCGGATCGTATGGGTGTGAACACCCATGCGATCCGATTCTGCTGAAGGCCAAAAAAAGGGTCCTGTATGAGTTTGGTCTGAATGCGATGCAAATTCAGCCATACAATCTGTATGGCTGGGTTTGAATCACACAGGCATTGCATGTGATTTGCAGTGCGGGGCAAATCACATACTATGTTGGACAGCACAGAAGTGTGAACCAGCCCTAAGGCCCCTTTCACACTTGTGCGACTGGTCCTGTGACTCCTGCATCCATAGACCTCAAGATTACACTGGCATTGCTTAAAGTTGCCTTAAATTTGCGGGGAAAAATGCTGCTAAATCGCGGGACTTTCTGGTCACACAAGTGTGAAAGGGGCCTTATGGACCTCAAGTTGCATGAAAAGTCGGCCAAGTGTGAAAGGAACCTAATGAGATTCATTGATAAGACCTTTGAATTAGGCCCCATTTGCACTTGTGTGACCAATGTCTGTGTAACCTTGCGGTATATGGACCTGAAGTCACATTAAAGTCAAACCAAAGTAGTTCAGGGACGAATATGACCCACGTTCAGGATGTACAAGTGAGAATAGTGCCTAATTCAAAGGTATTATCCATGAATCTCATTCACACTGCTGCAACCTGAAAGTCACACTATTTTGCTGCCACTTTGATGCTGCAGCTTGGCCCCAACTTCTGGGAATGCCTGTGTAATATTGTGCCCTATGTACCTCAAGTCACTTGAAAGTCACACCAAAGTCATCATGTGAGTTCAGCTGAACTCGCACAATTTTATTCCCACATGTCAGTGCCAACTGCGAGGGGAATTTCAGAGACATCTGTGCGAGTTTCTGCACAGATGTCAATAAAAATCATACCCCGAAGTCACCAAAAGTAGTACAGAAACGACTTTTGAAAATTGCGGCGCCACACCGATTAGAACGGTGCAATTACCACCAATTTGACATGCAATTTGACATGTCAAATTGCACCAATGTGAACCAGGGCTGACACATACAACACTGCCTATCAACCAGTTGAATTAATTACCTGCAATGCTCCACAGCTGTTATACTCAAAGACGCCACCTAAACACCTTTATAATTTACTTGCAGGTGTGCTGAAAAGATTAGGTTTTTGGTGCACAATTATATCTAATCATTTCTATGGTTATAAGAAAGATATTGCACTTCCCCAAAACTACCACCCCCAAAACAAATTAAAAAGAAGAAAGAAAAGAAAAAAAACAAGCTCAATAATGTACTTTTATTTTGCCAGCAGAAACAAAAATTATGTAAATTCATTTACTAGCATAAAAAAATATTCTACAGAATATATGGTGCTACATTTAGCAAAACAGTTAGCAATTGGGTTTTTAAGGGCCATGCTCATAGGAGCTTACAATCTAAAATTTTTCTAAACCCTATGCCCTGTACACACGGGGGGATTTTCCAATGGAAAATATGTGAAATTCCGACCGTGTGTGGGCTCCATCTGACTTTTTTCATCGGATTTTCCGACACACAAAGTTTGAGAGCAGGCTATAAAATTTTCCGACAACAATATCCGATCAGATAAATTCTGACCATGTGTGTGGCCAATTCTGACGCGCAAATGCCACGCATGCTCAGAATAAATTCCGAGACAGAACTGCTCGGTCTGGTAAAATTAGCGTTCGGAATGGATATAGCACTTTCGTCACGCTGCAATGTTTTAAATTGTTTAATGCAGCGCACTCTCTTCTTCTTTATAATGCTAGAAGAATGAAGTTGTTTGGCTGCTCATATCCACACAGACTTCTCACAAACTTATTTCTTTATTACTTATCGTGATTTCATCATTTTGATTTGTCACATCTGACCCAAAAATTTTCATTATTTTTTTTGTTTGTATTTTTTTCAAGCCTGATCTCTTTTTTTTTTCTTTTTTTACTCTAGAATATTTTTGTGTGTGTTTTGTGTGTCAAGTTACCACAACACCATTATTATCTTGTATTATTTAATCTCAAGCAGATTGTTTGGTGTCTCTTGTTAATTTCACATTGTATTTTTGAAATGTACCTGCCTCCTCACAAACAAACTGTCCTTTTTGAAGGAAAACACACATAGGCGAGTATAATTGAAACAAAAATTCCTTTATTAAGGGCTCATAACCAAACAAAGAGGGAGGCAACGCTGGAGAAACTGCAGATATTGGCGAAGCCTTTAGCCCCCAGGGCAGACATCAATTATTTTACTGCAAAATTGGTGGCCTGAGGAATCCATATATAAGGGAGTACAATCTGGTCCAGAAGTCCAAGAGATCATGAACAGCAGCAGATGACATGTATGTCCCTAGGCTGTGGTCATACAAGAGCCTGCATCTTTTGCCAGACCGGACTGAACCCAGGCCATCACTCTCTGGTCTTCCTTACACGCTTCCTTCCCAGCTGTGGCTCTGGTGTTGGAGGTGTGGTAGGAGGAGGAGTAGGACCTGGAGGAGGAGGAGGAGGACCTGGAGGAGGAGGAGGAGGAGGACCATGGGTGAGCTCACAAGTGATTTGGCCCCTCAACCCCTTATGTAGAGCTTCTAAAATGACAAACTCACATAAGAGGCATTGGCCCGCCTCCATTTGCAGCATTTTGCATGCTATTAGGTCAGCAAAGTCCTCTTTCACACTGTGGGGTGTTCTGAGGGCCTCAGTAGCCTTCCAAAATAGGCCAATTGCTGCCTCCTCTAGGTTACTCCTCTTCCTGACACTTTTTATTTGAAGGCGAGGGGAGGGACCTGGGTATCGGGCAGCCTACTTGGCCCGGCCACCTCCTGGCTGAGACTTCCCTGTGTATGAAAAAGGGACATGGTTTTAGTTTGTGGTTCATCAATCACAATCAGAAATTAGTACTCCAAACTAACATCTATTTAACATCATTAATTTGACAACCAGAAATACTTAGAAGAATGCTATACCTGGCTCAAGCTGGGCTCCTCCACATTTTGATGCCTGGAAGGCCCAGGTTGGGTGTCAGAAGCCTCAGCTGAGGGGGAAGGAAGCGTGGAAGGAAGAGTGGAGAGTGCTGGCCTGGGGTCAGTCTGACCTGCCAGAAAATGCAGTCTGTCATAGTACCACAGCCTGGGGACATAAATGTCATATGCAGCTCCTGATCTCTGGGAATACTGGACCTTCTTGCGCTCCCTTAGATAAGTATTCCTCATGCCACCAATTAGGATCTTCAAATAGGTGATGTCTGCCGTGGGGATCACCGGCTTCACAAATTGCAGCAAATTATACAGCGCTGCCTTCCTCTTTGTTTGGTTCTTATAATCAGGGTGGTTTACCTGCCACAGACAGGGCAGCTCCCTGAACATATCTATGAATATGCTGATAAACTCCTGATCCTTCAAGATATCCATTTTCTCTGCAAGACACAACACAAGACAAACCCTAATGTCAGGCTAAAGTCTCCTAATCTTGTCCCAATAGAGGCCTCAATCTATAAGCAGTATAGGCCTAATTTTAAATTACCTTTGTTATCACGATCGGCGCCTCCGATACTCCTTCCTCCGCTCACAGATCGTACATACTACGCACGCGTGTTACGCTTTATATACACTGCGCATGCGTAAAACTCCGCCCGCCCCTGATGTTCTTTCTAGTCTATTCCCCGCCCCTTTTCGTTCGACACAGTGGGGAAGAGCACATGGCGGAGACAGAGCAGGTGCGTGCTAATTACAGCAACGAGGAGGAGGAAAGCCCGGAGCCAGAAACGTGCCGCTCCCGGAGGAGACAATTTAAGGCCTCAAATATGTCCTTTGGGGAGATGTTGGAGATGGTCGACATCCTAAAGAGGGCTGACTATGACGGGAAGTATGGACCTTACCCCAACCCAAATGTCAGAAAGGCCAAGATCATGGCGAAAGTTGTGAAGAGTCTGCAGAAGAATTTTGGGGTACGACAATCCAAGGATCAACTGAGGAAGCGGTGGTCGGACCTCAAATTTAGGGAGCACGATCAGTATAGAAGGATCAGGAGAGTGCTGCAAAAAAAGTAAGTAGTTGTGCTGTGTTCCTATTCTTTATTTTTATTATGTTTGTGCTGCTCCATGTGCTTTTCTTAACTGTTGTACAGTTTAAAATGGCAACTTTCATGTTCATGGGCACATTATTCGTTAGTTCGGCCTAGAAAACACAATGTTTTGTCCAGATGCAGTTCCAAACATTTTTTCTGGCATACTTCTGTTAAATACATTTTTTAGGGCCTACTTGTCTGAAAATAATTTGGTTGTGTAGATGGGTTTGGAACTAGAATGTAATGCAAACTAGATTCTGTGTAAGGAGAGGACACTCAGCAGCTGGTTACACATCTGGACACAGAAGTACTAGTGTGGGACACCAGAAAACCCTTTTTATTAGGGGGTCCCACATAGGTGCTCCAATGTATACTATAGGGGTGTCTCCATCTGTGAAGCTTGTACAAAACAGGTAAGTATTCAAGCTTGAAAAAAGTGATAAAAATATTTCTTCATCTTGAAACTCTGCGAAAATAGACAATTGTACCCCACTTCCAAGCAATGTTTCATATTCCTATTTCTGCCATCAAATATCTGTGTGCTAAGTATACCTATTTTTTTAACATAGGGGAGAAAAGACTCAGGGGACACCACTCATCCGAGGAGACAACAGACCCCCCACCTCATGAAGAAGTGGAAATCATCCCCCAAAGCCAACAGGAGGAGGAGGAGGGAGACCTGGTGGAAATTGTCACCACAACAGGTGAGTGTCTGCGACCACAGTCTCAGGTAAGAGATGGATGCCGGCATATTTATAATACATGGTGGTTTTTTTTCTATATTTTTAGGTGATCGTGATGTTGTGGATCCAGGTCATTTCACCAGTGAAAGTGCCCAGATCCTGATCGGGGAGATCATGGGGTGTAATAAGGACATGGAAAACATCAAGCAAAACATCAATGATGTTCAAAACAAAATGAGAAACATCATTGATGTTTTAGGGAGAGTTTAAAACACCTCCAAATTCCTTACTTTGTTGTGCTTTTTTGACAGACAAAATTTTTCACATTTTTTGACATATTCGAGAAAAGCCAAATTTTGAAGATGCACACAGTGTGTCAACATGTGCTATCTGCCATCACGGGAGATCAATGTATGCGTTTTGGGGGTGCAACCCCTTCCTCAATAATAAAGTAGCTGAGAGGAAGGGGTTGCACCCCCAAATCACGTCCCTTGATCCCCCATGATGGCAGCTAGCACATGTTGACATTCAGCAATTTGTGTGCATCTTCAAAATTTGGCTTTTCCAGGGGTGACTTCACATCATCTGCTGAACGCAATATCAAACACAGTTTATAAATACTCATATTGCCTTCAATTTATAACAAAGTTGAACTTTGTAAGTTCCACATTTGTGTATTTCTTGTTGGTTTTAAACCTGTTTTACCTTAAAAGGACATTTCTACTTTTATTAATGTGACCCAAAAAATTGTTATACAACAAACATGTTGGTTTGTTTTAGAAACCTTTTATAAATGCACATGTGATTGTGCTGGTATTAAAAAGATTGATAATCAAGAATGTGTGGATTCTTCTTTTAATGCTCCAAAACTTTGTGTGTGGTAAAATTGGTGTTTTCGGTGACAATGGGGGTTATTTCCTAAGGGCAAATCCACTTTGCCCTTAGTGCAGTTTCAGTGCAGTCTCAAGTGCACTTGTAGTGCAAAGTGTCTTTGCCCTTAGTAAATAACAGCCAACAGTGCTTTCTAATGTTACACAATCACGCCATTTTTAGGACTCCCCAAATTTATGTTAGAGTAAGCTAAAAGAAACATAAGCAGTAAATGTCAGCAAATATTTTAGTAGTTAAAATTTTATTTAAAAAATGTCTCAGACATTGTCTGGCATATTGATGGCCTCCCTACCTGCAAAGAATTCCATGTATCTTAGACGGACCTTGTGGGCACTGAGGGGGGGCAAGCCAGGACTGCCAGCTTCAAGCGCCATCAGGGTTGGTTCATTTACATGAATTCCGGATGCAGGCCCAACTAAGCCAGCATAGTTCACAGAATTTCTCCTTAAAAAGGAGTGGAGAACACAGCAAGCCAGGATGATATGATTGCATTTATACTCTGCCATGTGTATGGGTGTAAGAAATAGGCGGAACCGGCTGGCCATTATTCCAAATGTGTTCTCCACCACTCTTCTGGCTCTGACCAGCCGGTAATTAAAAACCCTCTGGTCCGGGGTGAGGGTCCTCATAGGGAATGGCCGCATAAGATGGTCCCCCAGTGCAATCGCTTCATCCGCAACGAAGACGAATGGGAGTCCTTCCACATTGTCTTCTGGAGGTGGCAAGTCCAAGCTGCCATTCTGGAGACGCCTGTAGAACTCCGTCTGGGTGATGACTCCACCATCTGACATCTGGCCATTCTTCCCCACGTCCACATACAGGAACTCGTAAGTAGGGATGAGCCGAACACCCCCCTGTTCGGTTCGCACCAGAACATGCGAACAGGAAAAAAGTTTGCTCGAACACGCGAACACCGTTAAAGTCTATGGGACACGAACATGAATAATCAAAAGTGCTAATTTTAAAGGCTTATATGCAAGTTATTGTCATAAAAAGTGTTTGGGGACCCGGGTCCTGCCCCAGGGCATATGGATCAATGCAAAAAAAAGTTTTAAAAACAGCCATTTTTTCAGGAGCAGTGATTTTAATAATGCTTAAAGTCAAACAATAAAAGTGTAATATCCCTTTAAATTTCGTACCTGGGAGGTGTCTATAGTATGCCTGTAAAGGGGCACATGTTTCCCGTGATTAGAACAGTCTGACAGCAAAATTACATTTCGAAGGAAAAAACCCATTTAAAACTATTGCATTGCCGACAATACACATAGAAGTTCATTGATAAAAATGGCATGGGAATTCCCCACAGGGAAACCCGAACCAAAATTTAAAAAAAAAATGACGTGGGAGTCCCCCTAAATTCCATACCAGGCCCTTCAGGTCTGGTATGGATATTAAGGGGGACCCTGGCCAAAATTTAAAAACAAAATGACGTGGGGTTCCCCCTAAATTCCATACCAGACCCTTCAGGTCTGGTATGGGTTTTAAGGGGAACCCTGCGCCAAAAAAAAACCGGTGTACAGGGAAGTCCCGTCATGTCCCGTGCGTCAGAGGGGGCGGGGTCACTAGGTGGCCCCGCCCCCGTTATTTAAGAACCGTCAGACGAGGAGACGCCGTCACACAGCGGGAGCCTCCCTCCATGCCAGCATGGGTGCGGATCGGCCCGGAGAAGAAAATGAAGAAGAGAAGAAGGAAGAAGAGAAGAGGATGAAGAAGAAGATGAAGAGAAGAGCGGGAGCCTCCCCCCATGCCATGGGTGCGGAGCGGCCCGAGGAAAAGAAGATAGAAGACGCCGCAGAGGAGATGCTGGACGAGAACGCCGGAGGAAGAACCAGAAGAGCCAGAAGAACCAGAAGAAGAAGAAGATGAAGAAAGATAGAAGAAAGAAGAAGCATTTAAATAAAGGAATTGTCAAAAACTGTCTCTTGTCACTTTTAACATTTTTGACAGTTTTTTAGTGAAATGGTAGGGGTAAGTACCCCCTTATCATTTCACACAGGGGGGGCGGGATCTGGGGGTCTTCTTGTTAAAGGAGGCTTCCAGATTCCGATAAGGCCCCACCCGCAGACCCCCACAACCACTGGCCAGGGTTGTGGGGATGAGGCCCTTGTCCTCATCAACATGGGGACAAGGTGTTTTGGGGGGCTACCCCAAAGCACCCTCCCAATGTAGGGGGCATGTGGCCTGGTACGGTTCAGAAGGGGGGGCGCACTCTCGTCCCCCCTCTTTTCCTGCGGCCTGCCAGGTTGCGTGCTCGGATAAGGGTCTGGTATGGATTCTTGGGGGGACCCCACACCGTTTTTTGTTTTTTTTGGCGCGGGGTTCCCCTTAAAATCCATATTAGACCTGAAGGGTCTGGTATGGAATTTAGGGGGAACCCCACGTCATTTTTTTTTAAATTTTGGCCGGGGTTCCCCTTAATATCCATAACAGACCTGAAGGGCTGGTATGGAATTTAGGGGGACTCCCACGTCATTTTTTTTTCTTTTATTTTGGTTCGGGGTTTCCCTGTGGGGAATTCCCATGCCGTTTTTATCAATGAACTTCTATGTGTATTGTCGGCAATGCAATAGCCGCAGGTAGTTTTAAATGGGTTTTTTCCTTCGAAATGTCATTTTGCTGTCAGACTGTTCTAAACACGGGAAACATGCGCCCCTTTACAGGCATACTATAGACACCCCCCAAGTATAAAATTTAAAGGGATATTACACTTTTATTGTTTGACTTTAAGCATTATTAAAATCACTGCTCCTGAAAAAACGGCCGTTTTTAAAACTTTTTTTGCATTGATCCATGTCCCCTGGGGCAGGACCCGGGTCCCCAAACACTTTTTATGACAATAACTTGCATATAAGCCTTTAAAATTAGCACTTTGATTTCTCCCATAGACTTTTAAAGGGTGTTCTGCGGCATTCGAATTTGCCGCGAACACCCCAAATTGTTCGCTGTTCGGCGAACAGCCAATGTTCGAGTCGAACATGAGTTCGACTCGAAGCTCATCTCTACTCGTAAGTAGCCAACACCACCGCCAACATCACAATACTATTGAACCCTTTGTAGTTGTAATAGTATGACCCCGAGTTGGGTGGTGGGATGATGTGGACGTGTTTTCCATCAATTGCCCCTCTGCAGTTAGGAAAGTCCCACAGCTGGGCAAAGTGGGAGGCCACAGTGTGCCATTCCTGTGGGTTGGAAGGAAACTGTGGAGTCAAACAAGAATAAAAAATTATTAATTTTGCACATAAACATGGAAAGCAGATTAGACATAAACATTCTTGGCCAACATCAGTATAACATTTATTTTAGGGACTATTTAAAGACAAAGGTATAAGGTCCACCTATCAGATCCCAACCTCTCATGGGCCATGTGTAAAATTTTATGGGGGGGAGATGTTTTGGACAGGTAACCCTGTAAACTTCATTGTGAGATGAATGCATAAATATTGTGTATTACTTTGACCAGCCCCTCCTTACTTACACTATTGGCAGCCCACTGGACAGGTAAGAAGTGTCATAGTACAAAGAGATAAATACACACTGTACACATTTTAGCACATTTTTACATTCTGCTATTACCTATCAAGATAATAATAGGATACAAAAATTTAAAACAGTACCATTTAAAAGTATTCAGGCAGGCCCTTGCACTACATGCTTTGGGGAATTAATCCATAAATCTGACCACAAAAGAGGTGGGTATGGTGTGTATGGGTTTGGCAAAGTCAGCAGATAGAGGATTGGTATCAGCTGAGTTAGCAGTTGGGGGGAGGGAGGGTTCCAAATTATTTTGTGAACCCCCCCAAAAAAAGCCTCTGGCACTCTGCCTGAATTTAAAGCACACATCACAATTTTACACATTTTAGGGAGTGTTTGGGGTAAAGCACTACTATGGAGCTGACAAAATACATTGTTAAGTGACTACATGAGGTGAATATAGGCCCAGGAGAGCACCCTGGGGAGGTAAGTGAAGGCAAAAATGTATGAAGGACCAAAAAAATTACATAAAAATCCAGCATGCATGAGGACAAAGGGGACATTCTTAGCATATTACAATCATGGTAATTAGGGATTGAGAAAAGAAATGCATTACATTATCAAACATTAAATACAATAAAATGTGATGTTAAAGGATAAAAATCTTACCTTAATATACTCCTTCTGCAGGACCTGGATGATGGCAGAAAAGGTCTCTGGGATAACGCTCCAGAGTGATGGCTTGTCTCAAGCAGCTATCCTGCCTGCTGATATAGGGGGTCAGCAAAGCCAACAAATGGTGAAATACGGGGTCCATTATCCTGAGAAAGTTCCTGAAATCATCAGGATTATTCTCAGGGATCTCACGGAGCAAAGGCATGTGACAGAACTGGTCACGCTGGAGCAACCAATTCTTGGTCCATGAACTCCTCCCCACCCTGTTCATGGACTGGGCTTGTATCAAGGTAAGGACCCCTAAACCAAGCCCCCACTCTACGAACGTACGTATACGCAAAATGGCTATAAAACGGTCGGCTGCTCAGAACGAAGTAACAGAACGCACTGCAGAACAGCAAGGCCTGTGAAGAGCGACCTGAAAATCAGTAACGAACGAACAAGAACACAATGACAAGTCAAGGGTAACTTGCTGCACGCACTGAAGACCAGATACAAGCCCACAAGCACAAACTGAACAGCAGAATTATGATCTGAAAACCACGAGTCTGAAAAGCGCGAACCTTCTCTCACCGAACTTTTACTAACGCGAGATTAGCAAAATGAGCCCAAAGGGTGCCGCGCTTGGTTCCGAACTGCCCTTTTATAGTCTCGTCGTACATGGTGTACGTGACCGTGTTCTTGGCGATCGGAAATTCCGACAACTTTGTGCAACCGTGTGTACACAAAACAAGTTTGAGCCAACATCGGTCGGAAAAAATCCATGGATTTTGTTGTCGGAATGTCTGATCAATGTCCGATCGTGTGTACGGGGCATTAGGGTGGACACAGCTTTACTTTCAATGTATAATGGGTAACACATTTCATAATACAACTACTTACCCATCAGCCCACATCACATTTTTATCTGCAAGATTATAGAAACATACTTAAGTCATTATTCTTACAAAGCATTCCAATATAATATTAAAAAAGGCACATATTCAAACTATAACACTCACCACCACCCCACAATCCACGCACATACATTGGTGAGTATGTTCTGCTGGAAGCTGCATTTCTGTGTACATGATTAAGCAATGAGATTAAAGAGTAGAAGGTCAGTAGATGCTCCGAAACCATGAATGCATGGTCGGACAGGAAAAATACACACTCAACATTAACAGCATGGCCACATATACCCACTTTTGATGGAAACATTGCACATGAATTTCAGCAAACAGCCCTAATTGGGCATTTGTCATTATGCACAATATCATTCCTTCTCCCCACAAATCACAGAAAAAAACCTGGCCTCTTCACAGGCCAAACGAACCCCCCCTACTGCAGCCCTTTATATAAGATAGGTTGTATTGTTAGCACACTGACACATGCCCAATAAAAGTACATGCCCACCAGTATCTTTCGATCTGTCTCTTCATGTATGTCTAAAGTGATTGCAGCTGATGAGCAGGAACACTGTGTTAACCCTTGGCTATGTGCATCAAATCTCCAACTACAGGCCAAAGATCAAAATCCATTTGCATGCACATAAACAAAGCAACAGTTTTCTAAGCATATGTACCTGTGCGGTGTAAACCCTACAATTTTAAATGTCCAAGTCCCTGGGCATGATTAGTGCTAACAAACATTAACATCAGTCCCTGGCTGCAATGAGCTTCCAATCTAAAGTCCAAAACTAATTTTCTTACATTAGAGACTATTTCAACAGGAAACAAATTACAGTAGGTGACCGCGATATTGTGTCAATCTCGCCGCATTTCTCGGCGAGATTTGACACCTGCGAGCCCCGTCGCAGGAGCCAGCGCCGAGATGGCTCACTCATCGGGAAAGGAAAACTTTGTTTTCCTCCCGCGATGAGTGACAGGCAGCGCTGACAGCTGTCTGGTATGAATCCTGAGGCGGGAACACCGCGCCAAATTTTAAATGAAAAAACCGGCGTGGGTTCCCACCCAGGAGCATACCAGGCCCTTAGGTCTGGTATGGATTGTAAGGAGAACCCTCTACGCCAAAAACTTGGCGTGGGGGTCCCCCCCAATCCATACCAGACCCTTATTCGAGCACGCAGCCTGGCCGGCCAGGAAAGGGGTGGGGACGAGCGAGCGCCCCCCCCCTCCTGAGCCGTACCAGGCCGCATGCCCTCAACATGGGGGGGTGGGTGCCTTGGGGGAGGGGGGCGCCCTGCGGGGGCCCGCCCACCCCAAAGCACCTTGTCCCCATGTTGATGAGGACAAGGGCCTCTTCCCGACAACCCTGGCCGTTGGTTGTCGGGGTCTGCGGGCGGGGAGCTTATCGGAATCTGGGAGCCCCCTTTAATAAGGGGGCCCCCAGATCCCGGCCCCCCACCCTGTGTGAATGAGTTTGGGGTACATGGTACCCCTACCCATTCACCTAGGGAAAAGTGTCAATATAAAAAAAACACAGTACACAGGTTTTAAGAGTAATTTATTAGTCAGCTCAGGGGTCTTCTTCCGACTTCGGGGGTCTCCTTCCGACTTCTCCCGGGTTCGGCCTCTTCTCCCGGTGTTCGGCCTCTTCTCCCGGGCCCCGCCGCTATCTTCTTCCAGCTCTATTGCCAGTGAGGGGCCCGGTCTGCTGCCGCTGTCTTGCCGCTTCTTCTCTTCTTACCCGATGTTGACACGACGCTCTCTCGGGCTCGAATGCTGTGTGCGAGCTGCGGAGCCATTTATATAGGCGGTGACCCCGCCCCCTTACCACGTCATGGTCCCAGCATGCGCAGGGACTCTGGCGTCATAAGGGGGCGTGGCCCCAGAGTCCCTGCGCATGCTGAAACCATGATGTCGTAAGGGGGCGGGGTCACCGCCTATATAAATGGCTCTGCAGCTCGCACACAGCATTCGAGTCAGAGAGAGCGTCGTGTCAACATTGGGGAAGAAGAGAAGAAGCGGCGAGACAGCGGCGGCGAGACAGCGGCGGCGAGACAGCGGCGGCGAGACAGCGGCGGCAAGACAGCGGCAGCAGACCGGGCCCCTCGCTGGCAATAGAGCTGGAAGAAGATAGCGGCGGGGCCCGGGAGAAGAGGCCGAACACCTGGAGAAGAGGCCGAACACCGGGAGAAGTCGGAAGGAGACCCCCCGAAGTCGGAAGAAGACCCCGGAGCTGACTAATAAATTACTCTTAAAACCTGTGTACTGTGTTTTTTTTATATTGACACTTTTCCCTAGGTGAATGGGTAGGGGTACCATGTACCCCAAACTCATTCACACAGGGTGGGGGGCCGGGATCTGGGGGCCCCCTTATTAAAGGGGGCTCCCGGATTCCGATAAGCCCCCCGCCCGCAGACCCCGACAACCAACGGTCAGGGTTGTCGGGAAGAGGCCCTTGTCCTCATCAACATGGGGACAAGGTGCCTTGGGGTGGGGGGGCCCCCGCAGGGCGCCCCCCTCCCCCAAGGCACCCACCCCCCCATGTTGAGGGCATGCGGCCTGGTACGGCTCAGGAGAGGGGAGGGCGCTCGCTCGTCCCCACCCCTTTCCTGGCCGGCCGGGCTGCGTGCTCGGATAAGGGTCTGGTATGGATTGGGGGGGACCCTCACGCCAAGTTTTCGGCGTAGGGGGTTCCCCTTACAATCCATACCAGACCTAAGGGCCTGGTATGCCCCTGGGGGGGAACTCACGCCGGTTTTTTCATTTAAAATTTGGCGCGGTGTTCCCGCCTCAGGATTCATACCAGACAGCTGTCAGCGCTGCCTGTCACTCATCGCGGGAGGAAAACAAAGTTTTCCTTTCCCGATGAGTAAGCCAGAGCGACATGCACAGTACCCTGTCGCCGAGAACCAGCGCAATGGTATCGCGCTGGAAACACAATCTCGCGATCAGGTACTGTATATGTCAGTATGTCTTTGGATTGTGGTGAGAAACCCACACAGGGAGAACATATAATCTTCAACACAAGCATTAGCATGTTGGGGAATTGAACCAGCTACACCAGTGCTGCTAGATGGAATTTCTACCCACTTAGCCAGCGGGCAGCTTCACACATGTAGTCTGCATCTCTGTGGTGTGAACCAGCCCTAAGTCACAAGCAATATACAATATAATGTCCTAAGTATTGGGACACCTGCCTTTCTACGCACTTATACGCACTTGAACTGTAATGGCATCCCAGTCTTAGTCTGTAGGGTTCAAAATTGATTTGGCCTGCCCTTTGTAGCTATAACAGCTTCAACTCTTCTGGGAAGGCTGTCCACAAGGTTTAAGAGTGTGTCTTTGGGAATGTTTGACCATTCTTCCATAAGTGCATTTGTAAGGTCATGCACTGATGTTGGACGAGAAGGCCTGGCTTACAGTCTCCGCTCTAATTTATCCCCAAGGTGTTCTGTTGTGTTGAGGTCAGGACTCTGTGCAGGCCAGTCAAGTTCCTCTACCCCAAACTCACTCATCCATGTCTTTATGGACCTTGCTTTGTGCACTGATCCAAATCATTTGGTGGAAGGTGGATTATGATGTGGGGTTGTTTTTCAGGGGTTGGGCTTGGCCTCTTATGTCCAGTAAAGGGAACTCTTAAGACATCAGCATACCAAGATATTTTGGACAATTTTATGCTCCCAACTTTGTGGGAACAGTTTGAGGATGGCCCCTTCCTGTTCCAACATGACTGCACACAAGTGCACAAAGTAAGGTCTATAAAGACATGGATGAGGGAGTCTGAGGTGGAGGAATTGACTGGCCTGCACAGAGTCCTGACCTCAACCCGATAGAACACCTTTTGGCTGACTTAGAGCATAGACTGCGAGCCAGGCCTTCTCAACTAACATCAGTGCCTGGCCTCACAAATGCTTCTGGAAGAATTTGTCAAACATTCCCATAGACACACTAAACCTTGTGGACAGCCTTCCCAGCTGCTGTTATAGCTGCAAAGGGTGGGCCAAATCTAATTGTAACTCTATGGACTAAGACAGGGCTGCCATTAAAGTTCATGTGTGTGTAAAGGCAGGTGTCCTAATACTTTTGGCTAGATAGTGTATCTGACAAGATTTACATGTTGGTGGAACCCTCCAACACATACATACTACATTTAGACATAGTTTTAGGACCTGAGTCAGGAGTTATGTTTAACAACATAGGGAGATGAGATAACTTCTCTACATGAAGCCGCATGTTTGGGATTCAAAACCAGACCCTCAGGGATGCTAAGCAGAAGTTCTAACCTCTAAGCCACAGAGCTGCCACATATGAAAACCTCCTACACACAAATACACATAAATACTGCATTTCTTGGACATATAGGTGGTGGAAATACATTACTCGAGAGTTATTCTTCTTGATTTATTCTGTGATATTTGGTGGTTCTTGGTGGGTGAGTGTAGAATAGTGATGTTACCCTTTAATTTTTAGGAATTACAATTTTATTTCTGATGTTAGTACACATATCACATTTTTGGGGCTCAAATTATGATTATTTGGAAGTAATAAAAAACACAAAAAATTGTGACTCATTTTAAATTTGTATCAGCAATGGTGTTGTATGTGGTTTGTAAAGTTACCTGTGTGAGTTTGGTTAAAGATGTTTGTGAGATGGAGAGAAACAAGTGAAAGTGACAGAGAAAAATATATTTTACCAACACATGAAAATATTCCACATTCTAGCATTCTTAAAGCGGAGGTCCACTGAAAAAAAATATTAAAAGCCAGCAGCTACAAATACTGCAGCTGCTGACTTTTAATATATGGACACTTACCTGTCCAGGGAGCCCGCGATGTCGGCAGCCGAAGCCGATCCATCCTTCGGCTCTTGGCGGCTGCTGCCGCCATCCTCGGTAAGGGAATAAGGAAGTGAAGCCGTGCGGCTTCACTTCCTGGTTCCCTACTACGCATGCGCGAGTCACGCTGTGCGTCCTCTCAGGCCATTGCTGTGGTCTGGTCTGGTCTGCGCGAGTCACGCTGCGCGTCCTCTCAGGTCATTGCTGTGGTCTGGGACCTGTGTTTCTCCCAGAATACAGCGGGGAGGATGGGGTAGGCGCCGGAAGTGGCATAGATTACCGCAAGCGTCGCGGTGATCTATGCCAGGAAGTGGGAGCAAATACCTGTATTAGACAGGTATCTGCTCCCTCCTCCCCCCTGAAAGGTGCCAAATGTGACACCGGAGGGGGGGAGGAATCCAAAAAGTGGAAGTTCCATTTTTGGGTGGAACTCCACTTTAATAACAAAATAGATTAAGTAGAAGCAACATTGTTGCAAAGACAATTTATTTCAGAGAAAGATACATTTTATCTCAACAAGAAAAGTATTTATTTGGGGAAGTTAAAATTTTACCATTAGAATCAATGGCTGAAACTTGCATTGAGCTACATAACTCTAATTTTCACTCCCAAAAAACACTTTTTAACCCAGCACTCATTTTGGTATTTACTTTAGCGCCCTGTAAAAAAGCCATGGGAGCTAAAATGAGAGTAACTTGCAGGTCTGAGCATGCTCAGTTGTGTTGGCACCTAGTTGTAGAGAGACAGGGAATTTATCTCTTCTCAGACTTTTAAAGATATTTCAGTGTAGAAATCATTTTTTCACGAAGTTTAAAAGCAGATTATCTTTAACCAGTTGCCAACCGGCCCATAGCCGAATGATGGCTGCAGGGCGGTTGAATAACTCTGGGAGGGCGTACTATGACATCCTCCCGGAGAAACGGTCCCGCGCGCCCCTCAGGGCGCGCACACGGGAACATCCGTGTTGGCTGGGTTCACGGGACGGTGACAGCGGTGACAGAGACCAATGACAGCGGCCCTTTACCACGTGATCGCTCCGTCCAATGACGGAGCGATCACAAATGTCAACAAGGGCTGTGCAGCAGGGTCATGAGATATTAATCGCTCTCCTCTCCTCACACCGATGCAGCGTGAGAGGAGAGGAGAGCTTTACGGTGCCAAACTGTGAGTCTTTTACTATATATCAGTGCCCAACAGTGCCACAGCAGTGCCCAATAGTGCCACAACAGTGCCCAACAGTGCCACAACAGTGCCATCTGTGCCACATCTGTGCCACCTGTGCCACCAGAGCCACACCAGTGCCACCAGAGCCACACCAGTGCTACTAGAGTGCACACCAGTGCCACACCAGTGCCACCTGTGCCCATCCGTGCCACCTGTGCTCATCAGTGCCACTTGTGCTTATCTGCACCACTGCAGTACCACATCAGTGCCGCCTGTGCCCACCAGTGCCGCCTGAGCCCACCAGTGCTGCCTGTGCCCGCCAGTGCCACCTCTGTGTCACCAGAGCCACACCAATGCAACCAGAGCCACACCAGTGCCACTACAGTGCACACCAATGCCACCTGTGCCCAACCAGTACCACCTGTGCCCATCAGTGCCACCTGTGCCCATCAGTGCCACCTGTGCCCTTCAGTGCTCATCTGTGCCCATCAGTGCCACATCAGTGCCGCCTGTGCCCACCAGTGCCACCTGTGCCCACCAGTGCCACCTCTGTGCCCACCAGAGCCACATCAGTGCAGCCAGAGCCACACTAGTGCCACTACAGTGCACACCAGTGCCACCTGTGCCCATCAGTGCTCATCTGCGCCACATCAACCTCACCAGCTACCAGCATGGCAAAAAAATTATTTACGACCGAGGAGGCCTACCAGCGTCTCAGCATGACCGATGAGAGCAGCGTGGAGCTCTCTGATTCTCTGTATGATTCGGATTCAGCCTATGAACCCGTGACAAGCAGCAGGTCTGATACAGAATCAGAAGAGGAACGTGTGCCCGTGAAAAGAAGGCGTTCTGGCGTGGAACAGCAGCCTACTACCACCTCAAGCGCAGTGCCGTCCACCTCGAGAGCAGCGTCATCCACCTCGAGGGCAGTGCCATCCACCTCAAGCGCAGTGCCGTCCACCTCAAGCACAGTGCCGTCCACCTCAAGTGAAGAGCCACTGCAACAAAGGCCAGGCACCAGTAGGGTGTCATCTCAGCCCCAAAGGGATAGAGGCCATGCCAGCCTTCCCTATGCCCTTCAAAACCCCCTGTGGCTTCCCCCTAATTCCAGAGCAGCAAATATCCTCCTTTTTACCGCCCAGCCAGGTGTCCAGGTGAACACTGATGATTTTGTCATGCTTAATTTTTTTTATTTGATTTTCACTTGAAGACTTACTATCGTCCATTGTGGCCCAGTGCAATCTCTATGCACAGCAGTTTATAGTAAGCAACCCTGGCATTTCCCCAGCTATATACCCCCGACCAGAATATTTCTGTTGATGAGTCCCTTGTAAAATTTACAGGCAGGCTTGGCATCAAACAGTTTATCCCCAGCAAAAGGGCCCGATATGGGGTTAAAATGTATAAACTTTGCGACTGAGCCACGGGGTACATTTACACCTTCCGGGTGTATGAAGGGAAGGACACCCAACTGCATCCCCCTGAATGTCCAGAATATATTGGAACCAGCAGCAAAGTTGTCTGGGAGCTTGTTTATCCACTCCTTGGAAAGGTGTACCACCTTTATGTGGATAATTTTTATACTAGCTTGCCCCTCTTCGCAATCTTCACCTGAGGGACACCCCAGCATGTGGTACCGTAAGAACCAATAGAAAAGGCTTCCCGCAAAAACTGGTCAATGAAAGGCTACGCCGAGGGAATACGGTGTCTTTGCGGAACCAGGAGCTATTGACTGTCAAGTGGAGGGACAGACGAAACGTCCACATGCTCACGACAATCCATAATGACTCCTACGTGGAAGTCCCAAGAAGAAACGGCCCAGTCCAGAAACCTGCTTGTGTTTATGATTATAATTTGTTCATGGGGGGAGTGGTCTTCAACGATCAGATGATTGAACCCTACCTTCCCACAAGAAAATCCCGTCATTGGTATAAAAAAGTGTCCATTTATTTTTCCAGTTTGGCCATGTATAACACTTATGTTATTTACCAAAAATCTACTGAGACCCCCGTATCCTATCTGCACTACCAGGAACAAGTAATCTCCTCCCTTTTGTACCCTGAAAGACCACCAGAAAATATTTTCCTGTCATTTTCCTCCACACCCCTTATGCCACTGCACTGAACCTGACTTACCTCAGCCTTGTCTGGAACCGACCCTGGCCTGTTATACGACCAAGCTTCTGCCTAACACTAAAACTGTACCTACCTCTGCCTTCTCCGGAACTGACGCTGGCCTGTTATACGACCAAGCTTCTGCCTAACGATAAACATACCTCTGCCTTCTCCGGAACTGACCCTGGCCTGTTATATGACCAAGCTTCTGCCTAACGCTAAATTGTACCTACCTCTGCCTGCTCTGGAACTGACCCTGGACTGTTTGACCATGTTTTTTGCCTGCCTCTTGGACTGATCATTTACCCTGCTATGCTAGTGGGAACACAGGGGTCTCACATATGTGAGGGACTCCAGAAATGTTTTTCTGGATGAAGAAAACACATTTTTTAGTTTTCTCATTCCCAGATTTAGGGTCTGGAGACTCGGAGGCTTCAAAGAGATTTGGGTGGGAGAAGCCTCTACCCCTGTCCCCATTCTTTCCTGGCCTGCTACTTGGACCATGTTCCTGCTTACTACCAGGACCAATATTTTGGCACTGCTGGCAATGTCTCTACTTGCACTGACCCTGGACTGTATAAGGACAGTATCCCTGCCTGTACTATGGACAATATTCTTGCCTGCTGCCTGGACTATTCCATTCACTGTCGCTGACCACGTCCCTGCCTGCTGCCTGGATCAGGGCTCTCCTCCTGTGGACAACTGCACTACTAAAACCACAGGTAATCTTTTGTTTACCCTTTGCTCAGCAGAATGTATTTTAGGGTGTAATTCTTGGTATGTTCATGCTATGTGTTAGAAATATGAAGGGCCTTCAAAAATGTGATAGATTGTAAGGAAATTAGATGTGTAATTTATGCTCCTAGAACGCCTGAATGTGCTACTTCAATGTTGGGCCTCTGTATGTGGCCAGGCCAGTCTCACACATGTGGTATTGCCATACTCAAGAGGAGTAGCTGAATATATTTTGGGGTGTCATTTTTGCTATGTACATACTATGTGTTGGAAATATCTTAGAAATGGACAACTTTGTGTAAAAAAAATACGTTTTCATTTTTTTCCACATTTTCCAAAAACTTCTGGAAAAAAATGATCCATTCAAAAGACTCATTATGCCTCATAGATTATACGTTGGGGTGTTTGCTTTCCAAAATGGGGTTACTTTGTGGGCATTTCCATTGCCCTGGTTCTCCAGGGCCTTCACAAGTGTAATAGGTGGTTGAGAGATTAGATGTGTAATTTATGCTCCTAGAACGCCTGATTGTGCTACTTCAATGTTGCGCCTCTGTATGTGGCCAGGTTGTGTAAAAGTCTCACACATGTGGTATCGCCATACTCGGGAGGAGTAGCAGAATATATTTTTGGGGTGTCATTTTTGCTATGTATATGCTATGTGTTGGAAATATCTTAGAAATGGACAACTTTGTGTAAAAAAAATGCGTTTTCATTTTTTTTCCACATTTTCCAGAAACTTCTGGAAAAAAATGAACCATTCAAAAGACTCAATATGCCTCATAGATTATATGTTGGGGTGTTTGCTTTCCAAAATGGGGTCACTTTGTGGGCGTTTCCATTGTCCTGGTGCTCCAGGGCCTTCAAAAGTGTAATAGGTGGTTTAGAGATTAGATGTGTAATTTATGCTCCTAGAACGCCTGATTGTGCTACTTCAATGTTGCGCCTCTGTATGTGGCCAGGTTGTGTAAAAGTCTCACACATGTGGTATTGCTATACTCGGGAGGAGTAGCAGAATATATTTTGGGGTGTCATTTTTGCTATGTACATGCTATGTGTTGGAAATATCTTAGAAATGGACAACTTTGTGTAAAAATAATGCGTTTAATTTTTTTCCACATTTTCCAAAAACTTCTGGAAAAAAATGAACCATTCAAAAGACTTATTATGCCTCATAAATTATACGTTGTGGTGTTTGCTTTCCAAAATGGGGTCACTTTGTGGGCGTTTCCATTGTCCTGGTGCTCCAGGGCCTTCAAAAATGTAAAAGGTGGTTGAGAGATTAGATGTGTAATTTATGCTCCTAGAACGCCTGAATGTGCTACTTCAATGTTGCTCCTCTATATGTGGCCAGGTTGTGTAAAAGTCTCACACATGTGGTATCCATAAACTATAGAGGTAAACATACACTATAAAACAGCGCTAATGTTGAGCAAAACTATATAGGAAATTATGCGGCCAACTACGCATAAAAAACATCAAACAGAGAAGTAGAGAGTCCGTGAAGTGATCAGAGGAAAGTCCATAAGTGACAATACAGCCGTATCCCAGTGTGCGCCTTCCACCGGTCAATGAAGTATCACCCTGTGTTGACACTCTCCCCCTAGGGGGTCAGACTCACCAGATCTGCAAATTATAAAAAGCCTCCAAGAGTAAAAAGATCTCCTCATCACCTCTCTCTCAATCCCACTCCGGGGGGTTTTCAGGGGGGGTCACAACTCCACACAGATAAGTAAAAAGAAAAAAAGTGTGCACATAGCGTAATTCTGTTTATTGAAGTCAAAACCCACAATCTTCAAAAAAACCCTTCAATCAATATACGTACATATAAAACAGTCAATCAAGCATAATAGAAAAGGCTGCGTGTCACCGTTCAAAGGATCAGCCGGCTCGGTGCCCAGGGGAACAAATCACTTCGTCTCCTGTCCAGTCCACACTTCCCCATTCAGCCTCCAAGGGACTGCCTGCAAGTGAACGCACCCGGGAGCCGGCGGAGGAATGTGCAGACTGCTGTTTATGTATGCTATTATGGACATTTTTATGTAATATTTTTAAACGGCTGCTGTCTTTTAAAGTACTCAGTTTAGATACTGTAAGTCTTTTTATACCTTTATTTTCCAGTCTGTAGTTCTAGCTCTGCTTAGAAGCATTAACTGATCCATTTTGGCGCTGAGTGGTGTGCTGCAGGCCTGAGCAAACCTATCCCTATAACACATGTGGTATCGCCATACTCGGGAGGAGTAGCAGAATATATTTTTGGGGTGTCATTTTTGCTATGTATATGGTATGTGTTGGAAATATCTTAGAAATGGACAACTTTGTGTAAAAAAAATGCGTTTTCATTTTTTTTCCACATTTTCCAAAAACTTCTGGAAAAAAATGAACCATTCAAAAGACTCATTATGCCTCATAGATTATACGTTGGGGTGTTTGCTTTTCAAAATGGGGTCACTTTGTGAGTGTTTCCATTGTCCTCGTGCTCCAGGGCCTTCAAAAGTGTAATAGGTGGTTGAGAGATTAGATGTGTAATTTATGCTCCTAGAACGCCTGAATGTGCTACTTCAATGTTGCGCCTCTGTATGTGGCCAGGTTGTGTAAACGTCTCACACATGTAGTATCACCATACTCGGGAGAAGTAGCAGAATATATTTTGGGGTGTCATTTTTGCTATGTACATGCTATGTGTTGGAAATATCTTAGAAATGGACAACTTTGTGTAAAAAAAATGCGTTTTCATTTTTTTTCCACATTTTCCAGAAACTTCTGGAAAAAAATGAACCATTCAAAAGACTCAATATGCCTCATAGATTATATGTTGGGGTGTTTGCTTTCCAAAATGGGGTCACTTTGTGGGCGTTTCCATTGTCCTGGTGCTCCAGGGCCTTCAAAAGTGTAATAGGTGGTTGAGAGATTAGATGTGTAATTTATGCTCCTAGAACGCCTGAATGTGCTACTTCAATGTTGCGCCTCTTTATGTGGTCAGGTTGTGTAAAAGTCTCACACATGTGGTATCCCCATAGGAGGAGTAGCAGAATATATTTTGGGGTGTCATTTGTGTAATGCACATGCCATGTGAGAGAAATAACCTGTTATGATGACAATTTGGTGTGAAAAAAAAATAAAAATAAAAAAATCTTAATTTTGCAAAGAATTGTGGGAAAAAATAACAACTTCAAAAAACTCACCATGCCTCTTACTAAATACCTTGGAATGTCTACTTTCCAAAAAGGGGTCATTTTGTGGGTATTTTTACTTTCCTGGCTTGTTAGGGTCTCAAGAAATGAGAAAGGCCTCAGTACATCAGGTGTGATCAGATGTGATCAATTTTCAGTGATTGGCACCATAGCTTGTAGACTCTATACCTTTCACACAGACTAAATAATATTCACTAATTTGGGTTATTTTTACCAAAGATATGTAGCAGTATAAATTTTGGCCCAAATTTATGAAGAAAAATTACTTATTTGCAAAATTTTATAATACAAATGAAGAAAAATGCATTTTTTTTACAAAATTTTCAGTCTTTTTTCATTTATAGCACAGAAAATAAAAAACATAGAGGTGATCAAATACCACCAAAAGAAAGCTCTATTTGTGTGAACAAAAGGACAAAAATTTCATATAGGTACAGTGTTGCATGACTGAGTAATTGTCATTCAAAATGTGAGAGCACCGAAAGCTGAAAATTGGTCTGGTTAGGAAGGGGGTTTAAGTGCCCAGTGGTCAAGTGGTTAAACAATATACCGCATATTTCAGTACTATTTAGGCAATTATATCATGCTCTAAACATTATTTCCATGTGCACTACTCCAGGTTTTAGCAGAGTAAGGGTGTCAGGGTGATAACCGTAGGACGGGTAATTCTGCCAGTATTCCTCATGGTGGCGCCCTTCTGCCTATTTAAGCCTGCTGCTGGTGCATGCTGGTTGCTGGATTATCATCAGCTTCCTGTGTTCCTTGTTCCTGTGTTCCTTATTCCTGTTGTGATATCTGCTTCCTGTTACTACTCGGCTTGCCTGACTGCTCCAGTATTCCGCCTGCATTGACCCCGGCTTGGACCTGACTATTCTTCAGCTCTGCATCTGTACCTTGATCGTCCTCCTGTATTTGACCCCCGGCTTGGCTACCTTCTCTGTTCCTGATTATCCTGCTGTACGTCACCTTGGACTGATTCCTGTGCTGAATGACCATTGGCCTGGCTCTGACTCCGCTCCTGGTTGCTCCACGGCTCCATACCTGGAATCCCTCCTTGCATGGTTGCCCTTCAACCTTACCAGCGCACACAAGCAGCTCCCTGCTATCTGCTACTCAGCAACAGCGCTCTGGCAACCCGTGCACCTTTGGGCACCGTACTCCCTGTCTCACTCCCAGGGTTATGCTGCACTTAGCCGCAAGGGGCGCCCCCTCTGCAATTCGGCCTCACATCCAGGACTCTGACAGTATAATCCAGCCATGACTGAGGCCGGCAGAAGTGCGTCCCCAATAGAGACTTTATGCCAACAGGCCGCTACCCTGACACAAGTGGTCCAAGTTCTTCAGGAAAGATACCTTCAATTAGAAGGAAAACTCCAACATTTTATGCTACCATCTGCCTTTTTGGATCCTGGTTCTTCCTCCACCAATCTCCCTGCTACAGCCTCTTCAGTACTGACGTTGCCAAAATAACAAGAAAAGTGTAGCGCTAGAAAAGGTCCCAAAAATACAGTCTATGGATTGACAATTCAAAGGTCATAAATTAGCAAAGACCATCACTTAAGAGAAATGTAAAAGTCCTCTGGAGCAAATCTCCACAAGAGAATGAATCATCCGTCACAAAGGGTCCATACACCACCCAATAGAAGTGAAGAGGCTTACCGGACTCGGTGGACCCAACAAGGCATACGCCAGGTGGAGTCAATCAGGCTTAGGTGGTGCTGGGTTGAAGTGGGCCCAGACGGGCAAAGTTGGTGGAATGGCTACCACATAGCTGTGTTATTCAAGCGTGATCGGGTCAGAAGATGTGAAATCCATCGCCCATGGATCGTATCCCTCGGATCCGCGTGTGAACCAGCAATATCAGCAACCGAATGAAGAAAAGGAATGGCCAAATAGTGTAAATCCGTTTTAATGGAAAGTATAATAGAAAAGTATACACTTACATAAAATGATAACTAAAAACAGCGCTGTGAAGAAAGTGGCGACAGTGGGGTCCTAACTGACGCGTTTCGTCTGCATAGACGTCGTCTGGGGGGTTCCCCCCACTGTGGCCACCAGAATATATATAGAGAAAGCATCAAAATCAATGTAAAACAGCTCCACGGTTATTAGAGCGTCACTTCCGGTATTTAGGGAAAATGGCCGAACGGCGTGCGTTCCAAGATAACATGTGTGCGTACCACGCCTCATGTTGACACCGGAAGTGAATATAAATGAAGTGGAGATTATATTCAAAAATACATGTACAAATGGGCCCTTTAAAGAGTGGATAATTATGTAGAAAAGAGTGGGTAAGTGGATGAGTGAAATAGGCTTGTGGGATGTGAACAACGCGGGATGTGAGCACCGCGGCTGTATGCGCACGCATCGGGGTCCAAAGGCATATACTGCGCATGTGTGGAGAGGATAAGTGATGCGAAAGTGAAGGGGCGGGACGACGGCAGTGAAAGACTAGCCGAGCGGAGTGACGAAAGAAATATGTGCGCGCGCAATAAAAAACATACACAATGCGCATGTGCAATTGCATCGTGATGGGGCAGTGAAGGGGCGGGACAGCGGCAATACAAGCCGTGCCTAGCTGCGTATCAAAACAAGCATAGTGAAAACCACCCAGAAAGCCTTAGTAACTATGGTAACAATCCATAACGGCGGCGTGATCTCTATATGAGAAGACAATGAGGAAACTGACAGGACAGATAGATGCCGGTGTAAACAAACAAATATTAGCTGGATGACCCAGTGAAATTACCATACATATGGGGGGACAAGTGTCATGTCAAATATCCACAATTATATGGGCAAACAAACAAACCCTCGAGGGGCTCATTCAACTATCCATCCAGTTGGATAGACGCCTTCGGGAGCACCAGGCTGAACGTTCTCAGACTCCCAAGGTGCTGGTACCAGAGATCGGCGCTATGCCCGTTGGTTTGGTGTGATCCGCACTGACTCCTGAGGAAAAACAGCGCCGGCATTAAGCCAATCTCTTTCTCTATTGTGGCCGAAAGGGACATTTCCTGAGCAACTGCCCCATAAGGCCCAGCAAGGTACCCAAGAACTCTCCAGTGTACTTCCAGATGTGCGGAACTTCCACTTCTCACCTTATGCTTTCCATCACGCTACAGTTGGCCGACAAGGGGGTTCAGCTTCAGGCCATAGTCGACTCCGGGGCATGCAGTTGTTTCTTGGACTTGGACTTAGCAGTAAAGCTCGGTCTGGCCCTACTTCCCAAGAACCGTAGATTGGAAGTTCTCCTGGCTGATGGCACCCTGCCTAGTTCCGGTCCTGTGACACAAGAGACCGCTCTGCTTTTGGTTACTACTCCTGATGGTCATCAGGAATTCATACGTTTCGACATTCTAAGCTCATCTATGTTCCCCGTCATCTTGGGTACCCCATGGCTCCAAGCCCACAACCCCCAGATCAACTGGATCAGGAAAGAAATTTCATTCACTTCACCTTATTGCCTACAGCACTGTCTTGCCCCTGAAACCAGTAATGTAGCCAGTTGCCTGTCAGTTCAACCTGTACCTGTCAACAACCAGAGTATTCCACCGGCCTACCAGGAGTTTGCAGATGTCTTTGACAAGAAAAAGGCTGATGTCCTGCGACCACACCGGTCATACGATTGTCCAATTGAATTACTCCCAGGAGCCCATTCGGTCGCATATTCCCCCTCTCGGAGATGGAACTAGGAACATTGCGACAATACATTGATGAAAACCTGGAGAAAGGCTTCATCCATTCCTCCTCTTCTCCTGCTGGAGCCGGAATCTTTTTTGTCGAAAAAAGGGACAAATCCCTAAGACCATGTGTGGATTACAGGGAGCTCAATAAAATCACTGTAAAAAACCGTTACCCTCTTCCTCTAGTTCCGGAACTTTTCCAGAGACTCCGTACTGCCCGAATATTTACTAAGCTTGACCTTCGAGGAGCCTACAATCTCATTCGCATCCGAGAGGGTGACGAATGGAAGACAGCATTTAGAACTCGCTTTGGACATTTCGAGTACTTAGTGATGCCATTTGGATTGTGCAACGCCCCGGCCACATTCCAACATTTCGTAAACGATATCTTTCGAGAATTTCTGGATTACTTCGTCATCATCTACCTGGATGATATCCTGATATTTTCAACCACCCTGGAGCTTCATCGTACACATTTAAGGACAGTTCTGCACACTCTACATAAGCACAAACTCTATGTAAAAGCAGAGAAATGTGATTTCGAAAAGGAGTCAATACAATTCCTGGGGCTAATTATCTCCACTGGTGGTGTTGCCATGGACCCGCAAAAGGTACAGGCAATCTTGGACTGGCCAACTCCATTGGATAAAAAGGGAGTACAAAGATTTGTGGGGTTTGCAAACTTTTATAGGAGGTTTATAAAGAATTTAGGAGCATCAAGGGACTAAAAAGATGGGACTTTTAAGGCACAATTGTAATAGACTACAAAAGGTATATAAAAAGATTGAATTTTATTCATAACATACAAAAAACATGGGGAGTAGACATGGACATTTAAAAACACATCAGATATAGACATACAACATCTGTAATAACACCATTGGGGGTCCTATCCTGCAGTCTCCTAAGTAATTCTAATACTCATAACAACGCAATATATTCCAGGTAAAAGAAAAGGGTAGACTTCCCCTAGAGAGTTGGAAATTGAAGGGGCACTGCAGGTCTGGTATTCCAAAGTGGTGTATTCTCCAATTGCTCTACATGTTTCACGTTGACAAAGAACGCTTCATCAGGAGCTAGAGGTTCGATTAGATGAAAAAAGGCAAAAAGGTAAATATTCACATAGATGAACTGGTTCAATAGATCACTGGAAGCGATCAGAGGTAAAAGAGTTTCTGAAAAAGATCAGACTGGCAGCAGACAGAGACTGGGGCGTCCCAGGTATATGTAGCATCAAATGATTGTAGGTAAGGGGAAGGCCTGTATGAGCTGCAGTTCCCACAGTGAATGACGGAAGATTCTGGGACTGCACCGCTCTGCTGGGTTGCTGCCTGTTGTATGTCCCGAGGTTTATAAAGAACTTTTCCTCCATCATCTCACCAATCACCCAAGTTACCCGTTTACATACTCGGTTCCTGTGGTCTTCAGAAGCCCAATCAGCTTTTGATAAGCTCAAATCCCTCTTTACCTCCGCACCTATCCTGCAACATCCTGATCTGGCCCTCCCTTACATCTTAGAGGTTGACACCTCTGAAGTTGCCACAGGGGCAGTCTTATCCCAACGTCAGGGTTCTAAGTCGTTACTCCATCCTGTGGCCTTCTCCTCGTGGAAGATGAGTCCGTCTGAAAGGAATTATGATGTGGGAGATCGAGAGCTCTTGGCTATTAAAACTGCCCTGGAGGAATGGCGGTACCTCCTTGAAGGTGCTCAGCATTCCATCATGATATTCACGGATCACAGAAACCTGGAGTATCTTCACACTGCTAAACGATTGAGACCCCGACAAGCTCGATGGGCCTTGTTTTTTGCCAGATTCAATTTTCATATCTCCTTCCGCCCGGGGTCTAAGAACGGGAAGGCCGATGCCTTGTCCCGGATGTTTCCTGACACTCCTGAAGGAATTACTCCTAGCACTATATTGCCTCCACAGAATTTTCTCATGATTCAAACCGACCTGAGTTCCTCACTGAAACAAGCTTCTTCCCAATGCTCTGAACCAGAAGCACTGTCTTTAAGAAACCAGGAAGGTTTTCTTTGGTATCAGAATAAAATTTTTGTTCCGCAGCAAGCCAGAGCCCAGGTCCTAAAGACTTTACATGACCACCAACTTGCTGGTCACTTCGGGGTACGAAAGACTTTGGAGCTTGTTCAACGATCTTTTTGGTGGCCCACTCTGAAGCCTGACTGCAGGGAATATGTCAGTTCCTGCACCATTTGTCAACGTAACAAGGGGTCTAACATCAGATCTTGGGATCTGCTACGCCCATTGCCTGTGCCGGAGCAACCATGGAAAGAAATATCTATGGATTTCATAGTAGAGTTACCACCCTCTGAGAAATTTACAACCATCTTGGAAGTCGTTGACCGCCTGTCCTAGATGGCGCATTTCTTGCCCATGATGGGTACACCATCTGCTGCTGACACGGCGAAGATCTTCATAAAGGAGATAGTCAGACTTCACGGCCTACCGAGCAACATTGTGTCCGACAGAGGGGTGCAATTCACCTCTAAGTTCTGAAAGGAGCTCTGCAAAATGCTTTCCATTAAAGTGTGCCTATCTTCAGCTTACCATCCTCAAAGCAACGGTCAAACCGAAAGAACTAATCAAACTTTAGAACAGTACTTACGTTGCTTCTGCTCCTTCTCCCAGGACAACTGGTCCTTGCTACTGCCGTGTGCGGAGTTTGCATACAACAACTCAATCCATGCTTCCACCAATCAGTCACCTTTCTGGGCCAACTACGGTTTCCATCCCTCATTCTTGCCTAATGTTATACCAGAGACCTCAGTCCCCGTAGTCCAGGACAGGATAAATGCCATTCAGGCTAATTACCTAACTCTCCAGGCAACTATGCAGAAGGCCCAAGAGAATTATAAAAAACATTATGACAAGGGGAGGAGAGATCCCGTCTTTAAGGTTGGAGATAGAGTGTGGCTTTCCTCAACAAATCTTAAGCTTCCTTGCCCCTCCTGGAAGTTAGGACCAAGGTTTATCGGTCCATTCACAATTAAGAAGGAAATTAACCCAGTGGCATTTGAATTGTCTTTACCAAGTGCCTATAAAATTCACCCAGTATTCCATGTTTCTTTATTAAAATCTGTTGTCTCCAGTCCTTTTCCAGGGAGAGAAGAAGCTCAGCCGCCTCCAATCTTGGTGGACAATGAAACAGAATACGAAGTAGAAGCCATTCTGGACTGCCATCGGAGAGGTAGGACTGTTCAATTTCTTGTTAAATGGAAAAGTTACTCTGTAGAAGATAATTCTTGGGAACCAGAAGATAACATTCATGCCCCTAGACTGTTGCAGAGGTTTCAAGCCCGATACCCTGAAAAATGGGCCAGATTGGGCATCCGGAGGCTGCCCCTAGGGGGGGGCACTGTCAGGGTGATAACCGTAGGACGGGTAATTCTGCCAGTATTCCTCATGGAGGCGCCCTTCTGCCTATTTAAGCCTGCTGCTGGTTCATGCTGGTTGCTGGATTATCATCAGCTTCCTGTGTTCCTTGTTCCTGTGTTCCTTGTTCCTGTTGTGATATCTGCTTCCTGTTACTACTCGGCTTGCCTGACTGCTCCAGTATTCCGCCTGCATTGACCCCGGCTTGGACCTGACTATTCTTTGGCTCTGCATCTGTACCTTGATCGTCCTCCTGTGTTTGACCCCCGGCTCGGCTACCTTCTCTGTTCCTGATTATCCTGCTGTACCTCACCTTGGACTGATTCCTGTGCTGAATGACCATTGGCCTGGCTCTGACTCCGCTCCTGGTTGCTCCACGGCTCCATACCTGGAATCCCTCCTTGCACGGTTGCCTTTCAACCTTACCAGCGCATACAAGCAGCTCCCTGCTATCTGCTACTCAGCAACAGCGCTCTGGCAACCTGTGCACCTTTGAGCACCGTACTCCCTGTCTCACTCCCAGGGTTACGCTGCACTTAGCCGCAAGGGGCGCCCCCTCTGCAATTCGGCCTTACATCCAGGACTCTGACAAAGGGTTTGGGCACTATTTGTTTTCAGGGAACTATAGTAAATTCGATTTTGGGAGTATTTTCTTACCAGTGCTAAAGTGAACTCAGTTTTAGCACTAATTCATGCTAATTAGTGCTAATTAGCATTGCGGTGCTATAGTAAATAACCCCCTTAATGTATATATACACAACTCCCAGACAAGACAGTCTTGAACAATCAACATCCTTTCTTTTTTCCTTCCCCCTTTTTACACTTGTTGGGGTGATGCGACTACTTGGTTGATGAGATCCCTACTGGGTATGGGATAATCCTGGATACCCAATTTGAAATAAAAGCAGACATTACTGTGGGGTTTTTCCCTCTGAAATAAGTTGGCACTTTTTTTCTTGCTTTTCTAATTACATGGTCTCTGCTTTCAGATATGAGTATCTACATTTTTCTGAAGAAGCGAGTGCTGGCTCACGAAACGCGCCAAAAGTCCAGATACCATGTATAAGTATTCCATACTCATGGACCATTAATTATGTTGTAATCTATGTAATTTTGTATCAATAGTGAAATGTTTTGTATTTTAAACATGAGATAAACTTTTTAAAGGTGTGTTTTTTAAATAAATTGTAATTTTTATCTATTCATCTGTGTCTCTCAAAGTCCCTTGGGCATTGCTGTTTTATATATACAGTGGATATAAAAAGTCTACACACCCCTGTTAAAATGTCAGGTTTATGTGATGTAAAAAAATGAGACAAAGATAAATAAATAATTTCAAAACTTTTGTCCACCTTTAATGTGACCTATAAACTGTACAACTCAGTTGAACAACAAACTGAAATCTTTTAGGTGGAGGGAAGTAAAAATAAACTACAAGAATATGGTTGCATAAGTGTGCACACCCTTAAACTAATAGTTTGTTGAAACACCTTTTATTACAGCACTTAGTCTTTTTGGGTATGAGTCTATTAGCAATATTTGCCTACTCTTTTTTGCAAAAACACTCCAAATCTGTCAGATTGCGAGGTCATCTCCTGTGCACAGCCCTCTTTAGATCACCTCACAGATTTTCAATCAGATTCAGGTCTGGGCTCTGGCTGGGCCATTCCTCTTCAGGTTCAGCATTCTAGCAGAAGCCTGAAGGTTTTGTGCCAATGTTGACTAGTATTTGGAACTGTTCACAATTCCCTCTACCAGCTGAAGAAAAACAGCCCCAAAGCATGATGGTGCCACCATCATGCTTCACTGTGGGTATGGTGCTCTTTTGGTGATGTGAGGGGAGACATTTGACAGGTAAAGATACATGCAGGAGGCATGTATATCCTTATAGATAACCCATATGGCAGTAGTTTAGAAAGGATGACATTGGGTTTACATCCACTTTAATTCTGAACACAGCTACATCCCCAGTTATAAGAGGGTGTGCACATTTATACAACCACATTATTTTTCTTTTCCCACCCCCAAAAGACTTCAGTTTGTTTTTCAATTGAGTTATAAAATGTATAGGTCACATTAAGTGTGGAAGAAATTCTGAAATGATTTATGACATTTTAACAGATGTGTGTAGCCTTTTTACCCATTGTACTTGTGTGTATATATGTGTGTGTATATATATATATATATATATATATATATATATATATAGCGAGAGAGAGAGAGCTATGGGGAAGGTTAGGGGTTATTACAGAATTTCAGACTGAGGAGTGAAAAGGTGGAACACCAAAATAGCAGGCTGCTGCAGGTTCTTGTGCTGACAATCTTTGGATAAGGTTCAGCCACAGGACAACAAAGCCTTCACTGAAGTAGCAAAAAATATACAAAATATGAGGTTCTAATGTGACTCAGCTCCAGTTATCTGACTGCAGGTACCAGTTTGTGGTATCTTACAGTACACAGCCTGAAAGGTGAGCTACTTCCAAGGCACACAGCCTGTAAGAAGGCTTGGCCCTCTAGGCTCTGAGCTCCAGTCCAAGAAAAACCAGCCTGGCCAGCACACAACCTGCGGGTTCAGCACCTCTCCCTAAAGGGTCACTCTAGAAATATGCTCTCCGCTGTCCTGATTCTGATCTATTTGTAGGGAAAGTCAGTCAGATTTCTGTTTAACCTTACTCCTTATCAAAAGGTAATGTCATGTGAGCCCAAGGTTTGCCCAGGGTTCAGCTTTCTCTTGCACAGACTGTACGAACATTAGCAGCAAATAAAGTTCTGTTTTGCTATAAGCAACATAGCAATGCACATTGTATCAGTATAAACAATTTTACCTCATTATTGCCATTTTTAAAAACAGCAAGAATCTATATTTGCATACCTATATCTGTATTTATATCCTCATCATCTTTGTCTCATAAGTGCACAATTCATTGAACAGAACACTGATTTACTCACTTATCCAGGAAAAATATGTCATGGCAGGTCAGTGTCAAGCTTCATTTGGAAAGCTAAAGTGAGGAAAATTCACACTTCTGCAACAATTTACAACTAGTTTGTAAAAAAAATCCACAGGCCTACTTGTGTTCACACAATTTTACTAGGTCATCTTCTGTTTCCTAAAATTAAACTGACAGTTCAAATAAGCTGTCTGCCTACAAAGTAATTGTGTATAATCACATTAGGCCAGCAAATCAAAACACTAAAACAAATCAATGTTATACAAGAAGTTTAAGATAATAATGATTTACTTTTAATATGATCTTCTAATATAGGAAAGAATTAAACTGTGGACATAAACAAATTGCTAAGCAACTTTTTTCCTCTTACTGCTGAGTTATATAAAAAAAAATCAGATTTCCTACTCACCGGTGGAATAATGTGATGAGCAATGAACACTAGAGGGGGGCTTAACCGTTCAGCAAAGATAAATCTCCAGCCCCTCCGGGAGAGGATCAGAGCGATGCTATAGCTACTGACTTAAACAAGCAAAGTTAAGACTTAGGTAACCATGGTTCAAAAGTCAAAAGGTCAAGCGCTGTAGAAAGCCAATTTATAGTGATTTTCTTCAAAAGACAGCAAATCATAAGTGGAATTGAAAAGTTTCAACCTTGCTCTGGCTGCTAACAGAAGTGCTTAAAAACTATTAAATGTAAGTGAGCTGGTAGTGTTAATTAATTTTATTTACATTAATTAAACATGTACATAAAAAAAAAATACACTTATTTTGTTTAACCACTTGACCTCCAGAAGATTTACCCCCTTCATGACCAGGCCATTTTTTGCACTATAGCACTGCATTACTTTAACTGACAATTGCACAGTCAAGTAACACTGTACCCAAATGAAATTTATGTAAATATTTGTCCACAAATAGAGCTTTCTTTTGGTGGTATTTGATCACCACTGGGTTTTTATTTTTTGCGATATAAACATGAAAAAAAAACAATATTGTTTTACTTTCTGCTATAAAGCATATCAAATAAAAATATTTTTAAAAATCAAATTTCTTCATAAATTTAGGCAAATATTTATTTCTCTACATATTTTTGGTAAAAAATCCCAATAAGCATATATTGATTGGTTTGTGCAAAAGTTATAGCGTCTACAAACTATGGTATACAGTATATACTGGAATTTTTATTTTTTATGCAGTGTTTTTGTGTACTATGTGCGCTGCTTTCACTTAGCAATGTGATGGATTATTACTTTTTTTTTTTTAGTTTCCATTAACTTCAGTATCTTTTTTCTTTTCCGGGAATTTTATTAGAGTTTTATAATTTTATAATAGAGTTTCGGTCTTTTTAAAGAGATGTCATAGGTTTTCTTATTATGGGACAGAGGGTGGAAGAAGAAGTGGAGAGCCTGGTCTTGAAGTACATACAGTATATGCTGGGGTTAAGAACAAAAAAAATCAAAGAGGGAAGAAAAAAATCAAAGAGGGAAGAACTTAACAATATAAGGCAAGTTAAAGTCTTTTTATTGCTGGGAAATTAAACATTGATGACATATAGAGGTGGGGACAGGAAAGACTAAAGCAGCACCTCACTGTTTCCAACTCTGGTTAGTAAATTTAGGGAGGTAGTCCAGTACAAGATGCTGGATTGGGTGTGGATAGCAATTCTTGAAAATCAAGGCAGCATGCCCAAGTGCGAGTTAATTTAGAGGGATTATAATGCGCAACACAAATCAATTCCTCCATTTCTGTTGTCTGATGAATACGTTGATCCCAATCTGCCCATGTAGAAGGGGTATGGGCGTTCCACTACGTGAAAATGCATCGTCTGGCAGCATTTACAGGATGCAAGGCTAGTGACTTGTGGTATACTGACTTCGGTAGAGAGGAATGGTGTAGTAAATACTGGGCAGGTGTGAAGTTAAGCATATGTGATAATTTAGCTATTTCTGTTTGTATTGTATCCCAGAGCGGTTGTAGTTTTGTGCACGATCACCATATATGTAGCAGTGAGCAGGGTTCAGATTCACATCTCCAGCATAGAGGAGAGGCTGAGGGCATAAATTTGTGAAGGTGTCCTATACCATCCTGAAAATAATTTGTATCCTGCTTTCCTGTCATTATGTTTATTGAACCTTTATGTAAGTGGTAGCGGATCTTGTCCCATTCCTCTTTAGTAATGTTGAGATCAAGTTAGTGTTCCCACTTTTGACACTGTAACGACACCCCGAGTATGAAAGCGGTTAAATTCATTTAGGACATACCATACCCAAACACAAAGGCAGCTACCGAACACTTCAATCAGCCGAACAAGGAACCCATACAAATAATTCTCCCCCAAGTACGAGACAAGGCTCTGTCTTGAGGTTCAAGCAGGACTGACTCTTTATTCAAACACATGTTATACATATCCCACTTCAAAACACTTTCCCCCACCCTTGGAAAACAGGGTGAGTTAAAAGGCGGGTCTTAACAGGGGGGCTGCTGAAGGAATACCCCCTCCCTCTTTCCTCACAGCAAGACACTTAGACATCCCATAATAGTTGAGGCAGACAGCCACAATAGACAATAGAATACAGTCACACCCCAATGATCACATTATATATAAATGTATACAGCATTGAGTATGACTAGCACAGATCATAGTGGGGTTCTCATTCACCTTGTGCCCCTATTAGTGACTCCCATCACAATGGCATATCCAGGCTCCCCAGAGTCTGTGTGTCTTGGGGACATGGACCTGAATCTAAAGTAACACCACCTCCAGGGTCCCCAGGCATACAGCTCACAATGAGCACCGTTCCCCCAAATGCCAGGGCCCATAATCGGTAGACAAGAGGCTGGCATTCAGTCCCCTCCAAAAGCCTCTGTCCCGGCTAGGTCTGTCACATTTCTTCCCTTTAGGCAGGAGACAAACACAGGAGGAGACCCCAGATGGGTTGACTCCGAAGTTAATCAGTAGTTCCAGTCCTCTAAAGCTGGTATCCACACAGTACCCCAAACAAATTGTTCCAAACAGAGTATTACTCACCCAGCCAACCTCTGCCTCTCTCAGAGAACATATCCACCGCTGCGGTGAGGCCTGGACTGGCCCTTCTCCCTGGAGTCCTTTCAGCCACTGGAGAGAAGACAGGGTGACTGGGCTCACTCCGTCATGCTTTTAGGGATCTGGGCCAACTGTTCAGCATCCCTGGGGTATACAGTTGGGGACCGAAGCCCAGTTGCCAACCCTTCTGCTGGAAACCTCACACCATCTGCTCCGGCTAACTGTTGGGGAGTGAGGCCGACTGCCCTGGCTCCCTGGAACTCTGTAGTTGTTGCCGGTGCTGGGCAGAGGTTGGTAGCACTCTGCCCAGTTGCCAGCACTTCAGCTGGATTGGTGTCATCATTCTGGGGCGCCGTCTGCTGTTGGCACTCCCTTTCACTGGTATTGTCTCCCAGGTGCACAAACCCTTGTTGGGGAGGCAAATTGGCTACAACAAAGAGGTGCTGCAGCAGCAGAAGTCACAGCAGCACCAACTGAAAGGAGAGGAGAGGTACAGATACCAGCCACTATGGAAGAGGCATTCAGAAGGAGGTTTCGAGAGATGCAGATATAGCATAGAGGACCGGTATCAGAGCAGGTCCTGCTGGGATGGTCTGATTCTATCCGCTGTGAACTCTGGAAGAAAGCGCTAGCTCTCGAGCAGCAACACCAGGGGAGAGTTCTCCTCTCCATCCATGCAAGGTAATGGTCGCAGTATGAAGTATGAATGCTGCTATTGGGGGAACAACCGAAGCAGGATTGGACAGCTGAGTTAAGCAGGCTGATACGGCCAGAGATTGGACGAGTGCTACAGAGTGTTCGGTAGCTGCCTTTGTGTTCCGGAATGGAATGTCTTAAACGACTTTAACCCCTTTCATACTCGGTATTGTTACAGACACATTCTACTAGCCTTCGGGGAACAGTCTGCGAAAAGGAGGGCATATAGCAGAGATAGCATTTGACGTGGTGTGGAGCTGGTACATATAGCCTTGAAAGGGGTGCGCTGGCAGGACCATTCGGGGGGTGTTTTTGGATAGTTAAATAAGTGCCTAAATTAAACGTAAGTCCAGAAGGGAAAGGTGGAAATGCACATTTTGGATTTGAGGGTTTCGTAAGATAGGAAAGTGTCTCTATGAAAGAAATGTTCATAGATCTGCTCATGATGCCAGATGTTCTTTAGGAACTGATAGACCCAGGGAAAAATCAGGGTTATATTGAATAGGGGTGAGCGGGCCAGGGGACAAAGAGAGGGCGTATGATTTACATGCTAACCTGAAGCACAGCAGAGACGGTCCTACCATCGAGTGATCCATACAGTCTCGAGGAGTGTGTCACTTAGGTAGCCAGGAGACCAGGCACAGGGGAACGGATGTGATGGATTTTATTCACTGCTTTGCAGAGTAAGAAAATACATCAATGCAGGACGGAGCTCTGCATTGATTACATATGCAGAGCTCCATCCAGCCTCTCTCCATGACAATCAGTGACTGCCAGTGGAGATCCATTGGCCGGCGCCCGCTGATAGGCTTCTGCTGAACACAGCAGAAGTGGTGCCCCAGAAGTGTAGAATCACATATATATATATAATGTACATGATTCTGCATTATTATTATTTTTACACCTTTAACATATATTTACACATTTCACGTTGAAAAAAGTGCAAAATTGAAAAAAAAGTTAATTTACTTTGTAATTAAAGTGATTGTAAAAGCAGAAGGTTTTTTATCTTAAAGAGGAGGTCCAGTCTGGGTGAAAAAAAAAAATAAAAGTCAGCAGCTTCAAATACTGTAGCTGCTGACTTTTAATATTAGGGCACTTACCTGTCCAGGGAGCCCGCGATGTCGGCACCCCAGCCGGTCTTTCACCCCTGGTCCCCTACTGCGCATGCGCGAAGCGCGCTGTGATTTCTAATTGGCCTGGCGGTGGGGGAAAGAGGAGGGGGGAGAACTTCCAGGGAGATCGGGCAGCGGCCCATCTCCTGAAGTGGGGAAGAAGACCTGCCAAAAACAGGTCCCCTGTTCTCCCCTCCTCCCTGAAAGATCCCAAATGTGGCACCGGAGGGTGGGAGGAAGCGTATAAGTGAGAGTTCCACTTATGGGTGGAACTCAGCTTTAATGCATTAAGATAAAAAGCCTTCTGTGTGCAGCAGCCCCTCTCAGCCCCCTAATTGTTTACCTGAGCCCCCTCTAGATCCAGTGATGTTGTAGGAATGTCTGCCCAGGACTACCTTCTTCATTGGCTGAGACAGCAGCAAGGCGCCATTGGCTCCCACTGCTGTCAATAAAAGTCAGTTACATAGACACAAGGAGCTGTGACTTGGCTCAGGTGCCCCCATAGCATGCTGCTTGCTGTGGGGGCACTCAACAGGAGGGAGAGGCTAGGAGCGCTGAAGAGGGACCCGAGAAGAGGAGGATCTGGGTAGCTCTGTGCAAATCCTCTGCACAGGACAGGTAAGTATAACATGTTTGTTATTTTTACTTAAAGAAAAAGGAGACTTTAACTTGTCATTGCTTTGTACCATTGCTGACAGCTGAAGTGGAAACAAAACAGTTGTGGTAGGATGTTTTCACCCCATTTACTGCATTGTAACAGGAGTAGTATTACAGAACTCTGTTTCTTCTACAAGATAGCAGTATAATTGTCCTTTTTTAGCTAGTAACTGACTTTCTGCAGGAGCTCTCTGGAAGATGTAGTCAAAGGAAGGATCCATTACAGGGAAGCAACCATAATGCCCCTTTATACCTGGGTGCAGGAAGTGTTACATATAAGGAAAAGCCCTGGATTTGCTGGACACTGCTGCTTACAAGAGCCAGGAGGCTGGACTGGATGGGGTCTGCGGTATCATCATCTGTCCCAAAATACCCCCACGAGACACCACTGTGATCTGAGCTGACACCACCCTGAATGCTGAGGAGGATTCCACCTGCTTCCACCTTTGGTGAGCTACAGAAAAGCTGGCCCCGCCATACATCTCACCTACTACCAACAAAGTTGTGCCAGGAAAAGAAGGGGTAAGAGAGTTGCATTCACAATCTACAGAGACAGGATTCAAACATATTGCCTATGGGATGTCCCTGGGCTTAACATAGCCTAGTTGCTGTTCTGCTCCCCCCCCCCCCAGAGTGCTGGAATTGTGTCCCTTTACCTTTATGACTGTCTCCACCATTTCATCTAACTACTACAGCTGGGCACATTCTGGTACCGGTGGATGACATTGGGTCTACTTCTAATGCCCCGTACACATGGTCGGACTTTGTTCGGACATTCCGACAACAAAATCCTCGGATTTTTTCCGACGGATGTTGGCTCAAACTTGTTTTGCCTACACACGGTCGCACAAAGTTGTCGGAATTTCCGATCGCCAAGAACGCGGTGACGTCAAGCACGTACGACGAGACTAGAAAAGGCCAGTTCAGAACCAAGCGCGGCACCCTTTGGGCTCCTTTTGCTAATCTCGTGTTAGTAAAAGTTTGGTGAGAGACGATTCGCGCTTTTTCAGACTCGTGGCTTTCAGATCGTTTTCTGCCATTCAGTTTGTGCTTGTGGGTTTGTATCTGCTCTTCAGTGCGTGCAGTCAGTTCGTATTGGAGTTTTCTGTGCGATCTTGTCCGCTCGTTGCTGTTTTTCAGGTCGCTCTTCACAGGCCTTGCTGTTCTTCAGTGCGTTCTGTTACTTCCTTCTGAGCAGCCGACCGTTTTCTAGCCATGTTGCGTATGCGTACTCCTCGTAGAGTTCGTGCTGTGCGGGGGCTTGGTGTTGGGGTCCTGACCTTGACACAAGTCCAGTCCATGAACAGGGTGGGGAGGAGTTCATGGACCAAGAATTGGTTGCTTCAGCGTGACCAGTTCTGTCATATGCCTTTGCTCCGTGAGATCCGTGAGAATAATCCTGATGATTTCAGGAACTTTCTCAGGATGACAGACCCCGTATTTCACCGTTTGTTGGCTTCGCTGACCCCCTATATCAGCAGGCAGGATACCTGCATGAGGCAAGCCATCACTCCGGAGTAGAGGTTGGTCGCTACCTTGCGGTATTTGGCCACAGGGAGAAGCCTGCAGGACCTCAAGTTCTCGACAGGCATCTCCCCCCAGGCTCTGGGGATCATTATCCCAGAGACCTGTTCTGCCATCATACAGGTCCTGCAGAAGGAGTATATGAAGGTAAGATTTTTATCCTTTAATATCACATTTTATTGTATTGAATGTTTGCTAATATATTGTATTTCTTTCCTCATTCCCTAATTACCATGATTGTAATATGCTGTGAATGTCCCCTTTGTTCTCATGCATGCTGGATTTGTATGTACTTATTATTTTAGGTCCTTCATACATATTTGCCCTTCAATAACCTCCCCAGCATGGTGTCTCCTGCCCTATATTCACCTCATGTATCTCACTTAACAATGTATTTTATCAGCTCCATAGTAGTGCTTTACCCCAAACACCCCCTAAAATGTTTGGAAATTTTATTTTTGATTTAAATTCAGGCAGAGGGCCAGAGGCTTTTTTTTGTGGTGTCCCCAAATTTTTTGTAACCCTCCCCCCCAACTGCTAAGTCAGCTGATCCCAATTCTATATCCTCAATCATCTATCTGCTGACTTTGCCAAACCCATACACACTATACCCACCTCTTTACTGGTCAGATTTATGGATGAATTCCCCAAAGCATGTAGTGCAAGGGCCTGCCTGTATACTTTCCAATGGTACTGTTTAAAGTTCTTGTATCCTATTATGATCTTGATAGGTAATAGCAGAATGTCCAAATGTGCTCAAATGTGTACAGTGTGTATTTATATCTTTGTATTATGACGCTTCTTACCTGTCCAGTGGGCTGCCAATAGTGTAACTAAGGAGGGGCTGTTCCAAGTAATACCCTGTATTTAGGCATTCATCTCTCAATGAAGTGAAGAGGGTTACCTGTCCAAGAGTCCACCCCCCTATAATGTTAGAAATGGCCCATGAGAGGGGGGGGGGAATATGATAGGTGTACCTTATACTTTGTTGTTGTTAAATTCCCCTTAATAAATGCTATCTGGAGGTTGACCCATAATGTTTGTGTCTAATCTGCTTGCCAGGTTTCTGTGAAAAAATAGTAATGTTTATTGTTTTTTCCTCAACAGTTTCCTTCCACGCCACAGGAATGGCAGACTGTGGCCTCCCACTTTGCCCAGCGGTGGGACTTTCCTAACTGCGGAGGGGCAATTGATGGGAAACACGTCCACATCGTCCCACCACCCAACTCGGGGTCGTACTATTATAATTACAAGGGGTTTAATAGTATAGTGATGTTGGCGGTGGTGTCGGCTAATTACGACTTCTTGTATGTGGACGTGGGGAAGAATGGCCGGATGTCCGATGGTGGAGTGATCGCCCAGACGGAGTTCTACAGGCGTCTCCAGAATGGCAGCTTGGACTTGCCACCTCCAGAGGACAATGTTGAAGGTCTCCCATTTGTGTTCGTTGCTGATGAAGCATTTGCGCTGGGGGACCACCTGATGTGGCCATTCCCGATGAGGACCCTCACCCCGAAACAGAGGGTTTTTAATTACCGGCTGGCCAGAGCCCGAAGAGTGGTGGAGAACACATTTGGAATCCTGGCCAGCCGGTTCCGATTATTTATGACACCCATCCATATGGCGGAGTATAAACTGAACCATATAATACTTGCCTGCTGTGTTCTCCATAATTTTCTACAAAAACATTCCGCCAACTATGCTGGCTCAGTTGGGCCTGAGGCCGGAATCCCAAATACATCAACAATGACGGCACTTGAAAGCGGCCGTCCTGGCTTGCCCTCCCTGAATGCCCGTGATGTCCGGTTACGATACCTGGAGTTCTTTGCGGGTAGGGGGGCTATCAATATGCCAGACAATCTGTGACACCTTTTTCAAATAAAAAACAACCAAAAGCAATTCTTGGTGGACATTTACTGCTTGTGTTTGTTTGAGCTGACCCTGACAGAAATGTGTTGAGTGCAGAAAATGTCGTGATTGGGTAACCTTATAAAGAATAGTGTTGGCTGGTACTTCCTAAATGCAAAAACACATTTCACTCCAAGTGCACTTGCAACTGCACTGAACCTTCACTTGTAGTGCAAAGTGTATTTGCCCTTAGGAAATAACCCCCATTTTTGCATAAAACAGCAATTACATCACCCCAAAAGTGTTGTAGTGTTGAGACAATAATCCACACATTCTTGAGTAAGGCACTTTTTTATACCTGCACAATCACATGTGCATTTACCAAAGGTTTTTAAACAAAACAACATGTTTGTTGTATAACAATTTTTGGGGGGGGCATTATCAAAAATCGAAATATCCATTTCAGATAAAACAGGCCTGTGTAAAACCAACAAGAAAGCCAAAAAACTTGAACTTACAAAGTTCACATTAGGTAAAACCTGAAGGCTATATCAGACATCAGTATTTAGGAACTGGGTTTGATATAGCGTTCAGATGGGGGGAAATCACCCCTGGAAAAGCCAAATTTGGAAGATGTACACCAATTTACGAATGTCAACATGTGCTATCTGTCATCAGGGGGGATCAAGGGACGTGTTTTGGGGGAGCAAGCCCTTCCTCAACGCGACTTTATAATTGAGGAAGGGGTTGCACCCCCAAAACGCGTCCATTGATCTCCTGTGATGGCAGATAGCACATGTTGGCACACTGTGTGCATCCTCCAAATTTGGCTTTTCTAAACATTGTAAAAATTTTAGTAAGATAAAACAGGTGATTTTGTGGGGTTTAAATTCGCCCCAAAACATCAATGATGTTATTATTTTTTTAATAACATCACTGATTTGTTGCTGGATGTTTTGCAATTGGAGATTACATCCCATGATCTCCCCGATCAGTATCTGGGCACTTTCAGATGTAAAGCGTTCTGGATCCCGATCACCTAAAAAGAGATAAAGAACAAAAAAAACAGGTCTCAAAAATCTGTCACCAGCCATCTCTTTTACCTGAGCCTGTGGTCGCAGACACTCACCTGTTGTGGTGCCAATCTCCACCACATCTTCTTCTTCCTCCTGCTCTTCTTCTTGGGTAGGTATTTCCCCTTCTTCCAGAGGGGGGGGGGTCTCTGGTCTCCTGGGATGAGGGGTGTCTGAGTCTTTTCTCCCCTATGTAAAACAAAAATGGTATAATTAGCACACAGATATTTGATGGCAGAACTAGAAATAGGAAACATTGCTTGGAAGTGGGGTACAATTTTCTATGTTAGCCAAGTTCAAAGATGTATATTTTTTATTGCCCTTTGTCAAGCTGCAATACTTTACCTGTTTGGTACAAGCTTCACAGATGTAGCCCCCCCTATAGTATACACTGGAGCACCTGTGTGCCCCCCCTAATAAAAATGGTATTCTTGTGTCCCACACTAGTGCTCCAGTGTCCAGATGTGAAAACAGCTGCTCAGTGTCCTCTCCTTACACACAATCTAGTTTGCATTTCATTCTAGTAACAAACCCATCTACACAAACAAATATTTGGCATCCAAGTAGGCCCAAAAAAAATGTGGGAAAATGCATATGGCCTAAACAATGGTGTTCTAGAGGCCGAAAGAAAAAATGTTTGATACGAACGAATAATGGGCCCATGAACATTAAAGTTGCCCTTTTAAACGTTACAATTACTAAAAGCATATGGAGCAGAACGAACGGAATAAAGACAGAAAGAATATGAACACAGCACAACTACTTACTTTTTTGCAGCACTCTCCGTATCTTTCGGTACTGCTCTGGCTCTCTCAACTTCAGGTCCGACCACCGCTTCCTGAGCTGATCTTTAGACCTTCGTACCCCGAAATTCCGCTCAAGACACCTGACCACTTTACCAATGATTTTGGCCTTTCTGATGTTGGGGTGTGGGTAAGGCCCATATTTTCCGTCATAGTCGGACTTCTTCATGATGTCGACCATCTCCAACATCTCCCCAAACGACATATTTGTGGCCTTAAAACGTCTCCTTCTGGATCGGGACGTGCCTGGATCCGGGCTTTCCTCCTCCTCCTCCTCGTTGTTAGAATTAGCACGCACCTGTTGTAACTCCGCCATCATGCTCTTCCCCCACTGCGCCGAACGAAAAGGGGCGGGGAATAGACTAGAAAGAACGTCAGGGGCGGGCGGAGTTACACACATGCGCAGTGTGTATAAAGCGTAACACGCGTGCGTATTACGTACGATCTGTGAGCGGAGGAAGGAGCATTGGACGCGCCGATCGTAAGAACGAAGGTAAGAGACAAACTTGGGCCTATACTGCTTCTAGATTGAGGCCTATATTGAAACAAGATTAGGAGAGTTTTGTCTGACATTAGGCTTTGTCTTGTGTTGTGTCTTGCAGTGAACATGGATATCTTAATGAGAGATACTGACTTCATGTCACTATTCATTGATATGCTAAGTGAGCTGCCCTGTCTGTGGGAAATTACCCACCCCCATTTCAAAAACCAAGCAAAGAGGAAGGCAGCACTGGAGCAATTGTGTGAAATTGTGAAGCAGGTGATCCCCACGGCAGACATCACCTATTTAAAGATATTAATTGGTTGCCTGAGGAGCACATATCTGAGGGAGTGCAAGAAAGTCCTGGATTCACAGAGATCCGGAGCAGCAGATGACATCTATGTCCCCAGGATGTTGTACTACGACAGGCTGCACTTTCTGGCAGGTCAGACTGAACCCAGGCCATCCCTCTCAAGTCTTCCTTCCACGCTTCCTTCCCCCCCGGCTGAGGCTTCTGATGCCCAAGCTGGGCCTTCCAGGCCATATGTGGAGGAGCCCAGATTGAGCCAGGTATAGCATTCCTCTAAATATTTCTGCTTGTCCAATCAATGATGTTAACTAGATGTTAGTTGGGAGTCCTAATTTAGGATTGTGATTGATGATGCAAAAACTAAAACATGTCCTTTTTTCATACACAGGGAAGTCTCAGCCAGGAGGTGGCCGGGCCGAGCCGGCTGGCTGATATCAAGGTCCCTCCACCACACCTGAAAAGAGAAAGTGGCAGTAGGAGGAGTACCCTAGAGTAGGCGGCTATAGGATTTTTTTGGAGGGCTACAGAGGTCCTGGGAGCACCCCACACCCGGCAGGAGAACATTGCTGCATTCATTGCCTATAAAATGCAGAGGATGGAGGAGGGCCAACAAGCCATGTGTGAGGCCCTCATATCAGAGGCTCTGGAGAAAGGTATGAGGGGCCAAATTACACCTCACACACAGCTTTGGGATGGTCCTCCTCCTCCTCCTGCAGGTCCTACTCCTCCTCCAGGTCCTACTCCTCCTCCTGCCACATCTCCAACTGCACAGCCACAGCCCGGAAGGAAGTGTGAAAGGAAGACCAGAGAGTGATTGCCCTGGATCCAGTCTGGTCGGCCAAAAAATGCAGCCTCTTGTGGTACCACAGCCTGGGGACACAGATGTCATCTGCTGCTATCCGAGTCTCTTTGAATCCCGGACCAGACTGCCCACCCTTAGATATGGACTCCTCAGGCCACCAATTTTGAGGTTTAAGAATTGATGTCTGCCGTGGAGGTCCCAGGCTTCACTAATTTCTGCTGTTGATCCAGTGTTGCCTTCCTCTTTGTTTGGTTCTGAGCCCTTAATAAAGGATTTTTGTTTTGAATTATACTCTCCTATGTGTTTTACTTCAAAAATGACAGTTTGTTTGTGAGAATTCAGGTACATTTCTAATATACAATGTGAAATGAACAAGGGACACCAACAACAAAAAATCTCCTGGAGATTAAATAATAAAAGATATCAATGGTGTTGGGGTAACTTGACACACAAAACACACACAAAAATATTCTGGAGTAAAAATAAAAATAACATTGAACAAAGATCAGCCTTGGAAAAAATCCAAACATTAAAGAAAAAAAAAGGCTTAAAAACAAAAAAAAAATAAATAAAAAATAAAAAACTGTCAGATGTGACAACTAATAACAATATATTGAGGGAATTCCTCTAAAAAAACACAAATAAAACTTTGTGAGAAGTGTGTGTGAATATGAGCATCAAAACTACTTAATTCTTGTCACATTATAAAGAAGAGAGTGCGCTGTATTAAACCATTTTTTACATTGCAGCGTGACGAAAGTGCTGTATCCATTGCGAACGCTAAGTTTACCAGAACGAGCTGTCCCGTGTCGGAATTTCTTCTGAGCATGCGTGGCACTTTGTGCGTCGGAACAGGCCACACACGGTCGGAATTGACACGATCGGATTTTGTTGTCGGAAAATTTTATCTCCTGCTGTCCAACTTTGTGTGTCGGAAAATCCGATGGAAAATGTCCGATGGCGCCCACACACGGTCGGAATTTCCGACAACACGCTCCGATCGGACAATGTCCATCGGAAAATCCGACCGCGTGTACGGGGCATAAGAGTTCATCCATACCAAAGAATCCCCTCGTCTCCTGAACTCAACCTCCTAGATATACTGCTGCAAAACTAAGTTCATCTGTATACCTTCATTATACTCCACCAACATTATTAAAGAGCGCAATGTAATAAGATTCACCCCAAAAGCTAACTCTGACCAATTTATCCTGAAGGCAGTCCATGTTTAACCTTGAGTCTCATCTTGCAGGCCCAAACCTAGCCCCCTTGTTTTGAGAGTTCACAAGTGGCATAGATGGTCTACTGTTGTTTACCCTTATTCCGACACTTGAGGCATTTCTTCTTATATAGAGAGCTACTGTTTATGCCCTTGGGGGTCACACTATAAGCTGGGGTCCGTAATTTTTACCAAATCATTGGAAGGATCAGGTATACCACTAATGTTGTGTTCATGCTATTTGACTTAAAGTGCCAACACATCCTATTATATTTCTTTGGCCTTAACCTGTCAATACAGCTTGTTTACCTTATAAAGATGTGAGTCTAATCATTGTGTGCCTGCTGAGGTTCACAGAAAGCTATACTGGTGATGTCGCTAAGGGTGAGGTCTCACACAGGGCTAGACCAGAGCAGAGGAATCAATGTACCAGCGGCTCCTGCGGGGGTAACGCTACAGTATTGTGACCACAGCTATGAAAATCCCTATCACTATAGAATGTATAGTTCCATATCATATGTTAGTGAACCCTAATAGGCTTGAAACATCTATTTGCAGTTTGGTTATACAACTTTTTAAATCAGATTATGCAGAGGCATGGCAATTTCTTCTTTTTCAAAAAGGAAGTGGCTAAATATTTTATATTTTGGCAATTACTGTAATATTTGCTTGATAGTAAATTTTGATGTAAGTTTTATGCCGCGTACACACGAGCAGAATGTCCGCCAGAAAAAGTCCAACGGAAGCTTTTCATCGTCTATTCCGATCGTGTGTATGCCTCATCTTTTTTTTTTTTTTTTTTTTTTTTAATTCTGACGGACCTAGAAAAGGAACATGTTCTAAATATTTCCGATGGAACCAATTCCTATCGGGAAAAATGCTCGTTTGTATGCTGTTCTGACGTACCAAAAACGACGCATGCTCTGAAGCAAGTACGAGACGGAAGCTATTGGCTACTGGCTGTTGAACTTCCTTTTTCTAGTCCCGTCGTACGTGTTGTGTGTCACCGCCTTCTGGACGGTCGGACTGTGGTGTGACCGTGTGTAGGCAAGACCGCTTGAGCGGAATTCCGTCGGAGTTCCGTCGGAGAAGCCTTCGGAGTTTATTCCGACGACAAAACCGGTCGCGTGTACAGGGCATAACAGTTTTACATCATACTTGCTATACCATATTCAGTCAAACTTATACAGTATACTAAAGTCTTTTTTCCCTGTATTAGAATCTGTATATTAGAAACTGCAAGCAGCATCTTGTTGAACTGCTGCAATGAAATTGATTACAGGATGCCTGGTAGGTTTCTTACAGTGGTTGTAACATTAAAGAAAAACATGCTCCTGTCCCTTTAGGGCACGAGATATAGCATGGTGTTTTTGCCATGTCAATTGTCCCTTTCTATGCTGTACAATACCTGGTTGGTCCTCCCTGTTCCTGTCTTCCCCTGTTTAAACTGCCCACGTTTATCATAGCTGCCTATCCATGATAGCGTGGTCAGATTACGTACCTCTGTCATCCAGCTCTCTTCTCAGCATCTCCGCATCTCCCCCTCTCCCCCTCCCTCTCTCTCATTTCCATAGTCTGTGTGTGAAGCCGATCTCCTCCCCACCCTCCTCTCTCCTCCTGCCGAGATAGAGCAATGATATTCCCCTGAAGCTACTCCTCCCCTCCTCTTTGTTAACCAGTTCCCACCCAACTCAATTCTGACATTTCTCTCCTACGTGTAAAATTTTTTATTTTTTTTGGTAGATAAATACTTAGAACCCTAAAAATGTGTATATATATTTTTAGCAATGTTATGGGAACTATTTCTGACTGGGACTCTAAAAACAAAAGTTAATACTGCAACTGCAGAAACAGATTCACAGGACGCAAATTACGCATTACGCAAGAGAGACTGCAGAGAGCAGACGTGCATGTGGAAGCTGCGGCTTCTAGTGCTTCTAGTGCTCCGGCCACCCAGCCTTTCATCCCTCAGGACTATCCCCGGTCTCCCAGCGCATTGTACCAGGCCCCCCCTACCCCCACCAGCTACGTGGACCAGGAACAGGATTCCCGGACCCTTCCTGTCAGATCCGCCAAGCCCTACCCTCACCGCTCCACCACACTGCCTCAGCCGCAGGAACGCTGATCCCAGCCGTCAGCCTCCCGGAGCAGCCTCACACTCCGCAGCTCCAGCCAGCGCCGGCCGCCGCTTACCCCCAGCAGGTTAGTACCGGGACCCAACCCACCATCCACGGACAGGACCTCAGCCACCTTGGGAGCTCGAGCATCAGGATAACCCACGGCTCGGGCCTAGCCCGTCGGCCATCTTGGTCCACCCAGTGCAGCCGCAATCACTACCTCCACCCTAAGCTCATCCCGGACCCCCCCAGCAGGTTAATACCAGGACCCAGTCCCTCCTGACCCCCCCTACCAGGCCTGCACCAGCCCCCCTCCAGGCAGGACCCACCATCCCTCCGACCCCCCCTACCACAGTCCCGAACCCCCCGGGCATCACCCCAGCTGCTGTACAATCACCCCGTTCTCTAGCTGCTAGACTCGGGGGACAGACCACGGCTGTGGCCTAGCTTCGGCCAGCCAGCCTCCTCACACCCCTCCCACACTGTCCAGCTGGCCTCGTGCCCCTACACCTGGAACACACCCTCCTTGACATTGGACCTCACTGCAGGGGCACAGGTTACCACCGGAGACACTGGACCTGACCAGCGTCCATCTTAGATCCTCCTAGACGCAGCCGCAGCACCATTCCAACCAGTAAGTAGCGGCCAGTTCCCCCCACCCCTCAACCCCCCCTGTCCGCCTCCGGACCATCCTGTACAGGTAAGCCCACCGGGGTACCCTAGTAGTTGATCCAGGGTCCTTGAGTCCGATCGCCCCTCGGGGGGTCAGGAAGGAATTTTTCCTCTGCTGTAGCAATTGGCCAGCTCAGCTAGGGGTTTTTTCGCCTTCCTCTGGATCAACAGGAGGGCAGTAGGTAGCCCTCATCACCTCCATCATCCTCCTTCAGCAACTTTGTCCTTCTCACCATGTGCAATTTCAAGTACACAGCGGACGCCCTCCACAGGCTAAGAAACACCGCCTCAACTTTACCAACAGCCACTCAAAAAAGACTAAAAAAAGAAAAATTACTAAGGACCAACCTACAATCAACCATCAAATACAGGGAGACACCAATCCAACCACAACAACTAGCATGTGCCCTGATCAACACCAGATCTGCAGTCAAGCACAGACTGGAAATCCATGACTTCATCATCGAAAACAACGTAGATTGCCTCTTCATTACAGAAAGTTGGCTAACATCCGACTGCAACACCATCCTAACTGAATTGGTGCCTGAGAACTACAGCATCCTAACTGAGCATAGAAGAGGAAAAAAAGGAGGAGGCCTAGCAGTGATCTTCAAATCGCACCTTGCGTTCACCAAACCAACTTCACTGAACTCAGTGCCTTTCATGGAGACACTCCCCCTGCATCTTCAAACAACACCCCAAGACACCATTCACATACTACTATGCTACAGACCACCAGGACCAAAGACCAATCTCCTTACACCACTCACTGAATTCATTTCAATGCACACCCTGTAAACCAAAAACCTTATGGTACTTGGGGACTTAAACCTCTGGGCAAACTCTACCCAAGACCCTATTGCGACCGCCTGCATCAACCAACTGGAAGAACTAGGTCTTCAACAGCTGATAAATGCTCCCACGCACAGTTCAGGACACACTCTAGACCTCATCTTCAAACAGAATATGGACATCAACATATTCGACAACACATCACTACCATGGACGGACCACCACGCCATCAAATTTAAAATTACCACTAACACCACCCTCCACAAACAGAAACATGCAACAACAACACACTCAGATCTCAGAAGAAACTGCACTCTGAAATCTTCAAAACCACATTATCAAACAAAATACAATCGCTAAACTTAAACCTCTGGAACAAACACTCAACTCCCTAAACAAGGCATTACTACAAACAGCAGACTTAGTAGAGCCAAAACGCAGAACACTCATCCGCAAAAAAAACTCGAGATGGTTTAATGGCACTCTCACCCTACTCAAGCAAGAATGTAGAAGAGCTGAAAGAGCATGGAGAAGAAATCCTACCAAGGAAAACCATACAAACTACAAAGTTATCAAATTTCTTCATCGACAAAATCGACAACATTCGGAAATCAATTCAACAGAAAAAAAACAACCAACCTTACCCAACCAAAGCAGAAAGAGGATATCAACACGAACATCACACAACCACCGGACTTCTCCTTGACCCCAATCACCACTGACCCGACCATAAACATTATGAGAAGCCTTCGAGACAGCACATCACCAAACGACATCAATCCTACTAAACTCCTGAAAGAATGCTCCGACATCCTGGCTCCCACTATAACACACCTCATAAATCAGTCATTCAAAGAAGTGATTTTGCCAACCACCGTCAAGCAAGGCACCGTCAAACCCCTGCTAAAGAAACCCAATCTCGACCCTAAGGACCCTAACTACCGCAGACCGATAACAAGCCTCAACACCATCTCCAAGGTTATGGAGAAAGCGGTAGTACAACAGCTACAACGCCACCTGGACACACATCAACTCCTGGACCCTCTGCAATCAGGCTTCCGCACAGGCCATGGCACAGAAACTGCACTTCTCAAAATATGGGATGATACCCTCGAAGCAGCAGATGATGGAGAATCATGTCTCCTGGTACTGTTAGACCTCAGTGCAGCATTTGATACAGTAGACCACAATACTCTACTTGTCCGCCTCACAGAAGTAGCAGGAGCCACAGATTCTAGTCTAAAATGGTTTGCATCCTTCTTAGAGAATCGCTCTCAGACAGTGAAACTAGGAGCATTCACCTCTGAAACCTGGACAATCTCCTGTGGAGACCCTCAGGGTTCACCCTTGTCGCCGCTGCTATTCAAGATCTACATCCGCCCACTCCTCAAAATCATCAAAAAATTGGACCTCTGCTTCCACTCATACGCTGACGACACCCAAATCTACTTTTGCATCACCGGACAAAAAGACCACCATCATCAATTAGAGAAATGCCTCACTTTGATAGATGACTGGATGACCATTAGCTCCCTCAAACTCAACGGGTCAAAAACAGAACTTCTGCTCCTACAAGCTAACCAAAATCCCAAAACCAAAACTCCATGGACACCTCCCACCATCTTTGGACAGACCATCTCTCCGAGCACCAAAGCCAAGAGTCTCGGAGTGATCTTTGACTCAGAATTGACAATGGATGCACAAATGGGATCAGTAGTTAGGGGATCTCACCATCTTCTCCGCCTGCTTTGCAGGCTCATCCCCTTCATCCCACAAGAGGACAAAGCAGCAGTAGTTGGAACAATCATCAATTCCCGACTCGACTATGCAAACTCGCTCTACATAGGATTACCCCAATATCAGCTTGCGCACCTACAGGCCATCCAAAACGCGGCGGCAAGACTGCTAACAGGAAAAAAACCCTGGGAGTCCATTTCCCCATGCCTGAGGAGCCTACATTGGCTAACCGTAAAGAATCGGATCACATTCAAGACCCTCTGCCTCACCCACAAATGCATACAAGGTAACGCCCCTCAATACCTCCGAGAGAAAATAAAACACTATACACCCAATCGCAATCTGCGATCATCTAACCAAAACCTCCTCCTCATTCCCAAATACCGCTACAAAGCAAGGGGAGAATGAAGATTCGCAGTCCAGGGACCTCGGCTATAGAACACTCTTCCGACTCACATCCGCATGGAAGAAAACCATCTGGCCTTCAGGAAAAAACTCAAGACCTTCCTCTTCTAAGAAGCTGACAACACAGAACACATTTAGCGCCTTGAGGCGATTCAGTTCGCATTTGCAGCGCTTTACAAATCATTCATTCATTCATCACTGTGTTTAAAATGTCTGTTCATCACAAAATGTATTATTACATGTTATTTTATACATAGATAAGAAAGGTGTGGTGTGAGATGTTATTAAAAACTAACAAATAGAACAATTGCAAAAGTAAAACCTTGAGAGGGGAGGGGGAGTAGAGACAGAGAGAGCTTCTAGCAGAAGATGTGTCTGTGTGTTAGGTGAATGTTACAGAACACATTTCAACAGCATGAACAAAATGGAGTCCCTTTGTTCTTAAATGAACAATACAGTGAAAGTCCATGTCATTTCCTTCTTTTTGTTTATTTGACACCATTCTTCTCCACGTTACATTTAGCCGATTGCTGGTAAATCCTGCAACATAGGCGCAAAACAAAAAAAAAGTTTTGAGTAGACACACACTTATACATTTGTTTCCACCAAATGCATTTGGGATAGGCTGACACTTAATTCCAGAGTCACCCCAACACATAGATAAGGCAAAATGACTTGTTTACTAGGGCCCTTTTACATGGGTGGCTTCCGTTTAGATCAGCAGGGGATCTGTCCACTGATCTCCTGCTGATTGGAGCAGAGTGGGGCGGATGACAGGTCCGTGTACGCTCAGTTTTTTTCTCTATGGGTGGCCAGGTGTAAACAGACTCCACTGTCTGTTTACACTTGGCTGCCTCCTAACAGGTCCACCCAAACAGAAGGGAATGCAGTCCTCCTCCATTTTTTTTTGTGGCCCTGATTGGACCCGGAGGTAGGTGGGTGTAAACCAACACAAGTCTGTTTACACACCCTTCTCCAAAGGAATGCATGGACCTTCCAATCAGGGTTGCCTGAAAAACTGACAGGCAGACCTGATAAGATCAGGAAAGGGCCCTTATGCTGTCTGTTCATACCACATCCTTTCTTTGTTGTTAGCTTGAAAAAAATACTGCATGCAGTACTTTTTTTTCTAGCGGTACGAGTTCTGACATGAACCTGCACCATGTTCTGGTATGAAATAGCCCTTAAAGTGTATATAAATATTTTTCTTTGTCCCATTAGAAAAAGTTCCCTTTTCTTGCTGTCCCAGATACACAGCAATAAGTAAGAGGCGATCTACTCAAAGCATGCCAAAGCATGTGAATATCTCCCCATATGCAGTTATCATCAGAACAGACTTCTTTTTGACAGCAGCAGCTGCTAGATGTGCTATATTTACACAGCAACTCCTGGCTTCACCTAAATTGATACTAAATCCTTATATAAGCCCATTGAAGTGACTAGCCTCAGGTGATACATAGAGATGAAGTAAACCCTCCTACATAACCTATACCTGTTTATCTGAAGCCCCTGCATCTCCAGAGCCGGTCACATACACAGATGAAAGGGTATTTCTCATCTTCCAGGAGGCAGGGGGTGAGGATCTGATGTCCCACACTGCACAGCACAATGCAGAGTGTAATCTGAAACCTGAGTGGAGGGAAACATCCTCCCTCTACACAGAATCACAGGGAAACATGCACAGCTGTCCACTGGAGGTGGTGGTGGGGTGGCTGTAACTACTTGCCGACCACCCGCCACAGATGTACTGCGCAAGGTGGCTCGGCTGCGCAAATTCGTGCACTAGCGTTCGTGGGTGCCTGCCTGCGATCATTCCCCGCAGAGACATAACGGGGATCTGCCAAAGTAAACAAGGCAGATCTCTATTCTGTCAGGGGATAACACTGAGATATGTCTTTCTGCTAAGCAGGAAGCTGGATCCGTGCGTTTCCCCCAGTCACACAGTCCCCCATACAGTTAGTAATCACAAACAGGGAACACATTTAACCCCTTGATTGCCGCTGATGTTAACCCCTTCTCTGCCAGTGTCATTAGTACACTATCAGTACATAATTTTAGCACTGATCACTGTATTAATGTCACTGGCTCCCAAAAAAGTGTCAAAAATGTCAGTTAGGTGTCCAATCTGTCCACCGCAATGTTGCAGTCCCGTTAACAATCACTGATCGCCGCCATTAAAAAATAATAAATAAAAAAAATAATAATAAAAATGCCATAAATCTATCCCCTATTTTGTAGACGCTATTACTTTTGCGCAAAGCAATCAATATACGCTTATTGGGGTTTTTTTTTTACCAAAAATATGTAGAAGAATACAAATTGGCCTAAACTGATGAATAAATTTGTTTCTTTATATATTTTTTGGGGGGATATGTATTATAGCAGAAAGTAAAAAAATATTGGTTCTTTTTCAAAATTGTTGGCCTTTTTTTGTTTATAGGTCAAAAAATTAAAACACAGAGGTGATCAAATCCCACCAAAAGAAAGCTCTATTTGTGGTCAAAAAAGGACATCAATATTGTTTGGGTACAATGTTGCATGACTGCGCAATTGTCAGTTAAAGTAACGCGGTGCCATATCGCAAAAAATGGCCTGGTCATTAAGGGGGTAAATCCTTCCAGGAATGAAGTGGTTAAAGATTGCCTGGTGTCTGGAAAAGCTGTCAGAAGTGATTCATGCAGATAGCAGAGGAATGAGAGAGCAGACAGGAGCCACACTAGGTACTTTGGATAGAGCAAGCACACACTATATGAGGATATGATTTCTTCATTTTTCATTTCAGGGGTTTACAAACACTTAAAAAAGCAGAGAATTGCCAGCATGTGGGGGAGTGGGGGCAGAGTGAAGCACATCCAATGTTGTCATCTGTCAAGCATTATTAAAATTGCTGCTCTACATGCTCTACTTCAAATGGAATTCAAAAAGAAAATTAAACTTTTGTTCCCCAGGTGCAGTGTCTAGCTCCCCGTGCCATTTGTTGATAGTACCCTGCTTATTAGCCCAGAAAATGCCCATTACTGTTCATTTGAACATTCAGCTCCCATTGACTTCATTAAGGTTCATATTATGCATATTATTATGCAAAAGAACCTCCTACACATAACTACACATAACTACACATAACTTCACATAAATACACATAAAAACACATAAAAACACATAAATACTGCATTTCTTTGGACATACAAGTATTGGAATTACATTACTCAAGAGTTATTCTGCTTGATTTATTCTGTGATATTTGGTGTTTTTTTGTGGGTGAGAGTAGAATATTACCCTTAAATTTTGGGGAATTACATTTTGATTTCTGATATCACACATATCACATTTTTTGGGCTCAAATTATGAATATTTGGAAATAATAAAAAGTACAAAAAATTGTGATTCATTTTAAATTTGCATCAGCAATGGTATTGTTTGTGGATTATAAAGACACCTGTGTGCGTTTGGGGTAAAGATTGTTGTGAGATGGAGAGTAACAAGTGAAAGTGACAGAGAAAAATATATTTTACCAAAACATGAAAACATTCCACATTCTAGTATTCTTAAAATCAAAATATTTTAAGTAGAAGCAACAATGTTGCAAAGGAAAATGTATTTCACAGAAAGATACATTTCATCTCAACATTAAAAGTTTTTTTGTGAAAGTTAGAATTGTTCCATTAGAATCAATGGCTGAAACTTCATTTGGACTAAAATAGAGCAGATTTTCTTTTCAAAAAAATGCTCTCTAATTAACTCTCATTTTAGTATTTAATATAGCGCCAGCTAAAAAAGATACTTGAGTTAAAATGAGAGTTATTTTTAGATCTGAGCATGCTCAGCTGTGTTGGCACCTAGTCCAATACAGGGAATTTTTCACTTCTCAGACTTTTAAAGATATTTCAGTGTAGAAATCACTTTTTAACACAGTTTAAAAGCAGATTATCTTTAAATAATATACCACATATTTCAGTACCATTTAGGCAATTATATCAAGCTCTACACATTATTTCCATGTGCACTACTCCAGGTTTTAGCAGAGTAAAGGTTTTGGCGCTATTTGGTTTTAGGGAACTATAGTAAATTCGATTTTGGGAGTATTTTCTCACCAGCGCTATAGTGAATACCATTTTTGCGCTAATTAGCGCTAATTACTGCGAAGTAGTGGTAATTAGCACTAATTCACAGTAATTAGCGCTGCAGCTCTATAGTAAAAGACCCCCTGTATGTGTTCCTAGGGGAAGAGACAGGAGGTGTACGTACACTTCAGGGCTGAGGGGAATCCAAACACTATGATGTCCATCACCTCTATTACTATGGATCAGTCATCATGTAGCAGTCCAACATCCAAAAGTATTCTTTATGTATTTTACTTTAGGATAAGCACTTTAAAAATACAACACCACTTATCACTCGTCCCTCCAAAACATTGAACATTCTATATTATTAACTGGAGCATGCAAAGTCTATATTAAGCCAAAACTAAGGGGGGAAACTAAAATTCTGTATTACTTCCTGTATTCTTCTTTTACAATATGTATAGAATGACTGTCAGCTAAAGTAACTGTAATTGAATTGTAGTAAAGTAGAAAATAACGACTAACTGTTAAATATTTTACACACCAACTATAACTTAAACATAGACTATTCCAGAAGCAGGAAGTTTGAGTTATTTACTTGCGCATTTAAAGTTCAGAGATTGTCATTCATTTATACAATGAAGGAGGCAAAATGCTAGAGTTTTAAACCGCTCTATTGCCTTCTGGGCTGCTATGGGCTGTTGAATGTTTGTTATTTCTTCCCTCAACTTAAAGTTGATTATTCCTGCTGAGTAAAAAAATGTGCACTTGCCAGCACACACAAGCAAAACTGTTTTTATTTTTGCTGGTTAGTACATGATGCACTGTGTTTGGTCTGATGTTAGATATTATCTGTTATCAATATTCTTTAGTTACTATAAAGAAGGCAAAAACATCTATTTGATGCCATCTATATGGGATCACAAAACAAATAGTCAAAGAAACTTAAGGTTGAAATAAAAAATATTGCAGCTTACCAGTCCTTAGATTTGGTGGCAGCTTTTGTTTCATTTTTTAAGCTTTTTGCTTTTATTCCTGTAAATACAACACTTTCTGCTCTTTTACTTCTACATCTATTTGAACATTTTATCTATGGTTGACACAAAGTCGGGACTTCAAACATGTCTGCCTTTGTATATCTCCATTACATAGTGGAATGATGAGAGTAGTTGTTTACTCAATAAATATACATTTCTTTATGCTTTAGGTTCCCTGGAAGGGGCAGAGAACGTTACATTTCTGGCAAGATCAACAGGTATTTTCTGTACTTGATTAAATCATTCTTATGCCCCGTGCACACGGTCGGATTTTCCGATGGAAAATGTGTGATAGGACCTTGTTGTCGGAAATTCCGACTGTGTGTGGGCTCCATCACACATTTTCCATAGGAATTTCTGACACACAAAGTTTGAGAGCAGGCTATAAAATTTTCCGACAACAAAATCCGTTGTCGGAATTTCCGATCGTGTGTACACAAATCCGACGCACAAATTGCCACGCATGCTCAGAATAAATAAAGAGATGAAAGCTATTGGCTACTGCCCTGTTTATAGTCCTGACGTACGTGTTTTACGTCACCGCGTTCAGAACGATCGGATTTTCTGACAACTTTGTGTGACCGTGTGTATGCAAGACAAGTTTGAGCCAACATCCGTCGGAAAAAATCCATGGATTTTGTTGTTGGAATATCCGAACAAAGTCTGACCGTGTGTATGGGGCATAAGCCTGTAAAGTGGAAACAAATGCTGCCACAACATCTAAGAACTGGTAAGCTGCAAAATATTACATTTTTGTTTTTTTGGCTTTAGATACACATTTAATCTTAAAAAGGTAATGAGAAATGTTCAAAAACAAATTAATCGATTAACCACTTGACATCTGGAAGGTTTTCCCCTCTTCTTGAACTGGACATTTTTGGCTATTCAGTAGTGTGCTAATTTAATTGGCAATTGCGCTGTCATGCAACGCTGTTTGCAAATGAAATGTATCCATTTATTTTACAATGATATTTTCTACTTTTTGTTATAAAACATATCCAATAAAATCTAATTTCTTCATAAATGTAGGCCAAACTGTACTCTGCTACATGTCTTTGGTAGAAAAAAATACCAATAAGTGTATTTTAATTGGTTTGTGTGAAAGTGATAGTGTCTACCAACTATGGGATATACAGTATTTAAAAATCGATCATTTCTGATGTACTGATGGCCTATCTCATTTCTTGAGGCCTTTAAATGGCAGGACAGTACAAATATCCCCCAAATTACCACTTTTTGGAAAGTAAAACAGAACTGAAATAATTTATTTTTCAAAATGTCTTTTTTTTTACATACTGTCACCAGTGGAGTACAGTGTCATCATATGACAGGTGTGGTGGTGATCAAGGGTACTGACTGGTGACCGTTAAAAAATATAGAAATATATATATATATATATATATATTCAATTTTATTTAATTCTTTTTTTAACATTTTTCTTTTTTTTAACACTTTTTTACATACTTTCATCATAGTAGTTCACTGTCACCATAGTGACACTGTACTACTCTGGGGGGGAAGGGGGGAACAGTGATAATTTTTCTTTTTCACACTCTTGCTGTTACAGTGATGATGTTTTGAACTGTCATGAATGAGTTACATTCATAACATCTGTGATTACTATTGTGTGCTGTGATTGGCCCACAGCTATCACATTATACAGTGTGCTGTGATTGGTCCAGGTACCAAGTGTGGGCCAATCACAGCATTACTTTACTAAGCGGCTTCACATCTGCATGTGGACCGCATCAGTTCTTCCCGTGCCAGCACGCCAGTCGACACAGTGACCGGACCTGTGGAGAGCGGCTTGTTACCCTCCAGTGACCAGCGACTTTCCGCCTCCTTTACCAGCACCCCAGCCAGCCCAAACCACGCTGGTGAGCGGGTCTGCCATCCGGATCCGGTTTAGAATCTCTCAGTGTAGCAGGGTCATTGGCGTCTCCCGTGCCGCACTGTTTCATCGATGGATGCCGTCAGCTGCTCTGGGGACCTCCAGTGGAACCATAGGCTCCTTCTAATTTCATACGCCTTCCTTTTAACCATTATTCCAGCACTGGTCTTTGTATTTAGTTCTTTCATGATTGTCATTGAATAAACATGTTTATGTTCTTTACCACTGCCACTGAAAGGCTTATCTTTTTTTTTTTTTTTTATATTTTATTGGTAAAGAAAAGTAGGTTTACAATGCTCTTGAACAGGGTGCCAGAGGCAACATTATCCTTTACAATGAATGTTATAACAGTTTTGTTCAGAACACACAGGCATAAAAAGCTGCAATGAAAATTAAGTCTAAGTCGACAAAATGAATATTATTTAAGACATAAGGTTTGGTTATGTTAAAGTACAATGCTTACTACAATAAGAATTCTTCTGTCTAGTGCTTATATAGATTTGGGTGTGTTTTTTTTCGTGTATAGAATGGGGAGTCCAAGAGTTGGTATGATAACTACTAACTTTGAGCGTGATATTTCATCCACGTACCCTAAGACCAAAGCTGGTCGAATACCGGTGTTCAACAATATAGAGATCTATTGGTTGCAGAGGGTGGTTCAAAATGTAAACCCTAGGAGAGAAGAGAAAGGGAAAAAAAGGGGGAAAGAGGAAAAAGGGGGTGGCTAAGGGGAGGGAAAGAATGAGAGGAGGGGTATAAGGGGAGAAGAGAGAATAAAAAAAAAGAGGGGGGGAGCAGGGGTGGGGTTGGGTTGGGGGCGGGGGTATAATTTACCTCCAAGTCTCCGCCAACATTCCCACAAATTGATGCAAGATGGATAGAGTAGCCTAGTCTGAACATTTTGGATATGTAGTTTGATATCTCGAGAAGGGTCCTCCCTCAATCTTCCCTTGCTTAGGGGTGGGAGGCCCTATGTCTCATGTTTTAATGAGGATAGCTGTTGAAATGTAGGAGTAGAATCATTAAGAGTCACAATTGCCTTGGGGTGTAGGGTCCGGATGAGTTTGGCTTATCAGTGACTTGTATCTATTTGTGGTGCGGAAGTGGGTCCAGCAAGCCCATGTATGTGTTGCTCCATTCCTCAATTTCTGCAATTTTTTCAACTCGTTTGAGCCATTCAGCAATGGTCAGAACATGGGTTGATTCCCAATGAAGATGGAGGTATTTTCAAGGGTGGTATTAGTGTTTTGCGGTGTCCAGAGCGGTTGAAGGTGGGGGCAAGACCACCATATGTGTAATATAGTACCTATTTCCCTGAAACATCTACAGCATTTATCAGAGAAGGCAGAGTTGTATTTGTTTAGAATTACTGGGGTTCTGTACCAGCGAGTTAGGAGTTTATAGTTATTTTCCTGGATCGAGACATTGAGAGAACTGTTGCCTTATGAGTTCATGTGAAATCTCCATTAATAGCTGTAAAATATTGTAATTATGAATATATTTCATTTAGCTTGTATCTATGGAGGGCGTGCAACATAGCTTCACAGAAGTGTCTGTTAGACAGACAATTCATTGCCTAAGCTTGTGTATACAAACAATGGGATCCAAATCTCATTGTTCTACACATACTCACTTCAAAGGTTCCACGTTTAGATGTGGCAATGAGGGTCAACTGTCATCAATACCTAACTTTCCTAAAGGTCATGTACCTACAAGTTAAGTCTCCCACTCAAAATAGTCGGTGCCAAAGATTTGCATTTAAAGGGGCTGACTTATGCAAAGTATAGGGATTGGAGATGTAGCTAATCCTGAACCAGGAATAGGGAAGCCCACCAATCAGAGCCACGCCATGCCAACCAATGAGGCATTAGCCTGTAATGATATACATAGGCTAGATAGGAGGGAAACACACACTCTATGGCAGAGCAGTCACGTGAATGGAACCTCAATGGGAATGGTAAATATGGGAAATCCCCCTTGTACTTGTATCTAAATATGTTGGTCTTAAGTCTTTTATGTGCTACTGTTTGTATATTAATGTTTTAAGGGATATATTCTATATTCCTTCATGTAATCCATGATTTTTACCCTTTTACTGTACAATTAGATAGCTTGATGTATTGAAAAAAGTATGACTCAGAGGGTTGGGTGTGTCATTGCCATCATCCCTTGAATAGTTTGAAAAGCAAATATAAACCTCAAATTTGGATTTTAAAGGCAATGTAACAGAAAAAATATTCTTTTGAATAAAAATAATTTATTGATACATAAATAATTTCTTGACATACACAAATAGACTTAAATAGTCATGTAAGTTTAAAAGATCAAATTGCATGGAGTTATAGAAAATAGAAAAAAGAAAGGTAATGATAATCATAGACCGTGATACATCCTACTACAAGATACAATCACCACCAGTGCAATACGGTGGTGTCAAGTAGCAGTATTCCAACGCGTTTCAACTTATAACATCAAAAGAGTCTTCCTCAGGGAAAGATTGTATCACATTCTAAGAGAGATCAAAATAGCAATGTTACAAGCTGCATAAATATGTCACATGAATAATCAAGTACATAAAATCCACCAAAGCAACTCCCATTTTTCATGCATTTGTAGAAAAGAGAAAGATAAAGTGCATTCCCAGTGCCAAGATAGGGGGGTCTCTGCCAACCATTGCCCACGCTGCCCTGCATCCTCTACAGGACGGCAGGATACATTTATAAAAGATCCAAAGACATGGCGACCAAAAAGTATAACTTGATGGCTTCTATAATGATAAGAGTGCAAGATGTGAAAAAATGGGAAAGATCCCCCCTGGGATGTGTATTCCCAGATATATTCCCATCTAAGCAGTCCTAACCTAACCATCTAGGGCTTACCTTGTAGAATAGAGTAACAGGGTCCGTTCAGACTGCAGATGAACCTGCAAGGAAGAGCCTTCACTACAGGGCTCCCTTCGGTTGAAAACCGAGAGAGGGAATGATGCCATTAGCCGTCCCTGCCATCCTTATAAAGGGTGTGGGCGTGGTAAACAAGGAAGAGAAGGCATCACGTCTCCATGGTGACGCTGCGCCGCTAATTTGGGTCCCGAGTGGCCGTAATAAGACAGAAGGAGTCGTCAATGCCACGCCTCCCAACTGAGATCCGACATCCCACACCACCATTGTCTATGGGGCGTAGGCGTGGTAGCTCGAAGGAGGGAGGTGCCACGTCGCCACGGCAACACCACACACCTCAACTCAGTGGAGACCTGACGTCCAATGCCGCTGTCACGTGACCAGGCGTAATGGAACGCCATGCCTCCAGAGAAGGTAAACATCCCCTCGGATGATGTAACTGCCATCTTGAAAGAGGGCAGGTTGCCAAGGCCACCAAGAGGGGGGATAGATATCCCACCAATGAGATGATGCATCATCGCTGAGCAGGAGATTACAGCGCGATGCATCATGAGGTTAACAGAGGGGGAGGAAAAGTAAAGTACCAAGGGTGAGAGGGTGATATTAAGGGCATGGGATTTCGCAAAATTGATCTTGAAATTGGATATATAATGAAAAAGTTTGAATTCTTTCAGAAGATTTGAAATCGATATGTGTGGCTCTTTTAGGAATAGTAAGATGTCGTCAGCGAAGGCTGCTAATTTTGTAAGTGTGATCAGCGATGGGAATGCCTTTGATATTCAAATAGAGTTGGGGAAAGTGGGCATCCATGTTTTGTCCCATTGCTAATGGAGAAGATATTCGACAGGTGAGCGTTTACATGAACTCTGGCAGTTGGAGTTGTGTAGAGGGACATAACGGCATTGAACATCCGATCCTGAAGACCAATATGTCTCATGACCGCTCCCAGGTAGTCCCATGCCAGCCTTTTCGAATGCCTTCTCTGCATCCAGGGATAGGAAGACTCCTTTCTGTTTATGGGTAATCCAATTGTGTACATTCAGGGCTTTGACCGTGTTGTCCCTGGCTTCGATCCCGGGATAAAGCCAACTTGGTCCTTCCCTAAAAGGAAAGGTAAGAAAGGTAATAGACGAGTAGCTAATATTTTGGCAAACAGTTTTATATCAACATTCAGTAAGGATATCGGCCTCTAGTTGCTAACTTATGTAGCATCTTTCTCTTCCTTCAGGATCACTGTGATGTGGGCTTCCAGCAATTTATGGAAGGGGAGAGTGGATGCAGTTAAGGAGTTAAAGGCCTTAAGAAAGTGTGGGGACAGGGTGTCCCATGAAGGTTTTAAAATAGGCAGCTATAAACCGATCTGGGTCAGGTCTTTTACCATTTTTAAGCTGTTTGATTGCATTTTTAAGTTCATCTTCTGAGATAGGGTTTTCTAGATGAAGGGCATCCTCTTTAGCTATAGGTCTTAATTGAGGCAAGTCGATTGTCAGATCCCATATGGGTGGTTGAATGTTTGGGGAGATTGTATAGGTCAGAATAGTAGGTCTCAAATTGAGCCTCAGTTTGTGCGTGCTTTCTTGGTCTGGCGTGCTTTAGCTAGAAATTTTCTGCATTTGTTGCCAAATTCATAAAAAAGCTGTTGGTGTAGGACAAATTTGCATTGTGGTTTACGGTTTAACTCTTCACGTAGGAGTTTCCTATTTTGGGTGAGATGTGATATATTTGTTGTGCTTGGGATTGCTTGAGGACAAGTTCCAGGATTTTAATCTTGTTGAGAAGGTCTGTAATTGTCTTTTGTTGGGCCTTTCTCTGAGATGTTTTAAGTGTGATAAGTTTCCCTCGTATGACACACTTATGGGCCTTCCATTGAGAAAGTGGGGTTGAGTCAGGTGTATCATTCTCTACAAAATATTTGCGGATGCTCCCACGGATATCTTTTACAACATCTTCCGATGTGAGCAGTGCAGAGTCCAAGTGCCAAATTTTTGTGGAAATGTTTTTGTCTGGGAACGTCAGGGTCTTTGTAACTGGGTGGTGGTCTGACAGGAGCATCGGTTCAATGCTTGCAGTGGATAGAAAAGGGAGTTCTTTCTGGGATAGGAATAGATAGTCGATTCTAGAATATTAATTGTGTGGGGCAGAAAAAAATGTGCAGTTCTTTTCGTCGGGATGAAGGGTACACCAAGTGCCATGTAAAAGGAGATCTTGGATCTGTAACTTAATTTGCTGAATGGCTTTGTATGGCAAAGAAGCTGTACCAGTGGAGGTGTTGGCCAGGGTTACAGATCTCCCCTGGATTTGGCCCTTTAGGAAGATGTATCTACCCCTTTGGTTTTTGCAAGTGAGTTAGTGGCATGGTATACTGTAAGGAACAGTTGGTTCGTAAATTAAGGGATTTTTTTTTGTGTGGAAGTGGGTTTCCTGTAGGAATACGACATTTGCCTTTTTTTTTTTATAATTGTATTTTTATTAGTTCAAAAGGGAAAAGAAAAACAGATATAAAGTAGTGTATAAAACATACATCACAAAATATCAGGGCATGAGAACAAAAAGCCATGAAACAATATCAGAACATTTCAAACATATTATGGAAGTAATAACGTTAAGGAGTAAAAAAGGCAGAAGTGCACAGTATTGGGCATATATATTAGAGTGTCGTCTTATAATAGAGGGACATACAGGGGAACATAATAAAAAAAAAAAGAAAAAAAAAAACATATGCGATCCACAAAAAGGCAGTACACTCCAGTAATCAGATCAACCTATGTGATCCCCATATTCCGATTAATCCCAGGGCTCCCAAACTTTGTTGAACTGGGAAACCGTGTCATGAACAGTGGCTGTAAGGTATTCCATCCTCCTGATTTCCGCTATAAGTTGCAAAAATTGTAATTGGGAAGGAGGAATAGTTGACAATCAACACAACAGTATAGCCCTTTTAGCCGCTAGAAGGATATATGAGATCAGATGCTTATTTGGTTTAGTAACACCTGGAAAAGGGAGCCCTAATAAATAATGGATAGGGTCTAAACGGAGTGATAAGCCTATCATGTTCTGAAGTATTTGCATTACCTCTGACCAGAATGCCTGAACAAGAGAACAAGACCAAAATATATGAAATTGTGAGCCCGTCTCCATCCCACACCTCCAACACTTAGCTGAAAGGGTAGGATTATTATGATGGATAAGCTTTGGGGTCCTATATAAAAACATTAGGATCTTCACGTCTCTCTCTGCACCACACACTTTAAAGGATTTAAAAGTTGATGACCAGATTTAATTTTTTGGCCCATAATTGCAATAGAATATGATGCCCCAAAAGTACGTTCCATTTACGCATGTATAAATAGGTGTCATCTAGTACCTTGGTGGAGTCATTTAGTATATGATATATGGAGGAAATTAAATGGAGTTGATGTGGCCCCTCAGCACACATGTGTTCAAAAAGTGTAGGTACATCTAGGGAGAGAGACAGGGACATTGATTGAAAAAAATGTCTGACCTGTAGGTAAAAATAGAATAAGTTTTGAGGGAACTTTTCCTGCAGTGTCGCAAAAGTATGTCGTTTGCCAGTGTACCATATTTCATAATTGGAAGAAAGGGGTCTGCATCCATGGCAAGAGGCGTCGAAAGGACAAACTATCTGGCAGGACTGGATTAAACAATATATTAGATAGAGGAGGACATGGTGAGGAGAGAGAGTATTTCAGGGCATTTTACACCATATGGACACAGTTAATAGCATTGGTGCCAGACACATGCGCTTCAACGCGGGATCAGTCTGAAGAGAACGGGACCATACCAAGGAGCATGGGTGTACTGCATAGAGAGCACCCTGTTCAATCCCTGACCACCGGTTTGGAGCCACCTGACAAGACCAGAAAATGACAGTTTGGAGGTGAGAGGCATAATAATACTTAATAGTATCAGGGGCTCCAAGACCCCCATGAGTTTTTAGAGAGAAGACCACCGAGCTGGCAATACGATGTGTCTTGTTATTCCATATGAATTTCAAAAAACCTCTGTGAAGAGCTTTAAGCTGACTAATAGGTACAGCAACCGGTAGTGTTTCAAAGAGATATAGCAAACGTGACAACACAGACATTTTCAAAACATTAATTCTACCTAACATGCAGATAGGGTATATAGCCCATTGGTGGAGACATCGATAGATGTCCTGAAACAAGGGAGGATAGTTAGCTGAATAAATGCTAGAGTACGAAGGAATAAGCTGGATACCTAGGTATTTAAGGGACTGAAGGCACCATTTATAAGGGTACCTACTTTTAAGTTGAGCTAATAAATGTGTAGGAGAAGGGCTTCAGTTTTAGCAGTGTTAATTTTATAGTCTGATATGGTCCCAAAAGAATGTAGAAGAGCGTGCAGGGAAGGGAGTGAGATGATAGGATTTGTCAATGTCAAAAGAATATCATCAGCAAAGAGGGATAACGTGTACTCCCGCTGTCTCATCAATACCCCCTTTATGTCTGGATGACTTTGAATTGCTTCTGCCAGAGGTTCCGGACAAAGGATAAAAAGGAGGGGAGACAGAGGGCATCCCTGTCTGGTACCAATTGACATGGGAAAACAAGGAGACAGAAAGGAGGTCATCTGCACCTGAGTATGAAGCCTGAAAGCTTTAAGGAAGGGACTCCTGAACCCACATTGTGTAAACATAGAAAACACGTAGGGCCAGCCTAATCGATTGAATAGCTTTTGGGCGTCCAAACTTAGTATAAGCGCGGGGCGAGGGAATTTGTTTAATAGGTCAATCAGATCTATGGTTGCCTTGTGTTATCCCCAGCATGTCTGGAGGGGTCAAAGCCCACTTGATCTCTATTAACCAGTTTGGATATAAATTGGGATAACCTAGATGACAGAATTTTTGTAAATATCTTATAATCAGGATTTAATAGGGCTATAGGTATGTAGTTGTCAGGAATATAGGGGTCCTTGCCAGGTTTAAGTATTACTGAAATATAAGTGTGAGTAAACTGGGAATGTGGGGTGTCTCCATGGAATAATGTACAAAATAACTCCAACATATACGGCATCAAAGTGGGCAAAAAAGTTTTATAGTAGTGGTGCGTGAGACCGTCTGGGCCTGGGGACTTATAAAGAGGAAGATCTTTGACTATTTTTGGGAGTTCCTCAAGGAAAATAAGGGCGTTAAGTTTCTCAAGGTCTGAGGATGTCAATTTGGTCAAAATTATCTTGTGTAAAGTTAAAAAGTTTTTCTGGGTGTAAGACAATTATAAAGCTTATGATAGAAATCTCGGAAAACCCTAGTCATAGTTTGATTACAATGGGTAGGAGCGCCATCATTTTGAATGAGTAATTCAGGAATGGAATGGAAAGGGCGTGGGCGTAGCTTATTAACCAAAATTCTGTGTCGTTTATTAAAAAATTCATAACATTTTTGTTTAGCCCACATCAGGGACTTGGCTGCTTTGCTTAATGCTAAAGAGTTCAACTGGTTACGTAATGATACTACCTTACGAAGGCCTTCAACCGTTGAGGTGCCCACAAGCCCGTGCTCCGCAAGCAAGTCCACCAGTAAAGATACACGACGGCCCTCGCTATCTCTCTTTAGGCGAGAGCCCTCGGCAATGCATAAGCCTCAGAAGTAGGCCTTGTGAGCATCTCAAAGGGTAGATATCTCTTGTAGCGAACCTACATTCAGCTGAAAAAACTCACCCAGATCCCTGGTTAGTCTTTCCTTGATGACTGAAGCGTTAAGGTGATCATTAAGCCACCAGTGACAAGTCTTAGAGGGTCCCCAAAAAGTGTGTGTCTGTCTCTACTATGGGACATAACCAGGTTAAAGTCACCCCCAATTATCATAAAGGGCTGAACAAGAAGAAAGAGCTCATCCAGAAAACAAATTTGACCAGAATTAGGTAAATATACATTTACCAACGTGAATGAGGATGAAAAGTATTCACAAACCAGGATGACAAACCTCCCGTGGGGGTCGATATGTTTATCCTTGACCCTGATAGGGCAAGACTTTTTAAGTACAGCTACACCGGCCTTACCAGAAGGGTCAGAGGCCACATAAGAAGTAGGAAAATATTTTGATGCAAATTTCATCGAACCCCAAGCTCGAAAGTGAGTCTCCTGGATCATCAATCTTTAAGGGCAAGCCATCGTTTCTGAATGGAGTTCAGATCCTTAACACTATGAGAAATGAGTTTTAATGCCATAACAATTTAACAATGTATCTGCTTGTTGAGATAGTGAACCTAGAAACCTGTAGTTCTCTAAACAGACATAGAACCCAATACTGGAACAGGAATATACATTTTACACACTGCCCATTTAAAAACAAAAAACAAAAGTGAGGATACCCAGGAGGGGTCTGAAAAATAAAAAATAAAAAACATCACCATTATGCCAGAGAAGCAAATGCAACTCAGGAGTCCTAGACTAAAGTCTTGGATGGTTTGGGGCCACACAGCGACCCCCATCAGATGGGAATGTATGGAGATTGGATCAACCTGCTCTCCAGCAGGTATGTAGCATAAAAATAGTAAAAGAAAACTGAATACAAATAAAAATAAAAACTATACCCCATGGGTATGTGCAGGAGCATCTCCAATTCTTCGGAGAGCATTTCAACCTAATGTCCAGAACAAAAACAAACCCTCACAAAGGGAAAGGCAGGCCTGCCTATAACTTGAAGCCAACAACAACTTTCATCATCTCAAGGTGGACATCTGGATATTTGAGAGCAATGAGGGATGGAGAAGGATTTCTTCTGTTTACTCCGAACAGAGGTCCAGAGCCGATTAGGCATAGTGGGAGCTGGATGACCAAACGAAGCAGCAGGTGAGAGCAGAAAATCTTCCGGCAGAGGAGGTAGTCCCACGCTTTTTATGAATGCTTCTCCTTCATGTCAAGGCAGTGTTGAGATCCATCACAAGAGACAATCAGGCGAAACGGAAAACCCCAGTAATATGGGATGCAATGATTTTGCAAGTGGGAGGTGACTGGACGAAGGTTTCTCCATTTGGCAAGAGTAATAGGAGAGAGATCATTATAGATCTGGATTTTTGCCCCTTATACTCAGTTGATGATTTATTGCATGTAGCAAGGGTCAGTGCCTCCTTGCTGTCATAAAAATGAAAGCTGACGATGACATCTCTATGTCTAGCTCCAGAGTGCGGCTTGGGGCCCAGGGATCTATTAGCCCGATCTAGCCGCCAATCGATATCGGCAATTTTTGGGGCCAAGGCATTGAAAAGACCCAGCAGGTAGCAACTCAAGGTATTATCACCCACAGTCTCTGGTATGCCACAAAAGCGTAGATTTTGGCATCTCTCCCTATTCTCTAGGTCCTCCTGTTGCAATTGGATCTGGGATACAGAGTGTTTCAATGAGGAGGACTCTTCCTCCAATTCCTGGACATATTGGACAAGATTATCAAACTTAGTGTCTAATGCATCCACTCATTCCCCTATTTGGGCAATTCCCCCCCCCCCCCCCGGTTCCTGGGATAGTTTACCCACCTTTGCAGCAATGTTGCGAGTTAGTTGGTGGAGAAGAGCCTGGAGTTTCTCATGCAGTAATTTGGGGGTTAAAACAGCCTGAGTAGCTTCGGGGGACATTGCAGGGGTGTCTTGGGTGAGGGATGTGGTGATGTCTGCATCGTCGGTCCCCAACGAGGGATCCATAGGGGCGAACAGGTCCGTGGGCATAGGCAAGGCCAGGGATTTCGGCCTAGTGAGGTATCTGTCCATCGCAGTTTGGTAGTGTGCATCCAGCAGCGGTCTATAACAGTAATCTTGCCCATGGCGTGCTCCAAGCATACAGGGAGTGTTTGTGCTTACCCCTGTGGTGAATAGAGTGGGTTAGGAGCTTTACGGGGGCCTGGAGAGCAGATGGGATCCAGAGCTCAGCCTTTACATGTCTGCCATGACCGAAAGCCGCGCATGCACCCCCATTTGTCTTTAATTAATACATCATATCAAGGACTTGGCTGCACTTTTCCAGGATATTGAGATCCTTTATGTTTAATGAGACTACTTTAAATGTGGAAGGTTTCGTGATAGGGCGTGTATGTGAAATAATGTGTATGTGGTTAGTCTTAGGATTGTTGAGAGAAAGTGTGGTGTTGAACAGTTATCCCTTACAGGTATGGATGGGAAGGATCTGGAGAAGAGCAGTGTCTGGGATATTTTGGTTTCAGCAATAATGGGTTGGTGGCGGAGACTGCAAGGCGGAAGAAGAAGGAGATGGAAAAAAAAACCCCCAAAATTAATATAAAAACCAGAGGGGGAGAAAGGAAGGAGCCTGGGGGAGAAAGGGAAAAGAGGAGGAAGGGGTGGGCTACTGGGGAGGCAAGAGAAAGTAGAATAGGTGGTAATCCGGAGGTAGGGAGGTTGTGTGTCTTCCCTAGGATTAAAAATGTATCCGGTAGGGTTCGACAAGAATAAATGTGTTCTCGACTTGTGGAGAGGTGATGGGTGTCGGTATAGAATGGACGAGATTGAGCATCTATCTCTAGTCCACAGGAGATCTTCATGATTCCTATTTTGGGAGGGGGCCACTACATTTTAGCAAAAGACAGAAGGGCTGTAGTTCAGTACATAAGGGATTCAAATATGAACCAGACCCCTAAGGTCACTTAATGAGTGTATTGAACAGTTACTAACAGTTCTAAAGCATAAACCATAACAAGTTATATAAACATAGGAATGAGAACAGGAAGACAGAGTCATTCTTACAAGTAGATAGATAAGGTGTATCTCCTGTTAAGTGAAAAGGGGAGACACCTCAATCAATGAAACAATTCAACAATATCTGTAACATCCTATGAATAGATCTATAGTGCATCTATAGTGGAGCCTGCTGAAGAGAGATACTCTTCCTGTGTGTACGATCAAGCAACTCCCTGTTTATGGTCGACTGTATAGCACATCACAACGCAACTTGGGTTGGGATGGGATAACCAGAGATCCCTGTATGGGTATTGTCCTACAAGTTATGGGATGATGTTGCATGCAACTCCTTGTAGGGGAGTTGATCAGGCACACATAGTTAACCCATTAGCTGATAGGCAGCACTGGGAGGCACTCATAGGTAGCACTGGTGGGCACTGATAGGCGTCACGGATAGGCGGCATGGATAGGCGGTACTGATGGGCACTGATGGGCATTGATGGGTGGCACTCATGGGCGACACTGTTGGGCATTGATCGACAGCAGTGATGGGCATTCATGGGTAGGCACTGATTGCCAGCACTGACTGGTATCACTAATGGGCACTGATTGGTGGCACTTGAGGGCACTGATTGCTGGCATTGGTGGGCAATGGTGGGCACTGTATGGTGACACTGTATTTGTATATTGTAATCAGGGCACTGATGATCAGTGTCCTGATTACATTCCTAGATGTCCTCCTGCTTGGAGATGCCGCTGATTGGCTCTCCTCGCCACACACTCTGTCAGTGTGAGGTGAGGAGCGCCGATTACCGGCACTTCCTTGTTTACATGTGACCAGCTATGATTGGACACAGCCGATCACTTGGTTAAAGAGCCATGGACATGGCTCTTTACAGAGATTGGGGTCGCGCCATGTCCTAGCAACATGGCGCGGCAGCGATCACCGCTCTGCGCGCCCCCACGCCATCATATGACATCGGCCCAGAACGAGAGCCACACCGCCCACTGTCATTTGACGGTGGGTGGGCTGCAAGCAGTTAAAGAGCGTTTACCTTAAGTGATGAATTTTCCTAAACTTAGGAATGGGGTTGGTGGAATAAGCAAAGCAGGCCATGACTGGTGTATTGCAGACTTACCGGCTGCTGTGACCCAACTTAATACTAACTCACCAACTTTATATGAATGAGACACCAAACTTTTAATGGGTTTAAATGGCCATAGCAGCCTTTTATTAACAAGGAAAAACATAAACCATACACATTATTCATAATAACTAACTGACTCTCTTAGAGCAGGTATTTGGAGGCGAGCATGGTCTACCAAATATGCTGTATCAAGCTACCTTTTCATACCACGGCCCCCAGCCACAAATACCCCGGCTTGGGGTCAATTTTTTACACATTACCACCTGATACAGCCCCAATACCGTTCTCATCTTACTGATGTCACTTAATTCGGGAAGGTACCCATACCAAAGATGAGCTCCTCCCACCATTCTCCACAGAAAAATTTTGACCATGCCCACCTTCAAAACCCTGAGACCCATGCCACAGATGCCCAAGTGGGAAACCTCATACTTGAGCAGCCCACTACACACTAAATGCCCTCTGGACACCATCCTGAAGGCCCAAGAACCACTTGTTGATTCCGACAGTGTTCCAACAGCATTCAAATGAGCTCCATCCCCTCGCAAATAGAGCCAGTTGTCACCCTCCAACTCCATATGGCGCACAGCAAGGCTGCCATTCCTGACAAAGAATCGTGCCACTTCCTTATTTAATTTAATTCTCGCCTTATTAAGCCTGTTCACAGAGCGAGCCAGATGCCAGGAGGCTCTGCCCACAATGTCGGACCAAACTAAGATAGTATCCGGGAAAAAGGATTGCAAACGCAGGAAGTCCAACTTAATATCCCGAATCAACTCTCTGGCAGACCGGAGCCCGAGATCATTGCCCCCAGCATGCACTACCAAAATGTCGGGGGTCTATCCATCCTGGCATACCAATGCACTTCTGGCAATACCCGGGACCACAGCATGCCCGGGACTCTGATCCACCGCACTATGGCCAAGTTCCATGGGAAGCCTAATTGCCTGCCTTCCGGTCTGACTGCTGCCCTTTTTGCACCCCAAAAAAACATAATAGTGGCCGAGTATCCACACCAAACAGTCTGTCTGAAAAACATGAAATTACAAGAACAAAGGAATAACAGTGTAATGAAACAACCGAAGCAGACAAAGACAAACCAAAAAACTAAACACGACCACTACATACAAAGACAAAGGGGTACAATGACAACAAACAAGTTAAAGGAGATAAGGATGAACATACAAACTAAAATGCCGCGATTCCCATCGACCAATCCGCTGTAAGATCTGGTCACCCAAACCCCATCTGGCCGCCTCCGTGGCGGCCCCTATTCGGGACGAATGGGAAGCATAAACCAACGGATCAAAACCAGCTGCCAGTAAGCATTTTCTAAAAACTAAAACAAACTGGAAGCGTGACAATGCCGAGCCATCAACGTGCATCAAAAAGGCCCGGGACCAGCCACCCAGACTCTTAACCAAGAGAGCAAGGCTGCGACTGGGCAGGCAGATGAATTGGGAACCCTTCCCGAGCACCACGCTAGCCCCATGGCCCAGCTGGTCTGTCTTTGATTTTCTAATGAACAAATACACCTTGTCCGCCTGAACCGTGACATCGGAAAAACCCAAATCACCCCCAACACGAGTAGAAGGGCTAACTAGTTCCCGAATCTGAAGAGCCCAGAAAAAAGCCAAAACAAAAGCAGTCCTAAAGAGATCAAGCAGACTGTCGGCAACTGTTCCCAAAGTAAACCCAGCATCTCAAAAGAAACTGGACGATGGGAATAAGACCCTTCCTGTAACCTTGCAAAGCTTTTCTAACCACAAAAGACTTTGTGATGTTCGCCAACCCTGAGAGCTGGAACGGAAATGCCAAACAAGTCATCATTCTGCTCAGAGAGGAGATCGATTACTCCCTCCTCAAAGTTCTTTCCAATGTAATACAGCAAGACATGCAAGCGATCTTCCTCAAGAAAGCAACCCACTACCAAACTCACCAATCTGTGCAACTCGCCCCAGACACGTTCATAAGCTGTCCAAGTAGCAGAACAGACCGACTGCTGAATCAAGCCAGCTCCCACAAGTGATCCGGACATGAAATTCTGAACTGCTCCACCTCCGGTGCCAACTGACGGAATTTCTTCCACTGCAGACGAGAAAGGGCATCCGCCACTCTGTTATTCACCCCAGGCAAATGGACAGCATATACAAAAGCATTTAAAGACATTGCAAAACCAAACGCCGTAGCAAACACACAACTGGTGGAGAAGTAACAGTGTTAATGGCCTGTACAACCTCTAAATTATCTCAGTAGAACGGCACGCGCTTGTTCTGGAATTCCTGGCCCCAAATTTTAACCGCCAACACTATTGGGAACAATTCCAACAGTACCAGGTTACAGATGAAGTCTGAATTACTCCAGGATTCTGGCCATTGCCCGTGCTCCACCTGCCACCAAAATAAGCTGCGTACCCAACCGAGCCAGCCGCATCCATATAAATTTCCAAGTCACTGTTGGACACCGCCACTTCCATCCATAAGGACCGCCCATTATATTGCTCAAGGAACATTTCCCAGACCCGTAAATCTTCTCGATGGGCCTTGTGGAGTCGCACATAATGATGCAGGGATTTTGCCCCTGCGGTGGCCCCATAGACATGATGCAGCAGGCAAAGTTAAGCTTGCCCATAAGCGACTGCAGGGAGCGCAATTTCAACTTCTTTCAACCACGCGCTTGAGTAACCGTCCCATGAAGATTCTCCAGTTTATCGACAGGTAGCCTGCATTCCATCTTAAGTGTATCAATGATGATACCCAGAAACTTCAGTTCCTCAATTGGACCCTCCGTCTTTTCAGGCACCAACGGCACTCAAAAATTTTGAATACATGCTGTAACGTGGCCAACAAGATCTGACAAGTCCGAGTCCCAGGAGGGTCGACCACCAAAAAGTCGTCCAAACAATGGATAACAGACTGTCAGCCAGACAAATCACGCACTACCCAGTCCAGAAAGGAACTGAAAGTTTTGAAAAAGGAACAGGAAAAAGAGCAACCCATGGGGAAACATTGGTTCACGAAAAACTGCCCCTCCCAAATGCAACCCAAGAGCCGAAAACTCCGGGGGTGGATGGGAAGCAATCGAAAAGCTGACTCAATGTCAGTTTTCGCCAACAGCGCACCCTGGCCAAACTTACGCACCCACTTAATGGCACCATCAAAAGAGGCGTATGACAGTGCACAACTGAGGTTCAATAGCGTCATTAACCAACCCACCCTGGGGGTGCAACAGGTGGTGCATAAGGCGAAATTTATTAGGTTCCTTCTTGGGGACCACCCCTAGTGGAGAAACCACCAAATCAGCCATAGGAGGGAAAGAAAACAGTCCCGCCATCCTACCCATGGACACTTCCTTGGACAGTTTCACTGAAACCACCGCCGGGTGCAAGTTTGCGGAGCGTAAGTTATCCCCCACAGGAGGGACAGTGGACAAAGTACAAGGCATATTAAAAGCCTTGGTGAACCCCTGTAACAAAAACTGCGCATCGGCCCTATCCGGATACCTACTGAGAAAGGGCACCATTTTTCCCACCCTCACCGGGGTTCTCCCTTTTTCCAGCATCAGTCGACTTCGCTTTACCCTGCTTGAAGCACTTGGACAAAGGATGTGAACCTCTGCATCTGGAGCATTCGTGACGAAACCGGCAGGATCCCCCGAATCTGCATGTGCCATCATTGAACTGCCAGCAGTACCCCTTTTAGTTTGCGGCAGATGGTGTTGGGGCACTAGCACCCCTGACCCTACCCTGAAAGGGTTGTGGAACGGTCCTCGCCTAGGTCATCAGCTTCATCCACAAGCTGATATCTTTGTGGTCCCACCTCAGGGAGGACCTAACTGCCGAAACTGTTCATCGTAGTGTAACCAGGCCACCCCTCCATATACTCTCTGGGCCTCACTAATGGAGTCCAGATAGCAGAACAGAGCAGAACAGCACTCCGGCACCTTCTCTCCGATCACGCTGGCCAAAATGGTGAACGCCTGAAGCCAATTCCCAAATGTCCTAGGAATCAAGCAGTAGTGCCGCTTTTCTTCCTCCTCCTTTTTACTCTCGTCTGACTTAACCTTATCTAGATTAAACTTTTTAAGCGGCAAAAGTGCAAATATCTTGACGTATTCCCCTTTCCAGATTCTTTTCCTCATCTCAGGTTTAAGATGTGCACCTAACGGGCCCTCGAAACAGATGTAAACCTCGCCTTTCGCCGAGTCGGACAACCGCAGCCCATCCACAGTCCCTTCAGATAGCTTGGACTCCAACGCAGTCTTATAGGGCGTACACACGGTCGGACTTTGTTCGGACATTCCGACAACAAAATCCTAGGATTTTTTCCGACGGATGTTGGCTCAAACTTGTCTTGCATACACACGGTCACACAAAGTTGCCGGAAAATCCGATCGTTCTAAACGCAGTGACGTAAAACACGTACGTCGGGACTATAAACGGGGCAGTGGCCAATAGCTTTCATCTCTTTATTTATTCTGAGCATGCGTGGCACTTTGTCCATCGGATTTGTGTACACACGATCGGAATTTCCGACAACGGATTTTGTTGTCGGAAAATTTTATCTCCTGCTCTCCAACTTTGTGTGTCGGAAAACCCGAGGGAAAATGTCCGATGGAGCCCACACATGGTCGGAATTTCCGACAACACGCTCCGATCGGACATTTTCCATAGGAAAATTCAACCGTGTGTACGGGGCATTAGATGCACTGTCCGCAGGAACCACTCCAGGGTCCTGGTACCGCCGATCCCGCAGTAGCACTGAGTATCGGTCTTGAGTGCACACTTCCAGCGACGGGCATCCCTTGTTCCCCCTGCCGTCATCCACGCAGCCACCGGCGAAACCACTGGCATGGAGGAAACCCCAGTGACACTGTTAACTAACAATTCCCTGCACCCCGCCAGCCAGGTCTGCAGCATCCGCTCAACTACCCCATCCTGTCCCACAATAGCTGCCTGAATCGCACCCGAAGGGCCAGGCTCAGGACCTATTCCCCCCGGCTCGCCCCCTTCAGAAACAGCAGACATGACAGGGTGCATAACATTAACAGGAGGGGGGACAACAGGGGGGAGGAAACAGGAGGGGGGACCACAGAAGGGGGGCTGACAGGAGGGGGGATAACCAGAAAAGGGACCACATTCAAAGGAAAGACAGGTAAAGGATCAGAGACACTACCAGACTTACCAGGCTGTCCTTGTGCTTGCCGCCACACAGCCATGCCTCCAGCATCCAGCCGAGCCCTCAATTCCTCTGCAGCTTCCGCCCCCCTGGATCCTCTCCTCGTCTTCTGAGGAGGTGAGCTCGTCCTCCGAGCGGTCCTCCTCCACCTCCATTATGGTGCCCAGGGAAGGGTTAACAGAGCCAGCCCCAGCTGGGTGCCCGCTGATGACGTCTTTGGCTGCACCACGGCCTGTACATCTCCTGGCATCGCTCCTCCCATACTGGTCGCTCTGCTTCAGAGGCCTTGAAGCAGACGCCATTCTCCACTCTGGCATCGGGGGTGGGGACGTGAAGACCTGGCGCCTGGTACCTCACCTTCATTCTGGTAGGGTCCCGGCCGCACCAGGGGACAGGCCAGCACCCACAAAAACATCTCTCGCACGCCGAGCCGCGCTGGCAGGAGGGGCCCTCCGCAAACTGGCCGTCAGGTCCCATGCAGCTGTAGAAGGGGAGCGGGAGCCAGTAAATAAATGGTAGCTCCCGGAGGGGTCCCACCTGGGTAGAGGATTCCTCCCAGCCCCGCTGGCATGAGAGGGAGGCTGCCTCTTAGCCTTTGGGGCTGAAGAGTCTCCTTTGCTCCCCCTCACTGCCTAGACCACCATTGGCTCCACCCTAAACCAGCTAGCTCCATTCTACCACGCCTTACTATTATCCAATAGCTGAGGACAGAAATTATTTAAATATTTATTTCTAATCTGCCTAACTATAGCCTACGTTGCACACCTAGTCATGCAGGCCTTCCACTTAATGCTGGGCATATCATTACAGGCCTGTTCTATATTACTCTATAAGAAGAGTGTTGGAATCTGTGCGATATCATCCCTCAGAAGTAATCTTTTAGGCAACATTTGAGATAACAATCCTGACATTCAATGAACTTCGCTAAGAATAATTCTATTGTCAGTAGGTCAAGGAAATATATACATGAAATACCTTTAGGGATAGTTAGGGTTGGAGGGAAGGTAGGGTGGGGTGGGAGAGGGTAGGGGGATTGGAGAGGAAGAAAGGGGGGAACAGGAAGGGGCATGGAGAGGGGGAAAGAAAGGACCAGGGAAGAGTGTATGTGATCCAACCTGCCCCTGCCACCCACCTGTACTAAATGTACTGTTGGCGACAGCAGTTGGTTAAATAGTGGAGCCGATTGTGGTTGGGAACCCAATTATTTTCTATGATATTTGTTACTGTGTGGGAGGAAGCAAAGCAATGCAGACAATGCTGAGCTATTGAACTCTGTGGACATTTTTTTTTTAACAAAGTCTTAATCTCATAGACATGTGAAGTAAAGCCTAGAGTTGGCCATCAAAAAAATAAATATTCATAATACTAAAAAGCATATATTTTCCCTTTTAGTATGTTAATAAGTTTTTCTGTAGGAACAATTGTATGTGTGGGTTTAAAGCGGTATTAAACTCAAAAGCAAACATTTATTATATTGCAGCTTACCAATTCATAGGTGTGATGCAGTATTAATTTATTTAGGCTTTCTTTCTTGTGTGTTCATCTAGTGATACGGCCAGTAAGTCTGTAGTTTTTCAAAAGCACACACTCTCCCGCTGAATTTATCAGTTTACATGGATAAGACAAACCATTTAACACTGACAGGGGTGCTTACAATGATTTGCTATTATTTACACATGTAAAACCTTTGTCCCAAAAGAAAAAAAAAATGTTTGCTGTAACTGATTATACAGCATGAGCTGAACTTTGTCTTCAATTTGTTGGTGTATTTAAATCTGATAATACATTTAACACTACCCTCTCTCCAGACTGACAATGCTGTCTGCTGTGCCTTGTACTCAATAATCCACAGTTGTGTCTCGCCAGTACAGAAGGTGTGTTGCTGGCCAGATCACCAGATGAAAACAGAAGGAAAAAAGGCAAATAAAATGAAACTGATGCAGCCACCACAGCTAATGACTGGTAAGCTGCAATATGTTACATTTTTGGTTTTCAGTTTAATACTTTCTTAAAACATGAGATAAAAAAAACATTTATGCCTCTAGCAGGGAACACGGGAGTAACAGAAGACTGTTTTTTTATGGTCCATCATGCCTTTAAGACAAATATAATCTATAACCAGTTGTTAGTTATCCCAAGGCCTCTTTGCAAACATCTGTGTTTTGACATGCAGGTACTGTATGGGTTCCATGATTGACAGATAGGAAGCAGATTTATGATTAGCTTCTTATGTATGTGAAATGTTTTGGGACACACACAAGTGGTTTTCGCTCCGCAGGATATGACTTTATGATATCACATTTAGATCAACCTAAGATGATGTCAGGTGATATTCCCATGGAACACAATAAAAAGCAAGAAAACAAAGAAGTGTAAACAATGAACACTAAAGGGAAAACATTATAGACAGATATATGTCCAAAAAAAAATGGTCTACTAAACCTCCTTCAAGGTCCAGAGTCTCTGTAAGATAGCTATACCCGTCCAAAAGAATTCCGGCTTAACAGACTACAACAGGCCAAATCTATTTTTCTGTTTCATGTCTAAATCAAAAGTATGATAGAAAATAATAACTGTTCCAACAATTTAAAATACAGCTGTGTCCCCATAAAGATTCTTTATTTATACAAAATAATTATAGCATTGCGTTACAAACTAAAATCACAGATTGCCTGGTGATAAATATCTGAACACTTCAAAATATATTCTATTAACACCCTATTTACCAGGTGAACACTTTCATGCTAAGTGAACAGTTTATACTCCAAAAAAAAAAATTGTGACTTTTGCTAAGCGCAATAGGCACAAATTATGGAAGAATATTTTGTTTTGCTATGTAACTATAATTTATTAGAAACTACTTAATGTTTATTTTTTTTATTTTTATACAAATTAGGCTTTCCTGTATTCTGATTAAACATGAGCTCATCTAAGGCATGAGCATTGCTCAACAACATGCCTCTTCATGCTTCTAATGCCGCGTATAACGAGCGGACTTTACAGCAGACTTTGTCCTGCAGACTTTTCAACGGACTTTACGACGGACTTTCCAAATGAACGGACTTGCCTACACACGATCAACCAAAGTCCGACCGGACTAAAACATGGAAGTTCATAGCCAGCAGCCAATAGCTGCCCTAGCGTCAGTTTTTGTCCGCCGGACTAGCATACAGACGAGCGGACTTTTCGACCGGACTCGAGTCCGTCAAAAAGATTTGAAACATGTTTCATTTCTAGGTCCGTCGAACTTTTGGGGAAAAAAAGTCCATTGGAGCCCACACACGATCGTATTGTGCGACGGACTCTGGTCCGCCGAACCAAGTATGCCGTAAAGTCCGGTCGTGTGTACGCGGCATAAGATGTAGCACTGATGATGTCCTTTACCATAATCTATCATAAAGTGATGTTCAAACAATGTGCTGGCCAGGAGTGACTTTTATAGCAATAGAAGAACTCACTGCTGTCAGATGGAGAAGGTTGCTTGAAACAGATGTTGACAAAAATGTCCTAATCTTACTAGTGTGAAAAATGACTGTCTTCTGGTACTTCTGGTATAGATTTAGGGGGCTATTTGAAAAACAAATGGCTTTGCAAATGGCCTAACAATTATGCATGTAGACATGTGCATGACAAAAAGATTTGTTTAGTTTTGTTTCGTTTTGATTCGTTAATCTAGTTATTTCTTTTAGTTCAATTCGTTTGATTCGTTTAATTCGTATTCAGGATTCGTATTCAGAATTTTTGAATTTTCTTTGAATTTACCGATTTTTCTCGATTCGAAACTTTCAAATCGATACATTTTCAAACCGGACGAAACTAAAATGTTACATTGTTTTCGATTTGAATGCAGCAAAGTGAACAAACAAAAGAAAAATCTTCATTAAATGATTACAATGACTCTTTAAATTACCTTTGGCTTAACAAAAACAGTATTATTTCAAAATGGTACTCTAATAACACACACAGTCTTTGATTTCAGCAATATGTGTAGTTAGAATTCGACTGGAGTTCAATGTAAAATTCGATTCGAATTTCAGTCCGAATTTCGTTACTTTATTCGGAGCAATCGGTAAAATTTGTTTAAATTTTAATTCGGGTATTAATTCGTAATGAAACGAACCGCAAATGTATACATGCATGAGTAAATGTTGAGTAATGTTTGTAATATATGTGCAATAGTTTATATGTGTTGCTGCTAATGCAACATTCCTTAACATTCAACTCTAAGAAAAAATAGCCATAAGAACATTTGACCATGAAAGTTAAATTCATCAATAGAGAAAATAGCTTATCATTATAGGCTAAGAAAATTCAACTACCAGAGGAAGAATTAATATAAAGGAATCCTTTCCACTGGTGACTTATCCCCTCTCATCTTTTGTAATTCTGTTGCAAAGTTTTTTACTTAGAGATCCTGCCAGTAACAGCATCTGCTTCAGAATTTGCATAACAAATTGTATACACTGAGATATGATGCTTAACACACTAAAAGGCAATATTTGTGTTTAAAGCTGAAGTTAAGCATAAAAAAATCTCTACAGTTGTAGTTACAGTACTTACCTGTCATGAAGTATGTCTCACAATGTGCAAACTGCCAGTTTCTGTACAAATCCTCACTGCATGGCTGCCCTGTCCTCTTCCTGCTGCTGAACTTTGGGCTCTTTGGGGGTTCACGGCTTTGGATCTCTGAGTTTAGCTGCACTAAGGCACCTGATACATTTAGTATATTTTCTCATTCTAGTAGCAGATTGAACAAAAAAGAAATTAGCCGATTCCCCCATCTACACACTTGATGTGGATGGAGGAATCATTCCCACTGTGCCATTGTGTTCTGATGGCGGGGAGCTTTCCCCACCTTTTGGAATACAATGATCCACGCTGCTGGCTATAGCCAGCGGCACTGATCGATCAGAAAGAGCCCGACAGGTTGGTTGTACAGAAGGTGATTCATAGATTGACTTTTGTATAACCAGGGTTTCCATACATCGATCAAAATTCTGCCGGTCCTTGCTGAACTGGCTGAATTTTTATCCATGTATTGCTGGCTTAAAGATGATCTGATGGGGACATTCCCCCTCTTCCCCACTAAGAAAAGTTCTTTCACTAATTACACTGCCTGTAACACGGTCTGTGAAAGGGGGAAAGAATCCTGTGACTGATCAGACTCTGTCTTTCTCATTCACAGATTATCTTACATGCAGTGTAATTAGTAAAATAACTTTTCTCATTGGAGGAGCAGCTGAGCCCTGGGACCTGAAGCTGGTAACCCCCACAGGGCCAAAAGTTCAGCAGCAGGAAGAGGCCAGGGCATCCCTGTGAAACTTTCTACAGAATCCAGTGGCCTGCAGATCATGGGGCATTCTCTATTAAGGCAAGTAATGTAACTAAAGATGTAGGAGAACTTAGAGACTCCGGTTATGACTTCTTTTTTCTCTTTACTTTCTTCCTCGGGTAGCTTTGTCCTCATATTCTTCACTTCCATTTGCCCTTCTATTTCACAAGTAGGAATTTGGCTTATTATTACTTTATTTTAATATGCATACATAGGCTTCCTATACATAATCTAAGACATGCCGCAGAATACTTTTGTTGATATATGTCATATCATATCATATATATGTCATACATTGCTTCTAGTCATATGCCTTTATTTGAAAATATTTGACTGATTTCTAAAGTCTTGTTGATGTTAGCAGCTGTATATGGTTTTACTGGCATGACATTGTGCCTTCCCCTGCTTACAAATCTACTCAACATGATACTGTATAAGCGAGGCAGGGTGCCCAAGAGACGTGTGTACCTTTCGAGATATGCCCCTCACCGCCCCCCTCACTTGTTTTTTCATTTTGTTTTGTTTTTTAAGTGTTGGGCAGGGATGCACCTTAAATAATCCTTCCCACTTTATCCGGTATTAAGAAAGTGTTGGGATTAGATACACTGCAAATAATCCTTTCCATTTTATCCAGAATTAAAATGTGTTGAGAATCGATGCACTTTAAGTAATCATGCCCACTTTGTCCACCATAAAAAAACTTCTGGAAATAGATGTAGCTAAGTAATCCTTCTGACTTTATCCAGCATTAAAAAGTGTTGGGAATATGTGCATTGTAAGTAATCCTTTCCATTTTACCAAGAATTAAAAACATGTTTGTCAGGGGATAAGCTTGAGAAGATTGGCTCGAGGCCTGGCAAGCTTAACAATTCCCAACATGGTCACACCCGTCTGCCAGCACCTGTTCATTCACCGCGCACGCCTGTTCCTTGGAAGCGCATGCCTGTGGGCACTGACGCACGCCATGTACATTAGATCCTGGTGCCTTCTAGCAGTTATAAGGACAGCAGTATTGCTCAATAGTTGCTGGATGATCCACTATATCCAGCATTCCACTATATCAAGCATTAAAAAGTGCTGGAAATAGATGCACTTTATGTGATCCTTCCAACCTTATTCAGCAGTAAAAAAAAAGTGTTGGAAACAGATGCACTTTAAAGTAATACTAAAGCTTTGTTTCTTTTTTTCTAAACTAACATACATGTTATATTTACCTACTCTGTCCGGTATTTTTGCACAGAGCAGCCCGGATCCTCCGTTTCTTGAGTTCCACGCTGGAGCTCCTGGCCCCTCCCTCCTGCCAGGTGCCCCCAAAGCAAGCAGCTTGCTGTGGTGGCAACCAAGCAAGTGTGGTCCCAAGCCGCGGCTCTGTGTTTCTATTCCAACAAGGACCTGTGGTTGGCCCAGCCCCCTACATTTCCTGATTGGCTCACTGGCTGTGATTGACAGCAGTGGGAGTCAATAGCTCCCACTGCTGCCAAAAGCCAATCGGGAGTGTGAGTCACCGCAGAGCCAAGGCTCTTGTGGACATCGCCGGATCGAGTTGGGAGCTCAGGTAAGTATTAGGGGAGGCTGGAGGGGCTGCTGCACATAGAAGGTTTTATAACCAGCGCTTCCGGTAATTATCCCAATCAATATTGATTGTTCTGTTTTTACCCCCTTTTTTCTTTCAAACTTGTTGTTATTGTACTTGAGACCTAAGCATTGGGAGTTGCTTTAGATGGTACATTCCCTTTGATACCTTACTTATATATACTTCTAAAGAATTCACTGCTGCCGACTGGATGATTTTATGTGTGCACAGTCACTCTGCAGTATTTCTTATCAGTGAGTTGGTTAATCACTGTGATCCAACTAAAATCAAAATTTCTGCGTGCCTTTTTCCCTCTTTCCTCTTTTATGCACATCAAGCTCTCTTCTAAAGCAATATAACGACTTATACAGGGGTGGTATATTTTTGAAGACTGTATAATATGTGAATTGGAAACTACCTAATTTTTTTTCATAATTCTAACCCCTTCCTGGCTGGCTGTGATAACTAATTTTCTTTACCTGGCACCCTTGTTTAAATTTTATGTTAGCAGTCCTTTTTTATGTAAGTAACCCTATTTTTTTTCCCTGTTTCAGGGGTGTTATTATCATCAATACCTCTTTTTTGATGTTCATTTTTTGATGTCCATTATTTTGGTGTCACTAGATTAATCTACCACTAATTATTGTAGCTTGGCCTTGGTGTGCCCTCTGTGGCTCCACGGCTCACCCTGCATCTCTTGTGGTGTCCGGGTGGTTTTGGTCAGGCAATATGGGAGGCTTTGTCCGAGTAAGCTACTGAATGGCTGAACATGGTGAATAATGAGACTATAATGCTATACATTGAGCATCGTTTATTCTATTTTGTTTGATTCTTGTGCATATATTGTACTTTATTATTATGTTTTTTTTTCTTATTTTTTTCCTTCTTTGAATAGTGATGGTTGTTTGAGTCAATCCCCTGAAGAAGCCCCTTGGGCGAAACATGTCAGGATAAAAACATCATATCATCACTTACCCTAAATATGCCTTCCATGATGAGAAACAATGCTAATCTGCTAACTGTTTATGCTATATATTCTTTTAATGATGTATTAATACAATATGTTAAATTTTAAACAATTTTGAGGTATACTTTATGTCAAGGCACCACCAAAAATTGCACAAAAAAACCTTCCTGCATATACACTTTATTCAGGGATGTTGGCGCCTCTTTTGATTTTGTCCCTAACCAACACTATCCATGTTTTCTAGAAGGTTTTAAACCTTAATGCAGAGAATACAGGAAGTTAAAAACCTTCTGCCTTTACAACCACTTTAAGTAATGCTTCCCACTTTATCTAGCATTAAAAATATTGGGTATAGATGAACTTCAAATGGAAGTAACATTTTTTAGCCAGAGTTGGACAATGTGTATTGTACTTACCATTGATCCTAAACATAATCTCTTTCATCTCTACATGTATCTTTCATATACAATATAAGAAGGAATTAACATCATCGCAAATTATGTAATACTGATGTTGAATATCAACATGCACACCCTTCCACAATGGAAGGCTGTAAGTAGCCATAGCAAGAGTGGATTTTATCAACCACTAAATGTTTAAATAAAAGCAGTGTGTTTGTAGAAACAGAAAAATATTTTGTCAATTGTATTACAACATACTGAGATGAATAAATAAGTTATGTAAAAAGGTGGGAAAAATGCATGTAAGCCAAGAAAAAATGTCAAGCAGCATGCAGCAGGGAGGAATTAATATTCAAAAGGTTAAGGTGTCTGTGAAATGTATGTAATGACTAACACTCATAGTTTGTTACTATAGGTTCATTGCCTCTAATGTTGAGGACGGCACATGGATAATTTACGATTCCCATTGTCCCCTCTGCAGGGATTAATTCTGAATTATTTATGTACCGATATGCTCACAGAACTGAAACATTTTAGTTAAAGTCAGTCATTCACTACAAGCCTTGAAATTATTCAGCCCTTCTTGCTAAAACTGATCTTAGCCTCCTGTGATTTAAGTCATAACATTTTATTTTCAATCCCACTGAGAAAGCACACTACAAGAATAAAATACATAGCCTTAACTTTGAAATCTAAAAATATGTTTATTTTTACTCAGAAATGCAAATGTGTAGTTGTTTATACAAACATCGCCAGACTATGTGCAAGCAGTAGCTGTGTCAAAACATCTATGATTATAAGTTCAGAGGCTTATGTCACATTATGGTGGAATGAAATAAATGAAATATATTCATGAACACGTACACATACATACATTCAGAAACATATGTGTTGGTTTGAAGTTACCATGAATTTGAGTTAGGATGTGTTTATTTGCTACTTTAAATCTGAATTCTACACAAATATAAAAAAACATAAATGATTGCCTCCTATTAATAAAACATTATTAAACGTATTTTTTTAGGTGCAAGCAGTGTAATTATCTGAATTTGACCTAGTTTTAGTCTTGTTTGCAGTACCTATAAAACAGAGCTCTAGCCTAAGAGGGAAAATGCAGCTGATAGGAGGAGAGAGCAGAGTGACAGAGAGATGAGCTACCACTATGCTGCTTTTCTTTTCACTATCAAGTTACAGGCTGGCCCCTGGTCCAGGATGACATGAGCTCAAAGGAATTGGGTTGAAGGATGCTGGCCGTCAGATTGGCAACATCTAGCTGCAGAGAAAAAGTACTGCAGAGGAAATCTCTGGTAGATATGAGCCGAAGGACCCCCACTTTGGTTTGAGGCAGAACTTTCAAACATCACAAAAGTTTGGAAGCGAATAATGAACTCCGTTGAAGTCTATGGGACCCGAACTGGAAAAATCAAAAGTGCCCATTTTTAAGGCTTATATGCAAGTAATTGGGTATACAAAGGGTATGGGAGTCTGGGTACTGCCCTGGGGGACATGTATCAAGGAAAACAAAGTTTGTAAAAAATATCATTTTAAAATGAGCAGTGATTTACTGATGCTTAAAGTAAAGTCATAAAAATGAGAAACAACAATAAAAATACTGCAGCAATAATGAAATTTATAAAGCCAAAAGCATTTTCCCTGCTTTTTTTTATTTTATAAACAAAGGCTTGGGATTGATGAGGCCACAATTTAGTGCACTTGAAACAAGATTAGAGATTTTTCGTATACATTCTGGTGTTTTTGCAGACTTTGGATAGAAGTAACAGGTCTGAAAAAAATGGTGTTGGTGTTGGTGTTGCTGGTACCTTCACATCGTAACTCTATAGAGGTACTCTTAATGAAAGCAAGAATTGGCCTTGTTGTCAAAAATTGAAATATGCACCTCTCTAACAGGTGAGGAAAAATTGGTCCTTGGGTGTTGTCAGAAACCATGAATCAGACCGAGACAGAAGTGCAGTTAAAATCACACTTGTTTATAAATAATAATAGTAAAAGGTAAACAGAGCAACGTAGTCAAATCATAGCCAGAATTCAGTAACCAGAACGGATAGTCAGACAAGCCAGAATGTCAGGGAGCCAGAGATGAGCGTACTTCAGGACAAGCCAGGAAATCAGGAAACCGGAGAATCAGCATAGTGGAATAGCAAGCAGGATCAGGAACCAGAAGGGACGTCAGCCAAGCAAGTCTTCAACAAGTACACAGGAGAGAGTCTCTGGATGTGTTGACCAAGGCGAAGGCAGAGAGGAAATTAACTGAACAGTTTAAGTAACCAGCAGGACTGACAAACAGGATATCATCATCAGGTGAGTCACTGTGGAAAAGATTGGAGCTGGCAATTAACCAACAGCTGAGCGGCCTGCTCTGAGAAGGAAGGACTGAGCCCAGCCCTGGCAGTACCCCCTCCTCAACGATCCCTCCCCCTCGGAGGATCACCAGGTTTGAGGGGAAAATGTCTATGATAAGCACGGAGGAGGACAGGAGCATTTATGTCCGAGGATGAGACCCAAGCGCGTTCCTCCAGACCGTACCCTTTCCAATGCACCAGGTACTGTATGCGTCCACAAAACCGGGAGTCAACAATGGACTGTACTTCATACTCATGGTTCTCAACCTGTACTGGGTGAGGACATGGCAAAGAGGTGGTAAAGCAGTTGCAGACCAAAGGTTTTAATAAGGAGACATGGAATACATTTGAGATAAGCATATTAGAAGGAAGGTCTAAAGCTTAAGCCACTGGGTTAATCCTGTGGAGAACACGGAAAGGCCCAATAAACCGAGGTGCCAACTTCAGTGAGGGAACGTGGAATCGGAGGTTGCGAGATGACAGCCAGACCCTGTCCCCAACCTGGTAGGAAGGCGCCGGCAGGCGTCTGAGGTCAGCATGGAGTCTGTACCTATCATTGGCATGTCGCAAAGCCTCCTGGACTTGTGCCCAAGTGGAACAAAGACCACAGAGATGCTCCTCTAATGCAGGGATGCTCTGCAAAACAAATGAGTCAGGCAACATGGAAGATTGGAAACCATGGTTTCCCATAAACGGGGTCAATCAGGAAGCAGAATTCAGGTCACTATTGTGAGCAAACACCGCCCAAGGTAAGAGATCTGACCAGTTTTTATGATGGTCAGAAATATAGCAACGTAGAAACTGCTCCAAGGACTGGTTGGCTCATTCTGTGGCCCCAATAGACTGCGGGTGATACACAAAAGGCTCTCCAGAACCAGGACACAAACTGACTACCCCTGTCTGAGACGATCACCTTGTGTAGCCCATGTAAGCGAAAGATCTCCCGAGCAAAAATGGAAGCCAGTTCCTTAGATGTCGGCAACTTCTTAAGTGGAATACAATGAGACATCTTCGAGAATCAATCAACCACCATAAGGATAACTGTGTTGTCCTGAAAGTTGGGTAACTCAACAATGAAATCCATGGACAGGTGGCTCCAAGGTCTCGCTCCATTAGGTATAAGATGTAGGAGGCCCACTTGAAGGTGTCATGGTGTCTTACTCTGAGCACACACAGAACAAGCAGCTACAAAGTCGGCTACATCAGCATGTAGACTAGGCCACCAGAATTGTTGGGAAATGGCCAAAAAGAGTTGATTCTTCCCAGGGTGGCCAGCAGCCTTGGGAGAATGGTAAGTCTGGAACACGGCAGTATGAAGACTCTCTGGGATAAAGCAGCAGTCACAAGGTTTCTCAGGAGGAGCATGGACCTGAGCGACAAGAATTTTGTCACCCAAAGGAGAAGTGAGACTGGTCCGAACTGTAGCAGGAACCGTTTCCATCTTGGAAGTGGAGTAAAATTGTTGTGATAAAGCGTCAACCCTTACATTCTTAATACCGGGTAAGACTGAGACAATGTAATTGAAACTTGACAAGAAAAGAGCCTCAGACAAGAATGTGAGATTCTTATGGTCAGTAAGGATGAGAAGCGGCACAGTGGTACCTTTGAGGAGATGCCTCCATTCTTTAAGGGCTAAAATGATCACTAACAACTCTCTGTCCCCAATCTCGTAATTGCATCCCGCAGGTGACAATTTTTTGGAAAAGTAGCCACAAGGATGCATAGAGCTCTCAGAGGTAGGACGTTGAGACAGAAGGGCACCAACTCCAGTCTCAGAAGCATCACCCTCAAGGACAAAGGGTAATGTAGGATTAGGATGTGCCAACACAGGAGCAGAAACAAAGGCAGCCTTGAGACTCTCAAAGGCCTTAATTGACTCTGGAGACCAACTCTGTGGGTTGCCATCCTTTCTGGTCATATCAGTCAGGGGCTTGATCAGAGACGGGAAGTTACGAATAAACCTTCGATAATAATTGGCAAAGCCCAGAAAATGTTGCAGAGAACGTATACCCACTGGTCGGGGCCACTGTAGGACTGCTGAAAGTTTCTCTGGGTCAATCGAAAAACTGGCAGTGGAAATTACATAACCCAGGAATTTAATCTGTTCACAATGGAATTTGCACTTCTCCAATTTATAATAGAGATTGGTCTCTTTTAGTTTCTGAATCGCATGACAGACATCTGTGTGGTGGCTCTCCAGAGCCTTGGAAAATATGAGGATATCATAGAGATAAACCACCACACATAACTGCAACAAATCTTGGAGGACATTGTTATTAAATTCCTGGAAAACTGCCGGGGCGTTACAAAGGCCAAAAGGCATTATGAGATACTCATAATGGCCTATTCTGGTATTAAATGCAGTTTTCCACTCGTCGCCCTCCTCAATCCTCATAAGACTGTATGCCCCTCTCAAATCAAGCTTCGTGAAAACCGTTGCTCCCTTAAAGTGGTCAAATAACGCCGTAATCAATGAAATCGGATAGTCATTCTTAATCGTGAAATGATTGAGACCCCTATAATAAATACAAGGTCTCAGTACACCACTCTTCTTCTTCACAAAGAAGAAACCAGCACCAGCAGGAGATGAGGATTTGTGGATGAAACCTTGTGAAAGTGCGTCTGCAACATACTCCTCCATGGCCTTATCCTCCATGGCCTTATCCTCCAAGACCGACAAAGGGTAAACACGGCCACGAGGGGGTATGGCACCAGGTTGAAGGTCAATTGTCCGATCATACGACCAGTGTGGAGGCAAACTACCGGCTTGACCTTTGTCAAAGACATCGCTACAATCGCTGTACTCCTCCAGGCGTTTCCCATGGACAGAAGAAAACCTACTTTGCTTCTGTCCATGGGAAACGCCTAGGGCAGCATCTCAAAGTATATCTCATCCTGGTTGAGAAACCCTCTGCATTGAACTTGATCACCCCAAAACACTGGGGAAGCAGAGCGGAACCAGACTTACAGTGGGGACGGAAAGTATTCAGTCCCCTTAAATTTTTCACTCTTTGTTATATTGCAGCCATTTTCTAAAATCATCTAAGTTCATTTTTTTCCTCATTAATGTACACACAGTACCCTATATTGACAGAAAAACACAGAATTGTTGACATTTTTGCAGATTTATTAAAAAAGAAAAACTGAAATATCACATGGTCCTAAGTATTCAGACCCTTTGCTCAGTATTTAGTAGAAGCACCCTTTTGATCTAATACAGCCATGAGTGTTTTTGGGAAAGATGCAACAAGTTTTTCACACTGGATTTGGGGATCCTCTGCCATTCCTTCTTGCAGATCCTCTCCAGTTCTGTCAGGTTGGATGGTCATCAGACCAGAGAATCTTATTTCTCACCATCTTGGAGTCCTTCAGGTGTTTTTTAGCAAACTCCATGCGGGCTTTCATGTGTCTTGCACTGAGGAGAGGCTTCCGTCGGGCCACTCTGCCATAAGGCCCCGACTGGTGGAGGGCTGCAGTGGAGGGCTGCAGTGATGGTTGACATTCTACAACTTTCTCCCATCTCCCGACTGCATCTCTGGAGCTCAGCCACAGTGATCTTTGGGTTTTTCTTTACCTCTCTCACCAAGGCTCTTCTCCCCCGATAGCTCAGTTTGGCCGGACGGCCAGCTCTAGGAAGGGTTCTGGTCATCCCAAACATCTTCCATTTAAGGATTATGGATGCCACTGTGCTCTTAGGAACCTTGAGTGCAGCAGAAATTTTTTTTGGTAACCCTGGCCAGATCTGTGCCTTGCCTGTCTCTGAGCTCTTCAAGCAGTTCCTTTGACCTCATGATTCTCATTTGCTCTGACATGCACTGTGAGCTGTAAGGTCTTATATAGACTTGTGTGTGGCTTTCCTAATCAAGTATAATCAGTATAATCAAACACAGCTGGACTCAAATGAAGGTGTAGAACCATCTCAAGGATGATCAGAAGAAATGGACAGCACCTGAGTTAAATATATGAGTGTCACAGCAAAGGGTCTGAATACTTAGGACCATGTGATATTCCAGTTTTTCATTCTTAATAAATCTGCAAAAATGTCAACAATTCTGTGTTTTTGGGGTACTGTGTGTACATTAATGAGGAAAAAAATGAACTTAAATGATTTTAGCAAATGGTTGCAATATAACAAAGAGTGAAAAATTTAAGGGGGGTCTGAATACTTTCCGTCCCCACTGTACCTCTTATAGAGGTAATACTTGAGGCGGGTGCCTGCACAGACACTGGAGCAGCAACAGGGATGACCTGCAACACAGGTTGTACTGGAGCAGCCACAGTGGGAGATTCCAGGTGAGCCATGCAACTCAGGAGCGTTTTTAACACCATGGCAAACTGATCCATGCGGTGATCCTGCTCATCCAATCTGGAATAAATATTACCTACAAGTGGATTGACTGCATCTTCTGAATTCTTGGCCTTCGCCTACTGTCAGAAACCATGAATCAGACTGAGACAGAAGTACAGTTAAATTACACTTATTTAATAATAATAATAAAAAAAGGTAAACAGAGTAAACGTAGTCATAACATAGTCAGTTCAGGAACCGGAACGGATAGTCAAACAAGCCAAAACGTCAGGGAGCCAGAGATGAGCGTAGTAGAACAGCAAGCAGGATCTGGAGCCAGAAGGAATGTCAGCCAAGCAAGTCTTTAACAGGAACACAGGAGAGCGTCTCTAGAAATGTGACCAAGGCGAAGGCAGAGATAATCTGGACTGGATGGCTTAAGTAGGCAGGACTGACGAGCAGGATATCATCAACAGGTGAGTCACTGTGGCGAGATAGGAGATGGCAATTAGCAGACAGATGAGGGGGCAACTTTGAGAAGGAAGGGCTAAGCCCAGCCCTGACAGGGCTTGATAGCCACTGCTAATCCAGGACTGATTTATTTTAATAAATGTCAGCCGGTCCATAGAGTCTGTGAACAGACATGCTCTCTTATCTGTCACAAAACCTCTGGCAGCACTGAATGCCCATTCGGAAAGCACGCTGGATGCAGGGCTGCCCCACAGCTCAATTGCATACTGGGCAAGTTCTGGCCTGGGTGCTGAGGACTAAAAAATTTGTAAAAAGCAACACTGAGGCGGCCCCCTTCTCCAGACCGCCTGAAATGGCTACAGACTCTTCTGGCCTGCTTTAGCAGATCTTGTAACCCTGGGTACCTGCTTAAGAAATGCTGCACCACCAAATTGAGGACATGGCATATGTGTCAACTTTCCCTGTCTAAGGGCAGACAGGAGGTTTGTGCCATTATTACACACCACCATTCTTGGCTCAAGCTGTCATGGCATGAACCACCTCTGGGCCTGCCCCTGCAGAGCTGCAAGAGTCTCTGCTCTGGTGTGGCTCCTGTCCCCTACACAGACCAGCTGAATCACTGAATAACACCTTTAGCCTGACTCATGGAATAGCCCCTTGAACACTTAGGGAGTACTGGTGGTTCATAGGACAATTCAGTAGAAGAGGTCATGGAGGAGGAGTAGGAGGAGGATGAGGTGGAGATGACAAATCTCGCATCATCGCCAAGGGCTTTATGGAGACATGGAGGCACAACAAACTGCAGCACTGAGGCCTGTCCTGCATCCTTCCGAGTTGCAAGCAGAGTTTCCCAGTGTGCTGTGAATGAAATGTAGCGTCCCTGACCATGCTTGCTGGACCACGTGTCAGCAGTCACATGGACCTTGCAGCTGACTGACTTGCCCTAAGATGCCACAACATTGCCTTCCATGTGATGGTACAGAGCTGGAATGGCCTTACATGAAAAGAAATAGTGACTGGGAGCCTACCATTGTGTGTTCAGCACATTCTGAAAAATCACGGAAGGGGGCAAAATCCACCAGACGGAAAAGCAGAAGTTGTAAAGCCAGAAGCTTTGACAAGCTTAAATTTAGATGTTGGGCATGTGGGTGGTAGTAACTGTATTTTTTTTGCTGCAGCAGATGGGGCAGAGAAATGTGTCTGCTATAGTCTACAGCTAATGGTGTGCTACTGGCAGATGTGCTGCAAGGACCTGTGACACCCTTTTGCTATCCCATCATCCCTGTCATTGGAGGCTGCTGAGAGGTCATGAGGTATAGCGGGCTAGACTGGAAAGTTGAGGAATGAGGAGAAGCAGAATTGTGTCCCTTTTGTGTGGCTTTCAAGTGCTCTTGCCAGTGGGGAGGTTAAATGCCTTGTCAAGCATGTGGTACCCAAATGGCTGGTGTTTTTGCCACTCCTGTTCTGCTTGAGGCAAAGTTTGCAAATTGCAACAGTGCGGATGGCTGCACATGTGCTAAAAAAGGCCAAGACAGCTGAGCTGTGGGAAGTGAGCTGGGAGATAACAGCTCCACCATCTGGTGGAATGAGGTGGCTGCTTCCTACTCTTCCATGATGGCTGCCTCGTTGGGGTTGTGCCTCACACTCACTTTCCTCCTATGCTCCATCTGGCACCCAAGTCGCATCAATGACCTCATCCTTATCATCACCCCCTCCATCCTATCATCACTGGAGCCAACTTGGCAATACACTGTGGCTTGGAGAACATGACTGACAATGTGTTGTTTACCAATGTTCTCCCCTCTCTGTAGGCTCATGTTACTACCTTTCTCAACTTTAGAACCTGGATCTGTATCAAGTAATGGCTGTGTATCATCAAGAAACAAGTGGCTAATGCCGACTCCTCCATACCTGATGCTGGGGCTATGGCAGGAGCAGCTGTGGACAAGGAGGCATAATAAGCCACTCTGGCAGCTGCGGTGGACTTCACACTAGGCTCTGCTTGGGTCATGGAGGATGAGGAAGATGAGGATGATTTAGTAAGCCAGTCCACCACCTCTTCTGCATGCTGTGGCTGGATAGCACAGGCAACATCACTAAACAGGAAATTATGCCCTGTCTTATAAAGGACCACATCCACCTTTGCCTGTGGACACAGACGCTGCTGGCCCCCTCACAGTGCCATGGAAACATCTGCCTCTCCTTGTTGGCCTCTCAGACATGATACGGGGGGGACTTATTAACAAAATGTTATACAGATGGGGAAAGGTGTATGTGGATGCACTTTAATTAATAGAAAGTGGTGTTTAGTGCACTTTAACTTGAGTACTTACTACACAGACACACTCCACTGACACACTACAATAGACTAGAGTAAAACTGTACTGATGCAATTTATGACGGTAAACCTGCACTAACACACTGAAATATACTGTGTTAAACGTGCAATAATGCACTGAAATGTACTGTGTTAAACGTGCAATTATACACTGAAATATACTGTGTTAAACATGCACTAATGCACTGCAATATACTGTGGTAAACCTGCAATATTGCACTGAAATATACTGCGTTAAATGTGCAGTAACGCACTGAAATATACTGTGTTAAAAGTTTACTGCTGTAAACCTGCAATAATGCACTGAAATATACTGTGGTAAACGTGCACCAACGCACTGAAATAGGCATTGAAATATACTGAGTTATACGTGCACTAACGTGCACTGAAATATACTGCGTTAAACGTGCACTAACGCACTGCAATGTACTGCGGTAAATCTGCAATAACACACTAAAATATACTGCATAAAACGTGCACTACTGCACTGCAATATACTGCGGTAAACCTGCAATAACGCACTGAAATATACTGTGTTAAACATGCAATAATGCACCGAAATATACTGTGTTAAACGTGTACTAATGCACTGCAATGTACTGCGTTAAACGTGCACTAACACACTGCAATATACTGTGTTAAACATGCAATAATGCACTGAAATATACTGTGTTAAACGTGCACTAATGCACTGCAATGTACTGCGGTAAACCTGCAATAAGGCACTGAAATATACTGTGTTAAACGTGCACTAACACACTGCAATATACTGTGGTAAACTTGCACTAACACACTGCAATATGCTATGGTAAACTTGCACTAACACACTGCAATATGCTACGGTAAACCTGCAATAAAGCACTGAAATATACTGCGTTAAATTTGTACTAATGCACTGCAATATACTGTGGTAAACCTTCAATAACGCACTAAAATATACCGCGTTAAATGTGTACTACTGCACTGCAATATACTGTGGCAAACATGCAATAACGCACTGAAATATATTGTGTTAAACGTGCACTAATGGTCTGCAATATACTGCAGTAAACCTGCAATAATGCACTGAAATATACTGCGTTAAACGTGCAGTAACGCACTGAAATATACTGTGTTAAATGTTTACTGTGGTAAACCTGCAATAATGTACTGCAATATACTGTGGTAAACCTGCAATAATGCACTGAAATATACTGTGTTAGACTTGCGCTACCGCACTGCAATATACTGCAGTAAACCTGCAGTAATGCATTAAATATACTGCGTTAAATGTGTACTACTTGCACTGCAATATACTGCTTTAAATTTGCACCAATGCACTGAAATATACTGCGGTAAACATGAAGAAATGCACTGAAATATACTGTGTTAAATGTGCACTAACACACTGCACTATATTGTGGTATATTGTGGTAAACCTGCAATAACACACTGACATATACTGCGTTAAATGCACTGTACTATACTGCAGGGAAACCTTCAATAATGCACTGCAATATATTGTGTTAAACATGCAGTAATGCACTGCAATATACTGCGGTAAACACTCACCAATGCACTGATATCTACTGCATTAAATGTGCAGTAACCCACTGAAATCTACTGCATTAAATGTGCAGTAACACACTGAAACCTACTGAGTTAAACATGCAGTAAAGAACTGCAATATACTGCTGTAAACGTGCATCAACGCACTGAAATACACTGTGTTAAACGTGCACTAACACACTGCAATATACTGCGGTAAACCTGCTATAATGCACTGACTGTATGCAAACTCACTGCAAAGTATATTCCCATGGGCAATAAGTATAAAAGGCTAAAAAATAAAACCTATATGGCTTACAATCAAAGTTAAAAAAGCTATAAATAATAAGAAAAAGCTTTTAAAAAATCTAAAAATAAAGGAAAACACTATCATCGTTTAAATGTTACAAAGAATATAACAGAATATGTAAAAAAGAAATCAAGGCAGGAAAAATTTAAAATGAACAACAGATTGCAAAAGATAGTAGGGCAAAGCCCAAAAAATTCTTCAAATATATTAATAGTAAAAAGGTCAGGTCTGAACATGTAGGCCCTTTACAAAATAAAATTAGGGAACTGAACAAGTGGCTGAGAAACTGGTGTAGGAAAGAGGGGTTTGGGTTCCTGGATAACTGGGCTGATTTCTCAGTCAGTTACTGGCTCTTTAGTAAGGAGGTGCTGCACCTTAATGGGGATGGTGCAGCTCTATTGGGAAGAAAGATGGCCACAAAATTGGAGGGGCTGTTAAACTAGGTGTTGGAGGGGAGGGATTAAAGGTAGCGATAACTGGCAGTGAGCATAGGACAGAGGGGAATAGTGAAGTCACTAGTGATAGTATATCTATAACATCTAATGCTGGGGTTAATGTGTTACCGAATCAAAAACGAAGCCTGAGAAATTATATGTGTAGCGCTGGTAGATTTTCAATCTAACGCTGATAGGTAAATCTAGTGGGTTACTTGTTAGAGGAAGTTAGATTTGCCTCTTTTCCAGCTGAGTTGCGTGTAGTTCCGCATTGTGCCAGTTGGGTGTCGTTGTCACCATGGGCTAGTGTTGGAAAGGCAACGTGTTGAAGCGTATGAGTGCTCCTCTGTCCCGGGGACAACTCGGTGGAGGTGATCCTCCGAGTTGCATTCTGGGAGAGGGTATTTATGGGACAGAAGCCATGTTTAGGGGTTCGTTTTCAGCCACCTGCTGGCCCTCCTGGCCGACAGGTATGCGTTAAGAGTACCTTCACGTGGTCCTCCGCTCCGGAGGCCCACGTCGCTGCGGCATGTGGGTGGGCCCAGAAGCCTGTCTGGGGCCTACCACAGCAGCAGAGGAATGGTCCTGAGCTGTCTATCCTGAGTGAAGAAGCTGGACAACCGAGGAGATCCCAGGGGAAGACCCATCATGGAAGGATCATGCAGAGTACTGGTCTGGAGAGGGGCCTGGTGACTCGGTTGGAGGATGTATCCTGAAGTAATCTTATTGCATAGTACTGCTGGGTTGGCTTAAAGGTTCAAGTACTGTGTCTGACATTCATCGCAAACCAATACATTCTGTGGCAGAGGATCGTATGGGTTTTATTCCAAACAAGTCTGTGGCAGAGGCTTTTGTTCGTGCTGCGTACTGGCTGCTAGGCAAGTGAGAGTGGCCTATCCAGGCGGGCAAAGATTGAATTCCACAAGGGGAGTGCATTCAACTACAAGTGTTCAATTCCAGAGAATGTTCTAAAGAATACTAAGGAAAGGTATTTGAGCTTCCCTGCAACTTTTCTTCTGCCTCTTTCCTGCTACTTCCGTTATTACTTGTCCATTAAAGCATTGGAAAATATACTCAGGTGTCTGGTGTCTACATCGTCCAGAGGTAAACTCAACAGGACCCTAGACCCGGTGCCGGTGAAACAGAGGTATTGAGAGTGAAGGTAACAGCCCGCTTTAAACCAGCAGCTCCACCGAGAGTTAGTGCTACATATGGAAAAAAAGAATATATGTATATGGATTTATACATATATGTATATGTACATCTTTAAAATCTATTAAATCTTCTGCCCTTGTTTATACTTTTTGATAGTAAAACATTTTTTTTTCTGCCAGTAAATACCAAATACAGCTCTCTTCCTGTTTCTTGCCTGGTAAAAAGCCTAGGCATATGACATCATGCACATCTCTCTCTCTTAATCTCTGAGAGTTTGCCAGGAAGGGGGAGGGTGAGTCATAAGAGGGGCAATGAGAGCTGCAGAGCTGGAGGTGTGCCTCTGTGTGTCTGTGTAAATCCAGGAAGTGAGCAGGCAGCAGCTTCAGCTGCCCACAGTTAAAATGGATGCAGCCAGACTCAATGGACGGAGATTTCTGCAAAATATTTGGCAAGTACAGAATCACAGTATATGAAATAATATGCAAAGTGGTTGGAGGGAAGCAAGGGGACACTCTTCATGTCTGGAGGAAAAGAGATTTCATCTTCAAACACAGAAAGGTTTTTTCCCAGTAAGAGTTGTGAAAATGTGGAATAAACTGCCTCCAGAGGTGGTTCTAGCCAGCTCAGTAGATTGCTTTAAAAAAAAAGGCTGGATTATTTCCTAAATGTACATAATGTAATCGGTTACTAACATTTATAGGTAATGTTGATCCAGGGAATATCTGATTGCCTCTTGGGGGTTCAAGAAAGATTTTTTCCCCTGCTGTAGCAAATTGGATCATGGGGTTTTTCGCCTTCAACTTGATCAACTGTGGGTATAGGATTGTGTATGATTTTTTTTTAATATTTCTTGAACTGGATGGATTTGTGTCAGACTAGACTTTTCAATCTGACTAACTATGTAACTATGTAACTTTGTAACTATGTAAACTATATAACTATGTAAGCTGCCTACATAGTGAACAGCTAGTCTGTACAATATTTCTATATGTTTTCTCTGAAATAATATACTGTCATTTTTATTTGCATTTAAAAGAGATGAAACATTCCGCTTGAAGGTCCCCCAAAAATGTGTCTTCTTCACACACAGCACTCCAACACTCCTCACATGCAGGTGGGAGACAGGTATATCTTTCTCTGCAAAAAATGGTGTTGGCTCTTGTCCTTCTGATCTAAATAATTGAGGCTGGGTACCTGCCGTTGGGGTGTGATACAGAGTATAAGAGAAAGGTGTTATAGCAGCTCAATAAAAAGCAGCTGCTATGTGACCTTGCTGTATAAAATGGCTGATATATGTGTCTGTGGGGAGGGGATGAAGAAGCAAATTGGCATTATTAGAAGAAAGAAAAGAGTGCATTAGCAGGCCAAAACATGGCTGACATATGGGGGTATCCACTGTCGTTGTGTTGACAAGGTGCTCTGTTTTCTCCTTATTATTTAAAGTGTTTTTCAGTGCCAACACCACCGCCACTCATCAGATACTAATACATACAAGCCCTCAGTTCAATAAGGGATAACCAATCCACTTAGAGCTGTCACCGATGCTGTTCAATCTGTCCTCATAAGAAACGAATGGCATACATAGTGCAATATGCTAAAACCATTTATTGAAAATGTATATAAAAACAAAGGCTATACAACTCACATGTTGCTAGTGCCAGTGTGCCGGCACCAAGCTAACCCAGCAGTTTGTATGGATGGCAAAGGTCGCCGTCTATCTCCTTCGCCGGCGTGCGCAACACTCCTCGTTCCTGCTCATGTTCTGGCTTGCGGACCAAGCCTCGCTTTCGCCTGACGGGGGATGATGTTGTGGCATCACGTGTAGTTTCCCAGCAGCCTCTACGCATTTCGCAAGTAATGATTGCGTCATCAGGAAGCGGTGGTGGTGTTGGCACTGAAAAGCACTTTAAATAAAAAGGGGAAAACAGAGCACCTTATCAACACAACGGCATTAGAGAAAATAAAACACTACACACTCAATCGCAATCTGCGATCATTCAACCAAAACCTCCTCCTCGTTCCCAAATACCGCTACAAAGCAAGGGGAGAACGCAGATTCGCAGTCCAGGGACCTCGGCTATGGAATACTCTTCCGACTCACATCTGCATGGAAGGAAACCATCTGGCCTTCAGGAAAAAACTAAAAACCTTCCTCTTCTAAGAAGATGCTCAGACACAAAACACATTAGTGCCTTGAGGCGATTCAGTTCGCATTTGCAGCGCTTTACAAATCATTCATTCATTCATTCATTCATTCAGGGTGCAGTATTGTTGGAGCTTGTTCTACAACCATGCCTCCAAAATACTACTAGTGGTGATTCTGACACACCTCTCTCCTCCACCACCTCCTCTTCTTCCTCCATGTCCTCTTCCTCTATAGATTTGTACTCGGAACCAACGGTGCTCTGTAGGCATTCAAGGGGCTATGCAAGCACTCAGGCAAAAAGATGCCATGGAGTGCTTGAGCTGGTGTGCTTAGGGGACAGGAGCCACACTGGGGCAGAGATTCTGTCAGCTCTGAAGGGGCAGGCTGAAAGGTGGTTGACGCCACACCAGCTTCAGGCAGGAATGGTGGTTTGCAACAATGGCACCAATCTCCTCTCCACCCTCTGACAGGGACACTTCACCCATGTTCCCTGTTTGGCTCACATCCTTAATTTGGTGGTGCAGCAGTTCTTGTGCAGGTACCCAGGCTTACAGGATCTTCTGAGGCAGGCCAGGAAAGTCTGTGTGCATTTCCGCCGGTCATATAATGCCAGTGCTCGGCTGGCTGACCTCCAAAAGGAATACAACCTGCCCAAGAACCCCTTAATCTGTGACATGCCCACCAGATGGAACTCAATGTTGGCCATGCTGCAGCAGCTGCACATGCAGCAGAGGGCCATCAATGAGTACCTATGCGACTATGGCATCAGGACAGGGTCAGGGGAGCTTCGCTTTTTTTCACCACGCCAGTGGCTCATGATCAAGGATGCATGCACTGTCCTGTCACCATTTGAGGAGGCCACGAGGATGGTGAGCAGTGACAGTGCATGCATCAGTGATACTGTCTCTCTTGTCTACCTGTTGGAGCACATGCTGCGTGGAATAAAGGACAGGGCACTTGGGACAGAACAGAGGGAGGAAGAGGAGGACTTCCTTACCTCTCAAGGCACCCATAATCCAGACAGTGTTCCTACAGGCCCGCCATTCACGCAGGAAGAGGAGGAGGAGGAGGAGGATTGTGTCAGCATGGAGGTGGAGCCAAGCACTCAGCATCAACAGCAGTCTTCAAGGGATCATTTACATTCCCCAGAAACCCATGGACTTGTACGTGGCTGGGAGGAGGTGGCTGCGGATCAGGTCGTCCTTAGTGACCCAGAGGGCTCCGGACTGAATGCCTCAGCAAACATACACTGCATGGGCTCCCTGATCCTGCAAAGCCTGCGAAAGGACCCTAGGATTCTTAGTATCAAGGAGAGAGATCAGTACTGGCTGGCAACCCTCCTTGATCCACGTTACAAGGGTAAGGTTGCGGAACTTCTCCAGTTGTCGCAGAGGGAGCAGAGGATGAAACATCTTTGGGAGGCCTTGCAGAAAGGTTTGTACAACGCGTTTCAAGAGCCTGGGAGGTTACAAATTCCTGGTCCTGGACAACGTGTTGCTGAGGCTTCAGTCAGTCACAGAAGGAGTGGTGGAGAAGGTGGCCGTCTGACAGATGCGTTCAGATAATTTTTTTAGTCCGCAGCCCCAAGGTCTGATCGGTTCCAGCAACCATTGCCAGCATCTGATTCACATGGTACAGGAATACCTACGGGCAAGATCAGACTTGGAGACCTTTCCAACCAAAAATCCTCTGGGTTACTGGGTCTTGAGGATGGATTACTGGCCAGAGCTTGCACAGTATGCAATTGAGCTACTGGCCTGTCCTGCATCCAGCGTTCTTTTGGAACGCACATTTAGTGCTGCTGGAGGCTTTGTACCCGGTCACAGAGTGCGCCTGTCCACCGACTCGGTTGATCGGCTCACCTTCATAAAAATGAATCAGTTTTGGATCACCAGCTACCAAGCACCTGATGCTGATGTAACCGACTAATTTTTTTATGAATGTGAGATGAAGACTGCCTATGCTAATGCTGAGTGACTATCCTGTTATGCTGAGTGACTATCCTATTCCTCCTCAATGTTCATGTTGATAGGTTGTAAGAACATTTTGGTTCTGGGCACCACCACCAATGGCTAAGGCCCAATTTTTCTGCCCCTGCCCAGGGGCATGTAATTACATTTTTTGCTGTAATATTTTGCAGCAGGGCTTGTTCCTGGGCTCAACTAGAGTATCTGTGAGGGGTTGCAGTGTTGTGGCACCACCACCAGTGCCCAAGGCCCAATTTTTCTGCCCCTGTTGAACAGGGGCGTTTAATTACAATTTTTGCTGTAATATTTTGCAGCAGGGCTTGTTCCTGCGCTCAACTAGAGTATCTGTGAGGGGTTGCAGTGTTGTGGCACCACCACCAGTGCCTAAGGCCAAATTTTTCTGCCCCTGTTCAACAGGGGCATGTAATTACAATTTTTGCTGTAATATTTTGCAGCAGGGCTTGTTCCTGCGCTCAACTAGAGTATCTGTGAGGAGTTGCAGTGTTGTGGCACCACCACCAATGCCTAAGGCCCAATTTTTCTGCCCCTGTTCAACAGGGGCATGTAATTACAATTTTTGCTGTAATATTTTGCAGCAGGGCCCTTTCCTGCACTAGAGTATCTGTGAGGGGTTGCAGTTTTGTGGCACCAGCACCAGTGTCTAAAGCCCGATTTTTCTGCCTCTGTTCAACAGGGGCATGTAATCACAATTTTTGCTGTAATATTTTGCAGTAGGGCTTGTTCCTGTGCTAAACTAAATTATATGTGAGGGGTTGCAGTGTTGTGGCACCACCACCAGTGCCTAAAGCCCAATTTTTCTGCCCCTGTTCAACAGGGGCATGTAATTACAATTTTTGATCCAATATTTCACAACAGAGCCCGTTCCTGTGCCCACTAAGAGTAACTGTGAGGGCTTACAGTGTTGTGGCAATACCACCACACCACCACCAAAGGGCCAATTTTTCTGACCCTGTTCAACAGGGGCATGTAACTACAATTTTTGATATAATATTTTACAGCAGGGCCCGTTTTAGCGCCTACCAAGAGTAACTGTGAGGGTTTACAGTGTTCTGGTACCACCAACACCTAAGACCCAAATTTCTGCAGAGTATATAGGTCAGGCCCCTGTTTTCAAACATCCGACTTACAAAAGACTCCTACTTACAAACGGAGGGAGACAGCAAGAAGTGGGAGGAAATCTACCCCTAGGAAGGGAAATTCTCTTCTGTAAGAGTTAATATGGGAAAAAGGTGTCTCCTCCACTGATGCTTACCAATTCTTGTTTCACTAAAAACCCCAAATTTTCAAAATCCAATTGTCAATCCAATTAAGACAGAAAGTGTGGTGAAATCTTTTGAATAGGGGCACAGACAGCAAAACAAATGTTACAGGGGTGATAACCCTTCCCTATGTTTTCCAAAAAGCTTAAAAATAGATTTTTTGGCTGGAGCTACACTTACAAAAGTACCTGTTCCAAATTACAAACAGATTCAACTTAAGAACAAACCTACAGTCCCTGTCTTTCTTGGGACCGCTTGTATACTGGTGTTCAGAATATATAGAGCCTGGGGGCCCCACGCCTTTTCTTTTTTTAATTTGGGTTAATATCCATACAAGACCTAAAGGGCCTTGTAATGGGCTGGGGGGTTACCCATGCCGTTTTTCTCAATAATTTTCATCCATACTGCTGGGACCCGATATTACATTACAGCCGCAAGCAGTTTTAAATGACTTTTATTCCTTTAGAAATGTCATTTTGTGCAGGGACTGTTCTAAACACGGGAAACATGCGCACTTTTCAGGCATACTATAGACAACCCCAAGGTATGATATTTAAAGGAATATTTCACTTTTATTTTTTCACTTTAAGCATCATTAAAATCACTGCTCCTGAAAAAACGTCAGTTTTTAAAACTTTTTTTTGCATTGATACATGTCCCCTGGACCCTTTTTAGGACAATAACTTGCATATTAGCCTTTAAAATTTACACTTTTGATTTCTCACGTTTGAATCCCATAGACTTTAACGGTGTTCGAAAGTTTGCGTGTTCTGGATGCGAACACTGAACCGGGGGGTGTTTGGCTTATCGCTACTTTGGAAGAAGGAGAAAAAGACTGCATTAGAAGTCCATAGAAATGGCTAATATGCATGCCTGGGGAGAGAAAGAAGAGGGGAAAGGTGCATTATACCCTATAGGAATTAAAAAGAAAAAAGGGTTTATCAACCACTGTACTTCCTCTGCGCCATTCACCACTGTCAGGATTAAAAATAACTTGGCGGGGGGCATGTCCGGACTCTGCAGTGATAGGACGTGTTGCTTGATAGCTCCGCAGAGACATCTGCTATCCACCGCCATCCTGCGAGTTTTAAACCTTGGTGAGCCTCAAAACTCCACACAACCATTACTGGGCATCTGCTACACCAAGCTCTGGGGAAATTTTAAAGTCTGCCCGGCCGATCAGACTGTGGCTGGCTCCTTACCACAAGAGACTCGCCGCCATCTTGCGGCCTACAGGCCCTCAACATCCCCAGGCTCCAGTGCGGTGATCGGCCGAACACAGGGAAGCAGAATAGCCCACATCTGCTGCTGCCGTTGCGGGGGAGGATCGGACGGTGTACAGGCACTGTAAAGGCTAAAAAAAACCGTGCAAATAGCTCCGAACGCTCGTGGCCCGCCGCCATCTTGCGGCCTGTAAAGCCTCCAGCGTCCCCGGGATCGAGTACCGCAATCGGCGGTACGAGCGATCGCTAGTCTGGCCCTTGCTACTGCAGACACCTACGGAAGGTAGGTGCTGGATATACAGCCCCTAAAAGCTGACAGAAACTCAGGAAAAGCCTGCCTCACACTCCTCAGGTCACAGCCCAGGAAAGAAGGAGGCTCTAGCCTACCTGTGGATGATGGTGGCCATCTTGCCAATCCAGGAACACCACATCTAAACTTTCTTCCACTCTCCCTCTTACCCAGTTTACCCACATACCACTATACGTGGAAGATGGCCATGTGAAGGAAAAGCTCCCACCATTATCAGTCCTGCAACTCACTACCAGACTTCTTTTTTTTTTTTTTTTAAACAATATAACCTGCTCATTACCATGGGAACAGCCTCCAGACAATCCTCTACCTCACGATCCCGCTCCCCGAGAGAGCTTCCAGGAGGAATCAGCCACAATATCCCAGAGATGTACCGGTCACAAAGGGGCAATTTGGCATCCTCCCGCCACAGACCGCCTCAATCCGCGGATTCACAGCCACAGGATCCCCTTCTCCTTCCTATATCTCAAACTCACACCTCACCGCCTATCGATGCCGGAGCAGCTCCCGGAGGACCTATGTTCATTTTGTGACACTCTGGATATCCCTCTAGTGGAAGTTCCACAATGGTATGCGGAATTCCGCCACACGGCAGTAAAGAAAACCACACCTCTGGCAGAACCGATGGAAACCCAGGAAGGATGAAACCGCAGACAAAGCTCTTCATCTGGATACAGGAGGCGAAATCCGCAACATGATCCTCCACTGGGCTCCTACCCCGCGGACTCCCCGAGGTCCCGGAGAACCAGGAGAGATTACTGAATAGCATCCTACTGACACCGTTCCCGTCAGAGTTTAGCCATGTTCTGGAACTATTGATTAATAACTTCATTTTATTCTGGATTTACATCCATACATTCGCTCTCTCACTGACGCAACATGTCACTTGATGAAGGAGAGTACTCTAACTAAAATAACATTGGACGCCATGCACGATGCTGCCTTTGAGGCACTCTCCCCCCCCCTCACCCCTCACCAGACAAAGGACATCAGGTCGCCCAATCCACTGATGACCTCAGTGATCTATACCCAACATTATAGATCTTCCACCGTTCACTACCATGTTTACCAGGACCAACTTCCTCACCGTCATGGATACTCTGCCTTTACGGACGGGATCGCTGTGTACTCACACTGCTTACCACCTCGCCTCCTGTCCTTGAATACTGTCTCTTACATGATCCTACATGAACTACAGTATTACTAACCTTACTAACAATTATCAATCTGGGTAACGTATGGCAAGATGTGTTCTACAGATTTGTTCCATATTGCACTGTTTAATATACTGTACACAATGATGGGAAGATGTGTCCCCACTATGGCCAAGCACTAGGTGTCCCAGTTTGCCCCACACAACTACATTTTGAGTATGATAAATGCACTCCACTTATGCAGCAATAGGAGATCACTTCTGCTTAGTCTATGTCTGAACACATGTCTTACGATTTTAGTACAGATGATCGACATCTATCCCTTCTCTCCACTAACCACTCCAACTGCCCGAACCTGACATCTTACTTTATGTATAGACCGCCCTAACACAACACCTCAAGGGAACCTGTAGATGTTGAAACATTGATGAGGGTCTTGGCTACTATGGATGCCAGCTTTACTACCTCTCTTCTCCTGTTTAGAATGTAGCTTGATACGCTTTTGTATTAGTTACCACACGCGACAACAGTTCATTCCCATGAACAATATGCGGGCTATATATATTCAGCATGAACATGGAGGCGGTGTATCCATGAGGGTGAAACTACCTCACTTAAAGCTCATATCCTCAGATCAGCAGGAAATGTTTTCCCTCCCCCTCCCACCATTACCCATTAATGGGTTTAAAACTTATTCCTTAAATAACTGATAGGGAATCCTTAATCTCCTGTCCCCACACATAAGGTAATGGCTATAAACAATTGACCATTATCCACTCTTCTATACCACGTATGTCGCTTGGGCATACAGTCAGGTCCATAAATATTGGGACATCGACACAATTCTAATCTTTTTGGCTCTATACACCACCACAATGGATTTGAAATGAAACTAACAAGATGTGCTTTAACTGCAGACTTTTAGCTTTAATTTGAGAGTATTTACATCCAAATCAGGTGAATGGTGTAGGAATTACAAGTTTGTATATGATCCTCCCACTTTTTAGGGGACCAAAAGTAATGGGACAGATTAACAATCATCCATCAAACTTTAATTTTTTAATACTTGGTTGCAAATCCTTTGCAGTCAATTACAGCCTGAAGTCTGGAAAGCATAGGCATCACCAGACACTGGGTTTCATCCCTGGTGATGCTCTGCCAGGCCTCTACTGCAACTGTATTCAGTTCCCGCTTGTTCTTGGGGCGTTTTCCCTTGAGTTTTGTCTTCAGCAAGTGAAATGCATGCTCAATAGGATTCAGGTCAGGTGATTGACTTGGCCATTGCATAACATTCCACTTCTTTCCCTTAAAAAACTCTTTGGTTGCTTTCGCAGTATGCTTCGGGTCATTGTCCATCTGCACAGTGAAGCGCCGTCCAATGAGTTCTGAAGCATTTTGCTGAATATGAGCAGATAATATTGGCCGAAACACTTCGGAATTCATCCTGCTGCTTTTGTCAACAGTCACATCATCAATAAATACAAGAGAACCAGTTCCATTGGCAGCCATACATGCCCACGCCATGACACTACCACCACCATGCTTCACTGATGAGGTGTTATGCTTTGGATCATAAGCAGTTTCTTTCCTTCTCCATACTCTTCTCTTCCCATCACTCTGGTACAAGTTGATCTTGGTCTCATCTGTCCATAGGATGTTGTTCCTGAACTGTGAAGGCTTTTTTAGATGTTGTTTGGCAAACTCTAATCTGGCCTTCCTGTTTTTGAGGCTCATCAATGGTTTACATCTTGTGGTGAACCCACTGTATTCACTCTGGTGAAGTCTTTTCATGATTGTTGACTTTGACACACATACACTTACCTCCTGGAGAGTGTTCATGATCTGGCCAACTGTTGTGAAGGGTGTTTTCTTCACCAGGGAAAGAATTCTTCGGTCATCCACCACAGTTGTTTTCCGTGGTCTTCCAGGTCTTTTGGTGTTGCAGAGCTCACCGGTGCGTTGTTTCTTTTTAAGGATGTTCCAAACAGTTGATTTGGCCACACCTAATGTTTTTGCTATCTCTCTGATGGGTTTGTTTTGTTTTTTCAGCCTAATCATGGCTTGCTTCACTGATAGTGACAGCTCTTTGGATCTCATATTGAGAGTTGACAGTAACAGATTACAAATGCAAATAGCACACTTGAAATGAACTCTGGACCGTTTATCTGCTCCTTGTAAATGGGATAATGAGGGAATAACACACACCTGGCCACGGAACAGCTGAGCAGCCGATTGTCCCATTACTTTTGGTCCCTTAAAAAGTGGGAGGCAAATATACAAACTGTTGTAGTTCCTACACCGTTCACCTGATTTGGATTAAAATACCCTCAAATTAAAGCTGAAAGTCTGCAGTTAAAGCACATCTTGTTTGTTTCATTTCAAATCCATTGTGGTGGTGTATAGAGCCAAAAAGATTAGAATTGTGTCGATGTCCCAATATTTACGGACCTGACTGTATATCACATACATCATATATATCACATAGGCTGGTGGGGGGGGGGGGGTGATGGCTGAGAGATGGATGTGCTGCATTGCTTACACAATATACCGTGCTCAGCTCCTTTATGGAGTCTTTGAACGATACAGATTCTTTGTGACAAACAACTCCGACTACATCAACTTGAGGAATGTAGGGTATAAGTTTTGAATTGTGTTATATGCTGTTTCACTTTTGCATTTATTCGTTTTCCAGAACAATACTATTCCTTCACTCCATTACTCAAGAAGCCTGGTTCACATTATATTATTCCCATAAACATATTCACTTACTAGATCTAACTTACGCACACTACTACTGACGCACACACACTAAATACAAGTCCCCTCGGCTCCCATGTGCAATAATTGACACACTTGAACTCAACCTTGTCTTCACACTCCACTACCATCTTTCATTTTCTGGTGAATTCCATGCTTATCATATAATCTCCTGTTAATCCTTCTCATGTCTAACCTCCCACTGCCCCATCTCCTCCTATACCTCATATTTGCCAACCTCCTCTCATGTGCTACTAAGACTGGTAACGGTGGGCTAGCTCTATTGAGACTCTATCCTCTCTGCTAAGTTCTACCCGACGTCCACACGGTGCAGTGGAGCAGTCTGGTTCTTAACTCCAGGCTGATTCCCTTGACGTCACAGCGTACCCTATCTTCCTCTCCCAATAGGGGAAGATACTTAAATACTCCCCACCCTTTCTTCCCCATCCTTTTACATTCCGAACAGACACCAACTTTACACGCGCTTTCTATACCCTCTTTTACTTTACCAGTTACAACTGAGACCCTTTTTAGCCCCAAGGATGGCGGACGCTCCTACACGCGACACAAAGATACTGGAACAACCCACGTTTCACAGGTAAAACTATGCTCCATAAACATGCGTGGGCTTAATGTGCCTGAAAAAAGATCACAACTGCTACACACCTTAAGACAAAACAAAACGCAGATCGCCTTCATACAAGAAACGCATTTCCGCTCAGACAAGATTCAGGAACTACACGATATACACTACCCTACGGTATATCATGCCACTAATGATGACTCTAAATCAAAAGGGGTGGCTATATTAATAGCAAAAAACTGTCCTCTACAAATTTCAGAAGTTAAACGAGACGTTAAAGGTAGATTTAGGTGGGGGCGTGACCGGATGTGAGAGCGGATGCTGGAGTGAGTGGAGGTGAGCGCGAGCTTCCCCCAGCCCGATGCCTCCGTGTCCTTCTGCTGTGACCTGCGCCTGAAGCCTGTTCGAGGGAGCTCTCTCCCCCTGTGGTACACTTACCTGGCTGCTTGGCTCCCCCGCCCGCTTGTCTGAGTCGGAGTGAGGTGAGGGGAGTGTGACACTGCTGCCCGGGAGAGGACGAGATCCGAGCCCTCGGGGCGGGGAGAGAGGAGCCGGGCTCTCTGCCCGAGTGGTTGCCCGGGCAACGATCCCGCCGTCAGCGGGAGGAGACGGCTGTATTAGTGTGTGTACAGAGTGTGCACTGGTAAAGAGGAGATAGAGCCACTGCCTGGAACTTCAATATGTGAGTACACCAAAGTGTTGTCTGTCAACTATTGCTACTGCTGCTGCAATGGCCATCTATTGTGCTTATTAAAAAACGGATCATCTCCACCTACCTTCCGTGGGGTGCGATACCACCGTGGTTAGGGGGGGGCGAAGTCATTGGCAGTTTTACCACACAGACTCCCTGCGTCTTTTTTTCTACTTTGGCGATAATATACCCCTGTTGGTTGGTGGAGGGCTGTGTTGGGGGAGGGGGTTGTAGTCCAGAGTATTGACGGGGCAGTCCCATTGGTTGTTCTTTGATTGATAGACTATCTATTTTTCGCATGGTTAAAATTTTTTCAACATATCCCTTGGACTAACATAATTAGAGATGACTAGGAAAAAAGGTGAAGAGATGCAGCCACAGGAGATCTCTAGCTCCCAAATGACCCGCACCTCAAAAGAGAAGGGAAACCAGGCAGCAGCGGCAGCAGCGGCTAAACTTGAAAAATTTGCGCACCCCTCCACCTCTGCCACATCTCCATCTAAAAATATCCAGCACCAGCAAGACAGACCGCAGGCAGGGGACAGGAAGAGCCTAGGAAAAGGACCAGTGATAACGCACGCAACAAAAGCTGCAAGCAGTAAAAACTCAGAGGGGGTGTCCGCAGGTCTAGTGACCAACAATGCCATTGTTTACAACGCTCCAGTAGAAGCGGAACCCACACTGAAAGACGTCTTATGCGCAGTCAATTCCTGTAAGGCCTCCCTAACAGATTTGTGCGCCCAGTTAACCGGGTTAAAGGAAGAGCTAATAATAGTAAGCCAAGAGCTACAAAGGACTATCGCTAGAACAACAACACTAGAGGAGAGAGTAAGCCAGGCCGAGGACGATCTAATTCCATTAAAACGAGAGCTTATGGCATTTAAAACGAAGATGGGTCTGCACAGCGCTAAAATTGAGGAAATGGAAAACAGGTCCCGCAGAAATAATATAAGGGTGGTAGGACTACCAGAGCGATGTGAGGGCCCCCACCCCGAGGAGTTTTTTGAGAATTGGCTTAGGGGAATATTCGGGGCGGAAACTTTCTCCCATCTATTCGCCATTGAAAGAGCTCATAGAGTGCCAAGTAGGGCCCCACCATCAGGGGGATACCCCAGGCCAATAATTATGAAGTTTATTAACTACAGGGATAAGGTGACCCTGATGCGTAGGGCCAGAGAAGTGGGGGATATTCTGTACAACGGAACCAAGATCCTATTTTTTCCCGACTATTCCCCAGACCTCCAAAAACGAAGAGCCGAATTCAGGGACATTAAACGTAACTTGCGGAATTATAAACTGGAGTATGCCCTGTTGTATCCCGCTCGCCTGCGTATCATTGCCCTAGGGGCTACCCATTTCTTTGATACAACAACAGGGGCAACAAAATGGCTGGAAGATAATAAAAAGGACTTACTGAGCTAGGGGTGGAATAAAGGTTAGTTAAATTAGGAAAGGAAGGGTGAAAATGGTAAAATTATATAATTTATTTATTTATTTATTTTTATTTTTTTCCTTCCTTTTTCTTTTGTTAGTTTTCCGTTTTTCTAGAGCAAACAGTAGTGGACACGGGGGGGGGGGGAAGGGGGGGTGTGATAGATGGAAGCACGAACAAATGATGTGTTTACACGATTTTTGTATGTTTTAAATACTGCTCTGAAAGTTTTGGAGGAGGGTAGGGGGAAGGGGGGAGGCGGGTAAGAGTGTGGTAGTAAGACACAATGTATCTTATTTTTTCACGAGAGGGGAGTTGTTTTCTGAACGGTTGGGAGGGGGGAAAAACCAGGTCACAAGTGCAGCCCCCAGGGCTAGCCTAATTAGGCAAATGGGAGGGTCACGAACTGGGGACGTGGGAGGGGGGACGAATACAGTGGGAGGGGGGGTGGGAGGGGAGTTTGTACTGAGATATAGGGTTGGGCAAAGGGGTGTTTGCAAATCACACATAGTTAAGAGGGGGGGGCTTACAAGGGCAACGTATATTGGTACACATGTTTTTGAATTTGCAATTAGGGGTTTTTCTTTTTTCCTTTTTTACCTTGGCCAGCACAATTATAGAATTGGTAGGTTTTGCAGTCACGAATTCTCAAAGGTTTTTGGTTTTTCTTTGTTTTTTTTTTCTTTCTTCTTTTTTATTTTTTACCCTAGCTAGATGTCCTTAAAAACGTTAAAAATAGGCTCCTGGAATGTTAGGGGTATGAGCGACCCGGCTAAAAGGGCAGCGGTGTTTTTGGCGTTGGAGGCGCATGGCGTGGAACTGGCTTGTCTGCAGGAAACTCACCTCACCAATGACACCAAACCATATGCTCGGAACTATAAATTCCAAGAGCAATATCACTCTGTCTATACCTCATACTCAAGAGGGGTGAGCATATTGGTGGGTAGGGGTATTTCATTTTCCTGCAGAGAAGCCAGGATAGACGCGCTGGGTCGCTACGTATTCTTGAGCTGTATTGTGGAAAACAGACCACTAGTCTTAGCAAATATTTATGTTCCGCCTCCGTTTAAAACAGAGACCATTCTGGATCTGTTGGAGTTTGTGGATAATAAGGATGATGTACCTATAATTTTGGTGGGAGACTTTAATACTGTCTTGGATAATAAACTGGATCGATTCCCACCAGCGAATCGCCCAGAGAGCTTATCAGAGGGACGTTTGGGTCAACTCCTAAGAGAGATCGGGTGGTGTGACCTATGGAGATCTCACAACCCAAATGTCCGGCAGTATTCTTGTTATTCAGGGACACACTCTACTCTTTCACGCTTAGATATGGCATTAGGTAACTATGAGACCCTACAATTAGTAAGGAACATAGAGTATAAGCCGAGGGGAATTTCAGATCACTCTCCCTTGACTTTGACCTTGAATTTAAATACTAGAAATGGCCTGAAAAGGCGGACAATAAAACCGCTCTGGCTGGACTTGATAAGCTGTACAGAAGAAGTAACCGCCAAATTAAAAGAATTCGTAACATTTAACTCAGGTACAGCAACCGAGGGGGTAGTGTGGGATGCCCTAAAAGCATTTCTTAGGGGTCTACTACACCAACAGGTTGTCAAAATAAAGAAAAAGTCAAGGGAATGGGAAGCGAGGGCCAGCAGGGAAGCTATGGAAGCAGAGGCGCAATATGTGGCGGATCCAACTCCTGAAAGACAGGCGATTTGGCTTAATCGACAACAGGAGTATAGAGAGGTAATTAACAGAAGAGCAGAGAATAAAAGACTCTTTCAGAAACAAAACTACTTTGGAGAAGGGGAGAAAGTAGGCCGGACGCTTGCACTTATAACGAAGTCCAACTTATCCCCGTCGGCCATTTCCTCGATTAGGACACTGGCTGGAGAGATAACTTCCGATTCCACCAAGGTCCTAGAGACCTTCTCTGCATTTTATAGAGATCTGTATAGGTCACGTCGAGGGTCGGACCGGTGTAGTATAGACAGGTTTATAAAGGGGGTGGATCTGCCTGTTCTATCGGAGGGGGAAAGGAGTGCGATGGAGTCCCCCCTGACTCTGGGGGAGTTGCAAGCGGCTGTCATGGAGATGGCAGCTCAGAAATCCCCCGGCCCGGATGGCTTGCCATTGGAGATTTACAGAAAGTATGGGGAAGTGCTGCTTCCGGAGCTCTTAAGGGTACTGGAGCAGTCGCACAAGGATGGGCAGCTGCCTTTATCAATGTCAGAAGCTGATATAATAATGATTCCAAAAGAGGGGAAAGATCAACTGGAAGTCACCTCATACAGACCGATATCATTGTTGTGCTCAGATGCCAAAATTGTCGCAAGGGCGTTGGCATCTAGATTGAATAAATGCATTGCAAACCTGGTACACCCAGATCAATCTGGGTTTATCCCTGGCCGGTCCACTAGTATTAATATTAGAAGGGCTTACCTGAATGTCCAGGTACCGACCGAGAATGCAGGTTCTAGAGCTATACTGTCCTTGGACACTGCTAAGGCTTTTGATAGCCTAGAGTGGGAATATCTCTGGTGGGTACTTGAGAGGTTCGGATTTGGCCCTGTATTTATTGGCTGGATAAAGACTCTCTACAGAAATCCTAGGGCAAGACTTAAGGTAAACAATGTTTATTCGGAAAGTTTTTTCCTCGAAAGAGGAACGAGACAGGGGTGTCCCCTGTCACCCTTGCTGTATGTCTTAGCCATGGAGCCACTAGCGGGAGCGGTGAGATCATCACCTGAATTGCAGGGGTTTCTTAGGAGGGGGGAGGAAGAGCGAATCGCGCTCTTTGCGGATGATGTTCTATTTTTTCTTGGTGATACGGTTTCCTCATTGGAGAAGATCATGCACCTGGTAGAGGACTTTGGAAAGTTCTCAGGCCTAACCATTAACTGGGAGAAATCATCGCTTCTGCCGGTCGATCCATTGGCCAACCAGATCCCAACTAGCATGTCCCAATTGAAAGTTACGGAGAAATTGAAGTATCTCGGCGTTGTGCTATCCAGAAATCCCAGCGCGTATATTGAGGATAACCTGGCCCCCCTCCTGCAAAAATTTAAAAAGAAATGTGATATCTGGAGCAGACTCCCCCTGTCTGTGGCGGGTCGGGCTAATCTGATAAAAATGGTTTGGCTACCTCAGCTGCTATATTTGCTCCACAACTCCCCAGTCTGGATTGGAGAGAAGTGGTTCCAAAAAATTCAATCTCTCTTTGGGAAATTAATATGGAAAAAAGGGCAGGCTAGGATAGGCCTACAAAAACTGCAGTGTCCTACTACTGAGGGGGGACTGGGAGTCCCCCACCCTTTTACTTATTTTCTGGCAGCCCAGTTACAACAATTGGGCGGATGCGCTACGGATGGAGGGGGAAGTAAGAATGCCCTAATTGCTTTGCAGGGTTGCCCACATAGTTCATTGGTGGAAGCACTGGAGGCAGAGTCATTACAACGTGAGATCCCGACCCTCAAAATGATCACCAGGGTATGGCAGACAACTAAGCGAATAATGGGATATAAAGGAACTTCAGAATATTCGCCAATATGGAATAACAAGAACTTGCAGGAATTACTATCTGTAGATAGCAATAGGTTGTGGGGTAGGTGCGGGTTAAGTCGGCTGATACAGTTATATGAGGGGGATATCTTGAAATCTTTCGAGGAATTGAAGTATGAGTACGGGATACCAAATCGTACATTCTATACCTACCTACAGATTAGCCACGCCCTGAGGAAGCAGTTTGATAGGCAACCCCCCACATGGGGTAGGATCCCGCTGTTACACTCAATAATTAAATCAGAGAATTCCAAGGGGCTAATCTCAGAGTTATACACTCAATTGATAAAGCGAACAAATATGCAGGTGGGCTTTCCTGGGGATAGGGACAGGTGGGCGGCTGATGTGGGGGAGATAACGGACGCTGAGTGGAAAAAGATTCTGGAATTTGGAACAGAGGTGTCGGTCTCTCCCTCACAAATGGCCTCCCATCTGATGCTGCTACACAGATCTTATTATACCCCAAGGAAGCTTTTTATGTTTGGTCGCAGAATTAATGATGAGTGCCCCAGATGCAGAAGAACAGGTGATCTAATCCACATGGTATGGCGGTGCCCAAAACTTGTCAGATACTGGTCCGAGATTTTAAGGAAAATAAATATAACGTTCAAAATCAACCTAGTGCTTGATTCGAAGACCTGTGTGCTCGGTCAAGTCGATATTGGGCTGAGAGACAGGTACACAGCGGTGGCGGTAGCCAGATGTCTGTTCCAGGCTAGGAAATTAATAGCCCAGCTATGGCAATCTAGAACTCCCCCGACTCTGGAAGATTGGATTAGAACTGTTAATTCCACAGTTTGGAGTGAAAGGACGTTTTATGCCAGGGCCGGCAACTATAACAAGTTTGTAAGGTTGTGGAATCCGTGGGTCCAAGTAATGCCGTGTCCGCAAGCAGTGCTACTTGCGCGTCAAGAGAGCGCGTGTCTTTAGTAGTGAGGCATAGCTATGCTGGGTGTGATATAGAGATAGGAGAGAACGGTGCATAGACCTGTTGTTGCCCACCAGATGTGCTCCCGTACCATGGAGGGTTTACAAGGGAGGGTTATAGGGGGGGGGGGGAAGGATTAGTTAAAAGAAAATAGAATATACAAACACGCATAATGTCAATGTTAGGTAATGTGGCCAATTGGCCCTGCGGTATAAGATGTAGATTACAAGTCCCGAAGTTTGGGACTATTGATATCAAATGCAAACTGTTGTATGTCATCTTATTTAAATACTTATAAAAAAAAAAAAAAAGTGGGATAATTACGGAAGGCCACAATGATGTGACTAGACAAGAGACGTATATGAATACCAATCTGTAAGCAGTCTCTGGTTAAAGTTGTCTGACGTGGCAAAAAAAAAAAAAAAAAAAAAAAAAAAGGTAGATTTCTTTTTCTCAAAGGGACTCTTCACAACAAACCTATAATGTTAGCAAACCTATACGCTCCTAATACGAAGCAAGTTCTATTCTTTCGCGAAACCCTACAACTACTGACTGAATTTTATTCCGGCATTCTTGTTGTGGGTGGGGATTTTAACGTAGCACTCTCTCCATCACAAGATACATCCACAGGCACTTCCTCTATGCCTTACAAAGCTCTTCGGGCCATTAAAAAACACCTTAGAGATCTGACCCTTCACGACGCCTGGCGAACACTACACCCGACTGAGAGAGACTTCACGTTTTACTCCGCACCTCACAATAAATACACAAGAATTGACCACTTTTTCATATCCCAAGCAGACTTATCTCTCCTTTCAAAGGCCTCCATCAATCCTATGGTGTTATCGGACCATAGCCCCATATCCATCACTCTAGATATACCGGCAACTAGATCCCACAAAATGATTTGGCGTCTAGATAATTCCATCTTGACAGACATAGACATCACTACCAAACTTAACACACGACTCAAACATTATTTTTCGGAAAACACCTCAAAAGATTCAAAACAATCCAGCATATGGGCAGCGCACAAATGCGTAATACGTGGAGAAATCATATCTCTGACTGCACACAGACGTAAACTCAAACGAGATCGCATTAACACACTATCGGAAAAAATCCTCACGCTGGAACAAGCTCACAAGCTCTCATTAGCCACAAAATCCCTTGTTGAACTGATCAAAGCTAGAGAAGAACTCCTAGAAGAACTCGGTAAATCCTTAAAACGCAAATATGTCTTAACACAAAAACTATTTTATGAACTTGGCAACAAATCCGGAAAATTGCTTGCCAGAGCATTACAATCCCGAAAAGCAATGAATACCATACACGCTATTAAAAACTCGTCTGGCACCTCTCTTGTCTCTTCCAAAGCTATTGCCGACCAATTTGTTCAATATTTTTCTGCTCTTTACAACTTACCTTCCTCCACCGAACTGGGCAATGCTCCTGAAAGACAAGCGTCAATCTCAGACTTTCTGAAAAATTTTTGCCCATCTTCTATCTCGTCTGAGGATGCAGCAAATCTTTCTACTCCCATTACTGCAGATGAAATTATATCAGTGTTGAAACAAATTAAAACAGGTAAAAGCCCTGGCCCTGATGGTCTGACCGTAAGTTACTACAAAACTTTCCAGGATATACTTACCCCTCAACTAGCTAAGATTTTCAATGACCTCTCCTCGCCCTCTTCAGTAAATATGGATCTATTAGAAGCCCACATCACGCTCATTCCCAAACCAGGTAAAGATGAAACTTTAGTGACCAATTATAGACCTATTTCCCTTATCAATGTTGACATGAAAATTTATGCCAAAATCCTTGCCAACCGAATGCTCCCTTTACTCCCCAAACTGATCTCATTAGATCAAGTTGGCTTTATCCCTTGGAGGGAAGTAAGGGATAATACCATAAAAGCAATCAACATTCACCATTGGCTCTCCACTTCACCCAAACAGGGTTTTTTTCTGTCCCTTGACGCGGAAAAGGCGTTCGACAAGGTGGCATGGGACTACATGATAGCAGTTCTACAGGCAATGGGATTCCCAGCACGCTTTACCCAATTAATTTTAGCTCTATATACGTACGCCACAGCCAGAATAAGGGTTAATGGCCACCTGTCGAACGCCTTCCCAGTGTCAAATGGAACCCGGCAAGGTTGCCCCTTATCCCCTCTTCTTTTTGTTCTTTCATAAGAACCTTTCCTACACAAACTTAAAGTCAACCCGGATATCATGGGCATTGATATTAGACAAAAACACTACAAACTAGCAGCATATGCTGATGACATACTTCTTTTCCTTTCCAACCCGTTAATCACTATTCCAAACCTCTTGCAAGCTTTCACCCTCTTCCACAAATTATCCAACTTGAAAATAAACTTTACGAAATCCAAAGCCCTAAACATCTCCCTCCCGTCACAGATAGTTTCTCAATGCCAAACTAACTTTCCATTCAAATGGGAACCACACGCCCTTACGTATCTTGGCATTCAAAATACCATCTAAACTTACTGAACTATACGAAAGAAACTACTCTCCCATTCTTCAAACTATTCGGAAGGACCTTACGAAATGGTCCTCAGCTCAATTTTCCTGGTTTGGGAGAATTTTCATCTTAAAAATGAACATCCTACCCCGAATACTTTATGTCTTACAAACAATACCGATCAAACTCCCTTCAAAATTTTTTACAATCTATAAAAGAATATCCAGGAACTTTATATGGGCCCATAAACCTCCAAGACTCAGTTGGAGCAGGATGGTCCTCCCTAAGCTTAAAGGTGGACTAGGCTTACCTGATATTCATAAATACTATAATGCTTGTCATATCACCAGACTAATAGACTGGCACATACATTCCCACTCTAAAGACTGGATCAAAATTGAATATTCCTGTGCCCAAACACCCCTCTCCCACTCGCCATGGATTGACACCAAAGCGACCCCTAAAGAACACTTAACACATCCACTAACGGGACCTACATTGAACTGCTTCAGGAACACTTGTTCTTCTCTTAAAATGACTCCATCTCCAGGGCCATTGACCCCCCTAACTGGCAACCCCGCCTTTCCCCCTGGCCTTCCAGAAAATAACCCGAGTTTGGTCTCCATGATATCTACTTTGAGAGCACATGACCTTTTCCATAATGGGTCAATTATCCCATACACCGATCTACCCACTAAAATCCAGAATGGAAACATTCCCTTCTTCTCGTACTTACAAATCAGACACTTTCTCAACACCTCCAATCCCATCTCTCAATGGTGCAGAGATATGACTTCTCTTGAAGCACTATGCTCTGGCACAAATCCTCAACACCACTTAATCTCAACTGTATACTCCTTTCTTTTCGGTGAAACTAACCTCACATCTACCACAGTTAACCAGAAATGGGAAAGAGAGCTCAACCTGGACCTATCTCTGAAAGACTGGGAAAATATCTATTCTCATATCCATAAAGGCTCTGTTAACGTCTCAGCACAAGAAACCAATTACAAATTATACTCTAGATGGTACCGCACCCCTGATCGCATTCATATGTTTCATACAACTGTTTCTCCTTTGTGCTGGAGATGTAACTCTGGAGTGGGCTTCTCCATATATGGTGGGATTGTACACTCATAAAGCCATTCTGGGAAAAGGTACACAACATGATCACCCGAATCACTACTTATACTCTAGACTTTACACCTGCCCAATATTTGCTACACCACACCTCACTTCATCAATCCACTTATAGGAAATCTTTAATGCTTCACTTCATAAATGCGGCCAAGCAATGTATTCCGTTACGATGGAGGAACACTAACCCTCCCACCTTATCAGATTGGTTAAAACGTGTGGAAAAAATAGCAGTCATGGAAGACTTAATACATCAAGCAAAAGATAACCCCACAAAATACAGTCATACCTGGGCTTGTTGGACACACTATCGTAATTCGACTGAATTTCACACACTACTTACTGAACCACAAGCCGAAACATCCTTGGCGCCACGTTGATCCTCATAACAGGTACTAGTCTGGGACCGAAATAGGAGCGTCCACCATCCACCCCCACCCATCCACCCCCACTCTAATGCTCCCATACCCACATACCCACCCAAGTTAGTCTCTACCCCTTCATATTAAATATATACACAGTAGAGCATATCTAATCCAACATCTCTCCCCCTATCCTATATACGCACCACACCTTCTGAACTCAAATACACCACATACACTATAAAACCGCTAAGAAACGCTAATCCACGTAAAAGACCTTTTTCACTACCTCCATATATTTGGTCTTTCTGACCCTCCCCCCCAGTACCGTGTGCTCCCGTTGGGGTACTGGGATGGGGAGATGTATGGTTTATGGTCCTTATCCCACGTTCCTCTTTTGAATTCCACACCACAATCACGACATGGGATGTTTAAGATTTCAATTGCTGACTTCAATGTTTCTAGAGCGGTTAAAAACTGTCTAAGGTGACTGGACACCTCAAATATTTACTTATGAAGGTTTTAAACGTCTTAATTGTTTGCATATTGATGCTTTCACACACCCAAATTTTCTTTTACATTCAACGTTATTATTTGTATCACTACATCTACTTGCTAAATGTACGAAACTTGTAACTTGATGATGTATCTCTGTACACCTTGGAGAAATACCATTACCTGTTTTGTACATTTTATCTTTTATCAATAAAAAATTTATAAAAAAAAAAAAATTAAATAACTTGGCTCCCTAGAGCCTTTCCCCATTACCACTCTGATATGTGCACTCAAAAGAAGAAGATTTGGGGAAAGGTTGACAGCCTATGGGCATAGGATTCAATGCCCTACTTGTTACTGCTGCTTGGCTTACACCTTGGCTGTAGAATTCCCTCCTACACCTGCTGCCAACTGCCCGTCCACCTGCATTTTGAAGAGTGGGAACCCTTTCTTATTTCCATAGGGACAAGGTGGTGTATGGGGGGGTGGTCTGCCAGCATCTGTGATGGCCACTTAGTCTCAGAGTTTGTCAGCCAGGGAAGAGAACCAGAGCAACAGAGGCCCGCATCCGCGAACAACACTCAGTCGTCCAGGCTCCTGAACCCGCGGACATTCCAGCTAGCCATTTCCCGCAAGCGGAACAACTAATTCTGGCCGAAAAAACTGACAGCCTTTTTCCTCAAGCCTCAGCTTAAGGTCAGTCATTATTAAGATGGCGCCGGCCTGCCCACATCACATGAGGCCTACACAGATCTCCCTGAAGGGACCCTGGGAGAAGTGGAATGCCAATTGCTCCCTTCATCCCCTAAACACAAAACGGATGAAAATCTGCACACAGGCAGCCCAGCAAAAGCCTGCATGTGGCTGAAGGCACTGCCGCTACCTACACAATTTGAGGCCCAGGCTTTCAATCGCCTCCAATCTAACCAGGCCCTACACTCGTCCATGGCATCATTTCCCACCACAAGGCAACCGGTGATAGATACCACCCTTAAAGATATGCTGCTATCACTTTAAACGTCATTAATGACTGATCTCTCATCACTCTTTACTAAAATCTCTACCGACATATATGTCCTCGATGATAGAGTGTCAAACATTGAAAAGCATGGATGAATGCACCACAACTGTCAATGATTTCATCGACACATGCGATGAAGTGACAGAAGAACAATCCTGGATAAGGGCCAAATTGGCCGATTTAGATGACAGGTCACGCAGGAACAACAATAAACTACGTGGTGTCCCTGAAGCTATTGTACCGGCCGACCTTTCCAAGTACGCAAAAGAGCTCACACACTGTCTGATGCCTCCCCTAGAGATCTCATTATAGATCAAATCCATAGGATTGCAAAACCATTACACTTAGCAGCCTCCATCTACAGAGAAATACTAATGAGGGTGCACTTCTTTCATATTAAAGAAAGACTCCTCATGTCAGCAAGGGCCAACTCTCCATTGCCAGCTCTGTATGGTGACATACAGCTTTTCCAGATCTCTCAAAATACACTTACCAAAGGCCTCCAATCATAAAATCTTTTTAAATAGGGATATCCAGCTACTCTGATCATCTCAAGAAATGGATCATCTCATGTGATCAATAATCTCAAAAGTGGCATGCAACTACTGTATAAATAAGGGATCATCCCTGGCCCCCACCAGAAACCACTCCACTTCAGGAGCTAAGAGACCCTCATTCGGCGTGCCACACCCAAGAGAGAAATTACAACTAACATATAAAATGAGCAAGCTTACAAATGGGCCTACGTAGCAATCAAATTATCTCTATCCCCAGCTATAAGCTTTCAGTGCTATAACCACACTCAGCAATTGAATCTTGTTTCCCCCACTGTGGTTTAGTAAGAGCAACTCTACTAGTCCACCAATCGTTATCTCTGGTTTATTACCACCCTTAGCACTGTATTCTACAAGTTCCAAATCTCAGTTATTTGAATTATTTTTACTTCTAACTTTGTTCTTTCACAGCTCTAGCTCCAAAATCGTAAAAGTAATCCCACAGGATATCAAGACTCACCAGCGATTACAATGAACAACGTACTCTGTCTACAGTAACAAGGTCCTCCTTACTTGTGCAGCTAATTGTAAATGTTTCCTAATACCCAGCCCTTCTACACCCCATCACAAATGCCTTTTAAGATTTTGTAAATCAATGCCAACCGGCTTAATCACCCGGGCAAGAGACACTCTCTTTGGAAAACAGCACAAAAGCTGGACTGCAACCTACTATGTGTACAAGAGAACACTTTGCAACTTCTAATATGCCTACATGCTTGAACAAGCTTTTTCCCCATATTTACACAGCATCTTTCACGCCAAAAAAAAGAGGTGTTCTTATAGCAGTGAAAAACACTAACAATTTTCAACATACTCAACTAATCTTGGACCCCAATGGTCTATATATTATCTTGGTTTGCACTATCAATAAGACTGAATATACACTCATAAACTATTATGCTCCCAACACCCAACAAATGCGATTCTTCTGCAAACTCATGCATATTGTCAAGCCTATTCAAAAAGGCCACCTAATTATATGTGGACGCACTGATGTCACCACGCCATCGGAGTAGGAGAACGGTGCCCCGCTTTTGTTACATGCCGGCCGGCTTTTGTATGCGCGATATTGCTGTTTTAAATGTAAGTGACTATTTGTTTTTTAATAAACGTTTGGAGGATATCACACTGTGGCCAGTCTTCTTCTCTTTTGGGCTACCTGGGCTTTCTGTTGAGTACATGGATACCGGAAGTGGGCCCTAGAGATTGATCCCCTGACATCTGAATACTGTGATTCCCTGCCATCCGAATACTGTGATCATCAACAAGCTTAGAGGCCTTGGCTGGGCTATAGCCATCTGCTTTATTAAGCTTGCCGTCTGGTAAGCTCAATCAACAGCTACGGTGGTTGGGCACACTGCTTGTATATGCACACTGTGGTGTCATTGTTATTTTTCATATTCCCAATGGACATTTTGTTTTTCCTGATGTCAACTGTTATGGACTTAATTTTTTAGCGCAGCTTCCCCCATTTCTTAGATTTTTTGGTGTTATCGCACTGTATGCTGCTGCTTCTTGCCACTCTTTTGTTAGCGCCGTTATTCTACATTCTTAATTATATGTGGAGACTGTAACATGGTTCCAGATGTTCAACTAGATTCCACCTCCGCACAAAATGTAGAGAATCTCCCTTGAAAGACTTCAAACCCAAGATCTCTTAGATATCTCACGCTGCCAACATGGGTCAGAAACTTATGGGTCAGAAACACTTATTTCTCTCCTCTGCATAAATCTTATTCAAGGATTGACCTCTTTCTTACAGATAAATGGCTACTCCAAAAGATAAGCGCATCTGTAATCCATATCACGACTTGGTCAGACCATGCTCCCATCATTATTTCTGTTTTAGATTCCCCACAGAAGCAGAATACTTACTTATGGAGAGCAAATGCCTATATTCTATAACATACATCCTACACATCAGAGATTTCTGCTCAATTATCCTAATGCTTTAAACACAATACAGGATCTGTGTCTGACCTAGGCGTGGTGTGGAACGCGCATAAGGCATTTATTAGAGGTATATTGATAAAAATTAGTTCTCATTGTAAAAAAAGAGGATGCAGCGTCTTGCCTCCCTCACATCCCAAATAGCTAACTTAGAAAAACAAAATAAATCCAACCCACAAGCAACACACTTGGCACAGATAATGTCCCTAAGCCATGAACTCAGAATGCTTCTTCTACACTCCTTTGAAAATGCACAGAGAAAGTTAAAAGCAACAACATACTCCACCTCAAACAAAACAGGTAAAGCCCTTGCTCGTCGAATTAAAGTCAGAAAAATAAATAACAAAATAGAGTATATTTTGTATACCACCCTCACACAATTGTTCACATTGCCCCCCAAAGTATGGTCATATCTAAACAACCCAAACACCACCAAACTGAAAGGAACTCCTTTCGCCACAAATGAGTATTCATTAAAACAAGACCACACCTTCACTGGGAATCAGGCCTAGACTGTAGCTTCACTGAATCACAATGGCAAAAAGCCTTACAATCTATCTACAAATATACTCAATACTCCCCCCCAAAAAATCTCTCTATGTTGGTACTTAACACAAACTAAACTGGCTACATTTAGTGCCACCACTCCAGATATCTGCTGGAAATGCAATGCAGCGAAAGGTGATTTAATGCATATTTTATGGGAATGTTCACATGTACAAACCTCCTGGGCCACCATATTTCATATCTTGACAGATATCACACAATGCCACATTCCTCCCACACTGGCACTAGCAATACTGAGTTTGACAATAGAATCGATACCCACCTATCTCAGACAGGTGGTAACACATATTCTACTTGCAGCCAGACTAAGCTTAGCAAGACTATGGAACACTAGCCAGTCTATAGAAAACACTCTTCAACTAGTAAATCTACACTACAGCTATGAATTAATGATGGCCTCTAGCAAGGGTATGATGGTCAAAGCACAAAAAGATTGGCATCCCTGGTCCCAATGGAATAGAGTATCGTTGTTCTCATAAATCTGCTGGTAACTCCTGAACTACCTCCTGATTGTTGAGCTACACTACATGTTTTGTTATATAGAAGTTGGAACATTAACTCTGTATTATACCTGTAACACATTTCTAAGATGGAACCAATCTTCTCTCGGGTCACAAAAATGTTCCCAATTGGGGTACCTGAGAGAAGGGGGATCCACGATCTCAATGTTATCATAGAGTTAAGAATACAGCATAAGTCATATCTAGATCAGCAGTTTCTGTTAGTTCTCATCAGATACATATAATTGTACTAATAGATGTATAACCTAATGTACAACGAACAATGTCCACATTGTTATCTACTTGTTATTGCGAAAACCCTCTAAAAATCTATTGAAAAAAAAGGGGTGGTGTATAGGCCTAGGACTTTCTTGTTAAAGGAGTAGCCATCCCTGCACATACATACATCTATACATATTGTATAAGAAAAAAAAACTGTCTTTGTGAGTAGAACCTATGCCTTTTCTGTCTTTTCCATTGTAGAACCTATGCCTTATCTGCCTGTCCATTTTTTAAACCAATTTAATAGCATTGACCAGCTGCAAACAAATGGCAGCTTTGATTGTGTCAGTAACAAGTGAAGGCTACTAAAGCTCTAAAAAAATAAATAAAGGCCAAGGTACAATATAATGAGCCTATCACGACTAAACAAATTTCCTACTATAATGTACAACTCTCTTAAACTGGCAAGTAATTACACTGAAAAACTAGAAACTAATATCCCCAGGCCTGGAGAATATTAGGCGGCTGGGGGTGCTTGGTTCCTCTGTCCCATGATTAGTGTTATTTTATCCCTCATCCACAAGATGGAGTGAGGAGTAATAGATTTTCACTTGATATTTAGGACAATATTGCCTAATACTTCTCAGATAGCCTGATAGATGACGCTGTGGCTAATAGATAAAATAGCAATTTTTTATTCTCGCATGCACGAATGCAAATGCATAATTGCGCAATGACACAATTGTACGATGACGTCACGTGCTTCATGACGTAATTTTGCCCACAATGCTATAAATACAGGGTGACCAAAAAATTGGATGGCATTTTCCTCTCACCACCATGGACTTTATATGTTTGTTTGCCCCATTATTTTGATTTGGTGCACTATTTGGTACTCCTGACAAAGCTCGTTTTGTCAGCGAAACATGTAGAGTTAAGTTATTTTTGCACTTATTTTTTCACTTTACTTTGGGGTGTTACATGGGGCACATGGTTTACTAGTATGGTGAATAAGCAGTTTTTCTATGTAGTTATGAGAGCTCTTTTTGACTGAGACCATCGAGTGGCTTGGATGCAAGACACCATCCCACGGTAATTGGCCAGTCAAATTGCCTAGTAGGTTACAATGGAGATATGAGAATTATCTTTTTTTGACAGAGACCAACAAGTGGCTTGGATGCATGACACCATACCATGGTAATTGGCCACTCAAATTGTTTGAGAGAGGGAGGTCCCCTTGCAGATATTGACCATCTACCTGATACCCCTATATAATAGGAACAGGCTAAGAATGATTAGCAGATCAGTACTATTGGTGTATCTTTCTACCTTCTGCTTTCCTACAGAATGTATTTGTTTTCCATCTTTTAAGTACACACATATACTTGTTTGCTTTTTCCTCCATAAACAGTTTTATATGTTGTTTAGAGAGCTCTTTTTGACTGAGACCAATGAGTGGCTTAGATGCTAGACACCATCTCATAGTAATTAGCCAGTCAAATTGCCTAGTAGGTTATAACGGAGATATGAAAATTATCTTTTTTACTGAGACCAATGAGTGGCTTGGATGCATGACACCATACCACGGTAATTGGCTAGTCAAATTATTTGAGAGAGGGAGGCCGAAAGTGATCATCTATCTGATACTCCAATTATTATAGGGACAGGCTAAAAAATATTAGCAGATTAGCAATACTAAAAATACAGTAATAAAAATCTAGCAGTCACACGCTGGATTATTAAATACCAAAAACAGCGCTAAAATTTAAAAGCAATATAAATATCACAACATGTGGCCAAAAACCAAGTTGAAAGTCTCTATGTAGAAGGTGATAGTGAAGACAGTTCAAAGGCTTTTATAGGTGTAGAATCACTGATGTCCAAGCGTGTACCTTTCACCAGAGAATAAACGCGTTCCACCTCGTGTTGCACACTCTCCCAGGGGGTCAAACTCACCAGAAGCCGCTAATAAAAAAGCATTGAGTAAAGGTGTTCATCATCTACTTCAATACTGAGTCCTCATCATCAGCAAGGTCCACTGGCAAAGGGGCTCCACATATACCATAAAACACAAGAGCAACACCGCATAGCGCAATCCTGTTTATTTATGTTAAAATCCCCTATACATCAGTGGTCCCCTTAATCCTAACTACGTACATTGTGTCAAAGTAAGATAAGCAGATAAAATAGCCCAGAGGGCGCTGTCACCATATCCAGCCATCCGGGATGGGGTGTGCGTTTCTCTGCAGACACCGAACTAGCTTCCTGGTAGATGGTAGTGGATGGTGAAGCGCAAGCGTCATGTAGGTCACGACAAGTGAAGTGACGCTTGCGCTCCACCATCCACTACCATCTACCAAGAAGCTAGTTCGGTGTTTTTGGTATTTAATAATCCAGTGTGTGACTGCTAGATTTGTATTACTGTATTTTCGCTATTTTCTTTTTTAAAACAGCTGCTTACTACCTTTTAATATTTTGAGCACTACATTTTAAAGTATTTATTTTCTTCAGTTTTAATACTGCACATAGGACTGTGGGATTGATCTGGTGCTGAGCGGGTGTACAAGAAAAGAAGGAGGGCACACCGACCTAGTGCATTACCACTGGTAAAGCTTTATTAAAGCATAAAAACAGCAAGATGTATACTCACAAGCAAACATTCATAAAAGGCTTTGACAAAAGAGCAGGTACGCTGTTCTGAAGATCGACACGCCAGGACCTGGCAGGAAGAGCCTGGTTTGCAGAGGAAGGCCTCTCTCACACCTCTGACTCGGGGTCCCCGATAGAGTAGACAGGTGGCGCTGGAGTGCAGAGTCGCACCAGTGCCGGTAGTCGTGTTAGCTGGTGGGCTTCTGGTTGAGGGGTATACCAGATGACAGCAGGTGTCCCGAGGACTGGAACAAGCTGGTACTTAGACGTTATCAGTGGAAGAGACAAGCCCAGCTTGTTTTGACTACTCCTGTTCTCCACCTGCACCAACCCTGGCTTGTGCCTTGACCACTCTCCAGTCTCCTCATCTGTACTTTATCTGATCGCACTGTGTATAACCCGGCCTGTCTGACTCTGTTTATGCTCTAGTCCATACGGAGCAACCTATCTGCAAGCTTCGGTCCACCTGCTGTTGGGACCTGCTCTTCCACTGATAACGTCTAAGTACCAGCTTGTTCCAGTCCTCGGGACATCCGCTGTCATCTGGTATACCACTCAACTAGAAGCCCACCAGCTAACACGACTACCGGCACTCGTGCGACTCTGCAATCCAGCACCACCTGTCTACTCTATCGGGGACCCCAAGTCAGAGGTGTGAGAGAGGCCTTCCTCTGCAAACCAGGCTCTTCCTGCCAGGTCCTGGCGTGTCAATCTTCAGAACAGTGTACCTGCTTCTTTGTCAAAGCCTTTTATGAATGCTCACTTGTGAGTATACATCTTGCTGTTTTTATGCTTCAATAAAGCTTTACCATTGGTAATGCACTAGGTCTGTGTGCCCTTCTTCTTTTCTTGTTTCCCTTTAGTCCATGAATACCCATTGTTCTGAGGAGGGCTGCAAGACGGCAGGCATTACTTCATAAAGTTCACATCTCATACCAAGTCACTGGACACCTGAGCGCAGGAGCGATTTCTACTGTTTTTTGCTGAGCGGGTGTACTGCAGGCCCTTTCATATACCCTCTCTTTCAGATTAGCAATACTGGCATATGTTTTTACCTTCTGTTCTCCTACAGAATTAATATGCTCTCCATCCTATAAGTATACACATACACTTATTTACTTTTTCTTTCTTTTCATAATAATCTTTATAATGAACAAAGGTTGATTTTTTTCATCTCTCTTACTGGCCATTGGTGCATGGGCACACCCCCATTTCTAGTATAATGAGCCTACGCCTGTAGGATTGTGCACCTAATTTTGCATGTTGCATGTCATTACCACTGGATGTAAGAGTTAACCTCTCCATTGGCTTATGCCTATATGGCCAGGCCATGCCATATTGTATCTGCATGCAGCTCATAGCTTGTACTATCAGAAAGAATAGCTCTAAGCTGTCTACAACTAATATTTTGGATCTTATGAGCATTGAAACATATTCTCTCTGATATTTGGGTAATGAAAGCAGACAGTGTGGAACCAGAGTGTCCCTGAGTCTAAAAGGATCCTTTGATGGCTTGTTCCCCCAAGGAGGTGACATTTGTTGTTCTACAACCTTAAAACTTACAGGATCTTGTCATAAGGTGTGTGTGTTTGTGTGTGGGGGGGTTACTTGCAAGAGAGTTATTAACAGTTATGCCCCGTACACACGGTCGGATTTTCCGATGGAAAATGTCCGATCGGAGCGTGTTGTCGGAAATTCCGACCATGTGTGGGCTCCATCGGACATTTTCCATCAGATTTTCCGACACACAAAGTTGGAGAGCAGGAGATAAAATTTTCCGACAACAAAATCCGTTGTCGGAAATTCTGATCGTGTGTACACAAATCTGACGGACAAAGTGCCACGCATGCTCAGAATAAATAAAGAGATGAAAGCTATTGGCCACTGCCCCGTTTATAGTCCCGACGTACGTGTTTTACGTCACCGCGTTCAGAATGATCGGATTTTCCGACAACTTTGTGTGACCGTGTGTATGCAAGACAAGTTTGAGCCAACATCCGTCGGAAAAAATCCTAGGATTTTGTTATCGGAATGTCCGAACAAAGTCCGACCGTGTGTACGCCCTATAAGATGTTCATTTAGGTCTACAGCCCTAATCAAATTTTTAATTGTGAACTTATGTCTATATACCACTGAACACTGTATTAGGAATGTATCTATAATTCTACTTTCTATATTTAATGTTACAGAAATGAGAAAGGCCATTTCTGTAAATGGCATTTTTTTTTATAATAGGTAGTAAAAAGGCAGAGGAAAACATTTAAAAAGAAGCTGAGAGCTCTACCTGCTGGTTAAAAAAAAGAATCTGAATATGTGAAAATGTAACCTTTCATATGTACCCCACTAAAACACATTTTTTTTAATATTAGAATTTTTAATACAGTATATATTATATTAAAAACACAATATATTTCCTTTATCAAAAAGGTGCCTCTGACAAACCATGAGCACATAAGACATTCATTAAGTTCATGTAGCAATGCAAAGCTACAGCAGAACTTCAGGCACATAGCTAAATAGACATACTGTATATGTTTACTGTTTTATTTGACAAAAAAAATATTATTTAGGTCAGCCATACACACACCTCTTCTAGTCTGTAAGGTCAGTCCACTACTCCCAGTTATAGTTATAATTTCTTCTTTTTAGGTCAGCTCCCTGCTCAGTGGGCTTTGTTGAAGATGCCTATTAAATGTCCATTGAGGAGCCTGGAGCCGTAGAGATGCCATAGATGTGACCTAGGAAGCTAAATTGTCATGTGAACAAGCTATGTAAATCACAAGAATAGCTGTACAGAATTACAAAGCCATTGGTGGGTAATAAAGTAAACATATATGTATTTTAATATTTTATTTAGCTGGAACTTGTTTAATGTTTGATATGCAGTATACATGAATAAAGCCTTTAAAATGCTTTACATTACATTATAATGCAGCACAACACTGTATGTATTGCAAAAGCCTTTTTAATTCATGTCTTTTAGTCTGTGTTGGCAAACTCTATATAATTCAAATACTGTATGGATATACAAAAATGATGTTCAGTAAAAAATAAAGATTAATGCCTTAAGCTGAGAACAGAATACATTAGCGCACAACACGGAAGCATAATACGAAGAAAGGTAGTTAGCAAAAAGCAGCACAAGTAATGAACAGTATTTTAAAGCAACATTTTAACCTTAGTGTCTGTCAGCTGTGACCTTTTACCAACCTCAGCGAAAGCATGATTTCTCACTTCTGCGACTTGCTGCTGCATGAATGAATGTAGAATTTGACAGCAGAAGGTTTTACATGAGAAGAGAAAGTAGTTAAGAATCATGTTTTGTGATGATAAAGTACATTTATACAGTGTTCATTACACTCTGGGCAGCAACAGCGCGGCCAGGATTGATTGGGTGTGAGACGCTTGCATTTGTTGAAAGGGAAAAGGCGTTATTGACCTGCATGGGAGTCAAAGTGACCCAATGATGACCTCCTGTTCACCTGGAACTGACCTTGAAAACAACCGAGATTTCACCCCATGTGTAATAAAAAAAAAGTGTTGTAGTACAATGCGAATTATTAGACCTGACAAACTGGCCTTTTTTTTTTTCTTCATTCTCTTTAAAGAGATGTGTGTTTGGGGGATAAGAGGGTTTTAGAATTGTTGATTTTGCAGCTGTGAAGTGTATTTTATGTTGAGATTTATTGGGGACCCAAGCGAACGCTGCGTGACCTTTGACTATATTTATCATTCTGGCTACTGAAAACATCCACACGGTACTAAAACAAAGGCCAATATCTGCTACATTTCCTTACATTAGACCACATAGATAGATAAAGTGAAACTACAAAGAAATGTATTAATGTCTACTAATAATCTATGCTCATATGCTAATAATCTATAATCTATGCTCATCCAGTTTGGGAAATTGAGTTTCTTTTTTTAATTGTTATTATTATTTATTTATTTATTATTTTTGTTATTTTTTTTTTCAAACCAAAGTTTAATAAATAAAGATAAATAAAGATACATAGTCAAGTATGGGGTATACAAAATCCAGACTTAGGAATACAGTATCTTAGTCATATGGTGTGGCAAATCTTATGACAACTAAATATAATACAATATTGGTATACAAGTCATAGGGGAGAATAAGACAACTGCTCATACATTAATAATGTATCTTGTGTTATGAGATCTAGTTGATTGGGTATATGTAGATCTAGGAGTTCGATAGTAGTGTTTAATTTCGGGCAAGATTTTGCTCATGGGCTGGTTATGTTGGGTTTGTTGTAATAAGTCGCATCTATGTGTAACGGGATTTCTATCATTATCGCAGAGAAGCCTGTCCTCCTAGACCCATACGTGACCTGCATGGGTGAGCCCCAGAGGGTCAAAACAGTACTGCAAGATGTAGGAGGGTTCTGGATTTGCAGAATCTTAGGTGATTAGGATTGGTGGAAGTAGGAGAAGAAAGCAGGGAAGAGCAGGGGGGGAAGGGGGGGGGAGAAAAAAAAGAGAGAGAAAAAGGGGGGGGTGTTAATGTGGCATCTTGGTAGGGTTTCTAAGTATAAAGGTGAGTTGCTGTCATGTGTATCTATAATAGTGAAATGTTCCACATATGTCTCTTGATAGTTTAGTTCTAAAGAATTAATGTGATTTTTGCTGGTCTGAGGGGTTATTTTTGTTATTTAACCATTTGATCTCTAAAAGATTTACCCCCCTTCATGGTCAGGCCATTTTTTTAGCGATATGGCACTGCGTTAATTTAACTGACAATTGTGCGGTCCTGCAACGCTGTACCCAATTTCAATTTATGTCCTTTTTTCACACAAATAGAGCTTTCTTTTGGTGGTATTTGATCACCTCTGGAGTTTTTAATTTTGTGCGCTATAAACAAAAAGAATTGACAATTTTTTTTAAAAAAAAAACAATATTTTCTACTTTCTGCTTTAAAACATATGCAATATAAAAACATTAAAAAATCAAATTTCTTCATAAATTTAGGCCAAAATGTATTCTGCTACATATTTTTGGTAAGAAATCCCAATAAGTGTATATTGATTGGTTTGTGCAAAAGCATAGCGTCTGCAGACTATGAGATATATACTGGAACTTTTCTTTCCTTTTTTTTTTTAAACTAGTAATGACAGCGATCAGCGACTTATAGCTGGACTACTATATTGTGGCAGACAGTCTGATACTAACTGACACTTTAAAAAAACTTGTGGGAACCAGTGATGCTAATACAGTGATCAGCGCTAAAAATATGCACTGTCATTGTACTAATGACACTGCCTGTGAGGGGGTTAAACATCTAGGGCAAACAAAGGGTTAAATGTGTGCCTAACCAATGTTTTTGGGTACTATGATTGCTGTTTTATTAAGGGATCTGATGAATTTTATCCATCACATCCCTGCTGACAGAACAGAGCTCTGCCTTGTTCTGTGTCTCTCTTCGCTGATCAGTGGGTGCTGGCAGACATCCTTTGGCCAGCACCCGCTGATCGGCTTGTGTTGTGTCTAATCAAAGCACAGCCACGGCAGTGCACATGCTGCCCCTATCCGGAAGTGCTAGATCACAAACTAGGTTTGTGATCCGGCGCAAAAGAGCCGCTCTACCGCCGTATAACTGTAAATTTAGCCAGGAGCAGTAATTTATTAAATGGAAGCCTGTGTGCGGTTTAAAAAAAAAGAGAAGCTCCTGACAATGAATGTCATTTGCTGGCAATTTAAAGTGTACCATTTTTTTTCTTTGTAATTGTTATTTTTTGCTGTGCCACATCCTAGAGCAAGAAGAAGCCTTTGAGTCTGGTATGAATTTTGAGTCTGCCTCCTGAGCATGTGTGGAATTAGACAAAATGCGTAGGGACATGACAGCTTTACTATGACATCACTTCCAGTTTGCTGGTTCTGGACAGTGGTGAACACTCCATTTCCATGATAGATCGGAATGGAGTCGCAGCGATCCTGACAGTTCTAAGCCTCAATGTGCAGTGCTTGACTTATGAGTCAATTATATTAGTGAGTGCAATTGCTTTTAAACTCTTTTAATAAAAAAATTCCTACAGTCTAACACTATGAGATCCCCCTTGTGTGGCTTGTATATTTACATGTGAGAGATATAGATATAGAGAAAAGTGGTTGTTTACCATACTGGTGAGTGATACCAGAACCAAAGTGCTGTTAGACCTTTTTTAAAAGGTCACTGATTTCTGGTAAGTATGATGTGACATTGAAGACTGAGCACTCGTTTATCCATTTTGAGCATGCATGTGGCATGTTTGAAGATTTGTTCAAAGAAATCAATCTTGGTACATACTTTATCATTTGCACTTTATTCTTTGAGCACTTTCTGTTCAAACATTTGCGCAGAGATATATTGGTTAATTATTTTTAGTACAGAGCTGATTTTCATATAACTTTGTACACCGATTGAACATTTGCACAGGACTCATTTAGTTGAAGGACATTTTTTTGAGGATGGATTAAATGTTTTGGAGCAATTGATGTACTTTTATCACTAATATGCACTTTTTTATTGAGCGCTAGCCTTTTTATTTTGTTTTAATGTTTTATGAATGTTTATTGATTTTCAACAGTCAGTTTGGTCAGGGAGCAATATTATTTTCTTGATTAAAATAACCTGAGCATGGGTGTATAATAATATTCTTAGATTTAAGAGGGTACCTCACCCACAAAAAACAGGAAGTCTATACCAGACTCTTAATCTGAGCATAGAGTCTGTACACCCGCCAAATGTAGAGTTCAGATATCTACTACATACAAGGGGCCAGGATCTCCCAGTGATGTCATTGACCATATATGGAGATGACCATATGTGGTAAAGGATATCAATGGGATCTCACCCTTTTGCTTACATGGTATTAGTATTTCTATAGCCATGTAAGTCAATGGGGTTGGTAATGTCACTGGTTGTTTAGAACTCATCAGTGCCTGTACCCTCTGGCACCCTAACAATCATTTCAGTCACTGGCCCCATTCACTTATATGACCAGGGACTACTGGCCATGTAAGTGAATGGGGCCAGTGACATTACTGCAGGACTCTGCAGTGCCTATGGAAGCTGTCGTGTATAGCAGCGGTAGTAATACTGCTCTTGCACATGATGAACTTGTGTTCGGACTGAACTTTGAGCTCATCTCTAGTCACTTGGACTAAACACTAGACAAATTCCAAATATTCTGAGTTGTCTGCAGACAGGAAAAAAGGGAAAATCTTCCAATTGTGTCACTTATTCCCATGACAACTGTCTACTCTGGAATTCCTCTTACATAGACATGGGCCAAACTCCCCCCTGTTCGGTCCGCAGCAGAACTCCCGAACAGGGAAAATGTTCCAACATGAACAGTGAACCCCATTGAAGTCTATGGGAGCTGAACAGGAAAAAGGCCCATTTTGAAGGCTTATATGCAAGGAATTTGCCATAAAAATGGTATGGGGGTCTGGCTACTGCCCTGGGGGACATCTAACAATGCAAACAAGATTTTAAAAAACAATACTTTTTCAGGAGCAGTTGATTTTAATTATGCTTAAAGTTCAGCAATAAAATTGAAAAATTCCTTTAAATATATTTTGCCTGGGGGGGGGTCCCCTTAGTCTGCTTGTGAAGTGGTGCATCTGTAGCATGCATAAAAAATTTCTAAAGGAAAAAAACGAGCCAAATCCCATTTAAAATGACTCGCGGTTGCAATTGCCGGCGCCCGGCTATTGAAAAAATACGACCTTGGGTCCCCCCACCCCCAAGTCCATACTAGGCTCTTTGGGTCTGGTATTTGGGTATTTGGATTTGGAGGGAACCCCATGCCAAAAAAAAAACGGTGTGGGAGTCCCCCCCAAGATCCATACCAGACCCTTATCTAAGCATGCAGCCTGGCAGGTCAGGAAAGGAGGGGGACGAGCAAATGCCCCCCCTCCTGAACCATACCAGGCCACATGCCCTCAACATAGGGTGGAGAGTGCTTTGTGGCTGGGGGCCTCATGTTGATGGGGACAAGGGCCTTGTCCCCACAACCATGGCCAGTGGTTGTGGGGGTCTGCGGGTGGGGGCTTATAAGCATTTGAAAGCCTCCTTTAACAAGGGGGCCCCAGATCCCTGCCCCCCCATGTGAATGGCTATAGGGTACACAGTACCCCTACCCATTCACCAAAAAAGTGTCAAAAAGTAATAAACACAATAGACAAGTTTGTGACAAATCCTTTACTAACCACTTCAGCCCCGGAAGGATTTGCCCCGTCCCTGATCAAGCCCTTTTTTTCGATAAGGCACTGCGTCGTTTTAACTGAAAATTGCGCAGTTGTGTGATGTTGTACCCAAACAAAATTGACATCCTTTTTTTCCCATAAATAGAGCTTTCTTTTGGTGGTATTTGATCACCTCTGCAGTTTTTATTTTTTGCGCTATAAACAAAAAAAAGAGCGTCAATTTTGAAAAAAAAGCTATATTTTTTACTTTTTGCTATAATAAATACCCCTAAAAATATATATATATAAAAACAAATTTCTTCCACAGTTTAGGCCAATATTTATTCTTCTATATATTTTTGGTAAAAAAAAATCGCAATAATCGCACATTGGTTGGTTTTCGCAAAAGTTATTGCGTTTACAAAATAGGCAATAGATTTATGGCATTTTTATAATTTTTTTTATTAGTAATGGTGGCGATCTGCGATTTTTATCGTGACTGTGACATTGCGACAGACAGATCGGATACTTTTGACACTATTTTGGGACCATTGGCATTTATAATGCTATAAAATGCACTGATTTCTGTGTAAATGTCACTGGCAGGGAAAGGGTTAAACACTAGCGGGCGATCAAGGGGTTAACTGTGTTTCCTCAGCATGTTCTAACTGTAGGCGGATAGGCTCACTAGAACGTGACAGAGATCACTGCTCCCGAGTCCCGATCACTGAGAGACGTAGATCCCTGTCATGTTGCTAGGCAGAACAGGGAAATGCCTTGTTTACATAGGCATCTCCCTCTGCCTCTCTGTGCTATAAACGCGGGCCACTGGTGGACATCGAGTCAACGGGACCTGTGAGCATGCTCCCGCACTGCCGGCGGCGTGCCCGCTAGCTGCGGATGAGGCAGCGACATACGGGTACGTTGTTTTGCACACCCGTGCAACTTTGCTAATGTATATCGGCGTGAGCCGGTCGGCAAGTGGTTAAAAAACAAAAGAATCGCATCCCCTGATGTAAATCCATCGTCAATGACACTGTCTGCTGACCCGAAAAATAAACGCTCCCGCCTCCTGGGAGGCCTCCTGCCGAATGCCTGCTCTGCACTTTGACAATTCTTATATAGGTAATGGGCGGGCCACCTGGCCACATTACCTGTTGGCACTGTCCCATCTGATGTCACAGACTGGTGCATGCTGGACATATGACGTTAGAAGAGGGCAGTGCCACAGGGTGATGTGACCAGGTGGCCCCACCCCTTACCTATATAAGAAATTTCAGAGCACAGAGCCGGCATTCGGCGGGAACTTTTTAAAAAAAATATATTTTTCAGGTCAGCAGGCAGTGTGATTGATGATGGATTTACATCGAGGGACATTATTTTTTTATTTTTTAATAAAGGAATTGTCAAAAACTTGTCTCTTGTGTTTATCACTTTTTGACAATTTTTTGGTGAATGGGTAGGGGAACCATGTACACGATAGTCATTCACATAAGGAAAGGGGGGGTGGGATCTAGGGGGATGAGGCTCTTGTCTGGAGTTCAGTGGTAGTGGTATTATACCCTAAAGCAAAAATGTATATTGCAGCTTACCACTCATTAAATGTGGTGTGTGCATTAGTTTTATTTTTTAGGCTTTTTTCCCTCTGTTGGTCTGGCCAGTAACACACCTCCTGTATTTGATTGCCCCCACTCTGGATGAAGGAGCAAAAGAGCACAACAGACAGTAGCATTGTTTATCTGGGGAAAGTGGAGTGTTAGATGGACTAGCAGATATAGATACACTAACAAACTGAAGCCACCCAAAATGAAAAATAACTTGACTTTAGATGTGCTTTTTATGGGCCCAAAAGCAGAATGAACAGGAAGGTTTCATTTAAGGAGAAGTGTCAAGGACATACTGGCCATAGCATAAGTGAAGCTCTGAGGCATACTCAAATGTGCAGGTGTAGGCCTGCAGGCACTCATACTATTGTGTGCAGGCGCACGCATATGCGCACAGTGGCACATGCACACACATGCGCGCATTGGTAGGCACATTGGCTGATTCTGGTGCCAAGTGGCCTATTTAGTTTCAATCGTTTTTTATTGGGTTTTACAAATATCAAATGCGTATGTGACAGCATAATAATACAGTAGTTTGTAAGACATGAACTGTAATGCCCTGTACAAATGATCGGACATTGATTGGACATTCCGACAACAAAATCCATCAAAATTTTTCAGACGGATATGGCTCAAACTTGTCTTGCATTCACATGGTCGCACAAAGTTGTCGGAATTTCTGAACATCAAGAACGTGGTGACGTACAACACGTATGACGGGACTATAAAAGGGCAGTTTAATACCAAGTGCGCCACCCTTTTGGCTCCTTTTGCTAATCTCGTGTTAGTAAAAGTTTGGTGAGAGACGATTCGCGATTTTCAGACTTGTGGTTTTCAGATCGTTTTTCTGCTGTTCAGTTTGTGCTTGTGGGTTTGTATCTGGTCATCAGTGCGTGTAGTGAGTTTGCATTGGTTTATTCAGTGTGTTCTTGTCCGCTCGTTGCTGATTTTTAGATCGCTCTTCACAGGCCTTGCTGTTCTTCAGTGCGTTCTGTTACTTTGTTCTGACCAGCCGACCGTTTTGAAGCCATGTTGCGTGTACGTACTCATTGTAGAGTTCGTGCTGCGCGGGGGCTTGGTGTTGGGGTTCTTACTTTGACACAAGCCCAGTCCATGAACAGGGTGGGGAGGAGTGACCAATTCTGTCACATGCCTTTGCTCCGTGAGATCCGTGAGAATAATCCTGATGATTTCAGGAACTTTCTCAGGATGACAAACCCCATTTTTCACCGTTTGTTGGCTTTGCTGACCCCTTATATCAACAGGCAGGACACCTGCATGCGGCAAACCATCACTCTGGAGCAGAGGCTAGTCGCCACATTGCGGTACTTGGCGACGGGGAGAAGTCTGCAGGACCTCAAGTTCTCGACAGGCATCTCCCCCCAGGCTCTGGGGATCATTATCCCAGAGACCTGCTCTGCCATCATCCAGGTCCTGCAGAAGGACTATATTAAGGTAAGATTTATCCTTTAACATCACATTCTATGTATTTCATGTTTGCTAATGCATTGTATTTCTTTCATCAATCCCTAATTACCATGATTGTAATATGCTGTGAATGTCCCCTTTGTCCTCATGCATGCTGTAATCTTTTAATGCTCCTTTTTTGTCCTTCATGCATATTTGCCTTCACTAACCTCCCCAGCATGCTATCCTGGGCCCATACACACCTGGTCTAGTCACATAACAATGTATTTTGTCAGCTCCATTGTAGTGCTTACCCTAAGTAAGCAAGTTTTGGGGATCATTATTCCAGAGACCTGTTCTGCCATCATCCAGGTCCTGCAGAAGGACTATATTAAGGTAAGCTTTATCCTTTAACATCCCCTTCTATGTATTTTATGTTTGTATATAATAATATATTATATAATAATATATTATATACTAATGCTAATATATTGTATTTCTTTCATCATTCCCTAATTACCATGATTGTAATATGCTGTGAATGTCCCCTTTTTCCTCATGCATTCCTGAATTTTATAGTTTGTTTTTTGTCCTTTATGCATATTTTCCTTCACTTACCTCCCCAGCATGCTATCCTGGGCCCATATACACAACTAGTAACTTAACAATGTATTTTGTCAGCTCCATAGTAGTGCTTTACCCTAAACACCCCCTAAAATGTTTAAAAATGTTATTTGTGTCCTTAAATTCAGGCAGAGTGCCAGAGGCTTTTTTTGGGGGTCCCAAAATCATTTGGAACCCTTCCTCCCCCCAACCGCTAAGTCAACTGATACCAATCCTCAAATCTGTCAAACCCATACACACTATACCTACCTCTTTTGTGGTCATATTGATGGATGAATTCCCCAAAGCATGTAGTGCAAGGGCCTGCCTGAATACTTTCAAATGGTACTGTTTCAAGTTTTTGTATCTTATTATTATCTTGAAAGGTAATAGCAGAATGTAAAAATGTGCTTCAATTCGGACAGTGTGTATTCATACTTTTGTATTATGACACTTCTTACCTGTCCAGTGGGCTGCCAATAGTGTAAGTAAGTAGGGGCTGGCCAAAGTAACACACATTATTTATGCATTCATCTCTCAATGAAGTGGAGAGGGTTACCTGTCCAAAACATCTCCCCCCTAAAATGTTTTCATTGGGCCATCAGAGGGGGTGAGGGATCTGATAGGTGGACCTTATACTTTTGTATTTAAATACTCCCTAAAATAAATGTTATACTGGTGTTGGCCAAGAATGTTTGTGTCTAATCTGCTTTCAATGTTTCTGTGCAAAATTACTAATTTTTTTTTCTTGTTTGACTCCACAGTTTCTTTCCACGCCACAGGAATGGCAGACTGTGGCCTCCCACTTTGCCCAGCGGTGGGACTTTCCCAACTGCGGAGGGGCAATTGATGGGAAACACGTCCACATCATCCCACCCCCCAACTCAGGGTCATACTATTACAACTACAAGGGGTTCAATAGTATTGTGATGTTGGTGGTGGTGTCGGCTACTTACGAGTTCCTCTATGTGGACATGGGGAAGAATGGCCGGATGTCGGATGGTGGAGTCATCACCCAGACCGAGTTCTACAGGCATCTCCAGAATGGCAGCTTGGGCTTGCCACCTCCATAAGACAATGCAAAAGGACTCCCATTTGTCTTTGTTGTGGATGAAGCATTTGCACTGGGGGACTATCTTATGCGACCATTCCCTATGAGGACCCTCACCTCGGACCACGGGGTTTTTAATTACCGTCTGGCCAGAGCCAGAAGAGTGGTGGTTCCGCCTCTTTCTTACACCAATACACATGGCGGAATATAAACTGAATCACATCATCCTGTCTTTCTGTGTTGTCCACAACTTTTTAAGGAAAAATTCTGTGAACTATGCTGCCTCAGTTGGGCCTGAGGCTGGAATTCATAATGAACCAACCCGGACGGCGCTGGAAACTGGCCGTCCTTTGCTTGCCACCCCAGAGTGCCTGCGAGGTCCGTTTAAGATACCTTGAATACTTTGCGGGTAGGGGGGCCATCAATATGCCAGACTATGTCTGAGACATTTTGTAAATAAAAATATATTTAAAATTGAACAAATATTTGCTTTGATTTACTGCTTGGCTTTCTTTTAGCTGTCTCCTCGGTTATCTTTTAATGGTATTATTTTTGGAGCCTTTTTCTTCAACAGTGCAAACAAAATTTCTTTGAGACATGAGGTGACAATCTCTTCTTCGGCTAACTATTATTACTATGTTCTGGGTCTGCTACACACACACCTTGTTTTTGTTGTTAATGTATGTAATGCATTACTGACAAAAATATTCATCATTCAGCACCATGACCAAAATTTGGGGAGTCCTGAAAATGGCGTGATTGTGTAAAATTGTGTAAAATTATAAAGCACTGTGGGTGTTATTTACTAAAGGCAAATCCACTTTGCACTACAAGTGAACTTGAGACTGCTCTGAAACTGCACTCGTAGTGCAAAGTGGATTTGCCTTTAGTAAATAACACCCATTGTCACGGAAAAAAAAACAACTTTACTCCAAAAACTGCTTTTGAGCATTGAAAGAAGAAGCCACACATTGTTGATTATCAAACTTTTTACTTAAAGCACAATCACATGTGCATTTTTAAAAGGGTTTTTGAACAAACCAACATGTTTGTTGTATAACAATTTTTTAGGTCACATTATTAGAAATTGCCTTTTATAGGTAAAACAGGCAGGTTTAAAACCATAAAACAATACACAACTCTGGAACTTACAAAGTTCAACTTTTATAAAGTGAAGGCAATATCAGACATGCGTATGTACAGACTGTGTTTGATATTGCCTTTATCACATGAGGTGATGTCACCCCTGTAAAAGCCAAATTTTGAAGATGCACACAAATTGGGATTCAAAATGGAGATTTCCTTCCTGATCTCATGCCTAATGTCAACATGTGCTATCTCCCATCATGGGGGATCAATATACGTGTTTTGGGGTGCAACCCCTTCCTCTCACCTATTTTATTATTGAGGAAGGGGTTGCACCCACAAAACGCGTACACTGATCTTCAGTGATGGCAGATAGCACATGTTGACACACTGTGTGCATCTTCAAAATTTGGCTTTTAAAAAATGTAAAAAATTAGTCATAAAAACAAAAATAAACAAGAATAAAGTTAGGGATTTCTGGGTGTTTTAGATTTTTCCTAAAACGTCAATGATGTTCTACATTTTGCTTTGAACATCATTGATGTTTTGCTTTAGGTTTTCTAAATCCCTTTTGCACCCCATTATCTCCCCGATGAGGATCTGGGCACTTTCACTGGTGAAATGACCTTCTTCCACAACATCCCCATCACCTTAAAAACAACAAAAAAACATACCATGTATTATAAATATGCAGGCATCCATCTATTACCTGAAGCTGTGGTCGCGGACACTCAACCGTTGTGGTGACAATTTCGCCAATTTCAACAACGTCTCCCTCCTCCTCCTCTGGTTGGGTTTGGGGGATTTCCCCTTCTTCCAGAGGTGTGGAGTCCTTGGTGTCCTCTGATGAGTGGTGTCCTCCGAGTCTTTTCTCCCCTATGTGAAAAAAAAATAGGTATACTTAGCATACAGATTTTTGAGGCCAGAAATAGGAATATGAAACATTGCTTGGAAGTGGGGTAGAATTGTCTGTTTTGGCAGAGTTCCAAGCTGAAGAATTTTTATTCATACCTTTGTAAAGCTGGAATACTTACCTGTTTTGTGCAAGCTTCACAGATGGAGACACCCCTATAGTATTCACTGGAGCACCTGTGTGGGGCACCCTAATAAAAAGTTTGTTCTGGTGTCCCACACTAGTGCTCCTGCATCCAGATGTGTAAACAGCTGCTGAGTGTCCTCTCCTTACACAGAATCTAGTTTGCATTTCATCCTAGTTACAAACCCATCTAGACAACAAACTTTTTTTAATAGAAGTAGGCCAGAAAAAATGTATTGAACTGCATCTGGCCAAAACATCGTATTTTAGTGGAACGAACAATGTTTCCTACGAACGATTAATGGGCCCATGGACATGAAAGTTGCCATTTTAAACTCTACAACAGTAAAGAAAAGCACATGGAGCAGCACGAACGTAATAAAAAGAAAGAATAGGAACACAAGAACTACTTACTTTTTTGCAGCACTCTCTCCTTCTATACTGATCGTGCTCCCTTAATTTGAGGTCTGACCACCGTTTCCTCAGTTGATCCGTGTAGTACTGGACGTACTCCTAAATGTTGCCATATAGTCCAAGACACATTTATCCTGCTTTTTTCCTACTGTAAAAGAGTACAAAACCATAAAAAATATAAATGTTTCCTCATGTGAATACAAAACATGACATATAGATGCAGCGAATTGTAGAGGTTAGAAAAGCATAGTTTTCCCAATAGTAAAATCCATGCATTGATATAAGAGAATATTCACCTAACCTTGAATCTCATGTCAGATCAGATTATGTGGTAGCTTTTTTCATTTAAAGCCTTTGGATCTAACACTCATTTCCTAGATCTAGCAGAACATCAGACCAAATAGGCATCTGTCAGAAAGAGTTCCCACAGGTTCTTTACACTTCTCTCATTATGACCTAGACTGAAAATGTTTTTCAAGTGATGGTATGGGCTAAGAATGCTAAGAATACATTTAGCATAGCATTCATGTAAAGTTTTGTGTATGTTTTTGTGAAGCTAAAACAATTATGCCAAACCAACTACCAAACAAATAAATACATTTAATGCAACTTTTTTCTATCTCCTAATCAAACTCTGAAGATTAGGGTAGGGGTAGGCAACCTCGGCCCTCAAGCTGTTTTGAAACTACAAGTCTCATGAGACATTGAAAGACTTTGATAATCACAGGCATGACTCCTAGAGGCAGAGGCATGATGGGATTTGTAGTTTCACCACAGCTGGAGTGGCGGGGTTGCTTACCCCTAGCCTAGGGCATGCATGTCTAAATGGTTGGACTGTGTTTTGATTTTAAAGCAGAGCTAAACCCAATCAACTATCTCATATATGCTGTAAAGAGACTCTGGTAAGTTTAAAAAAAAATTCCAATAGCAGGTCCCAGTAATAAAAAATGGATTATAGTCCAGTGACCCATGTATCCTACCTCCCTTCTGTTCCAGAGCTGCAGTCTCCATAAGAATCTTCATCATAGAATGCCTATGTCCCCAGCCGTCCACTGTGGTTCCATCATCCAACTTTGACGTCACTATAAGACATAGCAGCCACAGATGAAGCCACAGCTCAGGGCAGGGGAAACAGGTATCTGACACTCTTGGAAGGGTCGAATGCAAAAGTCTAATGGTGGCTACAGTGCTAGAAAAGAAGGGAGGTAGGAGAAAGGCATCCAGAGAGGTGAGTCTCTCCTTTTGTTTTACAGGTTATGCCATAATGCTTTAACATGGTAATGTAATTTCATTAGCTGTTTTCAATCTTTTAAATATGCAGCTTTCATTAAATGTGGGGATCCTTTTTACGAAGGTCTTTGTTCAGACACTGGAGACTTCATGACTGAGCACTGTTTAGTGTGTAACGCAAAGAGAGCCCATGTGTTCCTGGTGTTTTGTGTTTTTTGCTTAAGTTTTAAGTAAAGAATTTATCTGCAGTAAAATGATATGTGTCGTCACCGTTTCTACAAGTGCTATATCAAAGAACTGGACAAGCACCCATGAGAGCTGCAGTGGGCATCTTTGAGCAACCTGGAGCAGTTACATTGTTATGTTATTGGTAATTTCAGTTTTGATTTTCAATTTTAGTTACACAAAAAAAAGAAAAAAACAAACATACATTTTCCGCCTATTTCCTTCTGTCTTTTGTTTTGTGAATTTAGTTGCTATTTTACTTTTTTCACAAGAAGAAAAAGGAAGAAATGGTGAAAAAGTAGAACATTCCCAATTTACTATTTCTGTCATTCTTTCTGTGAAAAAGAAAAAGAAAATCAAGAAATACGCAAGCAAAGTTTGCCCTAGAAGAATTAGAGACTAATCTGTAACTTTGCAGTGAAATTATTTTTGCCAGAATCCCTTCACCCATCTCTAAGGTAGAACAATAGTCAAGGGGTGACTTTTTTTGCAAGATCCTCAGTTGTTTTTCATTTTACAGATTCCTCCTGAGAATACATTCACACTATATGCCATGACCTTCCCTTTTTCTTCACAAGAAAAATGCAAAACACTGCTAGGGCACATAGAAAATAATTGTTTTCTATGTGCCCAATTTACACCACCATGCCGGTGTGATGTATAAATGCAGTGTGGAAATTTGTCGCCACTGGATGACTTTGCATGTTTGCACACTGCAGCTCAGTGTACTACACTGCTCTGCAGAGACAAGAATGAAGTGTTATTATGTGACATTTCCAAAAAAGTTGAAAAAGAAAAATGAAACTGTGCAATGGGCTGAAATACTGATCACTCCTCCCCTCCCAGACCTTACAAACTAACTTGCATATTAAAACGTGGAGTTTTACAATACTGACTAGTGTGGATGAGCCCTGAAGCCCTTATGTTGAAGTGCCAATCCCAGTTTTTAAACATGTACCTGTGTGAACCCCCCCGATGCCACCACTGTGAGTCAGAGCAGTGTATAGTACAGCAAACCACTGTCATGTCCACTTGCTACATTTAAGGTTTTTTTCCCCACATAAATATTTCAGAGAAAACCAAATCCAGTCTTATGCCGTGTACACACGGGCGGACTTTTCGGCATCAAAGGTCCGACGATCTTTCCGACGGACTTTCAACAGACTTTTGACGGACTTCTGACGGACTTGCGAATGAACGGACTTGCCTACACACGATCACACCAAAGTCCGATGGATTCGTATGTGATGACATACGACCGGACTACAATAAGGAAGTTGATAGCCCGTAGCCAATAGCTGCCCTAGTGTCAGTTTTCGTCCATCGGACTAGCATACAGATGAGCAGATTTTTCGACCGGACTCGAGTCCATCTGATTTTCGACCAAAAAAGTCTGCTGCAGATGCGATGAAGCCCACACACAGTTGGATTGTCTGACGGATTCGTCCCGTCAGACCAGTCCTGTTGAAAAGTCTGCCCATGTGTACACGGCATTACACTCCAGCAATTTCCTTTCACACATGCCTTTCCCCCTCCTTATTTGAATTAAAGTGAAACTAAACTGTATCTGAGCATGACAAATCACAATTTTCACAGCAAAATGACCCATCCATTCATGTCATGCTTTATTTTGTAGAGAAATTTATTTGAATGTCATCCCAGCATTTCTAGCCATGGCCATCTTAACTAAGGGCTGATGATCCATGTGGTATTTATTTCCCGGAATTCCTCTGCCCTTACTCAGGCATGCAGGCAGGAGGGTGTGCTTAGCTGAGAAAACCCTCTCCCCCTCCTCTAGATGAAATAAAAGAGTTCCCATGAAGACTCTTGGGATGTATGACATTATTTGACCTAGGCCGGAAACCAGAAAGCAACCGAAGCAATGCAAAAAAAAATTTTTTTTTAACAAATAAATATAATATGCCTTCATAAAAATTTAAATCACTCCATTGCCACATCCAAAATTTTGGGAGCAGAGAGAAAACAACTAGAGGTTTGGACTTTAAAGGCAATTTGGACCACAAATTTTATATAAACATATATATTTTATTTGTACATACATAAAAATTTGCAAAAACAAAACACACAAGCTCAAAACATAGTCACACATGTGTAATATATGGGCCACAATGACCAAGTATTCTGTAGGATGTTTTTTACACCGTAGCAGGTGTGTGAGCCACTGTGTCAACGTGTTTCACTGGTTCACATCATCAGGACATACAAAGGGATGATGTAAATAGAGACAGGTTTCACTTGCCTGAATGTGAATACACATGCATACAAAAAAAGAATCTCCCCAGTCGGGCACCAAAGCAGCAGGATAAGCCAGACAATCTACAAGCCCCAGTAGTTAAACCACTTAAGGACCGGAAGGATTTGCCCCCTTAATGACCAGGCCGTTTTTTGCGATACAACAATGCATCACTTTAACTGACAATTGCGCAGTCGTGTGATGTTGTACCCAAACTAAATTTATGTCCTTGTTTGTTCCACAAAAAGAGCTTTCTTTTGGTGGCATTTGATCACCTCTGCGGTTTTTATTTTAAACAAAATAAACAAAAAAGAGCATCAATTTCGAAAAAAAAACAATATTTTTAACTTTTTACTATAATAATAAAATATGCAAAAAAAAAAAAATGTCTTTATCAGTTTAGGCCAATATGTATTCTACATATTTTTGGTAAAAAAAAAATCACACTAAGCGTATATTGATTGGTTTGCGCAAAAGTTATAGCTTTTACAAAATAGGGGACAGATTTATGGCATTTTTATTATTTTTTAATTTTTTACTATTAATGGCATTGATCTGCGATTTTTAGCGGGACTGCAACATTGCGGCAGACAGATCAGACACTTTTGACACTTTTTTGGGACCATTGACATTTATACAGTGATCAGAGCTAAAAATAGGCAATGATTACTGTATAAATGTCACTGGTAGCGAAGGGGTTAACACTAGGGGGCGATCAAGGGGTTAAGTGCTCCCTAGGGAGGTGTTTCTAACTGTGGGGGGTGTACTGACTGGAGGGGAGACAGATCACTGTTCCTGATCACTAGGATCCCCTGTCAGAATGGGGATCTGTGTATTTACATACACAGATCCCCATTCAGGCTCTCTGTGGAGCAATCGCGGATGGCCGGCAGACATTGCGGCCTCTGGCTACCCGCATGGGCTCTGGCTTCGTGCCATGGGCATGCGCACATGCCCCCTATCGCTCTTAAGGCGGCCCAACGTACACTTATGGCGATTCGCGCAGGGAAGCCAACCTGCCACAGAATAATGACAGTGGCTGGTCGGCAAACGGTTAATATGAGGATAATGTTGATATTCCAAAGTTTTAAGTATAAGAGAAGAAACTTCCACCACCTATCTAGATGGGATATAACTTAGAATCCCACCAAGAAATACACACATACTTCTCAAAACATCAGGGGGAGAGCAAGCACTATAGTAGGCAGCATGACATCAAGTCAAATAGATAGCTGTCAGGGGGGAGGGTATTTGTCCCTTCAGAATGAGCACGACCAGTCCATGCTGCTCACAGGTAACCCCGGGAGATACTGCTCAGTATAATTTACCTCCCTATCTATTTGCTAATGCTAGCAGCAAAAGGATTAAAAATAATTCATGTTGATTGAGAGTGTTTAGTTCTGGTTTAAAGAAAACACACAGACCATATGAAAGTAAACATTCAATTGAATCAATGTGCAACATGTACAGTGTGAATAAATATGGGGAACTGTGGATTTTTTTGAGTTTGGTTAAAGGGTAACTTCACTTTCGTGGAAAAAACAAATAGGAAATAAAAAATAAATTAATATAGCTTTTACAATTTTCATATTGTCATATTGTAATTGAATGTTATTAAAAATTACCTTTTCTTTTCAATCTGCAGCTCTGTTATTTTCTGTAAAATGCAATATGGCTACCTGGAGGTGTAGCCCCCACCCCATTTTACTCACCTGAGCCCCTTCATCTCCTCGGCGGGGACATGCTGTCCCTCTCTCCATGGGGTCCCGGCTCTTGATTGGATAGATTGATAGCAGCACAGCCATTGGCTCCCGCTGCTGTCAATCAAATCCAATAACGTAGGCTCCGGGGGGCGGGGCCGAGTCCAGCATTCGTGTCTGTGGATGCAAGTGCTGGACTTGGGAGCACGCCCGGAAGGGAACCCCCTTAGGAGAGTGCTTCTCCTAGGGCAGTGATGGCGAACCTTGGCACCCCAGATGTTTTGAACCTACATTTCCCATGATGCTCATGCACTCTGCAGTGTAGGTGAGCATCATTGGAAATGTAGTTCCAAAACATCTGGGGTGCCAAGGTTCGCCATCACTGTCCTAGGGTGTTATTTGATGCAGGGATGAGCCGCGAGAGCCGCCGGGGGACCCCAGAAGAGGATGTTCGGGGCCACTCTGTGCAAAATGAGCTGCACAATGGAAGTAAGTATGATATGTTTGTTATTTTTAAAAAATAAAAACCAATCCTTTACAATCACTTTAAGATACAAGTCAGATTTCAGGCTTCCACTGAAATAAAAATATCATTTTTGGTGAGAAACTCCCAATAGGAAATCATGTCTAAAGGGATGCAGACCCTGCAGTTTCATTATTAGAGCCCTGCAGGTGCAGCAGCTGGTTGATAATTATGAAACCACTCCCCTTAGACTCACTCACTCTAACAAAGGGTAGGAATCTGCAACAAAGTTTGTTAAAATCCTTGCACATTGTACATAGATCACCCAGAGGGGAATGTTTCTTTCTCAACAAAAGTGGAGTTACTCTTTTACCGCTTGCTGCCCGCCAGCTGTCATATGATGGCCAGGCGGCACGGCTCTCGTTCTGGGAGGGCGTCATATGATGCCCTCGCCTTCCCCGCCCACCAGGGGGCGCGCGCGCGCCACCGGCAGCAATCGCATCACAGGTCACCCCATATGCTTGCCCGGTGGCCGCGATGTCCGCCAGGCACCTGCGATTGCCCGGTAACACGGCAGGATCGTGGATCTGTGTGTGTAAACACACAGATCCATGTCCTGTCAGAGAGAAGAGGAGACTGATGTGTGTTCTCAGTATGGAGCAACACCAATCAGTCTTCTCCCCTTATGAGTCCCCTCCCCCTTCAGTTAGAAACACTCCCTAGGAACACAGTTAACCCCTCAATCACCCCCTAGTGTTAACCCCTTCCCTGCCAGTCACATTTATACAGTAATCAGTGCATGTTTATAGCACGGATCGCTGTATAAATGTGAATGGTCCCAAAAATGTGTCAGAAGTGTCCGATATGTCTGCCACAATATCGCAGTCACGATAAAAATCGCAGATCGCCGCCATTACTAGTAAAAAAAAAAAAATAATAATAAAAATGCTATAAATCTATCCCCTATTTTGTAGACGCTTTGTGCAAACCAATCAATATATGCTTATTGCGATTTTTTTTACCAAAAATATGTAGAAGAATACGTATCGGCCTAAACTGAGGAAAAAATTTGTTAAAAAAAAATTGGATATTTATTATAGCAAAAAGTAAAAATGACTGTGTTTTTTGCAAACTTGTCACTCTTCTTTTGTTTATAGCGCAAAAAATAAAAACTGCAGAGGTGATCAAATACCACCAAAAAGAAAGCTCTATTTGTGGGGAAAAAATAATAAAAATTTCATTTGGGTACAGTGTTGCATGACCGCGCAATTGTCATTCAAAGTGTGACAGTGCTGAAAGCTGAAAAATGGCTTGGGCAGGAAGGGGGTGAAAGTGCACTGTATTGAGATGGTTAACCATGTATTAGATCCAACTTGTCCTTTAAAAGTTTGTAGTAATGGTTTTGGAGTTCTCAAACCAAGTTTGTGATAACAATTCACAAACCATGTGCATAATTTGTGAATTAGAAAAGTACAATCAGCTGTATACTTTTCTTTTTAATAGTAATGTCAGGTAAATAAACTGACCCTTTAATCTGTGATCCTTTACACAAAATAGAATCGTATTGTAATTTGAGTAAATATTTTCTCATTCATTCTTCTCAGATGCTAGCGGAGGGGTGGGGCACCAGTTCTTCAACCAACATCTGTATTTACCTATTGTCCCAAAAGAACTCTATGAAGAGAAAAGTATGTAGCCTGATATTACTGCGCTCCTTCTAAAAATGCTAATATGCTAAATAATTACTTGACTAGCATATCAATCTGATGGCTTTAATTTTTTTTGAGTTACTAACCCAAAATAAAAATGCAGCAAGTGAAATCAAAGACAATAAGAAAGGTATAACACAATTGGGACTTTTGTTGGATACAAGGGATTAACCAAAACAATTTAAAAACATATAGTGCTTTATTTCAGAAAGTGTTGAGGACCAATGAGGATGCCTAAATACTAGGGATAAAATAGTGAATGCAATGGATTCCCACACATTGATTCCTGTCTTGATGTCCCTGTTTGGGCACCTAGGAATGCTATCAGAGATTTTAGAATGATTGTAATGTTACTATGCTATTCTAATATTAAGCTCCCTTGTTTCCCTTGTACCCCAGCCTTTTTATCCACAAAGCTCATTGGATTTCGGCAGGGCCAACAGCTAATCTTTGCACTTAATGAGCACTTATCAAAGCTTTCAAAAGGGAGGAAATAGTAGTTAATTGTCAGTATGTACATACGCTTTAAAATAAAATGTTTCATTTAAACTGAGATGTACGAAAACAAAAATTGGGTAAATACAAGCCGAGGATGTTGTTGGGTAGTTACTAACTGCAAAAAATAATTAGAAATAAGGTACAAAGCTTAGTCTGCACAATATGTACAGAAAGGCCATAAATCCATTGTTTCATTGGGACTTTCTCAAAATAACGCAAAACAAGACAAAAGCAATGTCAGACACTAATAAATTCAAATAGAGAAGTATTTTTATAAATATAACAAACAATGTGATGCTATCACTCTGTAGAAACTTCGAAGAGGACACTGTCCAACAATAATACATTAATTAATTTCCAGCTTCCTAGCAGATGTACTCAGGGAACTTTTATTTTGCTTTCCTAGTTCATTTGATGGTTATCATACATAAATACTAACAAAGGCAGACACAGGGACATATACTCTGACAGTGGGTTATAGACATGATTTGTTGTTAGGGCCTATGGTTATAAAACATATTTTGTGTTTGTATTTCAAGATAGTATATCACATACCAAGGAAGATTGTTTAAAAACACACAATTACTTATGTCAAATCGCTTTTTCCCAAAGAATGAGTACTAAATGAAATATAAACAACGTTGTCTATCTACATGCCACCTCTGTCGATAAACTATAGTGCCTTTTAATTTTAAATTATCATTTTAAAGTTTTTCCAATTTTAACTTTAACATGACTTTTGTGTGATCATACTTCATATATAGATCTGTAAAGTTTTTTTCTAGTAGCTTTATGTCAAATAGTGCAATGATCATCCTTGCTGAATGACTGTTGCTTTGAATTTAGACTTTTGCCCTGTACACACAGTCAGATTCTACGACGGAAAAAATGCGATCGGATTGTGTTGTCAGAAGTTCCGATCGTGTGTGGGCTCCATCGGACTTTTTCCGTCGGAATTTCTGACACACAAAGTTTGAGAGCAGGATACAAAATTTTCCGACAACAAAATCTGATCGTTTAAAATCTAATCGTGTGTACACAAATCCGACACACAAAGTGCCACGCATGCTCAGAATAAATTAAGAGATAAAAGCTATTGGCTACTGCCCCCTTTATAGTCCCGACGTACGTGTTTTACGTCACAATTGGATTTTTCGACAACTTTGTGCGACCATGTGTATGCAAGACAAGTTTGGCCAAAAATTCGTCTGAAAAAATCTGACGGATTTTGTCGTCGGAATGTCTGACCGTGTGTACAGGGCGTAACAGTTACAGCATTAAAGTGGTAGTAAACTTTTTTTTTGTATTTTTACCTACAGTTAAGCTTATAATAAAGCCTACCTGTAGGTAAAATGAATATCTACTAAACATGCACCATTTTAGTAGATATCCTAGTGTGCAGCAGCCGGTGACGTCAACTGTGCATGCACTTTGAAGGAACAACATACCCATGCCGTTCCTTCAAAGCTGTGTGCCCTGCCTGAGACTCCCGCGTGCATGCCCGGGAGTGACATCATTGCAGTTTGGCCATTCAAGCTACGGCAACCTGCAAACATGGAAGGAAGACCAGGTAAAGATGGAAGCCTCTGCAGTGGTGACAGCGTGCCACTGGAGGCCTTTGTTTCGAGGTAACTAGCGCATTATGGCTTTACCCTGCAGGGGGGAATTTTTTTTTCTTTTGCTTTAAGCTAGCCTACACTGGCAGTGCCACCCCATACCTCAAGGGTTAAATGCTAATTTTTGTCTGGGATGCCATTCACAGCAGCTGGTGTTCTCCTGTTCTTTCCAATGCTCCAGATTGTGGTGGAGCCCTCTGTTGCTGGTACTGAATTATATGTGATGATGTCAGACCACCAGAGTGCTGAAAAGTACCAGCTTTGTGGGGCAAGTTGAACAGAGAGGTGGAGCCTATTAGAGGAAGGGATAAGGTACAAATGTGACCCTTGCTGTGTGGAGAAAGCTCCACTGCAAGGGTAGTTTTAGAATTGTCTCTAGAGTTCAACTTTAAAAACATAATTTCAGGAATACATACACTGTATTTATACATCTGTCCTTATAACACCTGTTCTTTCTGCCCAAAATTATTTTGAGCAATTTTTATACAATAGCTTTAAAGACCAGTTCCTTTCTAGGTGGACAATGAGAGGAGAACCTTTATGTCTGTTTTTAGTTTTGAGTGAGGGAGGTATATAAAGTGTGTTGGATTTTTATTGTTGCCTGTATTCAAGCTGGTGCAATTTTCCCTTACTTCCTGTTACTAGGGCAGGAAGATAGAATATTCTTTTCAACAGGTTCACATACAGACATAAATGCACTTTTATCAGTAGAGCAGAGAAGGGTTAGAACCTTTGCTAGATGTTTGTGGCTGTCTGTGTCCATGTTGTTGAAATCTTCTCCCCTTCTGTTGTGTTATTAAATTACAGGGAGCCTTTCCAACAGGGCTGCAGACAGTAAATGTTCTAACCTTTCCTGACACTATTCAAAACTGGAATTCTACTTGAAGGGTAATATATGGAAACCAGCCATTTTTGTAACATGTACTGTTGATTTGGCATCAACTATATGTAAGGAGTAGAGCCTTGACTTTCCACTAAATGAGATCTTTAGGGGAAAAAAAGAACTACTTTGCAAAGTAGACACACAATAATCCATATATTTGATATGAAATTAAACATCTGGGTGAACTGACAATATCAGACAAGTTTCAGACAGCTAATATTAGATTATATTTGTGTGCTTCTAGTCAGATATTCTCAGGGTTGATTGTATATAGAAGTTACACAGTCATTAAAAGGTTAATAAAAATTCCAACAATGAATTTCTCTTAATCACTCGCTTTTTTTTTCAATACATTTTTTATTGAAAATAAAATTAACAAGACACATATAAGGTAATACATCTAATAAGGCATAACGATCTACAAACTAGGAACAACAGACAGTGCAGGCAGGACTTGGCAATATTAAATATTTAGAGCATAGATAACCAGAAAACCTGAGAAGTACAAAATACAATTACTAATATGAGGGGTTGATAGCCCTCAAAGAAAATTATATGTTAGGCCATATACTCCATGAATGGCAAAATTTGTTAAGGTTAAGATTGTTGATTACTAGTAGACGTTCAAATCGGATATGTTCGGAGATTTGATTTCCAATTCCTGAGAATGGGGAGATGGGCTGCGATTAAAATATGAGTTACTACTGATCTGTGGGTGGCAGGATACTGGTGGAATATTAATCCAATATTTAGTAGGGCTAAGGCAGGCTGCAGATTGATTCGTATACCTGTTAAAGTGGCAAGGAGACTAAATACCTGTGGCCAGAAGCTAGTTAGACTGGGGCATAGCCATAGAGTATGCAAGAGGTTACCCACTTTGCCACACTCTCCCCAACATAAGGGGGGGTGTTGGGGGGGAATTTTGCTAACCGGTATGGGGTGTAGTACCACCTATTGGTGATCTTAATCATCGTTTCTTGGTGACTGGTGCAGTGAGAAGCTTTATTTATTGAGCCAAGCGTGACACGCCATTGGGAGGGAGAGAATGCTGTGCCTATATGTTTTTCCCATTTTTGCATGGGGGGTGGTTTTTGAGAAGGTGCATTTGTCCTGTAGAGTATTGTAAAATAAGGAAATTCCTTTTTTTCGTGGGGTGGTTGAGGAAATCCCATAAAGCAGGTGGTAGGGATAATAAAGGAATGAGGTGCTTAGGCAAAAAAAGTAGGAGTCTCATACAAATGTAGTGGTAACACTTATGCCGTGTCCACACGACCAGTTTTGCCGTCGGAATATACTCTGAAGGTTTTTCCGACGGAGTTCTGATGGAATTCCAATGAAACTGTCTTGCGTACACGTGATCACACCAAAGTCAGACCGTCAAAAACGCGGTGACGTGCACCACGTACGACAGGACTATAAAACGGAAGTTCAATAGCCATTGCATCACTCTTTGGGCTCCTTCTGCTAATTTCGTGTTTATCTCATGTTAGTAGAAGTTTGGTGAGAGACGATTCGCGCTTTTAAGACTCGTGTTTTTTCAGATCGTTTAACTGCTGTTCAGTTTGCGCTTGTGGGGTTTGTATCTGCTTTTCAGTGAGTGTAGTCAGTTCGCATTTGTTTATTCAGTGCGTTCTTGTCCGCTTGTTGCTGATTTTCAGCTCGCTCTTCACAGGCCTTGTTGTTCTTCAGTGCGTTCTGTTAAGTGCGTTCTGACCAGCCAACCATTTTGAAGCCATGTTGCGGATACGTACTCATCATAAAGTTCATGCGATTCTGGGGCTTGGTGTTGGGGTTCATTCTTTGACCCAAGTTCAGTCCATGAACAGGGTGGGGAGGAGTTCATGGACCAAGAATTGGTTACTCCAGCGTGACCAACTCTCTCACATGCCTTTGCTTGCTTTGTGAGATCCAGGAGAATAATCCTGATGATTTCAGGAACTTTCTCAGGATGACGGACCCCGTTTTTCACCGTCTGTTGGCTTTGCTGACCCCTTATATCAGCAAGCAGGATACCTGCATGAGGCAAGCCATCACTCCGGAGCAGAGGCTAGTCGCCATGTTGCGGTACTTGGCGACTGGGAAAAGCCTGCAGGACCTCAAGTTCTTGACAGGCATTTCCCCCCAGGCTCTGGGGATCATTATCCCAGAGACCTGCTCTGCCATCATCCAGGTCCTGCAGAAGGACTATATTAAGGTAAGATTTATCCTTTAACATCACATTCTATGTATTTCATGTTTGCTAATGCATTGTATTTCTTTCATCAATCCCTAATTACCATGATTGTAATATGCTGTGAATGTCCCCTTTGTCCTCATGCATGCTGTAATCTTTTAATGCTCCTTTTTTGTCCTTCATGCATATTTGCCTTCACTAACCTCCCCAGCATGCTATCCTGGGCCCATACACACCTGGTCTAGTCACATAACAATGTATTTTGTCAGCTCCATTGTAGTGCTTACCCTAAACACCCCCCTAAATGTATCCAAATGGTATGTGTGTCCTTAAATTAATTTATAAGCCCCCCCTTAAAATGTGTCAAAATGGTATGCGTGTCCTTAAATTAATTTACAAGCCTCCCCCCTTAAATTTTATCAATGGACCATCAGGGGTGGGGGGTGAGGAATCTGATAAGTGGGCCTTATATTTTAGTCTTTAAATAATACTTATAATAAATGTTATAACGATGTTGGGCAAGAATGTTTTTTGTGTAATCTGCTTGCAATGTTATGTGCAAAAGTACTTATATTTTTTTTTCTGGTTTGACTCCCCAGTTTCCTTCAACGCCACAGGAATGGCAGACTGTGGCATCCCCTTTTGCCACCCGTTGGGACTTTCCCAACTGTGGAGGGACTATAGATGGGAAGCCTGTCCACATCGTGCCACCACCCCATTTGGGGTCATACTATTTTAACTATAAGGGGTTTCATAGTATTGTGTTAATGGTGGTGGTGTCGGCACAATATGAATTCCTGTATGTGTACGTGGGGAAGAATGGACGGATGTTGGATGGAGGAGTCTTCGCCCAGACGGAGTTCTAACAGCATCTCTAGAGTGGTGGCCTGGGATTGCCACCTGATGCGAATAACGTGGAAGGACTCCCCTTTGTCTGCATTGCAGATGAAGCCTTCGCCTGGTGAGCACCTGATGAGGCCATTTCCCCAAAGGACTTTCACCCCAGAGAGGAGGGTTTTTAACTACTGGCTGAAAAGAAAAGTTGTTGAGAATGCCTTCGGACTACAAACTCAATCATATCCTCCTACCATGCTGCATCCTGCACAATTTTTTAATAAAAAATTCTACAAATTATATTGCCTCAGTTGGGCCTGAGGCCGGACTTATTACAGAGAATCCTCTGACGGGCCTGGATACTGGCCGCACTGGCTTGGCCCCCCAAAGCGCCTGTGAAGTTAGGGAGAAATATGTTAATTATTTTACGGGTAGGGGTGCCATTGCAATGCCAGACAATGTCTAATTTTTATTTTAAAAAAAATGATCAGATAAAATCTAGAAATGTATTTATTGCTTGTTTTTCTTTTTGGCTGTCTCCTAGGTTCTCCTAGTGCACTTGTAGTGCCAAGTGGATTTTACTTTAGTAAATAAACCCCATTGTCACTGTAAACATAAAATTACTTGTATTGAGCATTGAAAGAAGAAGCCACACATTGTTGATTAGCAAACTTTTTAATCTGTGCCCATTCACATGTGCGTTTATAACTTAAAAAAAAATATATATATATATATTTATTTTTTTAGCAATATATACTTTTTTAACAATCTTTTTTATTATTATATATTTTTTTTATAAACAGGCATGTTTTAAAACATAACATACACACAACTCTGGAACTTGCAAAGTTCAACATCTAAAAAATGAAGGCAATATCAGACATTATAGTGTCAAAAGTGTCTTGATATTGCCAGAAAAACAAATGGGGTGATGTCACCCCTGTAAAAGCCAAATTTTGAAAATAGACACAAATTGGGATTCCAAATGGGTAATGTCAACATGTGCTATCTCCCATCATGGGGGATCAATGGATGTTTTTTGCTGGTGCAACCCCTTCCTCTCACATACTAGAGTCATGAGGAAGGGGTTGCCCCCACAAAACACGTACATTGAGATCCCCTGATGGCAGATAGCACATGTTGACACACCGTGTGCATCTTCAAAATTTGGCTTTTAAAATGTACAAATCTTAAAAATATATTCTGGTCATCTAAAAAGAAAATGAAGAACATGATTGATTTTGTTTTAGGGAAAAGGGGATTATATTCTCCCCAAAACATTGATCATGTTGTTAATTTCCTACTGCATGATGTCAAGGCGATTGCGCATTGCATCTATCTCCCCATTCCACACCATGAGTTTGTTAATGAGGGTTTGGGCATTGGCCCTAGTAAAAGGTTCTGCCGCTTCCCCTTCCACAACCAGAACATCACCTAAAATTGATGAAAAAACATGTATTTAGAAATATGCAGGCATACATAGATTACCTGAACCTGGGGTATCAGACACTCACCTGGTGGGGTGCCCATGTGGCCCACTTCCTCCACCTCTCCTTCCTCCACATCCTCGGGGGGGCTTGGGCTTACTTCCCAATCAGGCTGGCGAGGTCAGGGGTCCCTGGGATCCTGTTGTCTGAGTCTTTTCTACCCTATGAGAATGAAACAAAAGGTATACTTAGCACACAGATATTTGAGTCCAGAAATAGGAATATGAAACATTGCTTTGAAGTGGTGTACAATTGTCTGTTTAGGAAGAGATCCAAGTTGAAGACATGATTAGAATTCCCTTTTTTACCAAGCTGGAATACTTAACTTTTTTGGCCAAGTTTCACAGATGGAGACACTGCAAGTATTCACTGGAGCACCTGTTTGCGTTACCCTAAAAAATGTGCTCTGGTGTCCCACACTAGTGCTCCTGAGTCCAGATGTGTAAACAGCTGCTGAGTGTCCTCTCCTTACATTCCACTAAATCAAGTTTGCAATTCATTCAAGTTTCAAAGACATCTAGACAACAATGTCGTGAACTTCTTTTAATAAGACAAATTAGCAAGACCAAAATGTAGTTAAAACCCTGTATCAACTAAATACATTGTATTTATTTTCGAACAAGGTTTCCTACTAACGATGTTTCCTACTAACGATTACTGTGTCCATGAGCATGAAAGTAGCCATTTAAAACTGTACAACAGTAAAGAAAAGTACATGGAGCAGCATGCAAGTTAATAATCATAATAGGAACACAGCACAAGTACGTATTTTTTTGAAGTACCTTCTTTATTCTTCAATACTGATCCGGCTCCCTCAGTTTAAGGTCGGACCAGCGTTTTCTTAACTGGTCTGTGGAGTGTCGTACCCCAAAATTCTGCTTCAAAGTGTTCACAACTGTTGTCATGATTTGGTCCTTGCGTAAATTGGGATGGGTGTACGGCCCATGTTTCCCATCATAATCCTCCCTCCGCAAGATGTCCACCATCTCCACCATTTCTTCAAAGGCCATATTGGAGGCCTTAAATCTCCTCTTCCGGGATCTGGACATTTTGCTCTCCGGGCTTTCCTCATTTCTGGAATAATTAACAACCACCTGCTGTGTCCCAGCCATGTTGCTCCTACTGCACACCGTAGAGAGAAGGGACGGGGAATATTCGTGAAAAAGAACATCAGGGGTGGGTGACGCGGGTGGAGTTTCACGCATGCGCAGTGTATATAAAGCTAACACGCATGTGTCATATGTACGTACGTTCTGTGCGTGGAGCAAAGAGGAATGGAAGTTGCGAGCGTCTGAAGCGAAGGTAAAATTTTTTAAATTTGGGACATCAGTGGCCTATACTACTTAAAGATTGAGGCCTATATTGGGATAAGATTATGAGAGTTTAGGCTGACATTAGTGTTTTTGTCTTGTGTATTGTCTTACAGAAAAAATGAATATGTTTAAGGACCCAGAATTTATGTCCAGTTTTATTGACAAGTACAGGGAGATGAGGAATCTGTGGGAGGTCAAACACAGTTTATATTACAATAAACAAGTAAGGAAGACAACGCTGGAGAAACTACTGGGATTTGTGAAGACTTGGATCCCAGAAGCAAACATGAAGTTTTTGGAAACTAAAATTGGGATCTTGAGGAACATGTATAGGAAGGAGCAAAATAAGATCCAGGCTTCCCTGAGATCAGGAGCATCAGCAGATGACGTATATGTACCCAAGCTGTGGTACTTCAAAAACTACAGTTTCTGGATGACCAGACTGAAGCCAGGGAATCTCTTTTGACCATTCTCTGCAGCCTTCCCTCCACCCTTCCCTCCACCCCAGCAGAGGCTGACGAGAAACAACCTGGGCCTTCCATCCTGGAAGAAGCGGATGCGCCCAGCTGGAGCCAGGTATATTATTTTTCAACATATTTATTGTCCTAATATTAATGATGTTAACTAGATGTTATAATTGATTACCTATTAAGGATTTTATCCAAACAATTATGTATACATATAAATTGACAGTAGTGGCCAAAAATGTTTGTGACCAGCTTAAAAAATGCTGGGGTCAGAATGATAGTCTTTTATATGTATTAACATTGAATTTGCAAGTCATGATCTGAAAATTGTGTGTGATTGATGAACCAAAAACTAAACTATGTCTCTTTTTTACACACAAGATGAGCTCAGTCAGGAGGAGGGTCTGGAGAGTGATAGCCAGGAGGTGGCCATGCCCAGTGACAGCCAGGAGGTGGCTGGGCCCAGTAGGAGCCTCACCCAATCCCAGGTGCCTCCCCTCCACCTTCCAACAAAAAGGCCCAGGAAGGGGACAGTGACGGAGGAGGCAGCACTGGGCCTCATTAGGGAAGCTACGAATGTCCTCAGGAGCCCCCCTGATGCTGAAGAGGCCTATGGCTGCTATCTATCCACCAGGTTGCTAGAATTGAAGAAACACCTCCTCTGTGAGGGAATTTTTGCTGAAGCCCTTCAAAAGGGGCTGAGGGGCCAGCTAACTGTGAACAGCCACATATATGAGCAAGCCCATCCTCCTCCTCCTCCTTCTCCTGCCACAAGTCCACCACCAGAGCCACAGCCTCCAGGGAAGGCTGCAGGGAAGGCTACAGGGCAGCATGGAGGAAAGGCTGCAGCGAAGAGAAGAAAGTGATGGCTTGGGTTCAGCCTGGTCTGACAGAAGATGCAGGCTGGTGTAGTACCACAGCCTGGGGACATATATGTCATCTGCTGCTGGTCCTGATCTCTGGGATTCCTGGACCAGATTGGGCTCTCTATTATATGGACTCCTCAAGATCCCATTTTTTTTCCCACAGACTTGATGTGTGCCCTGGGGCCAAAAGGCTTCACAAATTCAAAAAGTTTCTCCAGCATTGCCTTCATCTTTATTTTGTTACCCATAATAAATGGATATTTTATTTTCTGAAATTACTTGCCTATGTTTTTTTATTCAAATACATTTCTAAAAGACATGTCTAATTAACAAGGGCCACCAACCTCCTTAAGGTTCAAAAAAAAAAAAATCTTATTGTGGTAACTTGACACACACAAAAAAAACAATATGGAGATCACTTGAAAATAATTTTAAAATAATCCTAAAAAAAATCTTAATTAAATAAAAAATAATAAAAGATGACTAAAAAAAAAATTGGAAACAATATTATGGAGATCGGACTTCATTCTTCTAGCATTATAAAGAAGAAAAAAATGCACTGCATTAAACGATCACAGAATCTGCAGTATGAGGAATGTGCTAGCTAGAATATGAACGCTAGTTTTACCACAGCGAGCGCTTCCGTCTCGTACTTGCTTCAGAGCATGTGTCATTTTTGGTCCGTCAGAACAGCATACAGATGAGTGGTTTTCCCAATAGGAAATGGTTCCGGAGGAAAGATTTAAAACAGGTTCTATTTCTAGGTCTGTCAGAATTTTCGAAAGAAAAAGTCTGATGAGGCCCACATATGATCGGAATATCCAATGAAACGATTCTGTCTGACTTTTCCTGCTGGAAAGTACGACCGTGTGTACGCGGCATTAGAGATACAGAACTTTTTAGTTAAATCTTCTATAGAGAGAGGAATAGGTCCTTCAAGAAGATCGTTAACTTCCCGGATACCAAGGGCCAGGTGGGGCTTAACCGTGATATATGGAAATACGGTTTAAAATTTTTTCAGGGGGAAGGTGATATGGATCGGGGGCCTGGAGCCCAATGGGGCAGAGAAGAGGTGTTTCCAAGCTTGTAGAGATACTTGCATGGGTGCAGGAAGGAATTTAGGGTCCTATGTTTTCAAAGTATCGCTGAGAAGGAGTAGTCTGGGGCTAGCAGTGGGAGCCATGTTACACTCAATGTCCACCCATGGTGGGGGTGCTGTCGGGGGGAACCAGTGTTTGAGTTGGTCTAGACAAACGGACCAGTAGTAGTCCTTGATATCAGGAAAGCCCGCTCTTCCAATAGATTTGTGTTTGATTAAGCATGAGTAAGAGCATCTAGCTCTACACCCGTTCCAAATGTAGGATTTGATGGATCTACAGTATGGCTAAACCTGGTGAGAATTCGGAAGGCCTCTGGCAGAGAAGACCCGGGATTTGTCATGAGCAGAATGATATCGTCGGCAAAAAGATTTATTTCGTGAGAGGAGTCATGGAACCGAGAGCCAGTGATTCTTGAATTTGAGCGGATTGTCTCTGCCAGAGGTTCAACCATTAAGTTAAAGATAGAAGGGGACAGGGGACAACCCTGTCTAGTCCCATTGGTTATTAAGAATGTTTTGGATAGTAGGCCAGAGGCGTTCACCTGTGCTGAGGGAGTGGAGTAGAGGGCCATGATAGCAGTGAATATGGTCCCCTGAAATCCAAATTTCTCTAGGACTTTTGATATGTAAAGCCAGTGGACTCTGTCATATGCCCTCTCCGCATCCAGCGATAGAAGCAGAGAAGGCATTCCTGTTTTGCCACCATGATGAATAATGTTAATAATACGTCTGGTCACGTCTGATGTTTGTCTCCCGGAGACAAACCCCATTTGGTCGTTCTGTATCAAGGAGGGTAGGACGCTCATCAGATGTTTTGCTAGTAAGTTGGAATAGATTTTCACATCAGTGTTTGACAGTGAAATTGGACGAAAGTTGGCAGGTACATTGGGTTCTTTGCCTGGTTTAGGCAGAGTGACCACCTGTGCTCTCAGCATACTCTGGGGGAAAGTGGGATGTAAGTGCTGCCTTAGTAAACCCATTGTATAAATGAGGGATAAGGGTCTTGGCAAACAATTTGTAATATTCTTTTGGCAGGCCATCAGGACCAGGGGATTTTCCTGTTGGGAGAGATTGTATAGCCTTCGAAATGTCTACATCTGAGAAGGGGGCATTCAGCAAGGGAAGTTATAATTTGGAGAGGAAGTTCTGATTGTCGGGTGAAGAGGATTGAGGGGTAGCGGAATCCACACGTAAGTTATAAAGTGCCTTATAGTAGTTAGTGAATTTGTCCGTGATAGCCTGCGGGTCGGCTATTTTGCCTTTGGAGGTAGGATGTATAAGGTAGGGAATTATAGTTTTGGCTTAGGCAGTTTTCAACCTGTTGGCCAATAGCTTCCCGGCCTTGTTAGCACTAGCGTAATGATTGAGTTTAAGTGAGTGGAGGTGTTTATCGTATTGTTCCACAAGGAGATCTCTCAATTTCCCTCGGATGTTGGTCAGGGATGTTGAAGTGGCAAGATTGGGAAGTCGTTTATTCTGGGTTTCTAGGGAGTGAATCTCTGAGATCAGGGTATTTAGCTTTAAGGCGTACTGTTTCCTGGCCCTGGCACCTTGTTGAATGCAGATTCCCCAGATGAAAGCCTTATGGGCATTCCAGAGAGTATAGGGGTCAGAGACAGAGTGGGTGTTATGTGAGAAATAATCCCGGAGATGCTGAAACACAACCTGAGAAACCTTATTATCTTGCAGCAGTTTGACATTACAGCACCACAGAAGCGGTCTAGAAAGTGGGTCCTTCTCCTCAATTACAATGAAAATAGCCTCTTGGTCTGACCATGTAATATCGTGTATGGAGGAGAAGGAGATCTAGAAGCCATTGGTCGGTGACAAAAAAAATCAATACGAGAATATGAAGGATGTCTAGATGAAAAGAACGTGTAGTCCCTTTCGTAAGCATGTTGAAACCGCCAGACATCATGTAGGTTGCGTGGAGAAAGGTGTCTTCCTTTAAAGGTGAACTTGAGTCTAGGTAGGGGTCCATGGTTATGTTGAATTCCCCACAAATCAATAGCTGGCCATACCTGATGGAGGAGATGTCAGAAACCATTAATCAGACTGAGAAAGAAGTACAGTTAAATCACACTTGTTTAATAATAAAAGTAAATAGAACAAACGTAGTCAAAACATAGCCAAAGTTCGGTAACCGGTATGGATAGTCAGACAAGCCAAAAAGTCAGGAAGCCAGAGATCAGCGTAGTGGAACAGCAAGTAGGATATGGAGCCAGAAGGAATGTCAGCCAAGCAAGTTTTTAACAGGAACAGAGGAGATAATCTCTGTGATGTTGACCAAGGCGTAGGCAGAGATTATCTGGGCTGGACAGCTTAAGTAGGCAGGACTGGCGAGCAGGATATCATTAACAGGTGAGTCACTGTGGAGAGATAGGAGCTGGCAATTAGCCGACAGCTCAGTGGCTAGCTCAGAGGAAGGAAGGGCTAAGCCCAGCACTGACAGGATATGAGCTTGAAGATCTTACGCAGGAACCTCAATTGATGGGTGTTGGGGGCAGGGACAGTGACTATGGTGTATGGTAGTGAGTTAAGGTCCCTGGTAATAATAATGTATCTGCCCTCATCATCTAATAAACAAGTCTTGAGTTGGAAAGATACTCGGATGCGAGATGTGCAGGTACTCTCTGTGTGAACATTTGGGAGTTGCGGAAGTGGGTTTCCTGGGCACAGAGAATGTCTGCTTTAGCTGTGGATGCTTCCTTTCAGAGAGAGAACCTTTTGGTTGGGTGATTGAGGCCCTTAACCTTGAGTGATAGGCATTTCAGAGGCATTGGAGAGGCACGGTAGATGGGTGGCGGTGATCGGGAAGTCTTGGAGTGTGGAGACAGCGGAAATGTACATGCGATGTGACCAGAGATGACTAGCTTTGCAGAATGATGAGGCCAAGTTTGCATTGAAGAACCGAGTATAACTACTTTTGAGAAAAAAAGTATAAACAGCAAGACCAAAAAAAAGCCCATAACGAGGGCTGTGAGCAGAAGTATGTTAACTGTGATGAAGCGAATCAGGTTCCTCCAGAAGAGTTGGGTCTTGCAGAACACTTGTTGGAGACCACTTGCTAGTCTGGATGCACTGGATCTGGGCACTCGTGGTACCAGTCGGCAGGTGGGGAATCTGGTATGATACCCTATTACTTCAGGGCATACATGCCTTCCTCCAAGTTAGAGAGGCGGGTGGATACGCCAGTATGTGTGACCATTAGGGTAGCTGGATATTTCCATTTGTGTGGGATGTTATAATTTTGCAGGGCCTTGGTCACTGTTGCCAGGTTTTTGCGGCGTTGTAGGGTGTGCTGCGAAAGGTCAGGGAGCAGCTGCACTGAGGAGTTGTCAGGGCTGGGCTCAGCCCTTCCTTCTCTGAGCTGGCCGCTCAGCTGTCGTCTAATTGCCAGCTCCTATCTCTCCACAGTTACTCAGCTGTTGATGATCTCCTGCTCATCAGTCGTGCCTACTTAAGCCTTCCAGCCCAGATGATCTCTACCTTCACCTTGGTAAACATCACAGAGACTATCTCCTGCATTACTGTTAAAGACTTGCTTGGCTGACATCCCTTCTGGCTCCAGATCCTGCTTGCTGTTTTACTACCCTCATCTCCAGCTCCCTGACATTTGGCTTGTCTGACTATTCGTTCCAGTTCCTGAACTCTGGCTATGTTTTGACTATGTTTGTTCTATTTACTTTTATTATTAAACAAGTGTGATTTACCTGTACTTCTGTCTCGGTCTGATTTCATGGTTTCTGACAGGAGTAAGATTCAGGGAGGCAATTTAGTTGGTAATTTAGTTGTCGGGTAGCAGAAAGGATTGTCTCCTTTTTGTGGAAGATGTGAATCCTCAACAGGACATCCTGTGGGACCTCTGATGGCAGGAAGGAAGGTTTGGGGAGCCTGTTAATTCTATCGATGAGGAGGTCTGTAGGGGTCAGAGAGGGGACAATAGTAGAAAAGAGGGCATGAGCATATTGCAGCAATTGGTCTGGCGGGACTGACTCTGGGACCCCTCTTATTTTGAGGCTATTCCACCTGGACCTGTCCGCCATAACCACATGATGTCATCAGAGTGAGCCTCATGAGCGTCCACCATAGTATTGAAAGAGATGGACACCTCAGACATGGATGTTTCAACTTTATCCACCCTCTCTCCCAGATCCTGAATTTCAGCTTTGAATTGGTTGACACAGGAGAGCATATCAGAGTGGAGGGATGAGCGCAGGGATAACAGCATATCCTTTAGTACTGTGTTGTGTCAGAGACTGGCTGACCAAGGATAGGAAAAGCAGCAATAGGGTCTGGGTGTGCTGCAGCGACAGGGGCCTGGGCAGGGCTTACCTTGATGTTGCAGGCTGGGTTGCTTCTGCTAGGTGATTCTCTGTGAGGCTTATATTTTTCTTGGCTCCTTGCAGATGGTATGGAGGGACCAGGGGAGCTCTGGCTGCCTGAATGGGATGAGGAGAGCTTTTGCCTTTGTAGTGTGGCTTGGTTGCTGATCTCCCCGCTGTGGAAGAGGGCCGCCACAGTCGCCGCCGCCGCCGCCGCCGCCGCCGCCACCATTTATTTGTAGCCTGCGGTTCTGTGAAGTGAAGAATTGGGGCTAGCTTGCGGGGCTGTGGCTGTTTTTTCCTGCGGCATGCCCTGTGGCATAGTGGAGCTTTAGTAATGGAAGGATGGAGGGTGCGGTGCTGGCAGAGCCAGGTGGATGGAGATATTCCTGGCGGTGGAGCGGAGCCTTAGAAGAAAGTGTCCATTCACATGCGCGGTCACCACGCCCCCACTCACTCGCTTTTTTGTCTGTTAGGCAGGCCATAGATGGTACGAATTTCCCTCCTGCAACCACGTCTGTTGACAGGGGAATTCCTCCTGCAGAGCAATTTTCTTCTCTCAGTGGGGGAGGGCGGGGAGAAGACAGTGATTATTGCTAGCGGCTATAGCAGCGAATCCGGCAGCTGGTTGTACCCAAGTTGATCGATGGATCAACTTGGTACATTCAGCCTGCCCATTAATGGTTCGAATCTCGGCTGGCCTTCAGCATACCACTAAATATATTTTGTTAAATCTGATAAAAAAATTACTGATGATCTCAACAGAAATCCAGAGAGATGATCCCTCCATGTGCTTTCCACCTGTGCTGCACTGTTATCAGTTATGGGGAAGAGGAGAAGGTAGATGTTCTGTAGTCCTAACGCTTTCTATCCTAGGGTGAAAAGGCTGCTTCTTAAAAGATACAGTACAGTGAGCGGTTTCAGTCACCTCAGGATAGGAAGTTAGTTACTGACATGATCACCAGATGAAAATGAAGGGGAAAAAAGCCTGAAAAAAAAAAAAAGAAAATAAATGCAGTCATTGCATGTAATGCCGCGTACACACGGTCGGACTTTTCAGCTGCAAAGTCCAACAGCCCGTCAGACAGACTTTCGACAGACTTTCGACAGACTTTCTAATGACCGGACTTGCCTACACACGATCACACCAAAGTCCGACGGATTCGTACGTGATGACGTACACCGGACTAAAATAGGAAAGTTGATAGCCAGTAGCCAATAGCTGCCCTAGCGTGAGTTTTTGTCCGTCGGACTAGCATACAGACGAGCGGATTTCTGGGTCCGGCGGAGTTACGTCGTAAAGATTTGAAGCATGTTCCAAATCTAAAGTCCGTCAGATTTGCGACTGGAAAAGTCCGCTGAAGGTCCGGTGAAGCCCAATACGCGATCGGATTGTCCGCCGGATTTGGTCCGTTGGCGTCCGTCAGACAAGTCCGGCCGGTTTATATATTTGTTGGAGTACAAATCTGTACTTTTCTGTTTCCATGTAGTCAAGCTACTCTTCCAAGTCTGATGGTTACTATTATATGCACTCTAGCATGGGTTCCTATATTATGTCATGCAAGAATTAGGGCAATGAAACCACTAGCCGGTTCAGTCAGAATGTAGCAACCATGTATGATCAAAAATACATAGAGATACACAGATATACAATAAATCAGATATGTACATTTTGGGGATCTGAGGCTTTTATCCACTGACAGCAATGTTGCAGCATTCCTAAAAGTAAGGATTACGGTTTTCTACTAAAAGCTGTATTTATCTGATAAATGCTCCCTGCTATATGGTAAAAAAGCAGGAGTAGTATGGCGCTGCCCTTATGGAGACAAAAAAAAAAAATGTTTTCCTTCTTTGTAGTGAATGTATTGCCTAGTGTCCTTATAGAATTGCTTCTAAAACCTGTATGTGTTCAAAAATTGAATAAAACTGTGACTGGTGGCGAATATTTCTATTAGAAGTGAAAATACAACAACTGGTGCTCCAATTGTTCAACAAAGGTGCATTGTGCCCTTTAAATTAAGTAATAAAGTAGTTAAGGGTATAGATGGATATAGATACAATATCATCTATGGGAAAAGTGTTGGAAAAAAAAAAAAAAAAAAAAAGAAAACAGGAATAGTATGGCGCTGCCCTTATGGAGACAAAAAAAAAAAAATCTTTCTTTAAATTGACTTTATAATTCCTAAAGTGTGTGTGCCAAAGATGAATAAATATGTGACTGGTGCCAAGTCCTTACTGTTAAAGGTACAGTTGCAACATAAGGTGCTTCAATTATTCAACAAAAGTGCATAGTGCAGCCTCACTAAAGTGGCCAGTGTTAAATCATACAAATCCATACAACATTGTGCAAAATATCCATCATAAATAGTGACTCTTGTGCTGTGACCAGTATTTAGTTGGATAGGAAAAGTTGCGTTTATGAAAAAACAAGTTCTTTTTGGAGTATTTTGTAGTGTTCAATCTTTGAGGGTCAAATATCTGTAGGAAAGCTTCTTATCCAGGTGCTGGTTTCTTTAATTAGTGCCTTGTCTGCATGCTCTGACAATGCTTGCACTTACCGGATTCTCCTTTCCCCTGCAGGGGTATGCGCGGTCACAGTGTCTGCCACTGTGCAGCAATCAAGGATATCCCCCAAACTTTACTTGCGTATTGTGGTGTAGTGATTACATGTAAAGGAAAGAAGGTATGCCCATTGCGTAAAACCATAGGAGAACTTTTATTAAAACTTAATAGACAAATGTACTCACATTTCAAATGAACAAATCAAGCATGCCAAAAGTTAGCGAATTCCCTTTGTTAGAGGTGCTGCAAGACGTTCGTAATCCGCCCTACGCACGTTTCGTCGTCAGACTTCTACTGGGGCCTCCCTGCTATATGCATAATCTATTTTTTTGGGGTATGGGTCTATTGATCTGCAAGCACAGTTTGTGGTATTGAGGACTTACAACATGCAGACCCTGCCACTAAGTGGGGAACATGAAGTATTAAACTGTTCCCTCACTACCAGAGGCCCCATCACCATCCACCAACTCTGTCAGTTGCTTCTTCTTCTTGTACACTCAGCACACCAAGGGATAACTTGTTACCACTCTGTACAGAATGTTCTCCTTTATTCCTGGACCCAGAAAGTTAACAATGGCTTTAACTTTCTGCCTCCCTATTCTTCAGATACAACATGACCACTCATAGCTGAAATACACTTGTTTCCTTCACCTCAGAAAAGTGACACAGGGCATCTTCTTTAAATCAAGAACTTGATGATTGATGCATTAAGTTGCTGAATACACTGGAGGTAGAACATCACTCTAGTTTCACATCTTTACAGATTAGCACTTCTATCCAATGACTGTACCGAACAATAGATAACAATTGGCTGTGCATACCTGGCTGTGCTGTCCCTAGTGGTGCTGCCCATACGTTAAAGTAGTTGTAAAGGCTCAAGGTTTTTATTTACCTTAATGCATTCTATGCATTAAGGTAAAAAACCTTCTCTGCTGCAGGATCCCCTAGCCCCCCCCCTTATTCTTACCTGAGCCTGATCAAATCCAGCGACATGCACAAGAGTAGCGTCTCTCTCTGCTGTCTCTCTTCTCATTGGGAGGATTGATAGCAGTGGGAGTCACTGGCTCCCTCTCCTGTCAATCAACTCCAGTGATGAGGAAGTGGGGGTGGGGTCGAGTCCCGCTGTGTGTGTCAATGGATACAGCAGAGGGGCTCAGGAGAGGGCCTGCATGGGTACACCCATGGGAATCTGTTTCTCATTGGGGGTATCAGCAAGAAAGGAGGAGACAGGAACACCGAGGATCAGGATCAGGTCACCCGCTGGTGTTCTTGTCTCCTCCTTTCTTGCTGATTTTGATTGACAGCAGCGGGAGCCAATGGCACCCGTTGCTGTGTCTCAGCCAAGCAGAAGGAGACTGTCGTGCAACATCGCTGGATCAAGATGATGCCCAGGTAAGTATTAGGGGGCTGAGGGAGGCTGCTGCACACTGAAGGTTTTTTTATTTTAATGCATAAAATGCATTAAGATAAAAAAAAAACTTTCTGACTTTAGAACCACTTTAAGGAAGTCCATAAATCAGAGTCCATTCAAATTAATGCAAATTGGTCCCATTTAAAAGGTACGCTGCCAGAACAGCAGATCACATTGTACATAGGTCCTTGCTGTACTGCTCCCACACTGGACTGCCCCTCAAGGCTGGCTTCCCTTGCATATATAGCCTTTCTGAGAAAGAAGTGACTCAGATACATGGGACCATACATTTCCTTTAGGCTGGGTTCACACCTAAGATAGATCCTTCACACAGCAGGGGTCCGGTGCGTCCTGGTTCACTGTTTCAGTCCAATTTCAGCCCGAATTTCGGGCTGAATTCGGACCTGAAACCGACTAAAAAAGACACACTTTTTTTTGCAAAACGCACCAGACCTTCTGCGGAGATATGTTAACCGGCTGCATAGAGAGCCAGTCACATTCTCCTGCTATGCGAATTGTATGCAGAGAAAGCCACATCCAAGTTACATGAACCCAGCCTTAAAGTGGTGTTCCGGCCAAAATTATACTTTTTAAATAAAAATACCCATATAATACACAAGCTTAATGTATTCTAGTAAAGTTAGTCTGTAAACTAAGGTCTGTTTTGTTTGTTTATAGCCACAGTTTGTTATTTTATAAACTTACAGCAGGCCTTGGCCATCTTAAGTGTGGGCATCTGAAGCCAGACTGTATTTCTTCCTGGATCTCATCCTTTGCAGATCTCGCACCTGCTCAGTGCAGCACAAGCAGTGTAATAGGTTTCAGGTCAGGTTTCCATAGCAACGGCAGTGTCAGAGGAAGTTGCCGCCCCTTCCCAGAAGACATTGCAAACAGGAAATGATGCGATGAGCCACGGCTAGGGAGGAGGAAGTGAAAAATGAATACAGCAGATATACATTAGGTGCTGAGAAAAAAAATTTAAAATATCCAATTCGTTTGCAGTGCACAGTTTAGTGAGGGATGCTGAAGAGTTGTAAAAGTGGGTGGAACTCCACTTTAAGCAGCAACACAAATTTAGTTCTGAGTATATCTGAGTACGTGTTATTATAACGTTCCCCAAGTTAATACTACATTATCCTTCTACATTAATACATTCATTTAAAGTAGAAAAAAATATTATCATAACTAAAAGCAAAATATATGTTAAATTTACAATTTAGCATACTTTTCTCAACATAAGTGAAATACATTCTAAATAGTTTTTTAAGCTATACTCCTTACTGTGGGAGACTCAAGAGATTAATTTAGCTGATCCTTTATCACTCAGAATGGTCAGCATAACCTGAAAAAAGCTTTTCATTCCACAGAATATAAAATGAAACAGCTTAAGATAAGTGTGGCTAGCTACAAATAATCATAGGGTTTTCTTGACCCATAAATTGGGAACAAAATCTAAGATTTTACTCTTAACATACTAAATTTCAAATCTCAGGAGACCCAATTACTGTAAAACTACTGCAAGACTTCAGATAGGAGTTAACCCCTTCTTTTGGCCTGCCCTCTAAATATTACACAATGATTCACGGTACTGGACATTGATTCTTAATACAGTATATGAAACCACTGCAATAAAAGGCTATATTCACAAAATTTGTAAAATTCACATAGTAGAAAGTACAAATAGAATAAAAAGATTTACCAAGTTTCCTAGGTTCATGCAAATAATATACAGTGGAGTGTCAGAAATTTGCAAAGGCACCCTAAATATTATACACCCTTTTTTTTGTGTAATTTATAGATTAGCTAAAAATTAGATACCATGCAGTATATATATATCATTCTTATCAATTAACAAATTGGGGAATGTATTAAAATGTGTGTTGTCAAAGAAGCTTAACCCTTTCATGACTAAGCCTATTTTTGACATTTGGTGTTTAAGTTAAAATCCTTATTTTTTGCTAGAAAATTACTTAGAACCCCCAAACATTATATATATTTTTTTAGCAGAGAATCTAGAGAATAAAATGGTGATTGTTGCAATATTTTTTATCACACGGTATTTGTGCAGTGGTGTTTTAAACACAACTTTTTGGGAAAAGGGACACTTTCATGAATAAAAAAAAAAAACAAACAGTAAAGTTAGCCCAATTTTTTTGTATAATGTGAAAGATGATGTTACGCCGAGTAAATAGATACCAAACATGTCAGGCTTTATAATTGCACACACTCATGGAATGGCGGCAAACTGCGGTACCTAAAAATCTCCATAGGCAACGCTTTAAATTTTTTTTATGGTTACTAGGTTAGAGTTACATTTGAACACCGTTTACTTATGCGGCCTCGACTTCCATATACGTTTTCTTTGCTGTGCAAGCTCGCGGGTACGGGGGCGCTTTAAAAAAAAAAAAATCTTATTTATTTTATTTATTTTTATATTTATAAATTGTGTTTAAAAAAAAAATGTGATCACTTGTATTGCTGTCACAAGGAATGTAAACATCCCTTGTGACAGTAATAGGTGGTGACAGGTACTCTTTATGTAGGGATCGGGGGTCTAAAAGACTCCCGATCCCTCCTTTGCACTTCACAGTATTCAGATCGCCATTTACGGCAATTCTGAATACTGTATATTTTTTTAAAACCGGCGCCATTGGCAGCTGAGTAAATGGGAAGTGACATCATGACGTCGCTTCCGAGTTTACAATTTGGAGGCTGGAACAAAGCCGATTGGTTGCACACTTTCAGTAGCCGCTGGAGGCGGCGGATTGTTGATCGGTAAGAGCGGTGGGAGGGGGGACGTCTCCTCCCGCTCCTCCAGTATAACAGCCGAGCAACTTTTAGCTGCATCGGTTGTTATACTTGGAAAGCTGATTGCCCGCTCTACAAAACGGTACCAGGATGATGCCTGCAGCTGTGGGCATCATCTCAGTATAACCCCCGAAAGCCGAGTATGCACATCTGCGTACACTCGGCGGGAAGGGGATAAATAGTTTTCTCCAGTACTAATGGGGGTCTCCAAAGAAGACCGGATTATGACCTAGAAAATAACCCCCCTCTGTACATGTGTGATAGTGAAGACTTGCACTATACTATAATACTTAAAGCGGAGCTCCAGTCCCCCCAAACAAAAAATTAAAAGTCAGCAGCTACAAATACTGTAGCTGCTGACTTTTACTATTAGGACACCTACCTCTCCAGGGATCCTGCTGTGTCCTCACCCAAGCTGATTCTTGAACCATCTCTCGGGTGCTGGCGCCACCATCTTGAGTAAGGGAAACCGGCAGTTTCCTACTGCACATGCGCGATTCACGCTGCGCTTTCTTAATGAGCCAGCTGCGATGAGGGCAGAATTTCCAGCTCAGTTTGCCACAGCAAACACAGTAGAAAGTGGGAGCGGGTACCTGTTAAAATCAGGTACCTGCTCCCACCCACAAGGTGCCAACACCGGAGGAGGGTAGGAGGCAAACAAGCGGAGCTTCCCCTTTTGGGTGGAGCTCCACTTTAAAGTGATTGTAAAGGTTACTTTTTATCCTTAACAACACATGTCAATGATTTTGCACAGAGCGGTCCCCAAACCTCATCTTCTAGGGTTCCCACTGTTGATTTTGGCTCCTTCTGAATGCCTTCATAGCAAGCCACTTGTATGGAGGCACTCATGTGGTCTTGATCTCGAGCCAGGCTGTGTGCATCTGTACACACACAATGCGGCTTGGCCTCATCCCTTGCTCCTTTCTTCCTCCTTCTTCCTCCTTCCTCACAATGGCTCCCATTGTGGCCAAATCTCCTGTGAAAACAGAGAGCAGAGAAAAGCTGCTGCAGATGGGCACAACACTGAATTTAGGGCAGGCTCAGGTAGGTGTCTGGAGGGGGGCTGGGGAGAGCAATTTTTGAAAGATTTTTTACTTTAATGCAGAGAATGCTTTAAAGCACAAAAACTTGTTCTGCCTTTACAACTAATTTTTGGTTTACTTTTACTTTTACTCACTTTAATCAAGAACTAATGAAATGCAATTTTATATTTATTTTCTTGAAGCAGAATTTTCCACTTTGAACTAAAAATATTCAGGTAAATTTTGTATTTGCCCTATACCTTAGTCACAACCATTCAACTATTTCTATTCAACTTATTATCTACTGTGTTTCCCCGAAAATAAGCCCGGGTCTTATATTAATTTTGACAACAAAAGACCCAGTAGGGCTTATTTTCGGGGTAAGGCTTGTCATGTGCTGTCTTCTCTCCCCCTCTGCCTCCCTGACTGTCCGGAATCCCCTGTAACCAGTGGAACTGATTAAAAGTGGTTGTAAAATCCTAGAATGCACTGTATAGCAGTATTATATAATGTAAACTGTGTATGTTTCTGTAATCTATTTGTGATAAATACCTTCTTATAGCACCGTTTGATGCTTCCGTGACCCATCGGACCTCTCTTCACCACTCTGACCACTGCAGAGGGGGGGCGAGATCCCCCGCTGACAGCTGGGAGAAGAGGAGGCGAGCAGCGGGAGGTCAGCTGCGATATAAGAAGGTATTTATCACAAATAGATTACAGAAACATACACAGTTTACGTTAATATAATACTGTAATACAGTGCATTCTAGAATTTTACAACCACTTTAAACTAGGGCTTATTTTTGGGGTAGGGCTTATATTGCAGCCCTCCCCAAAAATCACAGTAGGACGTATTTTCGGGGTAGATCTTGTTTTCAGGGAAACACGATATCTATCTGTTTATCTATCTATCTATCTATCTATCTATCTATCTATCTATCTATCTATCTATCTATCTATCTATCTATCTATCTATCTATCTATCTATCTATCTATCTATCTATCTATCTATCTATCTATCTATCTATCTATCTATCTATCTATCTATCTATCTATTATGTATCCTTCCTTCCTTCTAATTCCCTTTATACCTCCTGTACACACCTTATACACCTTTTTTCCTTTTGTTGGACTGCAGAAGGATCTAAAGGATAATTTATTTAATAAAAGTTACACTTACTCTGCCTGCCTACCCTCTGATAACTGTATTCCCTTCCCTAGATGAATACTTACCTGATAATGATGTCCATGGCTGTCTGAAATTGTTACTGTGCATGGCTGAAATCTTCTTGCCACAAGCTGCATCTGTGCAGTAGATCCCAATAAACTTCTATGATGCAATCTCCTAATGCCGCGTACACACGACCGGACTTTCCGTCAGAATAGACTCGACGGTGTTCCGCTGAATTGGACTTGCCTACACACGATCACACCAAAGTCCGATCATTTACAACGCGATGACATATGACGGGACTAGAAAAAGGAAGTTCAATAGCCAGTAGCCAATAGCTGCCCTTGCGTTGTTTTTGGTTCATTGAAATAGCATACAGACGAGCGGTTTTCCCGATAGGAACTGATTCCGTCGGAAAGATTTGAAACATGTTCTAATTCTAGTTCCATCAGAATTTTTGAAAGATAAAGTCCGATGAAGCCCACACACGATCGGAATGTCCAATGAAATTATTCCGTCTGACCTTTTCTGCCGGAAAATCCGGTTGTGTGCAAGCGGCATAAGAGTCTCCAGGGTCCATTGTGCTGAAATAACTAATAGTAAGATGATTTTGGCTATGGACTGCACCAAGTAAAACACTGGGTAAGGTAGCAGCTTTGACCCAACTGCCATTCTTTTAATTTACATTGATAAGGATTTTAATAGCCTCTCCATTTGCCCTGTTGGTATTGGCATCACCTGCACCATCAGACACAAACTGCCTACAGGTGCATCTTCCCTTGTTAGGTGGCAAGCAGTTGCTCAGCTTAGACCAATTGCGCTATTTCCTGTTTTACTGCAAGAGCATGAAGGTTGCAGCTGGACCCCTTCAACATCATCTCCAGCCTAGGTTGCCTTGTGGATGATCTGACTCTGAATATAACCATTGCATAGTCATTGTATTCAGGTAGGGAGCAAGTAAGGGCATAATACTTCTTTATCAGTGGGCTAGATAAGAATACTTTACATGAAAGTACGCTTTTCCTTTAAATGTACCAATGAAAAGACTCAGTCATAAGCTATGGATAGCTTTAAAAAGATACTCATTAGACTTGTGCACAACAGAAAATTTCGTTTAGTTTCGGTTTGTTGTTATAAAATACGTCATTTTGTTCTGTTATATTCGTTATGTTACGTTAATACGTTTTCGGATAATTCGTTATTATTCATAGAGTATCGATATTCATTATACTGAATCTCGAATCATGTCGAATTGATTCGTTATATGCGCTATAATTTTGTTTGTATTCGAAAAATTCGATATCTATGTATGTATGAATATTCGTAATAATGATTCGTAGTTTGGAAAGTCGTTTGTTTATTGAATCTTTTAACACACACAATGACAATATCTCTTCTCCTCTGCTCAAATACAATACAACACCCTTCTCACTCAGTTCTCAGGAATGCACTTTGCCAGTAATCCAACCTCCAGCACAAAATTAATCAGCTGATTGGACTGTAAGATTTACTTTGAGTTGACCTTTTGTTTCATTAGATCTTTAACGAACTACTGAATCATGTCAAATTCATTCGTTATATCCGCTATAATTTCTTTTATATTAGTTGAAATTCGTTATTTTTTTATTCGGACATTCGGCCGAATTTTGCATCTTTCGGACATTCAGATGCATCCGAATGTCCGAAAGATGCAAAATTCGGCCGAATTTCGATTCATTACGAAACTAATTGCACAAGCCTAATACTCATGGTGTCAAACAAAAATAAGACTTGCTAGCTGAATACAGTAAATACTTCAAACATGTATTACAAAAGCATAGAAAACTAATTACAAATGTAATTTCTCTTCTCTCTGTGTTCCTTATTTAAATTGGTCACAAAGATCAAGAATCTGTGAAAATATACAAATAGAAGAAAAAGCAGTGTCCTATATGCCAAACAATATGAGAAGGATCTTAGCAGGAATTACTATAGTCTTTCCTAAATCTTATTTGTAAAAAAAAAAAAAAAAAGCAGCACGAATGGCTGAAATAGCTGTTTGGTTTGCTGTTTTGTCTGTAATTATCTATCTATTTCTCAAATTCATATAATTTCATCTTCTTGATTCCCTCTTGACCTTGTGCCTGTAACTGAATCCTGACATCTGGCATGTGGCCCAGAAATATGAGGAAAATTGCTTATATTAGCGGCAAGCTGTATTTAGCTGAACAACATTGATTCAATGTTAGGTCTGCACTAAAACTTGCATTGCTTTCCCATGTACTCTCTATTCTTCTCAAATCCCCTGTCATTAAAACAGATGTTTGGATTATTGCTCTGTAAACTATGTCAGAATTTCATTCTCTAGTATCTGTTCATTATTCTCTGAGGGTGATATTACAACTGTTCTCATGCTCAGCTAATGCTTATAATGTAGCTTTTTTCCCACAAATTCTTCAATGGCAAACTATTAACAAGGTTAAACAGTGAACGCTTCACTATAATATTTTAGAAGAGCACAGACAATGAATATGTCTGTTAGCTACAAGTATATAACATTACTGGTCATGGTGTTGGACAGGCTACTACACCATCCAGAAAATTTCCAGGTGAGCCTCCTCCATTTAAAACCCATGCTGCATTGATGCCCCCCCAAAAAATTTTAAAAAATAAACAACAATTCAAAGCTGAACTTTTATCAAACAGTTAAACACACAGCTAAAATGCATATAGAAGTACATCTGCCACAGAATTTATATTTCTATCCAGTCTGCCCTGATGTTTGAATAGTCTAGCCACGACAAGGTCAAACACGTCTCTGTTTACACAATACAGTTTGACCACGCAAACCTGTGGCTTTACAGTAAAAGAGCAGCAGCACACTGATCCCTCCACTCATGTCCTTGTCAACTAGGGATGAGCCGAACACCCCCCTGTTCGGTTCGCACCAGAACATGCGAACAGGAAAAAAATTCGTTCGAACACGCGAACGCCGTTAAAGTCTATGGGACACGAACATGAATAATCAAAAGTGCTAATTTTAAAGGCTAATATGCAAGTTATTGTCAATAAAAGTGTTTGGGGACCCGGGTTCTCCCCCAGGGGACATGAATCAATGCAAAAAAAAGTTTTAAAAACGGCCGTTTTTTCAGGAGCAGTGATTTTAATAATGCTTAAAGTGAAACAATAAAAGCGTAATATCCCTTTAAATTTCATACCTGGGGGGTGTCTATAGTATGCCTGTAAAGGGGCGCATGTTTCCCGTGTTTAGAACAGTCTGACAGCAAAATGACATTTTGAAGGAAAAAACACATTTAAAACTACCGCGGCTATTGCATTGCCGACAATACACATAGAAGTTCATTGATAAAAACGGCATGGGAATTCCCCACAGGGCAACCCCGAACCAAAATTAAAAAAAAAAAAATGATGTGGGAGTCCCCCTAAATTCCATACAAGGCCCTTCAGGTCTGGTATGGATATTAAGGGGAACCCCAGCCAAAATTTTAAAAAAAAATTGACGTGGGGTTCCCCCTAAATTCCATACCAGACCCTTCAGGTCTGGTATGGATTTTAAGGGGAACCCCGCGCCAAAAAAAACAGACCCTTATCCGAGCACGCAACCTGGCAGGCCGCAGGAAAAGAGGGGGGGACGAGAGTGCGCCCCCCCCCTCCTGAACCGTACCAGGCCACATGCCCTCAACATTGTGAGGGTGCTTTGGGGTAGCCCCCCAAAACACCTTGTCCCCATGTTGATTAAGACAAGGGCCTCATCCCCACAACCCTGGCCGGTGGTTGTGGGGGTCTGCGGGCGGGGGGCTTATCGGAATCTGGAAGCCCCCTTTAACAAGGGGACCCCCAGATCCCGGCCCCCCCTCTGTGTGAAATGGTAAGGGGGTACTTACCCCTACCATTTCACTAAAAAACTGTCAAAAATGTTAAAAATGACAAGAGACAGTTTTTGACAATTCCTTTATTTAAATGCTTCTTCTTTCTTCATTCATCTTCTTCTTCTTCTGGTTCTTCTGGCTCTTCTGGTTCTTCCTCCGGCGTTCTCGTCCAGCATCTTCTCCGCGGCGTCTTCTATCTTCTTCTCCTCGGGCCGCTCCGCACCCATGGCATGGGGGGGGAGGCTCCCGCTCTTCTCTTCATCTTCTTCTCATCTTCTTCTCTTCTTCATCTTCTTCTTCTTCTTCTCTTCTTCCTTCTTCTCTTCTTCATGTCTTCTCCGGGCCGCTCCGCAGCCATGCTGTGGCATGGAGGGAGGCTCCCGCTGTGTGACGGCGTCTCTTCGTCTGACAGTTCTTAAATAACGGGGGGCGGGGCCACCCGGTGACCCCGCCCCCCTCTGACGCACGGTGACATGACGGGACTTCCCTGTGGCATTCCCCGTGACGTCACAGGGAAGTCCCGTCAAGTCACCGTGCATCAGAGGGGGGCGGGGTCACCGGATGGCCCCGCCCCCCGTTATTTAAGAACCGTCAGACGAAGAGACGCCGTCACACAGCGGGAGCCTCCCTCCATGCCACAGCATGGCTGCGGAGCGGCCCGGAGAAGACATGAAGAAGAAGAAGAAGAAGAAGATGAAGAAGAAGATGAAGAAGAGAAGAAGATGAAGAGAAGAGCGGGAGCCTCCCCCCCCATGCCATGGGTGCGGAGCGGCCCGAGGAGAAGAAGATAGAAGACGCCGCGGAGAAGATGCTGGACGAGAACACCGGAGGAAGAACCAGAAGAGCCAGAAGAACCAGAAGAAGAAGAAGATGAATGAAGAAAGAAGAAGCATTTAAATAAAGGAATTGTCAAAAACTGTCTCTTGTCATTTTTAACATTTTTGACAGTTTTTTAGTGAAATGGTAGGGGTAAGTACCCCTTTACCATTTCACACAGGGGGAGGGCCGGGATCTGGGGGTCCCCTTGTTAAAGGGGGCTTCCAGATTCCGATAAGCCCCCCGCCCGCAGACCCCCACAACCACCGGCCAGGGTTGTGGGGATGAGGCCCTTGTCTTCATCAACATGGGGACAAGGTGTTTTGGGGGGCTACCCCAAAGCACCCTCCCAATGTTGAGGGCATGTGGCCTGGTACGGTTCAGGAGGGGGGGGCCGCACTCTCGTCCCCCCCTCTTTTCCTGCGGCCTGCCAGGTTGCGTGCTCGGATAAGGGTCTGGTATAGATTTTTGGGGGGACCCCACGCCGTTTTTTTTTTTTTTTGGCGCGGGGTTCCCCTTAAAATCCATACCAGACCTGAAGGGTCTGGTATGGAATTTAGGGGGAACCCCACGTCAATTTTTTTTTAAAATTTTGGCTGGGGTTCCCCTTAATATCCAAACCAGACCTGAAGGGCCTTGTATGGAATTTAGGGGGACCCCCACATCATTTTTTTTTGGTTCGGGGTTGCCCTGTGGGGAATTCCCATGCCGTTTTTATCAATGAACTTCTATGTGTATTGTCGGCAATGCAATAGCCGCGGGTAGTTTTAAATGAGTTTTTTCCTTTCAAATGTCATTTTGCTGTCAGACTGTTCTAAACACAGGAAACATGCGCCCCTTTACAGGCATACTATAGACACCCCCCAGGTACGAAATTTAAAGGGATATTACACTTTTATTGTTTGACTTTAAGCATTAATAAAATCACTGCTCCTGAAAAAACGTCCGTTTTTAAAACTTTTTTTTGCATTGATCCATGTCCCCTGGGGCAGGACCCGGGTCCCCAAACACTTTTTATGACAATAACTTGCATATAAGCCTTTAAAATTAGCACTTTTGATTTCTCCCATAGACTTTTAAAGGGTGTTCCGCGGCATTCGAATTTGCCGCGAACACCCCAAATTGTTCGCTGTTCGGCGAACTTGCGAACAGCCAATGTTCGAGTAGAACATGAGTTCGACTCGAACTCGAAGCTCATCCCTATTGTCAACATGTTTCCTTTGTAGATGCAGCACACCTGATTAGCTCCTAGTGCTGATCCTCCCTCTCCCTTCTTACAGAGTGTCTCACTTTTCATTTTAGAATAGTGGGTAAAGCCTAGTGATGAGCGAATTGGCCTGGATTTGGTTTGCAGGAGGACTTGCAAACCCAGGCTGAAATTTGTGAGCCCCAAGCATAGTGACCGAACTACCCTAAACGTGTTACTAAACAGTAAAACATGCTTGTATACTCACTGTGGAACCTAAGGTGTTAATCCTCTGCATTGTGTATAAAGGCTGTTTGATCCTGTCTTCTCTGATCATCCCCTTTTTCCACAGTCTCCAATCCATCTCCATATAGTACATGCTAACTTTGGGGTGTATTGCTAGAGAGGTTTTTTTTTTTCTTGGGAGAACATATGTGATCAGCATTGTCCAGACAGAGGTTCAGGGGACCTGCAGCCTCACAGGACAGTCAGAGTAGAATGAAAACTCCTCCTACAAGCTTTAATCAGACATTCAGAGAAGTCACAAGACTGCTACTGTATATACTGCTGATGAGAAAAGGTATTTAGCAGTTTATATTAACTAAAATAATTGCATTGCCGTGTTCTGTGTACTGTGGGAGACCAGATATAGTAAAGGCAGGGTTCTGGATTTAGTAACACTTTAAGTCTATGAGAGCTGAATCTTTTGGGCCTTTTTTAAGATTAATTTGCAAGCACTGCTACAGAAGACATATAAAGCAGCAATAAAAAAGGATGCAAAAAAAATATACTTTATTTAATTTTGTGAGGAGCAGGCCTTTGTGGTTCATATCAGGAATAAAGGTCTGAGATGGAAATTAGAGGGGGCCCCACAATACTTCCTTTAAATAACATACTTGGTGGTGCCCTAAACCTGCACGTGAAATGGCACACTTGTAGGATGTACTCCGGTGAAAGGGACATTTGAAAAAAAAAACGTTGCTACTAGTTGACAGATCCCCCAACTTACACTATAATTCCAAAAGTAATGTGACGCCTACCTTTACACGCACATGAGCTTTTATGGTATCCCAGTTTTAGTCCGTAGGGTTCAATATTGAGATGGCCCACCCTTTGCAGCTATAACAGCTTCAACTCTTGTGGGAAGGCTGTCCACAAGGTTTAGGAGTGTGTCACATGAACTTTAATCGCATCCCAGTCTTAGTCCGTAGGGGACTAAGTATTGATTGGCCCACCCTTTGCAGCTAAAACAACTTCAACTCTTCTGGGAAGGCTGTCCACAAGGTTCAGGAGTGTGTCTATGGGAATGTTTGACCATTCTTTCAGAAGCGCATTTGTGAGGTCAGGCACTGATGTTGGATGAGAAGGCCTGGCTTGCAGTCTCTGCTCTAATCCATCCAAAGGTGTTCTCTGTGCAGGCCAGTCAAGTTCCTTCCCCCCAAACTCACTCATCCATGTCTTTATGGACCTTGCTTTGTGCACTGGTGTGCAGTCATGTTGGAACAGGAAGGGCCATCCCCCAACTGTTCCCACAAAGTTGGGAGCATGAAATTGTCCAAAATGTCTTGGTATGCTGACGCTTTAAGAGTTCCCTTCACTGGAACTAAGGGACTAAGCCCAACCTCTGAAAAAAAAACCCATACCGTAATCCCTCCTCCACCAAACGATTTGGATCAGTGCACAAAGTAAGGTCCATAAAGACATGAATGAGCAAGTTTGGGGTGGAGCAACTTGACTGGCCTGCACAGTCTTCTGGAAGAATGGTCAAACACTCCCATAGACACCCTACTAAACCTTGTGGACAGCCTTCCCAGAAGAATTGAAGTTGTTATAGCTGTAAAGAGTGGGCCAATCAATACTTAGTCCCCTACGGACTAAGACTGGGATGCCATTAAAGTTCATGTGCGTTTAAAGGTAGGCGTCCCAATACTTTTGGTAATATACTGTATGTTTGTAAACAAAAGGGGATGATGCCATTGACCACATATGAAATGTCATTTACATATCAGCTGTCATTTGCCGTGAGATCCTGGTGAGGGAGAATTGTTGGCATGGGTTGTTTTGTTTGAATTGGTTGGTTGTTGTAGCAATTATTGAGGGCATGTGTCCTGGTAAGTTTAGGGGGGGAGCACACCAACTGTCCCTCCCTTTCCTGGCCAGCCAGGCTGAATGCCTAGATAAGGGTCTAGTATAGATTATAAGGAACTACATGTCATTTTTCCTTTGCCTGGGCTCCCCCTTTAAATTCATAAAAGACCCTCATAAAGGATAAGGGTCTGGTATGAGTTTTGGTTTGGGGCCACATAATTTTCTTTTTCTATATGGAGTATCCCTTTAAATAGATATCTGGCCCCTTATTTTGGATAAGGGGTACCCCAAAGGGTTGTTTGCCTTTTTTTCTGTAGGGCACCTGGACTGGTATGTTTCAGGAAGGTGGCCATGCAACAAAAACAAAAAACAGAACATGTGGGGTCCTTCCCCAGAATCCATATCAGACCCTTATCCTTGATAAGGGTCTGGCATAGATTTGCAGGCGGGTGACAAGCAAATAAAAAACAAAAAACATTGTGGGGCCCCCTCTAATTTCCATCTCAGACCTTTATTCCTGATTTGAACCACAGGCAAAAAGAAAGGATTAAGGTGGGGTTCCCCCCAAAAACCGGACCCTTTTTCAGGCATGCAGCTTGGCTGGCCAGGAAAAAGAGGAACAGCGAGCATGTGCCTCCTCCTCCTTCTCCTGAACCATACCAGATCACATGTCCTTGAACATGGGAAGAGTACCATGCCAGGGCCCCCTCCCCAATGAGGTACCATGTCCCTATGTTGATGAGAAAGAGGGCCTCATCCCCACATACTAGAACCGATAGATAGGAGGTCTTGTGGGGGGATGTATTGGAATAGGGAAGCCAACACTGGCATTTGGGGTCCCCCATGTGAATGAGTAAGGGATACCTTGCGTATTCACCAAAAAGGAAATGTCATTGAACATATTTGGTCAACGGCATCACTCAGGATAACCTCCAGCTTATTTACTATGCAAAACAAGTGGGGTGTGGGGGGGTCTGAGAAGTCAATCATTTAGTGGTAGTAGTGTCACTAAAGTGGCACTAGATAATTCAGAGGTTTGGACAAAAGTGCAGGCATAATTGGCCTATTACAAAGAAAAAGACTCACTGCACTCAGGTTAAAAAACACAGACTGAGGGGAGCTGTCAGCACTAAGGCTCGGTTCACACATATGCAGTCTATTGAACCAGAGAAGCAAATAAAGTACAGTTTTGCGTATAACCAGTTCCGGACCAGTTGCCGCAGTTATACTGCGGCAGGTTGGCTTGGCTGGGCGAAGCGTTGAAGCTGTAGTTGTAGCTGTATATCGGGCACGTGGCCACCTAGGGGGCGTGCGCGTGTGCCCCCTAGGCAGCTGCGATGATCAGATTAGCTTCAGAACCGATCAGTCTCCAGGCCCAATGATTTCTGGCCTGGACCTGGTGATCGGTTCTGGCGAATGAAATCCTCCCCTGCCTGTGTAAGTGTAAACACAGACAGGGTAAGTGATGTAATCTCCCCTCGTGGAACTCTTTTCCGTTCCATAGAGAGGAGAGAAGACATCTCAGAGTACGTTGCACCAACACTACACTGACACAGTACATATAAGCAAACTTGTCACCCCCCGATCACCACCCAATCGCCCCACCAGTTAACCCCTTCACTCCCTGTCCCTGTGTCACCCAGTGCAGTGTTCATATTTTTTTTGTTGATCACTGTACTGGTGTCATTTGTGACAATAAACAGTGTTAGGTTACTTAGTGGTAGGTCCAGATAGGTCTAGGAACCCCTCTAAACCCCCTAATAAAGGTTTAAGCCCTTGATCAACCCCTGTCACTAGTGATCACCGTATTAGTGTCACGGGTGACGCTGGTTAGCTAGGTTTTTTTTATAGCATCAGGGCACCCGCCGTATATTACCTAAATAAAGGTTTAACCCCCTGATTACCTGGTGGGTGATATCAGTTTTAGTGTCAGTCAGGGTCTGCGTCTCCCCAGGCAGTGTCAGATTAGTGCCAGTAGCGCTTCGTTCTTGGGCAGCTCCGCATCCATGGGAGGCTCATGCTGTGTGACGCTTCTCTTCTTCTGACACTTCTTAAATAACGGAGGGCGGTGCCACCCGGTGACCCCGCCCCCTCTGACGCACAGGGACTTGGCGGGGACTTCCCCTATGGCTTTCCTGTCACAGGAAGTCCCCGGCAAGTCCCCGTGCGTCAGAGGGGGCAGGGTCACCGGGTGGCCCCGGCCTCCGTTATTTAAGAAGTGTCAGAAGAAGAGAAGTGTCACACAGCGGGAGCCTTCACTGGATGCGGAGTGGCCCAAGAATGAAGCTGGGAAGAAGACACCGCAGAGGAAGATGCAGGACGAGAACACGAGAGCAAGAAGCAGAGGATCAGAGAAGGAAGAAGATGGAGGAAGAAACCGAAGGAAGAAGGAAGGAAGAAGACCTGAAGAAGATGGAAAGAAGAAGACTTTAAATAAAGGAATTGTCAAAAACTGTCTCTTGTCATTTTTAACATTTTTGACACTTTTTTTGTGAAATGGTAGGGGTAAGTACCCCCTTACCATTTCACACAGGGGGGGGGCGGGATCTGGGGGTCCCCTTGTTAAAGGGAGCTTCCAGATTCCGATAAGCCCCCTGCCCACAGACCCCCATAACCACCGGCCAAGGGTTGTGGGGATGAGGCCCTTGTTCTTATCAACATGGGGACAAGGTGCTTTGGGGGGGCTACCTCAAAGCACCCTCCCAATGTTGAGGGCATGTGGCCTGGTACGGTTCAGGAGGAGCGGGGTGCTCTCTTGTCCCTCCCTATTTTCCTGCGGTCTGCCAGGTTGCGTGCTCAGATAAGGGTCTGGTATGGATTTTGAGGGGGACCCCCACGCCATTTTTTTAAAAAATTTGGCACGGGGTTCCCCTTAATATCCATACCAGACCTGAAGGGCCTGGTATGGAATTTAGGGGGACCCCCAAGCCATTTAAAAAAAAAAATAGTTTTGGGGTTCCCCTGTGGGGAAATCCCATGCCATTTTTATCAATGAACTTTTATGTGTATTGTCGGACCGACAATTCATTAATAGCCACAAGTAGTTTTAAATGACTTTTTTTCCTTTGAAATGTCATTTTGCTGTCAGACTGTTCTAAACACAGGAAAAATGCGCCCCTTTACAGGCATACTATAGACACCCCCCAGTTATGAAATTTAAAGGAATATTACACTTTTATTGTTTCACTTTAAGCATTATTAAAATCACTGCTCCTGAAAAAATGGACGTTTTTAAAACTTCTTTTTGCATTGATACATGTCCCCTGGGGCAGGACCCAGGTCCCCAAACACTTTTTATGATTAAGTTGTCTGCATTGGTGAGCCCCTGATTACTTTTTCTGGCTGCTTGTCTATCAAACAGTATCTTCCCAGCAAGCATGCCAGATATGGGGTCAAGATGTATAAGCTCTGTGACAGGGCAACAGGCTAGACATATAGTTTTATGGTTTACGAGGGAAGAGATAGTCACGTGGAGCCAGGGAACTGCCCAGACTACATAGAGCACTGGTAAGATTGTGTGAGACATGGTGTCAGCCTTATTCGGAAAAGGGTACCACTTGTACATGGACAAATATTACACAAGCGACTTTTTATTCACCTTTTTGATTGTGGATTTGGCGCAGGTGGCACTGTGCGATCTAATCTTCGGGGCTTCCTCCAACGACTTGTAGAGTCCTGCCTTAGACGGGGGGAGAGAGCCTGCTTGAAATGTAATAATTTGTTAGCAGTGAAGTGGAGGGATGCACGGAATGTTTTCGTCCTGTCCTCCCTTCACGCAGGTACGACAGTCCAAATTCCTACGGCGACTGGTGTTGTGGAGAAACCACTCTGTGTCCATGAATACAACCTTACCATGGGAGGGGTGGACCTCAATGACCAGTTGTTGGTGCCGTACCTAATTGCCCGTAAGGCCAGGCGCTGGTAGAAAAAAGTGTCTATATTTATTCCAATTGGCTCTGCTGAATGCTTTTGTGCTATAGAAAGCTTCAGGACGAACTGGATCCTTCCTAAAATTCCAGGAAGAGATTGTCACAGCCCTTTTGTTTCCAGACTATGGCCCACCTTCCCAACGCAAATGCAGTGAGCCAGCTGCATGAGATACATTTTCCGTATGTCCTCCCTGGTACCCCTGCCCACAGAACACCCCAAATAGGGTACAGCACTACACAGTCCTAGGGCACACTTACACAGGGTCTCGAAAGATAAGATGGCCCTCACATTTTGAGAGACCCTAATCTGGAACGTTTACAATTTACAGTTCATATTAAAGTGCAAAAATAAATAAATAAATAAATAAGAAAGCCAAAAATTGTTGTGGCCTTATTTTTCTTCTCTCCCTATTGTTCTGTCTTATGTTTGCTCTCTATTGTTCGCTCTATTGTTCGCTCTATTGTTCAATCTCTATTGTTCCTGTATTTTAGCATTATAATATTATATTTTTACTGTTTTATTGTATTTGCTTTGCGGGTATGGTATGTCTTACTGTTATACTGTAATGTTAAAAAAGAGCATATATGCCGAAGCATGGGGGCAGGGGCGGAGGAGCAATTTGCTCCTAACATTAGGGGCGGATTGCCCCCATGCTTCAGCATATATTTTTTAGGCACAGGTTGCGTGAAAAAATGTTTTATTTTTACTATGTTTTATTGTATTTGGTTTGCAGGTATGGTATGTCCATGCCACCACAGTTAAAAAAAAAATGGAACCCCAACTTTGGGGTTCCTAGCATCAAGTGGCCCCGAGATACGGGGCCCCAAAATCGGTCAACTGTGTCCATCTGCATGTCATTTCGGGACCTGTTGGGTCCAGAGACCCCAAATGTTGGCTGCAGCTAGGGGGCATCTAAGAACCCTTAACTACCGAGTTTGAAGTTCGGGGGACCGATGGCTGCAAATGGGCACAGTGAGGCATGCAAATGGGCACAGTGAGGCTGCAAATGGGCATTGTTGACCCTCTTTTCCACTTACAGTAGCTGCGCAATTCTCACCCTAGGCTTATACTCAAGTCAAAACGTTTTCCCAGTTTTTTGTGGTAAAATTAGGTGCCTCGGCTTGTATTCGGGTCGGCTTATACTCGAGTATATACAGTATTTATTCAGAATAAGATAAGGTAGGTGGTAAAATCCTTGCACTGTACATTGATCACTCAAAGAGGAATGTTTTATTTTTTCTCCATCAAATTGGTGTTACTCTTTAAGTAGAAGTGTCAGGGCTTTGCCTGTCTGAACAACCTAGTATTCAGCTGTAAATATTACAGATTAAAGCCTCGCACACACGATCGGATTTTCCGCAGACAAAACCGCAGACTTTTGTCCAAAGGGTGTTGGCCCCAAACTTGTCTTGCATACAAACGGCAAGGAATTATCGGCCAACAAACATAAACGTAGTGACGTACTACGTGGTTTTTCAAATCTTTAGCACCACCCTTTGGGCTCCTTCTGCTAATTTCGTGTTAGTAGAAGTTTGGTGAGTGTCCATTCATGCTTTTCATTTCGCGCTTTTCATTTCTCGCTTTTCATTTCATGCTTTTAAGTTTGCGCTTTTGAGCTCGTTTCTGAACGGCCGTTCATCAACCAGCCATGTTGCGGAATCGGAGGAAATAACGCGTTATTTATTATTGGCCTTGGAGTTATTGCTTTGACCCAAGTCTAGTCCAGGAACAGGAGGAGGAGGATTTCTTGAACCAAAAATTGGTTGCTTTATTAATCGTGACCAATTATGTCATATGCCTTTGCTGCAGGAGCTCCAGGAGAATGATCCAGATGATTTTTGGAATTATCTCCGGATGATGGACCCCTGCTTTCAACTCTTGCCATTGTTGACCCTCTATATTAAGAAGCAGGACACATGCATGAGGCTTTTATTTGATTTTTTGGTTGAATAATGATTTGATTTGGTATATTTTCTATATTTTTGGATGCATAGAATGCACTTTTTGGTTAAGTTCTATTGGCAGATAGCATGTCTAATTTTATTTGTTTTCTTTTTTTAATGCACAATGAAAAAATTGTGGGGAATAATACTTGGCAATGTGTTTTACTTCAAATGACAGTTTGGGAGTAGACAGTTACATTTTAAAAAATAACAAGGAACACTAACATAGTTGGTTAACAAGGGACACCAACATAGTTTTATCTTTGATCTTAAAAACTACGGGATAATAGTGTTGTGGTAACTTGCACCAAAAAATAAAAAAATAAACAACAAGCATTATAATATTATTCTTGATATCACTATAAAAAAAATCCTTTGAAAATTTGTTTGCCATAACTCCATCAGTATCACCAGCAAAGCAGTCTCATTATTATCCCATTAACCGCTTGCCGACCAGCCGCCGTCATTTTACAGCGGCAGGTCGGCACGATCCCGTGAATCGTCGTAGTTATACGGGATCGGGAAAGCAGGCACGTGCGGGGGTGTTGATGCTCGTGGCCAATGGTCATGATGACTGCTGGCCACAAGTGATCGCGAGCACGAGAGGCAGAACAGGGAAGTGTGTGTAAACACACAAATCACTGTTCTGTTCTGAGTGGAGTGACAGATTGTGTGTTCCTATTATCTAGGGACCACGATCAGTCACTTCCTCTAGTCAGTCCCCTCCTGCTAGAAACACGTAGCAGGGAACACAATTAACCCCTTGATCACCCCCTAGTGTTAACCCCTTCCCTGCCAGTGACATTTTTACAATAATCAGTGCATTTTTATAGCAATGATCGCTGTATAAATACCAATGGTCCCAAAAAGTGTGAAAAGTGTCCTATGTGTCCGCCATAATGTTGCAGTCCTGATAAAAATCGCAGATCACCGCCATTACTAGTAAAAAAAAATAATAATAAAAATGCTATAAATCTATCCCCTATTTTGTAGATGCTATAACTTTTGCGAAAACCAATCAATATACGTTTATTGCGATTTTTTTTTACCAAAAATATGTAGAAGAATACATATCGGCCTAAACTGAGAAAAATTTTTTAAAAAAATGGGGATATTTATTATAGCAAAAAGTACAAAATATTGCGCTTTTTTCCAAATTTTCGCTCTTTTTTTGTTTTTTAGAGCAAAAAATAAAAACCGCAGAGGGGATCAAATACCACCAAAAGAAAGCTCTGTTTGTGGAGAAAAAAGGACATCAATTTTGTTTGGGTGCAGCGTCGCACGACCACGCAGTTGTCAGTTAAAGCAACGCAGTGCTGAATCACAAAAAATGGCCCGGTCATTCAGCAGCCAAATCTTCAGGGGTTGAAGTGGTTAAAGAAGAAGAGAATGTGCGCTGCATTTCAAGGCTTCATAATTTGCCAAGTCACACATGTTAATTCTCCGAGCGCTAGTTTACAAGACCGAACGCTTCCAGCTCGTCCTTGCTTCCGAGCATGCGTGTTTGTAATTTGGACTTTTGTCCGACAGACTTGTGTAGACATGCTCGGGAAAATCCAACAAAAGACATTTGTCCAAAATTTTAAAGCCTGCTATCCAACATTTGTCCATGGAAAATCCGACAACAATTGTCCGATGGAGCGTACAGTCGGATTTTCCACCAACAGCCTAACGTCACTCAATTCCTGTTGGAAAATCCAGTCGTGTGTATGAGGCTTTAGATATTAAATGCTGAAATGAGTAAGACTAAAGCATATATGTACAGGTACCTCTTGACGGGGCCCTTTTAAGCAGGGGTAAGTTATATTTTAAGACTTAGTAGAAAGGCAGGTAATAGGGTCAGTATAAGGGTGTAATGTTACATAATATATTTAGGAGTAATATTTGCTGTGTTTTTTGGAGGATGTTGGCTTGAACACAAAGTATTAAGATAAAAATGCATTTAAATTAGAAACAAAACAAGCAGATTGACAGTTTGTGCCATGTGCATTTAAAATTAGCTTTTGTCTATTTTATGTTGTTTACTTTTTGCAATGTTGTGATCATTTTTATATTTACTTTATTAAAACATAAGTAAACCCCTCTAAAAGTGAAGATATATTTTTACTCATAATGCATAATACAGTGATCAATATACTTTATATTTCAACTTCAATCTTAAACCAAAATAATGCATAGATAAAACAAGCATAATTCAAATGCTTAGTTATGTGACCCTTTTGAATATGATCGCTCTTGCAGAATCTCTTTCAATGCAGTTGGGAATTTTGGATACCAGAAAAATAACAGCAGCAATAGCTTGGGAAATGATGAATGTCTTTTTGCTGAAAGCTGTACTGAATGTCCTTGAGTTTAATCAAAACTATTTGTTTTTAGTCAGCTTTGCTGTTGTCTCTTTTACTCTTGTCCACTGATAGCTTGACATTAATGACATCATATATCAAATGAAGTGGCGGCTTGGGTTTGGTTGCATTTCAAGTGTTTGTTGAGATGTCTTGCTCTATCAGAGTATCTTGCATAAGCATAGATACCATTTTGGTGTTTTTTTTCTGTATGTTGGAATGAAAGAAGCTGCAACCTTTAAAAATTATGAGGTCTTGCTAAATGAACCATTTTTTATGTTTCCTGCAGTATTTTCTGAGAACTTTAGTTCCTAGATTTTAAAGCAAATGGACATTTAAATTATCTGTCTATACTACATGAAGTGAGGTTGTAACAGTATTCATACATTGTAGTAAATCTGTAGTATGATAATGTCATATTGTATAGGGTGCAAATAATTGTATGAGATTGGGGTGGGTTCAGAAGGAGTTTCAGAGTTTGAAATTAGATTTTTGTGGTTTTAGCTGATTTCAACAAGAAAAAAGGAGCAAAAAAACGTGAACTACGTGTATCATCACAGGGTGCTACTGTGTGTGGATACACAAGTAGCAGTGTGCCAGCGTCCCGTTATAGTTTAGAAAAAATTAGAGTAGAAACATGGACTTTATAGGCACACGTGTATATTAGGTAAAAAAATTGAAAGTTTTTAATGGGATAAAGTTAAAACCATTGTATACAAACACATTAAAAAACATATAATTGAGTGACCTCAAGGACTCTCATAAAACCTCTAATACATATATATATATACCACATGTAACTGGCTCACTGGCTATTATACCTTCACTTGACCACACACGGTGGTTGCTCGTCTTCTATCATTTACCACAGCTTTTGTCCTTAAAGGTGATTGGCTATTGGAGTCAAACACTCTTTTTTCTACCATTGGACCTTGCTGGTTATTGTTACAACAATTTATATTGACGTCAGTTCACTCATTCCGCTGGTGTAGATAAGTATCTGTCATGTACCAGGTGTGACCAGAACTGCGTGGTTAGCTACAGAGGAACACCAAACACATGTAATTGAAAATATAAATGATTTATTCAAGTAAGGCCCCTTTCACACTGCGGCGGTGGGGGCACCGACGCTATTTTTAGTGCCGCTTTACCACCGTTTTTGAGCCGGTATTCGGCCGCTAGCGGGGTGGTTTTACCCCCCACTAGTGGCCAAGAAAGGGTTAAAAACCTTCAGAGGCGCTTTGCTGGCGGTATTGACATGCTGCCCCATTGATTTCAATGGGCAGGAGCGGTGAAGGAGCAGTGTATACACCGCTCCTTCACCGCTCCGAAGATGCTGCTAGCAGGACTTTTTTCCCCGTCCTGCTAGCGCACCACTCCAGTGTGAAAGCCCTCAGACAGATAAGTGCAATAAATGGGAAATACCAGGATCATAAACAATAGCCAGGCCAAGGTCATACACAGGGAGATCAGCAGATGGGGTAAGGAACACAGGACAGGGAGAGGATGGATGGATTAGATTGCAGGGCAGGGATGCAAGGTAACAGGTGGGACAGGATAGGGATCAGAACAGGGAGACAGGATCAGATACACGGGTCACAGGTTCAGGGCACGGGAACAGGTTCAGAATCAGGATCAGATAACAAGCTAGCAGGTCAGGGCGCAAGGATGAAACCAAGGCAAACATGTGAGCGTTTGCCGGATATTTATAAGCCTGTAATTGGCCTCAAGTGACACCTGATTGTAAGAGGTGCTGTCTGCTCCACACTGCCAGGATCCATCCACTGGTAGACGCCAGTACTGCGGCCCAAAGATAACATATCAGCAGGGAAAAGCTCTCCTGACAGTTCCAAACTACCAGGAGACACCTGCTGGTGGACCTCAGTAATGCATGCTGAATAACAGATATTACCAGCGGATGGAACTTTTCCTGACAGTAACCCCCTCAAAGGAGCGGCCTCTGGATGCTCCAACTGGTTGTGATTGTCCATAGTCTATGGCATCAAGCAGAACAACGGATGGGGGTACGTCAGGCTGGGCAACAGGCACTTCAGGCTGGGCACCAGGCACATCAGGGCAGACAGCGGGCACATCAGGGCAGACAGCGAGCTCCGGGTCATCGAGCTGGGAGGCAGGCTCTGGGTCATCAAGCTGGATGGCAGGCTCCAGGTCATCAAACTGGGCGGCAAGCTCCGGGTCACCGAGCTGGGCAGCAGACACTGGAACATCAGGCCGAGCAGTGAGCATGAGCACCATAACGGCAGGCTGAGTAACAGGCTCTGGGTCAGCAAGCTTAGTAATGGGCCCCATCCCAATGGGCTGGGTAACAAGCCCCGTATCAGCGAGCTCAGAAAGCCGGATGACGGACACTGGCATGGCAGGCTGAGACACTGGCACTGAAACTTCAGGCTGAGACTGGGACACCTGATCTTCAGATTGGGACACCGGCAATTCAGACTGGAACACTGGCACTTCAGACTGGGGCAGCAGGCATGTCAAGCTGGGTGGCAGGCACATGCACTTCAAGCTGGGCAGCAGGCATGGGCACTTCAAGGTGGGCAGCAGGCACGGGCACTTCAAGCTGGGCAGCAGGCATGGGCACTTCAAGCTGGGCAGCAGACAGGGACACACCAAGCTGGGGAGCAGACAGGAACACATCAGGCTGGCCAGCAGAAAGAGGCTTATCAGGCTGGGCAGCAGACAGGAATACATCAGGCTGGGCAGCAGACAGGAATACGTCAGGCTGGGCAGCAGACAGAGGCACGTCAGGCTGGGCAGCAGACAGAGGCACGTCAGGCTGGGAGGCAGACAGGAACACATCAGGCTGGCCAGCAGAAAGCGGCTTATCAGGCTGGGCAGCAGACAGGAATACATCAGGCTGGGCAGCAGACCGGAATACGTCAGGCTGGGCAGCAGACAGAGGCACGTCAGGCTAGGCAGCAGACAGAGCCACGTCAGGCTGGGAGGCAGACAGAGGCACGTAGGCTGGGCAGCAGGCAGAGGCACGTCAGGATGGGCAGCAGACAGAGGCTCATCAAGCTGGGTAGCAGGCATGAACACATCAGGCTGGGCAGCAACAGAGGCTCATCAGACTGGTCAGCAGACAGAAATACATCAGGCTGGGCAGCAGACAGGAACACATCAGGCTGGGCAGCAGACAGTGACACATCAGGCTGGGCAGCAGACAGAGGCACATCAGGCTGGGCAGCAGACAGAGGTACGTCAGGCTGGGCAGCAGGCAGAGGCACATCAGGCTGGGCAGCAGACAGAGGCACGTCATGCTGGGCAGCAGACAGAGGCACATCAGGCTGGGCAGCAGACAGAGGCTCATCAGGTTGGGCAGCAGGCAGGAACACATCAGGCTGAGCAGCAGACAGAGGCTCATCAGGCTGGGCAGCAGACAGGGGCACGTCAGGCTGGATATCAGAGAGAGGCACGTCAGGCTGGGCAGCAGACAGAAGCACGTCAGGCTGGGCAGCAGACAAGGGCACGTCAGGCTGGGCAGCAGACAGAAGCACGTCAGACTGGGCAGCAGACAGAGGCACGTCAGGTTGGGAAGCAGACAGAGGCATGTCAGGCTGGGCAGCAGACAGAGGCACATCAGGCTGGGCAGCAAACAGAGGCTCATCAGGTTGTGCAGCAGGCAGGAACACATCAGCCTGAGGAGCAGACAGAGGCTCATCAGGCTGGGCAACAGACAAGGGCACGTCAGGCTGGACAGCAGACAGAGGCACGTCAGGCTGGGCAGCAGACAGAAGCACGTCAGGCTGGGCAGCAGACAGAGGCACATCAGGCTGGGCAGAAGACAAACACTCATCAGGCTGGGCAGCAGGCAGGAACACATCAGGCTGAGCAGCAGACAGAGGCTCATCAGGCTGGGCAGCAGACAGGAATACATCAGGCTGAGCAGCAGACAGGGATACATCAGGCTGGGCAGCAGACAGGCATACATCAGGCTGAGCAGCAGACAGGAACACATCAGGCTGGACAGCAGACAGGGATACATCAGGCTGGGCAGCTAACACTGGCACAACAGGCGGAACAGCAGACACTGGCAGGTTGAACAGTAGGCACATCAGACTGGGGCACAGGAACTTCAGGCTGAGACACTGGCTGGATAGCAGGCAGAGGTTTGGCAGAATCAGGTGGGTTATCAGGTTCAGCTGGCATGCAAGCAGACTGGAGCAGGTTGGTTGGTGTGGAGGCAGGTTGGGTTACTGGCAGGATTATGTGGGTTGGAAAGAACTTCTGTTTCTTCTTTGGCTTAACTGCTGGAGATCTGTAAGTGACTGCGGGATTGTAGGTAGGAGTTGAGGCATGCTGAAGAGAAGGGCTGGGATATGGCAAGGAAGAGGGAACAGCGGCCAGAGGAAGTTCTTGTGGGGAAGTTGTAGGTAGCAGAGAAGAAGAAGGCTGGTTAAAAGCAGGATAAGTGCAGCGGGCAGAGACAGGGTATTGATATTTGGTGGGAAGCAGGGTATATTGGTCTGAAACGGAGGTTGCCATGGGTGAAGGGGAAAAAGTCTCTTGGGCAGGCAGGTGTCTGGCAGCAGAGATGGTTTGTTGTGGGCTAGCTGGGGCTGATTGCAAAATACCAGACCATGCTAAAAGTAGAGGTTGCACAAACTGCAGGTTACATACTGCCTGTCTGACAAGGGATTGTACAGAATCAACACATGCTTTTATCATCTGTTGGGAACAGGCTGTATAATGTTCAAAAAGTAAGGGGAGTCATCTTCCAGAAGCCATACCAGTGATGTGACCTGATTAATACTGAAAGGGGGAGAAAAATCATCCTGGCCCTCTGGGATGCAGGGCAAAGCCAAGTCTGTGCAGATTTGAATTAAAGGTTGAACATCCCCAAACAGCATACAGCCCTGATCAACCCAGGAGTGAGCGAAATGAATGATCTCTAGCAGCTGATCACTGGTCCACTCCTTCAGTGTCTGGCGGAAATATTCACGCCCCCTTATGACGCCAGAGTCCCTGCGCATGCTGGGACTGTGACGTCACAAGGGGGCGGGGTCATCACCTATATAAATGGCTGCGCAGCTCATACACAGCATTCCAGCAGGAGAGAGCGTTGTGTCAACATCTCTGGAAGAGAAGAGGGGACAAGACAGCGCAGAAGAACGGGCTCCTCCACTAGCAAAAGAGCAGAAGATAGCGGAGGAGTCCGGCAGAAGGAAGAAGGCACCGGAGAAGAACCAGAGCGCGGAGACGACAACGGAGAGAGGGAGAAGAGGCCTGAGAGACCCCCGAAGTTGTCAGAAGACCCCCGAAGTCGGAAGAAGACCCCCCGAAGTTGGAAGAAGACCCCCGAAGTCGGAAGAAGACCCCCGGAGCTGCCTAATAAATTACTTTTAAAATCTCTGTAGTGTGTTTTTTTTTTATTGACACTTTTTCCCCTAGGTGAATGGGTAGGGGTACCATGTACCCCATACTCATTCACATAGGGTGGGGGGCAGGGATCTGGGGGCCCCCATATTAAAGGAAGCTCCCGGATTCCGATAAGCCCTCCGCCCGCAGACCCCCGACAACCAACGGCCAGGGTTGTCGGGAAGAACATGGGGACAAGGTGTTTTGGGGTGAGGGGGCCCACAGGGCGCCCCCTCCCCAAAGCGCCCACCCCCCATGTTGAGGGCAGGTGGCCTGGTGAGGCTCAGGAGGGGGGGTGCTCGCTCGTCCCCACCCCCTTTCCTGACCGGCCCGGGCTGCGTGCTCGGATAAGGGTCTGGTATGGATTTGGGGGGACCCCCATGCTGATTTTTTGGCGTAGGGGGTTCCCCTTAGAATCCGTACCACACCTAAGGGCCTGGTATGCCCCTGGGGGAACCCACGCCATTTTTTTAATTTAAAATTTGGTGCGGCGTTCCCCCTCATGATTCATACCAGACAGCTGTCAGCACTACCTGTCGCTCATCGCGAAAGGAAAAAAAAGTTAAATGCGGCGAGATTGACACAATATCGCGGTCACCTACTGTACATGTGGTATATATATATATATATATATATATATATATATATATATATATGTATTGGAGGTGGTATGAGAGTCCTTGAGGTCACTCAATTATATGTTTTTTAATGTGTTTGTATACAATGGTTTTAACTTTGTCCCATTAAAAACTTTCAATTTTTTACCTAATATACACGTGTGCCTATAAAGTCCATGTTTCTACTCTAATTATTTCTAAAGAAAAAAGAGCATTTACCATATGAAGAACTGATCATTTGTGAAGGAGTAATTTAATCTCCTTTATTTGTGTCTAGGCTTAAAGCACACATCTTGTCAAGTTAAATCATTCAGTAAACTGCAAATGATATCCAGTAAGTACTGCGTTAAAGTAAAAAAAACCTCCCCTCTATTTGCATAATTTTAGTTTTTGATAATCCTCAGTTAACTGTTTTATTGTGTTATTTATTTTTTCTTTCTAGCCTGGAGGACCACCTCCAGTCATATTCCGAGTGCATTGCAAACTCTCTCGCATGTATTTTTTGTGTGAGGGACAAATCAAGTTGTCCTTTACCTAAAAATTTGGTAAAAAATTAGGAGCATTTTGTGAAATTTTGCATTATGGACCAATTCACCCTTTAATGGCATAAATAATTTATGCTTTTTCACAGAAAGAAAACACAGACATAGAAAAAAGTAAATCAAAACATTTAAAGTGACACAAATTACAATCAAATTGCCATCAAAAAAGTAAAAAAAAAAACACAAAACAAAGAACTGTAAATTAAATACCTTACACAACTATAAATACGCCCCCCCCACCTAAAAAAAAAAAGAAAAAAGATAGTATACACAATTTCTATTTCCTGACAGGCTCCATGGCAGCATATGTGTGGGTTAGCCCTGCCTCCATAACTACCGTATAGGACACCTCTCCCATAAATCTTTGCTCTGGGCTAACAGCCGTGTTCCTTTTTTGTCCTCCTTCGTAGGACCAAGTCGTTGGCTCTCCTAACTGAAGATAATTCCCCTGCAAACAGGATCGGTCAAGCGACCAGGAGTCAAGTCCCTCTGATAAGCCCTGTCTGTTAAGCAAGGTATGGAGTGTTTGAGCAGAGTAGCGCTGAAGATTGGATGGCCTAGCAGTCCGCAGGCAAGAGTGCACTGGCCTGATTGCCTGGCTATAAGCAGGCGGCAGCCATCTGCCACAAAGTCTGGTGTGTGTTGATGTCCCTCAGCCTGGATGATCGTGGGGTGGTGAGCTTATTTCCTTAGCCATGGCAGTACTGTTTGTATTTATATGTGGTATCGTTTACCTTTTTCCTTTCTGGTGCCATTTTTCCCCCTGTGAGCATAACGACTGGATCCTTCTGTGTTCCAGCTGCCACTCTCTCTTTCTTTCTGGTTCTGGCATACTTTCTGCGCATGTGTGGACCCGGAATGAAAACGAGGCTTGGTTCAGGCATGCGTGTGAGCGCTTCGTGTCTGGTGCTGACACGCGGCGCCACTTTTAGATCTGGGAGGAAGCCTGCAGAGCTTCGGGAATGATCGTGGGCATATGCGGCGACTTCCCTTGGCATCTGTTCAGCTTCCCCAGGTAAGTGCAGGTTCTGTGGGGAATGAAGTGTTCCCTGCCTGGCAGCTTATGTCTCTCTTTCCCTCCAGTGCCCTACCTGATTGACAATGGATCCTTCACTGCCTCCTGGTGGCCAGCCCTCTCGCAGCAGGTATGCATTAGGGATTTTCCTGTGTTTTGCCTACTGTGGGTGGAGGAGATTGGGGTATAATGGCTTCAGTGTATTTTTTTCTTTGTCCCTTAATTTCTTTCTTTTTTTCCCCACAGCCCTCCCAGGTCTGATCCACAGCATAGTTCCCGCAGAGGAAGTGGGTCTTTCCCTGTGTTTTGCCTACTGTGGGGGGAGGAGATTGGGGTATAATGGCACCAGTGTAATTTTTTCTTTCTCCCTTATTTTCTTCCTTTTTTTCTCCACAGCCCTCCCAGGTCTGATCCACAGCATAGTTCCCGCAAAGGAAGTGAGTCTTCAAAGTCACACCACCGGCACTCTTCCTCAAGATCAAGGCACCGCAGGTCTCCCTAGGTTCAGATACCACAGTAAAGACCCTTCTCACACCCCTCATCTCACTGTAGGGGGACAGAGAAATCCTGTTGGAGGCAGGGCTCCGGTCCCTGCCAGCAAGTCTCTCTGTGACCACTGTTTCTCCAAAGCAGCCGATGAGAGGGAGGGTGCAGACCAGCATCTTGAATCGTTGGTTCAATAAGTCGTGAGAGAGTCACTGCTGGGGAGAGAGGCTAGCAAGCCTTGTGGACCCCTGCCGTAGCCACGACACTCTCCAACAGGAGAGGGGCAGGCCCACGAGACATGGGAATCTGCTAAGCCACCCATTCGTTCCTCCCTCAGATAGCCAGGCGGAAATAGAGGATCCAAGGATGGGCTTCGAGTACACCCTGTGTTAGGGTGCTGTTAGGGTGTAGGGTGCAAGTGAACCCTTGTATAATATTCTGCCTAGAGTGTCCGCCAAACTCAGCAGGCCTGGAGACCACTCTGATAGGAAATTATGACACGCACTTAAAACATGCAGTTCTCAGAGTGGTCTGATGATTTATTATCGGACTTCCACTTATATGTGACATCACAACGAAGGTCCAATGCTTCTTACATTAATATATGGTAAAGATACAGACATACAGGATGTTCTAAAACAAGCAAAAATAGAACATTACTGACTACGTGCAGAAAACAATATAACGCCATAATAACTCATATAGAAACTAAAAACAGGAAAAGGCTAACAGGAAAAGGCTAGCACATCATTTCGGGGAAATCAGATTTTTTACAAGAACATGAGACTTAACGTCTTATAAACGTCACATATACATATTTATTCTAAAATGGATACACATAATACAAGGGTGTATAGCTAAAATGGTGGACAGCAAGCTAAAATATCCCTTCAACTCCCTCTTAGATCATATTTGTATGATCTCACTTCCTTGTCATGGTGGTATACTCAGCCTGCTTCTGATAATACATACTAAGATAAGTTTTATTGGGAGATGAGGGATCTGAAATGCGAGTGGCTCTATTAATAAGGCACATAATAAGCCTATACACAAGATAAAGGAAAAGAAAAAAAGCACAATCATGATTAAAATTATGGCAATATCCCTTCTCCAAGAGAATATCCCTCCAAATCCAAACTCAACATTTCCAAAAGGACTCCAGGTCTGGGCTATGTTGCGAGCCTCTTGTTGCAGCTTGGCCACCTCTTTCCTATGCTGAGCTATCACATCATAATAGTCTGGTACCTCTATACTAGTATTGTGTACTCAAGTACAACATTCATAATCCTCAGTCATTTTACATAATCCTGTAAGGGCTGAACTCATGCTTTCAATGGCTAAATCATGCAATTCTAGTTGTTTTCTAATAGCCCTAGTTTTAACATTAAGTTTAGAAATGTCATTAGAGTTCTTTTCCATCATCTCATCAATAATTCCTGAGTAATTATTCAACCCTTTCATCAAATCTATTCCCCATCCTGTCCAGGAAGGAAAGCATGCCCAGGCCATATCCTTTTTGAGGAATAACTCTCTCTTATTACAATGTTTTAATGGATAACTTGGGTGTAAGCTAGCTTCCAATAAATGACTCCCATCACTATCGCCTACCACTCCCATTATGGGCACCAGTGAGGCCAGGTAACACCAGCCTTGGGCCTCTTGTGGAATCCAGGGATAACAAGTCTTTCCACAACAGACGTAAGTATTATTACCAAATGAGAGGGGCATATTTACAACAGTCTCTTGATCTGCTGTAACTATTGTCAGATTCTGAAACAATTGCTGTACAGGTTTACTACTATCATTTTTTAGAGGCAAGAGTTTTATTTAAGTCTGTTTTTACTCCAGTCTTACTTGGATGAGCCTGATATAAGGAACAAGACCCGCCACTAGGGGCATAACAGTCAGAGATGTTCAAAACCGATTGAGTACAAGTATGAGCATTTTTAGTAGAATTCCCTAAATTAAAACACCAGGCAGGATTATGGCTTCTATTGATGATGTGAAAGGAAATTGTGTCATTAGTTCTTCTACTGACATTCAAAAGGTCAAGGGGAATCTTTCCTCTCAAAAGGGGGGTAATATTTAAAGGTATAGCCATCAGCGGTATCCTAACAGTGCTAGGATGCAGTTTGCTACAAATCCAACATTTCTGAAATCCTGATTTCTGAGCATAAGCATATTTAAATTTTAGCAAAAGCATTTTATCAGCAAAGTTATCTTCAATGTCTCTCTTATTTCTAACTTGTATCACTGTAACGTTCTCCTGTGCATGTGTGTTCCCACAAATACTTTTAATGGCACCCAAATCTTCAGAGTGGTAAATACAGTTAGAGATGATCCATGTGGGCAGAAACACTGTCAGGGAAATCAGGATCAGGAGGCAAAATGCCTTGCCAGAAGTCTGTGGTGAAATAAGCAAGGTCATCTTCTCTTGCCGGACCTGCTTTTCCAGGAACTCCTCTTTCGTCTGCTTGGACTTCTGCTTGAGAGCCTTCTGTGTCCAGGATCTCCTTCTTGCTTCCGGGTCTCTGGGCAACCTTTTTCACTCAGCTGGCATGGATCCAGTACTCGCAATTTTCTACCAGAACAGCCGTTCTGGTCACTGCAACCATCGTAGTAGGAGATCCAAAAGGATATTCCCGCTTCTTGCTGCTATTCAACTGCTGAACCACCACCGTGTCTCCTACTTTGAAAGGATGGGTAGGTTCCTGTGAAGAAAAAGGAGCGGTGCGAGCAACATTTCTTTCAACTGGATCCAAAGTTTTGATTAGTTTCCTCACATACTCTAACTGTACCAAATCTAGATCCCCCTGCTCTATCATAAGAGGTGCTCTGGCCCAGGGAGTGGGAAAGGGGAGACCCATCAGCACTTCAAAAGGAAAGTAGCCTGTAGTTTTGAAAGAAGTACTTATTATCTCTGCTAAAACCGCTGGGAGAACCTTCTTCCAATGGACAAAAGTTCCTCCTGTGGTTTTCCTTATTTTATCTTTCACGGTCTTATTTACCCTTTCCACTATACCTAAACTCTTGGGATGGTATGGAATATGGAACTTCCATTCTATTTGGAGCGAGTATACCAAATCATGGCATACATTTGATGTGAATGCAGGACCCCTGTCTGAGTTTATTTGAAGTGGGCATCCCTATCGAGGAATAATTTCCTGCGTGAGAATTTTCACTACTGCTTGTGCATCTTCCTTTGCAGTTACAAAAAGTTCAACCCATCTTGAGAACATGTCCACAATTACCAAAAGATATTCCTGTCTTTTTCCTAACTTGGGAATGTGAGTGAAATCTATTTGGAGGTGGATGAAAGGTGTACTGGGATATATCAAATATTCGTGTTTCGCTTTGTTTGGGATGTTTGGGTTGTTCGGGTTTGGGATGTTTGGGTTGTTCCTAATGCAGGTAATACACCTGGACACATACTCCCTTGTCAACCAGGGGAGATCTGAAATGTAAAAATGCCTAGCATTTTGTAAAATGTAAAAATGCCTAGTAAAAATGCCTAGTAATTCACAAGTTGCCTTCCAGCCTCTGTGACCTATTCCATGATACTGGGCAATAAAACGTGATGCACTTGCCATTGGTATACATACCTTCCTCTCTTTGCACAAAAGTCCTGTTTTTGGATCTATTTGTGCACCTACTTTTTCCCAATCCCTCATGTTGGCTTCTGATGCATACCCTTGTAGGTCAGACACTACATGGTCAAAACAAGGTAGTTCAGGCTCTAACATTGGTATTTGCATTTGAGCTGGTTGAGAGATAGCTGCTTGTCTGGCTGCTGAGTCAGCTAGGGCATTTCCTCTGGCTACCTCTGTTTGTTGGCCTGTATGTGCTCTGCAATGTATTAAGGCAAGAGTTCTAGGCAACTGAATGATTTTGAACAATGACACCACAAGGGAAGAATGAGAGATACTTTTTCCATCAGCAGCAATGAAACCACGCCTACTCCATATGACACCAAAATCGTGTACCACTCCATGCTCATATTTTGAGTCAGTGTTCACATCTTGACCTTCAAATATTTGGCATGCTCTGGTGAGTGCAATCAATTCTGCAGCTTGTGTTGATTGATGTGTGATAGGCTTGGCCTCAAGTACGACATCCGGAAGTTGTACAATTGCATACCCTGCATGATAGGTGTGATCATTTGGCCTAGAACATGATCCATCCACAAACACATTTTGCACATTGGGCAAAGGGGTAGGGGACAAGTCAGGTCTGGGAGATGTGTCTTGGTGGATGAGGTTGGTGCAATCATGCTGTGGCACCACCTCATCCTGTTCACCTTTCAATCCTAGCAGGGCATTTAAAATTGGAGCTGGGCCCGCATTAGGGGAAGCATATTTTATATGCAATTTTGGATTTGACAACAGTATCACCTCATAGCCGCTCAACCTTTGGGCAGACATGTTATGTGTATGTATATTCCTCAGTAATGTAGATACATTATGAGTGGTATACAAGGTAGTATCATGGCCCAAAGTGAAAGTTGCAGCCATATCCACCACCATAGCACAAGATGCCAAAACTCTGAGACATGCAGGCATACCACCTTTGAGAAAAAAGCAACAGGGCGTAGCTTGCCTCCATGTTCCTGAGCGAGGACACCTGCCAAAGTTGTACACCTGCCCTGGCATACAAATGAAACATCATATCATAATTGGGAAGGCCGAGTCCTGGGGCTGTTACCATAGCATTTTTCAAATACACAAAAGCATTACACATTTCATCTGTCCATTTAACACGGTCTGGCATGTTTGAACCTGTGGCCTGTCTCAGGAAATTATCATAGTAAGAGCAGTCAGGTGTTCATTGGCGGCAGTAACCAATCATACTAGGAAGGTGAGCATGTCCTTCCTGTTAAGTGGGCAGGGCAGACCCATCAGAGCCACAGCTCTTTTGTGACTGACTCTTCTTTCTACTTTGTGAGCACAAACCCTAGATATTCAACTGTTTTCTGATACCATTGCAACTTTTTCTTTGACACTTTATGACCACTTTCAAAAAGACATTTCAAAAGATCCCCCCCACCCTCCAGGGCGGCCTCCCTTGTAAAACTGCAGAGGAGGAGGTCATCCGCGTACTGCAGCAGGACTGAACGATGTCTGGGTGTCCAAGCTCTGAGAGTTGTTTGGAGGACAATAGAATAGACAACAGGTGAGTCTGTATAACCTTGGGGCATGCTACACTAGGTCAACTGCCAGTTTTTAAAGCGAAATGCAAAGAGTGTCTCCTCGTCCACAGGGATGCTAAAAAAGGCGTTTGACAAGTCAATAACAGAAAAATATTCAGCATCGGATGGTACGTAGGGAGAGATGATTTCTTTTAAAATACCTTTCTTTAGGAAATCCTCCACTATGGGCTCTATACCCTCTTCTTTTTCTTTGGCTATGGGGTACTGTTTCTGATACACAGGTAAAGCTCCTGGTGTCAAAGTGGTTTTATAGGGCGTACAGGAGATGAACCATACATCCAAAGGGTTCACTGCCCACATTCCCTCCTCACTTAAATTAACATTTTCCTCCTCGGGGCGAGAGAGTAATGTAAAGAGGTGAATCTTGTCAGATTTCACATGCAAACCTCCTTTTGCAGTAATTTTCATTGTAATGTCTAATTTCCCCAGCAAATCCCTTCCCAAGAGACTCACGGGACAATCAGGAATAATTCTGAAACAATGTTGCAGATCACAATCAGCACCAGTACGGGTGCTTAGTGAAAGTGGGGTGTTTTAAAAGTTTTGGTGAGTATCCCATTTATTCCCATTGAAGGCTCAGCATCCACGACCTCTCCCCTATAAAAAGCCTTGCTAATGCTACTACACGTGGCTCCAGAATCAGGGAAGAATGGTACCTCATGCCCATCTACAAGCAATGAAATTATAGGCTGTTCATGATAAGAGTGAGAGACTAGTGGAAATGCCGGGACACTACCTTCCGCTTCATTGTGACTGCTGTTGCTTCCAAGTAATGGGGTACTTAACACCATGTTGCTGCTGTACTGAGGTTGGTGCCTGAGGGGGAACGGGGGCAGCGGGTAGCCATGAATTTGTGCACTCCTGGTCATACCAGGGGCATTGGGCTTTCCTGTGTCAGGGGTCTCCACAGTTAAAACACCCTGTCTTAGATTGCCTCTGCTGGAAGTTTCCCCTTTTTTTGGCCGTCCTCTTCCCCTATTTCCCCCTCTATAACCCCCTCTATTCTGTCCTCTTTTATTCTAAAAGTTTCCCCTTTGATTTCCTGAGAAGTCTGAGAAATCATTTTGGTAATGTGTTGGTACTGGTGTTTGTTTGGGGATGTCAAAACATCCCACTGCGTCTTTTTTAGTCAATGTTTTTTGAAAGTCAGTTATACTCTTTGTAGCCCAGTCTGATATCTGCTGTCTCATGGTGAGTGCATATTTAGGGGCCAGGTTGCTAAGATAAGTCTGTATTAGAAGACTGTGCATTTCATCTTGAGTGTTAAATCTGGCGTCTTGTGTCCAGACTTCTTGAAATCTTTTCCAACATTCTAACACTGACTCTGATGATTTTTGTTTGCAAGCTACTGCAGTAGGGAGTGATGACTTGTTAATGAAAGCTCTTTTCATTTCCCTCTCTAACTCTTCCCACATAAGGTTCCTTCCTTCAACAGTGTTTAGTGAATAAGCCTCTGCCTTGGTGGTGGGTGGCTCTAGGACATTTATGGTGGGCACTTTGGTCCAATCCCAAGAGGGGGTAGTTCCCACCAAACTGTCTATAATGAGCCTTATGTCTTCTTGCGTATAATTTCTACCCTTACAATCTTTCTTTAAATAAGCTATTGCCCCCAAAGCTGATGTGGTGGGTTTGGGGCAATGTTTGATAATACGATTAATGTCCCCAATATCAATAGACTTCATACAAAACGTCACCCACAGTCATGAAAGGAAAATTCTGCATAACTAACTAGGTATTTACTTCCTCTTCTTCTTCCGCCTCCTCTATGTCCGCTGCCTTTTTTAAAACTGCGTGTTTTGTACTCTGACCCTCTGCAGCCTGTTTTAACTTCTGCGTTGCACTCCTAGTTTGGGCAGGATCTATTCTATGGGGTCCTTCATGGCGGGGCATCTTTTGTTTTTGTTCCTCCGCGGGTATTTTTTCAGCCTTGGGTGATTACTCATCCATAATGGAGGAGGCATGGCCGATTGGTTGTTGTTGTATCTGTGGAGCTATAGGCAGTGGTTGATCTATTACAGCAACCTGGGGTTCCTGTAGGACCAGAGGCAGTGCCTGATCCATCACTGCAGCCTGCTGTTGAACAGGGGCAGAGCGCGGGCGGGCCGCTGCAACTGCAGCCAAAAACTCCATGTCCTCTTTTGAGAATGAGGAGTATATTTGTTTGGGTGATCCCCTGTTTGGCTGTGGTACATAAGATGGAGGTGGCGGGGCACAGGGAGCTAGGGATGGGAAACCTAATTTAAGTCTTTTCTCACAAGCGTGTAACCCTGGGGCTTCCTTGTCCCTTGAATTTGGACTTTTCTTTCTTATTTTCTTATCTGCCCTCTCATACCAATAGGGGCGTACAATAACCAGTTTTCTCTGCCTTTCTTCATATAGTCCTTGTCCCATTGGGGGTCTCCCATGTAGTATGGGAAGGCTTCCCTATCTCCCAAACAAAGACCCTTGATCATATCCATATGGAATGTATCGTTATTGCCCCCCCGGGGAAATGGGTTACTACTCCTCATGGTTTCTGTCCACCCCGCTAAATTATCGACCCAAGGGTTAATGTAAGCATAATCAGTTCCACATATTCGGGCTACATAACATTTACATGTCTCTCCCACATCTGGAGGGGGAATACTCTTTCCCGAAAGCTGACCCATAATGACATTGTGGAGGATGCTACTTTACCTTGGAGTGCCTGACAAAATCCACACAATACACAAACAGATTATCTTATTTACTTCTACGCGACAGGAAAGGCAAGTAAAGAGATTGAGTTTTTCTGGCACACACTATCAGATTTCCTTATCAAACTTCTCACAGTACTGTACTGTATTACTTTGGGGCTTCTCAGAACCCCAGAGTTCCTTATACTGCCGTCACCCGAACTGACTTCTACCGAGGTTCATACATTTACATAAATGTTTGCAACACTACACCTTCTACTAGTCCTATGTAAAGATCGGTCTTTTAACTAGAGGTCACGGCAAGAGAAATAATAATAAATTAGATCAGACTTACCGGACTTAGATGACCGATCCCACCACTGCCACCAATGCTGTTAGGGTGCTGTTAGGGTGTAGGGTGCAAGTGAACCCTTGTATAATATTCTGCCTAGAGTGTCCGTCAAACTCAGCAGGCCTGGAGACCACTCTGATAGGAAGTTATGACACGCACTCAAAACATGCAGTTCTCAGAGTGGTCTGACGATTTATTATCGGACTTCCACTTATATAAGCAAAATGACATCACAATGAAGGTCCAACCCTTCTTACATTAATATATGGTAAAGATACAGACATACAGGATGTTCTAAAACAAGCAAAAATATAACATTACTGACTACGTGCAGAAAACAATATAACGCCCTAATAACTCATATAGAAACTAAGAACAGGAAAAGGCTAACAGGAAAAGGATAGCACATCATTTCGGGGAAATCAGATGTTTTACAAGAACATGAGACTTAACTTCTTATAAACGTCACGTATGCATATTTATTCTAGAATGGATACACATAATTCAAGGGTGTATAGCTAAAATGGTGGACAGCAAGCTAAAATATCCCTTCACCCTGGTTCCCTCTTTGGCTAGAGCTGTAAGGGAAGCTCTAAATTGGGAGGATCCTGTAACTTCTCCTCCGAGGCAAAGGAAATTCGTTAATATTTTCCATTCCTCACTGAAGTAGGTGACACCATCTCTGATGAATGGGGCACGATGGACAAGAAGAGTTCCATGCAGTCTAAAATTCTGAAGCTGTATCCCTTCTGGGAGGAAGAGGTTAAGCATCTTGAGTCAGCTCCCTTGGTGGACGCAGCACTGATGGGACTAGTTAGGTATGTGACTCTTCCTTTGGAAGACACGGTCTCCTTCAATGATCCCTTGGAAAAGCAGATCGATTCCAATCTGAATTTACCTAACAGTGGGCATGGCCTGCAAGCTGGTCCTGGCCTTAGCCGCAGTATCTAAAGCCTTGGAATCTTGGTCGGACAGCGTTGACAAGACCCTCAGAGGTATCTCCAATGAAGTGGCCAGAAGCTCGCCTATTCAGAAAATCAGGCTGGCATCCGCCTTTCTGGGGGAGGCTTCCATTGATGTCATCCTCCTGGTGGCTCGGGTTATGCTGACAGTGGTCACAGCCCGTTGTGCCTTATGGTTCCGTCCTTGGTTGGCGGATTCGGCTTCTAAGCAAGTTTGGTGCCAAATTCCCTTTGAAGGTACTTCCCTTTTCGGCAGCAAACTTGATAGCGCCACGGGTGGGAAATTGGGTTTTTTCCTTCAAGATCGGCACTTACAGGGCCAGAGATGCACTTTTCCGAGAAGACAGAATACCGATCGTGCAAGAGGCGTGCAGTTACAGGCCTGGCTGGGAGTTTACAGGATCCTGGAAAGCCAGGCAATCTTCATTTAAGAAACCTGCAAAGGATGGTTCTTCCGGCAACCAGGATTCCACTAAGTCTTTTTGAGATTGGGCCCGCTCAGGCATGCCAGGTGGGGGCTTGTCTTCTCCGCTTTCTGCATGACCGGGCGGCCTCAATCCAGGACTTTTGGACCATCAAAACAGTCTCCTCAGGTCAAGCCTGGGTCTTCAGCAGCACCCCCAGGGTCAGATTTATTCCTACAACTCTTCCATGTTCAAAAGAAAAAAGCAGATCCTATTAGCCTACATAAGCTCTTTGTTGGATCAAGGCGCAGCCATTCCTGTTCCTGATGGTGAACAAGGCAAGAGCATGTATTCTCCTCTGTTCATGGTACAGAAAAAGAATGGCACATGGAGACTGGTCATAGATTTGACCCATCTCAACCACTTCATTCGAAAAGAAAAATTCAAGATGGAGTCTTTACTTACGATCCTGCAGTCGGTCCATCCAGGAGACTAGTTGGTGTCGATTGATCTGAAAGACACCTACTTCCACGATCCAGTGGCAGCGGACTCTCAACTTTCTTTGCTTTGCAGTAGGCAAACAGCACTTACAATTCCCCTGTCTCCCCTTCGGTCTATAACAACATCACCTCGTATCTTCTCCAAGGTCTTTTTAGCTGTTGTGGCATTGCTCCGAGTCAAAGGGGTTCGCCTTCATCACTGCCTAGACGACCTCCTTCTCTTAGCTCAAAACAAAGGTCAACTTTTAGAGCACAGGAGCCTGGTCATCTCCACCCTTAAAGAATTTGGGTGGCTCCTGAATTTGGAGAAGAGCCACTTGGAACCCACACAGTCCCTTGTGTTTCTCGGCGCTCACTTCAACCCGGTGGAGGGCTCCATCTCGCTGCCCGAGGAAGAGAATGTAGTAGTCCGAGACAGAATCCGCTCAGCCCTCGCCTCGTCTCATTGCTTTCCAGTGCCTGAAGGTGATTGGCACCATGGCAGCTACTATTCCCATGGTGAAGTGGGCACAGTGGCACACACGACCCTTCCAAAAAGGGTTCCTCCAACAATGGAGGTCCGACAGCAAGAACCAGCTCATCCACCTTACTCCAGCTATGAGAGTGTCCCTCCTTTGGTGGCTCCAGGGGAAGAATCTTCACAATTGCCACTCGATCATTGCCATCACATGGGTCACGATAACCTCAGATGCCAGTAACAGGGGCTGGGGCGCTCATAGCCTATCAGAAGTAGCACAGGGCAGATGAAACTCCCCTTCTCTCAGGATTGTGTCCAACATCCTGGAACTACGGGCTGCCTTTCAGGCACTTCTAGCGTTCAATCATCTAACAAAGAACTCCTTGGGGCGTGGCCTGACTCTGCATGGCGTAGGACGCATCTTCTCGGAGCTCCGACGAGTAATCCTGCTTAATGGCTAATCCTTTGACTCAGCAGCGAGATATTGCTCCCAAACTGACTTAGAAGCCGCCCGCTAGCTCCTGTGGTCATGTCTCCCACTAAAAGCCAAAAAACAGCCGAAGCCAAGCTGGCACAGTATCGCCGACAGGACGGTGAGGAGGGGGAGGATGATGGTGGCGCTGAGAAGGCGGGAGGAGAGCGGGGAGCAGGAGACACAGACAGGCTGCTGGAAGCTATTACTCTATGCCGCACCTCTCTCACCGCACAGATCGAGGAAGTAAAAATGGACATTTCACTAATAAGACAAGACTTCCAGAAACTTTGTGAGCGGGTCAGAAAGACTGAGACCCGCATAAGTGAAGTGGAAGATGCCCTCCCACCATTACAGGCTGATTCAGAACACGTGCAAAGGCAGATTAAACAGATCCTCGCCAAACAAGACGAAATGGAGAATCGCCTAAGAAGATGCAACATCTGCCTCATTGGTCTCCCAGAGGGGGCAGAGGGTAAGGACCCGACAACATTCCTGGAGCAACTACTAATCACTACTTATGGGCGTGAGGCCTTTTCCCCTGTGCTGGTGGTTGAGCGAGCCCACCGCATACCAGCGAGACCCCCCCTCGCAGGGAGCTCCCCCTCGCACCTTTATCGCAAAACTGCTCAACTACAGAGATAGGGATGCCGCCCTGCATTTGGCGAGGGAGAAGGGCAATATCCCTGTTGGTAATATCAAGGTTGCAATCTTCCCCGACTTCTCTGTGGAGATACAGAAAAAACGCCAGGGATTTATGGAGGCAAAACGGCAACTACGCACTCACCACCTAAAATACTCCATGTTATTCCCAGCATGACTGCGAGTGGAAAGCGGAGGGAAGGTACTATTTTTTGAAGATCCACGCGAGGTCATTACCTGGTTGGAACGTAAAGAGGCACCTAACAGAGGAGAATAACAGAGCGCTAGAAGAGCCGTACGGTGTGATAATGTCATCTCCCCTTTTTTCCTATGCCACCGGACTAGCCTGTTATACCCTATGGCACACTGTCTGAAGGGCTCTTCAGACAGCAACGTTACAAGGGCAATTTCCATGCTTGCTACTATGAGGCCAGAGTTGTAGACAGGAAAACCTTTTGAATGATGACTAGGAAACTGAATAATCCTTCGAAATGTGAGTCCACACTATTGTTTTATTTTTTTTTTCTTTTCTCTTTGATTTTTGCACTCCTTTGTTGATAACCTTCTCCGGGGCTATGGGATTATGTTGACTCTATAAAACGCACACGCAGTGCAGCAAACTTTTGCCCCACAATCTGCTGGGAACCACCATTGTGCATAGAGAAGGAGTAACTGGGCTGTTTTACCGTCGAGCATTAGCACCTTCTCAAGACAGACGTCTTTGAACCCCTTCATACAGAAGAGATTGACCCAACAAAATTGCCCACCTCGACAGTTGAAACTAATATGTGTGTTTTTGTTTTTTTCCTCTTATTACCTTTTTTTTCTCAGCCCACCGATACTGACTTTCCCAGTCAGAATTTCTCAGTTGTTGAGGGACTACACCCGCACCACTTGGGGAGGGTGCAGGGTAGGGAGGGGGGAGGGGGGAATGTTATTAGGGATAAGCTTAACGGTTATAGCTACGTGGACACAGGTTTCTATTAAACAAGGTATAAATCTGAACAAGTACGGACATCTTATCCTGGGAGGATATTGGGGAGCTGGCTCATGGGGAATTTGGGTAATTCTTTACCAGAAATGTACAATATTCCAGATAACCTAATATGGCGTCGGTAAAATTTCTTACTTGGAACGTGCGGGGCCTGTGCGAGAAAATAAAGTGCATGGCAGCCTTCACGTTCCTTAGGAAACAAAGAGCTGACGTGGTGGTGTTGGTGGAGACACATGTGGAAGGCAGACTACAGATGGCCCTGCGACGTCCATGGGTTGGATGGACGTTCCACTCGGTGCACACGTCTCATTCTCCGGGAGTATCAGTGCTCATAGCAAAATCACTACAATTTGAATCATGTGAAGTTTGCACTGACCCCCAGGGAAGATATGTGTTCCTATCCACCAAATTATATGGAGAACCTTTCCTTGTTATGGCCTTTTATGTCCCCCCCCCCCCCATTCTCATTATCATTCATAATGGAGGGGCTATCATTCATGGCTAAATACCCGACAATACAGGCTGTCTGGTTGGGGGACTTTAACACCACATTAAATGCATTCCTTGATAGGCTTAGACCCTTTCCATTAACCACAAGGCAGACTGGAAATACTAAGTTCTCTAAAATCATTTTTTCCATTCATTTAATCGATACCTGGAGACATAAATTCCCACAGGTATGTGAGTACTCTTGTTTTTCTACCACCCACAACTCCATGTCCCGTATTGACCTCATTCTTATATCCCAACAACTCACACCCAGACTGCTAGAAGCGAAGTTTGGCCCCAGACTGTTGTCAGATCATAGCTCATACTCAGTAGTAATTGAATGTGTCCCCCAAACTCTCAGACAGATTGTCCCAAATTTACATACTTCACCGAGCATATCTTACCCCTCTCAGAATAGCAAGATACAAAAGAAACCAGCCCACTACATGCCCGATGTGTAATATTACAACGGGGACTTTCTTTCATCTTATATAGTCATGTTCCAAGATACAGGAATATTGGAAACAAATAGTAACCTTTTTACACAATGTTATGGGATCTCCCCTAGCGCTGGATCCGAAGTCGTGCCTACTAGGGATTTTCCCTGATATTATCCAAAAATTCACAAAAACATTCCTACAAGAAACTTTGTTCTCAGCCAGAAAAATAATTGCTAGAAAATGGATGAGACTTGAACCCCCAACTATTCTGGAATGGAAAAGGGATATAAACACAAACCTGCCATACAAGAAATTCTTATATATTAATAGAGGCTGCCCAGATAAATATAACAAAATCTGGGACAGATGGCTACAAGAATCCGAAACTTGTACATGAGAGTTGTAATCATAGATCTGGGAGATATATTGTATGAAAATATTACATATATTGCCAAACAGTTTGTAACACATCCTTACATAAATAAGTGCTCACCACACATGTAATGACTTGTACCTATGATGTAACTACCGTATATGCTCTGTTACTGTAAATGTGTTGTTCCTTTTTTTCTACTACATGTGATATGTATACCTGTGACTAAATAAAACAAAGAACTCCTCAGTGATGCACAGGTTGGACAATACAACTGCGGTGGCTTACATAAGGAGGCCGGGTGGAACCCGCAGCTGGTCCCTTCTACAGAAGGTGGAGCCAATCATGAGCTGGGCTCAGAGGAACTTGTCCAACATCTCAGCAGTCTACATACCTGGCATCCAACAACAACGAGTGGTCTCTCCACATAGAGGTGTTCAAGTGGCTCCTGACCCTGGGGGTGTCTCCAGAAGCTGACCTCTTTGTATCCCCATGCATCTACAAGCTGGCCAAGTACTACTCGAGGTTCCGAGACCCCAGGCATATGGGATAGATGCTCTCACGGATCAGTGGAGGTTCCACAAGGCTTACGCCTTTCGTTCGGTGTGGTGATACTCCAGTTTCTCCAGGGACTCAGAACGGAGAAGGTAGAAGTCATAGCGGTAATTCCTTTCTGGCCCAACAGGCCATGGTTTCCGCTCTTGACACTCCTCAGTTATCGGGACTCAATTCCCCTGCCACTCAGGCCGGATCTACTATCTCAGGGCACAACTCTGCACCCCTGTTCTTCTCACCTGCACCTCAGGGTTTGGTTCTTGAGAGGGGAAGGCTCAAGACTCTAGGTTGTCTAGAAGAGGCCATTCCGACCCTCCTTAATGCCAGAAGGAAAAGCACCAACAGGGTCTATGAACCTATATGGTCCAGGTTCATGATCCACATGTCTTCCAGGCTTTACCCTTGTAACACTTCGGCAGCCCAGGACATTTTTAGCTTCCTACAATCAGGTCTAGACCTGTCCCTAGCAGTAAGCTCCCTTCAGGTACAAGTATCGGCCATCTCGGCATTCACAGGAGTTTCATGGGCCAATCACTCCCTTATTCACCAGTTCTTAAAAGGTGCTATCAAGCTTAGGCCTCAGAGGAAGCTAAGGTTCCCCAAAAAGGACCTCCTTCTTGTTCTGAATTTCCTTTCTAAGCTTGGATCAGATCCCGACAAGCCTCTCTCAGTGAAGGATCTTACACTTAAGACCACCTTCCTGGTGGCTGTTACTTCAGCAAAAAGAGTGTCTGAAATCAGAAACCTGGGTTTGAGGAAGCCTTTTTTTAACTTTTTTTCCAGACAGAGCAGTGTTAATTCCCATGCTGGGGTCAAACCCTAAAGTGACCACAATTTTTCATGAAAATCAAGAAATTGTGCTTCCCACCTTTAGGTCAACAGAAATTTAGGATGGCCATCCCCTTGATGTGGGGCACACTCTGAAACAATACCTGCAAGTCACGGGTCCCTTTAGACAATCAGATTTTCTTTTCATCCTTCTCCATGGGAAAAACAAAGGAATGCAGGCTTTGGTTAGATCCATTGCTGCATGGATCCTACAGACCATTCAAAGGGCTTATAAAGCTAAGAGCTTGGCTCCTCCAGAAGCAGTGACAGCACACTCAACTCAGAGTATCTCGACCTCTTAGGAAGCTTCTCGACATGTCACTACCAAAATAATCTGTAGAACGGCTTCCTGGTCTTCTATCAACACATTTGTGTCTCACTACTGTGTTGAACCAGTTGCTTTATCATCTGTTAATTTTGGTTTGCAAGTACTGTCGGTTGACGGTGTTAAATAAATCTGGTTTCTTTGCTCAGCATTTGTACACCTGGGTGTGTATGGGGAGTTATTTCCCACATATATGCTGCCATGGAGCCTGTCAGGAAAACAGAAAATTTCAGATAATTACCATAGGGCAGCACAGTGGTGTAGTGGGTAGCACTCTCGCCTAGCAGTAAAAAGGGTTGCTGGTTCGAATCCCAACCACGACACTGCCTGCCTGGAGTTTGCATGTTCTCCCTGTGCCTGCGTGGGTTTCCTCCGGGTGCTCCGGTTTCCTCTCACACTCCAAAGACATGCTGGTAGGTTAATTGGCTTCTGTCCAAAATTGGCCCTAGTATATGAATGTGAGTTGGGGACCTTGGATTGTGGGCTCCTTGAGGGTAGGGACCAATGTGAGTGTGCGATGTATGTGTAGAGTGCTTCATAAATTGATGGCACAATATGGGTACCTTAAATAGATAGGGATAATTGTAGACACGCACCCACACTCACTCAGGTTGAACTGGATGGACAGGTGTCTTTATTCAACCTTACTAACTATGTAACTATGTAACCATCATTTTCCTTTCCTGATAGGCTCCATGGCAGCAGGAGTCCCCTCTCAATGCCTTGAGTAAGCTAGTTACGGAACACGGCTGATAGCCCAGAGCAAACATTTATGGGAGAGGTGTCCTATAGGGTAGTTATGGAGGCGGGGCTAACCCACACGTATGCTGCCATGGAGGAAAGGAAAATTACGGTAAGTATCTGATAGGAAGTTTTCCGTTGTCTATGTTGTGTATCACCAGTCTCTCACCACCTACTGCAACATGTTATCAGTATTTTGCAATTTGCCTAAAAATCCTTTAAATGGTATATTTTTTGAGCTGATCAAACAATAGCAATCATAACAACAATTCTCTTTTATTTTTTTGTTTTTATATCCTTTTGTTTATTTCAAAATCATGCCTGGTCTCTAGTCCAGCGTATTACAAAAGTAAAAATGATCTCATGAATGCCTGTCAAGAAAGGCAGAATGAAACATATAGCAAACCAGCAATGAACAGATCTGAGATTTACATGAGGCAAATATCCAAGCGCAGCAAACCCTGGTGGAGCTTGCAACAGAAGGGGCTCTGCCTGCCTCAAGTAAAGGTGGTTCTGGTAATTCCCAGCTACTGTAGGTCAGAGTACAAGCAGCAAACCTAATGTACCAACTAACTTAATCTCTGCTCCACAGTCTGACCATGTCATCACTAAACTGACCGTCTCCAACATTGACTCTCCCCAGTTCCAGGAAGCCCTGCAATGGACACTTGCTACTGACCCTACATCATACCTGCAGTTTCTTAAGCACAAGGCTGCAGCTAAGAAGGAGGCTGCACAGTGTCAGGCTGAGAGGGTGGCTACATAGCGTCAGCCTGATAGGGAGGGTGCACAGCATCAGGCTGAGAGGGAGGCTATACAGTAGCTCCAGCCTAAGAGGGAAGCTGCTTTCTGGTTTGAACTGGAGATGGCCAACAGTAACAAGATTAGTCCCTCAGTTCTTATGAGCACAGGGGAGCAACTTTGGCTGTGATTTAAGCAGCCAAATTTCCAGTCATGGATAAAAACAGTGCCATTGATGCCTACTTGCAATCCTTTGAGAAAATGTGTCGCCAATACCACTTTCTACAGACATAAGAGGCCCAGTATCTGACACCAAAGTTAAGAGGCAAAGCCCTGGAGGCCTTTGCTGAGTTGCCAGCTGAGAAGGATGCTTATTATGAAGCAGAAAGCACTCTATAATTGTAAGTAATGAACTGACCCTAGAGGTCTACCATAAAAAATTCAGGTCACTGCAGAAAGGATTTGCAAATACTTGTAAGGATGTGGAAAACCACCTACACACTATGGTCTGGCAGTGGACTGAAAAAAAGACTTCCATGAGTCCCTGGAAAACCTAATGATCCAGGATCAACTTCAACACATCTGCCCCTCAGAAATCTGGCAGTTTGTAATAAAGCAAAGGCCTGAGTCTGCCAAAATTGCAGCAAAAATAGCAAATACCTACATAACACTAAGGTGTCTGAGTACTGCAGTGCACCTCCTAATGAGTTTGAAAGTAGGGAAACCACTGCTACAACTGTGATTCAATTCTCCCGGCAATTAGCACTTGAGGCTTCAGGTACCAAGTTGACATCAATGAATAACCACAGATGCCATACTTGTGGGAAGACAGACATCTCAAAAATACCTCTCCTGAGCAGATGAAGCCGACTTCTCCTGGCCAGACTGCCAGCACCCCTTCCGCCATGCTGTTCATAAGTGAAAAAGCAAGGGGCAACACCAACCATAGCATAGATTTAATTGTTGGTGAAGGGCCGAACACCCCCGAGTTTCGCTTGACACCGAAACTTCCGAAAATGGAAAAAGTTCCAACCTGCACCCAGAACCCTATTAAAATCTACAGGACTTGAACTTGAAAAATCAAAAGTCCCCATTTTTAAGGCTTAAATGCAAGTTATTGACCATAAGAAGGGTATGGAGGCCCAGGTACTGCCCTCCGGGACATGTATCAATGCAAAGGGAGGGAAAATGGCTAATTGGGCACAATTTGGACATTTCACTTAGGGGTGTAGTCACTTTTGTTGCCAGCGGCTTAGACATTAATGGCTGTGTGTTGAGTTATTTTGAGGGGACAGCACTGTTATACAAGCTTTACATTCTCTACTTTACATTGTAGCAACGTGTCCTTTCTTCAGTGTTGTCACATGAAAATATATAATAAAATATTTACAAAAATGTGAGGGGTGTACTCACTTTTGTGTGTAAAGCACTGCGTAAATTGACAGCACTAAATAAGTACCTGTAAAAAATAAATGCTGCCATTAGGGGTCATTTGGGAGTCCCATAGTGCCTGGGACTCACTAGTGTTTGGATTACAGAAAGCATAATGCCATCACCAATGCTAATGCCTACCTACCTCATGCCCAGCATTAATAAAAGTTGCACAAGCTAACAAACATTGACCTGCATGATACTAACACTACTAGCAAAATCATTTAGCATCTAAGACTCAGAAAAAAATGGCCTTTATCACCCCATTCAAATTATTTCATAGGTAATGCCACCTTTTAGGTAAATGACCTGTTGGAAGGACTGGGAACATTGACAGTCACTGTCAACCTGGAAGATATTGCAGTTTTCAGGCCTACCTGGGGCTTACACACTTGTCACAGGACCTGAACAATCATCATGGCCTTGCCTACCCTTCAAACCAAAAATCAGGTTATTCTTAAACCAGCTACTGACAAAAATTTGTGTGCAATTACAGTGCCATGACCAAATCTCCGACTAACCCAGCCAAGAAGAAACTACCTAAACTGGTGTCCTGAAGTCAGCTTAGGTAAAATTGGTCATGTGACATCTCATTTTTAACAATGAATGCAGGGCGTTTTCCAGTTGGTTGAGATAGTAGGCAGACAAATGACATCACAAGCTCCACTTTGGCAAATCAGAGAATGTCTTATATTCCTGAATGGTTGAGATGTCACATTACAACCACACAAGGACTTGGCCAGTATGAAAACAAAAGCTGCTGCACTGTATTACAGCATCCACAGCAGCAGGACCTTTTGCCACACTAATGCCCCGCACACACGATCGGACATTCCGACAACAAAATCCATGGATTTTTTCCAAAGAATGTTGGCTCAAACTTGTCTTGCATACACACGGTCACACAAATCTTGTTGAAAATTCCGAACGTCAAGAACGCGGTGACGTACAACACGTACGACGAGCCAAGAAAAATGAAGTTTAATAGCCAGTGCGGCTCTTCTGCTTGATTCCAAGCATGCGTGGAACTTTGTGCGTCGGAATTGTGTACACATGATCGGAATTTATGCCAACCGATTTTGTTGTCGGAAAATTTGAGTTCCTGATCTCAAATTTTGTGTGACGGAAATTATGATGGAAAATGTCCGATGGAGCCTACACATGGTCGGAATTTCCGACAATAAGCTCCCATCGAACATTTTCCGTCAGAAAATCCAACAATGTGTACGGGGCATAAGTATTCATTCAAACTGTTCCAAACAATGTTTTAAGGGCACAGTAAACATGAAGTTCTGGTTTAAAGCCTAATGCCATGTTTGATGCACTTTAAATAGTTTGTTTGGACCAAGCTGGTCCAAACAAACTACTTCCTTCACTAACACATGCAATGTCTATCAGCACAATACACAACTGTATTTAACCTCAGCTACATACAGTGTACAGCTCTGTGTTCCGCCAGCAGGACGGGGATTTCCTGTCTCACTCCCAGAACAAAATTGAATTGTTTGTGGAGGGGGGGCTGGGTGGGCAGCTATCTGTGCTGGGAATTGTAATGGGGATTTGGGGGGTGGGGGATATTTTCTAGGAGGAGGAATGGGGGATATGTGCTAAGAGGAGGGTTTGGGGGTATTTGAGCCAAGAGGGAGGATTGGGGGGGTATGTTTGTGCTAGGGGGGTGGGGGGTTTTTGCTAAGAGGGGGATTGGGGGGATTTGTGCTGGGTGGGTGATTTGGGTCGGGAGGAAAAATTTGTGCTGAGAAGGGTAATTTGGAGGGGTTGTGGTTTTGTGCTAGGGGGAGGCATTGGGGGATTTGTGCTAGGAAGGGGGATTGGGGGGATTTGTGCTAGGAGGAGGGATTGGGGGGGTTGCACTAGGTGGGGGATTGGAAGAATTTGTCTTAGGAGGAGGGATTGGGGGGGATTTGTGCTGGGAGGCGGAATTTGGGGGAGTAGAATTGTGCTAGGGTGAAAAATTTGAGAAGAAAGAGTGTGCTAGGCGAATGATTTTTTTAGTATGAGGGAGATTTATGCTAGGAGGGGGAATTGGGGCGGGGGGGCTGTCAGGTAGGCTGTATGGGGCCTTGTGATTTCTAAAGGCAGCCCTGGTGTGGTGGCTACTGTTTCTGTGTGTGTGCCTTTGTGTCAAGTGTTGACTGTTCAATTGACTTGCCTTGGTGTTTCCATGCTCAGTCTACTAGTGATTAGATTGTTGCCCAAAACTCAGTGCACACTGATTGAGAGAGTGTCACACAAGACACGACCATACATGATAAGCAGGGTCCTCTTGCACTTCTTCTCCCTTGAGTTGGGTGGTTCTAAAGGCTGCAGAAAATGCTCTTGTGAGCTTGAACCAGTGTGATAATGCAACCTCAGGGCATGAACTTAAAACTCCCTGGGCTCACACAGGAAGTGGTTTAAAGGAAGCTGGGCATCTACTCTGGAATAGGACCAACATTGAAGGACCAAAGCAGAAGGTCTGGAGGGACCAGCACAGGAGAGAGTATTTCAGCAAAAGCAGTATTTGAAAAGTAAAGGGCAAGTCAATTTTGAGAAATGGTAGGCAACTTTTTATTTTTTATTTTTTTAATGAATGTAGAGTTGGCCTTTAAGTTATTTAGATCCATTAAGTAGATCTAAAGTGCACATTTCTTACTTATAGTTTTGCTTACCATTGCTTTTCACTATGTTCCAAAAGTACTCAATTGTAGATTTACAAATACTTGCTATTTACAGTATTAATATGTTGTCGTTTTTCAGTAATAGGAATTCAGTAGCAGGAAGAAATAGTAGGCTTGGGGTGTATTTTATAAACTTGTAAGGTTGTTATGTAATGTAAATGTGAACATTTCAAAAAATTGAAGCAGAGTCTGGCAGGGAAATGGTAAAATTACCAGGGTGAAATATTGCTTGGAAGTTCAATTTCTCCTTGTTTTGTGGCTTATAGGATTGTGAAGATCTGGATTCATGACAATAATAGTTGCTTATCTTTACATAACCTGTTAAGTGTCCAAAGAATTTAAATCTTAATAATAAAGTGTGCATACCTATTAAAAGCATAACAAAAGATTTTGTTGGATTTTTTTGGTATAACATATTTCTCTTTTTATTTTTCATTTTTTATCAAATGCATTTAAACTTTATAGTCTGTTACTGTACATCTTGCACAACTTCATAGAATGCATCTCTATACTTTACTTACTAAATATGAAATATATGCAAACACAGAATATATTTGTTATAGTACATTTAAATAAGTAACTTAAAGTGCCAACACTAGCATGTTTGATATTGGTTTTTACTGTTATATATGTGTTTAAGTATTTTTCCTTTAACTTTGAAGTGTCCCCTGACTGAATTAAGTTAGGTGAGGTGTATAGTGGCTATGGGCTGTACAGCAGTGCTTTCCCATAAAACGCCAGAAGCCCTGCTGGCATATGTAATTTAATGTGCCGCATGCCTCTCCTAATTCAATCATGTTGCTACATCCCTTCTTTTATATTCGAATTGGATTCCATGTGCTAAAGCCATCAAGATTTTCAGGATGAAATGAATGCTTGTATTAATCCTGCAATTTCCATTTAAAACACAGCATCGATTTGATTAATAGGGTTTGATGCAGAATAATTATATGGCAAGTATGTCGGCTATAGGAAAACCACAGCTGTGACCAACAGCAAAAGCCTTGTGGGAGAAGAGGTCACAGCAAAGCAATGGCCATGACTGAGGTGATGAATTCTCAGCCTTTTTTCTTATGCAATTAATGAGCAGGACTTCTATTAATTTGACACCCCTAGAGCCTTGGCTGGTCAGATGTGTCAGGGTCAAGGGTCATAGGGCCAGAGTAGAGGTCAGCATTTTAGCAGTTTGCATCTAAAATGATAAAGGGAAAAAAAAATTTAAATTAAATTGCATGTTGCTCATGTGCATTTAAGAGCAAGACGCTCACATATCTCCTGAACGTTCTGTTTTTTTTCCCCTTTTAGAATAATATAATACAAACGTTCTTGGTGTATTTAATTCACAGTAATCAATCTAAGTTGCTGCAGTTGAACATCCAATAAAGGAAAATCAATGTAGTCTGTACAAGGGAAGACAAACAATGCTGGCTTTTACTAAGGGGATTATAGGTTAACATTTATTCAGTGGATTGTAATGTTATGTCAAGTGGGATGAAATCAACACAACAATCCATTACCACCAGTTATAGGCTTCGTGCTGCTCTCATGCAAATTGACTTTCATGCAACTTATTAAATCATTTCTAGGTTCTAGAAACTGAACATTTCCAGCAGCAACTAAGCCTCATATACATTATTTCATATTCAGAATCTGCAGAAGTTTTTTTTTTCCTCCTTTACATTTGTGAGCCAAATATATATATATATATATATATATATATATATATATATATATATATATACAGTGTGTGTGTCTATATGTAAATGTCTGTGTGTATATATATATATATATATATATATACAGTTGTGTGAAAAAAAATATTTGCCCCCTTTCTGCCTTTCTAATATTTTATTTTTTTACTTGTCATGCTTAAATGACTCAGATCATCAAACAAATGTTGTTATTACACAAAGATAACCCGAGTAAATACAAAATGCAGTTTTTAAATAATGGTTTCATTTATTTAGGCAAAAAAACTGTCCAAACCTTCCTGGCTTTATGTGAAAAAGTAATTGCCCCCTAAACCTAATAAATGGTTGTGCCACCCTTGGCAGCAACAACTGCAATCAAGCGTTTGTGATAACTGGCAAAGAGTCTTTCACATTGTTGTGGAGCAATTTTGGCCCACTCTTCTTTGCAGAATTGTTTTAATTTAGCCACATTGGACGGTTTGCCAGCATGAACGGCCTGTGTAAGGTCATGATACAGCATCTCAATTGAATTTAAGTCCAGGCTTTGACTAGGCCACTCCAAAACCTAAATTTTGCTTTGTTTGAACCATTTGGAGGTAGACTTGCTGTTGTGTTCTGGATCATTATCCTGTAGCATAACCCAAGTGCACTTGAGCTTGAGGTCACAAACTGATGGCCAGACATACTTCTTTAGGATTTTCTGGTAGAGCTCAGAATTCATGGTTCCATCAATTATGGTAAGTCGTCCAGGTCCTGAAGCTTCAAAGCAGCCCCAGACCATCACGCTACCACCACCATGTCTGACTGGTATGATGTTCTTGTTATGAAATGCTATATTCATTTTATGCCAGATGTAACGAGATGCACACCTTCCAAAAAGTAAAATGTTTGTCTCATCAGTCCACAAAATATTTGCCTAAAAGTCTTGGGGATAATCAAGATGTTTTTTGGTAAATATGATCTATCAGACTCCAGTAAGTAGCATTTGTAACAGAGGAGGATTAATGAAGGATAGGAATAAACTAAATGGGGTTATTAGGTACATGAAACCATGCATCCCTAGGGAACATCTTAAAGTGTCATTAAACCCAAAATGTATTTAAATGTGTTTACATATACAGAAACAATGTTGCATTATACACATATTGCCTAAAACATTATCACTTTAATTTAATACAGAGTAATAAAAACCTAGTTGATCCTGTTGTTATCTTGCACTTCCCTGTGGTCTGTGACCCCGCTGGATTATTGGATCCTTTGGATTGCCCATTGCCACCTGCTCTGCACATGCTCCTCTCTTAGTGAACAGGAAAGCCTTTTTTCTTGTTGGAGTGTAGCCCCCCCCCCCCTTGTGACTATTGAATCATCTTTCTGGGCATGTCAGAAAAAAATACATCATTTTTTAAAATAATGAATTCTAATAGTGTTTAAAACACTTTAGTGAGATGTATCATGTGCTTTTTTTGGCTTTAAGAACGTTTTTTACTTGTCACAAGACCACAACAGAGCTTATCAGTGCTGTGCTGGCAGGGGAAGCTAGTTCAGGCATCCTGATAACAAAGTACATATCATAGGTCATCAGATTGCTCTATGCTCTATGCTCCTCCTCTTGATCTATCCCTGGCACCGGGAAAAAGCAGGGAAAGATCAGATGACTACTGCAGAACCAATTTTAGAAAAGGTATTTGAAAGATATTATTTTTACAAATACAGTAAGAAGCAGAGCAATCTTATAAATACACATTTAGAACACCTAATGACAGATAATCAGTGAGAGTTTACTGTCACTTTAAAGTGGGAGTGAACTCCCATGCATGAATTTTACCGACAGGAGACTGAAGCAAGAGGCTTACCTATAGGTACTGTAAATACAGTACCTCCTAAACGTGCACTATTCAGGAGATATTTACTGTACATGCAGCCAGTGACGTCACCGGCGCATGCGCTCCGAAGGAATGGCATACCCGTGACATTCCTTCAGAGTCCTGTGAGTCTTTTGCCGTAAACGGCAGAAGACCGGGTGAAGATGTAAGTGCCTTCAGCGTTGACCGCGCACCGCTGGGAGGCTTAGATTTCAGGTAAGTTTCACATACTGTGCGAGAAAAAAAACACCCAGCAGTTTACTACTGCTTTAAGAGAGGACCTTCAGGGTTTTTGTCCTGTATACAAAGTTACAATGGGTTTTGTAGGAAGAAGTAATAGCTACTTCCTTGGTAAGGATGGGCAGAACACCCCCCCCCCGCTCGGTTCACACCAAAACATGCGAACAGGCAAAAAATTTGTTCGAACACGTGAACACCGTTAAAGTCTATGGGACAAGAACATGAAAAATCAAAAGTGCTCATTTTAAATGCTTATATGCATGGTATTGTCTTAAAAAGTGTTTGGGGACCTGGGTCCTGCCCCAGGAGACATGTATCAATGCAAAAAAAGTTTTAAAAACTGACTTTTTTTGGGAGCAGTGATTTTAATAATGCTTAAAGTGAAACAATAAAAGTGTAATATTTCTTTAAATTTGTACCTGGAGGGTGTCTATAGTATGCCTGTAAAGTGGCGCATGTTTCCCATGTTTAGAACAGTCCGAGAGCAAAATGACATTTCTAAAGGAAAAAAGTCCTTTAACAGTACTCACGGCTATAATAAATTGTCGGTCCGGCAATACACATAAAAGTTCATTGATAAAAATGCCATGGGATTCCCCCACAGGGGAACCCCGAATCAAAATTTAAAAAAAAATGCATGGGGGTCCCCCCAAATTCCATACCAGGCCCTTCAGGTCTGGTATGGATATTAAGGGGAACCCCGCACCAAAATAAAAAAAATGGCGTAGGGGTCCTCATCAAAATCCATACCAGACCCTTCAGGTCTGGTATGGATTTTAAGGGGAACCCGCGCCAAATTTTTTTTTTAAATGGCGTGGGGCCCCCAAAAATCCATACCAGACCCTAATCCGAGCACGCAACCTGGCAGGCCACAGGAAAAGAGGGGGGTGAGAGAGCGGCCCCCCTCCCTCCTGAACCGTACCAGGTCACATACCCTCAACATTGGGAGGGTGCTTTGGGGTAGCCCCCCCAAAGCACCTTGTCCCTATGTTGATGGGGAGAAGGGCCTCATCCTTACAACCCTTGCCCGGTGGTTGTGGGGGTCTGTGGGTGGGGGGCTTATCAGAATCTAGAAGCCCCCTTTAACAAGGGGACCCCCAGATCCCACCCCACCCGTGTGAATTGGTAATGAGGTACAAATGTACCCCTACCATTTCACAAAAAAAGTGTCAAAAATGTTAAAAAAAGACAATAGATGGTTTTTCACAATTCCATTATTAATGTCTTCTTCTTTCCCCGCTTCTTCTTCCATCTTCTTCTGGTCTTCCTCCGGTGTTCTTCTTCTTCCTCCATCTTGTTCTTCCTCCGCCTCTTCCTCTATCTTCCTCAGCTTCTTCCTCCGGTCTTCTTGTCTGGCATCTTCCTCTGGCTCCTTCTTCTCCGCTTCGTCCTCTGATCCACCTCAATGGGAGTCTCCCGCTGTGTGACGCTTCTGTTCAGGTGACAGCTCTTATATAATGGAGGGCGGGGCCACCTGGTGACCTCACCCCCCTCTGACGCACAGGGACTTCCCTATAGCTTTTCCCGTGTTGCCAGAGGGGGGCGGGGTCTCCCATTTACGTAAACGGTTACCCCCCCCTCTGACAACACAGGGAAAGCCCCCCTCTGTTGTCTTTTTTTTAACATTTTTGACACTTTTTTTGTGAAATGGTAGGGCTATTTGTACCCCATTACCAATTCACACGGGGGTGGGATCTGGAGGCCCCCTTGTTAAAGGGGGCTTCCAGATACCGATAAGCCCCCCGCCCGCAGACCCCCACAACCACCGGGCAAGGGTTGTGGGGATGAGGCCCTTCTCTCCATCAACATGGGGACAAGGTGCTTTGGGGGGGCTACCCCAAAGCACCCTCCCAATGTTGAGGGCATGTGGCCTGGTGCGGTTCAGGAGGGGGGGTGCTCTCTCGTCCCCTGCTCTTTTCCTGCAGCCTGGCAAGTTGCGTGCTCGGATAAGGGTTTGGGGGACCCCATGCCTTTTTTTTTAATGTTGGCGTGGGGTTCCCCTTAAAATCCATACCAGACCTGGAGGGTCTGGTATGGATTTTGAGGGGGACCCCACGCCTTTTTTTTAAAACATTTTGGCGCGGGGTTCCCCTTAATATCCATAAAAGACCTGGTATGGAATATGGGGGACCCCCACGCATTTTTATTTTTTTAATTTTGGTTCGGGGTTTCCCTGTGGGGAAATCCCATGCCATTTTTATCAATGAACTTTTATGTGTATTGCCGAACCGACCAATAATTATAGCCGCCAGTAGTTTTAAATGCCTTTTTTTCCTTTAGAAATGTAATTTTGCTATCAGACTGTTCTAAACATGTGAAACATGCACCACTTTACAGGCATACTATAGACAACCCCCAGGTATGAAATTTAAAGGAATATTACACTTTTATTGTTTCACTTTAAGCATTATTAAAATCACTGCTACCCAAAAAAGACGGCCGTTTTTAAAACTTTTTTTTGCATTGATACATGTCCCCTGGGGCAGGACCCAGGTCCCCAAACACTTTTTATGACAGTAACTTGCATATTAACCTTTAAAATTAGCAAAATTGGGAAATGCAAGGTTTGCCATACATAAGGAAGCTGCAAGGCCTTGGAGCTGGGAGTTGGAGTTGTCAAAATCCACAGAAGAGAGAAGAGATAGGGATGGGGTTAATGGTTTTAAAAAAGGGGATCTGTACTGGGGGAGCTGTATGGTAGAAGAGATGGCTGTATTGGGGGGAGGGCTGTACTAGAGGGGGGAGAGCTGAACTGAGGGGTGAGCCATACTAGGAGGAGAATTATACTGGGGGGGGCTGTGCCATGGGAGGGAATATGTACTAGTGAGATGGGGTCTATACTGGAGAGAAGGATTTTGGCTTTGAGAGGAAGGCAATTTTTTGCTGCAGTCTGTCTACTGACCTGAGCATTACATTCTCCTGATCCCTGCATTCTGTGCCTATGTACTCCTGAGTTTTGACCCCTGTACTCTGTGCACTGAGCGTTGGTGAAAGGGTGTAGCAAAATGAAAAGTGCAATGAGTGCTTAATGTAGGTTCTGACACTGTGGGTGGTCATATGATGGTCTGGATACTGCTGAAATGCTATGGATGCAGATTGGAACTTGTGCAGAATTCTGTCACACAAATAAAGAACAAGGACTCGCAGATGCAAAGCTGAAGTCAAAATGGGGTAGGGACACAGCTATAACTGGGTTGAATAGGTACAAATTAAGAAGGAAGAAGCAGGGTCAAAAGCCAGGTTAGGGTTGATAAGAAAAGGCAGAATTACAAAATTAGCAGCCAACGGGCAAAGTCAGAACATAAGCCAAGGTCAGCAACAGGAGATCAGAATTAAGCAGTGAGAAGTAAACTGGATCAAAACACAGAATTATCAGGATGCAGGTTTGGTCACAAGTCACTGAAACTAATAACCATGCAGTAATACTCCTTAGCTCTGCTTAGTCCGCTGTCAAAAGCCAGTGCCAGATGAGCACATTTATTCATGCTAATGCACACACCAACACACTTGGTTGGCCCTGATTCTATGCAGTGCTTCACAAGCTACACTGTGCACACATGCACATCTGTGGGCATGGCCAGTTACTCGATCTTCCTGATATCAGGGATTGGAAATGCAGAAAAGACTGGTGTCTGGACTATGTTCCAGAAAAAAATGGGATTGATTTAACTTCTTCAGATCCGCGCTATAGCCGAATGACGGCTACAGCGTGGACCTGCTTCGCCGACAGTACATCTATTGACCTCCTCCCGTGCCCGGGCGGCCTGCGTGCCTCCTGCAGGGCGTGCGTGGTGTACTCTGTGATCAGCGAGTCTATGAGACTCGCTAGATCACAGATTGGAGTAAAGGGTTGATCCCGACCCCTTACCATGTGATTAGCTGTCAGCCAATGACAGTTGACAAAAATAAAAAAATGTTGCGAGCCACAACGGTCCTGTGCCAAACATGAGCTAGTCTCCAGCTGCATGCGCGGATCACGTTTCATATACCATGCAAGTAATACTAATAGGAAATATGCGCTGCGCTAGAGTGAACCCAATAACTCTAAATAATAAATATGAAAAATAGCTGGAAATAACACAGACCAATAAAATATTATACATATAATGTATAAAAGTGCAATGTGCAAATAAATAATAATAGTGGTAAATATAAAAAAACATCAATAATCCATATTGCAAACGGTGAAGTGCATAAATAAATGCAAAAAGTGCTTTGTGCTCCATAATAGACATCACAGATGCACTAATACATAATCACAAAGTGATAGGTGAAAAAGTCTCATATAACATTTAAAATCTGTGCGTGTAGATGGTGTCCAAATGTGGTGTCATCCGTCATGCTCATACATCCTAGGTGCTGCAAACCATGCTCCTGTGCACTTCAGTGGTCCCCCTAGGCTAATATGCTCACCTCAGAGCGTGTGACCCAGCTGCTACCCTGAGTCAAATCACGCTTTGGAGCCACCCCCGGGCTCAGTGCTGATATCAGACATAGCTCTCCAGCTTAATTCAATGTAGTTCCTGTTCCCAAGCTGGCACTTACACACGGCCCACTGTTCTGTCTCCAAAGCCGTCCAACCTGTCAGCACATGGTAATGACAGTTGATCATGTGATGTCAACAGAGCCGGTAATCGGCTATTTTTTATCCTCGTGCTGACAGCGTGAGGAGAAAAAAAAGCCGATCACCGTCGGCTGTGAGAGGGACATCAGTCCCAATCAAGGCGAGCTGCCGCCAGCTCCTCCGTGCCCACCTGTGCCCCCTGCCAGTGCCACCTAGCAGTAGGCAACAGTGCCGCCTACCAGTGCCCTCCAGCACCACCTATCAGAGTGCCACCCATCAGTGCCCACAGTGCCATCTATCAGTGCCCACAATCAGTGCCTCAACAACAGTGCTGTACATCAGTGCTACCTTTCAGTGCCCATCAGTGTCACCTACCAGTGCCCATCAGTGCTGCCCATCAGTGCCCATCAGTACCACCTATCAGTGCCCATCAGTGCCATCTATCAGTGCCCATCAGTGCCACCCTCAGTGCCACCCATCAGGGCCCATCAGTGCCATCTTATCAGTGGCCATCAGTGCCGCCTTATCTGTGCCCATCAGTACTGCCTTATCTGTCCCCATCAGTGCTGCCTTATCTGTGCCTATCAGTGCCGCCCTAACTGTGCCTATCAGTGCCCATCAGTGCAGCCTATCAGTGCCCACCAGTGCAGCCTCATCAGCGCATATCAATGTGGAGAAAAATTACCTGATTGCAAAATTTTATAGCAAACTATGAAACATGATTTTTTTTTTTTTAATTTTCTAATTTTTTTGTTTCTTTAGCAAAAAATAATAATCCCAGCTTTGATTAAATACCACCAAAAGAAAGCTCTATTTGTGAGAAAAAAATGATACAAATTTCATTTGGGTACAGTTTTGTATGACCGTGCAATTGTCATTCAAAGTGCGTCAGCGTTGAAAGCTGAAAATTGGTCTGGGCAGGAGGGGGGTTTAAGTGCCCAGCAAGCAAGTGGTTAAAAAACATTTGAACCCAGTGCCTAGCTTGGCAACAGGTTTTTGGCAGAGAGCTATCTATAGAACTCACATCCTCTTGAGCAAACTGCCATTAGTATGCCTTATTTATTCTAAAATGGCTAAAAGCACAGGTTATACAAAATGAAACACAAGGTCAGATATCTTTCTTTATATAAACTATTTATGTTTGTTTATATGTTTGTATGTTTATTAATTTTAGTAATTGACAGTGGTTTCCACCATTGTGCCGCTTTTCCTACACCACTCTGCTGACATTTGGGGGAAAAAAAACGTCAATTTTAATGGATTTACTGGTTGATGTGTTTGTTAGTAATTGATACTCTCCCTCCATTACATTCTGTATTTTATCAGTTTGTCTATCAGGCTGGCATGTCTACTCTAGATAAAATATGATATTAGACAGTGCTATATAGATATAATATATGGATATGACTGTGTTAATTTCACAGTGGACACAGCATACATTATCTAACACAATAGTATTCCCATACATATTCTTCTTTGGCTGCACCTTTGATTCATTACTAATTAATAAGGGGATCCTGAAGGAGCCTTTGTATAGGCAAAACGCGTAGATCCTAGACATCTTCATGCTATTTTCACTGGATATATTAGACATTGGAATTTGCAGCTGTCAATATGTGTTTATATGGATACAATATTGTTTTAATACAATAATAAATACATGTGTTTATGTAATTGTTGCTTTTTCTGCTGTTTTGGGCACATTAAATATCCCCATTTCCTCATGATTTTCTCTTTTCTAGGGTACATGAGGAAATGTATCTATTCCTAAATTTTGACAAATTAGGGGATTTAGCCCTGTATAAGATGATAATGCCCCCACCTGCTATTCTGGTAACTGTAGTAATTAGCATATTATACTATTTTTATGTTACCCAGGCTTTTAAGAAGGAATACGTCAGTGTTAGACCAGAAGCTTCTATTCATTACATTTCTATTTTTAAAAGGAGGCAAATGTTACAAACAGGGTGTTGTAAAAATATTGCCAGTGCTGGAGCTTGAAATATATGAAACCCGTCACAGATGATTGAACAACAAGACTTGAGTAGTGATTATTATATCTGCTGCACTGAGAGTGTGAATCATTACTGTAACAGCATGAGAAAAAATTGTTGTGTTATAAGACATGCTTGTAGTATTGATTTAGTTACCAGAAAGTCTTCTCTTAGGATGCAGAGTGCAGTAAAACATGCACTAACATCACTCAGCCTCTTGCTTCTGTCATTTGTTCTTTTTAGGTAGTGATAGCAATAGAGTGGAAATTTAACTAAAAGGTCCCTTTAGTGACAGGCAAACAAAGCAATATATCTGAGTCAAAGAGTGAGAAATGTAAATGTGCTGACCTTTATCCTTCAGACCAGGCGTTTTAATAAAATGCAAGCATATTTTTTGTACGTAGGTCACATTCAATCTGTAGGTCATTGACCTATAGATACAATGATAACTTTGAAAAGTATTGAGCAATCAACAAGGTATTTGGGTACTTAAAAACAATCCTTCCTCATTTCCTTTGAAAAAGTGCTGTTTTTAAAAGCTAGCTCTACCGAAAAATATTATTATTACTTTATAATGTGTTATTTGTTAATCGTATGCATAGATACAGTATGTTCATTCAACCTTTTGACCTCCAGATGGTTTTACCCCCTTCATGACCAGGGCATTTTTTTCCTATTCAGCACTGTGCTATTTTAGCTGGCAATTGTGGGTTCATGCAACACTGTACGCAAACTCAATTTATAGAATTTTTTCACACAAATGATCACCAGTGGGTTTTTTATTTTTATTATATAAAATAATATTTTCTACTTTTCTAAAAATCCAAAAAAAAATCAAATTTCTTCATAAATTTAGGTCAAAATGCATTCTGCTACGCGTCTTTGGTAAAAACAAACAAACAAATAAAAAAAAACCCACTAACTGTATATTAATTGGTTTGTGAGAAAGCTATAGAGTCTACAAACTACAGTGTATGTAATTTATAAAACTATAATTTTTGTTTAACTACAAAAAATCTGTAATCCATTAAACCTTCGCAAAAATAGGACTTTTAAAGCATCAGAAATTCACTGTGTGCTGTGGCTTGTATAATAATTTATTATTTATTATTTATTTATTTCAGGTACTTATATAGCGCCGTCAATTTACGCAGCACTTTACATATACATTATACATTCACATCAGTCCCTACACCCTCAAGGAGCTTACAATCTAAGGTCCCTAACTTACATTCATACATACTAGGGCCAATTTAGACAGGATCAATTAACCTATGAGCATGTCTTTGGAGTGTGGGAGGAAACCGAATATAGTTCATAACAGTACAATAATGCATTCAGGGTATCATATCAGACAGCTCCGTGATGTCATCATGGAGGAGTGGAAGAGGACTCCAGTGGCAACCTGTGAAGCTCTGGTGAACTCCATGCCCAAGAGGGTTAAGGCAGTGCTGCAAAATAATGGTGGCCACACAAAATATTGACACTTTGGGCCCAATTTGGACATATTCACTTAGGGGTGTACTCACTTTTGTTGCCAGCGGTTTAGACATTAATGGCTGTGTGTTGAGTAATTTTCAGGGGGCAGAAAATTTACACTGTTTTACAAGCTGTACACTCGCTACTTTACATTGTAGCAAAGTGTCATTTCTTCAGTGTTGTCACATGAAAAGATATAATAAAATATTTACAAAAATGTCAGGGGTGTACTCACTTTTGTGAGATATTGTATGTGTGTGTACATATATATATATATATATATATATATATATATATATATATATATATATATATATATATACCTGTCTGGCACACATTGCCTGAGGAAGAGCATGGATGCTTGCAACTGTACACGGTAGCTGCTGTTGCTGATTTACATGATTTGACAATACCTGATGATTTGAAGATACAGTAAAGTTTATTGCATTTGGAGAACGTGTCCCTATGTCGTCTTTTATATATATATATATATATATATATATATATATATATATAAAATTCCATAAATACATACCTTATATCCAGTAGTGACACAGGCCCTAAATGACAAATCCATTGGTTTGTTGACAAACAGAAGCTGGCAGAGGGATCTCTCATATATCAGATGTACTATGAAATGAATGATCCTCAGTTTCTGTACAAAAAATGTCACTTTTTAAGGAGTACATCATATTGTATCCACAAGTTTATGTGCAGGGATAAGACATCCGCCAAGCATGTTATTTCAAGGATTGGTGTATTGTCATTGTTAGAATATTAAAATACCCTCTCCTAAACATTGATTTTTTATTTTTATGCATTGGTACATGTCACCTATGGCAGTGCTCAGAAAACCATCCCTTTTTTAACAAAAGCCTGAAAAAGTGCTGAAAAAAATAACAGGACTCGGTTCAAATAGATTTCAATAGGGTTCGGCGCTATGTTCAGATTTAAGAGATTTTTTCCTGGGTTTCACTGAATCTCCTGTAAAGCAAACTTCAATTCATAACAGGGAATCATTCATATTAGGAAACATTTGGTATAAATAAATGCATATTGGGTGTATTTTTTTTAAATCTTACTATACAGGATTTATATAGCGTCTAGATTTTGTGCAAAGTACTTTCATAGCATTTTTTTGAAAACAATAAATGAGCACATATATTTTTAACCTGCTAAAAATCATAACTTAGTTATGATTTAGAAATCCACAATTAATAAAATATGTTATATTCCTTAATGGAATTGCATTTTTAATGCACATAAGAAAACCTGTATGATAATGGTATATAATTGTATTACATTTTATATTGTTGTAAACATATATATTGTATCATAATTACATTTTAATACTTATTACCGTAATTTATTTTTTGGGGCACGATAATATAATGAAGTCTATTCTGAAAATAGATATTTTATGACATTCTTACAGGCTCCTAGCTTTCGAGAGTTCAACAGTCAAACCCTTCCTTTGCAATCATAAGATTTAAAGTTCTGTGTCTCTAAGAAGTCAAAACTTTAACTGGGGAAAGGGAACATCATTTACACAAGCATTATATGTACAGCTATTAGACCTCTGAAAGCTTATATGAATAGCCCCACCTATAGCCACTATCCCTGATTACTTACCTTGGACATAATTATACTTCAGCAGATCCCCATTAACCTGTTCCTTTGATCTCTGCTTTCTGATGATATGCAAAGCCATCATCTATTGCTATTGGTTAGGATTTTTGATAACTATATGCAGAGTTCTGAGGGAGCAAAATCTATTGAAGATTTTCTCAAGCTATGAACAAATCCAGCTCAAAATACCAATTTAAAAAAATCCACATATCAAGTGAAGTGTCTTCAATTGGGTCTAAGGCCTAAAAGAAAATGTTAGTCCAATGAAACTCTGAAGGTCTTATGCTGACCTCTCTTTGGTTTTAATCACTGTACCTTTTGACAGCTTAATAAGTTGAAGGTGCCGGATTGCAGTGTAACTTAATAAGCCCTGAGCAGAGACTTGGTCACCTCTGATTGCTCCCATAAGTCTTAGCACATCTGGTGTGCTGTCTTTGCTCTAGGATTTTTTTCATAACTTTTTTCTTTTACATTTTTTATTAACAGAGAAATGATGCAGCATTTCACATTTAGGGAATTAATAATTTTCATCTTTTATTATGTGCTTGCATATATTTAAAATGTAAAACTTTAAAATCCTAAATATGTAGTGTCTTTCAAAAGTGTTCAGACCAATGACCTATCTTCTTATTTTTCTGAACAGCAAATCCTATAATTAATTTTTTTTATCTTTGATATGTTTATTTGAAAGCAACGGAACTATGAAACACTAAAGCCCAATTGAAGTTCAGCCAAAAAAGTATGCAGTTAATACTGAACCAGAACCTGAATCTGAAATATCTGCTTGCAGGCAATTAAAAGTGCACCAGGAGAAGGACTGCCATTTTCTATATGAGTGCAGCATTCTCCATACAGCAGTGCAACATGCTCCCCATGCCTTGTCACCGCTACAGTTGTGCAATCAGCAACACTTGCTGAGGAGTATCATGTTCTTGGGTGTCCCTGTCACATAACTGATACAAAGACAGAGCTGTGCTGCTCCTGGTGGAAATGATTGCTCCCTTCAACCTTGTGGTGCAGGTCCAGTCCGCAGCCTGAATAAGAGCCAATGGTTCAAGAAAGGTTGACCACACTCCCAGGTATGAAGCAGTGATGATTACCATATTTATCGGCGTATAACACGCACTTTTTTCCCCTTAAAGTGGATGTAAACCTGAATTTTTTTTATGTCGTATTGTAGAGTATACGATTTCCTATCATTTGAGCCCAGTCTTGCCACACAGAGTTAATCCATCTCTGAGCAATCCTCTTTTATTGTTCAGTGAGAAAAATCTTGACAAAATGAGGAAAACTTTGTCAAATACACCCCCTTGCTGTGAGTGACAGGTGATTTACATCTCATGCATCAGCCTAAGTAAGACACAGGCAGTATTTTATATTTCCCTCCCACTTCCTTTCTTCTGCTGCTCTGCCAGGATTGGCTGTTCCACATAATCTCAGCCCTGGCTGCAGACATTCCACTGGTCTGATGGGGGGGGGGTTGCTGCTGGACACTGTTATATTATAATATACTGTATAAAGCTGTGTCCAGCAGCAACCCCCCCCCCCCGTAAATGACATTTCCGTCCTTTCCTCCGCTCTCCATCCTGACAGAGCCTGCTGAAATGGAGGGGAGTCAGCTGCGGGGGATGAGGGGGTGGAGGAGGAAGACACAGCGGGCGGATAAGTACAGGAGGGGGGCCAGAGAAGAAGGGGAGGTGGTGGAGAGAACACATCAGACGCTGGAGGAGGAGAACACAAGGGACAGTCGGGGGTGATCAGTGCAGCGGAGGGACAGCCGTGAGCACCGATCTCCCTGCATGGCATTTGATCAGCTGCTTCTCCTTCTCTGCCTCCTCAGGGGGATCCGTACTCACAGCTGTCCCCGCCGCACCGATCATCCCCGACTGTCACTAAATAGTGACAGGAGTCATGAGCACGCTCCTCTTCCCCTGTGCACGCACTTTTCACTCCGGCCATGTGCGAGTGTAGAGGTAGGCGGGGAGTCTGGTGATGTCATGACTCCACCCACCGAGCGCCGTATAACGGACCCACCCACTGAATCTGGCGTTTTTGGGGGCTGCAAACAGACAGAGGGGAGGATAAGGTACATGTAGGAGGCATGTATATCCTTATAGATCACCCCTATGGCAGTACTTAAAAATGATGGGAGTGGGTTTACATTCACTTTAAAATCACTCGGCTCTGCTCGCAGGAATGCCCAGTCCCGCCTCCTAGCCTTTACGTCCCACCATTGGACCGGTGTTGTGTCCATCATAGGAGCCGGGCCAGGGGGCGGGACAGGGGCGTGACTGCGAGCGGAGCCGAATAGCCGAGTACATGAGTACACAGTACACTCGGCTCGGCTCAGCTCACTCCATGTCGGTGGCGGCAAATTTAAAAAGGCTGCAGACGGACACTGGGGAAGGCTGAAGGTGGACACTGGGCAAGGCTGCAGATGGAGGCTGCAGGTGGACACTGGGCAAGACCACAGATGGAGGCTGCAGGTGGACACTGGACAAGGCTGCAGGTGAACACTGGACAAGGCTGCAGATGGAGGCTTGCAGGTGGACACTGGACAAGGCTGCAGATAGGCGCTGTGCAAGGCTACAGATGGACACTGCAAGGCTGCAGATGGTCGCTGTGCAAGGCTGCATTGATGGGCATTTAAAATGTAAGTTTTTTTCCTTAAACTTTCCTCCTAAAAGTTTTTTTCCTTAAACTTCCCTCCTAAACTTGGGGTGCGTGTTATATGCTGGCTCGTGTTATACGCCGACTTTATTGAAGATAAAAATCCTTCAAGATACATCATAAGACATCGTGAGATCTCTATGCAGGCAATGCAATATCCACGCGTTTCACGAATCAAGGTTCGCTTGGTCATAATCTGACAGCACTCCTCTTCCAACCTCCCTCCTGGCCTCTGAATGGCATCACGCCGGGCGGGGCTAAGAAAGCTCCTATCGGCTGGAGATCCCTGACAGGGAAGTGACAGTGTTGGTGGTATACTTGCCGGCCGGGTGAAGGAGCGCACTTGGCACACTCGTACTACTCCGCTGCAGATCTGCAAGTGTAGCACTGTGTAGCAGCAGCCAGTGGTCATATACAGTGTCTTGCCACTGCAGCCTTTTTACCAGGCATCAGAGCGGTTTGGGGGGGATTGCTATCCTGTCCCCCAGCCCAGTCCGCCCCTGGGTGGAGGTTCTATCAGAATTTGGAAGTTCCCTTGAAGATATAGCCTCCCGCTACCTGCTACTCATTCACAAAAAAATGATAATTGTAAATATATACACACGAACAAGTCTTTCATTTAAACCCCCCACCAAAAAAAAAAAAAAAATCCATCCTGGTAAACCCATCATCAATCATCACCCAGAGATGAATATCATGATGAATGATGCTCGCCGATCATGGAAAGAAATAAACTTGCTGACCCGTCATGCTCCTCACCACTAATGACAGCTCCCTGAGCTGTCATAGAGAATGTACACAAAAGAATCAGGTATGGTTGCTGATGTCACTGACCAAATATGGCTATGACATCTTTGGTCTATGAACAGAGCCATATGATGTCAGTGATGTCAGCCACCATGCCCACCCTTTATTTATATGTTGGGGATTCCCAGCCAGCAGCTGAATATGATGTTACTGGTTAAAGCAGAATTCAACCCTCCTATCCTTTTCAGTCAAGGAAGCTGCCATCTTAGGCTCTGTTTGATCTGCAACTGCCATGGTGCTGTTCATGTGATCAGTTATGCCACCAACCATTCGATGGTTTGACAGTTTGGCTGAAAGCACTAGCTAATGTGACAGTTAGCATTCCCGGCATGTCAGGTATATAATAGTTTTTTTAAACTGTTAAATTGATGAGTTTAGTTTTGCTTTAACCACTTGCCGACCAGCCACCATCATTATACTGCGGCAGGTCGGCCTGATCCCGCAAACCGTCGCAGCTATACGTCTGCCCCTTTAAGCGGGATAGCAGGTGCATGCCCGCTGCACAGCGGGGGTGCCCATGCTCGTGACCAGCGGTCACGATGACCGCCAGCCACAAGCGATCGTGGGCATGAGAGGCAGAACAGGGACGTGTGTGTATAAACACACACATCCCAGTTCTGTGAGGAGACGAGAGAGAGATCGTTAGTTCCTACAAGCTGGGAACCACGATCTTTCAGCTCCTATAGTCACTCCCATCCTCCACAGTTAGAACACACCTAGGGAATGCGGTTAACCCCTTTATCACTCCCTAGTGTTAACCCCTTCCCTGCCAGTGACATTTATACAGTAATCAGTGCATTTTTATAGCACCGATCACTGTATAATTGTCAATCGACCCAAAAATGTATCAAAAGTGTCCGATGTGTCTGCCATAATGTCACAGTCTCGATCGCTGCCATTACTAGTAAAAAAAAAAAATAATAATAATAAATGCCATAAATCTATCCCCTATTTTGTAGATACTATAACTTTTGCGCAAACCAATCAATATACGCTTTTTTGCAATTTTTATTACCAAAAATATGTAGAAGAATACTTATTGGCCTAAACTGAGAAAAAAATTACCTTTTTATAAAAAAAATTAGGGCTTTTTATTACAGCACAAAAAATAAAAAACACAGAGATGATCAAATACCACCAAAAGAAAGCTCTATTTGTGGGAAAAAAAAGACATCAATTTTTTTTTGGTTACAGCGTTGCATGACCGCGCAATTGTCAGTTAAATAGTCGCAGTGCCGAATCGCAAAAAATGGCCTGGTCATTGAGCAGCCAATTCTTCCGGGGCTGAAGTGTTTAAAGTGTTACTAAACCCACAACAGTAAAATCAGTCTGTATATACAGTAAAGCATGTTTTTTATAGACATGTGCACAGTGAAATATTTTGTTTTGGAATTTCGTTTTAGTCCGAAAAATACATTTATTTAGTTACCCCCGAAATCCGTTTTTATTTATTTTGTTTCGTTTAAAAATGCATTCGTCCGAAAATCCGAAATAATTAAGGTCAAATCTGTCATTGAAGGCTTATGGTGTCTGTCGAATGTTCTAAGAAGATTCGACGGAGCAGCTAAACTGTACGACGCTGCAATCGTACATTTCCAGTCGAATGTTCCGCCTACAAGCTATAGTAGAATTCTAATGTTGTATGACACTAGTAATAATTATATTAATTAATTATTATTTTTAGTCAACCAACATTAGAATTCTTCTATAGCCTATAGGTGGAGCATTTGACCATAATTGTCTGCTCGCGGTGACTGCTTCGTCGAATCTTCATGTCGAATCTTTTCTCTCTATGTCGAATAATCTTGGACTAATAGAGTTAGGTTAGGCACATTCAACCTTTTTTGCTATTGTCTCTATAATGTCGAATCTTTTCTCTCTATGTCGAATCTTTTCTCTCTATGTAGAATAATCTTTGACTAATAGAGCTAAGGTTAGGCACATTCGACCACAGGTTCGATGGACACAGATCACTATTGTCAGCGTCATGTCCAATCTCCTATCCATATCGATGTGTTGTCGCAACGAAAACAAAAATAAAGCATTTGTTTATGTCGGATCGTTTGTTTTTCGGATTCTGCGCGTTCGTTATTGTTGGTAAAACGATAACGAAAGTACCCGAAATTCGGACGAAAATGCATTCGGATGAAAATGAATGCACATGTCTAGTTTTTTATACTCACTGAGGAACCTAAGGGGTTAATCATCTGCATTGTTTTAAAAGGCTGTTTAATCCTGTATGCACAGATCCTCCCCTTATTGAATTGTCTCCTTTATACCACCTTTCAGCAGCCCTTTAAAGAGGTTGTAAACCTCGGAAAAAAAAAAACCTGCAAGACAAAGGCATAATGAGCTAGTATGCGTAGCATACTAGCTCATTATGAAATACTTACCTTAGAAAGATGCCCTGGATCAGTGTCGGCCCTGCGAGTACAGCGCGGACATCTTACACCAGAGTTACATCCACAATGACGTCACTCCCACGCATGCGCTCGGGAGCGGCATGACTTCTGAAGAAACAGCACCAGCAGCCCATTTCTTCAGTGCGCATGTGTTGACGTTGGCAGCAGCGCATATACTGAATATCTCCTAAACTGTGCAAGTTTAGGAGATATTCAAGGCACCTACAGGTAAGCATATAACAGGGTTTACAACCACTTTAAGTGGGCTTTAATACCCAGGAGGCAGCATGGTTTCTATTTTTTTAATTGTTGTGCTTTGCCCATGGGATGGGCTCCTGATTAGAAGACATAACAGAGAGCTGTCAGTGGCAGCTCAGTCAGTGTGCTTGGAGCATGCAGTGAGTGCATGCCCAGCACACAATCTCAGGTTGCTATTGACATACATGTGCACTGGCTGAGTGTTAAAATCCAATATTCCTGCCCAGCACATATGTGTTATGTAGTCTGCAAGAGGTTAACAACCACTGGAAGGAAGGAAGCTGTCTTACATAGTAGTGCTAGAAATACCACTACTATATATAACGTTTAGACCCCACAAAAGAGGTAAACATTTGGGTGTTCGGATGAACAACTAATTAAGTAATGTTTGGTCTGAGCTTGTGTTAAGCTATGGATATGGCTATGCTATGGCTTTGCTTTTCATCAGGAGTTGTTTTATTCTGGATTACTACAAAGATGTGGGAGAAGGATACACTATATTACTTAAAAGTATTATTTATTAAAAGTATTGGGACGCTTGCCTTTACACGCACATGAACTTTAATGGCATCCCAGTCTTATGCCCCGTACACACGGTCGGACTTTGTTCGGACATTCCGACAACAAAATCCTAGGATTTTTTCCAACGGATGTTGTCTCAAACTTGTTTTGCGTACACACGGTCGCACAAAGTTGTCGGAATTTGAGATCGCCAACAACGCAGTGACGTCAAGCACGTACGACAAGATTAGAAAAGGCCAGTTCAGAACCAAGCGCGGCACCCTTTGGGCTCTTTTTGCTAATCTCGTGTTAGTAAAAGTTTGGTGAGAGACGATTCGCCCTTTTTTAGACTCGTGGCTTTCAGATCGTTTTCTGCGGTTCAGTTTGTGTTTGTGGGTTTGTATCTGCTCTTCAGTGCGTGCAAGCAAGTTCCGCGTGACTTTAAGTAGTCATTGTGTTCTTGTTCGTTCGTTACTGTTTTTCAGGTCGCTCTTCACAGGCCTTGCTGTTCTTCAGTGCGTTCTGTTACTTCGTTCTGAGCAGCCGACCGTTTTCTAGCCATGTTGCGTATACGTACTCCTCGTAGAGTTCGTGCTGTGTGGGGGCTTGGTGTTGGGGTCCTGACCTTGACACAAGTCCAGTCCATGAACAGGGTGGGGAGGAGTTCATGGACCAAGAATTGGTTGCTTCAGCGTGACCAGTTCTCTCATATGCCTATGCTCCGTGAGATCCATGAGAATAATCCTGATGATTTCCGGAACTTTCTCAGGATGACAGACCCCGTGTTTCACCATCTGCTGGCTTTGCTGACCCCTTATATTAGCAGGCAGGATACCTGCATGAGGCAAGCCATCATTCTGGAGCAGAGGCTCATCGCTACCCTGCGGTACTTGGCGACGGGGAGAAGCCTGCAGGACCTCAAGTTCTCAACAGGCATCTCCCCCCAGGCTCTGGGAATCATTATCCCAGAGACCTTTTCTGCCATCATCTAGGTCCTGCAGAAGGAGTATATGAAGGTAAGATTTTTATCCTTTAATCTCACATTTTTTTGTATTTACTGATTGATAATATATTGTATTTCTTTCCTCATTCCCTAATTACCATGATTGGAATATGCTGTGAATGTCCCCTTTGTCCTCATGCATGCTGGATTTTTATGTAATTAATTTTTTAGTCCTTCATACAGATTGGCCTTCAATAACCTCCCCAGCATGTTCTCCTGCCCCTATATTCACCTCATGTAGTCACTTAACAATGTATTTTATCAGCTCCATAGTAGTGCTTTACCCCAAACATCCCCTAAAATGTTTAGAAATGTGATTTGTGCTTTAAATTCAGGCAGAGTGCCAGAGACTTTTTTTGTGGTGTCCCCAAATCATTTTTATTAACCCTCCCTCCCCCCAACTGCTATGTCAGCTGATCCCAATTCTCTATCTATCCTCAATCATCTATCTGCTGACTTTGCCAAACCCATACACACTATACCCATCTCTTTTGTGCTCAGATTTATGGATGAATTACCCAAAGCATGTAGTGCAAGGGCCTGCCCGTATACTTTCAAATGGTACTGTTTCAAGTTTTTATATCTTATTATTATCTTGACAGGTAATAGCAGAATGTCCAAATGTCCTCAAATGTGTACAGTGTGTATTTATATATTTGTATTATGCCACTTCTTACCTGTCCAGTGGGCTGCCAATTGTGTAACTAAGGAGGGGCTGTTCCAAGTAATACCCTGTATTTAGGCATTCATCTCTCAATGAAGTGGAGAGAGTTACCTGTCCAAGATTTCCCCACCCCCCATAATGTTAGAAATGGCCCATGAGAGGGGGGGGGTATATGATAGGTGTACCTTATACTTTGGTGTTGTTAAATTCCCCCTAATAAATGCTATCTGGAGGTTGGCCAAGAATGTTTGTGTCTAATCTGCTTGCCAGGTTTATGTGCAAAAATATACATTTTTTTTTTCCTCAACAGTTTCCTTCCACGCCACAGGAATGGCAGACTGTGGCCTCCCACTTTGCCCAGCGTTGGGACTTTCCTAACTGCGGAGGGGCAATTGATGGGAAACACGTCCACATCGTCCCACCACCCAACTCGGGGTCGTACTATTTCAACTATAAGGGGTTCAATAGTATTGTGATGTTGGTGGTGGTGTCGGCTAATTACGACTTCTTGTATGTGGACGTGGGGAAGAAAGACCGGATGTCCGATGGTGGAGTCATCGCCCAGACAGAGTTCTACAGGCGTCTCCAGAATGGCAGCTTGGACTTGCCACCTCCAGAGGACAATGTGGAAGGTCTCCCATTCGTCTTCATTGCTGATGAAGCGTTTGCGCTGGGAGACCATCTTATGCGGCCATTCCCTATGAGGACCCTCACCCCGGAACAGAGGGTTTTTTATTACCGCCTGGCCAGAGCCAGAAGAGTGGTGGAGAACACATTTGGAATCCTGGCCAGCCGGTTCCGCCTATTTCTGACACCCATCCATATGGCGGAGTATAAACTTAATCATATAATCCTGGCGTGCTGTATTCTCCATAACTTTTTACACAAACACTCGGCCAACTATGCTGGCTCAGTTGGGCCTGAGGCCAGAATGATACATGAAACAACACTGACGGCGCTTGAAAGTGGCCGTCCTGGCTTGCCCTCCCTGAGTGCCCGTGATGTCCGGTTACGATACCTGGAGTTCTTTGTGGGTAGGGGGGCCATCAATATGCCAGCAAATTTGTGAAGCCTTTATCAAATAAAAAAGCAAAAAAAAGAAAATCTTTGTGGACATTTACTGCTTGTGTTTGTTTTAGCTGACCCTGACAGAAATGTGTTGAGTCCAGAAAATGGCATGATTGTGTAACCTTATACAAAGCACTGTTGGGTGTTATTTACTAAAGGCAAAGACACTTTGCACTACAAGTGCACTGAAACTGCACTTGTAGTGCAAAGAGGATTTGCCCTTAGGAAATAACCCCCATTTTCACAGAAAACACCAATTACATCACCAACAAAGTGTTTTAGCGTTGAAACAATAATCCACACATTCTTGCTTAACAATCTCTTTAATACCTGCACAATCACATGTGTATTTAGAAAAGGTTTTTCTAACAAACCAACATGTTTGCTGTATAACAATTTTTGGGGTAGCATTATAAAACAGATAAATGTCCATTTAAGATAAAACAGGCATGTGTAAAACCAACAAGAAAGACACAAATCTTGAACTTACAAAGTTCACATTTCGTAGAACTTGAAGGCAATATCCGACATGAGTATTTAGGAACTGTGTTTGATATTGCGTTCAGATGGGGTGAAGTCACCCCAGGAAAAGCCACATTTGGAAGATGCACACAAATTTCCCAATGTCAACATGTGCTATCTGCCATCACGGGGGATCAAGGGACGTGTTTTGGGGGAGAAACCCCTTCCTCTCAGCTACTTTCTTATTGAGGAAGGGGTTGCACCCCCAAAACACGTCCATTGATCTCCCATGATGGCAGATAGCACATGTTGGCACACTGTGTGCATCCTCCAAATTAGGCTTTTCTAAAAATCTTTAAAACATTTTGAACATTGGAGCACACAAAAAACAAAGGGATTGGGAGGGGTTTTAAACTCGCTCCAAAACATCAATGATGTTTTTATTTTTTAGAATAACATCATTGATGTTTTTCTTGAGGTTTTCCAATTGTAAATTACACCCCATGATCTCCCCGATCAGGATCTGGGCACTTTCTGATGTGAAAGGATCTGGATCCACAACATCACGATCACCTAAAAAGAGAGAAACCCCCAAAAAAAGGTATCAAAAATATGCCGGCATCCATCTCTTACCTGAGCCTGTGGTCGCAGACACTCATCTGTTGTGGTGACTAGTTCCACCACGTCTTCTTCCTCCTCCTGCATTTCTTGGGTTGGGGGTATTTCCCCTTCTTCCAGAGGTGGGGGGTCTCTGGTCTCCTCGGATGAGGGGTATCCTCCGAGTCTTTTCTCCCCTATGTAAAACAAAAATGCTATACTTAGCACACAGTGATTTGATGGCAGAACTATAAATAGGAAACATTGCTTGGAAGTGGGGTACAATTGTCTATTTTGGCAGAGTTCCAAAATGTAGCATTTTCAGTGTCCTTTGTCAAGCTTCAATACTTTACCTGTTTGATACAAGCTTCACAGATGTAGCCCCCCCCCCCCCTATAGTATACACTGGAGCACCTGTGTGGCCCCCTAATAAAAATGGTGTTCTTGTGTCCCACACTAGTGCTCCAGTGTCCAGATGTGAAAACAGCTGCTGAGTGTCCTCTCCTTACACAGAATCTAGTTTGCATTTCATTCTAGTAACAAAGCCATCTACACAACCAAAATAGTTTCTGACAAGTAGGGCATAAAAATTGTGGCCAAATGCATATGGCCTAAACAATGGTGTTTTATAGGCCGAAAAAAAAATGTTTGATACGAACGAATAATAAACCCATGAACATGAAATTTGCCATTTAAAAATGTACACTTGTAAGAAAAGCACATGGAGCAGCACAAACGTAAGAAACATAAAGAATAGGAACACAGGACAACTACTTACTTTTTTGCAGAACTCTCCGGATCTTTCTGTACTGCTCATGTTCTCGTAATTTCAGGTCCGACCACCGTTTCCTGAGCTGATCTTTCGATCGTCGTACCCCGAATTTCCGGTGCAGACTCTTGACCACGTTCGCAATTATCTTGGCCTTTCTGACATTGGGGTTGGGGGTAAGGTCCATACTTTCCATCATAGTCGACCTTCTTCAGGATGTCCACCATCTCCAACATCTCCCCAAAGGACATATTTGAGGCCTTAAATCTCCTTCTGGATCGTGACGTTTCAGGCTCCGGGCTTTCCTCCTCCTCCTCGTTGCTATAATTAGCACGCACCTGCTGTGTATCCGCCATGTGTTCTTCCCCCACTGCGCAGAACGAAAAGGGGCGGGGAATAGACTAGAAAGAATGTCAGGGGCGGGCGGAGTTACACGCATGCGCAGTGTGTATAAAGCGTAACACGTGTGCGTATGACGTACGATCTGTGAGCGGAGGAAGGAGCATCAAAAGCGCCGATCATGATAACGAAGGTAAGATCTAAACTTGGGCCTATACTGCTTCGAAATTGAAGACTATATTGTAACAAGATTAGGAGAGTTTGGCGTGACCTTAGTGTTTGTCTTGTGTTGTGTCTTGCAGATAAAATGGATGGCTTCAATGACCACAATTTCCTCCCCCTGTTCATAGACAAATACAGGGAGCTGCCCTGTCTGTGGCAGGTGAGACATCCCCATTATAATCATAAACAAAAGAGGCAGGCAGCGCTGGAGAAACTGCTGGAGTTGGTGAAGCCGGTGGTCCCCACAGCAACCATCCCCTATTTAAAAACCAAAATTGGTGGCCTGAGGAGCACTTATCTTAGGGAGCGCAAGAAGGTCACAGATTCCCAGAGGTCCGGAGCTTCAGCAGATGACGTTTATGTCCCCAGGCTCTGGTACTATGAGAGACTGCGATTTCTGTCAGACCACACTGAAGTCAGGGAATCCCTCTCCACTCTTCCTTCCACTCTTCCTTCCACCCCAGCTGAGGCTTCCGATGTCCAACCTGGGCTTTCCAGCTAGGAAGAAGTGGAGGAGCCCAGCTGGAGTCAGGTATAGCATTCTTCTACTGATTTCTGGACAATAAAGAAATGATGTTTACTAGATGTTATTATTGATCACGAATTGCTGATTGAAAAAAGTCTTTTACAGATCAATAGACAGTAGTGGGCAAAAATAATTGGGACAAGAATGAAAAATGCTGGGCTCAGAATGCTAGTCTGTTATATTTGTTAACATTGAATTTGCAACAATCAGGAGGTGAAAATTGTGTGTGATTGATGAATAAAAAACTAAAACTATGTCCCTTTTTCATACACAGGAAGACCTCAGCCAGGAGGAGGTTGTGGAATGTGGCAGTCAGGAGGAGGCTGGGATTAGTGGCAGCCATGAGGAGGCGGGGCTAAGTGTCAGCCAAGAGAAGCCTGGGACCAGCCGCCTTCCATATAAAAGAGCGAGGAAGGCGACTCCCATGCAGGATTCAGCTCTCAGGCTCATTCAGGAGGCTTTTGGCGTCCCTCCGAGCCTTACCCACTCCTGAAGAGGCCTTTGCCTGCATGGCTGTCACCAAACTGCAGGGCATGCAGGAGGGTCAACGCCTCCTGTGTGAGCAACTTATTTATAAAGTCCTAACTAAGGGGGTGAGTGGGGAACTAACACCCAAGACTGACGTGATTGAGTTGGACCATCCTCCTCCTCCTCCTCCTGCTGCCACAACTCCACCACCAGAGCCACAGCGTGGAAGGAGGTGTGGAAAGAAGACAAGAGAGTGATGACCCTGGGTTCAGTCTGGTCTGACAAAAGCTACAGTCTCTCATATGACCACAGCCTGGGGACACAAATGTCATCTGCTGCTTTCCGGATCTCTGGGACTTCTGGACCAGACTGCACTCCCTTAGATAAGGACTCCTCAGGCCACCAATTTTGCTTGAAAATAATTGATGTCTGCCCTGGGGGTCCAAGGCCTCGCAAATTTCTGCAGTTTCTCCAGCGTTGCCTCCCTCTTTGTTTAGTTGTGAGTTCTTAATAAAAGTTTTATTTTGGAAAATTATACTCTCCTGTGTGTTTTCATCCAAAAAGGACAGTTTGTTGGTGACGATTCAGGTACATTTCTAACATAAAATGTGAAATTAACAAGGGACAACAACACCAAACAATCTCCTACAGATTAAATAGAACAACATATCAATGGTGTTGTGGTAACTTGACACAAAAAATTTTCAGGAGTACAAATAAAAATCCCCCCAAAAAAAATAAGCCTTGAAAAAAATACAAACCAAGAAAAAAAATAATCGGTCTTAAAAACCAAAAAAAAAACAACACCAAAATAATGATGTCAGATGTGACAAATCAAAATATATTGAGGGAATCCCGATAAATAGTAAAGAAATAAGTTTGTGAGAAGTGTGTGTGAATATGAGCAGCAAAACTACTTAATTCTTGTCACATTATAAAGAAGAAGAGAGTGTGCTGTATTAAACCATTTTTAACATTGCAGCGTGATGAAAGTGCTGTATCCATTGCGAACGCTAATTTTACCAGACCGAGCTGTTCCGTGTCGGAATTTCTTCTGAGCATGCGTGGCACTTTGTGCGTCGGAACAGGCCACACACGGTCGGAATTGACGCGATCGGATTTTGTTGTCGGAAAATTTTATATCCTGCTCTCAAACTTTGTGTGTCGGAAAATCTGATGGAAAATGTCCGATGGAGCCCACACACGGTCGGAATTTCCGACAACACGCTCTGATCGGACATTTTCCATCGGAAAATCCGACCGTGTGTACGGGGCATAAGTCTGTAGGGTTCAATAATGAGTTGGTCCACCCTTTGCAGCTATAACAGCTTCAACTCTTCTGGGAAGGCTGTCCACAAGGTTTAGGAGTGTCTATGGGAATGTTTGACTATTCTTCCAGAAGTGCATTTGTGTGGTCAGGCACTGATGTGGATGAGAAGGCCTGGCTCCCAGTCTCCACTCTAATTTATCCCAAAGGTGTTCTAGTGGATTGAAGTTAGGACTCTGTGCAGGCCAGTCAAGTTCCTCCACCCCAAACTCGCTCATCCGTGTCTTTATGAACCTTGTTTTGTGCACTGATGCGCATTCATGTTGGAAAAGGAAGGTACCTTCCCCAAACTATTCCCACAAAGTTGGGAGCATGAAATTGTCCAAAATGGTATGCTGACGCCTTAAGAGTTCACTAAGGGGTCAAGCCCAACCCCTGAAAAACAACCGCACACCATAATTCCCCCCTCCACCAAATAATTTGGACCAGTTCACAAAGCAAGGTCCATAAAGATGTGGATGAGCAAGTTTGGAGTGGAGGAACTTGACTGACCTGCACAGAGTCCTGACCTCAACCTGATAGAACACCTTTTGTGATGATTTAGAGCGGAAACTGCGAGCCAGGCCTTCTCGTTCAACATCTGTGCCTGACCTCACAAATGCGCTTCTGGAAGAATGATCAAACATTCCCATAGACACACTCCTAAACCTTGTGGACAGCCATCCTAGAATAGTTGCAATGGTTGTAGCTGCAAAGAGTCGACCAACTCAAAATTGAACCCTACGGACTAAGACTGGGATGCCATTAAAGTTCATGTGCGTGTAAAGGCGGGTGTCCCAATACTTTGGATAATATAGTGTAAAATCAAACCAAAATGTAAGTAAAAATAGACATGACTTATATTTAGGCAATATTTGTTTATATTGGATTCTTTCTTTAATAGGCTGCATAAAAAAACTGTGTTATCAGTGCTTTAAAATATTATGTATCAATATTTCTAACCAGCTTTACTAACTTTCTTGAAGAAAACAGAAAATGGAAATAATTGTCCCTGTGCTGCTGTAATGATTAATAATAATAATAATAATAATTGTATTATAATTATAGTAACTACTATTGTTACAAAGATATATATCAACACTTACTGGTATGTTCTGTGAAAAAAAGTAGCCAAAGAAAAAAAAATGTCATGTTACAATCTTGAGGCAGCAATTATAGTTTACAATGACATACTCATGAATTTGTTATACATCTACATTTTTTTCATGACTGCTAATTTCATTTAATAAATTAAAGGTTTAGTCAATTGAGCAATGAGCATCATTAAATAGGTGAGTATTTTAGGTATCTGTTGCCTTAATTAAGGGGTAGCTTCAATAATTTATGTCATATTATAGGAGCTTTAGTAAAAAACACTATTATGCTTGCTTACTTGATAAATTAAATAATAAAACATGATTAATCATTAATTTGCATGTGTAATGTTTCATTTTTGCTAAACATACATTCTGTGAAATGATTTAGTGGTGTCAGATATAGTCATTTCTGCTGTGTCTTTTTTGTTAGTGTGACAATTTTTCTACAACCATATTCTGTAGAACACTATTTTGTCATAGTCCTATCATTTAAAAATAATCTGATAGCTCTAATTTTCAAATATTATGCTAATTTGAGGCTTTGTTTGTTGTGTTGTTTAATGATATAGCAGATTTAATTAGATGTTTTCGATGAAATAATTATTGCAGGACTCTGGGAATCCTCTCAAGTGTTTCTTAATTTTGTCTGATAATAACACTGAATGTAGTGCCTGTGTGGGAGTTGTGTTGATTTGTTTATGAAACAGCTATAAAGCAAGAATATTATTTTAATTGTACACTTGTTCAGCATACTTAATTGCCCACACAACCATAGTCAAATAGGCCATAAAATATTTTACTGTTTTGATCAAATGGCAATAGTTTTGCAATCTCACCTATTTTTTAGGAACTACTATGGCTGGACCTGACATAGACAGGTGGACCTTATACGGAAATAGAAAATCTGCCTATCCTTCTGATGTTAATCCCACTGCAGCTTTGTCCATGTAGCTTTATCTAGAAATGAGAGTAGCATGAACTCCTATCTAACCATGTCCTATTTCTCCACCCTGAAAACCCCATAAAGATGTGGTAAACCTGACATCATTTTCCATGTATATGAAGGTGCTGAAAACAAGAAAAAAAAACATTTTACACAATCCTCTGTCCCTGGAATTTATCCTAAGCCCACCCAAACTCTAAAGCTGAACCCAAGCCCTAAATGTAATCCTTACCACTTCACTTACCACCTAGCGGTGGTCATACGTGCAGCCCTACTGCATTCATGATCAATTAAAATATTTAACATAAAACACACACAATATTGTTTTGCACTTTCAACTGAAAATACAAATTCAATTTATCAGTCTTAAAGGTAAACAATCAATAAAACTGATCATTTGATCTATGTGTTCTCCAGGATAAAGACACACATATTTGTTTGAGCTATCAGAAGTAATAGATAAAATTGATCAATAGCTCTCTAAAATGATAAAATGGTGGGCCTCAAGATTTAAATTATTATTTGATTTAATCAGTTTAGTCACATCAAAGGATTGGTTGCATGTTGATTCTAATATGTGCATGACCTCCATAACATTTAAACTGATATTGAACCTTGCTACCCTTTTGCTATTATTTGAAGCCATACCTATGCATAGAGGATCATCTTGCATCCTCTCTCTTGTCTCTGCTCTCCAGTAATCCCTAAATAGCAGCTGTGAATCCAAGATCAACTTTGCCAAAATGACTTATATTAACAGAAGATACATTTGCAAGTCTGCCTGTATAAGTAAGACTGTTTAGATTCATTGACATCATCTCCCATTTCCTTACTCATCTCAAAAACTGGAAAACCAGTATCGCTTATGGCCATCTTGAAAAAATAAGGAGAAATTGAATCACCTTGCAAGATTACAACTCACAAACTGCTATACTAATGAAAACATTTTCAAAAAATGTTTTTTTTTTTACAAAAATCTAGACATTAGTAAATAAAGACAGGGATTTAAATACAGAAGTCCTATTAGACCTGAAGCCTAATAAGGACCAGACCATCTCTAATTATAGCACAGTGGTGTAGTGGTTAGCAGTTTCACCTAGCAGCAAAAAAAGGGTTTGAACCACAACACCATCTGCCTGAAGTTTGCAAGTTCTCCCTGTGCCTGCGTGGGTTTCCACCGGGTACTCCGGTTTCCTCCCACACTCTAAACACATGCTGGTAGGTTAAGCGGATCCTGTCTAAAAATTTGCCCTAGTATATGTATAAATGTGTGTTAGGGACCTTAGGTTGTAAGCTCCTTGAGGGTAGGGACTGATGTGAATGTACAGTGTAAAACACTGTGTAAATTGATGGCGCTATATAAGTACCTGAAATAAATAAATAAAATAATAATAAATAAATAGCACTAACTTTAAAATCAGGCACAACACAGATCACAAAGAAATTAAAAAATATACTAAACACCCACTGACACATCTTATTTGAAGACCCATACTTTAAAAAAAACTAAGAAACCAGTCTGAAGAGCCAAAAAAGTCAAACATTACTGTAGCGGTGTGTTGCCACTAGTTACTAACATCCACGCAAATTCACCCTGCTGCCAGACATCCATACATAACACTTGTAGACAATGAAAAGTCTTTTGCTTTGTTTTTTGTTTTTTTATTGGGGGGATATAACTTGGTTGGGGGAAAGGATATATATGGGATGCCCATAGATCAAATTACTTTGCCATCATATTTATAAATTAGAACTTCGTTTGAGCCTTGAAGAAATGATGCACATGTATAACATCTACAGTCTTTTCCCTGCATCACAATGCAGATTATTGCTCCTCCTCTGCGTAACTCCTGAAGACTATTGCTCCCAGGAATTCTTCCCTCCCGCACAAACTTATTCTGTAGCACATTATGTTTCTCGTCACATCCTCTTCTATATGCAAAAGAACCCACTCTGAATAGTCTCTAATGCTGACTCTGATTAGTTGCTGCTACTAGGCCAGAGGTCTGCAGTACCTCTCCCCGGAGGCCTAGTAGTTTAGCAGCATGTGCTGAACAGTGGACTACTGTTCCCAGCTAGTCCATCCTGCAAATCCTGCGCCCTCGGGCTGCATCAGTTTGACACTATTCCCCACAGTCTCTCCTCTGTTTCTATATTCCTCATCAATGATCATGTAAAGATGAGGACTTCATCCATAACCGTGTAAGGATGAAGTTCCCTCCCAGACTTCCTAGCATGTCTCCACATCCAGCTCTCCACTGTGGTACACTCACCGACCTTTCTCTGCCCTGAGTCCATGGTTGAGAACAGGCCTGGACTGGGACAAAAATGTGGCCCTGGACTTCACCGGCCCAGAGCACAAGACATCAGGGTACGGTACATTAGGGCACAGCACATCAGGCCACATCAGGGTACAGGGCACATCACATCAGGGCACAAGGCACATCAGGGCACAAGGCACATCAGGGTACAGCACACCAGTGCACAGCACATCAGGGTACTGCACACCAGTGCACAGCACATCAGGGTACAGCATACCAGGCCACATCAGGGTACAGGGCACAGGACATCAGGGTACAGAGCCCAGCACATCAGCGTATAGGGCACATCTGGGCACAACACATCAGGGTACAGAGCCCAGCACATCAGCATATAGGGCACATCAGGGCACAACACATCAGGGTACAGAGTCCAGCACATCAGCCTATAGGGCACATCTGGGCACAACACATCAGGGTACAGAGCCCAGCACATCAGCGTACAGGGCACAGCACATCAGGACACAGAACATTAGAACACAGTACATCAGGGTACAGCACATCAGGGTACAGGACATCAGGGTACAGGACATCAGGGCACAGGACATCAGGGTACAGCACATCAGGGTACAGCACATCAGGGCACAGGACATCAGGGTACAGGACATCAGGGCACAGGACATCTGGGCACAGGACATCAGGGTACAGCACGTCAGGGCACAGGTCACAGTACATCAGGTCACAGAACATCAGGGTACAGAGCCCAACACATCAGCGTACAGGGCACAGCACATCAGGGCACGTCAGGGCACAGTACATCGGGGTACAGGACACAGCACATCAGGGCACATCACATCAGGATACAGGGCACAGCACATCAAGGTATAGCACATCAGGACACAGCACATCAGGGTACAGGACATCAGGGCACATGACATTGAGGCATAGAACATCAGGGCACAGCACATCGGGGCACATCAGGGCATGGGGCACCGGGCCACAAGGCACATCAGGTCACGGGGCACATCAGGGCATAGGAGATTGGGGCACAGCACATCAGGGCATGGGGCACATCAGGGCACATAGCACATCAGGGCACATCAGGGCATATAGCACATCAGGGCATATAGCACATCAGGGTACATAGCACATCAGGGTACATAGCACATCAGGGCACATTATGGCACATCAGGGCACATGGTACATTATGGGGCACATCAGAGCATGGGGCACATCAGGGCACATAGCACATCAGGGCAACAGGGAACATCAGGGCACATTATGGCATATCAGGGCACATGGCACATTATAGGGCACATTATGGGGCACATCGGGGCACATAGCACATCAGGGCACATAACACATCAAGGCACATAGCACATCAGGGCATGGGGCACATCAGGGCACAGGGCACATCAGGGCACATTATGGCACATCAGAGCACATGGCACATTATAGGGCACATCGGGTCACATAGCACATCAGGGCACGGGGCACATCAGGGCACGGGGCACATTATGGCACATCAGGGCACATGGCACATTATGGGGCACATCAGGGCACATTATGGGGCACATCAGGGCACATCAGGGCACATAGCACATCAGGGCATGGGGCACGTCAGGGCACATAGCACATCAGGGCACGGGGCACATCAGGGCACAGGACATTGGGCCACAAGGCACATCAGGTCACGGGGCACATCAGAGCATAGGACATCGGGGCACAGTACATCAGGGCATGGGGCACATCAGGGCACATAGCACATCAGGGCACGGGGCACATCAGGGCACATTATGGCACATCAGGGGACATGGCACATTATGGGGCACATCAGGGCACATCAGGGCACATAACACATCAGGGCACATAGCACATCAGGGCACATAGCACATCAGGGCACATTATGGCACATCAGGGCACATAGCACCTCAGGGCACATAGCACATAAGGGCACATTATGGCACATCAGGGCACATGGCACATCAGGGCATATAGCACATCAGGGCATATAGCACATCAGTGCATGGGGCACGTCCGGGCATATAGCACATCAGGGCATGGGGTACATCAAGGCATGGGGCACATGGCACATTATAGGGCACATCAGGGCACATTATGGGGCACATCAGGGCACATGGCACATTATGGGGCACATCGGGGCACATTATGGGGCACATCGGGGCACATAACACATCGCACATGGCACATCAAGGCACGGGGCACATCAGGCCACATGGCACATTAGGGCACAGGGCACATAGCACATCAGGGCATGGGGCACATCGGGACACGTCATCAGGGCACATCATCAGGGCACATGATGGGGCACATCAGGGGGCACATCATCAGGGCACATGATCAGGACACATTATAGGGCACATCATCAGGGCACATGATGGGGCACATCAGGATCTTACTAGCCAGTATGCAGTGTAGCGCAGGAAGTGTGTGTAGTAAGTTCTCTCTCATGTCACATGTGGCTGCTCCCTGGCGGCCCCTCCTTTCTTCTTGTCTATCCCAGATGATCTTACAAGCCAATGGGGATAGACGAGAAGAGAGGAGGGGCCGCCGGGGAGCAGCTGTGCGTGACATGAGAGAGAACTTACTACACACGCTTCCTGCGCTACTCTGCATACTGGCTAACTCTCGATCTACCCGTCAGGTGACAGCTGTCGGCGGTTGATGGGTAGATCGCCGCTCACCTCAGATGCGGCTGAAACTGGCCACACTGAGCCATCAGCCCACCGGGAACCTCCCGGTAGTCCCGATGGCCAGTCCATCCCTGGTGGAGAACTTAACTGGATTGTATGTTCCGACAGCTTCTCCTGCCCCTCTGCTCCAGAAACTCCTCATCAATGACCGTGTAAGGATGAGGACTTCACCCATGACCGTGTAAGGGTGAAGCTCCCTCACAGCTCTCCCGGGCCTCCTCCCACGATCGGAGCACCCCCTGATGGGGGTGCCCCCCCCCTGCTGCTGTCTAGTACTCCATTCTCCACTTCTCCTGGCCCACAACTTCCCCAAGTGGCCTGTTACCTCAGCTTATATGGGAGGCCTGCCCCCTGCCAATTCCAGTTGGGGACTGGTCAGGGCTCCTCACATGATCTGCCTGCCACTCTAGTTCTAGGCCCTGTCCCTCTTTCAGAGCATCAGCTATTACCTTCAGCTTGTTCAATTAAGCTTTAACAAAAAACTGGAAGCTGATTGGTTTCTCTGCAGAGCTGCACCAGATTTTGTACCCTTCAATTTTTAGTAAATCAATCCCAATATATTCAAGCACTTCACACTCCTCTGTAACAAATCAGCTGCAAATTTAAAAGTTACACCCATAGAACAGAACCCTAAGACCACGTACACACGGGCAGACTTTTCGACCGGACTGGTCTGACGGACTTTCCGACGGACGTTTGACGGACTTCCGACGGACTTTTGAATGAACGGACTTGCCTACACACGATCACACCAAAGTCTGAGGGATTCGTACGTGATAACGTATGACCGGACTAAAATAAGGAATTGATAGCCAGTAGCCAATAGCTGCCCTAGCGTGGGTTTTCGTCCATCGGACTAGCATACAGACGAGCAGATTTTTCGACTGCACTCGAGTCCGTCGCAAAGATTTGAAGCATGTTTCAAATCTAAAGTCCGTCAAATTTTCGACTGGAAAAGGCCGCTGAAGGTCCGATGAAGCCCACACATGATCGGATTGTCTGCGGAACTCGGTCCGTCGGACCAGTCCGGTCGAAAAGTCCGCTTGTGTGTACGCTGCATAACTGTAAATGTTGACAGATTCAGGAGATTATTTTGTTCTAATGACTGACAGCTCACTACACTATACTATGAAAGTGACATGTGATCCAAAAGAAAAGGATAATCATTTCACCAATTAGTAGAGAGGGAGTGGGTCAGTCAACAGTTAGTGGATTCAAACATGCTTGTGACAAACATAGATCTATACTCAGACAAAATAATCAACAAAAAAAATGTATTAAAAAAAATGGGGCAGACATGATGGATAACTTGGTCTTTTTTCTGCTGTCAATGTTCTATGTTGAAGAAAGGTTACACTGAGTTTCACAGTTGTTATCTAGTGACTGATAGATAGCATATATAGGAATGTATTAACAACATCTGAAACTTTTGTGTTCTGATGACCATCACTTCTAATAATAATTCTTCAAATGATTTTAGTCTGTGGTATGTGATGTTTCAGGCATTAGACCCTTAATAATAAGAGGTTGTAGAGAGCCAGAAAGAGAATGGAAGTTTAAATTATGAAAATGTCAGCAGAGTAAGTTGTAGGGAGGGAGAAATGGAGGGTAAATGTGAGCTAGTTATGATCAGTGAGTAGGAAAGGATTAAAAGCTGAGCTAGTTCATGTCTGGTTCAATTCTGATCTAATTTTAAAAAATGATGATTCTTGAACAACATACATCCCTAACAAGGTTTTCACTGACCATCCTGCTAGCTTATATGCAGCTTAATAAATTAAAACAGCAAAAGGCAAATAGTCCAAAAATAAAGTTGCGCTATATCATTTGAAAAGAGAAAAGGAAAAAACACAGCAAACATGCTGCAAAAAAGAGTCCACACAGTGATAAAGAAATCCAATAAATCCTACAGTGAACTTCCAATCACCAGAATGGTGTGTGATTTCCAAAGAAAAGCATCCACCTCATGAAATGGCCTCTTGACGTGCTGACGTCACCGCGTTTGCCCAGGTCCTGAAAGAACAGGCTGCTACATTTGCACGGACGGATTATTCATGCGTGTTTTATACTATTTTTATTATTGTTATTTACTCAAACGCCTACCTGTGACCCTGGAACACCCTCCTTGTTGTCTGTCACATGCAGAAAGCCTAATAGAAATATACACCTTACAGCCACCAATCAGATTCAATCCTGCCTGGCAATTTTTGAATATGATTGGTGATACAGGAAAAAGAGAGAGGACACAGCACAAGCCTCAGGAAGTACTTCCTTCTTGTACTTCTTGTCCTCCAAATGATCCTATATGAAAGTGTTTCTGCTTTTGTTTTAAAGGGGATCATAAAGAACTCATAATAACGATTAAAGAAACTTTCAAAGAAATATGCCTTAATCTATTAGCCCCCCTCACAACCCAAGCTTATGTAGCCCACCCTCTCCCCTCAAAACTCCATAGTAATGAAGATCCTGCCACCACAGTTCGCCACATTGCTCACATACCTCGCACCAACTTCTTTAGCCAACATCCACTTATGCACTATCCTACAGATTTCTATAGCATAGGGAGATGCATCGGCTTAATTGACTTCAATGGCCCAAACTGCGCACCCACAGACAGTAGGTTCTGTATTCTGGACATAGACTAAACATGAAGCTTTTGTTTGAAAGTTTCCTTACCCTTTAAAGTACATTTAGTGAACCTTATGATGTTTTAATGTTTTTTTTTTCTTTTACTGAAACCTCTGTTTAATGCTTCACTAATATGTAAAATTGGTGCACCTTCTCCCTTCACATTGTAAAGCCCTGCACAAACTGTTCATGCTATTCTGGTATTTTAATAATAAAAAATAGCAGCCCTAAGATGCAACACAAGCTCTGTACAGGGGCCCAGTCACTCTTACAAGTGCAGTAATGGGTAATTTCTTCATCTGAACCCCCCCCCACACACACACACCATGTCATCCTGGGCATCTGGGATATCTATAGTGGGTGTCATTGGGGAGAGGGGAGCATGGAGGATGATCAGTGAACACTCATTCACTGATTGTCCTGCACTGAATGAAGCCAGAAGCAATAAACATTTCACCACCAGTGATTTCCATCATGCTCATCCACAAAGTGAAAATATATAACATGCTCCTGTGCTTCTCCAGTGACCCCCAAAAGCATATGCGCTAACCTCAGAGCGTGTGACACAGTACCTAAACTATTTCAAATCACGCTTGGGAGCCACTCCTGGGCTCTAACAGATATGATGATGTTGTCCTCCACTTTGCTCAGTTAACAGCATTCCATTTCATAAATGAAAGAAAAGAACCACCCCCCCCCAAAGCCAAAAATGTTTTGGGATCTTAAAGGTTTCTATGGTTGTGGTAGGTGTTATAGCTGTGTTAGAGTTCCTGGTAACAACAAAAGAGTGAAAGAATTCTCTAACCCAAGAACCAATCAATCTTATACCATCAAAGATTTTATATCCTGCGATACAATTGGGGTTGTTTATGCATTAAAATGTCCATGCAATAACACGCTGGTACTACACCCCAATGCGACTTCACAAGATCTACCCACAAACATCTCCTCTCTGCTTTAGAGGTTGTCTGCAACAAGGCTCATTTCTCCATATATTTTGGGACTGTGAGAAACTACGTCCAACTTGGAATGAGATCCTTAAAGTTATGGATAAATTAGCAGGCAAACCTCTTAATATCTCATACCAACACTGCTTATTATTTCAATCCCCTTCAGACACCCCAAAACCTTTGGTTAAACTGATCCACTCTATCTGTATAGCTTTTCATTGGATGGTCGCTCTACATTGGAAATCGGCTTCAGTACCATACTCTCAAGTTATCGCAAGAATAGACCAAATGATGTTGGCGGATAAAATCTACCACACCCTACATGACACTATACCTAAACATGACGCTATCTGGAACCCTTGGTTCTTATTTAGGCTCCAAACCTGACAAACCTATGGTTTTCTTTTCTTTTCATTTTAATTTTGGAATTTTCATTTTCCTGCATTGGACTTTCTTTGTTTTTTTTTTTCTCATTTTCTTTTCCTTTGATTTAGTTTTTAGATATGTCTCTTCTACTTAGCTAAATCTCAGACTTTCAGAATAGCTCAATAGCTCTAACAGATATGTATAACTCAACAGTTTATATTTGTACTCTGTCTTTGCATATAATTTGTATCCTCACACCCCTGTATTCAATCTACTGATGGTCTTGGATTTGTAACCCTCTCTCTGTTATTCTTTAAAAATAAAATAAAAAACTTTTTGAAAACAAAAAAAAATGTCCATGCAATTTCATTTATATTGGTCATACCACTAGGGCCTTGAAAGATCGCTTGGAAGAGCATGTGAGAAATATATGAAAAGGGTCAGATAAACATCATCTTTCTATACATTTCAAAAAAATGCATAATCAGAGCACCGTTGGAATAGAGTTTTGGGGAATAGAAGCACCCAAACGCCACTGGAGAGGATCTAACTTTGTTTGTCTCAGGCAAAATGGCCGCCGTTAGTATATTTAGACCAAGAGCGCCCGTCCTATTAGATCCCCCTGATGAAGGCACGTGATCCCTGTGCTGAACACGCGTAGGGGAGGGGCCAGGATGGAGCTGTCAGCACGGAGGAACAGATGAGAGGAGTATACCACACCGCACGCCATACCAGCACTTTGTTTTCTCACAAGTGAAGCCTTGATTAGGATGGTGCACTCACGCACCTACACAATGTGAGTACCCCTAAGAGGGGAGTTTATATTTGGAATAAACATTTGTTTTGCAATGTTACACTATGGAGTTTCTTTTCTTTCATTTATGAAATGGAATGCTGTTAACTGAGCAAAGTGGAGGACAACATCATCATATCTGTTAGAGCCCAGGAGTGGCTCCCAAGCGTGATTTGACATAGTTTAGGTACTGTGTCACACACTCTGAGGTGAGCGCATATGCTTTTGGGGGTCACTGGAGAAGCACAGGAGCATGTTATATATTTTCACTTTGTGGATGAGCATGATGGATATCACTGGAGATGAACACTATATTTGTGCACTTTGCAATTTTTATTTATAAACTTTATTAATCACCTTTTTGAAAGAGTGAGCACTCTTCTCAGCTAGAGTTTGCACTTGGACTTTTGGTATTATATTTTTTTGTGCAGGTTATACTTTGTAGACTATATCACTAAATATTTACTACAGATCATAATTTATTGTTTTAGATATATCGGAGTATATTGTTTTGTTTTTTTTCTCAACATTTATTATTATTTTTTCGATTTTTTCACACACTGGTTGTTATTTCTATTATAGTTTTTCTAGCGCAGACACACTTATTTGATTATAATACTATTTTGCACGGGTATGAAACGTGATTAGTGTTTGCAGCTGTATCACTAGAGGTTTAATTTGGAGGCATTAACCCATCTGTGGCTCGCAAGATCTTCCTATACATTTAAACATTTCACCACCCTAGCCATTTCAGCCAAGAAGAAGCTAATTAGGCATGATCTGTACTTAATATGCTTGAGTAAAACGCAGGGTAGATATTAGAGGACCCCTATTGCATCATTAAAGAGAACCTGTCATTTCCATGTTTCTAACCCCCTATGTGATAGCAATAAAGTTAAGTAAAAAAAAAAAAGTTCCGTAAAATCAATAAAAAAACAGCAAAAACACCTTTTAAGGCCCCCTGTTCCCTCTTGCATGCACATATAAATGTAAACATGCATGTCTTTGAAAGAAATTAATTCATTGCTACACATATTAGGTATCGACATGCATGTTGGAATCAGATTACTAATCCTAGGACCATCATTCATGGTTATCGCTAAGCTGATGACCTGTATAGCCTTTTAAATTTTAAGGCTTGACATGTTCTGTATCTATTTAATTGATACAACCTCTTTTTTATAGTTTACCAAACAATTAGGGAACATGTTGTGTTTGTGTGCAGTAAAATTAAGTTGTATTTTTTATTCAAAATATGGATGTGATAAATAGTGGGCATAATATCATATTGCAGTTACCACTATTTCATTCTCCAGTGTTTCTGCTTTTTTTAAATAAAATATATCATATTTTGAGGGTTTTAACTAATCTTCAGGCCTAAAATGAAACTTGCAACATGCTGTAAAAAATGCAAAAATTACTCTGGCAGTGAACAGGTAAGCAACCCTGTTACTGTTATAAACAATTAAAATGAAGCAATAAATGTAAAATAAGTCTGTAAATACTTTCCTGCTGTCATTGCCACTGATTCCCACTCAGATCCCCAGTAGGGTTGAGCTGAACTTACCTGGCTTGGGATAGAGGCAGGTTTGGTGCACATTACAGTGCAAAAGGGATAGGTGAACGGTTCGGCCCGAGCATAAGTTCGGGCCGAACTTTGGTTGTTCGGATGTTCTGTGAACACCGAACAATATGCGGTGTTCGTGGCAAATTCGAAAGCCCCTGAAACACCGTTAAAGTCTATGGGACAGTAACATGAAAAATCAAAAGTGTTAATTTTAAAGGCTTATTTGTAAGTTATTGTCATAAAAAATGTTTGGGGACCTGGGTCCTGCCCCAGGGGACATGTATCAATGAAAATTTTTTTTTTTTAAACGGCCGTTTTTTCTGGAGCAGTGATTTTTTTAATGCTTAAAGTGAAACAATAAAAATGACATTTTCCTTTAAATATCGTGCCTGGGGAGTGTCTATAGTATGCCTGTAAAGTGTCGCATTTTCCCCATGTTTAGAACAGTACCACAGCAAAATGACATTTCTAAAGGAAAAATTGTCATTTAAAATGGATCGCGGCTGTAATGAATTGTCGGGTCCCGGCAATATAGATAAAAATCATTGAAAAAAAGTGCATGGGATCCCCCCAGTTCATTACCAGGCCCTTTGGGTCTGGTATGAATATTAAGGGAAATCAGGAACCTAAATATGAAAAAAAAATTGTGTGGGGGTCCCCCTAAAATCTATACCAGGCCCTTCGGGTCTAATATGGAAATGAAGGGGAACCTTGCGCCAATTTTTTTAAAAAAATGGCGTAGGGGTTTCCCTCAAAATCCATACCAGACCCTTCAGGTCTGGTGTGGATTTTAAGGGGAACCCTGCCCCAAAATTTTAAAAAAATGGCGTAGGGGTCCCCCTCAGAATCCATACCAGACCCTTATCCTAGCATGCAACTTGGCAGGCCACAGGAAAAGAGGGGGCGAGAGAGCAGCCCCCCCTCCTGAACTGTACCAGGCCACATTCCCTCAACATGGGGAGGGTGCCCGGTGGTTGTGGGGGTATGCGGGCAGGGGGCTTATTGCAATCTTGAAGCCCCCTTTAACAAGGAGAACCCCAGATTCGGGCCCCCCCCCGTGTGAATTAGTAATGGGGTACAAGTGCCCCTACCATTTTACAAAAAAAGTGTCAAGATGGTAAAAAAGACAATAGCCATTTTTTGATAATTCCTTTATTAACCACTTAAGCCCCAGACCATTTGGCTGGCCAAAGACCAGAGCACTTTTTGCGATTCGGCACTGCATCAGTTTAACTGAATAATGCGCGGTCATGCGAGGTGGCTTCCAAACAAAATTGACGTCCTTTTTTTCTCACAAATAGAGCTTTCTTTTAGTGGTATTTGATCACCTCTGCGGTTTTTATTTATTGTGCTATAAACTAAAAAATGCGACAATTTTGAAACAAACGCATTATTTTTTACTTTTTGCTATTATAAATATCCCCCAAAAAATTTATAAAAAAACATTTTTTTTCCTCAGTTTAGGCCAATACGTATTCTTCTACATATTTTGGTTAAAAAAATCGCAATAAGCGTTTATTGATTGGTTTGCTCAAAAGTTATAGCGTTTACAAAATAGGGGATAGTTTAATAATTTTTTTTTATTAGTAATGGCAGCAATCAGCAATTTTTAACATGACTGTGACATTATGGCAGACAGATCAGGACACTTTTGGTGCGATTTTGGGACCATTCACTATTATACAGTGATCAGTGCAATTAAAAATGCATTGATTACTGTGTAAATGTGACTGGCAGTGAAGGGGTTAACCACTAGGTGGTGCTGTAGGGGTTAAGTGTGTCCTAGGGAGTGATTCTAACTGTGGAGGGGGCTGTGTGTGACACAACACTGATCACCACTCCCGAGGGATCACAGGGAGCTGTGATCAGTGACAGTGTCACTAGGCAGAACGGGGAAATGCTTGTTTACATTAGCATTTCCCCGTTCTTCCTCTCTGTGAGACAATCATGGGTATCCCAGCGGTCATCGAGTTTGCGGGACCTGCGATCACGCTCACGAAGCTCCCGGCGGGTGCGAGCTGCCGGGGGCGCTCGCGCGCCTGCAAGCCGCCTCTTAAAGGGGCAACATACAGGTATATGATTCTGCCTGTACGGGCCCTTCTGCCGACGTATATCGGCGTGATGTGGTCGGGAAGCCGTTAATAATGTCTTCTTTCTCTGCTTCTTCCTCCATCTTCTTCTGGTCTTCCTTCGTTTTTCTCCTTCATCCTCCATCTTCTTCTTCCCCCGCTTCTTCCGCCATCTTCCTCTGCTCCTTCCTCCAGCCCTCTGCTTCTTCCTCCAGCTTCTTCTTCCCCATTTCGTCCTCCGGACGATCCACCTCAATGGGAGGTCCCGCTGTGTGACTCTTCTGTGCTTGTGACAGATCTTATATAACTGAGGGCGGGGCCACCTTTTGACCCCGCCCCCTATGATGCCACGGGGACTTCCCTATGGCTTTCCCGTGGCGTCAGAGGGAGGCAGGGTCACCCGTTTACGTAAATGGGTTATTAATAAAGAAATTGTCAAAAACCGACTATTGTCTTTTTTATCATTTTGACACTTTTTTTGTGAAATGGTAGGGGTACTTGTACCCCATTACCAATTCACACGGGGTGGGATCTGGGGGTCCCCTTGTTAAAGGGGCTTCCAGATTCCAATAAGCCCCCCACCTGCATACTCCCACAACCACCGGGCAAGGGTTGTGGGGATGAGGCCCTTGACCCCGTCAACATCGGGACAAGGTGCTTTGGGGGGCTACCCCAAAGTACCTTCCCCATGATGAGGGCATGTGGCCTGGTACGGTTCAGTAGGGGGGGGTGTTTTTTCTCGTCCCCCCCTCTTTTCCTGCAGCCTGCCAGGTTGTGTGCTAGAATAAGGGTCTGGTATGGATTTTGGGGGGACCCCTACGCCATTTTTTAAAATTTAGCGCAGGGTTCCCCTTAAAATCCATGCCAGATCTGAAGGGTCTGGCATGAATTTTGAGGGGGAGCCCTACACTATTTTTTTTAATTTGACACAGGGTTCACCTTAATTTCCATATCAGACCTGAAGGGCCTGGTATGGATTTTAGGGGGACCCCCACGCACTTTTTTTTAAAAATTTTGGTTCGGGGTTCCCCTTAATATTCATACCAGACCCAAAGGGCCTGGTAATGGACTAGGGGGATCCCGTGCTCTTTTTTTCAATGATTTTTATCTATATTGCCGAGACCCGACAATTCATTACAGCTGCGATCAGTTTTAAATGAAAATTTTTCCTTTAGAAATGTCATTTTGCTGTGGTACTGTTCTAAACACGGGAAAATGTGCCACTTTACAGGCATACTTTAGAAACACCCCCAGGCACTATATTTAAAGGAATATTTCATATTTATTGTTTCACTTTAAGCATTAAAAAAATCACTGCTCCCAAAAAAAACGCTGAGTTTTATGACAATAACTTGCATATAAGCCTTTAAAATGAACACTTTTGGTTATTCATGTTAGTGTCCCATAGACTTTAATTTTTTGCCTGTTCGCTATGTTCTGGGGTGAACCAAACCGGCAGTGTTTGGCCCATCCCTACAGTGAAATACAAGTTTGGGTACAGAATTTAAACCCCATTGTCAATGGGAGCTGAATGTTAGAACCAGTTCTGAACATTTTCAAAGGTAATAGACAAGGGATTGTCAAACGAATGATCACCAATCAAGCCAAAAAAATAAAAAATAAAACAAAATATTTTGTTTGTCAAGGAGCAGCAATGTTATAAATGATTAAAGTGAAACGTTAAAAATGCAAAGGTTGTGTATGACGTATACAACCTACTGTAGTGAAACTGACATTATTAAAAAAGCCATTTAAATTGCCGACAATTGACAGATTCAGCCGCTTTACCCCTGTTTGTAAACAAACAGCTGGGGAATCCCTTCAATCCCTTGCAAACTCTACCGTTTTCCTTGTTTCTGGCTTGCGAGGCTGTATGCACAAATAAGGGTCTGGAATGAGTATTTTGGGGGGACCCCACCTTTTTTTTCCCTGACTTTTCTGTGGGACCCACCTTTAAATCCACACCAGTGGTATAGAGTCTGAGGAAGACCTTGTGTCGTTTTTTATTTTGGCCTGGGGTCACCTTAAAATTCATATCAGACCTGAAGGACCTGTCTCTGGCCTGGTCCCCAGACAGCACAAATGTCCTCTCTGTAATGGGCTTCTACACTCCAAAGTTACATACGTTCATTGGTCCTCTGCTACCTGTGAAAGCATCCTCTGTTCTGGTAACATAAAAAGACACTGAAAACAACCAATAACTGTGCTGCATATGACCCACTCATGAATAAATTGTGAATATTTTACATCACTTTAATTACATTTTACTGTCACCATTTTTACATCAAGAAGCAAACAGCTCCAAAGTTCTGCAGGAAAAATGTCTTATTTCTGTGCAGCACAGGTATCTGAGGACGGTTTCATCATAAGTCATGTTGTTCTATTTTTAGATCACATGTGTGGGAGAAAAAATATTATTCAATTATTTCAGTATCTTTGTTCACTTATCGAGCTTTTTTCTCTGATTCACGTTATCTTTTTCTCCACAACAACCTCTGAATATTTTCTTTTGTTAGCAAGAGAAAAATCAAACATTTGCAAAAAAATGAGCTATTGATGCCAGAGTTAATAACTCATCTATTGTATGAGCAGGTAAGTTTTGAGATGGCTTATTACTAATGATTTCTATTTCAATCCCTGCATATTACAAGAAGCAGCTGCTCTCCTCTGTATCTCTAATTGAAGAAAGATGTGTATTGCCAAATCAAGAGTTCTTGCTGTCAATGGGAGATACCTATCACTTTCAATGCAATCACTTGTAAAGCATATCAGCTTAGGAGCTGCCTGACAATTCCTGTCATGTTTATTAATAAAAAAATATTTTGAATCAGGCAGTTAAAAAATATTGTGTACATAATAAGGATTCAGATGCCTCTTCTTCTCATTTGCAGAATATTATTATTATTATTATAATACAGGATTTGTATAGCGCCCACAGTTTGCACAGTGCTTTACAAAATAAAGGGGAGCAGTACAATTTAGGTCAGGCTTAGGGGGATGCTATATACAAAATGTATGTGTGTATATACACTTTTATTTAAAAGAAAAAAATCTTCAAATAGCAAATGCAATGTTTATTAATGGTAATGCTCTGCCGAGCCCCTTTTCCTGCTCTTGGCAGAGCCATAGCATTTGTGGTCTTAAAATGATATAGGTATATCCACAGGATGCTCCAGTTCAATGGCTTTATAGGCTTGCAAGCTAGGATGCACCTTGCCTCAACACACTCATAGTAGGGAAAACTGGGGCTGTGGCTATTAATCAGCTGAATATTCCATTTTACACTGTCATTCCTTGAATAGTAAATCTGCATGTAATAACTCATCAGCCATAGTGGCTCATATGTCCAGAAAGGCATGCAGATACCTTCTGTCTAAGAAGCCTCTATGGTGTATTGCACTGGAGTGTTTTCCATTCCTTTTTGCCCACCTCACCTTACACAACATGACAATCTCATATAGTTTATTGGTTTGAAGTATACTAAATCAAAGCTGATCTCCGTAGGACCTCTGCTGTGGCCAGCCCATCCCATCCCATCAAAAACTGTCTAAAATTTCCAAAGTACCAAGAAAATTATGCAACACCACTTAAATGGATCTACAATCAGTAGCATCAGCACAGATTTATATAATAATATTGCATTTTGCAGATAAAGAATTAAATCACATAAATTAAATAAATAATGACTCAGTTCATCCAAATCTCTCTCTTACTCCTGTTGCCATGTAAATGTACATGAAGCAGAAAATTGGATATGAGTGTAAATAGACAGTAATGACTTTATATTCTTAAAATATCATTTGTAACAATGTATTTGGTGAAAATGATCAGCGGGATGCTAATCGCTGTGATATTGATGCAGAAAAGGAAAAATATAAGTTGATCAGAAAAAAACCCAAAACATTTAAAGTATAAATTCTAAGCAGGTTTTATAACATTCTTTGCAAAGCCAACAAACTAGTTCAGACTTGGCTTTTTTTATTAATAAAGTTGCTGTGGAAAGTTTTTCCTAAAGTTTTACTAAGCTAGTGAATACGTTAAAACTCAGCTTTGGTCATATATTAAAATGCCTTTTGTTTCTGTTATGTCCTAATTAAAAAGAAAAAACAGGATGCCTTTTAAATGCTTTTGGTAAAGTAGCAGACTTTGGTTAATATCAGCCCTCTGCAATTCAGCATTCATAGTGAGAGAGCAGGGGCCAGCTGTGTCAGCCAATGATACTGTATTACTTTGCACAGTGTAGTCAGTTTAACACAGGGAATATTCCTACGGGAAGGCAGAGTAAAGAAACTGCCTCATCACCTTGCTTCTGTTCCTTTACTGTCCAATCAGCAAGCTAGTTCAGGGATCTAATATCAACATTAAAAATAGCTGTTTGGCCAGAATTCAGATTTAAAGTGGATGTGACATAAGATATACTTTTTCATATTTAAGTTCATGCATGTCAGGGTATGTTTAAAGCGTAACTCCATGTTTTTTGTTCTGTACACATTCTGTGTACAGAACAACTCTAGGTAGCCAAATTGCATTGCATTTTCAGAAAATTACAGAGCTGCAGATTGAAAAGTAAAGGTCATTTTTTAATAACATTCAATTACAATATGATTTGTGTCGCAATTGTATACGCTTTATTATTATTATTATTATTATTATTATTATTATTATTTTACAGGGTTTATATAGTGCCAACAGTTTACTTTACAACTTGAGGGATTATTATTTTTTCTTTATTTGCTATTTTTTTCCCACAAATGTGGAGTTACCATTCTTATAATGAAAATGTTCAAATTAAATTCTCCCAGTATAATCCAGCTTTAGTGATACATTTTATCACTAAATTTGGATTACACTGGAAGAATTTAATTAGAAAATCTTCATTTTAAGAACGTTCCTTTCTAATCATTAAAGTGGTCAAATTGATGTCTGTTTTTCGATGGCAGTGACAATAAAATTGGAAGGCGTGGGATGGAAATTTTTTTTTTAAAACTAACTCATTTTTAACAGTTGTGTGTTTTTTTCAGTAAAGTCTATTCTTTCCAAAATCAAATGTTAAAAGCAAATACTAGTCAATGAATGTACTAAGAATTTTTGTATGAATTTTCAGGATGTTTGCATAATAGTTTGTTCAATAATCCACTAGTGTATGGCCAGCTTTGCAGGTATTTATTATCCCTGAAATTAATCACAGTACTCCCATTGAAAATGCTGTAATTTACTTATCTTCTATGACGACCAGTGCCATTTTTGTTTAAGCACCATCCAGGGTTCAACATCTACTTCCTGGACTATGACGCCAGCCTAGATGTGATACAGTCATGTAAATCCCTGGGCAGAATCTTTTGTGTTTGGAATGCATATCTAACACAGCTCAGCTTCCTGCTCCAGTCTTTGCGTAGGTAGCCATTGTAAAAATACATAGTTCTCATATAGCTACAGAAGACGTATTTCTCTTACCAATACTTCACCTCCCTGCTACCACTGTTAGAATACTACACTGTGAAGGGTCACAGGGGAGGAAAGAGTAAGGAAATATTTATTTCTGCCTGGAGGGTGGTGGTAAAGGAAGGATGGAAAATAACGAAAATTGATATTTTTTTTTTAGCAAGGTTAGCATGTGTATCTCTGTTTTACCAATGTATTAGATTATATTTTCAGCTCTTATATTACTTTTTAATCTTTGTAATAAAAATGCAAATGCGGATCATTTATGACAGCACAGGTCAATGGAAAAGCTTATTATGATATATACAATTTTGACGCATATTTTCTAAAGAGCTAACACCACCCATGTATTAATGCCACTAGACCAAATTTGTATTGCGAAAGCTGAAGCATAATGCCTTCTAATTTCAGTGTTTAAAGGACAAACTATTTGGAGGGTCAGCCAAGTGTCAATGTTGAAGGGAAGTATGTAAGATCAAACAGAGATTAAGGTGGAAATATATTTAAATCGTCCAAATGTAACACTAATAGGATTATTGAATAATAGGATTATAAATATTAAATCTTTAGTTTATTAATAGCACTTGGTAAATCTAACAAGAGTTACAATGACAAAAAAGGCAAAAAAATTAGCTTCTAAACATCTTGAAAGGATTTTATATTACAGGCTATAATGAGCTTGCATTTAATGGCTTCTGTAATGCAAGTTTAAACTCTGGATATGTAGAAAAAGGAAGAATTCAAACAGCTAGTACTTTTCTATTGCACATATGCCAACACATTTCAAAACAATGTGTCATGGTTTGGAGACATTTATAATGTTGTTATGTTGTCAAAATAAATATCAGTGATAAGCTTTTACCAACATGAATAGAACATAAATAAAATACGTGGTTATTTTTCTTTATTTTCTGCTTTCTTACAACCAGATATAGTCCTTGCAGTTGCTCTATATGAACATCAAACCACATTTGTGATGCAGTTTGTTGCCTAGTACATCAGCTCCTTTATGGTGAATTCAGATTGGCTTGTACACACACTATGGGCTAGCGCTATTTTGTGCATCGACAGACAGATGAGTGCACTTCTGGAGCATCTGGCAAATGAATTGAGCTACAATAATGTACCACAATCATAGGCATGCACAGGGGTGTGCCGGGTGTGCCTGGGCCCACCCTAAGCACCCTATGCAGTGCAGATTCCCCCTGCTAATATTTAACCAAAGCTCCTAAAAAATTGTAAAAAATAATACAAAAATAGAAATAAAATTGTAAAAACATGATACTAAATTAAAATAATAAAAATGAAAACCTACTGACACCGTCCACTGCCCTACTGACACCAACCTCTGCCCTACTGACATGTCCATTGCTCTGCTGACATTGTCTACTACCCTACTACATGTTAAAAATGTTTACACGCATAGTGTATTATTTAAAATAAATGGCGTGCGCATGTGCGTGTAAATTCTCTTTATTAATCATATAAGTGTATAACACCAAACAAAGCCTAGACATACCCAGGCTTAGGTAACAACATAAAAAATAAAATAAAATAACAACCATTACCCTCTACAGTGCAATTTTTAGTAATGAAAAAAAAAAAGGGAAAATGTCATAGATGAAATGACGATACTTCCAACAGGAAAATAACAGCCGTCCTGAATTAATATGGTGTATCATTAGATGTGACCATGTCAGTAGAGGCTATCCAAATATCCCAGACCTTCGAGACATTTTTGGGGCAGTCCCTTGCTTCATTATAAACATATAATGGGATTGCTGCAATAACTAAGCACTTCCAGAGATCAGTTGTAGGTGCCTGCGCGGGAACTTCCACTTTGAAAGGATGGCCTTATGTGCATAATCCCAATACTTTTGACACTATAGTGTATATATATATATATATATATATATATATATATATATATATATACATTTATTTATATCCATATACCTGAGGCTATTTGCAGTTTTCTTTAGGTCACATAACCAAAAATGAGTAAATACAGCTGGATAAAATAAAAACGGTGTCTTTTTTCATTTTAGGCTGCAAAGCAACAAAATGTGATCATTTTAAAGAAGGGGGGAGGGTGATTATTTTCTATACCCGCTGTAGATAATGCTTTAGCAAACAAAACATAATTTATTTAGGGTTTACATCTACTTTCAGCTCGTTCCCCCAGTCTAAGGGCTCCTTCACATGGACGTGTCCATGTACAGAGCCCGCTCTGCTCAGCGGGGGATCACTCTGTCGATCCCCGCTGAGCAGGCAGATGACAGGTCCATCTCTGCACACTGTGCAGGGACAGACCTGTCAGAGCGCCGCTCTCCCTTATGTGGGATCGGATGACGGCGGACCGTAGAGTCCGTCGTCACTCAAACCGATCCGCAGACGGATGGAAAAGTAGGTTTTTCCTCCATCACACTGTTTTGGATCGGAGCGGGTCAGATGTCAGCGGACATGTCACCTCTGACAACTGACGCTCCATAGAGGTCTATGAAGCGTCCGTTCAGGTCCGCCTAAAAAACTGAAAGGCAGACCTGAACGGAACGTCCGTGTGAAAGAGGCCTAACATATTATTATTATTATACAGGGTTTATATAGCGCCAACAGTTTGTACAGCGCTTTACAACATGAGAGCAGACAGTATACTTACAATGCAATTCAATACAGGAGCAATCAGAGGGCCCTGCTTCTTAGAGCTTACAATCTAGAAGTAATGAAACCTTTTAAAAAAGTATTCAGTACAGTAAAAGAAGAGACATGAGACCATGCATAGTTTAAGTTCTATTATATGAACTGTTTTCCATATTACCAAAACGATTTATTTTATCATACATTTCTCAATCTCATTATTTTCAGTCATTTGCACTTGCTATTATGCTATATATGATAATTCCAGACAGTAAGTTTGTTGTTTTTCAAAAAAACAAGCTCTCCGGCAGAATGGATCAGTTACAGATATGATACAAACCATTTAACACTAGCAGCATAGCTTACAATGATCAACTTTTATTTATTTATGTAAAACCATTCTCCCAAAAGGAAAAAAAAATCAGTTTGCTGTAACTGCTTATAAAGTATTAGATGGAGTTTGGCTTCATTCTTTAGTGTATTTAAATCTGCTAGTACATCTAACATTCCTCACCCCCAAGACTGACAATGCTGCTGTCCAAAGGTGCCCTCTATCCTCCTTCATTCAGAGTAGGGGCACTCTAATACAGGGGGTGTGTTACTGGCCAGATCATCTGGTGAAAACAGACTGAAAAAAAGCCTAATGCCGCGTATACACGAGCGGACTTTATGGCAGAGTTTGTCTGGCGGACTTTTCGACTGACTTTACGAAGGACTTTCCGAATGAACGGACTTGCCTACACACGATCAACCAAAGTCTGACGGATTCGTACATGATGATGTACGACCGCACTAAAACAAGGAAGTTCATAGCCAGTAGCCAATAGCTGCCCTAGCATTGTTTTTTGTCTGTCGGACTAGCATACAGACGAGCTGACTTTTTGACCGGACTCGAGTCGTTGGACAGATTTGAAACATATTTCAAGTCTAAGTCCGTCAAACTTTTGAGAAAAAAAAGTCCGCTGGAGCCCACACATGATCGAATTGTCTGACGGACTCAGGTTCGCTGGACCAAGTATGCCATAAAATCTGATCGTGTGTACACGGCATAATAAAAGAAAACTGATGCAGCCGCCACATCTAGATGATGGGCAGCACAGTGGCCAGCACTTACACCTAGCAGCTTTGGGGTCATTGGTTCATATCCCAACCACAGCACTACATGCCTTAAGTTTGCATGTTCTCCCTGTACTTGTGTGGGTTTCTGTGGGTATTCTGGTTTCTTCCCACAAGCCAAAAGTATGCTGGTAGGTTAATTGGCTTGTCTAAAATGTATATGTACTGTATGTATGTGAGTCAGGGACATTAGATTGTAAGCATTTTGAGGGCAGGGACTGATGTGAATGTACAACATATGTTTACATTCTTGGCACTATATAAATACCTGTAATAAATAAGCTGCAAAGGTTTTGGGCTTACTTCTTTAAAATGGCAGGTGAGCTCTCATTTCACAAACAATTTCTAAGTGATGACAAAAAACTTTTACAAAATGTCAAAATAGCTGCTGTTAGTAACTTAGTGCTTACTAAGTGGAAGCTTTTTTTTTTTTAATTGAACTCTTAGAATAGAAATAGCACGTAAAGACAAATATTCTTTACTGATAATTATGTGAGGCACTTGAATAAAATTATATAAAAATAGTTTATAAGTATTAGAAGTGCATAATGCTGTTTTCTGCTGGAGAAAGTCTTAAACTCCGACAACCTGCTATGACATTTCCATGAAAAAAATTATGGCAAAACTCCAGTCAAAAAATGGTTGACTTACTTTAATCAGAGCTGATAATTACACAGGTCAACAAAGGATACTGACCACAATTGATAGTGAGCTGCAGTATATAGTGTTCTATAGATTTTGCTGCACATATTAGTTATATTTACACCATACTTTGCTCACTTATCCATAGTAGCGTGAGAGCACTTCCAATATTTTTATTCTTTGATTTTTACACAAACCCACTTTTGGAGCTGCAGTATATGTCTAGGCACAAAGCTCCCGTCAAATGAAGCACATCTTCAAATGAAGGTATATCTGTTCCTTCTCTCTTTCTCTCTCCTGGGTTTCTCACATACAGATGGTGAGAGCCTTTTTGGGTTTTTATTTTCTCATAATCTTATTATGTTCTGGAGTCCAAAGTTGTAGAGATTTGAGTAGGATAAATTCTCTGCTCCTAGGCCCACATCTTACCTGGTAGCCAGACCTCATTATTAGGCCTCATGCACACGGACGTTTTTACAGTCGCTTTTTTGAGCGTTTTTTTGCAGCTTAAAAAGGCCTGTCTATGTTAGTCTATGGTTTCATGCCCACCTAGGCGTTTTTGAGCTGCAAATGGCATAGGCGTTTTTAAGCTGTAAAAAAAACCCAGGACCAGGGTTCTGAGAGATGTTTTTCAGCTGTAAAAACGCTCTAACGCTGATAAACGCTCAAAAACGCTCAAAGATGTCATTCACCAAAGTTTTTTAACGTTTTTGAGCCATTGAAAAAAAAAAAAATTTTGAAAAAAAAAAAACGCTAAAAAACGCTAACGCGGAAAAATGCTCAAAAACGCTGAAAAAAATCACTGCAAAGATACTGGCATTTTCATAACATTATTTTAACATTCCGTGTGCATGAGGCCTTAGACTTAGCTGTCCAGAGCCTTTTATATATACAATATATATGAACTATATATACTGTATATATGAGAGGACTGATGCTCAGGACTTTCTATCGCTGCTGTTGGTGCCTGCTGCTCTGTGAAAAAGCAGCAGGCTAACAGAACAATAAAAAGGAATATGTGCTGCCTGTGAATTTTGGGGTTGGTTGTTTTGCATGCTTCACTATATGTGTAGATACTAATATGTAATATGCAAATGAAACTGATAATAGTATCCCTTTTAGTGTATGAGATTTTCCACTTATCTTATTTCACCTCAACTTTTTTTTTTCATAGCTAGACAACTTAGCTAGACAATTAGAATTATTGTTTTGTTTTTATGTCATTTTTGTTATGTTGTTTTTGTTATTAAAGCTGTTTTCTGGGCAAATAGTTTATATACATGAAATACAACAACTGCCAAAGATTTACTTACATGCTTTCTATTTTAGCTGTCTCTGACTTCTATTTTCCCCAGCCCATGTGGAAATGCTAACTGCTAACTGTTCTTGTAGCTGTGTTACCTGTTAAGAAGCCCGGTCATTCCAGTAGGCTCTGTGTGTCTTGGGTGACCAGTCACTTCAATCATCTGACATCATCACGTCACTACTTCTTGAAATAGAGGAATCCCTAAATGCCTGATAAATTTCCCCTGCTCTCCTAGTGCAGTGATACTGCCAGCTGGTGTGTTTAAGGCAATGATGGGGAGATCTCTGCTGCTGACATCCTTGTTGCATTAGTAAATGTACAGCAACCTTCACCCCATACTCTTGCATATAGAGCTCAGTTTAGCGCCACCATATAGGAAATCTCATGTTCTTATCACTGATTTGTATCTGCATTTATTTAATAAAATCTTTATTTAGACCAATCAAAATATTGATTAGAGTGTAATGCCCCGTACACACGATCAGATTTTCCGACAACAAATGTTGGATGTGAGCTTGTTGGCGGAAAGTCCAACTGTGGGTATGCTCTATCGAACATTTGTTGTCGGACTTTCGGCTAACAAATGTTGGCTAGCAGGTTCTCAAATTTTCCACCAACAAATGTTTGTTGTCGGACTTTCTGATCGTGTGTCCACACGTCCGTCGGACAAAAGTCCACGCATGCTCGGAATCAAGTAGCAAGCCGGAGATATAACTAGCGTTCGTAATGGAGATATCACGTACCTCTTGTACGTCACTACGTTCGTAATTGTTGGCCAACATTTGTGTGACCGTGTGTATGCAAGACAAGTTGGAGCCAACATCCTTTGAACAAAAATTCATGGTTTTGTTGTCGGAAAGTCGGATCGTGTGTACAGGGCATAACTATACTAGTGTCTTCCAGTGACTGCGGGAAGCATCATTGCACTGCTCCCATCACCACCAAAAATTAGCATGCCACTTTGCCTGCACTCCAAAGAGCCCCCCACACACTGTATGTATATGTGTGTGTATTCTAAGGGCTCTTGGGAGTTAGGCTGTGATGTAGGGCACTTTGCAGAGTCTTCCTCCCAGCACTACTAGAGATGAGATTTACAAAGGTAGGTAATGATGTAGGGATTCTCTGAAGAAGAGGTTTAGATGAAAAAATATTAATAGCCATAAACAATTAACACCCAGGTCATACTCTGCTGTGCTTTTTTTTCTTCTTCTTCTTCTAAGCTTTATTGAATCCACAATGTGGCATGTAATGCACTCCCATTGGATGTGACTCTTTTGATGATGCACCTTGCACTCAATCAACGCTTAAATTTAGAACTATAGGCAAAACTTTTTTTTCCATTTGGAATGAGACAGAGCAGGGGAGTGTTATAACCCCTGTCAGACTTTCACCATCTGTGTCCCATTGCAGAGATTTCCCTTCACTTCCTGTCCCATAGCCAAACAAGAAGTTAGAGGAAATCCCTCCAAATTAAGGGAATTCTTTGGGGACCCCCAGGTCACTAAAACTAGTGTCCCCAGTGGAAGATTTCCCCTCTATTACATTTCTGGGGACAGCCCAAATTTTTAAATTTTCTTTTACTTTCACTTTCATTGATAACGGTAAACAGGACAAATAGAGAGGGAGAATCACACTAATGGAGGTACAGACAGTAATAAAAACTGACAAATGTTCTAATCCCTCTCCACTCTATCCAAAACTTAAAAAAAGTTTTGCCTTTAGTTATACTTTAGTAATAGAGATCTGTCCATATCATAGTACATGCCATGACGTGTATTCAATAAAGTTTATTGGAATTGTACAAGAGTGCATCCTGGATATTTTTTAGGTCTGAATAGCACCCTCGGCCAGTGGGTGCACAGTAGACGCCTGGAGCAATACTGACTGGAGTATAAAAATAGTTTTAGTAGTAATTATTATAGTAAGGCATAAATAAGATATATATATATTGTTAGTTCAACTTTGTAATTAGTATGTATTCCAAAACTAAACCTGATTGTTTGGCATGTGGTTCCAAGATACTGATCCATGCATTTAACATAAGAAAATATATATGTACTTTGTCAACTCTCCTTGTCTGATAAAAAAAATAGAATTGATAAGTCAGTTTTATAGAATTGTGCTGACAGTCAGCTGTCATTCATTGTCCTTTATCCTGACAGCCTCGGGCATTCAAGCACAGTGTAGATTCATGAGTTTTTTTCTATGCTTTCTGTATGTAATGGGGAGAACTGCGACAAGGGAGGGGGGACTACACTATCTAAGAGCATAGCACTGAATAGACTTTTGTTTTGCTCTGTCTATTTTTTCTGACTGTGTCGAATCTGTATGTTTTCATGCAGTTTTCTTCTTTAGAGTTTTATTGCTTGGATGACTAGTTAGTATTCAGTGAAACAAGGATAAAATAGTCCCGTATGACTTGCTGAGTCTTCAGATAAGTAATTACAGTGAGTGCTTACATATTGTCCTGAGTACTGTGGATGAGCAACCTGCTGACAAGAGTTAAAGTCGACTTTCTTTTTCAATGTGGCTATGCTTCTATAAATAAAGCCTTCAAGTATACATACACAGGAGGTATTACCTGAGGGCAACTTTTCCCTGTACAGTTTCCTTTAAAACCTGGACCAAACTGAAATTTAAATAACCTCCTAAACTCTCAGTGCCAGTCACCTATGCTGTGCAATGGAACTCAGAAAAAGCCAAAAAGGGCCTTTGAATTACTTCTGTTTTGTTTAAAAAAAAAAAAAAAAAAAAACTTGCTAGAGAAAAGTCACAGATAGCACCACCTGTGCACACATACTCTGTATATTGTAGGAATATGTAAGGGAATAGAAAAGTGTAAATTCCCACAATTAGAAAACGTGTCCATATTTATGTTATAGTTTCCATCAAGTAAATATCAATATCTGTTTAAAATTTTTAGACAGGATTTGAGGAAAAATAGAAAAAAAAATCCTAAAATATTTTTCTGTAGGTTTCATATATAGGTATGATTATATATGTGGAGTATGGAAGAGCCCTGGGGCCATCATAAAAAAAAAAACTGAATTCTGACTTTGAAACTCAGAATTCTGAGATTGAAATTCAGAATTGTAAGTTTAAAAAAAATCATTTTCTACAGAATTCTGAGATTCAAAGTCAGAATTCTGAGATTCAAAGTCAGAATTCTGAGTTTCTAAGTCAGAATTCTGAGTTTCTAAATATAGTAGTCTCTATTACGAAGATTTTAGGACCAATGAGCAATAAGGTAGTAAAACCCACAGATCATCATTCTGCAGACATACATGTCTTCTGCTCTGTATATGGATATGTAAATATATCTTAGTTACAGCACACAGTATAGGGAAGCAGGCAGTGCTGGGTGCTCTGGTTCCTCTGCTGTCTTATCCTTTTTTGTCATCTGCTCCAACATAAAGAGCCATGCTGAAAACATGTGTATTGTGTGTGAGTGGGGGGGGGGCATAGCTTCCATAGATAACAGAACACAATGGCCTGCACAGCTCTGCACCCCAACTTGTAGGAAACATTGCACTTTTGCCCCTACATGAGGGAATTGTGAATGGCTAGAAGGTAGCAGGACAATGTGTGTCTATGATCATAAGGGATTAATCATAGCAATTACTTGTCTGGACTAATAGAGGTGTTTCACATACAATTAACCTCATATTAAACATAAAAGCAAGCCAAAAACACTATGGAGAGATAGCATAGTGGTTAGAGCAGCAGACTTATATTTGTGAAGTTATGGGTTCTAACCCAGGTGAGGGAATTTTTTATATATATATTTTAAAATATGTGATAGTGAGGGCTTAAATTGAATTTTATCAATATATCCAAATTGATTTCAAGGTATATTAACAATGATACACTGATATATTGAGCACACAAAGTTGTAGTATATGCTGGCTACTATAAATTAGAGAGTAGAGATTTCAAAGAAAAAACTGTGTATATATTATTAGAGTGATCAGATGGGATCATTAGGGTGTCATGTTCAGTTTCCCTGGGGGCAGTTCACAATTTCAGGAGACTGATCATAATGAATCAATCATAAATCACTTGTTTGGACCAATACAGTTGTTTCACAGAGAATTAACCTCTTATTAAACATAGAAGGATCTATTAGGACTCTTAAGTGATAGTATAGTGGTTAGAACAACAGACTTATAATGCTGAAAGTTGTGGGTTCTAATCCAGTTCAGAGTTTTTTTTTAATTATATATATTTTTTCAATATATTGATTTTATATTAAACATATTTTAAACTATGAGTTAGTGAGGGCTTAAATTGTATTTTATTGATATATCCAAATTGATTTCAAGGCATATTAACAAAGACATATTGATAAAATTGTTGTATATGCTGACTACTATAAATTAGAGAGTAGGGATTTTTTTTACAAATCTGTGTATATATTGGGATGATTTTGGTGACATGAGGCCAGTTCTCAATTTCAGGAGATTGTCTCTGGTAGCTACATGATAACTATCATGTCTCACAACTCAGCCCTGAACTCTGCACCATAGGGTAATCTGTGTGTATTGCAATGTACACGCCCATATTCTCCCCTTCACTGATTGGCTGCACTTTATCCCCACTGACACTAATGCAGCGCCATATTCCTCTTACCTACACCGTTGACACAGAGAACTTTTTTCCAGCTAATGACAGCACCAATGCAGGGTCTCCTGAAATTGTGAACTGCCCCCGGGGAAACTGAAGATGACACCCTTATGATCCCATCTGATCACCCTAATATATATACACATTTTTTTTCTTTGAAATCTCTACTCTCTAATTTATAGTAGCCAGCATTTACTACAACTTTGTGTGCTCTATATATCAGTGTGTCTTTGTTAATATACCTTGAAATCAATTTGGATATATTGATAAAATACAAATTAAGCCTTCACTATCACATATTTTAAAATATATATAAAAAATTCTCTCTCCTGGATTAGAACCCACAACTTCACCAATATAAGCCTGCTATTCTAACCACTATGCTATCTCTCATTAGTTGTTAGGGTTTGCTTTTATGTTTAATGTGAGGTTAATTGTTTGTGAAACCACTCTATAAGTCCAGACAAGTATTTGTTATGATCAATCCGTTATGACCATAGACACACATTGTCCTGCTGCCTTCCAGCCATTCACAATTCCCTCATGTAGGGGCAACAGTGCAATGTTTCCTACAAGTTGCGGTGCAGAGCTGAGCTGTGCTGGCCATTGTGTTCTGTTATCTATGGAAGCTGTGTCCCCCCCACTCACACACAATACACATGTTTTCAGCATGGCTCTTTATGTTGGAGCAGATGACAGAGAAGGATAAGACAGCAGAGGAACCAGAGAACCCAGCACTGCCTGCTTCCCTATACTGCGTGCTGTTAATAAGATACATTTACATATCCATATACAGAGCAGAAGACAAGTATGTCGACAGAATGATGGTCTGTGGGTGTTACTACATTATTGCTCATTGGTCCTAAAATCTTCCTAATAGAGACTACTACTACTATTTATAAACTCAGAATTCTGACTTTGAATCTCAGGATTCTGACTTTGAAACTCAGAATTCTGACTTTGAACCTCAGAATTCTGACTTTCAAACTCAGAATTCTGACTTTGAATCTCAGAATTCTGACTTTCAAACTCAGAATTCTGAGTTTTAAACTCAGAATTCTGTAAAAAAAAAAAAAAAAATTTTTTTTTTTTTCAAACTCATAATTTTTTTTTTTTAATGATGGCCCCAGGGTTCTTCCATAGTGGAAGATCAATAAGGGTGCCCTAATGTAAATAAATAAATACTTTGAAAATATATATAAAAGACCAACGCTGACATCAGTAGAAATCAGTAGATCTGAGGCCTTCCTAGATTGTAAGTTCTAATGAGCAGGTCCCTCTGATTCCTCCTGTATTAAATTGTATTGTAACTGTACTGTCTGTCTTCATGTTGTAAAGCGCTGTGCAAACTGTCGATGCTTTATTAATCTTGTATAATAATAATATGTTAGACTGGGGAACTCGCTGAAAGTAGATGTAAACCCTAAATAAATTATGTTTTTTTTGCTAAAGCATTATGTACAGCGCGTATAGAAAATAATCACACCCTTTTTTAAAATAATCACATTTTGTTGCTTTGTAGCCTGAAATGAAGACAGACACAGTTTTAATTTTATCCAGCTGCATTTACTCAGTGCAACTTATAACATCCAAGTGAAAGATATAACACCAACATGTCAGAAGAAAAATAAACAATAAATCGACAACAGACTCATTGAGTTGGACAAAGGATCACACCCTTGTGTCAGTATTTTTTTGAACCACCTTTTGCTTAAATTACAGCCTTTAGTCCGTTGGTATATGTCTCTACTAACTGCACACCTAGACTTTGCAATATGTGCCCACTTTTCTTTGCAGAACTGCTAAAGTTCATGTTCTGATCATCATAAAGTATATATTTACTTATTGTACTGTTGCTTTAAATTGGCATCCATTACTGACAGGAACTGTAATTGTAGCTAAGTCTTTAATCTCTTCCAGTCTAATGTTGACCTTCAAGGCCAAAGACAGCTCACATCCTTCAATATGTAGTGGGTTGTGAGGCATAGGGGGTGCAAAGATGGTTAAAGTCATTGAGCGCCAGACACTTCTTGAATGCAAAAGAGTTTTTATTTCTTTTAACAGTCCTTTTTATATTTTGAAGAGAAAGAGGGTTAGAGCCAGGACACCCTTGAGTAGTTGCAATTTCAATTGGCAGACTCAGAGACTTCAATAGGAGGACAGGGAAACAGGAAAAGGCCCCAGCAAGGCGCCACTTCTGCACATGCAGGATTGCTGTCTCCTATGGCAACAGTACTTAACAGTTCCTAACACAAAGTTCAACAGTTCTCTCAGCTTCACTACAATATCTACTTGTAGTTCTTCAGCTCCTAGTCTCTCACTGGACTCTCTGATTGACTGACTAGGAATCCCGTGAACTCCTCAAGGCTTTTGCAGTGGTATCTCCCTCAAGTGTCACCCATGCTTCCCTGCTGGGTCCCTAGCTTGGCACTCCAGATACTTTTTAAGCTTCACCCCTGTTTACCAGCTTGGTCCCTGGCTTGACACACAAGGCTGCCCTGCAAGCATCACCTCCGCTGGTTGGGTCCCTGACTTGATCACCACCTGATGTTTCCTGATTCTCCACCGTGCCCGTTTGGTGACAATGTTGCTTCGGTACTTGCTTCAGTTACTCACTGTGGTCCCTGGTAAAGGTGGTTGGGCCCTTAGTGGCGACAGCTTTCTTTCTACCTCTGACCACAACAGGCTCTGCGGCCACGAGAGGTTCTCTGGCCGGCAGAACCACCACTTTTGGTTGGACTGCAAGCCGCAGCCCCAACCTTGCACTGCCCTCTTACTTCTGGATAGGCCCTCACACAGCCTGACAGCCAGACGCCCCTGGGATATGCTCAATCTCTGGCCTAGCAGCCTGGGGCATATGACACATGTTCACCCAGACAGCAGTCAAGGTGGCACAGAACATAGATCACCTGACTTCACCCGAATATATAGGTTCTCCCAGCAGGCCAAGGAATCCAAGAAAACCCCTTCCCATTGGCTGAGATACCCCATATACCCATAACTTGACCTTGAGTTGTCCTTCTCATACCTAGTGCCACCAAGTGCATGGCCACCTAGTGGCAGAGGAGAAAAGTACAACAAGGCCAAACTTAGGGAGAAAATCAATGGATCTCTAACAACTAACTGCAATAGCTACTCGTGACAAGGAATTTGGTGAGGAGCTACCTGACTAAACCCCAGGGTGCTACATAGTATATTACACCCAATTCCTGCTCAGCAGTCTTGCCTTCTACAGTGAAAAAGCATGGGAATAGCTGTTTTTTTTTGTTAATACTCCAATGGGGCTTTAGAACAGCAATATAACAGGTTCAAAAAGCTTAAATAATATTTTAAGAGTTGTTTATTTGAGAATTGTCCGATATCATGGTGTAGTTGAATACAATATGTACAATATAAAATCTGGTCCGATAATACAATTCATGTTTCACAATGCAATAAATAAACACAGTGCACGTTCTGACTGTGCTAATTGTCGGTCTTTCACACACACACAAATTGCACTTTTTTGTAAAAACTGTACTAAATAAGATTTATATACATTACTATTTAATATTACCGCTAATGGGTTACAAACATACTTTCTACATTACACTATCACCATATTGTTTAAATGAATTACTATACAATATTGGTTAGTCGTTTCCATGGGACGCAAATGATACCGTGACAAATTTATATATCGACAACTCACAATTGCAGTCATTGCAGGCAGTCAGTCTTTATATATACACTTAGTAACATTTATAGTCAAACTGACACTCTGGCGGATATGCTATGAGTTAACTTATTCACTTTTTCCTAATTAACATATGGCTATCATTGGGCATTTGTTGTAGGTGCCGGCTCCTCCATCCCTCAGAAGGCGTTTACAGTGTGCCTCCTTGCAAGCCCCTTGGGGTGGGCTCTTCTCTCTTGGGGAGGTGGGGGCAGCCTCAAAGCCCTCCGGATTTTTCAAACAGCTTCAACCATTTCTGGTTATAAGAACACTCATTCCACTCTTGAGCGGTAAATATACCACTATGGCTTATTCAATGTGATGTATGATGACATGCTTCTTTAATTATGCATATATGTAATATTTTTTAGAGCCAATTGTCCCCCTGAAGAGACCGCACATAGGTTGAAACGCATCGGGGCTCGCACACCATATAGCATTATGTAATGTAACGATGTGCACAATTGTGTTTGTTAATTGAATTGCGGAACATGGATTGTATTATCGAGCCAGATTTTATATTGTACAAATTGTATTCAACTACACCATGATATCAGACAATTCTCAAATAAACAACTCTTAAAATATTATTTAATCTTTTTGACCCTGTTATATTACTGTTCTAAAGCCCCATTGGGGAAACTTTTTCATATTATCTGTTTTCGGGGTGTGCAGCTCTTTCATCTCTCCTATATGTGTCTTTCCTATATTGTATTTTTCTTAATACTGGCATTGGAAGCATAAGTCTGTAAGTAGGCTGCCATTAGTATTCAATTAAGTAGTATGTGTTTTAATAATTCAACTGCATTTTTATATGTGTTTGGTAGTACTTTTCTGCAAGGGAGTTCCTTTAGCTAGGTCTAATTTCTGTTAGCTAATTCCTTACAGTAATGTAGCAGGCCTGACACTAATTGCATTTGCAATGTAATGTTAAATGTTGATGCATATTTTTATAATTTGTGTTTTGCAATTTTACAACTTAAAGAAACTTAAATCTAATTCTCTGAAGATTAGAACTGTTAACCCTTCGGCCTCAGTCTTTATTGGGAAGTTGTTAGCTGTCTGCCAAGCCTTGTACTACAAACACATTGTGAGGGCAGAACAGTTTAGTTCAATTTGATGGTGACCATTTGTGGACTGCAGTCTTCAAGTCATTTCACAGATTTTCAATGGAGATTATGTCTGGGCTCTAACTAGGCCATGCAAGGACTTTCACCTTTTTTCTCCTTCATTCACTGTATGGTATTTTTTTGCTGTGTGCTTTGGGTCATTGTCATGTTGGAAGGTAAACCTTCTTCCCATTGACAACTTTCTGGCAGAGGGCAGCAGATTTTCCTCAAGAATTTGACAGTATTTTGCCCCATCCATTTTTCCTTCTATCCTGGCAACTTAGTGCTCCAGTCCCTGCTGCAGAAAAACGCCCCCATAACAGGATATTACCACCTCAATGCTTTACTGTAGGAATGGTGTCTTTTGGATGGTGAGCTGTATTTTTGCCAGACATATCATTTGGTGTTGAGGACAAATAATTCAAATTAGTCTAATTTGACCATAATACTTTTTTCTATGTGACTGCAGAATCTTCAAGGTGTGTTTTGGCAAACCTGAGACGTGACTGCATGTGGCCTTCATGAAGAGAGACTTTTTTCTTGAAACCCTCCCATACAAGCCCACATTTGTGACAAATTTGTGATTATATTGTCACATGCACACAATGACCACTCTTTATCATAAATTCCTGCAACTGTTTCAGAGTTTCTGTAGGCCTCTTGGTAGTCTATCTGACCAGTTTTCTCCTGGCTCCTTCATCCAGTTTGGAGAGACATCCTGATCCAGGGAGGGTCTGTGTTGTATCAAATATCTTCTACTTCTTAATAATTTACTTCACTTTGCTTCTAGGCATTGATAAAGCCTTTGACATGTTTTTGTATCCATCTTCTGATTTGTGCCTGTCCACAACTTTATCCCAGAGATCACTGTGACAGTGATTATAGTTGATTGTTTGCCTTGGTTGCACTATCAGGGACTGAAATGCTCCAGGAAAGTTATTTTCATGATGAGCTACTGTTCACAGCTGAACATAGTTGAAAGTCAAATAACTTTGTGTGCCACTGAGAAGGTGATTAGCTACACCTGATTGAGTTTTTAGGAGTGGGGTGAGTTCTCAACTCAGTGATTCTGTTTTTGAATTATTATTTTTTCTGACATGTTGGTGTTATATCTTTCACTTAGATGTTGCACTGAGTAAATACAGCTGGATAAAACAAAAACTGGGTCTATATTCATTTCAGGCTACAAAGCAACAAAATATGAAGGGGGTGATTCTTTTCTATACCCACTGTATTATCAACAACTGGCATAATAAAAAAATACAATTTATTTAATGATTAGTGGTATTGCAATGTTGCCAATCTCCCCCAGCCTTCTTGCACTCAATACCTGACTACATATATGCATTCCAGCAATGCTAGCATGGCATCAGGTTGGGCTTCCTGGGGGGTGAACATGCTTGAAAATTGCGTGCTGGAAGCCCATGTGGCAGAATAATGAAGGTGTACAATTAGGGGCAGAAAAAGAGTACTGTCTCCCTATAACAGGAAATGCTTGAAAGGGACCTTAATTGCAGCATTACCATTTATTGGTAATATAACAATTGCAGTTCCTGTCCAACGCAGCAGCATGGAGTGATTATGTATATATTTTTTTATATTCCCAGATGTAGCAAGGAGCTGGCTATCTTACCTGCAGTATCAGAAGACACTGCAACATTGCTACAGTGAAACTATTTCCCTCTAGTGGCAGCAAAGACAGTGTCATCACATCCTGCCAGCAGAGTGATTAACTTTAGGAAGCAAAGCATACAGGGAATTGTAGTTCCAGGACTTGTTTCACATTGAGATTGAACTGTTTTAGGACTAAAACTTCCAGACTGCTGGGAGAAGTTATAAAAAGGCTGGTCTAGGCCTAGATCGCTCTCTTTGGACCCTGGCCTGGATCTGCCAGCAGGAACTCTGTGCCTGTGTGTGTGCTGTGGCCTAGTCGCAGCCTGCACAAGAAAGAGTTATCAAGCTGCATCCAGAGGGATATCTGCGGACAGCATCGCCTCCTTATCTTGCAGCAGTCTGGAGGCTGTTTCTACTCCTTCCAAGCTACCTGCACTTCAGATCCATTTGGGTCGCGGTGAGGTGCAACGGAGGTTGGGCGTCATTTCCTGAGCCAAGACCCAAAGGGAGATCCTGAAAATCCATCACCATCTTCATCGCTACCAGCAACTTCAGTCGGTGAGCATTGTCTTTGCCCACATTTCTGGTACTTGTAGTGCTACCGGATGCAATTTCATTTAATCCAATAGACACTGTATACAGACACCTGTGCTTTCGCTCACATCTCTGGCATCTGTAGTCCTACAGGATACAATACCATTAAACAAACATACACTGTTATCACTTGAGCATAGGTTATTGTCAGGGCTGGGCTCAGCCCTTCCTTCTCTGAGTTGGCCGCTCAGCTGTCAGCTAATTGCCAGCTCCCATCTCTCTCCACAGTTACTCAGCTGTTAATGATCCTACTCGCCAGTCCTGCCTACTTAAGCCGTCCAGTCCAGAGGAGCTCTGCCTTCGCATTGGTTACATCACAAGAAACTATCTCCTGCATTCCTGTTTAAAGACTGGCTTTGCTGACATCCCTTCTGGCTCCAGATCCTGCTTGCTGTTCCACTACTTTGATCCCTGACTTCTGGCTTGGCTGACTATTCGTTCCGGTTACTGAACTTTGGCTACATTTATTATTAAACAAGTGTGATTTAACTGTACTTCTGTCTCGGCCTGTTTTCATGGTTTCTGACAGTAGGAGAAGGCCATGAATTCAGAAGATGCAGTCAATCCACTTGTTGGTAATATTTTTTCCAGATTGGATGAACTGGATCACCGCATGGATCAGTTCGCCATGGCGTTACAAACGCTCCTATGTCACACGTCTCACCTGGAATATCCCACTGTAGTCTCCCCGATACAACCTATGTTGCAGGCCGACCCGGCTGCTGCTCCATTCTCTGTGTAGGCACCCGCCTCAAGTATTACCTCTATTAGAGGTATGTCTGGTTCCGCTCCGCTTCCCCAGCAATTTTGGGGTGATCCAGTCCAATGCAGAGGGTTTCTCAACCAGGTTGAGATATACTTTGAGATGCTGCCCCAGGCATTTCCCACGGACAGAAGAAAAGTAGGTTTCGTGATATCTTTGCTTTCTGAGAGAGCTGTTGGCGATCATTTTAGCCCTGAAAGAATAGAGACATCTCCTCAAAGGTACCACTGTGCCGACCCTCTGACGCACAGGGACTTGACAGGGACTTCCCTGTGGCTTTCCCTGTGATGTCAGAGGGGGCGGGGTCACCGGGTGGAAAGAAGAAAGAAGAAAGAAGATGGAAAGAAGAAGCATTTAAATAAAGGAATGGTCAAAAACTGTCTCTTGTCATTTTTAACATTTTTTACACTTTTTTTGTGAAATGGTAGGGGGTACTTTTGTACCCCCTACCATTTCACACAGGGGGGGCAGGATCTGGGGGTCCCCTTGTTAAAAAGGGGCTTCCAGATTCCGATAAGCCCCCACCTGCAGACCCCCACAACCACCGGGCAAGGGTTGTGGGGATGAGGCTCTTGTCCCTATCAACATGGGGACAAGGTACTTTGGGGGGACCCCAAAGTACCCTCCCAATGTTGATGGCATGTGGCCTGGTACGGTTCAGGAGGGGGGGCCTGCTCTCTCATCCCCCCTCTTTTTCTGCGGCCTGCCAGGTTGCGTGCTCAGATAAGGGTCTGGTATGGATTTTTGGGGGGACCCCATGCCATTTTTTTTTAATTTTGGCGCGGGGTTCCCCTTAAAATCCATACCAGACCTGAAGGGTCTGGTATGGATTTTGAGGGGGACCCCCACGCTTTTTTTTTAAATTTTGGCGTGGGGTTCCCCTTAATATCCATACCAGACCTGAAGGGCCTGGTATAGAATTTAGGGGGACCCCCACGCCATTTTTTTTAAAATTTTGGTTGCCTGTGGGGAAATCCCATGCCATTTTTTTCAATGAAGTTTTATGTGCATTGTCGGACCGACAATTCATTATCAGCCGCGAGTAGTTTTAAATGACTTTTTTTCCTTTGAAATGTCATTTTGCTGTCAGACTGTTCTAAACATGGGAAACATGCACCCCTTTACAGGCATACTATAGACACCCCCCAGGTACAAAATTTAAAGGAATATTACACTTTTAATGTTTCACTTTAAGCAATTCTTAAAATCACTGCTCCTAAAAAAATGGCCGTTTTCAAAACTTTATTTGCATTGATCCATGTCCCCTGGGGCAGGACCTGGGTCCCCAAACACTTTTTATGACAATAACTTGCAAATAAGCCTTTAAAATTAGCACTTTTGATTATTCATGTTTGAGTCCCATAGACTTTAATGGTGTTCGCATTTTTTTTGCCTGTTCGCATGTTCTGGTGCGAACCGAACAGGGGGGTGTTCGGATCATCCCTAATTATCAGTAGGGATAAGCCCGATGTTCTAGTCGAACAGCGAACAATATGCGGTGTTAGCGGCAAATTCAAAAGCTGCCGGAACACTGTTAAAATATATGGGACACTAACATGAAAAATTAAAAGTGCTAATTTTAAAGGCTTATTGCAAGTTATTGTCATAAAAAGTGTTTGGGGACCTTAGTCCTGCCCCAGGGGACATGTATCAATGCAAACAGACGTTTTTTGGGGAGCAGTGATTTTTTTAATGCTTAAAGTGAAACAATAAAAATGAAATATTCCTTTAAATATTGTGCCTGGGGGGAATCTATAGCATGCCTGTAAAGTGGCACATTTTTCCCGTGTTTAGAACAGTACCACAGCAAAATGACATTTCTAAAGGAAAAATTGTCATTTAAAACTGATCGCGGCTGTAATGAAGTATCAGGTCTCGGCAATATAGATAAAACTCATTGGAAAAAAAGAGCATGGGATCCCCCCCAGTCCATTACCAGGCCCTTCGGGTCTGGTATGAATATTAAGGGGAAATCTGAACCAAAATTAAAAAAAAAAATTGTGTGGGGGTCCCCCCAAAATCCATACCAGACCCTTATCCAAGCACACAACTTGGCAGGCTGCAGGAGAAGAGGGGGGATAATTTTGGTTCAGGGTTCCCCTTAATATTCGTACTAGACCCAAAAGGACTAGTAATGAGCTGGGGGGATCCCATGCTCTTTTTTTCCAATGAGTTTTATCTATATTGCTGAGACCCGACAATTTATTACAGCCGCGATCAGTTTTAAGTAATAATTTTTCCTTTAGAAATGTCATTTTGCTGTGGTACTGTTCTAAACGCTGGAAAAATGCGGCACTTTACAGGCATACTATAGACATCCCCCAGGCACGATATTTAAGGAATATTTCATTTTTATTGTTTCACTTTAATGCCCCGTACACACAATCGGACATTGATCGAACATCCCTACAACAAAATCCATGGATTTTTTCCAACGGATGTTGGCTCAAACTTGTTTTGTCTACACACGGTCGCACAAAGTTGTCGGAATTTCCGATCGCCAAGAATGCGGTCACGTACACCACGTACGACAAGTTTATAAAAGGGCAGTTCAGAACCAAATGCGGCACCCTTTGGGCTCCTTTTGCTAGTCTCGTGTTAGTAAAAGTTTGGTGAGAGATGATTCGTTTTTTTTCAGACTCGTGGTTTTCAGATTGTTTTCTGCTGTTCAGTTTGTGCTTGTGGGTTTGTATCTGTTCTTCAGTGCATGCAGCGAGTTCCCCTTGACTCTGTCATTGTGTTCTTGTTTTTTCGTTACTGTTTTTCAGGTCGCTCTTCACAGGCCTTGCTGTTCTTCAGTGTGTTCTGTTACTTCGTTCTGAGCAGCCAACCGTTTTCTAGCCATGCTGCGTATACGTACTCCTCGTAGAGTTCGTGCTGTGCGGTGGCTTGGTGTTGGGGTCCTTACCTTGACACAAGCCCAGTCCATGAACAGGGTGGGGAGGAGTTCATGGACTAAGAATTGGTTGCTCCAGTGTGACCAGTTCTGTTACAAGCCTTTGCTCTGTGAGATCCGTGAGAATAATCCTGATGATTTCAGGAACTTTCTCTGGATGACGGACCCCGTATTTCACAGTTTGTTGGCTTTGCTGACCCCCTATATCAGCAGGCAGGATACCTGCATGAGGCAAGCCATCACTCCAGGGCAGAGGCTCATCGCCACCCTGCGGTACTTGGCGATGGGGAGAAGCCTGCAGGACCTCAAGTTCTCGACAGGCATCTCCCCCCAGGCTCTGGGGATCATTATCCCAGAGACCTCTTCTGCCATCATTCAGGTCCTACAGAAGGACTATATTAAGGTAAGATTTGTATCCTTTTACATCACATTTTATTGTATAGACTGTTTGCTAATGTATTATATTTCTTTCCTCATTCCCTAATTACCATGATTGTAATATGCTGTGAATGTCTCCTTTGTCCTCATGCATGCTGGATTTTTATGTAATTTTTATTTTTGTCCTTCATACATATTTTCCTTCACTAACCTCCCCAGCATGCTCTCCTGGGCCTATATTTACTTAATGTAGTCACTTAACAATGTATTTTGTCAGCTCCATAGTAGTGCTTTACCCAAAATACCCCCTAAAATGTTTAAAATTGTGATGTGTGCTTAAAAATTCAGGCAGAGTGCCAGAGGCTTTTTTTTGGGTTCACAAAATCTTTTTGAACCCTCCCTCACCCGAACTGCTAACTCAGCTGATACCAATCCTCTATCTATTCTCAATCCTCTATCTGCTGACTTTGCCAAACCAATACACACTATACCCACCTCTTTTGTGGTCAGATTTATGGATGAATTCCCCAGAGCATGTAGTGCAAGGGCCTGCCTGAATACTTTCAAATGGTACTGTTTAAAGTTTTTGTATCCTATTATTATCTTTATAGGTAATAGCAGAATGTAAAATGTGCTAAAATGTGTACAGTGTGTATTTATATCTTTGTATTATGACACTTCTTACCTGTCCAGTGGACTGCCAATAGTGTAAAGTAGGAGGGGCTGGCCAAAGTAATCCACATTATTTAGGCATTCATCTCTCAATGAAGTGTAGAGGGTGACCTATCCAAAACATCCCCCCCCATAAAATTCACAAAATGGCCCATGAGAGGGGGGAGGAGGAATCTGATAGGTGGACCTTATACCTTTGTCTTTAAATAGTCCCTAAAATAAATGTTATGCTGATGTTGGCCAAGAATGTTTGTGTCGAATCTGCTTTTCATGTTTATGTGCAAAATGATTAATTTTATTTTCTTTTGACTTCACAGTTTCTTTCCAACCCACAGGAATGGCAGACTGTGGCCTCCCACTTTACCCAGCAGTGGGACTTTCCTAACTGCGGAGGGGCAATTGATGGGAAACATGTCCACATTGTCCCACCACCCAACTTGGGGTCATACTATTACAACTATAAGGGGTTCAATAGTATTATGATGTTGGTGGTGGTGTCGGCTACTTACGAGTTCTTGTATGTCGACGTGGGGAAGAATGGCCGGATGTCATCGGAGTCATGGTGGAGTCATCGCAGTCATGGCAGCTTGGACTTGCCACCTCCAGAAGACAATGCAGAAGGACTCCCATTCGTCTTCGTTGAGGATGAAGCATTTGCTCTGGGGGACCATCTTATGCGGCCATTCCCTATGAGGACCCTCACCCCGGACCAGAGGGTTTTCAGTTACTGGCTGGCCTGAGCCAGAAGAGTGGTGAAGAACACGTTCGGAATAATGGCCAGCCGGTTCCGCCTATTTCTTACACCCATACATATGGCGGAGTATAAACTCAATCACATCATCCTGGCTTGCTGTGTTCTTCACAACTTTTTAAGGAGAAATTCTGTGAACTATACTGGCTCAGTTGGGCCTGAATCCGGAATTCATGTAAATAAACCAACCCTGACGGCGCTTGAAGCTGGCCATCCTGGCTTGCCCCCCCTGAATGCCCGTGAGGTCCATATAAGATACATGGAATACTTTGCGTGTAGGGGGGCCATCGATATGCAAGACAATGTCTAAGATATTTTTTAAATAAAAAACAAATTTTAACTACTAAAATATTTGATGACATTTACTGCTTGTCTTTCTTTTAGCTGACCCTGACATAAATTCGGGGAGTCTTGAAAATGGTGTGATTGTGTAACATTAGAAAGCACTGTTGGGTGTTATTTACTAAAGGTAAAGACACTTTGCACTACAGGTGCACTTGAGACTGCACTGAAACTGTGCTTGTAGTGCAAAGTGGATTTGCCCTTAGGAAATAACCCAAATTGTCACAGAAACCAACAATTTTACCACCAAAAAATTTTTGGAGCATTGAAAGAAGAATCCACACATTCTTGATTATCAATCTTTTTAATACAAGCACAATCACATGTGCATTTATCAAAGTTTTTTTAAAACAAACCAACATGTTTGTTATATAACAATTTTTGGGGCACCTTAATAAAAGTAGAACTGTCCATTTAAGGTAAAACAGGCATGTTTAAAACCAACAAGAAATACACAAATCTGGAACTTACAAAGTTCAACTTTGTTAGAAATTGAAGGCAATAACAGACATGAGTATTTCTAAACTGTGTTTGATATTGCGTTCAGATGGGGTGAAGTCACACCTGGAAAAGCCAAATTTTGAAGGTGCACACAAATTACCAAATGTCAACATGTGCTAGTTGCCATCACAGGGGATCAAAGGATGTGTTTTGTGGGTGCAACCCCTTCCTCTCAGCTGCTTTATTATTGAGGAAGAGGTTGCACCCACAAAATGCCTACATTGATTTCCCGTGATGGCAGATAGCACATGTTGACACACTGTGTGCATCTTCGAAATTTGGCTTTTTGACAATACGTAAGAAAGGGTGCAACAAATTTTTTTGCAAAAAATGCCAACTACATTAGGGATTTCAAGGGGTTTTAAACTCTCCCTAGAACATCACTGATGTTCTTCATTTTGTTTTTAACATCATTGATGTTTTTCTGGATGTTTTCCAAGTCCCTATTACACTCCATGATCTCCCCGATCAGGATCTGGGCACTTTCACTGGTGAAATGACCTGGATCCACAACATCATGATCACCTAAAATATATTAAAAAAAACACACCATGTATTATAAATATGCAGGCATCCATCTCTTACCTGAGCCTGTGGTCGCAGACACTCACCTGTTGTGGTGACAATTTCCACCACGTCTCCCTCCTCCTCCTCCTCCTCTGCTTGGCTTTGTGGGATTTCCCCTTCTTCCTGAGGTGGGGGGTCTGTGGTCTCCTCAGATGAGTGGTGTCCTCCGAGTCTTTTAGCCCCTATGTAAAAAAAAATAGGTATACTTAGCACACAGGTATTTGATGGCAGAAATAGGAATATGAAACATTGCTTGAAAGTAGGGTACAATTATCTGCTTTGGCAGAGTTCCAAGATGAAGACATTTTTTAGTCCTTTGTCAAGCTTGAATACTTACCTGTTTTGTACAAGCTTCACAGATGGAGATACCCCTATAGTATACACTGGAGCCCCTGTGTGGCCCCCCTAATAAAAAGGGTGTTCTTTTGTCCCACACTAGTGCTTCAGTGTCCAGATGTGTAAACAGCTGGTGAGTGTCCTCTCCTTACACAGAATCTAGCTTGCATTTCATTCTAGCTACCAACCCATCTAGACACCCAAATTATTTGAAGAGAAGTAGGCTAGCAAAAATGTATTCAAATGCATATGTCCAAAACATGGTGTTTTCTATGCGGAACGAACAATGTTTCATACGAACGAATAATGTGCCCATGAACATGAAAGTTGCCATTTTAAACTGTACAACAGTTAAGAAAAGCACATGGAGCAGCATGAACGTTAGAAAAATAAAGATTAGAAAAACAGTGCAACTACTTACTTTTTTGCAGCACTCTCCTGATCCTTCTGTACTTCTCATGCTCCCTTAATTTGAGGTCCGACCACCGCTTCCTCAGTTGATCTTTCAATCGTCGTACCCCAAAATTCATCTGCAGACTCTTGACAACTTTCGCCATGATCTTGGCCTTTCTGACATTGGGATTGGGGTAAGGTCCATACTTCCCGTCATAGTCGGTCCTCTTCAGGATGTCGACCATATCCAACATCTCCCCAAAGGACATATTTGATGCCTTAAATCGTCTCCTCTGGGATCGGGACGTTTCTGGCTCCGGGCTTTCCTCCTCCTCCTTGTTGCTGTAATTAGCATGCACCTGCTGTGTCTCCGCCATGTGCTCTTCCCCCACTGTGCTTCCCCCATGAGAAGGGGAGGGGAATAGACTAGAAAGAACGTCAGGGGTGGGTGGAGTTTCACGCATGCGCAGTGTATATAAAGCGTAACACGCGTGCATACTACGTACGATCTGTGAGCGGAGGAAGGAGTATCGGAGGCGCCGATCGTGATAACGAAAGTAAGATTGAAAATTGGGCCTATACTTCTTCTAGATTAAGGCCTGTATTGTGACAAGATTAGGAGACTTTAGCCTGACATTAGGGTTTGTCTTGTGTTGTGTCTTGCAGAGAAAATGGATATCTTGAAGGATCAGGAGTTTATCAGCATATTCATAGATATGTTAAGGGAGCTGCCTTATCTGTGGCAGGTAAACCACCCACATTATAAGAACCAAACAAAGAGGAAGGCAGCGCTGGATAATTTGCTGGAATTTGTGAAGCCGGTGATCCCCACGGCAGACATCACCTATTTGAAGGCCCTAATTGGTGGCATGAGGAGCACTTATCTAAGGGAGCGCAAGAAGGTCCAGGATTCCCAGAGATCAGAAGCTGCAAATGACATTTATGTCCCCAGGCTGTGATACTATGACAGACTGCATTTTCTGTCAGGTCAGACTGAACCCAGGCCAACACTCTCCTCTCTTCCTTCCACGCTTCCTTCCCCCCAGCTGAGGCTTCTGACATCCAACCTGGACCTTCCAGGAAGCAACATGTGGAGGAGCCCAGCTTGAGCCAGGTATAGCATTCTTCTAAAGATTTCTGGTTGTCAAATTAATGATGTTAAATATATGTTAGTTTGTATTCCTATTTTCTGATTGTGATTTATGAACCAAAAACTAAAACCATGTCCCTTTTTCATACACAGGAAAGTCTCAGCCAGGAGGTGGTCGGGCCAAGTAGGCTGCCCAATACCCAGGTCCCTCCCCTCCGCCTTCAAAGAAAAAGTGTCAGGAAAAGGATTAACCTGGAGGAGGCTGCAATAGGCCTATTTTGGAAGGCTACTGCGGCCCTCAGAACACCCCACAGTGTTGAGGAGGATTTTGCTGACCTAACAGCATGCAAAATGCTGCAAATGGAGGAGGGCCAACGCCTCTTATGTGAGTTTCTCATTTTAGAAGCACTAAATAAGGGGTTGAGGGGCCAAGTCACATGCGAAAGCCACATTTGTGAGCTCACCCATGGTCCTCCTCCTCCAGGTCCTCCTCCTCCCCCTCCTCCTCCACCAGGTCCTACTCCTCCTCCTGCCACACCTCCAACACGAAAGCCACAGCCGGGAAGGAAGCGTGTAAGGATGACCAGAGAGTGATGGCCTTGGGTTCAGTCTGGTCTGGCAAAAAGATGCAGGCTCTTGTATGACCACAGCCTGGGGACAATACATGTCATCTGCTGCTTTCATGATCTCTTGGACTTCTGGACCAGATTGAACTGCCTTATATATGGACTCCTCAGGCCACCAATTTTGCAGTAAAATAGTTGATGTGTGCCATGGATGCCAAAGGCTTCGCCAATTTCTGCTGTTTATCCAGCGTTGCCTCCCTCTTTGTTTGGTTATGAGCCCTTAATAAAGGAATTTTTGTTTCAATTATACTCGTCTATGTGTGTTTTCGTTCAAAAAGGACAGTTTGTTTGTGAGGAGGCAGGTACATTTCAAAAATACAATGTGAAATTAACAAGAGATACCAACACCAAACAACCTCCTTGAGATTAAATAATACAAGATAATAATGGTGTTGTGGTAACTTGACACACAAAACACACCCAAAACTATTCTGGAGTTAAAAAAAAAAAAAAGATCAAGCTTGAAACAAATACAAACCAAAAAAAAAAAAATTTAATTTTTTTAGTCAGATGTGACAAATCAAAATATAGTGATGAAATCACGATAAATAATAAAGAAAGAAGTTTGTGAGAAGTCTGTGTGAATATGAGCAGCAAAACTACTTCATTCTTCTAGCATTATAAAGAAGAAGAGAGTGCACTGCATTAAACAATTTAACCACTTAAGGACCGGCGCACGACTATGTACGTCGGCACAATGGCACGGCTGGGCAAATGGGTGTATATATACGTCCATTTGAATTTCCCGCCATGTCATTGCGTGCGTGCCGCCGGCAGCGCGCGCGTGCGTCGGCCGGGAGCTCCGTGAGTCGGGTCGTGGGTCCCGTGGACTTGATCGCCGCGGGGATACCCACGATCGTCTCACGGAGAGCAGGAACGGGGAGATGCTGATGTAAACAGCATCTCCCCGTTCTGGCTAGTGACAGTGTCACTCGATCTCTGCTCCCTGTCATCGGAGAAGAGATCAGTGTACTGACAGACACAGCCCAACCCCCCTACAGTTAGAAAACACTCCCTAGTACTGACTTAACACCTCCCCGCCCCCTAGTGGTTAACCCCTTCACTGCCAGTGTCATTTACATAGGAATCAATGCATTTTTATAGCACTGATTGCTGTATAAATGACAATGGTCCCAAAAATGTGTCAGAAATGTCCGACATGTCTGCCATAACGTCGCAGTCACAATAAAAATCGCTGATCGCCGCCAAAACTAGTAAAAAAAAATTATTAATAAAAATGCCATAAAACTATCCCCTATTTTGTAAACGCTATAACTTTTGCGCAAACCAATCAATAAACGCTTATTGCGATTTTTTATTTTTTTTGTAGAAGAATACGTATCGGCCTAAACTGAGGAAAAAAATTTTTTTTTATATATTTTTGGGGGATATTTATTATAGCAAAAAGTAAAAAATAATGTGTTTTTTTCAAAATTGTCGCTCTTATTTTGTTTATAGCGCAAAAAATAAAAATCGCAGAGGTGATCAAATACCACCAAAAGAAAGCTCTATTTGTGGGAAAAAAAGGACGTCAATTTTGTTTGAGAGCCACGTCGCATGTCCACGCAATTGTCATTTAAAGCGACGCAGTGCCGAATCGTAAAAATTGCTCTGGTCTTTAGGCAGCCAAATGGTCCGGGGCTGAAGTGGTTAAAACATTGCAGCGTGACGAAAGTGCTCTATCCATTCCGAACGCTAATTTTACCAGACCGAGCAGTTCCGTCTCGGAATTTATTCTGAGCATGCGTGGCACTTTGTGCGTCGGAATTGTCCACACACGGTCGGAATTGACGTGATCGAATTTTGTTGTTGGAAAATTTTATAGCCTGCTCTCAAACTTTGTGTGTCGGAAAATCCGATGGAAAAAGTCCGATGGAGACCACACACGGTCGGAATTTCTGAAAACAAGCTCCGATCGCACATTTTCCGTCGGAAAATCCGACCGCGTGTACAGGGCATAAGGATTAAAAAAAAATCAGTGCTCCTGAAAAAACGGCTGTTTTTAAAAAAAAATTGCATTGATACATGTCCCCTGGGGCAGGACCCAGGTCCGCAAACACTTTTTATGACAATAACTTGCATATAAGCCTTTAAAATTAGCACTTTTGATTATTCATGTTTGTGTCCCATAGACTTCAACGATGTTCGTGTGTTCTGACAAATTTTTTGCCTGTTCGCATGTTCTGCTGTGAACTGAACAGGAGGGTGTTCGGCTCATCCCTAATTATCAGCAAAGCCCCATCAGATGTGCCACCAACAATGCCCATCAGTAACACCTGTCAGTAGCTCATCATCACTGCTGGCCATCAGTGCCATCTATTAGTATCCATCAGTGCCACCTGTCAGTGCCAATCGGTGCCGCCTATCAGCGCCCATCAGTGCCGCATGTCAGTGCCCTTCAGTTCTGCCTTTCAGTGCCCACCAGTGCCACACCTTTCAGTGCCCATTAGTGCCACCTATCAGTACCCATCAGTGCTGCATATCAGTGCCGCCTATCAGTGCCCATCAATTCTACATATCAGTGCCTCTTCATCAATGCCCATCAGTTCCACCTTATCAGTGCCAACTCATCAGTGGCCATCAGTGCCACCTCATCAGTGCCCATCAGTAACGCCTCTTCAGTGCCCATCAGTGAAGCAGAAAACAAAATTTTATAACAAAAACAAAGAAAAACCTTTTTTTTGGTCTTTTTTAGTTTGTTTATCAAAAAATAAAAACCCCAGTGGTGATCAAATACCACCAAAAGAAAGCTCTATTTGTGTGAAGAAAATTTTGTTTGGGTACGATGTTGCATGACTGTGCAAATGTCATTCATAGTGTGACAGCGCTGAAAGCTGAAAATTGTCCTGGGCAGGAAGGGGGGAAAGTGCCTTGTTTTGAAGTGGTTAGCTGAAGACCTGCCAAATTCCATGGAGTTGCCTTTAACCCCTTTTATCCCTTCCCAATCTTCACAAGTGACTAGTGTTGTTTAACTTAAGGGGTCTGCTTTCAGCTATCTGGAACTCTGCTTAACCACTTGCTTACAGGGCACTTAAACCCCCCTCCTATCCAGACCAATTTTTAGCTTTCAGCGCTAACGCATTTTGAATGACAATTGCGCGGTCATACAACGCTGTACCCAAATGAAATTTTTATCATTTTTTTCCCACAAATAGAGCTTTCTTTTGGTGATATTTGATCACCTCTGTGGTTTTTATGTTTTGTTAAAAAAATGTAAAAACCTGAATTTTTAAAAAAAATTTTTTTTTTTTTTTTTTTAATATTTTGTCATAAAAATTTTTTAACGGGTAATTTTTCTCCTTCATTGATGTACGTTGATGAGGTGGCAGTGATGGGCACTGATAGGTGGCCGTGATGGGCACTGATGGGTGGCAGCGATAGGCACTGATGGGTGGCAGTGATGGGCAGCACTGGCAGGTGGCACTGATTGGCACTACAGGTGGGCATTGGTAGGTGGCACTTGTGGGCATTGATAGGTGGCACTTGTTGGCATTGATAGGTGGCACTGTGGGCACTGTTAGGTGGCACTGTGGGCACTGTTAGGTGGCACTTTTGGGTGGCACTGATGAGGAATGTGTTGTGCTTCCACTTCGGGACCGATGTCCCTGACATCTGAGCCGGTGATCGGCTTTTTTCTCTACTCGCGCTGTCAGCGCGAGTAAAAAAAAAAGCGATTACCAATCTTCCTGTTTACATCATGTGATCAGCTGTCATTGGCTGACAGCTGATCACATGGTAAGGGGCCGGGACCGGCCCCTAACTCAGATCGGTGATCAGCCGAGTCTCAGTGACTCGATGATCACAGCGCGCAGGGTGCGCGCAGGGAGCGTGCACAGGGGAGGCCGTCATATGACGGCCTCCTGGGAATGCAAGTCCGCGCTGTGGCCGTCATTCGGCCATAGCGTGGATGTCTAGTGGTTAAAGGAGCCAGCCAAGTCATAAATACAGCAGTTTGCTTAATGTTCTGCCATTTGCTTGGGTATTAGGTACCTGTGGGCTGAAGATACAAAAAGGAGTGGTCTGACATAGTCAACAAAAGTGTCCCTACCTTTCTTCTGCCTGTTCACATAGGTCACATATGTTTACATTTACATGTTGATTATCTGACATTATTCAGTGCTGTTGCTGTTTTACCACTAGTGAAGTTTCACCTGGAGTATTTCTGTAAGTTCATGTTGCTCACCTTTAAATGCCTTTATCTTATCAGTAAACATACCTTCTGATTTACCACAGTTGTGTTCCTTTTCTAATGGTTCAAGAAAGGTTTACCGCACTCCCAGGTATGAAGCAGTGATGATTACTTTTTTGAAGATAAAAATCCATCAAGATACATCATAAGACATCATGAGACCTCTATGCAGGCATGGCAAGATTAACGCATTTCACAAATCAAGGTTCGCTTAGTCATAATCAGATTATGACTAAGCGAACCTTGATTTGTAAAACGCGTTATTCTTGCCATGCCTGCATAGAGGTCTCATGATGTCTTATGATGTATCTTGATGGATTTTTATCTTCAATAAGGTAATCATCACTGCTTCATACCTGGGAGTGCGGACAACCTTTCTTGAACCATTGGCTCTTATTCAGGCTGTGAACTGGACCTGCACCACAAGGTGGAAGGGAGCTATCATTCCCACCTGGAGCGGCACAGCTCTGTCTTTGTGTTCCAATTCTACTGCTGAGTTTTGCACTAATACTGCATATTAGGTGTGCCAGAGGGGTTGGGATTGTTCTTGGTGTTGAGAGGCAGAGTATGAAACCAAATATACTTAAGCGGCTCCTTTGGGGGTAGCACTACACACACTTCTCCTTTAATGTCATTTGCTAGATGCTGTTGTTTCTCTGCTACCAATTACATTGATTAGATTACTGGTTAATCCCCTCTGTTCATAGTAGGCCTGGCTGTGGGTGGAGACACTACTAACTTTATTCTCAAACCCACTCTTCCAATTAACAAAGGTTCTGGTTCCCTTATTTACCTACAGGTTTAGCACAATACCTAGTTTGGGGAGAGCCATTTTTCATGACTTCCCCCAAAAAATGGGCTACACACACATACCAGATCTTCACCAGAGCACCCCACAAGGAGTGATAGATTTTTCTGGCCGGTGTACCAGGTTGCCACCTTCAGACACGACATGCACATGGCTGCTGACCAGTAATAGAACGAGAGTGTGGTACACAGTCAACAGGCAATTTCAGAAACAGGGACAGGCAAAAGGTCAGGACAGGTGGCAAACAAAACCTCAGGTGGCACTGGGGTGTACCTAAAAATTTACTGTGCCATGTCCCTAAAAAAATATGAGAACCAACATTAGCCAACAGAAAAACATGGACCTTATAGGGGGACTTATTATAGCTCAAGCACCTTCATTGCTTTAATGTGGCCTTCTATTGGGGCTTGTATGCCCCGTATCTACCAACAAATATCCAGCCTGACAGTTTGACTTTAATGACAATGTTTTTCTGTTTGTTATTGTTGGTTCTCATGTGTGATCACCTTTGATCACCCTGATGTCAACCCCTTCCCTGCCAGTGTCATTTAAACAGTAATCATTGCATTTTTTTAGCACTGATCACTGTATTGTCACTGGTTCCCAAAAAAGTGTCACTTAGGGTCAGATTTCTGCGCCGCAACCTCGCAGTGCCGCTAAAAATTGCTGATCACTGCCATTACTAGTAAAAACCATAAAAAAATTAAAAGTCCATTAATCTATTCTGTAGTTTGTAGATGCTATAACTTTTGCGCAAATCAATCAATATACGCTTATTGGCATTTTTTTTACCAAAAATATGTAGAATACAAATTGGCTTAAACTGATGAAGAAATGTGTTTTTTTACTTTTTTTTTTTGGATATGTATAATAGTAGAAAGTAAAAAATATTGTCGGTCTTTTTTGTTTTTAGCACAAAAAAAACTGCAGAGGTGATCAAATACTCCCAAAAGAAAGTTCTATTTGTGGGGAAAAAAAGGACATCAATTTTATTTGGGTACAGCATCGTACGACTGAGCAATTGTCAGTTAAAGTAACGCAGTGCCATATCACAAAAAATGGCCTGGGTCCTGTTCACACCAACAAAAAATGACCTGGGTCTTGTTCACACCAACAGATGCACTTTAAAATAGATATAATGCATGTGCTGGTGTTCTAACAGTGCATCTTGTTTACTTTTTTCTTATTAATGTTTATTCATTTTTTTATAAGGGCTGATTTGACTAGCCAAAATGCTAAAAACATGTGTTTGTTTATTACAACACATCACTTGGTTTACTGTTCTCTTTTTCTAAAAAAAAAATTACAAAAAATTACACTTCATTTAACTATATGCACTATAGCGCGTTGTGACACACTACAGTGTGGGGGCATGAGGGGAGCTGCATTGTACTGAGTAAAAATGCAGACATGCTGAATTTTATTAAATGCACAACAGCACAAAGAACCTCAGTGCAGAATTATAGACTATATTTATTTATTACAGGTACTTACTGTTTTTAGCGCCATCATTTTATACAGTGCTTTACAAATTACACATTCACATCAGTCCTTGCCATCAAGGAGCTTTCCATCTAAGGGCCCTAACTCACATTCACACATACACATACTAGGGCCAATTTGGACATGAGCTAACTAACATACCAGCATGTCTTTGCAGTGTGGGAGGATTCTGGAGTACCTGGAGGAAACCCACGCAGGGAGAACATGCAAACTTTGTGCATGTAGTGCCATGGTTGGGATTTGAACCGACAACCCTAGTGCTGCTAAGCGGCAGTGCTAACCTTTTATGTAAGCAGAGGTTAATGAGAGTCCAATATAAAAAAAATACATACATACATACAAAAAATATTTTTACTGTGCAAAAAATAAATTCTGCATCTCATACATTTATTATAATAATTATTTTGTTAAATATTGTTACGTAAACGGGTGACCCCGCCCCCTCTGACACCACGGGGAAGCCATGGTGAAGTCACGTGGCATCAGAGGGGGCAGGGTCACCCAGTTATGTCACTGGGTGGCCCCGCCCTCAGTCATATAAGAACTGTCACACGTGAAGAAGCGTCAGACAGCGGGAGCCTCCCTTGGAGGCTGGTTGGTCGCGGATTTATTTTTCTTTTTTGGTCCGGGCAGCGTGATAGAAGAAGATGAATGGACATTGTGAGACATTTTTATTTTTTAATAAAGGACATTTTTTGTGAAATGGTAGGGGTACATTTGTACCCCGTTACCATTTCACACAGGGAGAAGGCCGAGATCTGGGGGTCCCCTTGTTAAAGGGGGCTTCCAGATTCTGATAAGCCTCCCACTCACAGACCCCCACAACCACTGGGCAAGGGTTGTGGGGATGAGGCCCTTGTCCCCATCAACATGGGGACAAGGTTCTTTGGGGGGCTGCCACAAAGCAACCTCCCCTTGTTGAGGGCATGTGGCCTGGTACGGTTCAAGGGGGGGGCGCTCTCTCATCCCCCCTCTTTTCCTGCGGTCTGATAAGGGTCTGGTATGGATTCTGGGGGGACTCCTACATAACTGGCGTGACCCCGCTCCCTCTGATGCATGGGGACTTCCCTGTGGCTTCCCCGTGGCATCAGAGGGGGGCGCGGCAACCCGGTTACGTAAACGGGTGACCCGCCCCCCTCTGGCGCCACTGGAAAACCATAGGGAAGTCCTGTGGCGTCAGAGGGGGCGGGGTCACCTGGTTACATCATTGGGTGGCCCTGCCCTCAGTTATATAAGAACTGTCACACGTGAAGAAGCGTCAGATGGCGGGAGCCTCTCATGGATTTTTTTCTTTCTTTTTCAGTCCGGGTGGCATGATAGAAGAAGATGAATGGACATAATGGGACATTTTTATTTCTTTAATTTTTAATAAGGGACTTGTCCCAAGCTGAGTTTTGACGTTTTTAACATTTTGACACTTTTTTTGTGAAATGGTAGGGGTACCTTTGTACCCCGTTACCATTTCACACGGGGGGAGGACGGGATCTGGGCGTCCCCTTGTTAAAGGGGGCTTCCAGATTCCGATAAGCCCCCCACCTGCAGACCCCCACAACCACCGGGCAAGGGTTGTGGGGATGAGGCCCTTGTCCCCATCAACTTTAACACAAGGTGCTTTGGGGGAGCTACCCCAAAGCACCCTCCCCATGTTTAGGGCATGTGGTCTGGTACGGTTCAGGAGGGGGGCGCTCTCTCATCCCCCCTCTTTTCCTGCGGCCTGCCAGGTTACGTGCTCGGATAAGGGTCTGGTATGGATTTTGGGGGGACCCCTACGCCATTTTTTTTTCTAATTTTGGCGTAGGGTTTCCCTTAATTTCCTTATAAGATCCGAAGGGCTTGGTATGGATTTTAGGGAGACCCCCACACAATTTTATAAAAAAAAATGGTTTGGGGTTCCCCTTAATATTCATACCAGACCCAAAGGGCCTGGTAATGGACTGGGGGGATCCCATGCTCTTTTTTCAATTAGTTTATCTACATTGCCAAGACCCAACAATTCATTACAGCCGCAATCAGTTTTAAATGACAATTTTTCCTTTAGAAATGTCATTTTGCTGTGGTACTGTTCTAAACAGGGAAAAATGTGCCACTTTACAGGCATACTATAGACACCCCCCAGGCACTGTATTTAAAGAAATATTTCATTTTTATTGCTTCACTTTAAGCATTAAAAAAAAATCACTGCTCCCGAAAAATTTTTTTGCATTGATACATGTCCCCTGGGGCAGTCCCATAGACTTTAACGGTGTTCCGTCAACTTTCGAATTTGCCCCAAACACTGCATATTGTTCGCTGTTCGCAGAACATCCGAACAACCAAAGTTCAGCCCGAACTTATGCTCAGGCCAAACCGTTTGCCCATCCCTACTCTCCAGCCTTTCCTCTGCACATCACTGCTAATTATCACAGTGATAATTCAGCCACTTAAACAGGGTAAAACTTTTCTCCATCGGTGAATCACAATGAAAGGAAAGACAAATTGTTATAAAACATACATCATCACGGTTTATTAAATGGACACCATAGGCTTTAACAGCTAGTGATCAAGAGGTCCTTGTTTTGGTCCTTTGTGTTATGGGATGACAACACTCTACCCCTGTCTTTTGCCATTTCCTGCAGACAAACCACCCTGTTACGTGCCAAGAAATATTACTGTACACCTTTTTTTTATTTCACAATTACTTTTTTATATTGCAATTTTTTTTTTACAAAAAATGCTTTAAAAGAGAGGTAGTCAGTAGCAATTAGAAAATATTACTTGCAAAAAAAAAACACACACACATTAGCCTATTAGCAGCAAGTTGTATGTAGACTCAGGGACAGGCTATGAAAAAAATTAATTGCAGCAAGCAACAATAGGAAATGCACCTTTTTAAAAGCACACATTCAGCCTGTTATGACTGTATAGTGTAGTGCACATGGAGAGGCTATAAAGAGGCTGTAGAATGCACATTAATAGCAGCATTAACATGTACAAAATCCACTCACAAATTCCCCAAGATGCACAGCATTATGCTACCTAAAGTACATTAATAATAGTTTATATCTACTTATGCCAGAAACCAGTGCTTACAAGCCCTACACTAATCTGTCGCTATGTTTTTTATCAGCAGTATTCCCAATGCTTTCCCTATCACATCTAAGCACATTGTCAATATGGCCTTTTTATAGTAAGAGGCTGCCACATAGCAAAGCCCTTGTTATTAGCCAGTCTAAGTCACTTGAGGCCAGGAAGTCCCTTACTGGTAGTTGGTTGCTATTGTGGCAAGGAAAAGGACCTGGTATGCATTGTAAGGGGAGGATACATGTTTTTTATTTTTGTGCTGGTGGTTTCCCTTTAACAAATTCATATCAGATGTTTTATTTTTCTCGGGACTTGTTACCTGGTTTAGAAGTAGGGGGCCTCATGCTAGAAGTCTGCCAAGCAAAATAGGTGCGTTGAAAGCTCTGGTACACGAGGAGAACTATGATCTAATTGGTATTGCTGAATCTTGGCTTCATTCTTCTCATGACTGGGCTTTTAATCTGTTGCTGACCAGCTGCCGTCACTATATGGCGGCAGGTTGACACGGCTGCACAAACCGCCATAGGTGCATGTCGGTCACTTTAAGAGCTGTGGGAGGCATGTGCCCGTGGTGCATCGCTGGAGCCGATGTCCGCTGGCCACCCATGATCGCTCCACAGAGAGCCAGAATGGGGATCTGTCAATGTAAACAGACAGATCCCCGTTCGGACATGGGAGTAGAGAGAGATCTGCTGTTCCTAGTGATCAGGAACAGCGATTTCTCTCCTTCTCCAGTCAGTCCCACCCCCCCCATAGTTAGAAACACCTCCCAAGGAACACATTTAACCCCTTGATCGCCCCTTAGTGTTAACCCCTTCCCTGCCAGTGACATTTTCACAGTAATTGGTGCATTTTATAGCACTGGTAGCTACAAATCGCAAATCGCTACCATTACTAGTAAAAAAATAATAATAATGAAAATGCCATAAATATATCCCCTATTTTGTAGACGCTATAACTTTTGTGCAAACCAATCAATATACACTTATTGCTATTTTTTCTACCAAAAATAGAATACATATTGGCCTAAACTGATGAATAAATTAGTTTTTTTTAATTTATTTTTTAGATATTTATTATAGCAAAAAGTAAAAAATATTGTTTTTTTTTAAAACTGTTGGTCTTTTTTTGTTTATAGCGCAAAAAATAAAAATCACAGAGGTGATCAAATACCACAAAAAGAAAGCTCTATTTATGGAAAATAAAGGACATAAATTTTGTTTTTGTACAACATCGCACGACTGCGCAATTGTCAGTTAAAGCGACACAGTGCCGTATCACAAAAAATGGCCTGCTCAGGAAGTGGGTAAATCCTTCCGGGGCTGAAGTGGTTAATATTCCTGGCTATACTCTCTTTCAGAAAGACAGGGTAAAACGCAGGGGTGGTGGTGGTGGTGTCTGTCTCTATGTGAGAAGTGATCTCAAAGCAAATGTGAAAGAGGACCTAGTTGATGGAGAGTGTGATGAGTCTGAAGCATTATGGGTGAAACTGTACATGGGTGTGCATACTACAAAGGTTGTCATTGGAGTTTGTTATAGACCTCCCAGTGTTCGTGAGGAGGTGGAGACTCAGCTCGTTGCACAGATGGAAAGGGATACAAAAGTTGGGACAGTGATAATAATGGGGATTTTAACTACCCGGAAATTGACTGGAGTGATGGCACTGCTGGGACAGTTAAAGAGCAAAAATGTATAAACCTATTACAAGATAATTTTATGGTCCAGTTTATTGAGGCCCCGACTAGGACTGAAGCTTCTGAACCTGGTAATCTCAAACCATGCAGAGCTTATTACCAATATGCATATAAAAGAACATCTGGGTAGCAGTGACCATAACATGATATCATTTATTGTTATCTGTAAGCAACAAACACATATGGGTAAGATAAAAACACTTAACTTTAATGCCACGTACACATGATCGGAATTTCCGACAACAAATGTTCGATCTGAGCTTGTTGTCAAAATTTTGACCGTGTGTATGCGCCATAGAACAATTGTTGTCGGAATTTTCGCCAACAAATGTTTGAGAGCAGGTTCTCAAATTTTCCGACAACAAAACTTGTTGTCGGAAATTCCGAATGTGTGTACACAATTCCGACGCACAAAAGTCCACGCATGCTCTGAATCAAGCAGGAGAGCCGCACTGGCTATTGAACTTCATTTTTCTCGGCTCATCGTATGTGTTATACATCACCGCGTTCTTGACATTCGGAATTTCTGACAACATTTGTGTGACCGTATGTATGCAAGACAAGTTTGAGCCAACATCCTTCAGAAAAAAATCCACAGTTTTGTTGTCAGAAAATCCTGTGTGCAGGGCATAAAAGAGCAAATTTTCTAACAAAGAGGGATGACCTCCAGGACTTAGGCTGGGTTCACACCTATGTGAATTGGATGCGGATTTTTCCACATCCAATTCACATAGCAGGAGAATGTGACTGGCTCTCTATGGAGCCGGTTCACATATCTCCGGGGCTTCTGCAAGCGCACTGCACAGAAACGCTGTGTGTGTCTTTGACTCAGTTTCAGGGCTGAATTTAGGCAAAGATTTGGCCCTGATTCGTCCCTGAACTGGAGAATGGGGATGCACATCATTCATATGCGATTCGCAGCCGGTTTCAGTGTGAACCAAGCCTTAGACTGGGAGGGTATATTGGTATCAATGGACACAGAACAAAAATGGGAATTCTTCAAACTGACTGTATGTAAACTCACTGCAAAGTATATTCCCATGGGCAATAAGTTTAAAAGGCTAAAAATAAAACCTATGTGGCTCACGGCCAAAGTTAAAATGGCTATAAATAATAAAAAAGAGCTTTTAAAAAATATAAAAATGAAGGAACGCTATCATCGTTTAAATGTTACAAAGAATATAACAGAATATGTAAAAAGAAAATCAAGGACGCAAAAATTAAAAATAAATGACAGATTGCAAAAGATAGTAGGACAGACCCCAAAAAATTCTTCAAATATATTAATAGTAAAAAGGCCAGGTCTGAGCATGTAGACCCTTTACAAAATAATCTGGAGTGGCTCACTGTGAACAAAGAGAAGGCAAATGTATTAAATACTTTCTTCAGCTCTGTGTATACAAAGGAGCATGGGGGAGCTCATGTCCATAATGGGGGTAGTAGTAACACAGTGACAAAAGACTGAAAATTTAAAAGTGTTCTTGTAAAAAAAAATTCAGAGAACAGTTATACATTTACTACTCTATACTAACTAACATAACAGAGCATTTTATTTGTAACAGAACAAACATTAGTTTTTTTCTCCATTATATTCTACACGCATTATAAAATCAAGAATATTTCCACACCCCAAGAATGACAGAATAATAGAATTTTACTGTATTTTACTATTTGTTCTAAATTTACTGTACAATAATAAAAGAAAAAATGTAGGATCACTTATTATTTTAAATTAGACCAAAGTAAATCTCACGTGTATTAACCCAAAAGCTGTAGTTTGAAGCATTTTCTAGATCAAACATTGCTTTTGATCTTAAGGCCACTTTATTTTGTATTTGTTTTCTTGTGACTAATTGTCTTGTGTAACGCTAACAAACTTCAGGCTCAGATCATTTATATTATCCACTTAAAAGTTTGAAGCCCTCCAGTGACAAGAATATTAATGCTCCGACACTGTCATATCTGTTTCAGCTCATGCATATGCAATATCTCCACTTTCAAAGATTTATGTCAGACTTTGCTGAACCGAGGTATCCTACCATTTTAGATAATAGCATGCCAAATTGATGTTATCAGGCACCGATAAGGATAACAGGAGCTGGAGTAAGCAATGTTCTGTTAGACATTTCCAATTGTTATTTACCCCAATGGTCACAGAGAATCCTATGAGGATACAGCATTTACACAGAAAAAAAAAACAAAGATTATGGTCATCCAGTGGATTATCACTTAATTAAGAATGGATGATTTGTGCCCATTCTGCTGTAGCAAACATCTTACTGCTAATGAAGTTTAAACAGACTTACTTTATTTAATTACAGCTAATCGCCAGAGTAAAATCTGGAATTGTCTTTGATCCACACGTACAGTGGTAATCCTTGTGGCAGATAGCAGTTCTTATTCCCTCAGTCTCTTTTCAGTTTCTCCAGGAGGTCCAGTCTTAACTAAGGGTTAATTGATATAGTCAGACTAGAATTACTAAAGTGTTTTTGCTCAGGTGAACCACCCTAGTATTCTTAGTTATGCTTCTTTTGATTCTACCAGGTAACCTCTATGCTCCAAAATTCAGTTTCTACCTGTAACAAAGGAAGCTTCAAACACTGCTTTTGAAACTTTGCCACGCTGAAGATCACTGAGCCACATCGAACTGCAGATACATATGAAACTTAAATTTTAGCTTTGATTGAGCACTAAAGCCCATCTCCAAGAAAAATATAATCCCCCTCAGAATTCCTTCCAACCTATTCTTCATGTTTTATCTTATTACGTTGTAAAGCAAAATATACTCGCCTATGTATACTGTTGGGGTCTCTTGCTGGGGGAGCCCTATTCCAATGCTGTAGGTGTGCTCATGTTGGTTGAACCTCAACAGTGCCCTTAACACTGATTTCACTCCTCTTCTGGATCCTGAGAGGACCCTTTTACTGGACAGCCAAAAAAAAAAAGACACCGAACACAGACCCTGCCTCATGTAAATAGAAGAGGAGAGAAGAATTGTGATTGGAGCATCATGTGGCTGCAGTTCTAGGTCAGTAAAAAACATTTAGAATTATTTCTTAGATTAGAATACTAGCACATTATGACAGACCTTTCAAATGGAGTCCTGCAGTGGTGCATTGTCACTACTGCTGGTCCTTCTTTCTTCGCCCAGTCTTCCTTCTGGGTTCAAGCTCTCTGGGTCATGATAATATCACTCCCATGCATGTGTAAGGTAGTCAAGTTTGTGGCACAGCACTCTCTGCATTCAGGGTACACTCCATTTGCCCTTAACACAGAGTGCACTATGCACGCGCAGGGACCTTATAAACAGTGCACTTTTAGGACATATTCACTGTATTTACAAGTAAGACCTTTTAAAGGCATATCTGTAGGTAAAAGTGAAAAATAAGAGTTTAATTCCACTTTAACAAATGGAGTCACTCCCTCTCTAACTGGGGCTGTCAACGCTTTCATATAATCAGATAGCCACTTGTGTTTTACTGTCAACTTGAATAATTAAAATGCAAACTTTGATGCAGTAACACAACAATTATAGTTTATAATTTATTCCTGTCTGAATCATGCTTTTTACCATAGCAGGAAACATACTGTTCCTGTTTAGAATCACACACAGTGGAACTCCACACAGACAGATTTTGTGCCCTACATACAAACAAAATTATCAATATACAGACTAGCGAGAAGAAAAGTATGTCTTGAAGATAGAGTGAATGAGGCCGTAATGCATTGCTTGATGTGTATGAAAAAAAAAAAAAAACATGCAAAATTATTCAGGATGGACACAAAGTCAAACACGGAGAAATAAAATTAATGCATGGGTTGCAAGACTGGGGAGAGGAATAGACCTGGGAAAAGGTTAGAGGCCAGGCCATAGTGAAGGAAAGTTGAAGGCTTACCTTAATTGCTGTAATAGGTCAGAGGGCAGGGAGGATTTGCAGGGGGTGGAGCTGTGAGACTGTTGGGTGGTCTTTCTAACAAAAGTAAAAGGACAAGGAAGCTGTCAAACCCACACTCATCTTTTTTTTTTTAAGAACAAATATTTTCTCATTACAGAAGTATTGTCATGGTAGCTAGATGGGTGAGAAGATATTTAGTGGTTGGTGGAAGAGTTTTCATTGTTTTACTGGGAAATTGGCCCTTTGAAGAAGTACAATTTTGTAATTGTCCTTGAGCTCTTGGGCGGTGCTGCTGTTTGAGGGCTTGTTTGAGCCATAAAGGAGTAGGGGAAAATGATGAATACATCAGGTATGTTAGCCTTGAACTATACAATTTTTTGCCAAAAAATGTAAACTGAAGTATGTTAAAGAGACCCTGTCACAGATTTAAAACATTGCAGGTAACAGCAAAAAAACAAGCATTTTAAACACTTACTTGGCATGTTTTTCCTTCCCATAAATATTTTTGTTTGATTTATTTTACTTGCAATGTGCCTTTGAACTTGCTAGAAGATTAGAGACTCAATTTCGTAGCACAGCCCCTCCCTCCTGTCATATCATACCACTCTCCCCTTATGGAAATGTCTAATAACTCCCTGGCTAACCTAGCATTTCCACTCCTCCCCTCACCTGCCTATTTCATGTTTTGATGTAGATGCAGGGGGGGAGCTCTGAGTCTTCTGACATCACATCCAAAATGGCAGCACTCAACAGCAGTTTCAGGGCTTTTGGATCTCTACACCAGCCTTTTTCAACCACGATGCCCAGGCACCCTGGAGTGCCTTCAGGTTTCTTCAATAGTGCCTTTGCAAAATGCCTAAAAATTGCCCAAAAACTGTATACAAGCCACCGGGCGGATCATGCCAAAATTACCATTTTGATTATGTTAACTGTTTAAAAAATAAATTAATTTGATCCACACCAGCCTCTTTAAAAACAACTAAAAATGTCCTAACCAAAAAATGGAAAAAAAAAACCATTAGGGTTCCTTTATACCATTCTACACGTTTTGCTTGTATAACATGTGCACTGGGGATGGGCTGAATGACTCCCTGTGCAGTTCGCATCAGAACTTTTTAACATCATGAATGTCCGGAACCAAATAACACACCACATTGAAGTCTATGGGACCCAAACTGTAAAAAAAACAAAGTGCCCATTTTGAAGGCTTATATGCAAGTAATTGGTCATACAATGGTTATGGGGCTCTGGGTACTGCCTTGGGGGACATGTATCAATGAAAAAAAGTTTGTAAAAAATGTAATTTTTAAATGAGCAGTGATTTATTGATGCTTAAATTGAAAGTATAATTGCATGTACTGTATAAAGCCAAAAAAATTACATTTTTCCTGCAAGCTTTCTTTATTTTGTAAGCAATGGCTTGGGGAGCCAGTCTGTATGATGAGGCCACAATGTAGTGCACTGGGAACAACATTAGAGATTTTTTTTATAAATTCTGGTGTCTCTTCCACAAACATTGGATATAAGTAACAAATGCCGAAAAATTGGTCCTTTGGATGTGGTGCCTTCACACCATAACCCTATAGAGATACCCTTGATGAAAGAATTGGCCTTGCTCTAAAAAATTGTAAGGATATGCACCTGTTAAACAAGTGCGGAAAAATTGGTCTTTGGGTGTCTGTGGCGCCTTCACACCATAACCCTATAGAGGTACTCTTGATAAAAGCAAGAATTGGCCTTGCTGTAAAAAATTGCAATGATATGCGCCTGTCAAACAGGTGCAGAAAAATTGGTCTTTGGGTGTTGGTGGTACCTTTACACCGTAACCCTATAGTGGTACTCTTGATGAAAGCAAGAATTGGCCTTGCTGTCAAAAATGGAAATGATATGCACCTGTCAAACAGGTGCATATAAAATTGGTATTTGGGTGTTAATTGTGCCCATGAAACCTACACTGAAAAAAAAATAACACCCACAACACTAGGCAGCCTAGAAGTCCTACAGAGCTTCCACAGATCCCCAAAACACTTAATCAGTGACATTGGGCATCAGGGGCTTCATAGCTGCTGGTAATCCAGGACTGATTCATTTTGATAAATGTCAGGTGGTCCACCGAGTCCATGGACAGACGCATTCTATTATCAGTAACAAAACCTTCAGCAGCACTGAATGCCTCTTCGGAAAGCACGCTGGATGCAGGGCAGCCCAGCAGCTCAACTGCACCATTGTAGCTTTTATTACAAACATTGTGACCATTATCTGCTAACTAATGTAACAGATCTAAGCCATACTCCCTGCATGCAACCTGGCTTGGACTAGACATCAATAAATCATCAATGTATTGGAGTAGGATGGAACCATGTTGGGGAGTCCAGGACCGCAAGGTTGCCTGGAGGGCCACTGAGTAGACTTCAGGGGAGTCCACATAACCCTGGGGCATGCTACACCATGTCATCTGGCGGTTTCTAAAACAAAATGCAAGTATTGGCTGTGTCTCCTCATCCACACGGATGGAAAAAATGCTCTTGTTAAATCAATCATAGAGAAATATTCAGTATCAGATGGAATGGAGGTGAGGAGTGATGGCACATCAGGCACTATGGGTGTGATGGGTATAACAAAGTTGTTTATGGCCCTTAAGTCCTGCACAAACCTATAATTGCCATCCAGCTTTTCAACTGGATTTATAGGTGTGTTGAAGGGTGAAACTGTCTCTTTTAAAACTCCCTGTTTAAGAAAGTGCTCCACCATCAGAGCAACTCCCCCCTCCTTCTCTTTGGACAGGGGATATTGTTTGTGGTAAATGGGTTGTGCCCACTTTTTAAGGGTGGTCCTATAGGGGGTGCAGGAGATGAGTCCCGCATTGAGTGCGCTCTCTAACCACCCTTTCTCAAAGTCCCCTTTTATTTCTGTGCTTAGCATCAAAATTTTAGTAACAAAACACATTATATTTTCCTCCTAAAAATATTTAAAAAAAAATATGTTAAAAAAAGGTTAGGGATTTTTAGCATACAGTAAGCATTTTGAACATTTTCTTTCTTAGATGTTTTACCAGTGCACTTTTTCTAATACAAAAAAAAATGTTTGACGTCAAACTAATTATTACCACGTGGATTTTATGCATGCTATACCTTTACTATAAAAAAAAAAACTATTGTTCACCATGGTTAAAAAAAATTGAGCAGTTCAAAAAAACAAACATTTTTATAAGTTCCCATCTCTACAAGAAAGTTATACTTCACCATAACACATTGGAAAACTTTTCAAACTGTTTCTTCTATGAAAACAAAGATTACAGTTAAGACACATATTTGTACATTACTAAGGGGTAATTTAACTTTTTTTTTTTTTTTACAGTTCACTCAGCTCACTTAATTTGCATGACACTACAGATGTTTACACACACAAGCAATGCAATTTAACCTGTGTCAAAGAAGGGGGGGGGGGGTTGTTGCTCCTTATATTATAAAACAGCATTCCTTATTTTTAAACTTTAATCATCAGGGAAAAATGCTTTTTTTTTTTTTACGTCACTAATCTTTAACATTTCACTTTATTTATTTTTATCAATTTTATTAACCGCATTTGGTGTGGCTCCAATGACCACTTGATTAGCCACCCCAGCAAGTGTTTAAATTAATGATTTTTAGCTCATAGCTTTTAGATTAACTTTTCTTTTAGAATAAGCAAATATAATATTTTACGTTTTCTTTTCCATATTAAATTTACCACAGTGCAAAATGACTACACATTGCACACGATTTTACAATTTTAAGTCAATATTTACCCAAATGATATAGATCAAATTGTTTACTTTAAGTCAGAAATAAAAATTTTTAGTCTTGTAATTGTACTTGTGGCAATGTTACATCACTTTAAAACATACATGACAAACACAAAACAAATCATCATGCAACCAATATTCAATCTGTGTTATCAACTGTTTTGTTGATACAGCACTTTAGGCATATTATTACAACTAAAAGGACATGAATCCATGGATCTCACACACCTCTACACAACAAACATAACTCTCACACGTAGCCAACTATTACCTGTAAACAAAAATATTAGCACATTTCTCTAAGAAAACTGCACTTTCCATGCCTACCTAAAAATAGACCATATCTAATTCAATATAGGTCTCATTTTGTTTTGTGTATGGTGGAGGGTTGAATGGGAGGAGAGGGGCAGTTGGGTCTGGTCTCTTATTATCTGCCTCATCCTTATGTTTCTTATTAGTATCCTCTCTATTTAGGTCTTTAGAGGGCTTCTTTTGTTTCTTATTATTTTTCTGAAACCAATACGGGGCATACTTTAACCAGTTCTCCCGCTCTTTTCTCATGTATTCCATGTCCCACTGAGGGTCACCAGAATACCATGGGAAGGCTTTCTTGTCTCCCAAACATAAGTCCTTCATCATATCTATGTGACATTCAATATTATCTCCTTCTTGAGGGAATGAGTCACTACTGTGCATACTTTCTGTCCACCCAGCTAAGTTAGATACCCAGGGGTTAACCTCCCTGGCGGTATGATTATGTCAGATTTTTGATGCTTAAAGTGGTACAATGTTTTGCATGGAAATTTGGCGTTTTATATTGTAGGCCTGTAATTCTTAGGAATAACTCACCTAAAGAGGAGGTCCAGTCAAAAAAAAAAAAAATTAAAAGTCAGCAGCTACAAATACTGCAGCTGCTGACTTTTAATTGGACACTTACCTGTCCCAGGGTCCAGCGATGTGGGGGATCGAAGCCCCGCTCGTCTCCCCCACCATTCAGCCACGCCGGCATTGCAACTGTGGGCGTAGGGCTGTGGCTTCACAGCCTGGCACCCACTGCGCATGCGCGAGCGGCGCCGCACGCCGTGATTGGCCGCTCAGTCACCTGGGACCTGTAATGGGTCCCAGATGATTGACAGGAGGGAGGGAGCAGAGCTGAGCCCTTCCTGTGCCGAGGGGGAAGTGATGTCACCAGCCCAGGCACTGGAAGAGGCAGACTACAAGGGACCCCCTAGCAACAGGCATTTAGAGGTAAGTTAAAAAAAAAATATCCAAATTTTTTTTGTATTTTTTTTTTAGGATTTTTCATGTAGTTTTTTTTTTGGGGTGGAACCCCACTTTAAATCTGTCCAAACAAGAGTCTAGTAGACATCGTGGGCATGGTAAAGTTTGAAAGACAAAATCATAAATTATAATATATTAAATAACTATAAATAATTACAACAAATAATAATATAATAAAAATAATAATTTTTTTTCAATAATGTAATCAAATCAAAAACACAGAAATTTGCTCAGTAGCAGAATTGTCGCTGTCATTACTTTCAGTGTTTGATGACGAATTTCCCCACAAATCACTATCGTTCAGTTTTGCAAGTGATTCTAATTTATTATCACTGTTTTCTAGCTGGTCTAAAATCACTTTTGACTTAAAGGGACACTTTTTGCCATGGACAATCTCAAGTTTCCAGGCATATAGAACAGTATACAGTATATAATACACAACTGCAGGCAGGGCACTGGACAAAGCACTAGGGACAAAAGGGATATGAGATAATGTGATACAGTAATGTAATCTGTAAGATTACAGTGCACTGTATGTGTTATGTGTTTTTGAATTTGGCGCTGGGCTTCATCCCCATGCGTCACGACGCTCACAGGGAATGGAGCCCATCACTGTGAAAGATCAATCGGAGGACACAGCCCGCACATACAGCGGGGAGACATTGCAGGATCCTGGGGACAAGGTAAGTAACTTTGTCTGGATCCTGCAATGCAATCCTAAGTGTGGCTCGGGGTTACCGCATTTGGTATTTAAAATTCACACCGAGCCACACTCAGGAATACCGCTAGGGAGGTTAATAAACTCATAATCATTTCCACATACGCTGGCTACATAATCTTTACAATTTTTTGGAGGTTTGGAGGAGGTGGGAGGTCCTTTCCCTGCTACTGACCCATTATCACAGTGAAAGAAAGACTGACTTACCTTGCAGTTTCAGTTCACACAACAAATTATCTTATACTTTTATGTGATAGATAAGAAAAGCAAGACAGAAATGTGGGCCCCAGTGGTAATTGCCTTATTAACACCAACACTTTTTTCTCCTTTCCAAAAGGAGTGTAGTACTACTTATTTAAACTTTCATAGTCCTTCCTGAGGACAGGTCTACCTAAGACCTCTTTATCAACAAAGTCCTTCCTGAGGACAGGTCTACCTAAGACCGTTTTACAAACACCTTCCTGAGAACAGGTCTACCTAAGACCGTTTTAACACTTATAAGGCATGGTCCATCTCCTTTCTAATAAATTTAAGGGACTAAAGTTTGATCAGAGCTGAGGCAAGAAGAAAATTTGTCAAAATAAGACAAAATTCTGCTTACCACAGATGATGACGAGCCCCCATTTGAAAGGAATTCTGGTTCTGAACAACCACCCTTGGTTAATTTCAGCAGACCACTGTGACCCCGGTACCGTGAGAGACCCAATGAAACACATGAAGCAGATAGTGAATTCAAAGGGTATCTGATCTTTAATGAACATGAATGCAGCTTAAGTGTTTTTTAGATCAAAGGAGGGGGGTGGTTAGTTGCATAGTGGCTAGGGAGAAACCAGTTTGCTACTTTGATGTGTATCTATAAACAGTTTGATAAGACACTTGGGTCATTATATCAAAGCTGATTGCCTAAGGCTTAACAGGATATACACTTGAAAAGGCTTGACCACAATTAAGCACAATAGGGGGTCTGTTGTTGTACAAAAATTCCCACACACTCATACACAAACTAAAACCTACACACAGAGACTTCACATGAGATGGCGGAGTTATACACAAAATGGAATCATGATGGTTCATTCATATTATTACACACTGAATTTCTTTGTCCCAGCCACGACCACACTGTAGATAAACAACAAGAAAGGTACAGAAAAACCTTTAGCACCGGCTACCACATAGATATGGTCATTACATTTGCATGCATTTCTGTTGTAACTATCCCAAAAGGACTTGGAGAGGTCATAAAACAAAAGTGAACCATTGACTAACTCAGGACTATTTTATATACCTATATTTGATATTTAATGTTAATTCTTTGTTACCCCCAGTGGATGAACAGAGTGTAGGAAAGAGGAGTATATGTTACTAAGGGGGTTAGTTTGCCATATATGGGAAAAGTAAAAGGTCCTTTTAAGGTGGTTTTTTAAGTAAATGTACAGTCCTTTCAATGATCTTTTAGGTTATCCATGTCAACTAAACCAGACCGATATAAATAAAATATGTTAATGGTTTAACAATTGTGTTTCTACAGTATATATACTGTATATAGGTTATAATTATAACTGTATATGAACATGGAGTCTTTCTTGATCAAAGTGGGTAAAACATACATCAAACGTTTCGCTAGAAGCTTGGCATAAATCTTCACGTCCGTGTTCAGTAACGAAATTGGATGGAAGTTAGCAGGCATAGTGAGGTCTTTACCCGGTCTGGGCAAAGTAACTACTTGTGCTCTCAGCATCTCTGGGGCAAAGTGTGAAGTATGCATAGCTTTAGCGAACACTGGGTTCAAGTACGGAATCAGAGTATGAGCAAACTGTTTGTAGTATTCGTTTGGTAGACCGTCGAGGCAAATGAGCCAATCTTTTAACCACTTGACGACCGCCTCACGCCGATGTACGTCGGCAAAGTGGCACGGACAGGCAAAATCACGTACATGTACGTGATTTGCCTTCCGCGGGTGGGGGGTCCGATCGGACCCCCCCCCGGTGCCCGAGGCGGTCGTCGTTTGTCCAGCGGCGATCGGTGATGAGGGGGAGACCATCCGTTCGTGGCCCCCCCCTCGCGATCGCCGCCGGCCAATGAAATCATTCCTTTGCTGCTGTATGCTAAACAGCAGCAAAGGAAGTGATGTCATCTCCCCTCGGGTCGGTATTTTCCGTTCCGGCCCGAGGAGAGACGACAAGTATGTGAGTGCACCAAACACTACACACACACAGTAGAACATGCCAGGCACACAAATCACCCCGATCCCCCCCCCGATCGCCCCCCGATCCCCCCCCAATCACCCCCCCCCCCCTGTCACAAACTGACACCAGCAGTTTTTTTTTTTTTTTTTTTTTTTTTTTTTTTCTGATTACTGCATAGTGTCAGTTTGTGACAGTTACTGTGTTGGGACAGTGTATATTACCCCCCTTTAGGTCTAGGGTACCCCCCTAACCCCCCCTAATAAAGTTTTAACCCCTTGATCACCCCCTGTCACCAGTGTCGCTAAGCGATCATTTTTCTGATCGCTGTATTAGTGTCGCTGGTGACGCTAGTTAGTGAGGTAAATATTTAGGTTCGCCGTCAGCGTTTTATAGCGTCAGGGACCCCCATATACTATCTGATAAATGTTTTAACCCCTTGATTGCCCCCTAGTTAACCCTTTCACCACTGATCACCGTATAACCGATACGGGTGACGCTGGTTAGTTTGTTTATTTTTTATAGTGTCAGGGAACCCGCCGTTTATTACCGAATAAAGGTTTAGCCCCCCGATCGCCCGGCGGCGATATGCGTCGCCCCAGGCAGCGTCAAATTAGCGCCAGTACCGCTAATACCCACACACGCAGCATGCGCCTCCCTTAGTGGTATAGTATCTGAACGGATCAATATCTGATCCGATCAGATCTATACTAGCGTCCCCAGCAGTTTAGGGTTCCCAAAAACGCAGTGTTAGCGGGATCAGCCCAGATACCTGCTAGCACCTGCGTTTTGTGCCTCCGCCCAGCCCACCCAAGTGCAGTATCGATCGATCACTGTCACTTACAAGGCACTAAACGCATAACTGCAGCGTTCGCAGAGTCAGGCCTGATCCCTGCGATCGCTAACAGTTTTTTTGGTAGCATTTTGGTGAACTGGCAAGCACCAGCCCCAGGCAGCGTCAGGTTAGCGCCAGTACCGCTAACACCCACGCACGCACCGTACACCTCCCTTAGTGGTATAGTATCTGATCGCATCAATATCTGATCCGATTAGATCTATACTAGCGTCCCCAGCAGTTTAGGGTTCCCAAAAACGCAGTGTTAGCGGAATCAGCCCAGATACCTGCTAGCACCTGCGTTTTGCCCCTCCGCCCGGCCCAGCCCAGCCCACCCAAGTGCAGTATCGATCGATCACTGTCACTTACAAAACACTAAACGCATAACTGCAGCGTTCGCAGAGTCAGGCCTGATCCCTGCGATCGCTAACTGTTTTTTTTGTAGCGTTTTGGTGAACTGGCAAGCACCAGCCCCAGGCAGCGTCAGATTAGCGCCAGTACCGCTAACACCCACGCACGCACTGTACACCTCCCTTAGTGGTATAGTATCTGATCGCATCAATATCTGATCCGATCAGATCTATACTAGTGTCCCCAGCAGTTTAGGGTTCCCAAAAACGCAGTGTTAGCGGGATCAGCCCAGATACCTGCTAGCACCTGCGTTTTGCCCCTCCGCCCGGCCCAGCCCAGCCCACCCAAGTGCGGTATCGATCGATCACTGTCACTTACAAAACACTAAACGCATAACTGCAGCGTTCGCAGAGTCAGGCCTGATCCCTGCGATCGCTAACAGTTTTTTGGTAGTGTTTTGGTGAACTGGCAAGCGCCAGCGGCCTAGTACACCCCGGTCGTAGTCAAACCAGCACTACAGTAACACGTGGTGACGTGGCGAGTCCCATAAGTGCAGTTCAAGCTGGTGAGGTGGCAAGCACAAGTAGTGTCCCGCTGCCACCAAAAAGACAAACACAGGCCCGTCGTGCCCATAGTGCCCTTCCTGCTGCATTCGCCAATCCTAATTGGGAACCCACCGCTTCTGCAGCGCCCGTACTTCCCCCATTCACATCCCCAACCAAATGCAGTCGGCTGCATGAGAGGCATTTTTATGTCCTCCCGAGTACCCCTACCCAGCGAACCCCCCAAAAAAGATGTCGTGTCTGCAGCAAGCGCGGATATAGGCGTGACACCCGCTATTATTGTCCCTCCTGTCCTGACAATCCTGGTCTTTGCATTGGTGAATGTTTTGAACGCTACCATTCACTAGTTGAGTATTAGCGTAGGGTACAGCATTGCACAGACTAGGCACACTTTCACAGGGTCTCCCAAGATGCCATCGCATTTTGAGAGACCCGAACCTGGAACCGGTTACCGTTATAAAAGTTAGTTACAAAAAAAAGTGTAAAAAAAAAAAAAAAATATGAAATAAAAAAAAATAGTTGTTGTTTTATTGTTCTCTCTCTCTCTATTCTCTCTCTCTATTGTTCTGCTCTTTTTTACTGTATTCTATTCTGCAATGTTTTATTGTTATTGTTATTGTTATTGTTATTGATTGTTATTGTTATTGTTATTGTTATTGATTGTTATTGTTATTGTTATTGTTATTGTTATTGATTGTTATTGTTATTGTTATTATGTTTTATCATGTTTGTTTTTCAGGTGTGTAATTATTTACACTTTACTGTGCTTTATTGTTAACCATTGTTAACCATTTTTTTGTCTTCAGGTACGCCATTCACGACTTTGAGTGGTTATACCAGAATGATGCCTGCAGGTTTAGGTATCATCTTGGTATCATTCTTTTCAGCCAGCGGTCGGCTTTCATGTAAAAGCAATCCTAGCGGCTAATTAGCCTCTAGACTGCTTTTACAAGCCGTGGGAGGGAATGCCCCCCCCCCCCCCCCCCCCACCGTCTTCCGTGTTTTTCTCTGGCTCTCCTGTCTCAACAGGGAACCTGAGAATGCAGCCGGTGATTCAGCCAGCTGACCATAGAGCTGATCAGAGACCAGAGTGGCTCCAAACATCTCTATGGCCTAAGAAACCGGAAGCTACGAGTATTTCATGACTTAGATTTCGCCGGATGTAAATAGCGCCATTGGGAAATTGGGGAAGCATTTTATCACACCGATCTTGGTGTGGTCATTTGCTTTGAGGGCAGAGGAGAGATCTAGGGTCTAATAGACCACAATTTTTTCAAAAAAGAGTACCTGTCACTACCTATTGCTATCATAGGGGATATTTACATTCCCCGAGATAACAATAAAAATGATTAAAAAAAAAAATATGAAAGGAACAGTTTAAAAGTAAGATTAAAAAAGCAAAAAAATAATAAAGAAAAAAAAAAAAAAAAAAAAAAACACCCCTGTCGCCCCCTGCTCTCGCGCTAAGGCGAACGCAAGCGGCGGTCTGTCGTCAAACGTAAACAGCAATTGCACCATGCATGTGAGGTATCACCGCGAAGGCCAGATCGAGTGCAGTAATTTTTCCAGTAGACCTCCTCTGTAAATCTAAAGTGGTAACCTGTAAAGGCTTTTGAAGGCTTTTAAACATGTATTTATTTTGTTGCCACTGCACGTTTGTGCGCAATTTTAAAGCATGTCATGTTTGGTATCCATGTACTCGGCCTGAGATCATCTTTTTTATTTCATCAAACATTTGGGCAATATAGCGTGTTTTAGTGCATTAAAATTAAAAAAAGTGTGTTTTTTCCCCAAAAAATGCGTTTGAAAAATCGCTGCGCAATTACTGTGTGAAAAAAAAAAATGAAACACCCACCATTTTAATCTGTAGGGCATTTGCTTTAAAAAAATATATAATGTTTGGGGGTTCAAAGTAATTTTTTTGCAAAAAAAAAAAACTTTTTCATGTAAACAATAAGTGTCAGAAAGGGCTTTGTCTTCAAGTGGTTAGAAGAGTGGGTGATGTGTGACATAAGCTTCTAAATGTTGTGCATAAAATGCCAGGACAGTTCAAAACCCCCCCAAATGACCCCATTTTGGAAAGTAGACACCCCAAGCTATTTGCTGAGAGGCATGTCGAGTCCATGGAATATTTTATATTGCGACACAAGTTGCGGGAAAGAGACAAATTTTTTTTTTTTTTTTTTTTTTTGCACAAAGTTGTCACTAAATGATATATTGCTCAAACATGCCATGGAAATATATGAAATTACACCCCAAAATACATTCTGCTGCTTCTCCTGAGTACGGGGATACCACATGTGTGAGACTTTTTGGGAGCCTAGCCGCGTACGGGACCCCGAAAACCAAGCACCGCCTTCAGGCTTTCTAAGGGCGTGAATTTTTGATTTCACTCTTCACTGCCTATCACAGTTTCGGAGGCCATGGAATGCCCAGGTGGCACAAAACCCCCCCAAATGACCCCATTTTGGAAAGTAGACACCCCAAGCTATTTGCTGAGAGGTATAGTGAGTATTTTGCAGACCTCACTTTTTGTCACAAAGTTTTGAAAATTGAAAAAAGAAAAAAAAAAATGTTTTTTCTTGTCTTTCTTCATTTTCAAAAACAAATGAGAGCTGCAAAATACTCACCATGCCTCTCAGCAAATAGCTTGGGGTGTCTACTTTCCAAAATGGGGTCATTTGGGGGGGTTTTGTGCCACCTGGGCATTCCATGGCCTCCGAAACTGTGATAGGCAGTAAAGAGTGAAATCAAAAATTTTCACCCTTAGAAATCCTGAAGGCAGTGATTGGTTTTTGGGGTCCAGTACGCGGCTAGGCTCCCAAAAAGTCCCACACATGTGGTATCCCCATACTCAGGAGAAGCAGCTAAATGTATTTTGGGGTGCAATTCCACATATGCCCATGGCCTGTGTGAGCAATATATCATTTAGTGACAACTTTATGAAAAAAAAAAAAAAAAAAAAAAAAAAGTGTCACTTTCCCGCAACTTGTGTCAAAATATAAAATATTCCATGGACTCAATATGCCTCTCAGCAAATAGCTTGGGGTGTCTACTTTCCAAAATGGGGTCATTTTGGGGGGTTTTGTGCCACCTGGGCATTCCATGGCCTCCGAAACTGTGATAGGCAGTGAAGAGTGAAAGCAAAAATTTACACCCTTAGAAATCCTGAAGGCGGTGATTGGTTTTCGGGGCCCCGTACGCGGCTAGGCTCCCAAAAAGTCCCACACATGTGGTATCCCCATACTCAGGAGAAGCAGCTAAATGTATTTTGGGGTGCAATTCCACATAGGCCCATGGCCTGTGTGAGCAATATATCATTTAGTGACGACTTTTTGTAAATATTTTTTTTTTTTTTTTTTTTTGTCATTTTTCAATCACTTGGGACAAAAAAAATAAATATTCAATGGGTTCAACATGCCTCCCAGCAATTTCCTTGGGGTGTCTACTTTCCAAAATGGGGTCATTTGGGGGGGTTTTGTACTGCCCTGCCATTTTAGCACCTCAAGAAATGACATAGGCAGTCATAAACTAAAAGCTGTGTAAATTCCAGAAAATGTACCCTAGTTTGTAGACGCTATAACTTTTGCGCAAACCAATAAATATACGCTTATTGACATTTTTTTTACCAAAGACATGTGGCCGAATACATTTTGGCCTAAATGTATGACTAAAATTTAGTTTATTGGATTTTTTTTATAACAAAAAGTAGAAAATATCTTTTTTTTTCAAAATTTTCGGTCTTTTTCCGTTTATAGCGCAAAAAATAAAAACCGCAGAGGTGATCAAATACCATCAAAAGAAAGCTCTATTTGTGGGAAGAAAAGGACGCAAATTTCGTTTGGGTACAGCATTGCATGACCGCGCAATTAGCAGTTAAAGCGACGCAGTGCCAAATTGGAAAAAGACCTCTGGTCCTTAGGCAGCATAATGGTCCGGGGCTCAAGTGGTTAAATTAGTCACCCTGAATAATTTATGTCACTCCATGCCCTGCTTTAAGATCAGCAGAAATTATGCTATGTCTTTGCCTGCCTCCACCATAGTGACTCCATAAATACAAAGGGGTGTAATTATAAAAAAAAAATGCATAGCAATGTATGCGTGAAAGCGCATGTATATTTGTTCTTTGTGAATGAGGGAAAAAATGTATGTTATTAGGATATTTCCTCTGATGGTCAAAAGATTTTCATTGATTTAAAATGTAAAATACTGCATTTGGCCACTAGTTCGAGATAAATGTAGTAGGCAATTTCTATGATACTTAAAGCAAAACTCCATCTTTTTGTCCCCAAAACAACAGATGCATTGTGCATGTTAAAGAATCACAACCCCACTGTCATTTTATCTGTATCTTACCTTATTTATCTGTAAAAAGCAAGTTTGTGTGTCTTTGTTGTCACTCCTCCTCCTGGCTGAATTTCAAAGTTCTCTGACTTTCTGTTTCCTTCCTTTACCAGTCCTGATACTACATGTAGTTTCAGGGCAGGCTATGGGAGTCACTTGTAGCAGTTCTGGGAGTTGATGTGAGTGGGCCTGAATGCAGATAACTCTTTAGTCTGCAAAGCGGGTGTAAATGTGTCATTCCTGTCTTGCAGCATGCCAAATAATAATAATTTACTGCAAGACTACAGAGGAAGGGCTATGGGAAGTTATTATGAAGACGTTTTCTTCATATGTAAATTAATCAGATCACAGGGAGCAGGGCTCTGGGAGTGCAGGATCTGAGGGGCGAGACTCTCCCTGTTCACACTGGTCGGCATATTTCACTGGGCATGGTTGACTTCTAATTGTGATTCATTCAATCCTGCCCAGCACCAGCACAGCTAGCTTTCAGAACAGGCTGTCTATGAAGAAGTTTCCTTTTGAATAAAGCTGTGATCTGTGAGGTGGGACTTAGGAGGATTGGACTCTTCCTGTAGGTGTGACTGGGTGGGATTGAATGCTAATTAGGATGTATTCCATACCACCCATCATCAGAACTCTGAAGGAAGCTACATCATTTGCAGACTCTGAGGCTCCTTGCACAGTAGGAGCAGAAAAAAACGTCAACATTTTTAGCTTAAAAACTTGACATAAAAGACGCGAATTTAAAGCATATTGTACAAAGTTTAGGCGAGTCTATGAGAGTTTAAGAGCATTTTGTTTATAGGCATTTTTTGCACTACACACCCCTCTGCAAAAGCCAGGAAATGATGTACAGTGACAACACACCTTTTTTTTTTTACTAAAAAAAACATTGAAACTTGAGGTTCAGAAGAGATAAGAGGAGTTTAGGAGAGACTGATGTTTTTACAGCTCCTAAACTTCTCCAGAACACGCGATAGAGAACGTTTTTTTTTCCTGCCTCTGAACATCCCTGACAGAAAACGCCTGTAGCAGCCATAATGTGCAAAGACACATAGAACACAATAGAAGTGCTTCTAGAGGCAGGTAAAAAAAAAGGTCAAATGCCTGTAGAATCAATGTTTTTTAAGTCCAGTGTGCATAGAACCTGAAAGACTACAGAGGGGTGTGTTCTAGGCTAGAGATTGAGCAGGAAGTGGCTGGAAGGCCCTCAGTCTACATCAGACTATACAGAGTGTCACATGGTACAAAACCTCAACTATACTCACAATATCAGAGGATCTGCAGACAGAGCAACATGGCAGAGGTATGATCCATGTTGGGACTGATCATTTCATTCAGTTCCAGTGAAAAAAAAGTTGGAGCTCAACTTTAACACCACCTAGTGCCCAAATGTTGTGTTTTTCATTTAAGCAATGAAAAACATTCAACCAGTTCTGGAAGTTGCCTACTTGTTTTCTTTTTTTTTCTTTTTGTGTCATTCAAATATGTTGATTATACGGGTTTTTTTCCGAAGGATGTTGGGTCAAACTTGTCTTGCATACACACGGTCACACAAATGTTGTCGGAAATTCCGAACGTCAAGAACGCGGTGAAGTACAACACGTACGACGAGCTGAGAAAAATGAAGTTCAATAACCAGTGTGGCTTTTCTGCTTGATTCCGAGCATGCGTGGACTTTTGTGCATCGGAATTGTGTACACACGCTCGGAAATTCCGACAAGTTTTGTTGTTTGAAAATTTGAGAACCTGCGCTCAAATATTTGTTGGCGGAAATGACGACAACAAATGTTCTATGGAGCATACACATGGTCAGACTTTCCGACAAGCTCACATCCAACATTTGTTGTCGGAAAATCCTATCATGTGTACAGGGCATTAGGGGGTTAATTACTGTGAATCTTTTACAAATACACCCAAAATATTTTTTTACACAGAAAGTATATTGGAATTTTGGTGCCAGTTTAGATGCAAATAGCACTTTATATGCTTTAATAAATTATTGTAATTACAAGAAATATGGCTAAAACAAATTAAACGCACTAGCTAGTAAAGTGGCATATCATACAATCATTCAAACAAAATGACACATTGCCTTTTTTGAAATAATTTTAAATGGAAATTAATCTACATCATACTGTAAAAATGATTAATGCAGAAAGGTTCAGTAAATAAGAAAATCAGATAAAATGAGCATGTTTCTAAGAATTAACTATGTTTGACATTTGCTGATAGCTGATCATATAAAAACCTAACATTGCAGAAGCTGGACAAAAAAAAAATCTTTCCATGATATACACGTCAGTTAGTGTTTTCAAGCACAAGTCTAAAGAATTGTTCTCTCAGTCACACATATGAAATACAAGACATTGTGGCTCAATCCATTAGAACCCAGCAAAATTGTATAAAAAACAATGTCTATGCTACTAGATTGGTGAGTTGGAAAATTTAAACAAACTAAATAGTTTTCCACATTAAATTGTTCAGATTAGGAAAGAGCTGCCGGTTCAATCTGAACCTTGCTTTGGACCACATTTCAGCTATTTAGGAGGTTTGGCAGACAGCAAGCTTATTTTGTCTTTTTAGCTTACCTTTTCTTTTCCCATCCTTCATGTCTGGTTCTAAGGCCTTCAGAAAGAGTCAAAAGTCAAAAGCCCTTCTAATGCTACTAGGTCAAGTAGTCCACCTTCAGATTGATACTTACCTAAGCACACCTAAGATCATTGACTCCTCGGATGTGAACATTGAATAACACTCTGCTTTGTCTGCCCATTGTAATTTTTCCTATTTATATATGTGAACATGGTTTTGGGTTTATGGACTCTACAAAAAGAATCTGTTTCTGTTCTCTTCTTACTGTCCTTGAATATTGTTAAACCTGGTAATAAAAACTGAATGAAAAGAACAAAGCACTGGATGGCATTATATGTGGCAATATACACTAGCACATTCCATTCAGCTTCTCTGAGCAAGCATCTGGTAACCAGGTCCTCAAACACTTACAGGCAAATATTAAATCAATAATAAAACTTGAGTTTAAATAAAAACGTACCCCTGTTGCCTTTGTACCTATTATGTCTATGCTTTTATTGAAAATAAGTATTACACAAAACGTGGTAATAAGGCACGTCTTAATAGCAACACCACTTTTTTTTGCTTTCTTGGGATGGGAACAAAAGTTAGGGGAAATAATTGCAGACATTGTATTTGTTTGCTGAAAGTGCTAATGCAATATCCTGTAGTGGTCATTCATCTCCAGACACTGTACTTTTGCACCCAAATTGGGATAACACCTACTTTATATTTGTTACATGCTCCCATTCACATAGCATAACAAAAAAAAAAAATATTTAAGCACTTGACCTCCAGAAGGTTTTACCCACTTTATGACCATGTCAATTTTTTCTATTCAGCTCTGTGCTACTTTAATTGGCTATTGTACACACACGCAACACTGTACACAATGAAATTTACATATTTTTTTCTACATAAATAGAGCTTTCTTTTGCTGGTATTTGCCACTGGGTTTCTTATTTATGGCTATATACAGTAGGGCAAAAAGAATTTAGTCAGCCACCAATTGTGCAAGTTCTCCCACTTAAAAAGATGAGAGAGGCCTGTAATTGTCATCATAGGTATACCTCAACTATGAGAGACAAAATGTGGAAACAAATCCAGACAATCACATTGTCTGATTTTTAAAAACATTTATTTGCAAATTATGGTGGAAAATAAGTATTTGGTCACCTTCAAACAAGCAAGATTTCTGTCTCTCACAGATCTGTATCTTCTTCTTTAAGAGGCTCCTCTGTCCTCCACTCATTACCTGTATTAATGGCACCTGTTTGAACGTATTATCAGTATAAAAGACACCTGTCCACAACCTCAAACAGTCACACTCCAAACTCCACTATGGTGAAGACCAAAGAGCTGTCGAAGGACACCAGAAACAAAATTGTAGACCTGCACCAGGCTGAGAAGACTGAATCTGCAATAGGCAAACAGCTTGGTGTGAATAAATCAACTGTGGGAGCAATAATTAGAAAATGGAAGACATACCAGACCACTGATAATCTCCCTCGATCCAGGGCACCATGCAAGATCTCACCCTGTGGGGTCAAAATGATCACAAGAAGGGTAAGCAAAAATCCCAGAACCACACGGGGGGACCTAGTGAATGACTTGCAGAGAGCTGGGACCAACGTAACAAAGGCTACCATCAGTAACACACTACGCCGCCAGGGACTCAGATCCTGCAGTGCCAGACGTGTCCCCCTGCTTAAGCCAGTACATGTCTGGGCCCATCAGAGGTTTGCTAGAGAGCATTTGGATGATCTAGAAGAGGATTGGGAGAATATAATATGGTCAGATGAAACCAAAGTAGAACTATTTGGTAGAAACACAAGAGAATGCTGAGTTGCAACCAAAGAACACCATACCTACTGTGAAGCATGGGGGTGGCAACATCATTCTTTGGGGCTGTTTCTCTGCAAAGGGAACAGGGCGACTGATTCGTGTACATGAAAGAATGAATGGGGCATGTATCGTGAGATTTTGAGTGCAAACATCCTCCCATCAGCAAGGGCATTGAAGATGAAACGTGGCTGGGTCTTTCAACATGACAATGATCCCAAACACACCGCCCAGGCAAGAAAGGAATGCCTTAGTCCAGATCTCAACCCCATAAAAATACTTTGGAGGGAGTTGAAAGTCCATATTGCTCAGCGACAGCCCCAAAACATCACTGCTCTAGAGGAGATCTGCATGGAGGAATGGGCCAACATACCAGCAACCATGTGTAACAACCTTGTGAAGACTTACAGAAAACGTTTGACCTCTGTCATTGCCAACAAAAGATATATAACAAAGTATTGAAATTAACTTTTGATATTGACCAAATACTTATTTTCCACCATATTTGCAAATAAATTCTTTCAAAAATAAGACAATGTGATTCTCTGGATTTGTTTCCACATTTTGTCTCTCATAGTTGAGGTATACCTATGATGACAATTACAGGCCTCTCTCATCTTTTTAAGTAGGGGAACTTGCACAATTGGTGGCTGACTAAATACTTTTTTGTCCCACTGTATAAATGAAAAAAGACTGCAAATTAAAATAAAAACAATATTTTTTTTAAATTTCTTTTATGAATATAATATCTAATACAATCAAATTTCTTCACAAATGTAGGCCAAAATGTATTCTGCTACGTCTTCGGTTAAAAAAAAATCCCAATAAGTATATATTAATTGGTTTGTTTGAAAGTTATAACGTCTACAAACTATGGTATATACGGTTAATATTTGGAAATGAATCAATCCTGATGTACTGATGGCCTGGTTTCTTGAGACCCTTAAAATGCCAGGACAGTACAAATACCCCTTCTTGGACAGTCAGAGGTATTTAGTAAGAGGCATGGTGAGTTTTTTTAAGTTGTAATTTTTGTAAAAAATGTTTGGAAAGTTAAGCGATTAAATATTTTTTTTTTTCAAAATTACATTTTCTGGCATACTGTCACTGGTGCAGCATAGCATCAATATATGACTGATGTGGCTGTGATCAGGGACACTGACTGGCGAAGAAACAACATTTTTTTACTATTTTTTGTCCATACTGTCATCAGAGTAATTCAGTGTCACCATAGTGACATGGTACTACTCTGGGGGTGGGGGTGGGGTAATCATGTTTTTTTTTTTTTTACACTTTTTGTTTATACAGTGATGATCACATTTTTATAGTGATGTTTACATTGTTATCATGTGATTGCTATGATCAATCATAGTAATCACATGATACCCAGAACTCCATTACCAGTAATTGTAATCCACTGTATCTGGTGGACACAACCTGGAATAGGCTGGATGATGTACAGGTACATGATCCAATCTGCCCATGCTACCCGTCTGCAGTAAATGTACTGCGAGTGGTCCAGAAGCCATCAAAAATTGCTACTAACCTTTTTACAATTCTACTTAGCTTTGCTATTCCTCTCCCTAACTGAGTTGAGGAGAGGAATGAGGAGTATGATAAAATATATATATTTAGAGTTGTTAGACCAGTTCTAGGGACAGACTGTCATAACCACATTCCTAAGAAATGGCTTAGAAAAAGATTTGAGAGAATACCACTCTCCCGTAAGGTTATGGGACTTTCACAGATATGTTACTGTCACTGAGGTAAGCACATACACAGTGAATAATAATAAAATATACATTTATTACAAAATATACAAAGCATAAAATTTGACAGTAACATTAGGCCATATAGAACATTGACCAAAAATTATACTCAGTCCATGTAAAAGCTTGAAAGATGCTTGTGTATACCGATTTTGATTCTGATATTGATTCTATATAACCTGCAGCATCACAAAGAAAGGACGGAAAGCCAACGCATTACAAAGACATTATAAAGATAACATTAGTATAATTTGCATTTGATTTATTCAATAGAATTCATCATATAAATATACAGTATAGTACCGATGATATAAGTGCTCACCAAGTTATGTGATATTGATTTTATACAACCTGCAGCATCACAAAGAAAGGACGGACCCTCATCCAGTAATTGACCAATGATGTCAGAGTCACCGATCTGGTCTGGTGGGCATGGGATCATATCCAGGGCAATACAGTCATCAACCAATAATTATCTACAATACCAAACACATTAATTCAGATATCAAAAAGAGGGAAGAAGCTAGGGGGTGGGACTTTATATGAGGCACGTGGTAGCCAAGAAGTAAAATGGTGGACATTTTTGGAATTTTATTGATTGCCAAAGGATACTGTAACGAGCCACTTGCTCGCTCGTTTCCACTTTCCCTACACTTCTCTGCGGCTATAGAATCAGATTGCAGATCGCAACATCTGATTGTTCGGTCATCCAATGCCCTGGGATTAGAACTACAGCTATGTGCCTTTCTAACCCAGTTGTGATAGCTCAGAACAAACACCAGGCAGGCTGTATGTATATTCAACCAGGAATCTCTCTTTATTGACAGGAATACAGTCTCTTTTATACAATAAAAGAGGAGGTGCAGACCTCCTGCTCATATTACTCTAACAATACAGCTGTAACCTAATTAACCTAATTAACATGAGCTAATTAATTTAGACAGCCTAGATGACTCTAGACATGACCTTTAGGCCATACTGGCCATCTTGTAGCTCAGAAACCCCAATCAACATTATCACAATAGCAGAGTTAATTAACACAAACAATGGGGATCTAATAACTCTTAGATCCCATACTAGAGACTTATTTACAATACACATTTTAGCAGACAACAGACAGGTAGCTGGAATTGATGACATTATCATTTAACAGTAGGAGTCCCAACAGTATGAATCAGTCACTATTCCAATATGGCAAATCCAGGGTTCCCGGAGTCTGTGTGTCATGGGGGACCAGGACCCGAATCCACAGTAATACCACCTCAAGGGTCCCCAGGCATACAGCTCACAAAGAGCACCGTTCCCCCAAATGCCAGGGCCCACGATCGATCGGCAAGAGGCTAGCATTCAGTCCCCTCCAAAAGTATCTCTCCCGGCTAGGTCTGTCACAGATACAATTAAGTATAACAGATACAACATGTAACAATGGTACAATGATAATACAGTATATATAACATCATAAAATCAGTATCACATATCATAGCAAGCAAAATTCTTCCGGAGTGCACCACAACAGAGTAGGATAAACCAATAACGCATAACAATACTTGCAGAGTCTATGACCTCATTGGTCCAAAGAGAGGATATTAAGGGTAAACTTGGTATCCGGGTAATGTAAATTGAGAACATGGCGTATGGCAGCTCTAAGCGTTTTGTGGCTAGAGGGCCACTCGTCAGGAGCGAGCACAAGATGTGTCTATAGATAAGAAAGATTGGCTAGTTGGTAAGATATATGCAAAGTTTGCAATGGTGGGGTGGAAACCCCTAAACTAAGGCCTGATGACTTATTGTGGTTCGTATGTTGGCGGTGTGATGCCGGGCACTAAAGGCCGTCCGAACAAGTGCTCCCAGCCGGGAGCCGCGGTGGACATCTTGTCCGAAGCCCCCCTACAGGCATCGACCAAGGCAGGCAATAAAACACAGGGCAACTTAAGTGTGGGTAAGGATAGAGAGTAAACCAATGTGGGACTATATGCAAAGGGCAAGTGTAGGAAAGTGAGTGAGGAGAACCAGGTTGGAAAACTAAGTGAAGAATGACAGCCAAAGGGCTGAAATAGAGTGAATGAGAGAAGAGAGGAGTGGAAAAACAGGTTACCCACCCATGGAACCAAAGCAGTGTAGTGAAAAGCAAAGGAAAAGAATTAGCATATGGCTGGTACCTGTGATGAAAAGGACTGGTGACAGAGGGAAGGAAGGAATCCTGGACTGACATGGGTGTGTTGAGGAGCCCTGAGTGCCAGAACCATACCAAGGGACGCCTATAAAGGGGCCTCGGCGATGACGCCGCCGACGTCACGCCAGTGCAGTAGAGTAGGGGGGAAGGAAGGGGAAGGAAGGGTGTGGGAGGATCCGGCAGCCAGCGCCCGACCCAACGCCACCAAACATCCTCCAATCTGCTCGAGAGTGTGGCAACCGCAAACATGGACACCACCGGTCCCATAGAGCACCGGACATCCAGTGTGGGGTGCGTGACGTTGGCGCGCAGTGGCGGTGCCCACGACCCCTCAGGCATGGAAGGAGTGGGAGGAGGCCCGCCAGATGCGTCACAGCTCCCAGACAAGGAGAACAAAATGGGCGGCAGGCAGCCCAGCCTCATTCATACCGCTCCCATGAACGGACCAGAGCATAGCCAAAATACCTTAAAAGAGTATGGAAAAATTATATACTCAGATGCAAAATCCTTTACATCATCATATAATCAGAAGTATCCTGACAAACTACATCTAAATGTATGTATAAATATGCACTAGATAATATGTCACAAGAAAAGAGGGGAGGGGGGGAGAGGGAGATGGAAAGAAGCGGGGCCACAAACTGGCAAGTGCATATATCCATATGCACATCCAGTATGTCCCCATTAAACCTACCTAAACCACCCTAATGTATACCTAAAAGCAGCTAACCAAACATATACAGTATCTCACAAAAGTGAGTATGCCCCTCACATTTTTGTAAATACAATCAGGTCCATAAATATTGGGACATCAACACAATTCTAATCTTTTTGGCTCCATACACCACCACAATGGATTTGAAATGAAACAAACAAGATGTGCTTTAACTGCAGACTTTCCACTTTAATTTGAGGGTATTTACATCTAAATCAGGTTAACGGTGTAGGAATTACAACAGTTTGTATATGTGCCTCCCATTTTTTTAGGGACCAAAAGTAATAGGACAATTGGCTGCTCAGCTGTTCCATGGCCAGGTGTGTTTTTCCCTCATTATCCCATTTGCAAGTAGCAGATAAAAGGTCCAGAGTTCATTTCAAGTGTGCTATTTACATTTGGAATCTGTTGCTGTCAACTCTCAATATGAGAGTGAAGCAAGCCATCATTAGGCTGAAAAAAACAAAACAAACACATCAGAGAGATAGCAAAAACATTAGGTGTGGCCAAATCAACTGTTTGGAATATCCTTAAAAAGAAAGAACGCACCGGTGAGCTCAGCAACACCAAAAGACCCGGAAGACCATGGAAAACAACTGTGGTGGATGACCGAAGAATTCTTTCCCTGGTGAAGAAAACACCCTTCACAACAGTTGGCCAGATCAAGAACACTCTCCAGGAGGTAGGTGTATGTGTGTCAAAGTCAACAATAAAGAGAAGACCTCACCAGAGTGAATACAGAGGGTTCACCACAAGATGTAAACCATTGGTAAGCCTCGAAAACAGGAAGGCCAGATTAAAGTCTGGCCTTCACAGTTCTGGAACAACATCCTATGGAAAGATGAGACCAAGATCAACTTGTACCAGAGTGATGGGAAGAGAAGAGTATGGGGAAGGAAAGGAACTGCTCATGATCCAAAGCATACCACCTCATCAGTAAAGCATGGTGGTGGTAGTGGCATGGCGTGGGCATGTATGGCTGCCAATGGAACTGATTCTCTTGTATTTATTGATGATGTGACTGCTGACAAAAGCAGCAGGATGAATTCGGAAGTGTTTCGGGCAATATTATCTGCTCATATTCAGCAAAATGCTTCAGAACTCATTGGACGGCGCTTCACGGTGCAGATGGACAATGACCCGAAGCATACTGCAAAAGCAACCAAAGAGTTTTTTAAGGGAAAGAAGTGGAATGTTATGCAATGGCCAAGTCAATCACCTGACCTGAATCTGATTGAGCATGCATTTCACTTGCTGAAGACAAAACTGAAGGTAAAATGCCCCAAGAACAAGCAGGAACTGAAGAGAGTTGCAGTAGAGGCCAGGCAGAGCATCACCAGGGAGGAAACCCAGCGTCTGGTGATGTCTATGCGTTCCAGACTTCAGGCTGTAATTGACTGCAAAGGATTTGCAACCAAGTATTAACAAGTGAAAGTTTAATGGATGAGTGTTAATCTGTCCCATTACTTTTGGTCCCTTAAAAAGTGTGAGTCACATATACATATACAGCTCAAATTAAAGCTGAAAGTCTGCAGTTAAAGCACATCTTGTTCGTTTCATTTCAAATCCATTGTGGTGGTGTATAGAGCCAAAAAGATTAGAATTGTGTCCATGTCCCAATATTTATAGACCTGACTGTATTTTATTATATCTTTTCATGTGACAACACTGAAGAAATGACACTTTGCTACAGTGTAAAGTAGTGAGTGTACAGCTTGTATAACTGTAAATTTCCTCTCAAAATAACTCAACATACAGCCATTAATGTCTAAACCTCTGGCAACAAAAGTCAGTACACCCCTAAGTGAAAATGTCCAAATTGGACTCAATTAGCCATTTTCCCTCCCCAGTGTCATGTGACTTGTAAATGTTACAAGGTCTCAGGTGTGAATCGGGAGCAGGTGTGTTAAATTTGGTGTTATCACTCTCTCATACTGGTCACTGGAAGTTCAACATGGCACCTCATGGCTAAGAACTCTCTGAGGATCTGAAAAAAAGAATTGTTGCTCTACATAAAGATGCCCTAGGCTATAAGAAGATTGCCAAGACCGTGAAACTAAGCTGCAGCATGTTGGCCAAGACCATACAGCGGTTTAACAGGACAGGTTCCACTCAGAACAGGCCTCGCCATGGTGTCGACCAAAGAGGTTGAGTGCATGTGCTCAGTGTCATATCCAGAGGTTGTCTTTGGGAAATAGACATTTGAGTGCTGCCAGAATTGCTGCAGAGGTTGAAGGGGTGGGGGGTTAACTTGTCAGCGCTCAGACCATACTCCGCACACTGCATCAAATTGGTCTGCATGGCTGTCGTCCCATAAGGAAGCCTCTTCTAAAGATGATGCACAAGAAAGCCCACAAACAGTTTGCTGAAGACAAGCAGACTAAGGACATGGATTACTGAAACCATGTCCTGTGGTCTGATGAGACCAAGATAAACTTATTTGGTTCAGATGGTGTCTGATGCGTATGGCGGCACCCAGGTGAGGCGTACAAAGATAAGTGTGTCTTGCCTACAGTCAAGCATGGGGGTGGGAGTGTCATGGTCTGGGGCTGCATGAGTGCTGCCGGCACTGGGGAGCTACAGTTCATTGAGGAACCATGAATGCCAACATGTACTGTAACATACTGAAGCAGAGTATAATCCCCTCCCTTCAGAGACTGGGCCGCAGGGCAGTATTCCAACATAATAACGACCTCAAACATCACTCCAGGATGACCACTGCCTTGCTAAAGAAGCTGAGGGTAAAGGTAGTGGACTAGCCAGGCATGTCTCCAAACCTAAACCCTATTGAGCATCTTTGAGGCATCCCCAAACGGAAGGTGGAGGAGCACAAGGTCTCTAACATCCACCAGCTCCGTGATGTCATCATGGAGGAGTGGAAGAGGACTCCGGTGGCAACCTGTGACGCTCTGGTGAACTCTATGCCCAAGAGGGTTAAGGCAGTGCTCGAAAATAATGGTGGCCACACAAAATATTAACACTTTGGGCACAATGTGGACATTTTCACTTAGGGGTGTACTCACTTTTGTTGCCAGTGATTTAGACATTGATAGCTGTGTGTCGAGTTATTTTGAGGGGACAGCAAATTTACATTGTTATACAAGCTCACTACTTTATATTGTAGCAAAGTGTCATTTCTTCAGTGTTGTCACATGAAAAGATAGAATAAAATATTTACAAAATTTTGAGGGGTGTACTCACTTTTGTGAGATACTGTATATCCCCAACTATCCTCAGGCATGACAAAATGGATGCAACAAAGAAGCATAACCCATGTCTTGCCCGGAGTATCACCCAGCCGAACCCAACACGCAATGCATCTAAAAAAGACCAACCACATCAATGCAGCAACACAGTAAATACTATGCCACCCACTAAAGAGCAGCAGTAACTAATGTCTAAGTATCCAAACATAATTGTCTAGGGTGAGCCCAGTCCATGACTAGTTACCTGGATGTAGCAGAGACAGCCTATTATTTGTAGTGTTGTTGAATCTTTGTGATCTTCCGGCATCATTGGGGGTGATCTGGCTCTTGTCTGGTGTGGTTTTATGGTGAGGCATTTGGGCGCCTCTGGTGGATGGGAAGGCTCTGTTCTCCTCGGTATCTGTCTCCCCTAGTCTTTTTTGCAGACAGGAGGCGCTGAGCGTGCAGCCTCTCTATTGCAGTCTATGATGCAGTTGGGGGCTGGGCACATGTGCTCCTACAGATGCACCCACGCCGGATATGATGTCTGTGACCTGCGCCTGGTTCAGTTATTTCTGGCGGATCATATCTATAAAGGCGGAAGTGATAGTTATATATATATTTTTTTCTTTCTTTACCACTTCAGAGAACACTGTCTGGAGGCTTATTCAGCTTAACGTTCATTTATTGTCTCCTTTACGGTTTCACATCATTGTGGCAAATACTTTCCCCTTTTTCTCTCTTCCCTTTTTTTTTTTTTCCCTTTTTCTTCCCCCCCCTTTTTCTTTAAAGATATTTCTTAAACTTTAGTCAGAGATTGAACAAAGTGATAATTAAACATTGACTAACAAACAAATACTATGGGCAAATAGAAGCACGGTGTGGGTTCAGTAAGTCAACACAAGAAACAATAACAAAAAAACAAAAAAAGAAGCCTAAGAAACTTCCCACCCCTACTCCTACATCCAAATCCAGAATTATCTAATTTAATATGGGAAGGGAACACAAAGACACTGAATTTCAAAAGAACCAACTTCCCTAAACTACAAACCTTGCTAAAAGGCATAAATTGGGATAAAATATTAGGAACAAAGAATACGGAGGAGAGATGGGTTTGCTTTAAGAGCATATTAAATAAGGGCATTAGCCAATGTATCCCATTGGGTAATAAATTTAAAAGAGCGAACAAAAATCCTGGATGGCTTAACTCCAATGTAAAAATGCATATAAAAGCAAAGGAGAAGGCCTTCAAAAAATACAAGGTTGAGGGATCATCCTCAGCATTCAGACTTTATAAAGAATGCAATAAGAAATGTAAGGGTGCAATTAGGACGGCTAAGATAGAACATGAAAGACACATGGCGGAGGAGAGCAAAAAAAATCCCAAGAAATTCTTTAAGTATGTAAACAGTAAAAAAGGGAGGACAGACCATATTGGCCCCATAAAGAATGAGGAAGGACATCTGGTTACAAAGGATGGGGAGATGGCAAAGGTATTGAATTTATTCTTCTCCTCAGTCTTCACAAGTGAATCGGGGGCTTCAGTAACCAAAACTGCAGTGTTTATCCTCATGACACAACACAGGAAGCACCTCCATGGTTAACAGAGGACGGAATTAAAATTAGACTTGAGAAACTTAACATTAATAAATCACCGGGACCAGATGGCTTGCATCCGAGGGTACTTAGGGAACTCAGTCAGGTGATTGCCAGACCGTTGTTCCTAATTTTTACAGACAGTCTATTGACTGGAATGGTACCAGCTGATTGGAGAAAAGCCAATGTAGCACCAATATTTAAAAAGGGCCCAAAAACATCCCTGTGAATTACAGACCAGTTAGCCTAACATCAATAGTATGTAAACTTTCGGAGGGGATGATAAGGGACTATATACAAGATTTTAGTAATAAGAACGATATCATTAGCAGTAATCAGCATGGCTTCATGAAGAATCGTTCTTGCCAAACCAATCTATTAACCTTCTATGAGGAGGTGAGTTGCCATCTAGATAAAGGAAGGCCCCTTAGACGTGGTGTATCTGGATTTTGCAAAAGCATTTGACACAGTCCCCCGTAAACGTTTACTGTACAAAATAAGGTCCGTTGGCATGGACCATAGGGTGAGTACATGGATTGAAAACTGGCTACAAGGGCGTGTTCAGAGGGTGGTGATAAATGGGGAGTACTCAGAATGGTCAGGGGTGGGTAGTGGGGTTCCCCAGGGTTCTGTGCTGGGACCAATCCTATTTAATTTGTTTATAAACGACCTGGAGGATGGGATAAACAGTTCAATCTCTGTATTTGCAGAGGATACTAAGCTAAGCAGGGCAATAACTTCTCTGCAGGATGTGGAAACCTTGCAAAAAGACCTGAACAAATTAATGGGGTGGGCGACTACATGGCAAATGAGGTTCAATGTAGAAAAATGTAAAATAATGCATTTGGGTGGCAAAAATATGAATGCAATCTATACACTGGGGGGAGAACCTCTGGGGGAATCTAGGATGGAATGGAATGCATGCAATGCCAAGCTGCTGCTAATAAAGCAAACAGAATATTGGCATGCATTAAAAGGGGGATCAACTCCAGAGATAAAACGATAATTCTCCCGCTCTACAAGACTCTGGTCCGGCCGCACCTGGAGTATGCTGTCCAGTTCTGGGCACCAGTCCTCAGGAAGGATGTACTGGAAATGGAGCAAGTACAAAGAAGGGCAACAAAGCTAATAAAGGGTCTGGAGGATCTTAGTTATGAGGAAAGGTTGCGAGCGCTGAACTTATTCTCTCTGGAGAAGAGACGCTTGAGAGGGGATATGATTTCAATTTACAAATACTGTACTGGTGACCCCACAATAGGGATAAAACTTGTTCGCAGAAGAGAGTTTAATAAGACTCGTGGCCACTCATTACAATTAGAAGAAAAGAGGTTTAACCTTAAACTACGTAGAGGGTTCTTTACTGTAAGAGCGGTAAGGATGTGGAATTCCCTTCCACAGGCGGTGGTCTCAGCGGGAAGCATTGATGGCTTCAAGAAACTATTAGATAATCACCTGAATGATCGCAACATACAGGGATATGTAATGTAATACTGACACATAATCACACACATAGGTTGGACTTGATGGACATGTGTCTTTTTTCAACCTCACCTACTATGTAACTATATGTAATATGTATACCATAATTCCTTCATTCTTTCCCCCTTCCCTCGCTCCCCCCCAATCCATCTGCCCCCACCTTTACAAAAGTACTCAAAATTTAATTTCCAGCCCAAATATTTAACAGCAAAACACCCTATAGATTATAATCTGGTATTCCATTTCCCTGACAACCTGGCAAATTGTATTATTACACCTCACTCTATTATGTTCTATACTTCCTTTTATGAGCATCCCACCTTCTCTAACCAAGGCCTCCACATTTTATCAAATTCCTTAAGATTACATCTCTTAATGTACTCTGTTCTTTCCCTACAGAGGGTTTCATTTAATGTACTGTAGCGATCCAGTCTCTTACAGTAGGGGGTTCCTTTGATTGCCGTCTTAATGCAATCATTTTCCTTGCTTGGAATAGACATCTCAAAATTGCCATCTCCCCCTGTACCCATCTATACCCCAAGATGCATACTATAACCTCTTTCTCCAATATAATACCAAATATATCACTCAAACTATTAATCACCTATTAATCACCCCCTCCCCGTATCAAAACAGCTTGGGACATCTCCACATCATGTGAATGAGATTCCCGGTTCCAAACTTAAAGAGGCGTCTGGGTGTATAATAGGCTCTATTTAACAACATCAGACGCGATATCTTCTGTGAGGGGGAGACTGATAACGACGGACCCATCTTAGTTATAGTTAGTGGGTCGCATACCATGGTGGCGATGAGGCACGGCTTTGAGGTTGAGGGGTACTTGCATTTTAGACCTACGCACAACCACAAAGCCTGTCTCTGCTACATCCAGGTAACTAATCATGGTCTGGGCTGACCCTAGACAATTATTTTTGGATACTTAGGACATTAGTTCCTGCTGCTCTTTAGTGGGTGGCATAGTATTTACTGTGTTTCTGCATTGATGTGGCCGGTCTATTTTAGATGCATTACGTGTTGGGTTCGGTTGGGTGATACTCTATGCTAGACATGGGTTATGCTTCTTTGATGCATCCATTTTGTCATGCCTGAGGATAGTTGGGGATATACATGTTTGGTTAGCTGCTCTTAGGTATAAACTAGGTTTAATTTGGACATACTGGATGTGCATATGGATATATGTACTTGCCGGTTTGTGGGCCCGCATTTTTCCCCCTCTCTCTCCCCCTCCCCCACTTTTCTTGTCACATATTATCTGGTGCATATTTATACATATCTTTAGATGTAGTTTGTCTTGATACTTCTGCATATATGATGATGTAAAGGATTTTCCATCTGAATATACGTGTTTGCTATTGTAGATGATTATTGGTTGATGACTGTATTGCCCTGGATATGATTCTATGCCCACCAGACCAGATTGGTGACTCTGACATCATTGATCAATTACCGGATGAGGGTCCGTCCTTTCTTTGTGATGCTGCAGGTTGTATAGAATCAATATCAGAATCGGTATACACAGTGACATATCCGTGAAAGTCCCATCACCTTATGGGAGAGTGGTGTTCTCTCAAGTCTTTTTTTGAGTATGATAACAAACCTTGTCCATGCTGTGCTGGAAAATCTCACCATCAGTTGTAAGTTAAATGGTCTGTCCTAACAAAGATTTAAAGTGGTTCTAAGGCTGTATGCATGAAGGTATGCCTGAAGGTTAAAAACCTTGTGTGTGAAGCAGCCCCCCTAATACTTACCTGAGCCCCATCATGATCCAGCGATGTGCACGACAGCCTTGGCTCTCTGGGGACTCTCACTCCTCATTGGCTAAGGCAGCAGTGGGAGCCATTGGCCACTGAGCCCATCAGGAGAGGGAGGAGGCAAGGCCGAGCTGCTGCCCTGTACGTCAATGGACATGCAGAGCTGTTGCTCGGAAGCGAGCCTGATTGGGTGCCCCCAGAGCAAGCTGCTTGCTCTGGGGGCACTCAAAAGCAGGGAGGGGCCAGGAGTACCGGCGGGGGACCCAAGAAGACCTGACCCGGGAGTCCTAAGAAGAGGAGGATCCGGCTGCTCTGTGCAAAACCACTGCACAGATCAGGTTAGTATAACATGTTTGTTATAAAAAAAACAGTTCACTGGGCTCCCGGGAGGCCAGGAATCACTACAGGTGGGAAGGGGCAGCCCTTCCCCTTAATGGTAAAAGTGATTAGGCAGCTGTAGAACCAGCCAGATAACTTTTACTTAACAGCCAATTGCTGGCTGAAAAAAATAATACAGCTGCAGTCATGAGCTTGTTTTAACCACTTGCAAGTTAGCAAGTTTGGGGTGGAGGAACCTGACTGGCCTGCACAGTCCTGACCTCAACCCAATAGAACACCTGTGGGATGAATTAGAGTGGAGACTGCGAGCCAGGCCTTCTCACCCAACATCAGTGCCTGACCTCACAAATGCGCTTCTGGAAGAATGATCAAACATTCCCATAGACACACTCATAAACCTTGTGGACAGCCTTCCCAGAAGAGTTGAAGCTGTAATAGCTGCAAAGAGTGGGCCCAGTCATTATTGAACCCTACAGACTAAGACTGGGATGACATTAAAGTTTATGTGCATGTAAATGCAGACGCCCAGTATTTTTGACAATAGTGTAGCTGCAAAAACAGAACAGCTCAAACAGCATGTAGATGCATAATTGAATGAAGAAAAAAATTACATGGTCTGACCACGCACCAGTAACCATCACCCTTGCACTTGATATAGACCGGGTAAAACATACTTCCTGGTGCATGAACACATCCATTCTTTCTCAACCCAAATGTCAGGAGATCAGACTGGAAATAGAAACATACTTCAATTGCAGTGTTGGTTCTGTAGCAAATGATTCATTACTGTGGAATGCACATAAAACATTTTTTAGGGGAACTTTAATCAAACTTGGGGCCAGGGAAAAATGAGCGCAAACCCAGACAGTAAACACATACATAGACCAAATTCGTAAATTGGAACAATCCAACAAATTAGCACACAACGATGCAGACGCCATCCACCTACGTGACCTTAGGGAAGAATTACATTCTTTTCTAAAAGCTTCATTTGATCATCACATTAAAAGGTTGAGAGCAGACTGGTATGCCTTTGGGAACAGACCTGGATCTCATTTGGCCAAACAAGTTAAACAAAAAGCAGCGGCATCTAAAGGACAAAGAGTTGATAACCCCAAGGACATAGCGAATTGCTTTAGTCACTGCTATGCATCTTTATACAATCTAAAAGGCTCCCCCTCAGATCCTGATCCAAACCCTGTGCAAATATCACAATTCCTTGATTCCCTACAATTACCCTCCCTTACCTCAGAACAGCTAGAATGGCTTAACGAGCCGTTCTCTCAAGCTGAAGTTATAAAAGCAATACAATCATTACCACTTCACAAGGCTCCTGGACCAGATGGATATTGCAATGAATATTTCAAAACATTTGCACACCTTCTGGCACCTCATCCAACCAACTCCTTTAACCGCATAATGCGCACTGGTGACATCCTTAAGGAATCACTTGAGGCGCTTATTGTCACAATACCGAAACCTGGTAAACCTCATGAGGAACCTGCCAATGATTGCCCAATCTCCCTCCTGAACTCGGATCTTAAAATTTATGCAAAAATCCTAGCCACCCACATATCTTTGTGCATTCCTAAATTAGTACACAACGATCAGGTGGGCTTATATCTAAGACTTATATGATAAAAATATCTTGCACCCATTTGAAGACCTACACTCGCAATTCAAGATCCCCAATAGGGATTTCTACTAATTTCTCTACTGATAAAGGGATTTCTCACATCTATAAAGTGCTTAACTCTACATAGAATCATACTAAACTACCCTCAATTGTCAAATATTAACAAACCCTGAACTTCACAACCGATGTTACAACCTGGCACTGTGCTGCGAAAGCCCCTCTTAAGTTCTCTAAATTCCTCACCCACTGGGAAACTGCTCAGAAACTCCAACACCATTGGTAACAAACACCAGAAAAACTTGCCTGCATCTCTCCCTCACACTCAGCTGCTTGCTACAGAGCATGCGGAGATCTTGGATCATCCATACACATCTGGTGGACTTGCCCACTACTTGCCCCTTTCTGAAACAAAGTGCAATCCCTTATTGGCAAAATCACAGGAATCCATACAACGCTTAACCCCCAACAAGCTCTATTAGGACTAGACCTCGAGTCGTGGCCGCCTCCATACCAATCTATTCTTACACACATCTTCATTGCAGCGTGACTTTTGATTGCACGCAACTGGAAAAGCAGCACTCTTCCCTCAAGCCAACAACTAAACGCCACACTAAATCAACACTTCCAGATGGAACTTATGTATGCAGAAGCACATCTTACAATACCTAAACTACAGGAAATCTGGGCCCCCTGGACCAATTACCTCGCAAGTACTACCATCCCCAAAGAGTGTTAACTCAGACTATGTAAAACTGTTACACTATGAAAGTATATTTACTGTATTTATTTCTCTTCTACTACTGTCTGCAACTGCCTTACTATTCTGCTAACACCCTGGGTATTTCCCTTTACCCTCCCTTTCCCCCACTCTTGTTCTAATGATACCTAGTACTTGATGCATCATTACACACAGGGTAGTTTTTTCCACTGGGCATGCTGGGCAGTTGCCCGGGGGCCCCACTTGCCTGGAGGGCCCCATCCAGGGCTGATCCTCAGCGCTGCAATCTGCTGCTTAAGTTGACTGTCTGCACTGGTTGCTCACTTGCTAGAATTGCCGCCCGCCCGGTGTCTAGCTAGCAACCAGTGACGTCAGTCAGAGGCCGCGGCCGCCCCAGCATTCACAGCGCACCGTGGCCGCCCCTAGCGGCCAGTGAACAAGCTCCGCCCACCTCTGCCATGTTTTTCAGACAGCGTGGAGAGGGAACAGAGTGGAAATACGTCCCTGATTGATAGCTGCAGCTGCCTTGCTGCTGTGAGTGACACACTGTACTGCACCAGGCCGGTGGCCTAAAGTAAGTCTAACACTGTCTACTTAAGTAAGTTCAAGTTGTGCATCAAACACAGCCACTGTCTGTGCCCCTCAAAAGCTGCCACTGTGCCCATCAAAGCTGCCACTGTGCCCATCAAACACAGCCACTGTGCCCATCAAAGCTGCCACTGTGCCCATCAAAGCTGCCACTGTGCCCACAAAAGCTGCCACTCTGCCCATCAAACACAGCCACTGTGCCCATCAAAGCTGCCACTGTGCCCGTCAAATGCTGCCACTGTGCCCATCAAAAGTTATATTGTCCAAACGTTGTGTTAATGTTTAACCAAATACCATGGGCGTCATATGACGTCCTGGGCTTTGGGCGGGTATATCTGAATGATGCCTGTAGTTACAGACATCATTCAGATATTGCCGGTTTCAGTCGGCGAATCTCTACACCATAGGAATGATCATAGCGGCCGTTCCACCACTTGATCGTTCCTATGGGAGGCGAGAGGGGACGCCCCCCCCCTCCCGCCGCCCTCCCGTTCTTTGTTCCGACTCACCATTACGATCGATAAGGCGGAGAGTGGATCCGCCGGTGCCGGATGTAGATCATAGAGATTTCCGGCAGACCAGATGGTCCCCGGAGTCTCTATGATCGTCGGAGGCCGGGTGCGATGTTATGACGTCATGCCCGGCCTCTCCATTCAAAAAAATGGCGCCGCTTCGGCCGGGAAGCGGCGATCATTTTATTTTTTTTTTTATTTCAGGCTTCCCAGCCTAGTGGTGAGATATGGGGTCTTATTGACCCCATATCTCACTATTAAGAGCACCTGACATGTCATATTGCTATTACAACGGATGTTTACATTCCTTGTAATAGGAATAAAAGTGATCAATTTTTTTTTTCAAAAAAGTGTCAAAATAAAAAAAATAAAATATAATTAACAATAAAAAAAAAAAAAAAATTTAAAGCGCCGCTCCCCCGTGTGCTCGCACGCAGAAGCGAACGCATACGTAAGTCCCGCCCACATATGCAAACGGTGTTCAAACCATACATGTGAGGTATCGCCACGAACGTTGGAGCGAGAGCAATAATTTTGGCCCTAGACCTCCTCTGTAACTCAAAACATGTAACCAGTAAAAAAATTTCAAGCATCGGGGATTTTTAAGTACCGAACATTGGCGCCATTCCACGAGCGTGTGCAATTTTAAAGCGTGACATGTTAGGTATCTATTTACTCGGCGTAACTTCATCTTTCACAAAATGTAAAAACATTGGGCTAACTTTACTGTTTTGTTTTTTTTTTAAACACAAAACAGTTTTTTTCCCCAAAAAAACGCGTTCGAAAAATTCCTGAGCAAATACTGTGTGAGATAAAAAGTTGCAACAACCGCCATTGTATTCTCTAGGGTCTTTGCTAAAAAAATGTATAATGTTTGGGGGTTCTATGTAATTTTCTAGCAAAAAAACTGATGATTTTTACATGTAGGAGCAAAGTGTCAGAATTGGCCCGGTATTGAAGCGGTTAACCACTTCAGCCCCGGAAGGTTTTACCCCCTTCCTGACCAGAGCACTTTTTACAATTCAGCACTGCGTCGCTTTAACTGCTAATTGCGCGGTCATGCAATGCTCTACCCAAACGAAATTTGCGTCCTTTTCTTCTCACAAATAGAGCTTTCTTTTGATGATATTTGATCACCTCTGCCGTTTTTATTTTTTGCGCTATACACGGAAAAAGACCGAAAATTTTGAAAAAAAATGATATTTTCTACTTTTTGTTCTAAAAAAAATCCAATAAACTCAATTTTAGTCATACATTTAGGCCAAAATGTATTCGGCCACATGTCTTTGGTAAAAAAAATGTCAATAAGTGTATATTTATTGGTTTGCGCAAAAGTTATAGCGCCTACAAACTAGGGTACATTTTCTGGAATTTACACAGCCTTTAATTTATGACTGCCTATGTCGTTTCTTGAGGTGCTAAAATGGCAGGGCAGTACAAAACCCCCACAAATGACCCCATTTTGGAAAGTAGACACCCCAAGGAATTTGCTGAGAGGCATGTTGAGCCCATTGAATATTCATTTTTTTTGTCCCAAGTGATTGAATAATGACAAAAAAAAAAAAAAAAAAAAAATTACAAAAAGTTGTCACTAAATGATATATTGCTCACACAGGCCATGGGCATATGTGGAATTGCACCCCAAAATACATTTAGCTGCTTCTCCCGAGTATGGGGATACCACATGTGTGGGACTTTTTGGGAGCCTAGCCGCGTACGGGGCCCCGAAAACCAATCACTGCCTTCAGGATTTCTAAGGGCGTACATTTTTGATTTTACTCCTCACTACCTATCACAGTTTTGAAGGCCATAAAATGCCCAGATGGCATAAAACCCCCCCAAATGACCCCATTTTGGAAAGTAGACACCCCAAGCTATTTGCTTTGAGGCATGTTGAGTCCATGGAATGTTTTATATTTTGACACAAGTTGCGGGAAAGTGACAAATTTTTTTTTTTTTTTTTTTTTTTTGCACAAAGTTGTCACTAAATGATATATTGCTCACACAGACCATGGGCATATGTGGAATTGCACCCCAAAATACATTTAGCTGCTTCTCCTGAGTACGGGGATACCACATGTGTGAGACTTTTTGGGAGCCTAGCCGCGTACGGGGCCCCGAAAACCAATCACTGCCTTCAGGATTTCTAAGGGCGTACATTTTTGATTTTACTCCTCACTGCCTATCACAGTTTCGGAGGCCATGGAATGCCCAGGTGGCACAAACCCCCCCCAAATGACCCCATTTTGGAAAGTAGACACCCCAAGCTATTTGCTGAGAGGCATGGTGAGTATTTTGCAGCTCTCATTTGTTTTTGAAAATAAAGAAAGACGAGAAAAAAAATTTTTTTTTTTCTTTTTTCAATTTTCAAAACTTTGTGACAAAAACTGAGGTCTGCAAAATACTCACTATACCACTCAAGAAATAGCTTGGGGTGTCTACTTTCCAAAATGGGGTCATTTGGGGGGGTTTTTTGCCACCTGGGCATTCCATGGCCTCCGAAACTGTGATAGGCAGTGAAGAGTGAAATCAAAAATTTACGGCCTTAGAAAGCCTGAAGGCAGTGATTGGTTTTTGGGGTCCCGTACGCGGCTAGGCTCCCAAAAAGTCTCACACATGTGGTATCCCCGTACTCAGGAGAAGCAGCAGAATGTATTTTGGGGTGTAATTTCACATATTCCCATGGCATGTTTGAGCAAAATATCATTTAGTGACAACTTTGCGCAAAAAAAAATAAAAAAAATAAAAAATTGTCTCTTTCCCGCAACTTGTGTCACAATATAAAATATTCCATGGACTCGACATGCCTCTCAGCAAATAGCTTGGGGTGTCTACTTTCCAAAATGGGGTCATTTGGGGGGGTTTTGAACTGTCCTGGCATTTTATGCACAACATCTAGAGGCTTATGTCACACATCACCCACTCTTCTAACCACTTGAAGACAAAGCCCTTTCTGACACTTATTGTTTACATAAAAAAATATTTTTTTTTTGCAAGAAAATTACTTTGAACCCCCAAACATTATTTTTTTTTTTAAAGCAAATGCCCTACAGATGAAAATGGTGGGTGTTTCATTTTTTTTTTTCACACAGTATTTGCGCAGCGATTTTTCAAACGCATTTTTTGGGGAAAAACACACTTTTTTACATTTTAATGCACTAAAACACACTATATTGCCCAAATGTTTGGTGAAATAAAAAAGATGATCTTAGGCCGAGTACATGGATACCAAACATGACATGCTTTAAAATTGCGCACAAACGTGCAGTGGCGACAAACTAAATACATTTTTAAAAGCCTTTAAAAGCCTTTACAGGTTACCACTTTAGATTTACAGAGGAGGTCTACTGCTAAAATTACTGCCCTCGATCTGGCCTTCGCGGTGATACCTCACATGCATGGTGCAATTGCTGTTTACGTTTGACGCCAGACCGACGCTTGCGTTCGCCTTAGCGCGAGAGCAGGGGGGACAGGGGTGCTTTTTTTTTTCTTTTTTTTTTTTTTTCATTATTATTATTATTTTTTTATCTTATTTTTAAACTGTTCCTTTCATTTTTTTTTTTTAAATCATTTTTATTGTTATCTCGGGGAATGTAAATATCCCCTATCATAGCAATAGGTAGTGACAGGTACTCTTTTTTGCAAAAATTGGGGTCTATTAGACCCTAGATTTCTCCTCTGCCCTCAAAGCATCTGACCACGCCAAGATCGGTGTGATAAAATGCTTTCCCAATTTCCCAATGGCGCTGTTTACATCCGGCGAAATCTAAGTCATAAAATGCTCGTAGCTTCCGGTTTCTTAGGCCATAGAGATGTTTGGAGCCACTCTGGTCTCTGATCAGCTCTATGATCAGCTGGCTGAATCACCGGCTGCATTCTCAGGTTCCCTGTTGAGACAGGAGAGCCAGAGAAAAACACGGAAGACGTTGGGGGGGGGGGCATTCCCTCCGACTGCTTGTAAAAGCAGTCTAGAGGCTAATTAGCCGCTAGGATTGCTTTTACATGAAAGCTGACCGCTGGCTGAAAAGAATGATACCAAGATGATACCTAAACCTGCAAGCATCATTCTGGTATAACCACTCAAAGTCGTGAATGGCGTACCTGAAGACAAAAAAATGGTTAACAATAAAGCACAGTAAACGGTAAGGTATAAAAAATTGCATACCTGAAAAACAAACATGATAAAACATAATAACAATAACAATAACAATAACAATAACAATAAAACATTGCAGAATAGAATACAGTAAAAAAGAGCAGAACAATAGAGAGAGAATAGAGAGAGAGAGAACAATAAAACGCCAACTATTTTTTTTTTATTTTATATTTTTGTTTGTGTTTTTTTTTTTTTTTACACTTTTTTTGTAACTGTAACTTTTATAACGGTAACCGGTTCCAGGTTCGGGTCTCTCAAAATGCGATGGCATCTTGGGAGACCCTGTGAAAGTGTGTCCTAGTCTGTGCAATGCTGTACGCTACGCTAATAGTCAACTAGTGAATGGTAGCGTTCAAAACATTCACCAATGCAAAGACCAGGATTGTCAGGACAGGAGGGACAATAATAGCGGGTGTCACGCCTATATCCGCGCTTGCTGCAGACACGACATCTTTTTTGGGGGGTTCGTTGGGTAGGGGTACTCGGGAGGACATAAAAATGCCTCTCATGCAGCCGACTGCATTTGGTTGGGGATGTGAATGGGGGAAGTACGGGCGCTGCAGAAGCGGTGGGTTCCCAATTAGGATTGGCGAATGCAGCAGGAAGGGCATTATGGGCACGACGGGCCTGTGTTTGTCTTTTTGGTGGCAGCGGGATACTACTTGTGCTTGCCACCTCACCAGCTTGAACTGCACTTATGGGACTCGCCACGTCACCAAGTGTTACTGCAGTGCTGGTTTGACTACGACCGGGGTGTACTAGGCCGCTGGCGCTTGCCAGTTCACCAAAACGCTACCAAAAAAACTGTTAGCGATCGCAGGGATCAGGCCGGACTCTGCGAACGCTGCAGTTATGCGTTTAGTGTTTTGTAAGTGACAGTGATCGATCGATACTGCACTTGGGTGGGCTGGGCTGGGCGGAGGGGCAAAACGCAGGTGCTAGCAGGTATCTGGGCTGATCCCGCTAACACTGCGTTTTTGGGAACCCTAAACTGCTGGGGACGCCAGTATAGATCTGATCAGATCAGGTATTGATCCGATCAGATACTATACCACTAAGGGAGGCGTATGCTGCGTGCGCGGGTGTTAGCGGTACTGGCGCTAACCTGACGCTGCCTGGGGCTGGTGCTTGCCAGTTCACCAAAACGCTACCAAAAAAACTGTTAGCGATCGCAGGGATCAGGCCTGACTCTGCGAACGCTGCAGTTATGCGTTTAGTGTTTTGTAAGTGTCAGTGATCGATCGATACTGCACTTGGGTGGGCTGGGCTGGGCCGGGCGGAGGGGCAAAACGCAGGTGCTAGCAGGTATCTGGGCTGATCCCGCTAACACTGCGTTTTTGGGAACCCTAAACTGCTGGGGACGCTAGTATAGATCTGATCGGATCAGATATTGATCCGATCAGATACTATACCACTAAGGGAGGTGTACGGTGCGTGCGTGGGTGTTAGCGGTACTGGCGCTAACCTGACGCTGCCTGGGGCTGGTGCTTGCCAGCTCACCAAAACGCTACCAAAAAAACTGTTAGCGATCGCAGGGATCAGGCCTGACTCTGCGAACGCTGCAGTTATGCGTTTAGTGTTTTGTAAGTGTCAGTGATCGATCAATACTGCACTTGGGTGGGCCGGGCGGAGGGACAAAACGCAGGTGCTAGCGGGTATCTGGGCTGATCCCGCTAACACTGCGTTTTTGGGAACCCTAAACTGCTGGGGACGCTAGTATAGATCTGATCGGATCAGATATTGATCCGATCAGATACTATACCACTAAGGGAGGCGTATGCTGCGTGCGTGGGTGTTAGCGGTACTGGCGCTAATCTGACGCTGCCTGGGGCGACGCATATCACCGCCGGGCGATCGGGGGGCTAAACCTTTATTCGGTAATAAACGGCGGGTGCCCTGACACTATAAAAAATAAACGAACTAACCAGCGTCACCCGTAACAGTTATACGGTGATCAGTGGTGAAAGGGTTAACTAGGGGGCAATCAAGGGGTTAAAACATTTATTAGGTAGTATATGGGGGTCCCTGTCGCTATAAAACGCTGATGGCGAACCTAAATATTTACGTCCCTAACTAGCGTCACCAGCGACACTAATACAGCGATCAGAAAAATGATCGCTTAGCAACACTGGTGATGGGGGGTGATCAAGGGGTTAAAACTTTATTAGGGGGGTTAGGGGGGTACCCTAGACCTAAAGGGGGCCTAAGACTCACTGCCCTAACACACTAACTGACACAAACTGACACCAATACAGTAATCAGAAAAAAAAAAAAAAAAAAAAAAAAACCTGCTTGGTGTCAGTTTGTGACAGGGGGGGGGGGTGATCGGGGGGGGATCGGGGGGCGATCGGGGGGGGGATCGGGGTGAAATGTGTGCCTGGCATGTTCTACTGTGTGTGTGTGTTTGGTGCACTCACAGTTCAGTCTTCTCTCCTCGGCCCGGAACGGAAAATACCGAGCCGAGGAGAGATGACATCATTTCCTCTGCCTCTGTGTACAATACAGAGGCAGGGAAATGATCCCATTGGCTGGGAGCGATCGCGAGGGGGGGGCCACGAATGGATGGCCTCCCCCTCACCACCGATCGCCGGGGGACATTTGCCGACCGCCGCAGGCACCGGGGGGGGGTCCGATCGGACCCCCCACCCGCGGGCAGGCAGGGACGTACAGGTAAGCCCTTTTGCCTGCCCGTGCCGCTTTGTCGACGTACATCGTCGTGCGGCGGTCGGCAAGTGGTTAAACACTGATTTTGTTGGAAGTACCAATAAATATAGCCTTATTGATAATTTGCATTTTTATTCTCATGCGTGATTGTGTAGACAGGGCCCCAGTGCACTGTATTGCCCGGGGGCCTTTAATGCTCTTAAGAGCTGTTATAAATTCATAATTGTTATCTATGAGATAGGGTCACATGTTCTTAAGACACTTTACTGTCATCATAATGCTATATTATCTTTGTAATCCTCTGAATAAAAATTTGAAGTGAAAAAAAAAATGGCTAATAAAGTAGGTAACTTTTTCTCAATAATGAAAGAATGTCTATTCTCCTAAATCTCTAGCAAAGTACTGATGCCTGCCGATTACTTTTTTTGTTTGCCACTGTCTTCATTTTAATGTAAGCAACAGTATAACCCAATTTTCTCTGCATTATATCTACCTGACATAAAACATATATTTACATACATATCCCCATTATGTCGCATACACACGATCGGAAATTCCACCAGCAAAACTCCGCTGAGAGCTTTTTGACGAAAAATGCAACCGTGTGTATGCTCCATCGGAATTCCGCCAGCAAAAGATTGAGAGCATGTTCTCTATTTTGCGGTCGGGAAAAGTTCCTATCCGAAAATGCGATCATCTGTACAAACTCCGATGCGCAAAATTGTAACGCATACTCGGAAACAATTTGACGCATGCTCGAAAGCATTGAACTTTATTTTCTCGGCTCGTTGTAGTGTTGTACGTCACCGAGCTCTTGACGGTCGAAAGTTCAGAGTTCATACTAGGAATTCGTATTCGGAATGTTCTTCGAATTTACCAATTTTTTCGATTCAAAGCGATCAAATCAATACATTTTCGAATCAGTCAAATAGAAAATGTTATATTGTTTTCGATTCGAATGCAGCAAAGTGAACAAACAAAAGAAAAATCTTCATCAAATGATCATAACTCTTTAACCACTTCCCTACTCACCCATTGTCATATGATGTCCGCAGATGGGATCTCCCATCCGGGGCGGGTGTCATAAAACGTCCTTGGCTTCCCGGCGGTATAAGGGGCGCGCGCGTGCCTCGTCACCAAGGAGCCGATGCGCATGACTGGCGGCCGTGATGTCCGCCTGTCAGTCGCGATAGCTCGTTACAGAGCAGGACCATGGATCTGTGTGTGTAAACACACAGATCCACATCCTGCCAGGGAAAGCAGACAGATCGTGGGTTCATACTAAGTATGAACACCGATCGGTCTCCTCCCCTAGTCAGTCCCCTCCCCCTACAGTTAGAATCACTCCCTAGGTAACACATTTAACCCCTTGATCACCCCCCTAGGGTTAACCTCTTCCATGCCAGTGACATTTATACAGTAATCAGTGCATATTTATAGCACTGATCGCTGTGTAACTGTCATTGGTCCCAACATAGTGTCAATGGTGTCCGATATATCCGCCACAATGTCACAGTCACAATAAAAATCACAGATCACCGCCATTACTAGTAATAAAAAATAATAATAATAAAAATGCCTATTTTGTAGGCACTCTAACTTTTGCTCAAACCAATCAATATATGCTTATTGCAATTTTACCAAAAATATGTAGAAGAATACATATTGGCCTAGACTGAGGAAAGAATGTGTTTTTTTTTTTTGTTTTTTTAAATTGGGATATTTATTATAGCAAAAAGTAAAAAATATTGTGTTTTTTTCAAACTTGTCGCTCTTCTTTTGTTTATAGCGCAAAAAATAAAAACCGCAGAGGTGATCAAAAATACCACCAAAAGAAAGCTCTATTTGTGGGGAAAAAAATTACAAAAATCTCATTTGGGTACAGTGTTGCATGATCGCTCAATTGTCATTCAAAATGTTAAAGCGCTGAAAACTGAAAATTGGCCTGGGCAGGAAGGGGGTGAAAATGCCCTGTATTGAAGTGGCTTAACAAAAATACCGTAGTATTATTTTGAAATGGTACTCTAATAACACACACAGTCTTTGATTGCAGCAATATGTGTAGTAAATTCGACTGGAGTTCAATGTAAAATTAGATTCAAATTTAAGTTAGAATTTCGTAAATTCGGACGAATTTCGTTACGTTATTCGGAGCATTCGGTAAAATTTGTTTATATTGTAATTTGGGAATTTGGATATATACGAATCTCCAAATAATGAAAAATTTTTCGAATATTAATTCGGAATGAAACGAACTGCACATGTCTAATCCCCATCAGAGGTGTTCCTCCTTTAGGTAAAGTTAATGGTACTCTAACTACTTTTAAAGTACCACAAATGCCTGCATACTGATCTGCAATCATGTTACAATAAAATGTAGAAAAATACTTTGTGAACTTACATTTTTATGTTGTACTTCCTCCTTTTTTTAAGATCTGGTGATGTAGTCAGTGGATTCCAGCTGTCCCCTGCTGAGGCTACTTCCCCAATGCCTCCCAGGAAGATCTTGGGAGCAAACTGCAAGAAATCCCTTGAGATCTCGTGGGAAAGCTTTCTTTGGCTATAACAATATGTACATCATCTTGGACCTACAAAGACTTCCAGGTGAAGGCCTTTTCTGTTCTCTAATCTCAGTCTTTATAAGTGAAATTATATTATGTTCTTGTTTGAAGTTTGCACTGGAGCGGAGTTCCATCCAATTTTGAGAGGAGATCATAAAAGAAAGACCACCTCTCCACCCCTCATTTTTGGATATTTAAATTTTTTTTTTACTTTCTAACTCACCTGCGGTGAACCCCCCGTTGTCTTCTGGGTCATGTGTGTATCCCAGAAGACAAGCTGGCCATTCACAAAGCGTCGCGGGACTCATGCATGCGCAGTCAGAAACTGACAGTGAAGCCGCAAGGCCCCACTGCCGGTTTCCCCTAGTTGCAATGGTGATGCCTGCATTCGATCTGATGGACGGATCGGCCTCGGGGGGGCCAACATTGCGGGCTCCCTGGACAGGTAAGTCCTTATTAAAAGTCAGCAGCTACAGGGTTTGCAGCTGCTGACTTTAAAAAAAAAATCGCTGGAACACCGCTTTAAGGTCAAGACAGATATAAAACATGAGGTTAATACAGTTAGGTACTTGTTTGCTTGTAAAGCACAGTGGAAAAATAATCAGTTGAACCCCTGCAGATTTTGTAAGTTTGCCCACTTACAAAGAAATGAAGGGTCTATAATTTTTGTCATAGGTGTATTTAAAATTCTATAGACAGAATATCAACCAAAACCCGTAAAACAAATGCTTTATATTAAGCTGCAGTTCACTGAGTAAAAAAAGTATTTGATCCCCAAGCAAAACATGTACTTTGTAGAGAAACTCTTGCTAGCAAGCACAGAGGTAAGACATTTCTTGTAGTTGGTTACCAGGTTTGCACACATCTCTGGAGGGATTTTGGTCCACTCTTCTTTATAGATCTTCTCTAAATCCTTAAGGTTTATTGGATGTCTCTTAGCAACTTGAAGTTTCAGCTCCCTTTATAAATGTTCTATAGGATTGAGGTCTGGAGACCGACTAGGCCACTCCGTGACCTTAATGTGCTTCTTCTTGAGCCACTCCTTTGTTTCCTTGGTGGTTTTGGGTCATTGTCATGCTGGAAGACCCATCCATGACCCATCTTCAGTGTTCTGGCTGAGGTAAGATGGTTCTCATCTAAGATTTTACAATACACGGCCCCATCCATTCTTCATAGAGTCATAGTCAACATTTTTCTTCCTCCTAACACAGCAAGTTGAGTTAATGCCAAAGAGCTCAATTTGGTCTCATCTGACCACAGCTTTTTCTCCCAATCCTTTGCTGAATCATTTAGATGTTCATTGGCATATGCCTTCTTGAGGAGGGGGATTTGCCGTATTTGGAGGAAGAAAAATGCTGATTATGACTCTAAGAAAACCATCTCTACAGTCAATCACGGAGGTGGGAACATCATGCTTTGGGGCTGTTTCTCTGCTAAAGGTACAGATCGACTTTGCCACGTTGAGGGGCCAAGGGATGGGGCCATGTATTGTAAAGTCTTGGATGAGCACCTTCTTCCCTCAGCCAGAACACTGAAGATGGGTTCTGGATGGGTCTTTAAGCATGACAATGACCCAAAACACACCGCCAAGGCAAGTCATGTTTTGCTTGGGGATCAAATACTTATTTTACTCACTGAACTGCAACTCAATTTATAACATTTGTATCATGTGTTTTTTTCTGGATTTTTGGTTGATATTCTGTCTATATCATTTAAATCATACCTGTGATAAAAATGATAGACCCTTCATATCTTTGTAAGTGGGAAAACTTACAAAATCTGCAGGGGATCAAATAATTATTTTCCCATCTGTATCTTTAAAGTGACTTGCCAGGCTAACCTTATGGCGGTTGTATACCCGCACAAATTAATTATTTTTTAAAACCTGTAAGGAAAAAGGCATAAGGCAAAAGGCATAATGAGCTAGTATGCACCACATACTAGCTCATTATGAAATACTTACCTTAGAACGAGGTATTGGCAGCTGATCCCGGTCACCGCCGAGGGAGCTGGCATTTCCCCTCGGCATGTCTTCCGGGTTCACAGATCTGGCTGACGTCAGTGGCTGCATGCAAAGTGAATATTTCCTAAACCATACAGGCTTAGGAGATATTCATTTTACCTACAGGAAAGCCTATATTATATTCTTACCTGTAGGTAAAAATACAAAAAAAAGGGTATACAACCACTTTAACTAGTCTTAAAACTGCCTCCCCCTCCTAACACCTATGCTTACTAACCTGTGTAAGATGTGTATACTTACTTATTTTCAGGCCACTCTGGTCTGGTCACATGATCCGGCTCCCCCGTGTCAGCGAAGCTGCAGGGGAGAAGAGGGAGTGCCGATAATGGAAGGGACATTGAAACCTATGGGTGATGTCAGGTTTTAAGGCTTCACCAGCTGTTGTTGGAGCACTCTCTCCTACAGCTGGCTTACACAGGCTAGATCATGTTTTTCGGACCGTAGTGGCCTGAAAATAGGTAAGTATACAGATCTTTCCTATAAAGCACAGTCAGAATAGATGTTGAGGGGGGGCATTTTTTAAAAGTAAAAAGATTTTTCCCTAAATTCTACTTTAAAGCTGAAATGTGAGCAAAATATTTATTGGGGCATTAGTTAGGTACCAATAAGGCACCTCTAATAATGTGTGCCCTGCTGGTGGGTGCTGCTTCCTTGTATGGCTGTGGTTCCACTTTAAATAGGTTTCCTAAGATAAAATCACATTATTTTATTTGAACTAAATTACAAAATTATTTCATCAAATGTTAAATGATGATTTGCTAGTTATGAAATATAGAGAGTTATGTGCAATCTCAAATTTCAGTATTACCATATGTGACTATGTTGTAAACATATGTAAGTGTGTAAAAGTGCGATAGGTTTTTGAACTATATCTTGAAACTTGCGAAATTAAAGGTGGTAAATGTACCAAATTAGGAAGCCATCTGGATAACTATAGTTTTCAATCGAAATAGGAACAGATGCGGCAGAGATAGCATGGAAAGTTGGAAACCATCTCCGGGTAGAGGAACAAAACCTGAAACATGAAGAAATGTAATATATCATTTTTAGACCAAATAGGTTAATGCACTAGCAACTATAAGTAAACGAGAACAAAGTAATGTCGTAAAAATTTTCATTAGAATGTTTTAACATAATTGGTAATGAACAGTAAGGATGAAGGTGATAATTTTAACCAGATATATTATATCTTCTCTTTTAGTGACAAATGAAGGGACAACAAGACAACATTCTTGAAGGCAGACTATATTGATAAGTAGGAAACAGGGGGAACAGAAAACCCAAACCCTCTTATTAGGTGAGTCTAAACCTTGGATGGTGAGAGAGAGCCAATTAAAAGTAATTTAAATAATGTGTGAATGAATAAACTACAAGTCCAATCTAGCACTGTGGAAGATGGTTTGTAGTTCTCAAAGTTTGATGAACACCTTCGTAGTCCGCTCACACTTTCTTCAGCTTTCAAACAGAAATCTGTACAAAGGTACAGGCAAGAAAGCTAAAGGAAATGCCCACAGGAGCAAACAGAAATGTTTTGCAGGCTTTTGTAGAATCAATTAATAAACACTTTTTTCTGCAAAAACATGCATTTTTATTTTTTTCTTTGAAATCCCCAGTATGCTGGGATAGCACATTTCAGATATAAAGGGGGTTTCTATGAACACAGAGTATAGGGTCAAGACCCCAGAAATGGTATGAATAAACGCCAGATTTTTTTTCTGGAGATTAAGCTTTTGTAGGAGATCAAAAATTGATAACTAAGTAAAGTAAAGAAATAACTTTCTAAAATAGACTGGAAAAATTATTAATGCAGACTTGTGAATTATAAACTCAGATAAAAAAAAAAAATAATTTTTGATTTGATATCCTAACTTTACAGAAAGATAAAGTTAAGATGAACACATAGATCTTTGCATAAAGACTAATGACAACTGAAAATGCTCCTTGGAACATCAAGGCACATACTCTTAGGCCCCTTTCATACATGCGGACCATTCAGGTCTGCCTGTCAGTTGTTTAGGCGAACCTGAATGGAAGCTCCATGTAGTTCTATGGAGCGATGGATGTCAGCTGTGACATATCCGCTGACATCCGCTCCGCTAAGTTTAGACGGATGGAAACCCTATTTTCCATCCGTCTGGCGGATCAGATCAGATGAACATGCACAGGCGGATCCATTTTCATCCAAACCCCCATAGCGGAGAGCAAGGGTCTGACAGGTCCATCTCTGCACAGTGAGCAGAGACGAACCTGTCACAGCGGGGATCCCTGCTGAGCAAACGGAATCCGTGAAAATGGACATTAATGTGTGAAAGGGGCCTAATGGTCAATACAATCTAGTCTCTTTGTTGAGGACCGAAAATGGTAAATTCCTGAGAGAATATTGGTAACTAAGAACCAACAATAAAACAAGAATATGATGTAAGGGTATGCAAACAGACCATGTCTGTAGAAAACATATAAAGTTCAGAAACCAAAACCTGCCGATAAACAGTGTGCCTAAAGAGAGCTCTGAGAACGTTGCAAAATATATTTATGGCTAGTGAGTGCCAGCTCCAATAAAGGCAATATATATTTATTCCTGAGAGGAAAGTTAAGACATTTTAAGATGAGAAAAGGCATAAAAGACATACAACTAATATACTCATCCCTCATATGAGGAAGAAAACATCTGAGAGCCCAATCATTGCAAGACTTTCTTATGGGCTTTAAGTGGTGGTCCATAAGTCTTTGATGATGTGGATCTCAATTGTGATGACTGATCAGTATCTGGGGGAGAGTCAAGGCCCAAGTTTCGAAAGCAATCACAAAGATGTTGCTAGGTGTTTCTGCCATTGTCAAAGATCCAGAGCATCATGCAGCACAACAAGGAAATACATCTGTCATTAGTTTAGTGGACCATGGAGAATGGTGGGCATGGTCAGGTTTAAACCTAATAATGGAAGTGGCCTAAAGGGGGATGATTAAACAGAACCTGTGCCTGAATACACTACATGCAAATGTCACAGTCCTTGTGTTACAGTGTCCTTATTTACTTTGCCATAAGTGACAGTGCTATAGACACATATAAACTGCAAGTCTAAGGACCTCCCAATTACTTAGCCTAAAAACAACTCTCCCATTACTTACTCAAGGAAAAACTTTATTAAAATCAGCAACTTTTGAGATAAGATAATTTATTTAATATAATTGAGACAATGAAAAGTGTGGTCAAGACTTTGTAATGTAAAACATAATGTGTATAGTTTAGCAGTCAAGAAATTGTAGTGCATAGAGTGTAGTAGACATGACTATGTATTGTATAACATAGTTTATACATTGTAGCAATCAGAATACATCGGTCAGGACTATGCAATGCTTTGCACAGCTTACAGAGTAAAGTTGTCAGGAGAAAGTGTTCCTTTTAATGTTGGTGGTGAGTGGTGTGTGTTTCCTCCTAAGTAGGGATGCCCGGAACAGTGCTCATTTTAAAGGCGTATATGCAAGTTATTGCCATAAAAAGTGTATGGGGACCTGGGTCCTGCCCCGGGGACATGTATCAATGCAAAAAAAATTTAAAAACGGCTGTTTTTTCAGGAGCAGTGATTTTAATAATGCTTAAGGTGTAACAATAAAAAATGAAATATCCCTTTAAATAGCGTGCATGGGGGTCCCCTTAGTCTGCATGTAAAGTAGCACATCTTTCCTGTGTTTATAACATTACCGTAGCAAAATGACATTTTTAAAGGAAAAATGTCATTTAAAATTGCTTGCGGCTGTAATGTATTGCAGCAATATACATAAAAAATAATTGAAAAAAGCGTTCTGAGTTCCCCCCAGTCAATACCAGGCCCTTCAGGTCTGGTGTGGATTTTAAGGGGAACCTTGTGCCAACATTTAAAAAATGGTGTGAGGGTTCCCCCCAAAATCCATATGAGACCCTTATCCGAGCATGCAACCTGGCAGGCCACAGGAAAAGGGAGTGCGACAGAGCACCCCCCTTCCTGAATTGTACCAGGCCACATGCTCTCAACATAGGGAGGTTGCTTTGAGGTCCCCCCAAAGCACCTTGTCCCCATGTTGATGGGGAATAGGGCCTAATCCCCTCAACCCTGTCCATTGGTTGTGGGGATCTGCAGATGGGGGGCTTATCAGAATCTGAAAGCCCCCTTTAACAGATCCTGGCCCCCCCATGCGAATGGCTATCAAGTACATTGTACACCTACCCATTCACCAAAAAAAGTGTCATAAAAGTCAAAATGACAGCAGGCGGTTTTTGACAATTCCTTTTTTTTTAAAGTGTCCCGTGATGTAAATCCATCGTCAATCATAGCTCTGACAGACCTGAAAAATATTTTTTTAAAAATGGGAAAACTCCACCTCCGTGGGAGGCTTCCCCGTGACTGACGTCTTTTCGCTTTGACAGTTATTATATAGGCAAGGGCGTGTCCACCCGGTGACATAACTGAGTGACTTGCCCCCTTCTGACATCATGTGACATCAGAGGGGGCGGGGTCACCCGTTTACATCATCAGGGGGCCCCGCCCTTGCCTATATAACAGCTGTCAAATCGAAAAGATGGCAGTCGCGGGGACGCCTCCCATCGAGGCAGAGTTTTTCCTTTTTTTTTTGTGTCCATCTGCACCGTGATTGAAGATGGATAGACATCGTGGGAAACATATTTTTTTTAAATAAAGGAATTGTCAAAACTGTCTCCTGTCATTTTTACTTTGACACTTTTTTTAGTGAATGGGTAGGGGTACAAAGTACCCGATACCCATTCACATAGGAGGGGGCGGGATCTAGGGGCCTCCAGATTCTGATAAGCTTCCCGCCTGCAGACCCCCACAACCACCGGGCAAGGGTTGTGGGGATGAGGCCCTTGTCCCCATCAACATGGGGACAAGGTGCTTTGGGGGGGACCCCAAAGCATCCTCCCCATGTTGAGGGCATGTGGCCTGGTATGGTTCAGGAGGTGGGGGGCGCTCTCTCGTCCCCCCTTTTCCCGTGGCCTGCCAGGTTGCATGTGTGGATAAGGGTCTGGTATGAATTTTGGGAGGACTCCCCTGTCATTTTTTGTTTATTTTGGCTTAGGGTTCCCCTTAAAATCCATATCAGACCTAAAGGGCCTGATATGGAATTTGGGAGAAAACCCTGGCACCGTTTTTTTTTATTTTAGCACTGGGTTTCCCTTAAAATCCATAGCAGACCTGAAGGGACTGATATGGATTGGGGGGGACCCCCACGCCATTTTTTTAAAAAAGGTTGGCGCAGGGTTTCTTGGATGAATATAGAGTCTACACTGAATATCTAGTCTACACTAAATGCAGAGTATATGTATTAGGCTGTATATATATATATATATATATATATATCAAATACACTGCCTGCACGTCACTAACTAACCTGTCTAATCTCTCTTCATTCATAATTACACTATAAATGGCCGCTAAGTAAGCAGCCTTATACAGTTTGGGGCGTGGACTCACGTGGACACAGTCGTCCTCTAAAGTTGAGAGACTGATCTGCTGTGTGCCTGGCTGCCATGTTTCTCACAGGGAATGGAACCTGGGATAAATCAGCCAGCCCAAATCTGGGTTCAGTGCTACAATAACATCAGTGTTGATGCTAGGTGTATTCACAGTCAATGGTGAGATGGCATACCATCTTCTTTCAATGCGTTTCACAGATAGTGTTACTCCACTTCATCAGGTAAAGATGGTGACATATTAAATGTTTGCAGTGAACTAGTACCGTATCGATGCAATTTCCTTGCATGATTATAGAAGCCTATACAGAAGGTAGTAAACACTACCATAGCACCAGAAATTCTTTTTTTCACTTTGAAAGGTGAGGGCAGGGTCCTCAACACCCTTGTGATGGTTTGTTTGTTTCATTGCTTTAAAAAGTAATTAAATAATGGTGTTATTTACTAAAACTGGATTATGCAAAACCAGTTTAAGCTCTGCATAGAAACCAATCAACTTCCATGTTTTATTGCCAATGCTTAATTGAACAAGCTGAAGTTAGAGGCTGATAGGCTACCATGCCCAACTGCACTAGATTCTGAGAGCACTAGTTTTAGTAAATTTCCCCCAGTGTTCTGTGTAATTGAACATATGTAGCAGAGCTTTCTAGGAATCTTTACATGATTTGCCAAAAAGAACCAAGCGATTTACATTATTTATACTTATCAAAATAAATATACATTTTGTTCCCATCATACAATTATGCTACTAAAAAATACTGTTTTCCCTTTAAACATTAATAAGCATTCATAGTAAGCATGACTTAAGTTTATTATTAACGTATAAATGCGTCTGGCCCTTGGATGCCCTACGTGAATGACAGATTCTTTTGGAAGCTGAAGCCAGTATAAAAACTTTGACCACAGAGGCAATATAAAATAAGAACAGATGATTAAAACCCAGCCTGGAGATATTCTAGTGAGCAGCAGCCGGGGACGGCACCACACATTCTCTCTGAAACAACAGCATATTCATGCAGTTCCTCCAGAGCTCTATGCCATGGCCATGACTCCTGTGCGCATCTTCGGCCATTCAAGTGGCCACAGCCAGTGAACTCGAGGGAAGACTGGGTGAAGATGGAAACCTTTACAGTGGTGACAATGGGCTGCTGGGCGGCTTTGTTTCATGGTAAGTCTTTCATACTGTGCTAGTATAATACTAGCATATTATGCCTTTACCTTGCAAGGGGAGGTTTTTTTTTTTCAACGTTTACTACCATTTTGAAGCAAGACAAATGTTTTTAAATCTGTTTTTTTTAATATTTATCTACAGTATATATTAAGAATACATGAATCAGGGCTGTGTAGTTTGTAGCTGTATACCTTTGTAGATATATGAGTACATTTGTTTATTGAATATATCATGTAAAAGTAGTGGGCTAGTCATGAGTCTTCAATTTATAATAATACAAGAGGTGCCAAATTTAGTCAACAAATTTCCCAGGTGACTGCTGCATGAGCTGAGGGGTCTGAAGGTCATAGGCAAAGTTACACTGAGATGTGCATCTGTGTGTAAAATCCCCTGACTTAAGTAGTCCGTCATGCAAATCCTGGGTGATGTAGCTTGAAAGGTGATGCCTATGAAATACAAATTTCATTAAGGCTCTTGGAAGCTATCATGTTACACTTCTAAAGTATTGGTCAGCACACTTAGAAGCAATCCGTTTTGACCTCTTTTCCTCTTGAAGCAAAAACAGGTGGACTTTCACTGTGAGCATATAAACATATGACCTACATGTTTGAGTTTCATTTCACATTACTCTTTCAGAATTAACACTAAATACAAAATATAACTCTGTAAAGGCACTTTGTAACTTTGTTAAAGGGGTTGTATAGTGGCTTTGTACATTTTACTTTCTGCATTAGAAGCAGGAATAAAAATATATTTAGTGTTCACTACCCCAACATTTCATATTCCTGTTATGCGCCTGCTGTACCACGTACTTTTATGAGAAGTACGTTCTCATGTTCTCTTTGTATTGCTTCCTTTGTGTGAAATCCCTGGTGTTCCTGCCATTTCCTCAGCTTTCCTATTAAAAACTGACCCCACTAAGCAGGAGAACACACAATGGTCAGTTCTCTAGTTGTGCTGCAAACTCAGCCTGCTCTCCTCCAACAGTGTAAAAAATATTGTGCTGGGTCTACTCAAAAAACTTGAGGCAACTATTTGCATAAGCCTTTTAAGTACTGTTAACCTCCCTGGCGGTATGATTATTTCAGATTTTTGATGCTGAAAGTGGTACAATTATTTTGCATGGAAATTTGGCATTTTATATTGTAGGCCTGTAATCCTTAGTAATAACTCACTTAAATCTGTCCAAACAAGAGTCTAGTAGACATCCTGGGTATGATAAAGTTTGAAAAACTAAATAAAAAAATTATAATATAATAAATAACTATAAATAATTATAAGAAATAATAATATAATACCGTATATACTCGAGTATAAGTCGTTCCGAGTATAAGTCGAGGCCCTAATTTACCACAAAAAAATGGGAAAAACTAATTGACCCGAGTATAAGACGAGGGTGAGAAATGCACAGCTACTGTAGGTGGAAAAGAGGGTCAACAATGCCCATTTGCAGCCTCACTGTGCCCATTTGCATGCCACACTGTGCCCATTTGCAGCCATAGGTCCCCTGAGCTTCAAACTCGGTAGTTAAGGGTTCCTAGATGCCTCCTAGCAGCAGCCAAAATTTGGGGTCTCTGAACCCAAAGGGTCCCAAAATGACATTGCTGCAGATAGACACAGTTGACCGAATTTGGGGCCCGTATCTTGGGGCACTTAGTGCTAAGAACCCCAAATTTGGTGTGCAAACCCAGTGGAACTAGCACCATAAAATAGAAGCTGGGGTTTCTAGCACCAAGTGGCCCCGAGATACAGGGCCCCAAATATCGGTTCAGAAAATGTCAAGCACTTTTCTATAGCAGAGAATGACATTTTCTGAACCGAATTTGGGGCCCCGTATCTCGGGGCCACTTAGTGCTAGGAACTCCATCTTTGGATATGTTATGGGACCAGTTCCACTGGGTTTGCACACCAAATTTGGGGTTCCTAACACTAAGTGGCCCTGAGATACAGGGCCCCAAATTCGGTTCAGAAAATGAATTTTTTTCCTGCAGAAAAGTGCTTGACTCGAGTATAAGTCGAGGGGGGCACTTTCAGCACAAAAAAACGTGCTGAAAAATTCGACTTATACTCGAGTATATACGGTAATAATAAAAATTATTCAATAATGTAATCAAATCAAAAACACTGAAATTTGCTCAGTTGCAGAATTGTCGCTGTCATTACTTTTAGTGTTTGATGACGAATTTCCCCACGAATCACTATCGTTCAATTCTGCAAGTGATTCTAATTTATTATCGCTGTTTTCTAGCTGGTCTAAAAGCACTTTTGACGTAAACGGACATTTTTTGGTTGCTATGGACAATCTCCAGTTTCCAGGTAGAAAGAATAGTATTTATAATATAAAACTGCATGCAGGACACTGGGCAGACCACTAGGGACAAAGGGGATGTGTAATTATTTGATACAGTACTGTAATCTGTAAGATTACAGTATACTGTATCTATACTGTGCTTTTTACTTTTTGAATTTGGCGCAAAACTCCATCCCCGTGCGACACAACACTCTCAGGTAAGGGATCTCGGCACTGTGAATCGAGCGAGACATGGCGAGTCGCAGATCACAGCGGGGAGACATTGCTGTCTGGATCCTGTGATGTGATCCCGAGTCTGGCTCTGGGTTACCGCTTTTGGTACTGAAAATCCACCCCGAGCCAGACTTGGGAATACCGCAAGGGAGGTTAACTGAACTTATTCTTGTCTGACTCATTAGACTTTTCATGTCTTCAACTTTGTTGTTTTAAGTAAAGCCAAATACATTTTTTCAGTTTATAGACCATAGTGTTTTAAGTTAGGAATACATACCTTAACTTGTCTGGAACTATAGTTTTAAGTAAAGCCAACTCAATTTTTCCAATTTATAGACTGTAAAGCCAACTCAATTTTTCCAGTTTGTAGACCATGGGTTTAAGCAAAGCCTACTCAATTCTTTCAGTTTATAGACCATAAGTTTAAGTTAAGAATACATACATTACCTTATTGAATTATTTCAGGTACGTATATAGCACTGTCAATTTACACAGTGCTTCTCATATACATTCACATCAGTCCTTGAGCTCAAGTAGCTTACAGTCTAAGATCCCTAACTCACATTCATACATACACATACTAATTTAGACCAATTTAGACAGGAGCCAATTACACTACTAGCATGTTTTTTGAGTGTGGGAGGAAATCCATGCAGGCACAGGGAGAATATGCAAACTTCATGAAGATAATGTAGTGAATGAATGAATGAATGATTGATTTATAAAGCGCTGCAAGTGCGAACTGAATCGCCTCAAGGCGCTGGATGCATTCTCTGATGTCAGCTTCTCAGAAAAGGAAGGTCTTTAGTTTTTTTCTGAAGGCCTGGTGGTTTTCTTCCATGCGGATGTTGGTAGGAAGAGCGTTCCATAGTTGAGGTCCTTGGACTGCGAATCTTCGTTCTCCCTTTGCTTTGTAGCGGTATTTGGGAATGGTAAGGAGGTTTTGGTTAGCTGATCGAAGACTGCGATTCGGTGTGTAGTGTTTTATTTTCTCGCGGAGATATGGTGGGGCGTTTCCTTGTACGCATTTGTGGGTGATGCAGAGGGTCTTGAATGTGATCCGTTTCTTCACGGTTAGCCAGTGTAGGCTCTTTAGGGAGGGGGAGATGGATTCCCAGGGTTTTTTTCCTGTTAACAGTCTTGCCGCCGTGTTTTGGATGAGTTGTAAGCGCGCAAGCTGATATTGGGGTAGTCCTACGTAGAGCGAATTTGCGTAGTCGAGTCGGGAATTGATGATTGTTCCCACAACTGCCGCTTTGTCCTCTTCTGGGATGAAGGGGATTAGTCTGCGTAGTTGGCGGAGGAGATGGTGGGATCCGCTCACCACTGATCCTATTTGTGCATCCATTGTCATTCCTGAGTCAAAAATGACTCCAAGACTCTTGACTTTGGTGCTTGGGGAGATGGTCTGTCCAAGGATGGTGGGAGGTGTCCATGTAGTCTTTATTTTGGAATTTTTGTTAGCTTGTAGAAGTAGTTCTGTTTTTGATCCGTTGAGTTTGAGGGAGCTAGTGGTCATCCAGTCGTCTATTAAGGAGAGGCATTTCTGTAATTGCTGATGAAGGTCTTTTTGTCCGTTGATACGAAGGTAGAGTTGGGTGTCGTCAGCGTATGAATGGAAACAAAGATCGGTTTTCCTGATGATATTGAGAAGTGGGCGGATGTATATGTTGAATAGTACTGGTGACAAGGGTGATCCTTGAGGGACTCCGCAGGAGACTGCCCGGGTTTCCGAGGTGAATGTACCTAGTTTCACTGTCTGGGAGCGATTCTCTAGGAAGGATGTAAACCATTTTAGAGCAGAACCTGTAGCTCCGCGAGGCGGACGAGTAAAGTATTGTGGTCTACTGTATCGAATGCTGTGCTGAGGTCTAACAGTACCAGGAGACTCTGTTCTCCGTTGTCTGCTGCTTCAAGGGCATCATCCCATATCTTCAGAAGTGCTGTTTCTGTGCCATGGCCTGGGCGGAAGCCTGATTGCAGAGGGTCCAGGAGTTGGTGTGTGTCCAGGTGGCGTTGTAGCTGTTGTACTACTGCTTTCTCCATAATCTTGGAGATGGTGTTGAGGCTTGTTATTGGTCTGCGGCAGTTAGGGTCCTTAGGGTCGAGATTGGCTTTCTTTAGGAGAGGTTTGACGATGCCTTGCTTGAGGGAGGTTGGCACAGTCCCTTCTTTGAATGATTGATTTATGAGCTGTGTTAGGATAGGAGCCAAGATGTCGGAACATTCTTTAAGCAGTTTAGTGGGGATGATGTCGTTCGGTGATGTGCTGTCTCGAAGGCTTCTGATGATGTTTTTGGTTGTGTCTATGGTGATTGGAGACAAAATGAAATTCGGTGGTTGAGTGATGTTCGTGTCGATATCCTCTTTTTGGTTTGGTTCAGTGAGGATGATCGTTGTTTTCTGATGGATTGATTTCCGAATGTTGTCGATTTTGTCGATGAAGAAATCTGATAACTCATTGCAGAATTCTTGAGTATCGTTTCCTGGGGGCTCTAAGCAGGTCGGGTTCATAGACTGAGCCACTATTTTGAACAGTTCCCGCGGACGGTTTAAGGCGGATGAGATGGTGTCTGAGAAATGTTCTTTTTTGCTTTGAAGATTGCCTTGTGGTATTTCCCCGTGAGTGCTTTGTAGTTAGCATGGTTTTCCTTGGTAGGATTTCTTCTCCATGCTCTTTCAGCTCTTCTACGTTCTTGCTTGAGTAGGGTGAGAGTACCATTGAACCAGCTTGAGTTTTTTTTGCGGATGAGTGTTCTGCGTTTTGGCGCCACGAAGTCTTCTGTTTGTAGTAATACATTGTTTAGGGAGTTGAGCGTTTGTTCTGTTGAGAGGTTTGAGTTTAGCAAAAGAATTTTGCTCGATAATGTAGTTTTGAAGAGATCAGAGTGAAGTTTCTTCTGAGATCTATTCCAGTGTGTTGCTGTTACGTGTTTCTGTTTTTGGAGGATGGTGTTAGTGGTGATTTTAAATTTGATAGCATGGTGGTCCGTCCATGGTAGTGGAGTGTTGTCAAAAACGTTGATGTCCATATTCTGTTTGAAGATGAGATCTAGGGTGTGTCCTGAACCATGCGTGGGAGAGTTTATCAGTTGTTGAAGACCAAGTTCTTCCATTTGGTTGACGCAGGCGGTTGCGGTGGGGTCTTGGGCAGAGTTTGCCCACAGGTTAAAATCCCCAAGTACCAGCAGGTTTTTGGTTTTCAAGGTGTGCATCGAGAAGAATTCAGTGAGCGGTGTGAGGAGATTGGTCTTTGGTCCTGGTGGTCTGTAGCATAGTAGTATGTGAACGGTGTCTTGAGGTGTTGTTCGGAGGTGCAGTGAGAGTGTTTCCATGAAAGGCACTGAGTTCTGTACGTTTGGTTTGGTGAACCCAAGATGAGATTTGAAGATCACTGCTAGGCCTCCTCCTTTTTTTCCAATTCTATGCTCGGTTAGGATACTGTAGTTCTCGGGCACCAGTTCAGTTAGGATGGTGTTGCAGTCAGGTGTTAGCCAGCTTTCTGTAATGAAGAGGCAATCTAAGTTGTTTTCGATGACGAAATCGTGGATTTCAAGCCTATGCTTGACTGCAGATCTGGTGTTGATCAGGGCGCATGCTAGTTGTTGCGGTTGGATCGGTGTCTCCTTGCATTTCCTGGTTGATTGTGGGTTGGTTCTTAATAATTGTTCTTTTTTTAGTCTTTTCTGAGTGGCGATCGGTAAAGTTGCGGCGGTGTTTCTTAGCCTGTGGATGGTGTCTGCTGTGTATTTAAAGTTGCACATGATGAGGAGGATGGTGTTGCTAGTAGGGAAGGTATTCTGATGGTGGTAGTAATGTGGTGACAATCCACTTCCGGGGAGATGGAGGGGTCTGATGGCTACCCGCTGCTAATGGAGTGGTGTGGCGATGGGCTGGTGTGGGTGCGGAGGTACTTGAGGAGGTACGGCTGCCTACCCCCTAGTCGTTGATCCAGAGGAAGGCGAAAAACCCCTAGCTGCGAGGCCAATAATGCAGCAGAGGAAAAAATTCCTTCCTGACCCCCCGAGGGGCGATCGGACTGGCCCCTGGATCAACTGATGAAGTACCCCTGGTGGCTTACCTGTAGGATGGTCCGGCGGACGAGGGGGGATCAGACACTACTTACTGGTAGGTGGTGCGGTGGCTGCGTCTAGGATGATTGATTTGGAGTAGCCTCTGGTGAGATCCCGGAGCCCTTGCAATGATGTTCAGTGAAGGCGGGAGGGGTGATTCGGGTGTGGAGGGGTGCGGGCTCTGTTGGACAAAAAAAGGGGAGGAGGGGATGAGTGGCTGGCTGCAGGAAACCAAGCCGCAGCCGTGGTCTGTCCCACAGAATCTAGCGCTAGCCTATGGTGATTAGACTGCGGCTGCGGTGGTGACCCGGGGGGAGTGCCAGAAGGGGGGAGGATGTGGGTCTAACTGGGGGGGGGTTCCTGCTGGGCGCTGGTGGCCTCAGATGTTGCACCGAGGGTCTTCAGTAGCTGTACTGACAGCCTGGGTGTGCCAATATGGGCGCCGGTTAGGCCTGAGCTGCAGCTGGGCGGTGGTGGGTGTACCAAGATGGCCGCTGGCCAGGCCCGAGCCGCGGACTTTCCTACGGTGGTCCCGGCCGTCCAGCGAAGGTGTGCGGGATAAGCCGGTGGTAGGTAAGCAAGGAGGTGGGGGGGCGCCCGCGGGCGGGCAGAACGGTCGATGAAGGGGGCAGTGAATTGCTGCCTGTTAGCAGCCGAGCTGGGCCGGAGCCGCGGAGTATCCTGTGCGGCCGGCCGGCTGAGGGCGGCGTCAGGGAGGGAGGAGCGGGAGGGGGGTCCGATGATAGTGCGGGGGGGGCAAGCCGGACCACAGAGCTGCCTGGCGGCAGGCCGGTAGTGGTTGGGATTTGAACCAGCAACCCCTTTGCTGCAAGGACTAAAGGCTAACTTATTTTTTTCTTGTTTTTTTAAGTTGTTAAAACTTCTTTTCCATATGTATTTGATATATGTTTGAAGGTTTTTATTTAATATTAAAACAATAATATGTTTTTGTTTTTTTTTAAAAAGGAATAGTCTCATGAAACAGGCTTTCAAAACAAATTAACATGTATTATTTATAATAAAGAAGACTGCCAAAAACCAGCAAATCCTGTTTAAATTGTGATCAGCTGTGATTAGACACAGCTGGTCACATGGTAAAGAGCCGCTCTGATTGGCTCTTTACCCCGATCTGTGAACAGCTGTGTCCAGCTGTGTCCAAAGGACACAGCTATAGTGTGGGTGGGAGGGTGGTGGTTAAAGTGTGGGTGGGAGGTGGTTAAAGTGGTTGTAAACCTCAGACATGAAATATGAACAAAGTATGTCACAAAGCGTATCCCTCTATAGTGTGTACTTGTCTCAATTAAGAGCACTAAGTGTCATTTCTGTCTGCTGCTTTGTTCCTCTACTATTAGTCACTTCTGACAAGTTTTCCTGACACCAAGAGAAAAAAAGGTGACTGGGAGGGATCTTCGGCACACAGCCTGTGATTGACAGCCTCAGCTCTGTACCCAAACTACAGTTTTATCATTTTTTATTCATTTTCTTCCCACAAATAGAACTTTGTTTTTGTGGTATTTGATCAACACTGGGTTTTTTATTTTTTGCTAAACAAACTAGAAAAGACCGACATTTGTGAAAAAAATAATTTTTTCTTCGCTTCTGTTATAAAATGTAGTTTTCTCCTTCAGTGACGGACACTGATGAGGCTGCACTAACGGGCCTTGATGAGGCAGCACTGATGAGGTGGCACTGATAAGTCACTTACATGCAGCACTGATGGGCACTGATATGCAGCACTGATGGGCATCGATAGGCAGCACTGATAGGCACTGATGAGGAGGCACTTATATGCAGCGCTGATAGGCGGCACTGATATGCAGCACTGGTGGGCACTGATAGGCTGCAATGATATGCAGCATTGGTGGACACTGATAGGTGGCACCGATAGGCAGCACTGATGGGCACCGATAGGCAGCACTGATGGGCACTAATAGATGGCACTGATAGGCAGCACTGATGAGGAGGCACTGACAGTTATTACCGATGGGCACTGATTGGCATCTGTGAAGGGCACTGACATGTATTACTGATGGGCACAGATTGGCATTTTGATGGGCATTGATTGGCACTTTGATGGGTACTGATTGGCATTTTGGTGGGCACTAATTTGCATTTGGTGGGCACTGATTGGAATTTTGGTGGGCACCTCTGATGGGGTCTGTGCTGATAATCAATGCGCTGATTATTAGGGGGCTTCCAGATACCAGTATTTCTCCTTCTGCACACCCTCACATTCACCAGTCCAGGGATCAGGCTCTTGTCTTTAGCAATGTGGGGACAAAGTGCCTTGCCAGGAGGTGGCCCGTGTTTAGGGCATGTAGCCTGGTGTGGTTTGGGGTGGGGGGGGACTGCATGCTCACTGCCTCTCCTTTTCCTGGTTAATTAGGCTGCGTGGCTATATAAGGTCTGGTATTGATTTTGGAGGGATCACACATTACCCATGGTAAAAGTTAGCTGGTGTGGTTTGTGATCCCCTCATGCTGGACTCAAATACTGTAAATGAAAAACTAGGCCAGCAGCTGAATGTCAACAAACCAACTGGCTCGCCTCATTGACCAAAAATGTTCTCCTGGCCATTTGTTTTTTTATGAAGAAGGCCAGAGATTGGAACTGTCATTTAGCAGCATTTTGTCTCACTTTACTTTTGCTTGAAATACATCCTACAGGGGCAGATTTAAGGTGTTGTATTTCTCAATCAAATTATTTTAAAGTGGCCTTTTAAACCTTATTAAAACACACACTTTTTTTGCTGTAGTGGTTCATATTCTCTGTGTCCTTTTCTAGCTGTCCGTGTCCTTTGTTTTACAAGAGGCTTGCATATTTGTCTTGAAAAATGTCTAGAAAAAAACAAGAATATGCTTCCATATGTTCAGAGTTTGTATTTTTTTTCAAATGTTCAGAGAAAATCGACTTATACCTTTCTCTGTTTGCTCATCACTTACAGTTATGCTTTTTTCCCTGTGTGCATTTTTCATTTAAGTCAAGTAAAACTCATCAAAAGCATGTTGACATACATTAATGTTTGCAGTCACATGTATTTAATGTGCATTGCAATGCAATTTGTAATGAATTGAGTCTTCAGCTGTCTTGCAAAGGTTATAACATGGCTCCTGTTATTTTTCTGTAACCTTGAGAAGGAAAGGGCTGTCCCCTGGTGAGCCTTCTCTTAGTTGTGAACTGTTAAATTTTTCCATTTCAATTAAAAAACATCACAGAAAAATGCATTGGTGTGAATAAGAGCGTAAAGCCCAAATACAGCCAAAGGCAGTATTCGACAAGCCAGAGTGGGAGAGGGATAAGATCTCTGTTCAGTTCTTATTGTGGTGTCTCTATTGGGGAAATTTCCTTCTTCTTCCTGTTATAACAAGAAATTATAGTAAATCACTCCAGTGAGGACAGAGACTTAAAAAACAAAAAAACAAAAAAACAACAACTTTTCTTTATCTGTCATAGGGACAGGTAGTAAGCTTAAATCTCTCCAAAAGGATAAAGGCAGCAACAAAAAATTGACAGAAGTATTTACTCTTCTTGAGTCTAAAAAAAATAATATTAATGGCTGTAGTTGCACTTTTAACCCTTTTCACTACATATATCTTTGGATTAAATGGTATTTTTAAATATATGTGTGGAGTGCCATTATAGTGGACTTCAGTAATACAAGAGCACCGTAACAGTAAAAAAAAAAAGGGAGAATAGTGTCAGATCTTTAAACCAAGGGTTTTTCTAAAACTGAAGTTTACCCAAGGAAATCAGGTACAGTTGGCAACTATGCATTAACTATAGAATGCACCTTCTCTATGCACTGTTACAGTAAATGTACTCCTTTATACCTATAAGTGCAGTCAGTTACCTTTATATGTTGTATTTAAAGCATGATGTAGACATGTACATGTACCCATAGAATGAAATAATCAATAACCGCTATCTAAAATGAATTGCTTTCACAAGCCCAGACATATAATTTATCTTTTCCTCAAAGAAACGATCTCTATCAGATTGATTTATGCAGCAGCCAATCATTTTTGAGCAAACAACAGTTTAAGTATGCATCTTTAAGCCATGATAAGCCATGACTAACCATTTATTTATACTGCTAGATAAAAAAAAAACACTTCACTATGAAAGTGCTTTAAATTTTTTAAAACAACCAAAAAGATGTAGATGATCAGTGATCAGTGCGAAATATTGTAATTAGGGAGGAGATGTGGATTGGTCGCTGCGAAGGGACTGCAGAAGATTCAGCTGGTTTGAAATTAATGATCCCAGTGAAATAATGCAGAAATTTACCAGCCTGAATTTTTTTGTAAACATATTGCACTGCCTGGCCTTTGGACTTACATCAGCTGGCTTAAAAGGGCCAATAAAGTGGCTTTAGGATAAACCAGGGCCCTCACTATAAAAGGGTGAGATCACAACAGCCATAATGACAATGTGCTTTATGTGTGATAAGGAAAGCATAGGAAGTGGCGCTGACAGACTGCTTAGGGAGAGATTAGTGTAGGGCTCTTGGTCTGTTAAAGTAGATGTAAACCCTACTGAATGTCAGAAGCAACATGCTATGTATCATGTAGGAAACAAAATGCTATGTATCTTGGGGGGTGGGATTTATTGTTTTCTTTCATTTGTTACATCTCATTGCTGCTGATATCCTTCAGCTTTACAGCCTGTCTGCACATGCACTTCAGTGATAACAGGCTGCAATTGCTTTCTTTTTTTCCCATGCCTTGTTTTAAAGGCCACAACAGAGGCACATGAGTGTGACCCGAACCCAGGCTGTATGCAGTCACAGTACGGGTGAACTAAATGGCCATATTTGCCAGTTTGCCTTCCTGCCTACCTGACCTCTGGATACTGCAGCAAGAATTCATTAATCTAGTGGAGTTCTTACTACTTTGACTAAATTAGAGCTTTCGGCTGCTTGCAGACTTGTTTTAAGTTCCAAGATAGCAGGCTTCCCAGGTGATGTCATGACCTTATTTGGTCAGTGATGTCAGACAGAATCCCTGGCCGGTTTGGCATTCAACAGTCGTCCATGGAATATCATTTGGGATGGCAGCAGTGCCTTGAGAGGATCATCACTGTGCAGGTTATCGCATTTGCATTGGCGAGTTATAGGAGCATCACTCATCGTGACTGATCATGGATCTACATCTCTGAATAAAGTGATTAGCACTGAATTTACTTTGTGGGACACGTTTTTTGTTTTGTTTTTTAATAAAATACGTTTCTTTGGTGTGGGTGTTGTCATTCACTATTTGCATTTTTGTAGTGAATCTATACTATGTACCCTGTAGTCATCATTTAGAGTGTAGAGCTGGATACCTGGTGCCCCCTAATTTTATAGGGGGCTTTAAAATTCTAACATGTCCAAGTGACATGGGGTATATGGGAGCTCTAACCAATCCCCAACTAGGATTGGCAGGGGGCAGGCTTCCTATATATACCCATGGGCAGCCTGCTATGGAGGAGTTGTCAGGTGGAAGAACTGGATGATGGAGTGTTAGGCTGTCGTGGCCTGAGGAAACCCCCTTTCTGGGGTGGTGACCTTGTGCCTGGAGCTTGGGAGCCTCTCTCTACACGGTCATTGAGAGGTGTCCTGTAACAGCAGCAGGAAGAGGACAGTTGGGAGCACTGCCGGGAAAGTCATTCAGGAGGGATCCATGCCGGGGTCAGTAAGTGAGAAGCACAGTGTGAATCTCTGGGAGAGACATGCAAGGATTTGGATGTGGAGCCAGAGGGAGAGACTGTGGTGTTGTTTTGGAGTCAAGTCTTTGCAGCCACAAGGGCTAGCGGGATTTGCATTGGACGTGCTGGGATCAGTAGTCCACCAAGTGTCAGTTAGCACATCTATTCTTCTCAACTAAAACAGCTGCTACCACAAAGGAGACTGCAGACCCCTGACTGTAAAGGGCTGCTAGGAAAACATTAGGACTTTATTCAGAGTGAGGCCTAGCCATGTGATAACGATGACAGGAACCTAGATTTGGACAGTGAATTGAAGCAAGTGATATCAAGTAGTGTGCTGGGGGAGATGTGCAGAGGAAGAGACTGTCAAATTTAGACTCAACCAACATTGATTTCATTGAGACGTATTCTTCATTTGGGCATCCCATGTCCCTTTCCCCATCCAAGTTTAATCCCCTAATAAAAACAACCAAAACAAGCAAGAGACTGTTCATTGTCTGGAGAAAGTGTGCCTAAAATGGATGTCTGACCAGCAGGGTGAAATGTGTGGATGCTAGAACACGTAACGTCCCCATGGGGGGACCGCTACATATATGGCAGGAAAGTTCCACAGGATTGTATGGCTGTGGGTGTAGCACAAAGAATTTGGAGAAAGTGTAATTCCAGACTTGGTGGTGGTCATTGTGGAGGAAAGGATAGATAGATAGATAGATAGATAGATAGATAGATAGATAGATAGATAGATAGATAGATAGATAGATAGATAGATAGATAGATAGATAGATAGATAGATTGATTGATAGATAGATTAGAGAAGGGTCAAGAAGAGATAAAGAACAAATGTTTAGGGTGGACCTAACACCATTTTTGTATTTTGCATTTGCATAAAGGGGAAGATCCTTGTCACCTCAACATTGAAGAAAAGTGTCTTATAAAGAAGGAAGGTTTTGCCCCCCCCCCCTCCCCTTGCAAGGCACCCACCCAATGTGGAAGATATGTGTCCTGGTATGGTTCAAGGAGGGGACAAAAACTCAGTGCTCCCCCTTTCTTGGTCACCATAGACTGCATGACTGGATAAGGGTCCTTTATGAATTTTAAGATAAGATACTTTATTGTCATTACAACAAGTCACAATGAAATTGCTTCATGAAACTACTCACGTTTAAAAAGAATATAATAGTCAACAATCAACAGTAACACTACACACAAAATGAGTCCCTTACCCCCCCTTCTCCCTAGTAGGAACAGTGTCACAATAGGTGCCTAGTCACCATTTCTGACTATCTCCCTTTCCCTTAAAACTTCATTTACAGACTTGATTGCTTTTGGGAAAATGCTTTCCCTAAAGCGATTTGTCCTCACCCTGGTATTTCTGAAACGTCTGCCAGATGGCAGTTCAAAAAGATGATGCCCAGGATGGGATAAATTGCTCACTATCATTTCAGCTCTCTTGGTACAGTGGGACTGATACATTTTGTCTATGGAGGACTAAGGGGGGGGGGGCTTTTTTTTTTCTTAAATCACTAGTACCAAAACACAGCATGGGGCCCCCTTAGAATTTATAATAGACCCTTGTCCAGGCATGCAGCCTGGGTGGCCAGGAAAGGGGGAGCAGCAAAGATACATCTTCCCTGAAATATACTAATTCTTCAATTGCAATGCACCTTGTCTCTAATGTTAAAGGGACAGGGGCCTCATTCCCACATCCTGTTCTACAGGGGAGTTAGAATGCTTAGTCTACAACTGTCTTAGCGTCTACCTCACTGACAACAACCTTCTTGACCCCTTACAGTCTGGCTTTTGCTTGCTACACTGCAATGAGACTACCCTACTGAAACTCACTAATGACCTACTAACTGCTAAAACCAATGGCCACTACTCCACAGCCATACTACTCAACCTCTCTGGAGCCTTTGATACTGTTGACCATACCCTCCACCTCACAAAAATCCACTCTTGGCCTTCAAGACTCTGCTATCTCCTGGCTTTTCTACTACCTATCATGGCGCATCTTCAGTGACCTATAACTCTGTTTTCTCCTCTCAACTTCCTCTTTCTGTAGGGGTACCTCAAGTTTCTGTCCTCGGACCCCATCTCTTCTACATTTACACTTCCTCCTTTGGTCTGTTTATAAACTCCCATGGCTTCCAGTACCACCTCTATGCTGACGACACACAAATCTATCTCTCTGCTCCTTACCTCACTCCATCAGTCTCCTCTCACATTACTAACTTACTAACTGACATATCAACATGGATGTCACACCACTTCCTCAAACTGTGCCCCCCGACTTCTCCATCCAATAATACAACCATCAGTGCCTCCCCTCATTCCGAGGTACTAGGTGTAATTCTAGACTCTGACCTGTCAGCCCCAAATCCAATCACTGTCCAAATCGTGCAGACTTCACCTCTGAAACATCTCCAAAATATGCCCCTTTCTAACTGTTGACACCACTAAGCAACTTATTCACTCCCCTGTAATCTTTTGCTTTGACTATTGTAACTCCCTCCTCATTGGTCTACCTCTCCGCAAGCTATCCCCTCTTCAGTCTATCATGAATGCCGCTGCCAGACTCATCCACCTTACCAACCGTTCAGTGCCTGCCACTCTTTGCCAATCCCTCCACTGGCTGCCCAATGCCCAGTAAATACAATTCAAAACACTAACAATAACATACAAAGCCATTCACAGTTCTGCCCCCATGCTACATCACCAAACTTATCTCCAAATATCACCTCAACCGTCCTCTCTGCTCCTCCCAAGACCTTCTGCTCTCTAGCTCCCTTGTCTCCTCCTCCAATGATTGTCTCCAGGACTTCCCCAGAGCCTCTCCCTTCCTCTGGAACTCACTACTCTAATCTGTCCAGTTATCTCCTACTCTGTCCACTTTTAGGCGATCCCTGAAAAGTCATCTCTTCAGGGAGGCCTATCCTGCCTCCAGCTAACAACCGAATCTTCTACTCCTCTAATCATTTCATCCCTCGCAGTCCTTACCTTTTGTTTCACCAGCCCCTCCCTCTTAGATTGTAAGCTCGCAGGAGCAGGGCTTCTCTAACCCTCTTGTTTTGAATTGCACTGCTGGTGTATTGTCTCCCTTTACATTGTAAAGCGCTGTGCAAACTGTTGGCACTATATAAATCCTGTATAATAATATAATAATAATAATGGTGTAAATAGTACATACAGTACATATGATTCCTCCTACTACATACACAGTATTCCTCCTAAAAATTCACCAAAAAACGTGAATAGTAAACAAAAACACGCACAGCATGAAAAAGTAATTCACTAGATTTTGAATTAAAAAAATTGCTGTCCAGTGATGTAAATCGACGACGGTCATGATGATTGGCCGCTCAACGATGTTGGCCTGTCAACACGACAACCCATTGCCTCGATAATGATTACCCAATGTTACTCCCATTACAAATTACAGCTCCCCAGTCTGCTTTGGGTTGTAAACAAACATGAGTGGACGGGGAGGTCGGGGGTGCAATGACATCAGTCCTGCGCATGTGCACAGGAGCAGCCGTTTATTGGACAGGCTCTGAAGATCTGCCACTGTAAGCCGGACCTTCATAGCTCATGCACCAGTGATGTCATCAGCTGCATGCACTCTGAATATCTCCTAAACAAGTTTAGGAGATATTCACAGTACCTACAGGTAAGCCTTATTATAGGCTTACTTGTAGGTACAATTTAGCCGTGAAAAAGAACAGAAAAAAACATGATTTCACTCCCATATTCCGGAATTGGGAGTTATGTTCTGTGTTTGTAGAATGTCCAGCGAACCGAACTTTGCTCGGTTCACTCATCACTAATTTGAATATACTGTATGTGATACCTGCCTTAATATGTCAGGCAAGCATGGAATCATTTTTAGAGTTTTGCTGTAAAATGCTATTTGTGAATTCTTTCTTTTTCATGATTTTTTGTGAGAAATGGGTTCCCTTTCAGCATCTACATTATTTGCTTTGATAACAGATGCTTTTGTTGCTTGCAGGACTGATCGACAGCCCCATGCTGCTCTGTTTAATTGGCTTCACAGAAATGCAAGATTCTGCATTTAGAAGACACTGTTTCACAAGTAAATGAAAGCATTTGAATTGGTTATGCTCAGTTTCTCCACACTGAATTTGTAGCTATTCAGCAAGGGCTGTCAACACATATTACTTCTTTTTACACAAACATTTTTTCAAGTATTACTGTGTGATGCCAGAGTAATGATTACGTGAGACTTCATCAACACACATTTTTGTAAAAAGAAACTATTATTTATTGCCACCTGCACACTTTCGCCACGTGACTTGGGTGTAAATGCAAGGAGTCAGTCACTTCCCTCAGTGTCCCACACACCTGTTACACAGGTTACAATTTGGAGTAACCGCTCTAACACCACTACAAAATGTATTATATTGTAGGATACCAGGAAACCTGTGCTTTCCCCATGCTTTGTTGGTTTATTTGATAGCCCCCCCCCCCCCCCCCCGCGCCTTCCTCACCAGCAGCAGATACTTAGCCTTCTATAGTTCCTCAAATGCTCTGCTCAGCCACTGGGAGAAAAAAAACATCTGTAGGTACTTCCAGGTATGGATGAGCATCTGATTCATTTTATTTGACAGTGCTGGTTCTTGGTGATTGACTTAGTGCTGTCACATAAATGGTTCATACATAATTGGTCCATTTAGTGAACTTGGTGTAGAGTTATTCACTTTAAAGGCATCACAGAGGAAAAGAGGGCACTCTTTCATTTGGAGGAAAAGAAATATAACCTCCAAATATAGAAAGCCTTCTTCACAGTAAGACCTGTGAAAATGTGGAATAGATGTAATCAAGAGCTGGTTCTAGCCAGCTTAGTATATTGTTTTAAAATGGTCTGGACTTGTGTCTTTTTTAACCAGACTAACTATGTAACACAAGGCTGGGAGAGCTCTCAGTCCTGCGTAAGTTCCAAGTCATGTAAATTGAAGCTTTCACAAACTAGTCTTTCTTCACTTTCTGAATAGGGGAGTAGAAGAAAAGTATTTATGTGCCACTGGGGGAGAAGAAAGGTCATCAACCTCTTGCCAACCACATAATGCATATATTTAGCAGGAAAGAGCTCGGGCTTTCATGCCCACACACCGCACATATGCACCAATAGGCAGCAGTGCTTTCTGCCTACACTAATGGTGTGCTTCCAGCACAGTGATCAAGCTGTTAATAACAGGTCTCAATCTCTAATAATGGTTCGGGGCTGATCCCACCAGCAGGACAGGTTCACGATCATGTGACCACTGTGAGAGTCAATTAACCTGTAAAGACCCTGTTAAAGAAACTTTGAGACTGGGTGGGAAAGGGTTAAAGTGAACCTGCTGCATTACCTATATGTGGGCATAATTTCGCCATTCAGGGCAAAGTAACAGGTTACTTTGAGAAACTTTTCTCTACGCCGCTGATACTTATTATCTTCATCCATCACCAGATTTACCTCCAGCAGCTCTGTGCATTACCTGATACTACCAGATACAGGTTGACTCTCTCTCATTGCTACCATAATACAGCATTAGGTGCTTGAACAGCCAAAAGCTAGTGCAGAGGAGAGAACTCCTTTACCCTGTGTGAACTTCATCTCAGAAATACCTGCAGCTTACAGGGGAGGTATCCAATAAGGGAATGGGGTAAAAGTTAACAAATTAAGGATAAGCATCAGTAGATGAGAGGCAAGCTATACATTAAACCTGTTACTTTTCTTTTAATCGAAAGAATACAGGTTAATTTTTAACTCACTATCACTTTTGTTTTCAAGTACTTCAGTACCTTCCACTTTAACAATCACAAGGTTAACCACAGTTATGTGTTAAAAGAAACCTATCACAGAAGAAACAGGGAGGCTGCCATTGCTGATCACACTAAGCTAGCTGCATGGCTGTCAGACTGACCTAAGGGGTTTAATACTTTGAAAAACTTACAATGAAAAAACACACAGCCATAGGCATGCGTACAGGCCTGGGCACACCCTAATCACCCCATGTGCATTTGCATTATCACTCTGTGTGCCAGCTGCAAGATAGGAAAGAATTCCCTCTTACTGGCTCTGCCATAGGAGAAGAGCTTACGCACTTCTTTTTCACTGTGATGGCAGGGAAATCAATATGACTGGGCCATATATATGTAGATACACATTTTTTTAAGCTTTAGGGTGCACACCTATGCACACAGCTAAGGACTTCTAACTTTTCTCTGGCCTACCTGATCTGTATACTTGTTCCACACCTGTCATGTTAAAAGTATTAAAAGCTTGTAAGTCAACATACAAGACATACCATAGTAGCCTCCATATTTTCCTCAGTACAAAATGTATTCAAAATGTAAACTCACATGTTCATTTCCACATGGTATTTCTATCCTACTCCTATTAATCTGATTGACCTTGAAGTTTGTCAACCTACTTTGTGAAGATCTTCATACATTTACTTCCTTGATTTGAAATCTGTGACACATATTCACTATGACCTGTGAGTAGGCATTGCTGTGTCACACATTTCACAAAGCCTGCCTTCTGAACTACAGAGGTGCTGAGTGGAGGAGTTTCGATAGGAAACTACAGGAATCGCTGCTTGCAGGCAGCAAAGTACTATGAGATCCTTTCAGCATCACAGTTTGGCTAGGACTCTTAAAAAGAAAATAAAAATAGCTGCGCTGAAGATTTATACAGGTTATAGTGATAAACCAATATAGAACAAATAGGTGAAATTCAAAAATTGAAATAATAATGGTATGATAACCCAAAAAATAGGTGAATATTAAAAATAACAATAAAAATAATGATAATGAAAATATAATTGCAAAACACAATGTTGTAAATGTTGTGACAATACAATATAATCTTCCACCACCATTGAGTGCTGATCACCATAAGGAATGTGCGCTTACCACAGGCAAGCAAATAACAGCTTTCGGCTATAACCCAGCCAAGGCCTTTAATGTGGGGATCATGGATGGATCACTCTAAACATCAACCGGGACTCCGTGTAGCCGACACCCGCTTAGCTGAAGCCTTTAACAATCCACATTTCTGTCTCTTTCTCTTTACATTCCCAGCATATTTCATAACATTTCCTGCTTTATGGTAATCATTGCCTCTTTCACTGTACTAAGAGCTGACTTTACAATCTCTGTAGCTTGGGTTATGTTTTGAGTGATCCATCCATGACCCCACATTAAAAGCCTTGGCTGGGTTATAGCCGCAAGCTGTTATTTACTTGCCTCTGGTAAGCGCACATTCCTTATGGTGATCAGTACTCAATGGTGGTGGAAGATTATATTGTATTGTCACAACATTTGCAACATTGTGTTTTGCAATTATATTTTCATTATCATTATTTTTATTGTTATTTTTAATATTCACCTATCTTTGGGTTATCATACCATTATTATTTCAATTTTTGATTTTCACCTATTTGTTCTATATTGGTTTATCACTATAACCTGTATAAATCTTCAGCGCAGCTATTTTTATTTTTATTTTCTATAGGTGTATGCATTCCACACATTAGTTGCTGCTATGTTTGTTTTTTAGGCTAAGCGTGGTATTAACTCTTTCTTTACATTTGACTAGGAATCTTGCCTGGGAGCAGTGGGAGCAAGGAGGACATAGTGAGTACATCAGCACACCTAGGGACTTACAAGGTGAGAGACTGCCACATCTAGCAAGCTTTCTAAAAGGACAGCGCTGTGCTTAAAGTGGATGTAAACCCGAATTTTTTTGTCAAGATATAGAGTATAAGATTTCCTATCATTTGAGCCCAGTCTTGCCACAAAGAGTTAATCCATCTCTGAGCAATCCTCTTTTATTGTTCAGTGAGATAAATCTTGACAAACAAAGAAAAACTTTGTCAAATCCTCCCCCTTGCTGTGAGTGACAGGTGATTTACATATCTTGTGCACTAGCCTAAAACACATGCATTATTTTTAAATTCCTGTCCACTTCTTTCTTCTGCTGCTCTGCCAGGATTGGTTGTTCCACACCTCAGCATGATTTGGCATACTAAGGTCATGTGGTTACTTTCTTGTCTTTTCACTGGATGTTATAGATCATAGCAGAAGTTCAGTGTAAGAAATACACAGGAGAAAAATGCATGTTGACAAGGGGAGTGTAAAGGTGGGCGGGGAGTCTATTGACATCACGACTCCACCCACCAAGCTCCAGACAACAGACCTACCCACAGAATATGCAGTTTTTCGGCTCTCATAACAGACAGAGGGGAGACATTTGACAGGTAAGGATACATGCAGGAGGCATGTATATCCTTATAGATAACCCCTATGGCAGTAGTTTAGAAAGGATGACATTGGGTTTACATCCACTTTTTTTTAAAAAATCTTTTTATTTGAAAAAACTAACATTACATTACAACAAACATATAATAAGGGAACAAGGGATGTTATCATGAGAAAAAAACACATTAATACCTATCCCTATATTATTATCATTCTAATGTGCGTCAGATCAACTCGCCCTTATGCTGTAGGCTTCGAGAGTAGTTTTCTTCCTTTTTTCCCCGTTCACTCTCCCACCCCCCATCCACTCCCCATCATGCACTTTACCATACATTTTATTATTCATTCAACCATCCCCCCTCCCCAGAACATCCACAACCCACCCCTCCTATCAATCCAACCCCTTCCAGGTCTAGCCATGCTTTCCATATTTTTTCAAATTTCTTAAAGTTTCCCCTCTTCTTATATATATATTTCTCTCTGCAGATCACCTCTCTAACTGCATTCACCCATTCTGAAACCGTTGGTGCTTCCTTTCTCTGCCAATACTGTGCGATAAGCTTTTTACCCTGAAACAGGCATCTGATCCTTGCTGTCTGTATGTCCCTCGAGGCCACCTTATCCCCCGTTAATCCCAACAGGCACTCTCTCGCCTCTACTCTCAATGACGTCCCAAACACCAGATTTATCCTTTCCACGACCCCTTTCCAATATATATGTAGTTTGGGGCATCGCCAAAACATATGGATCAGGTCTCCATACCCTCCCCCACACCTCTGGCACTTTGGGTCGGGCCTCTTACCCCACTTAAATAATTTCAATGGTGTGTAATATGCCCTATAGGAGAGATATAAATGGGACATCACCTGTAAAGGAGAGAGAGTGACCCTGGGCCCCAGCGACAGAACCTGCTTCCATTGATCATCGGACAGTGCTACCACATCTCCTTCCCATTTGATCCTGTTCTTGTTTTCCACCATGCCCCCCTGGGCTGATGCGTTCAGACATCCGTACATGTCAGAAATCAACCCCTTCGTAGTATGTGCATCAATAAGCTTTCTCAAAGAGGTCATTTCGCACCACACTGGCGCATCCTTCCCAAATTGTGCCTCTAGGGCATGCCTGAGTTGCAAATACCTGTAAAAAGATCTATTAGAAATTGCATACTCCTCTACCAACTCCTTAAAAGATTTTAACCTCCCCTCTCTATATACCTGTGCCAGGCAATGGATACCCTGGCGGTCCCACTCCACAACGTGTCCCATTTTTTTAAGCTCATTAAGGTTGTTATTATCCCAGAGTGGGGAAAATTCCGCAAAGCCTGTATATCCCTGAGTTCTTTTAGCATGTACCCAAGCCTTAACCATCAGTTGGGTAGTGGGGCACTTAGTACCAAATGAGTCTGCCTCTAATGCCTCTGCGATCGTATCATGGCCGATGTCGTTCCACAAGACGCTACCGCCCACTCCTTCCTCCCATGGCCTATTACTGCCTCCCATTTGCTGCAGTTGGGAGGCCAAAAAGTATCCATACGGATCCGGTACTGCCAGGCGGCCCTTCACCTCTGGCTGTCGCAACGTCCGCAAGCCGATCCTGGCCGTCCCGTTTTTCCAAATAAGTTCTCTAAACACACTGTCTATTTTTTTAAACCAGTGCTTAGGAATCCACACAGGGGAATTCTGCAAGACATATAAAAGTTGGGGTAGCCAGACCATCTTGATCAGGTTGCAGCGTCCGACGACCGAGAGGGGCAGGCGAACCCACACCCGGAACTTCTGTTTTAATTTTTTCATAAGTGGGACTAAGTTACCGGATATATACTGTCCAGGATCACTGGTTATATTAATACCCAGATATTTCATTTGGCTGACTATTTTAACCTGGGATACTAGACAAGGAAGGGGTTTATTCAACGGATCTATAGGTAAGATTACTGATTTCTCCCAGTTAATCAACAACCCAGAAAAAACGCCAAATTCCTCAACTATCCCTATGGCTGTTTTTAATGAATTCTGCGTATCTGCCAAGAACAGCAGAATGTCATCTGCATACATAGCTACCTTGTCCGTCCCCTTCCTTCTTTTAAATCCCTGCACCCCTTGCGCCGCCCTCAGGGCTATCGCCAAAGTCTCAACTGCCAGGGCGAAGAGCAGGGGGGACAGAGGGCACCCCTGTCTCGTACCCCTGCTCAGCTGGAACCCCTCCGAGCACTGACCATTGATCTTCACCCTGGCCCTCGGACCACTGTATAACAGCCTTAACCATTGGACAAACCCAGGGCCAAACTGGTATTCCGCTAGTACCTTCCACAGATAGTGCCATTCCAGGGAATCGAAGGCTCTGGCCGCGTCCAATGAAAGGGTCGCTCTCCCCCCACTATTTTCCACAGGTATTTGCATATTCAGGTACACTCGTCTTATGTTCGTACTCGTAGATCTATTCGGGATGAACCCTGTCTGATCCATATGTATTAGTTTGGAAATTATCTTATTCAGCCTTGCGGCCATTACTTTTGCCAAAATCTGCATGTCCGAACACAAGAGCGAGATAGGCCTATATGAGGTCATATCTATTGGGTTCTTCCCTTCTTTCAACAGGGTTATTATTATAGCTTCTGACATGGACGAAGGCAGGACCCCGTCCTCCCTGGCTCCGTTAAACACCTCCAAGAGTAGGGGCAATAATACCTCCCCATATTTTTTGAATATTTCTATGGGCAGGCCGTCAGGGGCTGGTGACTTCTGGCCTGCCAAATCTCCCACTGCCCTCTGCAATTCTGCAAGGGTCAGTGGAACATCCAGCATTTCCCTATCTTCACTTGTTAATGGGGTTATCCTTAACCCCTCAAAGAAAACCTGCATTTCCACCTCCACATTTACTCTATAAGAGCTGTACAACTTCTCAAAGTATGTCCTGAATTCACACAGTATGTCGGGAGTGTTTTTTTCATTACTCCATCCCCCCCCCTTAATTGCTGCTATTGTACCTAGGTGGCCGTTTGCCTTGATTATCAGAGACAGAGCCTTCCCAACTAGCTCCCCCTCTCCGAAAAAGCTCCGCCTCTGAATTAATCTCTTTTTTTCCTGCCCTTCCCGGAACACCCTACTGTACTCGTCCTGTCTCTCCGCCCAGAGCTCATAGTTAGATTGGGATGGTGTATCTACGTACTGTGCTTCTGCTACTTTTACACTCACTTTAGCTTTTTGTTCTTCTGCTTGCGATTGCTTTTTATTAAATGCGATTTTCTGAATTAGTACGCCCCGGAGATATGCCTTCAGGGAGTCCCAAACAACCCCCAATGAGGTCGAGCCCAGGTTTATTTTAACAAACTCCGATAGGCTCTCCTTCATTCTCTCCTCTTCTCTTATTAAATCAAGCCAGAAGGGATTAACCTTCCAGCTCCCCCTGTTGCGGTGCTCTCCTACCTTCACAGCAGTAATAACAGGCGTGTGGTCCGAGACGGCCCTTGGCTCATACATTATTTCCTCCACAACATTTAATGCTTCCTCGTTACCCAGAACCAGGTCGATTCTGGATAAGGTGGCATGGGTCCTGGAGTGGCATGAGTAATGCTTCTCCCCGGGGTGCCTCCTCCTCCAGATGTCTACCAATCCTATTTCATCACAATATTGCATAAGGGAGCTCTTAGGTGACGCTCTAGTTCCATTTTTGGGGGGGAACCTATCTATACTGTTGTTCATTGTCATGTTAAAATTGCCCACCGGGTCCCGGGAAGTACATGATAAAACTGGCTAAGTCATCCAGTATTGCCATGCTAAATGGGGGAGGGATATAAACGTTGGCCAAAATAAATCTTCTTTATTTTCTATCAAGCAGGAAAGAAAGATATACCGCCCGTATTCGTCCACCTTGCTCTGACTGCAGGAGAAGGGCAAACCAGTGCTTATCAATACACTCACCCCTCTGGAATAGTGGGTGGAGTGATACTGTGTTCGAAATTGCGCGTTATCTAAAGTTTTAATTGAGTCCTTTCCTCTTCTTGGCTATTGAAAAAAATTACCTGTTTTTTAAAATTATCCCCGATCCCCCTTACATTCCATGCACATATATTAACCCTTCCACCAATTCCTGGGGTTTTATTACACCTTTTTTTTCGGTTATCATCAGCCCTTAGGCCTAGTGACCTTACCACATGCTAATCTCCTAATGACCCAAACCACCTTCTTTTGTGAACATTTTGTGTAGCCCTACTTTTTATTGTGTCCCTTTGCTGTGATAGGCTAAACCAACACTCATCCATCCATGACCATACTCCCCCCCTCTCTACCCTCAATGTGCACCCCCCCATCCCAAATCGCCCCCCACCCCCCAACCCTCCCCCCCAGTAAACCCCCCACCCCCCATCCCAAACCCCTGTGCCCAAATTTGGGCCTACCCCTCGAGCTTCTATAGTGACCTTCAAAAACTCTCTGAGGCTAAAGAAAAAAAAAACGTGCACCAAACCTAGTAGAAGGGGAACTATCCCCTGAGTATTTATACTTATTTATATTATAATTAATGTGCTAGTGATTTAAGCTAACCTAATACCTCTTACTAATATATTTGCATTTATAGCTTATATTTATATTTAATGCCCTACCACCCCCCCCTCCCCACGCCACTCCACTCCAAATTACATTCTGAAAAACAGTGAATATAAAACAAAAAGCTGAGAAATGGGAAAAAAAAAAAGGAAAAAAAGGGGAACCCCAGCACACAAAAAAGGTCAAAAAAAAGTCCAAAAAAAGTGTCTAGATTTCTTCTCCCCGTCTTATTCTCTCTTCATTCTTCTCTAACCAAATTGACACATCCTTAGGGGTGAAAAAAAGCCTGACCTCCCCCAGAGCTGAGACACGCAGCCGTGCTGGGTACAATAGCGCATAGTTAACTTTTAGTTGTTGAAGCTTTCTTTTACAGTCTCCAAATTTGGCTCTTTCTCTCTGTAGCTCGGGGGAAAAGTCCGGATATATTGAAATCCTGGCACCATTATGCTGGATATTTCTTAACTCTCTTGCCTTCTGCAGGATAGTAACCTTGTCCCGAAAACATAAAAGTTTAAAAATAAAAGGCCTGGGATGGCCCCCTGGAGCTGAGGTCCTGGGGGCTATCCTATGTGCGCGCTCTATAGCGAAGGTGTTTGAGAATGAATCCCTGCCAAATTTCTCTCTCAGCCAGTCTTCCATAAACCTGATGATATTGTTACCCTCACAGCCTTCTGGGAGCCCAAGTACCCTCAGATTTTCCCTGCGCAACCTGTTCTCCATATTATCCATTTTCTGTAGGCAGTCCTTCAGTTGGATTTTCATAAGTGCTACTTCTTGTTTTAAAGGAAATACCTCATCTTCCATTTGACTGAACCTTTCCTCCAAAGCTGTTGTTCGTATACACACTGCACGCACATCTCCCTTGACGGTGAACAATTCATCCCTGATGCCCTTAAGTTGCTCGGACAGTTCATTAATTGATTGTTTGCAATTGTTAACAGCCAGAAAAATGTCATTTAGGGATGGCTCTTTTTCAATAATCGGGTCACACTGGCCTCCCCCTACTGTCCCCTCTGCACCCAAGACCTGTTGTTTTTCTGGGCCTCCTCCTGCTGCTGCTGGGCCCGCTGGTGGTATAGCTACCAAAGTCCCATTCTCTTGGGCCTGACTTCTCCTTCCAGGGTGGCCGATTTGCTGGGCTCCCCCTGTGCTACTAGCCTTTTTAGGGGTTTGATTCGGGGTGTGCGCGAAGCGCTCCAATTTGGCTGCCACTTGGTTCCCCTCTTCCTTCGTGCCACGAGGTCCGGGGGCCCCCAACCACTCCTGCGCTGGTCCATCCTCTATCCCCTTCCTCCTCGTCATACCGACAGGGTGCTATTCCCACCACGGTGCTAAGTTTCACTCTGGCCTGGGGGTGTGCCTCTTCTCCCCCACCAAGTTATTAGCTATATGAGCTATATGAGCCTTTGCTTTAACAAGCCTTTGTAAGCTGGTGTACTGCAGGTGAGTAAGTAAATAACCACCTACTCACCCCTTTCAAGGCTGTGGGTAGGATCCTCTGCTGCTTGGTTAAGACTTTTTTCAAGGACTCTCCAACACCCCAGCTCGATCCTGGATGTCAGCGCCCCCCTCTCTCACAGGGCCGATGTCCTTCTCAGGAGAGCCGTGTGTAAATCAGCTTAACACAGGCACAGTGTGTGTAGGTTCAGAGCAGCTCCGTCCAGACATCGTGACAGCATGTCACAGCGCCGTGTATCCGGGAAGTGTACCGCAGCTATTACAGCCCCCTGGTGCTTCAGGCGTTCCCCCCTCCTCAGCGTCCTTTCCCAGCCATGCTACGTCCTTATCTCAGGAGTGGGAGTGAGAGCGAGGGGCGAGGGTCAGGTCCAGCTGCATCGCTCTCCCTCACCTACGCATCCGGTCACATCCCAGTCAAGTTTCTCTGAATTCCCATGACAACATGAAACACTTTTCGGGTTTACATCCACTTTAACTGTTTATTGCCTTGCCCTGGGAGATTTTCAGTGCAGCAGCCATTGGCTGGAAGTGCCTGCAAGTACTGGAGCTGGGAGCAATTCTACATTAGGAGAGGATACACTCCTGCATGCAGTTTTGCCTAATTTTTGTGCTTTTTACAAAGGGGCTAGGAGCTCCTAGTCAGTAATAGACTTTTGGTACTGATCCACAAAAGACTGTGTGTGTACAGGAAGAAAAGCAACCTAGGATCTTTTGTACAGAGGAAGTTGTCCCCCTTTTTCGGTTCTTTGTTTAATGTTGGGCATCCCATAAATCCCTTCACCCCACCCAAGTTGTTACCCCTAATAAAACATCAAAACAAAGCCAAGGGACTGACCTCTTGTGTTTGGATGCAAGCAGGGAATGTGCATTGCCTGGTTGTGCAAGAGTAGGGAAGTCAGTTACCAGCAGCCCTTGTGGGGGTAGTGCTACATGTCTAAGAGGGAATTTTCCTCACTTTCATGAGAGACTTCCTGCTATGTCCCTACAATAGGAAATAAATGAAAATATCCCCTGTAGACAGACAGCAAAAAGTGGTACGTTGTAAAGTGGTTCTAAACCTCAGACATGAAATGTGATCAAAGCATATCCTTCTATAGCAGGGGTAGGCAACCTTAGAGAGATGGAAATCTACTTGAAAAATACTGATGAAGTCAAAGATCTCTGGGCACAGTGTCCTGTTGTTAGGGCCGGTTCTAACTAGAATGTGGTGCCAGAAAGGCACGTTCCATGCGTGCTTCCTGCACCATGTTCAAATTGCACTGCCTTTGTGATCTGTTGCGGCTGATATACATTGTTAACCCCAAATGTAGATCGCAAACGCAGTGGGAAAAAAGTATTACAAGTGAGTGCAAGGTTTAGGAGTGCGGGGTTCAAGCTTAAGTTAGATCAGAATACAGGATTCAGGAGTGTGTCACGCTAAGAATGCAGGGTTCAGTAGTGTGCTGCGCTCAGATAGCTAACGTAGCCAGCGATCGATGTGTTGATCGCCGCTCTATAGTGTGTATAATCCAGAGCATGGAAGTGAATTTCTGTCTGTTGCTTCCTCTGCTATTAGCCTGAATCACTTCTGACATGTTTTCCTGACATAAAGAGAAAAAAGGTGACAGGGGAGGGATCTCCAGCACACAGTTTGGAATTGACAGCCTCAGTTCTGTTTCTATGTGCTGTGTGCAGGGGGTGTGTCTCTTACCTCCAGTCAGCTCTCACAGCTCTCCTTACTGAGCTCTGCAGAGTGTAACTTCAGCTCTCTGCCTCCTGCTTTCTGACAGCTCAGACAAGCTTTATAAATTCTGGACTTTGAAGGGATATAGAAAAGAAAAGACTGCAGATAAACAGGTACAACCTATATTAGGAGGATTTGTTTCATCTCTGTGTATCATCTGGGAATAGTCAATACACTGGGAATATTGAAGGATTTACAACCACTTTACCTAACCCCTATTCTATTGGAAATGAAAAAAGATTTTGGTTTAAAATATAATTTGAGAAATAGAGCCTGAGTTATATACCATGCTTCTAATATTGCTTGAATAGCAAATATATGGTACTAAATTCACAATACCCTGCTAATCAAAATTTGTAACGTATCAGTGTCTCTGAGTTGTCACCTTCAAAGCAGGAAAGAAAAAAAGCTTAGATAGAGAACGCAATTCTACCTTAGTCAAATTTTAATCAAGATGCTCATTGACAAGGGCTCAGTTCGAAAGGCTAATGTGCAGTTGGTAAAAAGAAGTTATAATCATTTCAGACCAGTTGTATAAAGATAATTGTTGATCATTATCTTACATTATTTAGCAATGCTACCTGTGGCAACCTGTGTACTATATACACACTAAATGTAGATTTATTCTACAAATTACAGAGTATGACCTATTGGGTACACTGTTAGGTAGCTTATACTTCCATTTTTAAGACAGATTGTTTTACTGAGTAGTTATAGATCGGAAAACCAAAAAATGTTATCTAAGTACCCGGGATGTGTGTGGTATGCCCTATCCTGTTGCCTCCCCCCCCTTAGCCTTCCACTGGCCGAGCCGATCTTCAGCTTGTGTTTGTCAACAATACCATGCTGTCAAAATGACAGCCAGGAGTAGCTGTGGCAATACAGCAGCTCTTAGGTTCACACTTGTTCTTTCTCTGAAAAGCGATCCACAGTAGATCCCAACCAGCTGCTATCAGGCATTCAGAAGACAATAATTTATTTCCTTTTTTCTTTTTTTGCTTGTCAAATGGGAGTTTTCAATAAGACTAATGACCTGCAACCACAAACAAAGCATTAATCAACTGTGACTGTAATGCCCTGTACACACGATAGGATTTTCCGACAACAATATCCATGTTTTTTTTCCGATGTTGGCTCAAACTTGTTGGCTTAAACTTGTCTTGCATACACACGGTCACACAAAGTTGGTCGGAAATTCCAACAACACGTACGATGAGCCGATAAAAATGAAGTTCAATAGCCAGTGCTGCTCTTCTGCTTGATTCCGAACATGCGTGGCACTTTGTGCGTCGGAATTGTGTACACACGATTGGAATTTACAACAACAGATTTTGTTGTTGGAAAATTTGAGAACCAGCTCTCAAATTTTGTGTGACAGAAATTCCAATGGAAAATGTCCGATGGAGCCTACACGCGGTCGGAATTTCCAAAACAAGTTCCTATCAAACATTTTCCGTCAGGAAAATCCTATCATGTGTACGGGGTATTAGTTACATCCCTTGTTCTGATATTTTTGTTTTTGATTTTGGCTGCCCTGAGGCTTTAAGTGCAACAATCCATAGCAAACAACTAAATAGAATTGTAAATGACAGCCCAATGTAAATTGTAAGTGCAAGCTCAATGCACCTCCAAAATGCAAATGCACTGCAATGCACTACAGCTCATGATACCATTCACACACCATACACATGATATCATTCGAATAGTGATGTAAAAAAATGCAAACAGCATCTTTTTTTGAGTCTTTTGCAGCCCATTCATTTAAAGGGCTCATTCACACCACTGCACTTCAGTAAAGTGTTTGTTGAATAGGCCTGCTATATGAGCTGCCATAAAACAATGCACATTGTAGAGGGAGAAGACAAAACACAATGTATACTATACCATATTATTATAATCAGGCTGTATAAAACGGTTGTTAAATAACGGGGGCGGGGCCACCCGGTGACCCCGCCCCCTCTGACGCACGGGACATGACGGGACTTCCCTGAGGCATTCCCCATGACGTCACAGGGAAGTCCCGTCAAGTCACCGTGCGTTAGAGGGGGGCAGGGTCACCGGGTGGCCCCGCCCCCCGTTATTTAAGAACCGTCAGACGAGGAGACGCCGTCACACAGTGGGAGCCTCCCTCCATACCAGCATGGGTGCTGAGCGGCCCGGAGAAGAAAATGAAGAAGAGAAGAAGAGAAGAAGGAAGAAGAGAAGAGGATGAAGAAGAAGATGAAGAGAAGAGCGGGAGCCTCCCCCCATGCCATGGGTGCGGAGCGGCCCGAGGAGAAGAAGATAGAAGACGCCGCGGAGGAGATGCTGGACGAGAACGCTGGAGGAAGAACCAGAAGAGCCAGAAGAACCAGAAGAAGAAGAAGATGAGGAAGATAGAAGAAAGAAGAAGCATTTAAATAAAGGAATTGTCAAAAACTGTCTCTTGTCATTTTTAACATTTTTGACAGTTTTTTAGTGAAATGGTAGGGTTAAGTACCCCCTTACCATTTCACACAGGGGGAGGGCCGGGATCTGGGGGTCCCCTTGTTAAAGGGGGCTTCCAGATTCCGATAAGCCCCCCGCCCGCAGACCCCCACAACCACCAGCCAGGGTTGTGGGGATGAGGCCCTTGTCCTCATCAACATGGGGACAAGGTGTTTTGGGGGGCTACCCCAAAGCACCCTCCCAATGCTGAGGGCATGTGGCCTGGTACGGTTCAGGAGGGGGGCCGCACTCTAGTCCCCCCCTCTTTTCCTGCGGCCTGCCAGGTTGCGTGCTCGGATAAGGGTCTGGTATGGATTTTTGGGGGTACCCCATGCCGTTTTTTTTTTTTTTGCTGCGGGGTTCCCCTTAAAATCCATACCAGACCTGAAGGGTCTGGTATGGAATTTAGGGGGAACCCCATGTCATTTTTTAAAAAAAAATTTGGCCGGGGTTCCCCTTAATATCTATACCAGACCTGAAGGGCCTGGTATGGAATTTAGGGGGACTCCCACGTCATTTTTTTTTTTTAATTTTGGTTCGGGGTTCCCCTGTGGTGAATTCCCATGTCGTTTTTATCAATGAACTTCTATGTGTATTGTCGGCAATGCAATAGCCGCGAGTAGTTTTAAATGGGTTTTTTCCTTCCAAATGTAATTTTGCTGTCAGACTGTTCTAAACACGGGAAACATGCGCCCCTTTACAGGCATACTATAGACACCCCCCAGCTACAAAATTTAAAGGGATATTACACTTTTATTGTTTGACTTTAAGCATTATTAAAATCACTGCTCCTGAAAAAACGGCCTTTTTATGACAATAACTTGCATATAAGCCTTTAAAATTAGCACTTTTGGCAGGGCGTGGCCTGACGAATGGAGGAGTAAGTCGCTCTCTTATGGAGCTCCCGCACACGCCGGCACGATCGCGGCTCTCATCGCTTCCCAGCATCGCCATCCAGGTCTGTTATGGGGAGGAAGGGTGGGGGAGACAGGCACCGAACCTCCGATCCACATGCTGAAGGGGACATAGATCGTTTCTTCACACGTTTGGGCCATAACCGCTACGGCCCCTCCTCATCCAAGATGGCGCCCGCCCAGACCCCTGGCTCACAGGGGGCTGCTTCACAGCACTCCACGCCACACATGAAAACCAGGCAAAGGGCCTGGTTTCAGCCTGCCATTCCCCTGAATCCCACAGATCTTATACCGGATGGGACATGGAAGCATATATCAAGGCCCTCCCCACCAGACATGATTTTGAGGCCTATGTGCAACGCTTAGAGCGTTCATACAGACAGGAGATGTCTGAGCTCCGCAGAGATATCACTAACAGATTTGAGGAGGTAGAACACAACATGGAGGAGACTGCATCCACTTTGCAAACGCATGACACTAGTTTGCATGAGCATACCCTTCAGATTCAGCAATTAATGTATCATCAGGATGATCAGGAAAATAGGGCCAGACGGACCAACATACGCCTAGGCGGTCTGCCTGAATCGGTTGAAACCAAAGATCTTGCACCGGCTGTCACAGCCATCTTTAATGACTTGCTTCAGAAAGATAAAGATGACCTGCTGGAGCTCGACTGGGTTCACAGAGCCCTGGGCCCTAAAAATCCGAATCTGGAACACCCCAGAGATGTGATCTGTAGAGTACATTTCTACGCGGTTAAAGACGCCATCATGCAAGCCGCATGTGCTCAATCTGCCATCTACTTTAACGAAACCCCAGTGTCTCTCCTCCCTGATATATCTAAACTGACTCTGGACATGTGACGGGCTCTGAAACCTCTTCCTGGAGCCCTTCAAGCTAAGCAGATTAAGTACCGCTTGGGTTTCCCCTTTAATTTGTTTGCATCCCACGAAGGAAAATCTGCGACTTTCCGCACACTAGGTGATCTACCCAAGTTCCTTGGAACTTTTGAACTACCACAGATTTCCATCCCAGATTGGCCCCTCCATGCTGCCACTCTGGGCTTCAAAGCTGCGCCAGGTTGGCAGAAATGATCAAAGAAGAACAAACGGCCCAAGTCGGACTTCTCCTCTGCGACCGATGGATGAACTCTCTTCTCAATTTTTCTTTTTTTTTCTTCTCTCCCACAGGTTTCTAACCGGTGGCGTCGTCCCCGGTTACAATTTCATTGGAACACTTGAATACTAATCCAATATGTTTTATTTCCTTAATGTAGGATTTATATTAAAGTTTGTGTTCCCTGATATCTTTGACGTGAGGTGTCCCGTTACAAGGACACTGTCCTTCAAACTCCATGTAATGTCTCATCCTCTCCCATCCCTCTCCCCCCCTTCCTTCCCTTCCCCCTAGTTGCTGGGAAAATGGCTCTGTATGCTGTGCATTTATCCTGAAACCTTTAGGAGATATTCTCTCCCAGGAGATCACTAGTACAGTGTTTTGCTTACACAGACATGCAGGGCCCTGAAATGTTATGTTCATTGTTATCAGTTTATGTTATTATCCAGAGACATAATTTTTTGTTATCTTATACTTTACCGCCCGGCGTGTGCGGGCTCTCCCCTGCGCTGACCACTGTTCCCCCATTTAGGTCTTTCAGCGCCCCTCGGGGTGTTAGCTGATACGTTGCTGACAACACCATTAGTGAAGCCGTATTGGCCTCTTTTTCTTCTTTTCTTTTCCTTCTTTCCTTTCTATCCCCTTAACTTCAGCTCCTTCTTTTTTCTCACCACTAAATGTCCTCCTTCTCCATCCCCAATCCCCCACACTCAGTCTTTGGAGACAGCGAACCTCCCTTTTATCTGTTTTTTTTATGCCAGATAGAACAATTTTCTTATGGCACCAGAAACCGCCTTGAAAATTTCCTCATTAAACTGTAGGGGTCTTAACGTTCCTGAGAAGAGACGACAAATACTTTATCACTTCCATAAATTGCGAACTCAAATCCTTCTTTTACAGGAAACTCATTTTAGGTCAGACAAAATCCCTCAATTCCTCTATACACGATATCCCATTTGGTTTCACAGCTCCAACCCCACAGCAAAATCTAAAGGGGTCTCTATAGCCTTTCATGCATCTTTTACTCCAGATGTCCTTGACTCGTATATTGACCCGTTAGGCAGGTATATTTTTCTTAAATTGTCATACATGAATGTTATATATACTGTTATTAACGTGTATTCTCCTAACCAGAACCAGCAACAATTCCTCACATCCGTTATCGCTCGTCTGAAAAGATTTGGTACAGTCAACATGATTCTGGGAGGGGACCTCAATGCCACCTTGATACCTCGACTTGACTCCTCAACTGGTAAGTCCTCGATTTCTCCAACCTCCCTGACCAAAATTAGAACACTCCTGTCTGACTTATCCCTTGTGGATGTATGGCGGATGCTATACCCTACCACCAAAGATTACACTTTTTACTCACCTGTACACGCCACTTACGGTAGACTGGACTATCTCTTTATCTCACAATCCCTATTAGATTTCTCACCGTCCGCATCTATTTGTATTACTCTTTGGTCTGACCATGCCCCTATCCACATGAGCTTGGGACGCACACCTACACGCAACCGAAACTCATCTTGGAGATTGAATGACAATCTCTTAAACGACCTGGTATGCTCTCAGGATATAGCACAGACTATTAAACACTTTGTGGCAGACCACACTCATGATCCCACTAATCCCTTCACGAAATGGGAAGCTCTTAAATGTGTGCTCAGGGGTAAATTTATGCAACACAGTTCCAGACTTAAACGTGCGCGTATAGCAGATACGACGCGTCTTCTCACTACCATTGCCAACCTAGAAGAATCGCACAAACAAAATCCCATTGACTCGACCCTCCTTGATCTCACCAACGCTAGGAGGGACCTCCTGCGCATTTATGCGGAGAGGTCTCTCATAGCTAGGGACAAAGGCAGATTCACTTATTATTCTCAAGCCAATAGGTACGGCAGACATCTTGCATCCACCGTTCAACCCTGCCAAACTAGAAAGCCCATTCCTTTCATAAACTCTTCCACTAAAGGTAAAATCAGGCAGAACTCGGCCATCGCCGAAGAATTTTGCCAGTATTACTCAACATTGTATAACCTCACCCCTCAGACCCCGCTATCTACATCCACATCGCCAGACTTAGCCTCCTATATTCAAGAGACAGCTCTCCCATCTCTCCTGACATCAGACTCGCAGGACCTGGAGGAATCTTTATCCGATACAGAATTCCTCTCTGCCATAAAAAACTTTAAGAACGGTAAGAGCCCTGGACCCGACGGGTTCTCTTCTCGTTTTTACAAAATCTTCACACAACAACTTTCCCCTTTACTAGCGAAAGCTTTTAACGCTTTAGATGGTAATACTGTCCTCTCCACTTCTATTCTCCAAGCCCAAATAGTGGTCATCCCTAAGGCCGGAAAGGACCCGTCCATCTGCTCCAACTATAGACCGATTTCCCTTTTAAATATTGATTTAAAGTTATACGCCAAAATACTTGCTAACCGTCTCTCCCCCCTGTTACCGAATTTAATACATAAGGATCAGGTTGGTTTTGTCCCGGGTCGAGAGGCCAGGGACAACACCACCAAGACCATACATTTAATCACTTTTGCCCAACGCCACCGCACACCAACCTGCCTTCTCTCTTTTTATGCGGAGAAGGCCTTTGATAGGGTCAGTTGGTCTTTTCTTCAGTCCACCCTCTCCCAAATAGGTCTAGGCCCGAGAATATTGACACGCATTATGGCACTCTACTCTGCACCCTCTGCCACTGTCTTAGTGAATGGTATCCAACCACACAACTTTACGATCACTAACGGCACCAGACAAGGCTGCCCCCTCTCCCCTCTTCTGTTTGCCCTAGTCATAGAACACCTCACCCAAGCCATTAGATCGAATCTTAACATACAGGGCATTCAGACCCCTTCATCCCACTGTAAACTCTCTCTTTACGCAGATGACTTACTCCTGTACGTAACCAAACCTCATATATCCATACCCTCAATACTAGCAGAGATAGACAGATTCGGTCGCTTTAGTAACTATAAATTAAACATCTCTAAAACGGAGGCCCTAAACATATCTTTACCACAATCTACACTCTCAACCCTCCAATCTAACTTTTCATTTCAATGGAAACCGAGTTCCATCTCCTACCTAGGTACGGCTATTCCGAAAAACACCTCAGATATTTACGCCCTGAACTTTAGCCCTCTCCTTCTAAAACTCAGACATTTAATGGAAGAACGAATGAATTTAGCGGTATCCTGGGTGGGTCGTATTAATGCACTAAAAATGGACATCCTCCCCAAACTCCTATACTTGTTTCAGGCCCTCCCCATAGCCCTCCCCCCTGCCTTTTTCCACTCCCTTCGATCAATGGCAATTCGTTTTGTTTGGAAGGGTAACCACCCGAGGCTGAAACATAAACTTTTGTGCTCTCCCATTACAAAAGGTGGGTTGGGTTTACCGGACTTTGAGCTATATCATACGTCCGCAGTTATTTCTCGTATCCTCGAATGGTTCCCTCGCCCCATGACCAAGGCTACCACATTCGTGGAGCAAGACCTATTTACATATGACCTCAGAGCCCTTTTCTAGGGATAAGACCTTTCATTTAAATCGATCGCTGCGATGTCCCCCCTCACAAGAGATGCTTTGACGATTTGGTACCGTAGGAAACTTACTTATGCTCTATCCTCGGAACCCAGCCCACTCACCCCTTTGTTTGACAACCCAAAACTTCCGGAGGGCCACTCCATATACTCCATAGACAACTATCATAGAGAGTCTTGGCCCACGGCACGTCAATTTGTCGACCCCACCTTAGGTACATTTGCATCTGCTCTATCAGACACAGCCTCTAGAGTGACTTGGCTCACTCGTAGACATTTGAACGTATACTGCAAACAAATACACGACTCTAACCTAATTCACAGACCTTTAACTGGATTTGAACAACTCTGCATACTACCGGAGACTCCACGGCACCCTTTATCACTTATATACAAACAAATCTTAGAACACATTCACGGTGTCCTTCCTATTTACACAACAAAATGGTCAGTAGAGATTGGGATTGAAATATCCGAGGGGGACTGGAGTAAAGCCTTTCTTTTCACAAGTAAGACCTCGATTTCGAGTTATATGCAGGAGAAAAAATTATAAAGTCCTATCAAGGTGGTATCGGGTCCCCACAACCCTTAGGATGATGTTCCCTACCAGTTCAGACATGTGCTGGAGATGCAACTCCAAGAAAGGTACTTATTTACATATCTGGTGGGAATGTGATGTGCTTCTACCATTTTGGATACAGATTTTCCACATTTATTCAGAGATCTATGATAAACCTCTAATACCTTCTCCCACCATTGCCCTCTCCATTTTACCCGGGACCGTAAAATCACAGAAAAACAGTCTTTTGAAGTTCTTCATTAGTGCAGGTAGACAGCTCATTCCCAGACACTGGAAAACTACCACTCCCCCCTCTATAATGGAGTGGGTTAATGAGGTAAACAACATAATGTTAATGGAAGAAATGCAGGCCAATGTCCTTGATAAACAAGCTAAATTTTCATATGTCTGGAGTGTTTGGAGGCATTACTCCCCTTCAGACAAACTTAAACAGAGATTGAAGACTATGAATCCTCCCTAAAGGTCACACACGGTTTTGTAGTAAAACCTAGGTTTTACCCCATGGTTGGTTTGACAGATTGAGGTTCGCTGTCCCCCCCCCCCCTCCTCCCCTCTTGTTCTTCTATTGAACAAACCTAATCTTTTCCTTTTTTCATTTCTTTTCTTATTTCTAACCTCTTTTTCCAGATTTTCCAAGACTTGTACAACTGCAATCCATTCCAATAACTGTCCCTCCCCCAGTGGGGGATTATTTATGCCTTTCACTCCTTATACTTTATAAGTTTTTGCACTTTATTTTAGATATTATGTTTGACACATATTCTCCTTAGTATTTCTACCCAGTCTCTCTGAGTCCAAGGAAGCAGAAGGTCCCCATTGGGGCTTCCTAGACCAGGGTGCTCAGTGCCTTACAGTCTACTGTCTCATACATATGACCCACAGACAAGGAAACAATGTAAAGGATCAATGTTTGGTTAATTGATTGCACTATTTTGAATTTTATATATTTTTGTATCTTGGTAAACCAAGAGACTTGATGGCAGGTCTCTTGCATTGTTGTTATTCTTTCTTTTTTTTTAAATTGTTTAAAATTAATAAAAATCTAATTGAACCATAAAATTAGCACTTTTGATTATTCATCTTCGTGTCCCATAGACTTTAATGGTGTTCGCGTGTTCGAGCGAACTTTTTTCCTGTTCGCATGTTCTGGTGCGAACCGAACAGGGGGGTGTTCGGCTCATCCCTACCCAGGATCAGCGCTGTAGCGGTGAAGAGGTACATCAGGAGGGAGCGACTTCACAAGTATAATTTTACTTATGCTTTTAACTTGGATTACAATATGTGCACCCTTATTTTCTTGCTTGTCACGAGCAACATACAGATAGAAAGATGCAGTGATTGCTGATTTTAGCCACCTGACATCCACGTACCTTCTCACTAATATTGGATGAAGATTCACAGAGGCTTGCTGATAACAACATACCCAGAGATATTAATTAAAATAATAGTTGTGCTGATATTACCCCAGTTAATCTGTGCACAATTAATAATAATCCCTCCACATTAAAAATAAATTATATAATGATAAATAAAATTATATACGGGTCTGGTCAAGTCAGAAACATTCAACCTGAAAACAATGATCTTATACTCCACAGGGTAAGTCACAAGCAGCCGCCTGTGATATCGGATATGTATACGTAGAAATAAATAAATATCATATAGTGTAAGCATAATGTCTGTTGAAAGCTGTTCTCAATTATATATAAAGAAATTAAATATAGTATCAATAAAAATTATATATAAAAAATGTCTGTTGAGAGCCGTTCTTAATTATCTATAGTATGCTTTATAATAGGGCAGGAGATAGATCTATTCACAAAGATCACCCAGATTTTTCTCTGTATTCTGAGGATTTCCAGATGAATGTTCTCAGGTATTGCAAACATATGAAATAAACAGAAAGGACATTATTGCGCAGTAAGTAATTACTTTAAAATAGTAACACTTCACTCGATACACTCACACGAGCCTGGATAATAAAAGCCTGGATGAAGAGAAAACTAATCAGCCACTTGGGGCGCGGTGAGTCTTTCAGACCGCTCGTACCACGCTGCTAACAGGCCTCACTACTACACGTCACTAACTCCTCCGAAGAAACAACAATCAGCCGCTTGGGGCGTGGTGAGTCCTCACACCGCTCGTGACAAGCTGCTGACCGGCCTCACTACTACACGCCACTGACTCCTCCTACGCGTTGTGTCACATCACACGTGACTTTTTCAAGGTAAGTCATGCGACATCTGAGTCTCCATTTATATATTGTGGCTAGCGTCATAGATACAGCGGTATTCATTGGATCATCATTTTGTCTTTACACCAAACTTAACCTAAATATGCTACATACAAGCTTTATTAAGCAATCTAATACAATTAACCTTAACAATACTGTTATTAAACACTAAATACACATCTGCATTACAAACAAGGAAACACTTCGTACTAATCTTCCGCCCTCTAGTGGTAGTTACTATATATATAGGATATAAGAGCGATCTTAATTAGAAACAATAATTAAAAATAGGGCTATGATCCATTTCTCCCCTGGCTAATTTTTACAGGATGCACAAACAACCCTGCATATAGGTCTAATTAGTCCAATCTAATAAAACAAGAAAGAAACAGAAGTTATATAATAAACCAAAAAAAATCCCTAATTTGATCATAATGAACACCATACAATATCCATAGTTAGTATCTAAATCTTCACTTATACAAGAATTCAAAAGGATGATATATAAACAAATTTATATAAAACAAGAAGCCCTCGATAAGTGATTAATAACAACTACACAAATATAAGTCAATAACCTATCCACAGTACCATAGTTGATACTTATCGTAGACTTGTACTTGAAAAAAAATTATTTGAAAGGTAATTGTTAAAAAAATTATTTTAAATTAAAAAAGGGGATAGATAAAAGATACCAATAAAAATCCTTGTTTGGAAATATAATATATAAAAAATTATTACAAGAAAAATATATACTCTGCATGAAATATGAAAAATTGATTAATATTCTGATATAAAACAATTTAAATCAAACTCAATATTCAACCCCCTTGGCGCAAGTGTACACATCTCAAAAATCCACCTGGATTCGTTTTTGCTTAATTCTCTAATTTTATTGGATCCTCTCCAGTGTGGCCTATATCTATCAATGGCCCAAAATTTTAAACCTGTGGGATCTTTATTGTGGTGAGTTGTAAACTGTTTAGAAACACTGTGCTTTGGAAAACCGTTTCTAATATTCTGGAAATGTTCTCTAATTTGTTTCCATAGTGGTCGTTTTTTGTATTATCTAGAGAATATTATCATAAAGAGCTGTCACAACAACTGGAAGATACAAATATGTATATAAGGTTAAAGGGGAATCCCACTAAGGAGTGCAAGAAAGAATTAATGGATTTGGTACAAAGAGGAAGTTTAAAAAATATCTTGACCAAAAAAGAAGAGAAATACTTGGTTCCTGAAACTTGTAAAGTACCCATTATTTATATAAAACCAAAAATCCACAAAATTCATAAACAACCACAGGGAAGACCTATTATCAATGGCATTCAATCTATAAACGCAAGGCTTGGAGAATAGGTGGATAGATACTTGCAACCTCTAGTACCCAACACTGAGGCCTATTTAAGGGACACTAAACATCTGATCCAAATTCTAAACAATCTAGAGTTAAGACCACAACAGAAATATTGGATAGCTACGGCAGATGTCTCATTACTATACACAATAATAGACCACGATGATGCAATTCAAGCCACGAAATGGGCCATGGAGAAATTTGGGAACCTTATCTCCAAGCAAAGAAAATTTATTTTGAGGTGTTTAGCGTTTGGGATGCAACATAATTATTTTTGGTATAATGGAGACTACTATAGACTACTATATACTTTATTTTAGATATTATGTTTGACACATATTCTCCTTAGTATTTCTACCCAGTCTCTCTGAGTCCAAGGAAGCAGAAGGTCCCCATTGGGGCTTCCTAGACCAGGGTACTCAGTGCCTTACAGTCTACTGTCTCATACATATGACCCACAGACAAGGAAACAATGTAAAGGATCAATGTTTGGTTAATTGATTGCACTATTTTGAATTTTATATATTTTTGTATCTTGGTAAAATTTCCAACTAAAGGGTACAATAAGGAATTTATTGATAACAAGATACAGGAAGTATTTCAAATGTCACAGGAAGAATTAATTCAAGACAAACAACAAAAAAATCAGCAACAACAAACAACTGGAAAAAATTATTAAAAAATATTGGCCTCTTCTGAAAGCCGATAAAATGCTCCAAAATGCCTTACCTGATAAACCTCATTTTATTTACAGACGAGCACCTACATTGAGAGATTTAGTAGCAAAAAATGTTCCTGAACCCCCAAAAAAATACGCAGGTCTAACTTTTTTCCAGGGTAAAGTTTTTTACCCGTGCAAAAGATGTTTCGCATGTAAAAACACAAATTTCAATGGACAAAAATGTACTAAATTTGGGTCTACAAGTACTAAGAAGGAATATGAAATTAAAGAATTTATGTCCTGTAGAACTGAGGGAGTGGTGTATGTACTCTAATGCGCATGCTCCCTGCAATATGTTGGGAGAACAAAACGGCCACTATGGAAATGAATTAGAGAACATATCCAGAATATTAGAAATGGTTTTCCAAAGCACAGTGTTTCTAAACATTTTACAACTCACCACAATAAAGATCCCACAGGTTTAAAATTTTCGGCCATTGATAGATATAGGCCACACTGGAGAGGATCCAATAAAATTAGAGAAATAAGCAAAAACGAATCCAGGTGAATTTTGAGATGTGTACACTTGCGCCAAGGGGGTTGAATATTGAGTTAGATTTAAATTGTTTTATATCAGATTATTAAACAATTTTTCATATTTCATGCAGAGTATATATTTTTCTTGTAATAATTTTTATAATAATTTTTTATATTTTTTATTTTTTTATATATTATATTCCCAAACAAGGATTTTTATTGGTATCTTTTATCTATCCCCTTTTTTAATTATTTTTTTTTTTTTAACAATTACCTTTCAAAGAATTTTTTTCCAAATTTTTTTCAAGTACAAGTCTATGACAAGTATCAACTATGGTACTGTGGATAGGTTATTGACTTATATTTGTGTAGTTGTTATTAATCACCAATCAAGGGCTTCTTGTTTTATATATATTTGTTTATATATCATCCTTTTGAATTCTTGTATAAGTGAAGATTTAGATACTAACTATGGATATTGTATGGTGTTCATTATTATCAAATTAGGGATTTTATTTTGGTTTATTATATAACTTCTGTTTCTTTCTTGTTTTATTAGATTGGACTAATTAGACCTATATGCAGGGTTGTTTGTGAATCCTGTAAAAATTAGCCAGGGGAGAAATGGATCATAGCCCTATCACTAGAGAGCGGAAGATTAGTATGTAGTGTTTCCTTGTTTGTAATGTAGATGTGTATTTAGTGTTTAATAACAGTATTGTTAAGGTTAATTGTATTAGATTGCTTAATAAAGCTTGTATGTAGCATATTTAGGTTAAGTTTGGTGTAAAGACAAAATTATGATCCAATGAATACCGCTGTATCTATGACGCTAGCCACAATATGTAAATGGAGACTCGGATGTCACATGACTTACCTTGAAAAAGTCACGTGTTGTGTGACGCAGCGCATAGGAGGAGTCAGTGACGTGTAGTATTGAGGCCAGTCAGCAGCTTGTCACGAGCGGTGTGAGGACTCACCGCGCCCCAATCGGCTGATTGTTGTTTCTTCGGAGGAGTCAGTGACGTGTAGTAGAGAGGCCGGTCAGCAGCATGGTACGAGCGGTCTGAAAGACTCACCGCGCCCCAAGTGGCTGATTGTTTTTTTCTTCATCCAGGCTTTTATTATCCAGGCTCATGTGAGTGTATCGAGTGAAGTGTTACTATTTTAAAGTAATTACTTACTGCGCAATTTCTGTTTATTTCATAGTTTTGCTATACCTGAGAACATTCATCTGGAAATCCTCAGAATACAGAGAAAAATCTGGGTGATCTTTGTGAATAGATCTAACTCCTGCCCTATTATAAAGCATACTATAGATAATTAAGAACGGCTCTCAACAGACATTTTTTATATATAATTTTTATTGATACTATATTTAATTTCTTTATATATAATTGAGAACGGCTTTCAACAGACATTATTCTTCCACTATATGATATTTATTTATTTATACGTATACATATCCAATATCACAGGCGGCTGCTTGTGACTTACCCTGTGGAGCATAAGTACATTGCTTTCAGGTTGAATGTTTCTGACCTGACCAGACCTGTATATATTTTTATTTTTCATTATATAATTTATTTTTAATGTGGAGGGATTATTATTAATTATACACAGATTGACTGGGGTAATATCAGCGCAACTATTATTTTAATTAATTACTTGATATAGATGTCTGAGCACTTTTTTATAGTTTGCAGCTTTTTACATCATTACATACAATTTTCAGTCACATTTTAGATATACATTTCACAGGATTTATTCTCGCTACATCCATATCAGCGCTTTAGTAATTTTTTTCATTTATACCCAGAGATATGCAATAAATCCAGTAATATCTGGTAAGTACATTTCTTTCGGGGGATTGTCATTCAAGCATCGCAGTGATGGTTAATCCTCTGGAGTAATTAATTATAATTTACCCTGAACATTTCTCTTTTGGAGCAGATTTTCCTTCCTTTTAATTATAATTTACCCTGAACATTTCTCTTTTGGAGCAGATTTTCCTTCATCTTTCTCACATTTTGGCTGCCTGATTTGTCAAAAGTGGACTGTGTATCAAGTTTGAAAGACTTTCAGAATATATAAGCGCTATTAGTGTTTAAATATTTATTTTGGACACAATTTTGTTACATTTTTTTTTATTATAGTAGCAGCTTGGTTGATATTGTATCTTCACTGTGAGCGCTGAGGGAGAGATATCTATAGTTGTTTGATTATTTCTCCATTTTTGTCAATGAGAATAGACCACTGGCCAGAACTTGCCCAGCATGCTATTGAGTTGTTGGGCTGCCCTGCATCCAGCTTGCTTTCAGAACAGCCATTTAGTGCTGCAGGAGGTTTCATTACTGATCATAGAATACATCTGTCCACAGACTCCTTGGAACGTTTGACTTTTATAAAAATTAATTAGTCCTGGATTACCAGCTATGAAGCCCCTGATGCCGATGTCACTGATAAGTCTTTTTCAGATGTGGAATCTCTGCAGGACTTCGAGGCTGTCTAGCTTTGAGGGTGTTCAGTCATTTCATATGGAAGAATGTTTTTGGTATAGGTTTCATAGGCACAATTAACACCCAAAGACCAATTTTTCAGCACCTGTTTGACAGGTGCATATAATTGCAATTTTTTTTGCCTTCATCAAGAGTACCTCTATAGGGTCACGGTGGGAAGGCGCCACCAACACCCAAAGACCAATTTTTCTGCACCTGTTTGACAGGTGCATATCATTGCAATTTTTGACAGCAAGGCCAATTCTTGCTTTCATCAAGATTACCTCGATAGGGTAAGGGTGGGAAAGCGCTACCGACACCCGAAGACCTATTTTTACGCACCCGTTACTTCTATCCAAAGTCAAAATGACACCAGAATGTATCCAAAAAGTCACTAATCTTGTTCCCAGTGTACTACATTGTGGTCTCATCATACACACTAGCCCCCCAGCTGTTGCTGAGCAAAATAAAGGCAGGTTGCAGGAAAAATATCATTGCGACAGTTTGATGATGTCACCAATGGAAATATTTTCACCTCCACCATCATCGCCAAAGAACCAGGAGGCTCATAAACAACTGGAAGAGCCAGAGAAGAAGCTTCATTTCATTGACTCTAGTGACGAGAGTGAGCATCAGAAGGTGAAACCAATGGACTGGTCTCCACTATTACCACTAAACAACCATGGACCAGTACTGACTCCAATGGAGAACCATTATAAGGAGGCTCTTCAACAATTGGCAGAGCAAATGGTCTTTTTTCAGCCACCACCAGCAGTCAGAAATATATCTATGAATTTGGCTACTAGAGCGTTAGTCAGATTCAGCAGCCACATCACATGGCTTTTTCCCATCAGCAGACAACCAGGAGAGTTTCTTCACACCCTGGCCAATGTACTGTAGCACCCTCTACCAATAGGTAGGTACTAGTAATGGGGTTTTATTATACATTTTATTATTATATATATGGGGCTGAGCTTTGAGGAAGAGGGGATGTTCCCCTCGAAACGCGTCAGTGAGCAGTGATCCCTGTGAGTTCCTCTGTGACCTCTGGGGGGTTCCTTTCACCCTCGACTGCATGCTGCTTAGCGATGACTACTTACACTGTGAGACCTTCCACAATTGTTTGTGAGTAGTTCCTTTTTATTATTGGTTTTAATAAATTTACATCCAAAAGGATAATGCACATGGCTGGAGCACCCTTTCTTTTTTATCGCCACCTACCTATGATTGGAGTCAACGCCTGGGCCCGGTTCGGTCACTGTGGGGAGCCATTAACCCGCTTAGGCCCGGTGCAGCGGGAATCAAGATACTACAACATCCACCCGCTCACAGAACTATGCATGCTGCAACCGCAGGAAGTTCGGAAGGCCGGAGAGGGCCAAGAATCACCTACTAGTGATGGAGGAGAACTACCATCAGGTATGTCCACTTCAGAGTTCCGGGACATATGGGAGAAAGAGACTGCGGTAGAGACCCGTGGCCTGGCCAGGGGCCCAGAGACTGCAGGAGTCAGTGTGCGGCCTCCGTTTGATGTTCCTGAAGAGCCTGGCTCCAAGTAAGACCCTTGCTGTGCCCATCCGGAGGGAGCCCATGCTGCAGGAGGGAGTACCTTCAGGTGAGCTGGATGAGGTGAGCGAGGGCCTGGTCATAGACTGGGGTCAGCCCAGAGTGCTGGAGAGGTTCGGATCAGTGGAGAAGCTGTTTTCCTGGTCTTCTACAGAGGAGGGCTCCAGTGAGGAGGTGTGGGAGACCGGAAATTCCCAATCCGTAGATACCCCATCCGAGGCATTGGAGGAACCACAATCCTCCGCATGGACTCCAGTACAAACCAGCAGACTTTTCACAAATCAGCCATCCACTACCCAGACCAGGGCACCCATGTACAGGCAATAGGTCATAAAGGCCCCAGATCCCTGTGTCCTGCCGGGAACAGGAAAAGTTAAGAAGTTACCCCGACTTTCACTTTTCCAGCGGGAAGTACAAAGGAGGGTCAACTTGAAGTGGGGCTTAGATTACCCCTATGTCCCAGCCCAAACCATGGACATCATTGAGGACTCAAGGGGACAGTGGGAGGATGACATGGTTTGTGACTTTTTGCACGTGCCCCAGCCCCTACGGGTACCAGAGAGTGATGCCTGGACCCAATTCAAGGACATCCAGTAGGAATGAAAGTTGGGCATGTAATCTACAAAGACCAAGTCCTGGTTGTACAGGCAGGTCAGCCTACCAGGAGCCACTTGGTCTCAGTCAGAGGAGAAGGGGATAGCCGGGGGAGGATCCATGTTTTTTTATGTGTGAGGAGGACTGCTGTGCTGTGCAGCCCAGATAAAAGTGGCCACAAGAACTGCAAGGACAGGGCAGGGCCTATGTGGTTTTCTCTAACGACAATGCTTGCAGAGACAGCCTTTGCTCGCCACCCAGGGTGCCTGATGGGAGGGAGAGCATATCATGGACACTAGGGTGCACTGTCCCTGCCAAACATTTTTTCTACCTAACTTTTGGGAGGGGCCCCTCCAACCAGGAGCAATTGGAAGGTTTTTATTGATCACTATTATGTCTGTTTTGACTGTGTTCAGCAGGAGGTCCCCTTAGATATCTCATGCAGGAGTGACAGTGAAACAGGGAATAGCATGCCACCCTTTGTAAAGTTTGAAAAAAATGTGTTTTCTTTCACCACATGGAGTATTGTATCCCCCTCTGCCTGTTGAACTATTTGTATAGATAGTGTATAGATAGTTGTGTGTTGTTGTGTCTTCTTTTAGGAACGTCAGGGATGTGACGGCTGTCCATCTCCACCGCGGGAACAGATGAAGACCTGTGGTAGGCAGAGTATTCCTCCTAAGGGAGTAGTGCTCTGCCTCCACTTGTATGTATCCAATTGCAGGGATTGTAGTTAGGATGTGTATAGAATGTGCAATGTAAATATATGATCAGATTGTATATATTATATTTTTGTACTTTTATACAAAACCCCTGTCCAAGTTTCACCCTTTTCCCCATCCAACCAAATTATATGGGATGCCTTTACTCCTGGGCCCAGGAGGTATTTTTGGAAATTTATTTTCCACAGATGAGGACAGCTGTGATTTTGGGTGGGGGTGAATGTATCACCCTCTACCAATAGGTAGGTGCTAGTAATGTTTTTTTTTTTAGATAGACTGCCAGCACAGGTAATTTTAGGCCTATGCTGCAAGCTAGGCCTGTTTGTTTTTATTCTGGGTGCTGGGAGTGGTTAGAGTAGCAGTGGGTGTGGCCACATGTGCTCTGGTTCTGAGGCACCTCCCCTGCTTCCAGGGAGAATGTTCTGGAAGAGGGGCAGGGCCTAGAACTGGAGTGGCAGGCAGCTCATGTGGGAGCCCTGACCAATCCCCATCTGGTATTGGCAGGGGGCGGGCCTCCTATATAAGCTGAGGTAACATGCCACTGGTGAGAGTATCGGCTGGGTGAAGTGGAGAATGGAATACTAGACAGCAGTAGGAGGGCATCCCCATTTGGGGGGGTGCGCTGATCGAAGGAGGAGGCCCGGGAAGAACTGTGAGGGAATTTGTATGGTCATTGGCGATGTCCTTATCATCACACGGTCGTTGATAAGGAACTACTGGAGCAGGGGGGCAGGTGAAGCTGTCAGAACGTATGGTCTGGTCAAGTTCTCTATCAAGGATTCAGGGCAGAGAAAGGTTGGTGAGTGTACCACAGTGGAGGGCTGGATGTGCCAGGAAGTCTGTGAGGGAACTTCACTTCTACATGGTCAGTAGTGAAGTCCTCATCATTTACACTGTCAATGATAAGTAGTCCTGGATCAGAGGAGAGACCGTGGGGATGTGTGTCAAATCGATGTGGCCAGAGGGCACAGGATTTGCAAGCTGGACTGGCTGGGAACAGTAGTCCACCATCCAACATGTGCTTTTAAACTACTAGGCCTCCAGGGAGAGGTTCTGCAGGCCTGTGGCCTAGTAGCAGTGAGCAACCAGAGCCAGCCTAAGGAACTATTCAGAGTGGGTCCTTCTTGCTTACAGAAAAAGATGTGACATTACTTTACTTCAGGATAAGTTTTGTGCAGGAGGAGAAGAGTTCTGGGAACATCACCCTTACATGGTCAAGAGTGATGTCCTCATCTTTACAGGGTAATGGGTGAGGAAGTCCTGGAAGCAATAGTCTGACGGAGTAAGGCAGAGGAGGAGCAACAATCTGCATGGTGATGCAGAAGAAAGACTATAGCAACTAAATATGCACATCATCATGGCTCTAATTAAATAATGAGAAATCTTTAAAATATGATGGCAAAATGAACTATCCTATGGGCATCCCATATACCCCTTTCCCCAACCAAGTTGTACCCCCCAATAAACAAAAAAAACAAAACTAGGAAAAGACTGTTCATTGTCTCTGCAAGTGATATATGGGAGTCTGGCAGCGGGGTGAATTTTTGGATGTTTGTTACTAGTGGCAACTAAACCGCTACAGTACCATAAAGTGGCTCATAAAAATCTAAAAGAATTATTTCAATGACGTTTGCTACAAGAGCTTTGGTCAGATTCTGCAGCCACCACATGCCTTATTCCATCCACATATAGCCAGGAGAATCTCTTTACACCATGGTCAATGTATAATGAAGAGGCTCATCAGACCCTAAAAGGCATCCATCTCTTACCTGAGGCTGCGGTCGCAGAGACTCACCTGTTGTGGTGACAATTTCTACAACGTCTCCCTCCTCCTCCTCTGGTTGGGTTTGGGGGATTTCCCCTTCTTCCTGAGGTGGGGGGTCCCTGGTGATGTCCTCTGATGAATGGTGTCCGAGTCTTTTCTCCCCTATGTGAACAAAAATAGGTATACTTAGCACGCAAATATTTAATGGCAGAAATAGGAATATGAAATATTGCTTGGAAGTGGGGTGCAATTGTCTGTTTTGGCAGAGTTCCAAGCTGAAGATTATTTTTTGTCCTTTGTGAAGCTTGAATACTTACCTGTTTTGTGCAAGCTTCACAGATGAAGACACCCCTATATTATCCACTGGAACACCTGTGTGGGCCCCCTAATAAAAAGGGTATTCTGGTGTCCCACACTAGTGCTCCAGCGTCCAGATCTGTAAACAGCTGATGTGTGTCCTCTCCTTACACAGAATCTAGTTTGCATTTCATTCTAGTTACAAACCCATCTAGACAACAAACTTTTTTTAATAGAAGTAGGCCAGAAAAACGGTATGGAAATGCATCTGGACAAAACATTGTATTTTAGTGGCCGAACGAACAATGTTTCCTACGAATGATTAATGTGCCCATGAACATGAAAGTTGCCTTTTTAAACTGTACAACAGTAAAGAAAAGCACATGGAGCAGCACGAACATAATAAAAAGAAAGAATAGGAACACAGGACAACTACTTACTTTTTTGCAGCACTCTCCTGATCCTTCTATACTGATCGTGCTCCCTTAATTTGAGGTCTGACCACCGTTTCCTCAGTTGATCCTTGGATCGTCGTACCCCAAAATTCCTGTGCAGACTCTTCACAACTTTAGCCATGATCTTGGCCTTTCTGACATTTGGGTTTGGGTAAGATCTATACTTCCCGTCATTGTCGCCCCTCTTCAATATGTCCACCATCTCTACAAAGGCCATATTTGAGGCCTTAAATCTTCTCCTCTGGGATCATGACATTTCTGGCTCCGGGCTTTCCTCTTCCTCCTCGTTGCTGCTATTATCACGCACATGTTGTCTCTCCGCCATGTGCTCTCCCCCACTGCGCCGAAAGAGAAGGGGCGGAGAATAGACTAGAAAGAACATCAGGGGGGGCAGAGTTTCACGCATGCGCAGTGTATATAAAGCGTAACATGAGTGTGTCGTACGTATGATCTGTGAGCAGAGGAAGGATTATCGGAATCGCTGATCGTGATAACGAAGGTATCATTTTAACTTGGGCCTATACTGCTTATACTTTGAGGCCTATATTGGGACAAGATTAGAAGAGTTTAGCCTGACATTAAGATTTGTTTTGTGTTATGTCTTGCAGAGAAAATGGATCTAGTCAATGATCATGACTTTATGCCAAATATTCATTGATATGTTCAGGGAGCTGCCCTGTCTGTGGCAGGTAAACCACCCACATTATAACAATAAAACAAAGAGGAAGGCAGCTTCGGATCAATTGCTGGAATTTGTGAAGCTGGTGATCCCCATGGCAGACAACCCATATTTGAAGGCCCTAATTGGTGGCATGAGGAGCACTTATCTAAGGGAGCACAAGAAGGTCCTGGATTCCATGAGATCAGCAACTGCAGCAGATGATATTTATGTGGTACTATGACAGACTGCATTTTCTGGCAGACCAGAGAGAACCCAGGTCAGCACTCTCCAGTCTTCCTTCCACAATTCCTTCCCCCCCAGCTGAGGTTTTCGACGTCCAACCTGAGCCTTCCAGGCAGCAACATGTGGAGGAGCCCAGCTTGAGCCAGGTATAGCATTCTTCTAAATATTTCTGTTTGTCAAATTAATGATGTTAAATATATGTTAATTTTGATAACCAATTTCTGATTTCACAAAGCATTTTACATATCAATAGACAGTATTGGCCACAAATGATTGTGACAAGAATGAAAAATGCTGGGCTCAGAATGATAGTGTTTTCTATTTATTAACATTCAATTTGCAACAGTCATGAGATGAAAATTGTGTGTGATTGATGAACCAAAAACTAAAACTATGTCCCTTTTTCATACACAGGAAAGTCTCAGCCAGGAGGTGGTGGGGTAAGTGGCAGCCAGGAGGTGGCCGGGCCCAGTAGCCTGCCCGATACCCAGGTCCCTCCCCTCCGCCTTCCACAAAAAAAGTGACAGGAAGAGGAGTAACATGAAGGAGGCAGCAATTGGCCTATTTATGAAGGCTACTGCAACCCTCAGAACCCCCCACAGTGTTCAAGAGGACTTTGCCTATATTACAGCCTGCAAAATGCTGGAAATGGAGGAGGGCCAACGCCTAATATGTGAGTATCTCATCTTACAAGCCCTAAATAAGGGGTTGAGGGGCCATCTCACAAGCCAAAGCCACGTTTGTGAGTTCAACCATGGTCCTCCTCCTCCAGGTCCTTCTCCTCCTTCACCTCCTGCCACACCTCCAACACCAGAGCCACAGCCTGGAAGGAAGCGTCTAAGGAAGACCAGAGAATGATGGCCCTGGGTTCAGTCTGGTCTGGCAAAAGACACAGGCTCTTGCATGACCACAGCCTGGGGACATAGATGTCACCTGCTGCTGTTCCTGATCTCTTGCAGTCCTGGACCGGATTGTGCTCACTATTATAAGGACTCCTCAGGCCACAAATTTTGACTGTAAAATTATTGATGTCTGCCCTGGGGTACAAAGGTTTGGCTAATTTCACCAGTTTATCCAGCATTGCCTTCTTCCTTATTTTGTTATGACCCAGAATAAATGGCTATTTATTTTTCACATATAGTTGCCTATGTGTTTTACTTCAAAAAGGACAGTTTGTTTGTGAGCAAGCAGGGACACCAACACCAACCAATCTCCTTGAAATTCTAAAATACAATAGAATAATGTTGTTGTGGTAACTTGACACACAAAACCCACAAAATTAATTATGGAGATCACCAAAAAAAAAATAAAAAAAATGAACAAAAACCAGAGATTTTGATTAAAAAAACAAACAACAAATTATCAAAAATATAAAAACATAAAACCCCAAAAAATGTTGTTAGATCTGACGAATACAAATATTATATTCATGAAATCACGATAAATAATAAGGAAAGAAGTTTGTGAGAAGTCTGTGTGAATATGAGCAGCAAAACAACTTCATTCTTCTAGCATTATAAAGAAGAAGAGAGTGCTCTGCATTAAGCAATTTAAAACATTGTAGCGTGATGAAAGTGCTATATCCATTACGAACGCTAATTTTACCAGACCGAGTAGTTCCGTCCCGGAATTTATTCTGAGCATGCGTGGCACTTTGTGCGTCGGAATTGTCCACACATGGTTGGTATTGACGGGAACGAATTTTGTTATCGGAAAAATGTATAGCCTGCTCTCAAACTTTGTGTGTCGGAAATTCCGATGGAAAAAGTCCGATGGAGCCCACACACGGTCAGAATTTCCGACAACAAGCTCCGATCGCACATATTCCGTCGGATAGTCCGACCGTGTGTACAGGGCATTATAGAAATGGCCAGATGCATGTTGTCGGATGCCATCCTACCTCACAAGTACTAGAGAGAAGCAGTTATGACTGCAACCTACCTAAAAAACAGACTACCCTCAAGAGCTATTAAAAGTACTCCATTCGAAATGTGTCATGGATCAAAGCCTAGCATAGGGCACATCAGAGTGTTTGGATGTAAAGCATATGACTATATATCCAAATTAAGGGTTACAGAATCCTACACCCAAAGACTGACAAAGTGACAACAAGACATTGTGTTTATTTTGATAAGAGCCCATAAGCAGAAACACTGATCCCTGAAAGTTGTGAAGTGAATATGCCGAGCAAACCAGCAGAAAAGGTCAACCAAAGCAAACCTGTGCAGGAGTCAGAACAAGAGGTGGAGCTCACATTACCTAAATCAAGTTCCCCACCAGATCCTGCTGAACCAACTGAAGTCAGAAGATCCACTTAGACTACAAAGGGGATACCCCCCTGAAAGCTGTCAGACACTGTCGAAACACACAGCATACTTGAACCAACATCCTGGGAAGACAAAGAAAAGCTGCCAAAATATGAAGCCAATAAATGGAGAAAGGCAGCAGAAGAAGCTCCTAACCGTAAAACTATAGGAAGTAAGTGGACTTTCAAAGTAAAGTCAGACACAGAAGGGAATATCCACAAATACAAAGCCAGACCAGTTGCCAATGGTTACTCTCAGAAATTCGGTGAAGATTACGATGAAACTTTCACTCCTGTCGTAAAACACTCAACCATCAGAGCGCTTTTTAGCGCTGCAGCTGGGAAGGGCATGCAAGTGAAACACCTAGAGATTAAAACTGTTTTCCTATATGGACACATTAAGGAAGATCTCTACATGGAGCAACCACCAGGGTTTGAGCAAGGAGACAACCTTCTGTGTAAACTTCAGAAGAGCATCTACAGTCTTAAACAATCTGCAAGGATGTGGAATGAGAAAGTGAAGTACTTACTAAAGGGTGATTCTCAAGAAATAAAGCAGACCCCTGTTTCTACTCCAGGAATCAAGACGACAGATGGATACACATTCTTTTCTATGTTGATGACATTATAACCTGTTTTGAACAGGAAGGGGATTACAATCAGATAGTACACAAGCTGAAAGAAAATTTTGAAATCAAAGAACTTGGGAACAGCTACTATCTGGGAATCCAAATAGAGGGAGAAGAAGATGGAAGTCATCTTCTCAACCAATCTCAGAAAATCTCGTAAATCTTGGAACAATTCCATATGCAATATGCAAAGGAAGTGAAAACTCCTATCGAACTAGGCTATCAAAAGAGCAATGAAGCAGAAAACTTGATACCCAACAATGATACGTATCGCAGAGCAATTGGTAAGCTGCTATATGTTACCACTGTGACAAGACCAGATATAGCCACAGGAGTGGGCATACTATGCAGGAAAGTTTCAGCCCCCTGTCAGCATGACTGGAACGCAGTGAAGAGAGTGATGCAGTACCTCAAAGGAACAATACAGATGAAGTTATGGTTACCAGCAACATCCAATTTAAAACTGGTCGGATATGTAGATGCTGATTGGGCCAGGGACTGCAAAGGCCACAAATCCACAAGTGGGTTTATCTTCTAGAATGGGAAAGGAACCATAAGTGGGTCTAGTCGAAAGCAAGCAACTGTCACTCTATCTTCAACTGAAACAGAGTACATTCGAGCAGCACACGCTTGTCAGGAAACAATATTGACTTGTCAACTTTGTGTGGACATTGGGATAGACATGTCAAAACCAATTCCCATTTTTGAAGACAACCAGGGATGTATAAAGCTTATGCAATTAGAAAGGGTCAATCCTAGGACTAAACACATCAATGTAAGGTAACACCTACTGAGTGACGGTCAAGAGCAAGGTGTTATTGACATTCAATACTGCCCATCAGAGGAGATGACTTCTGATGCACTCACCAAACCTTTATTGAAGGAACGTCATAGTTATTTCCAAAAGAAGCTGAATATAATTTGACAAAGCACATGCTGTTGAGAAGGGGTGTTAGAAGAACAACAGCAATCTGCGTATATATATACTGTGAACTATGTACTGTGTGCATTATACCTATCTATCCAGCAGGTGGCACTGTAGTATGTATTCTATGGTACAAAGTAATACCAGAATGTACTGTCTGTATCTAAAAGTGTACTTGTATCCTCCTTGTTCCTGTAATATATTTCTAATGCTGTAAAACATAATCTAACAACCTCAATGAAATTAAAGCTATCCTCTGCATACAACAAGCTACCTGTGCCTAATTACAATACTCTGCATAATACCCCCTACCTCAGTGTGCTCCTCCTCCTTTTATCAGTGTGCTCCCCCTACTTCAGCATACTCTCCCTGAAGGTCTAAAGGTCCCTGGTTCAATCCCAGGTTTCAGCGACTGCACATGCACCTTTGTAGTATTATATCAGATCCACCAAGAAAAATTGTTTTTTTTTTTTGTCAAAATTTTTTTCCAAAACGTTTTTGTTTATGAAGCAAAAAAAATTAAAAACCCAGGGATAAATACCACCAAAAAGATCAATCTGTCAAAAAAAATTATAAAAATTTATTTTGGGTATAGTGTTGCATGCCTGAGTAATTGTCATGCAGAGTATGACAGCTCTGAAACATGGCCTGCCCAGGAAGGGGGTGAAACAGTCCGGTCCTGAGGTGGTTAAGGTATTGTTCAATATACTTTATATCTATTTGTGATTATTCTGTAACGTGAGTTTGAATATATGAGTGTTGTGGGGGCTTTAGGCTGTAAGCTCCTTTGAGGCAGTGACTGATGTAAATAATGTTAATGTAAGCGCTCCAAGGAGCTGTGTAATTGTTAGTGACATATATATATATATATATATATATATATATATATATATATATATATATATATATATATATATATATATAAAATAAATAAATAAATGAATTAAAAAAAAATGATCACACAAAATTACAAAGCATCTCAAGTCATACCCACCAAGGGTAAGTATCCAAAAATGCCAAAAAAGAGAATTTACAGGCAAAATACATATTCCTTTTCTATTAGATAACAATATACTGTTATGGTTAATATACAGTCATGTTGTACAAATAGAAATAGAAATAACTTCATGCTATTTAGCTTTCATTGCTGGTAAGAGATTTCCATTTGCTATTTTAAAAAAACAGAACAGTAATGTAAATTATCATTAGCTCTTTATTGTCTTTGATGGTTTAAAATCAGGACTCATTTTACTGTGCTTCAGCATTATGTAGTCTTTGATGATAGCATATAGTTTACAATGTGTAATATGCATTGAAAATGTACATGTATATCTATATATATATAAACAAGAACAACTAATTATCCTACCACATGAATATGAAATGGGTGCATTTAATGCCCTCAGATGTGCAGGAGGTGAGAAAAGAGGACATTTATGCTTAAACTGGTTCTTACATAGTTACAAAGTCAGCAGTGTTGCCAACCTACCTGATCGCAATTTACTGACAAAACACTAAAAATTTACTGGCACAGCCAAGCTTTTATTGGCATTTCCAAAAGTTACAAAATTACAGTTTTATATGCAAATTTTAGCGTTTAAGCTACAAACAAATACAATATGCAATTAGTGATGTGATTTATCCTGGGTTCACACTAGTGCCATGCGGGAACCAGTGTGATTCCAGCACCAGTTCCCGCGTTGCTCCTCTCCCACAGGCAGTTCACAATGCCTTGTGCAAACCACTGCGGGTGTCATTAACAAAGTTAATGACACCCCCAGTATAGTTCACAGATCGTAGCGTGAACTGTGAACTCACACAGGATCAGATCGCATAAGTGAGAATAAACCTGCACTATTTTCAGTAAAAATCCAATGCGAGTTCAGCCATACAAATGTATGGCTGAACTCGCATTGCTCAGAGATCGCATGTGATTGGCCTCGCAGTGCAGGTGTGAATCACATGCAATCTCTGTGATTGCGCTAATGTGAACCCAGGCTTAAGGTAGATATTAGGGCAATGATGGGCAGGCACACACATGAAATTGACTCTCACGGTGACACTGACAGCAGTGTGCAGCAGTACAGGTGATGATGACACCTCGCCGACACCACACGTCCCCTCCTGAGTCACATCGACAGTCTCTCTCCGTGCCAGGTGGTCCCTTCAGTCTACTCCAGTCCAAACAGCACTGACAGTCCCGCTTCCAGCTTGCCTTGCTCCCATCCCGCAGACCCGCACATGAGGCTCCGGCCACTTTGCCCTGCTCCCTTGCACCATGACTTCACATGACACACTCAGGCACCGTCTCCATCAGATCAATGTAAGCATATAGAAAGAGTGCCAGTATCATGAGTTAATCATATCCTATTGTATTGCATAGTGGTGATATACTAACACGCTTCAAGCACTTACAGTACTCGAGTGGGAGGTGCCCTGATAGGGTTATAGGAGGCTGAGAAAGCAGTAACGAACTCACATGTGTGCTGATGCTTATTCATAGCCCATTCACTGACGAAAAGTGACACCAGGAGCATGGCAGGCATAAATGAACAAAAAGACTGGCTGAACAAAATTAATAATTTTCCTGGTTAAAAGCTCACATGTGAACACATATATCACAAGTATTTACATTTTTTGGCTGGAATTTCATTTGAGACACTTATGCCCCGTACACACGGTCGGATTTTCCGACGGAAAATGTGTGATAGGACCCTGTTGTCGGAAATTCCAACCGTGTGTAGGCTCCATCACACATTTTCCATCGGATTTTCCGACACACAAAGTTTGAGAGCAGGATATAAAATTTTCCGACAACAAAATCCGTTGTCGGAAATTCCGATTGTGTTTTACGTCACCACGTTCAGAACGATCGGATTTTCCGACAACTTTGTGTGACCGTGTGTATGCAAGACAAGTTTGAGCCAACATCCGTCGGAAAAAATCCTAGGATTTTGTTGTCAGAATGCCCGAACAAAGTCCGACCGTGTATACGGGGCATAACACGATTTATATTATAGCTTATTTTTCAGAAAATATTCTGGATTTCATATGCTCATATGTTTGGAAAAAAATGTTTCAGCAGCTGTTATGCTAAACATAGATCTGAATGAGTGAATGAGCAGGGGCACCGTGCTTCAACCTCTGTTAGCAAAGGCAGTCAAGTCACATATTACGTACTGAATTCATACAGTCTGCCAGAAAAGAAAAAAATCCCAGTAGACCTTGCAAACACAATGTAAGGTATACATCCTGTAATACACGTTTACTATAAAACATTTTCTTTAAATAAAATAAAATGTAAATAAAATATGACAATATTTTATTGTATTTGTATTGTATTAAAACGTATACATTGACCTTCACAGGATTTGCAGTTGTGTTCAGCCACTCCTGTGATTTACAAACCAATGTCACACTGCAAATCCAGGAACATCACTCTACAATTTCTTCATTCACCTTTGTTATTATGGTGATCTAGCCATCCTTTCTTTCCTTTCTTATCCTTCTGTAGCACCCTCTAGTTAGTGTGCTAGAGAGATAGCATTTTTTGTTAGTGTAGGTAAATTGTCAGGCTTGGCTGGCAGCCAAGCCTGGGTGTTTTTCTTCTGGGTCAGGGTTTATTGACTTAGGCAGAGCTGGTGACTCACAAGCAGCATCACCAAGACCTCCCACTTCTTTCCAGAATGTTCTAGCATCTTCAGGAAAGGAAGGAGGAGAGGAAAGGTGAAGCTTTCTGGTGTATTCTGAGAAGCCCTGACCATCTCCCCCAACTTGGATTGGCAGGCCTCCTTAAATCCTCAGGGTTGGCCCAGCTGGGGAGGAGTTGTTGGAGTTGGGAGCTGGAGATCGAGTGCTAGGCTGTCATGGCCATGGAGGGAGCTCCCCAGTCTGGGGGGTGACCTTGGACCTGGGCTCGTTTGCGGACGGGACCCTCTAAGAACACGTGGAGGGGTCCTGGACAGGAGGCACGGGAGCAAGGAGAGGACAGCAGGAGAGCACTACCTCAAGTATCCCGGAGGGACTACAGCCAGCAGCCAGAAGGGCTAGCAAGTGTCATACAGTCAGGAGGTCTGGGAGGTACGCCAGAGAGGACTGGGAGCAAGCAGTCTGGGATGAGAGCAGAGCCAGAGGGGTGGACTGTGATGGCATGGGCAGTGGAGAGAGAGGCAGCTGCAGCCAGGAGGGCTGGCAGGGCCTGAAGAGGTGGTACTGGGCTCGGTAGCCAGGTGGACAACTAGCACTGGGACTACCTACTTTTTGCTACACCATAGGGACCCTGCCTGCAAAGGGCATTCACTTTAGGCCCGGCTGAGTCAGTGTCAAGTCTGCATATCAGTGCTAGCTGGTCCTGGAAAGTGAGTTCTGTAGAAACAAGTAAAGTACTGGAGAGAGAGAGAGAGAGAGAGAGAGAGAGAGAGAGAGAGAGAGAGAGAGAGAGAGAGAGAGAGAGAGAGAGAGAGAGAGAGAGAGAGAGAGAGATCAAGAGCTGTGCTGGAGTTAGAAGTAAAGCAGTTGTATATACCGGAGGTGTATATAGTTAATCCACATACCTTTTCTGCAGTCAGTTGGGCATCTTATGAAAGACTGGTTTTCTGTCTGAGGGTGAATGAGAACTGTGTGCCTGCCTGGGTAGGGTGACGGACAAACCACAATACTCTGCAGTCCTTATGGGGATACTGCAACACTTTCCTTGCTACCTTTCATTCCTTCCCTTCCATCTTTGTTTCACAACTATAGATAGATAGATAGATAGATAGATAGATAGATAGATAGATAGATAGATAGATAGATAGATAGATAGATAGATAGATAGATAGATAGATAGATAGATAGATAGATAGATATTTACTTGGTATATTAATTATTTTAGATTAGGGTCATATCTCTGAAATTGAGTTAGTAGTTAGTATATCTAGTATATCTAGTATGCATACCTCTTCATTAAACTGTTGATTTTCAATGTACTCATAAGTGTGTATTTCATTATTAGGACTTGAATGGATTTGTTTTATCTGGTATGATATTAGATATTGCACATTTTCCAGATCTACACCTGCATGATGATAATGATTAAACAGCACTATCATAATGATTATAAACAATTTGTCAAGCATACAAGTGGAATTTTTTTCAAACAAATAGCAATATAAGCAATTAGTACAATTCCTATCTAAATCACTAATTGCTTTTAATGCTTCTGAAGGGGCTGTAAATGGATTTACTAATACTTGCTAAAATTATGTATTTGTGTTTTTTTTTTCTTTTTACGCATCTCAATCATTAGACCTTATAGGACAATTTGCATAGTGAATAGGTTGATTCCCTAGCAGTTTACATATTTTAACCAAATTATTTTTCTGATTGCATATCTTTTCATTATTTGGATAGAAAGCTTCAGTAATTGTATAATGCTGTCTACTATATGTGTGTACAGAAACCTCAAGTGCACTTCTGTCTCTTTCTCTTCTATCAACAATCTACTTGGTTATCAATTCAACACCTGCTCTAATTGGCTGCAAAGTCATTGAATAAGGGGGAGGGGGGCATGCCAGAAATTGCATTTTGGGTTATAATACAAAAAAATGTGCAATGTTTTAGTTTTATTTTGGTTCAGAATATTTTAAACATTATACATGAGAATTCTTTAAAGAAAACATCAACAACTTATAGAACAAAATCATGGCATAATCAGGATACATTCAAACATAATTTCTGTGCCATCATATAACTATCATTTTTACTTTTTTTTTTCACCTTATGGCAATGAGATGCTAGTTTGCTAAGCTGTAGTGAATGACTACTGAGTGATTTAAAAGTGGAAACAGGTTAAAGTGATTGTAAACCCTCTTTTTTAATTTTTTTAAAATAACAAACATGTCATACTTACCTCCACTGTGCAGCTCGTTTTGCACAGTGTGGCCCCGATCTCCGACTTCTGGGGTCCCCCGGCGGCTCTCGAGGCTCCTTCCCACATCAGATAACTCCCTAGGAGAAGCGCTCTCCCGGGGGGGGGGGGTTACCTTGTGGGTGCACTCCCGAGTCCAGCATTCGCATCCATAGACCCGAATGCCGAACTCGGCCCTGCCCCCCCATGCCCACGTCATTGGATTTGATTGACAACAGCGGGAGCCAATGGCTGTGCTGCTATCAATCTATCCAATCAAGAGCCGTGGAGAGAGGGAGAGCGCGTCTCCCCCGACGGAAATTCAGGGCTCAGGTAAGTAAAACGGGGGGGCTGTGGGGGCGGTCGCTGACAGGTGTTTTTTCAACACATAGGATTAACACATAGGATGCATTAAGGTGAAAAAACACGAGGGTTTACAACCCTATAATTGAAAATGTTCACTAAATACACAGCATGCTTTAACCACTTCAGCCCTGGAAGGTTGTGCGACGTTGTACCCAAACAAAATTGACCTCCTTTTTTTCCCACAAATATTTCTTTCTTTTGGTGGTATTTGATCACCTCAGCGGTTTTTATTTTTTGCACTATAAGCAAAAAAAAGGACGATTTTGGAAAAAAAAGCAATAATTTTTACTTTTTGCTATAATAAATATCTCCAAAATATATATAAAAAAAGAATTTCTTCCTCATTTTAGGCTGATATGTATATTATATTATATTTTCTGTAAAAAAAACAATCGTATACTGTTTGGTTTGTGCAAAAGTTATAGTGTCTACAAAATAAGGGATAGATTTATGGCATTTTAATGATAATTTTTTTTTATTAGTAATGGCGACAATTTTTATCGGGACTGCGACATTGCGGCGGACAGATCGGCAGACAGATCAGACACGTTTGTGGAAAGATGTGCAGCTTGAGAAAGGAGCGCGCACTGTGCAGATCTTTCCAGTGCGCATGCCCCGAAATGCGTTGCGAGCACGTCTGTGATGCCAGCCCTCTCCTTCGGACTTTAACTGCGCTCCAACCCTTGCTTTGGATCCCGCCCAAGCACCAAAGTTTCCTGCTGGTCAGGACACCAGTTTCCATTAGACAAGCGGGACGTGGCTGTCATACACAGCATGGACGGTCGATAGTGCGGTTCACTGGACCTCATTGCGCCTGTACACAAATACCTCAAATGTGAGTTTTTATTGCACCCTTTATCATTAAATACTACAGTCCATATTCAGAGGCACCTGTGTCTTTCTCTCTTTTTTTCTTTGGTAAATCAAGCCCATTGTGTTTTTGTGTATATAAAATGTTCAAAAGAATCACTGGGATTTCATGAAGAGATGAACTATTTAGCAACAATTTTTTTAAGGAAAAGTGGTTGGTAGATGTTTTCGGAGGCTAAAATGCCCAATGTGTGCAGAAAGTTCTGAATTGTGTTACACAATCAATTTACAACATTGGCTCACAGAATAAGTTTATTTTTTAGACGATTTTGACAAAAGGCAATGCAAACATTTGATAGATATTGTACATTGCAGTAGCCATATACCTTGCTGTGTATGTTTAATTTTTGTAAACAGATATAATTCAGTCATATCAGCATTCATCGCTGTATCTCATATTGGCAATCATTGGTCAACATATGGTTTATTTTTTTTTAAGGCTCCTTGTTTGCTGTAAATATCTGCTTCATAAATAAATAAATAAATAAATAAATCTAGAAATGTAGGCATTAGGTTGCATTTCATTAACACTTGGCTGGGAAATGCACTTGGTTGGGAAAGGCACATGCTAGCCTATGTGTGTTAGTGTGTATGTGTAAGGAAAATAATACTTGTCACATCAAGATAAATGAAGGAATTTAAAAGGCTTGATCACTTGAATGGCATCAGCAGCTTTCACTGAAGACGATTTGTCACCTTCTGACCTCTGGCTTGAGATTTGTCATTTCAGTACAAGCCAGAAGAGCAGAAAAAAAATCGAACAAATCCCATTTTAATAAAAATTGGTTCCATGTAGCCACTGCTATTTTAAAATGTTTTCACTATGCAAAGCCGATAAATGTGTTATTGAACATGTTATTTGTGACTATAAGGGCTATTACTGTACCAGAAACAGTTATTAGCAGAGGTCGTGTTTTTTTGATACTTTTGTGGTGGATTTTAAGGAGGATCATTATTATTCAAAAATATTCTCAATAACATCATGTGCAAAATGGCTGTTGGGACAAGAGAAAATGGAGCAGTATCTCTATATGACTACAGTGAACGTAAAATGTAAAAATTATTTCCTTTTATCTCCTACTAAGATTTTCTATTGTGAGCCAGCTCAATTTCTTAGCCTGTCACATCCCTGTCAGTTTCAATAAAATGACTTACCTGAATTATGCAGATACAGATTAGTCATGTCCTGATCCATTCATTGTTCTCAAACAGAGCAGATGATTTTTTCAGCCCTCTCTTTCCTTACAATATGTGATTTCAACACCTCTAAGGTCAAGACCTCTTGACCTTGGGGCTTGACTTCTGTAAAAGCCATTTGAGAAATCGCTCAGGTCAATACAATAGCTGCTTTGACTTTGGATCCTCTGCCTTATTTATACATACGTTTCAGAATTGTTGTCAAATATATAGAATTCTGATATTTAATTATTTATTGCCGTCATAGCTTAGCAGTGATATTCTTGTAATATTCTTCAGTCATATAAGGTTAAAACTGAACCTATAAGGATTGCAATTACCCGTCACAGTGGAAGCTTCCTTTCAGTGCTGGAGAATCCTATTCTAATTTTTGAGCCACATGCTACACTCTCTTATGGTGCAGAATGGTTGCCATTGGAATTGTTTTCTTTAAACAGTGTTTTTTTTGATCAAAGTGATTGTAAAGATATTTTATTTTAATAACAAAATGGTATATTTACCTGCTTTGTGCAATGGTTATTGCACAGAGCAGCCCCGGTCCTCCTCTTCTTGGGTTCCCCACTGGTGCTCTGGGCTCCTCCTTTTCTCCAAAAGCCACTATAGAAAGCCACTTACGATCCTGAACAGTGTGTAGACAGATAGAACTTAACACTGCCCCGACCGGGAAGGTTGGTTGTTGTTAATTGTGTTTCCCGGTTCTCTTCTTGGTGGGCTTTCCTGGGTCCGACCCATTGGTTCTGTGTATTATAAAAGGGACAATGGTCCATATCCAAGGGGCTCAGGGAACTCACGTGCTGAGAAGCTGTTGGTACCATTGCCGGACTCCATTCTGTTGGCCTGCTGAATATGTCAAGTTCAGAATGACAATTAGGGCACATCTGCTCTTAGGACTCAGCTACTGCTTGAAGGAGCTTCTGGGGCTTGCAGTCCACCCTGAAGGTGCCAATCCTGAATACTACTAGCATGGACACTGCCAAAGTTGGACTCTTTCCTGTGCATGTATGCTGGGGCAGCCACAAGCCTGATTTAGGGACTAAGGATATTAGGAAAAGACTGCACTTTATGTTGAACTGGTATGTTAACTTATTCTTCGGTAAAGCTTTTGGAACTTTCTGCCTGGTCTGAAGTTACTAGAGGGATGTAATACATGTAACCAGCACATATAGTCTACAGTGCAGGTCACTAAGCACATTGGGGTATGAAGATAACGGTACAAAAGTTAATACAGTGAAGATATAGTGGTTACCAAGATGCTATCTGTCATTAGGCATGTACATGAGGCAGATGGTATAGCTTCTACCAGGAGAAGTTGTTTTCAGCACTCTCTCTGTGAGCAGATCCATCTCCCATAATAATGGAAGCAGTTCAGCACTGCAGAGGTCCCCAATCTGTACACAGGCACGGAAGAGGAAGAGTTACAGGAAGTGCGTGCATGGAGTCAGTGTTAAGGGCAAAGTGGGGCTCCATACCATTAGTGGGAGAGAGTTAGTAGTGATACACCGGACAGGGGAAGAGGGCAAAGGGCTCTGTGTGTCCCTCCTAAATGCATCAGTGACAAGGTGACACCTATTCAAAGTGCCTAGCATAATCCAGAAGAACCCACTCTGGGGTAGGCCACCTATGTGGGTGGCACAGTGGTGTAGTGGGTAGCACTCTCACCTAGCAGTAAAAAGGGTCGCTGGTTCGAATCCCAACCATAACACTACCTGCCTGGAGTTTGCATGTTCTCCCTGTGCCTGCGTGGGTTTCCTCCGGGTACTCTGGTTTCCTCCCACACTCCAAAGACATGCTGGTAGGTTAATTGGCTTCTGTTTAAAATTGGCCCTAGTATATGAATGTGAGATAGGGACCTTAGATTGTAAGCTCCTTGAGGGTAGGGACTGATGTGAATGTACAATGGATATGTAAAGCGCTGCGTAAATTGACGGCGCTATACAGTATAAGTACCTTAAATAATAATAATATATAACCCACACTTTGCGCCCAACAAGGAGGGGGACATCAAGGACGTAACAACCAACCACCAAGTTACCCTTACAACACGTGTTCTGTGTATCCATTGACACACACAATGCAGCTTTGCCCCACCTCCATTGTCAATAGAGTTAATTGACACCCAATGGAGGAGGAGAGAGAGAGAGCAGTGCCGCTGCTCTTGGGCACACCTCTGGATCAAGATCGGGCTCAGGTAAATATTGAGAAGGCTAGAGGGAAATGACAATAGTAGGTTTTTACCTTAATGCAGAGAAAGCATTAGGATGACAAACCTTTAGCCTTTACAGCTACTTTAAGCTACAGTCCTTAATAGAACTGTACTGCTATAGAACAGGGCACACTTTCAATATATAGGTGAGTGGGGGTAAAATCTTTAATGGGGACACTATTCCAATGTAAAGTGTCTAAGAGGAGAATTTCCTTCATTTTAGGAGGTTTCCTCTAAGTTAAGTTAAAAAAAAACTAACTAACATTGACAAAAATAATTCAAATTGGCTATACATACACTTTAATTGTGCCTAAGCAGTGCCATGAAAAATGTACACTGCAGCTTGAATTCCTCCTGAAAACATCAAGAGGCACTCCTAGTGTGTAGCCTTGTAGCGGAGTGCCCAATTATTCACTATACTCAAATGGAGGTGTAGACTCCTTTAACTCTATTTCCCACAACTCCCTGGGTTCTTGGACACATCCAGGGAAAATAAGCTCCTTAACTTCTCTCCTTCAGCAACTGAAAGACTACACCTGTTGAGACAGAGGTAGTTGGACAAGTGATCTGTATCCAGGTGAATATCTGAGCATTTGCGCAGCAATTGCAAATAATCCATGTATTATGTCTAATATGTTTATTTTCTTTAATTGTCAGCTCCATCTAGTGGCAATATTGCTGTATTTACCCCATTGAAGTATTGCAGGAAAATTCTGTATTATGGTCAATAGATGTAACTGACGATCATAGGAGACAAAATATGAATATTTTTTGTGATGGTTGTGTAAATACTCATAAATTTGCACAACAATTTTTTTTTTTTTTAAAGACCCTTATGCATTTAAATGATTTGTTTTCAAGCATAATTGTTCATTTATAATTTAGGTGAAAACATTAATAAAGAGCCCCTTTAGAATAAAGATTTTTCAGATGTAATTTTTTTAAAAGCATACAAAATGTAAGATTCATTTGCATTTTGCATTCACCCAACAGTTTTATGGGCTTGCAAGTGCACAAAAATGCTTTATGTTCTAATTTGTTTCTAATATACTAAACTGCCATTTACGCACAGGACCCCTTTCCAGTGCACTCCGCGGCCACCCTGGTAGTGTGTGAACCGGCTCCATTGAGAGCCAGTTACAGTCTCCTGTCATGCGAATTGGAATGCGGAGAAACCCAGCCTTACAGATGTGTGAATCCAGCCTTACAGATGTGAGCTAGCTGCATATTAGTTATTAGGCTTTCTATTTGAACTGCCTCTGTTTTACTGCAGTGACATGGACAAGTGGGAATGAGTCCCTAGCTGTAAAACAGCAGGCAACCAAAATTTTAAATTTTTTTGCTAATGTTGGTTAAAGCGGATGTAAACCCGATTCATGAAATTTGAGCTGTGCACATATATCTGCAGTGTTTTGTTATCTCTCTTAAAAACACTATGTCCCGTAGCTGTCTCCTGCTCTGTTCTTCTGTTATCAGCCTGAGTACTCCTGACAAGTTCTCCGTCACATATGATAAAAGCAGCCTGAGTTTTTTGTTGGGTTTTCTTTTAAATAGATTAACACTGAGCTGAATGATTCAACAAACAGAGCTGAAGGTCTTTACCTATGAGGAGAGGGGGCATGTGCCTTTCCTCCAATTAGCTGTCTTGGCTGTATGCCCAGGCTTCACCGCAGTGCTAACCAGGAAGAGAAAATCTCTTAACACAATGTGCACTTTCTAAACAGTATATAAAGCTGAATATTGGTGTGTGTGCACTGTAAATGAATATCACTTTGATGATATATACTTTGGTCTCAGTTCCCTTGTGTAGCTATGTGTCTGGTCTCCTTAGCTGCTGATCCCTGACATAATTGTGACGCCCACCAACGACCAGACCTGCTACACTTGGGAACTGGGAGCCAGTTGCTTTGGATTTTTGCTTTTCCTTTGTCAAGATGCTTAGAGTAAAGGTTATTTGCCGTGTGAAACTTGCAGTAGAGGATAAGGATTTTTGTCATTCACTTTGGCAGGATCTCACTGAGGAGGAGCTGCTGGGAAGGAGCTTCTGACAGCACACGCTTTAGCTGTTGAGGGCAGATTTTCACAACCTGGTACAACCTTTGATTCAGGTATGTTATGAGCTACTATTTCAGTTTACCTATCAGGGCCATGATGTTTTCACCTCTCCATTTACTATGTACCAGGCTGGATTTTTGGGATGGTTGTTGAAACATTGTGCAGGTTTTTTCCAGCAGTATTTAGCCTATTCACAACAGGTGGTGTTGGATTGGATTGCTTCTGTGCACTGTTTAATTGAGCAATGTGAGAAAGGGAGAGACAAACTGACTTCAGTTTACCGTCTGCTATAAGGTTGGTCAGAGATCATATCCCCAGTGCAAGATGAGTCACATAAAGACAGATCTGCTGCTAAAGATCAACAATCTGTTCCTCTGTTACCTCTCTTAGCAATCTCTGCTGCTACTGAGCATTCCTTACTTCCAGTAGATCAGTACCCTGCCACCAGTAATCACACAAATGCAAAAGCATTTGACACAGTTCCCCATAAACGTTTACTGTACAAAATAAGGTGCGTTGGCATGGACCATAGGGTGAGTACATGGATTGAAAACTGGCTACAAGGGCGTGTTCAGAGGGTGGTGATAAATGGGGAGTACTCAGAATGGTCAGGGGTGGGTAGTGGGGTTCCCCAAGGTTCTGTGCTGGGACCAATCCTATTTAATTTGTTCATAAACGACCTGGAGGATGGGATAAACAGTTCAATCTCTGTATTTGCAGACGATACTAAGATAAGCAGGGCAATAACTTTTCCGCAGGATGTGGAAATCTTGCAAAAAGACCTGAACAAATTAATGGGGTGGGCGACTACATGGCAAATGAGGTTCAATGTAGAAAAATGTAAAATAATGGATTTGGGTGGCAAAAATATGAATGCAATCTATACACTGGGGGGAGAACCTCTGGGGGAATCTAGGATGGAAAAGGACCTGGGGGTCCTGGTAGATGATAGGCTCAGCAATGGCATGCAATGCCAAGCTGCTGCTAATAAGGCAAACAGAATATTGGCATGTATTAAAAGGGGGATCAACTCCAGAGATAAAACGATAATTCTCCCGCTCTACAAGACTCTGGTCTGGCCGCACCTGGAGTATGCTGTCCAGTTCTGGGCACCAGTCCTCAGGAAGGATGTACTGGAAATGGAGCAAGTACAAAGAAGGGCAACAAAGCTAATAAAGGGTCTGGAGGATCTTAGTTATGAGGAAAGGTTGCGAGCGTTGAACTTATTCTCTCTGGAGAAGAGACGCTTGAGAGGGGATATGATTTCAATTTACAAATACTGTACTGGTGACCCCACAATAGGGATAAAACTTTTTCGCAGAAGAGAGTTTAATAAGACTCGGGGCCACTCATTACAATTAGAAGAAAAGAGGTTTAACCTTAAACTACGTAGAGGGTTCTTTACTGTAAGAGCGGTAAGGATGTGGAATTCCCTTCCACAGGCGGTGGTCCCAGCGGGGAGCATTGATAGCTTCAAGAAACTATTAGATAATCACCTGAATGACCGCAACATACAGGGATATGTAAGGTAATACTGACACATAATCACACACATAGGTTGGACTTGATGGACATGTGTCTTTTTTCAACCTCACCTACTATGTAACTATGTCTCAGGCCTTTTCCTGTACTTCTGCTACTCTACCCCTATATGTGTTGCCTGCTGATGGTGCCCAGTCCCCCTCCATGTTGATGACTGCTGCTGATGGTGCCCAGTCACCCTCCATGCTGGTGACTGCTGCTGATGGTGCCCAGTCCTCCTCCATGCTGCTGACTGCTGCTAATGGTGCCCAGTCCCCCTCCATGCTGATGACTGCTGCTGATGGTGCCCAGTCACCCTCCATGCTGGTGACTGCTGCTGATGGTGCCCAGTCCTCCTCCAGGCTGCTGACTGCTGCTAATGGTGCCCAGTCCCCCTCCATGCTGATGACTGCTGCTGATGGTGTCCATGCCTCCTCCATGCTAATGCCGCTTGCCGATGGTGTTCATTTCTCCTCTATGCTGATGCCACTTGCCGATGGTGTTCATTCCTCCTCTATGCTGATGCCGCTTGCCGATGGTGTCGATTCCTTCTTCATGCTGCCGCTTGCCAATGGTGTCCATTCCTTCTGCATGCTGCCGCTTGCCGATAGTGTCCATTCCTCATCCATGCTGCCGCTTGCTGATAAAGTCCATTCCTCAACCAGCGGTTGACCTGCCACCTGTTGCTAAGCCTGCTGTGGGTGACCTGCCGTCTGGTACCAAGCTTGCCGCGGCCCCCGCTGGACTATTCTGGTTCCTGGCCTGCCGCTGCCCTGCTGGTTGATCCGGTGCCCGTTGCCCAGCTGGTTGATACGCTGCCTGCTGCCCAGCCTGTTGATTCCAGGGCCACCGCCCTGCTGGACTATGCTGATTCTGGGTCTGCCGCCCCGCTGGACTATGCTGATTCCGCCCCCAGCCCCCCCCCCCCGTGCTGGGTTAAATTCCTGCCTGCTGATGGGTCTGAGGCTTTGGTAATCCCACCTAGCCAGTTTTGGGAACCTGGCGGCGGGGTCCGCACCAAGCTTCCGGACATTGGTAGCGGGGTGCCCAGTCGGCATGCAGACCCCAGCGGTGGAGCATAAAATATCACTTTAATTATATATACTTTGTTTGGTCTCGGTTCCCTTGTGTAGCTATGTATCTGGTCTCCTTAGCTGCTGATCCCTGACAATGTGGCGCAACTCCGATCTCTGTAAAGAGCCGCGGCCGTGGCCCTTTAACCATGTGATCAACTGTGTCCAATCACAGCTGGTCACATGTTAATACTGAAGTGCCGTAAATTGGCTCTCCTTGCCTCACACTGACAAAGTGTGTGGCGAGGAGTGCCGATCAGGGGCATCTCCTCACAGAGGAGACCTGGGCAGGTAATCAGGGCATTGATCATCAGTGCCATGATTACAGGAAAGCCCCAGAAGTGCCACCAATCAGTGCTTATCAGTGCCACCAATCTCAGCTTATCAGTGCCACCAATCAGTGCCCATAAGTGCCACCTATCAGTGCCCACCAGAGCCGCATATCAGTGCCCCCTATCAGTGTCCATCAATGCGGCATATTAGTGCCTCTTCATCAGTGCCACCTAATAAGTGCCACCTCATCAATGCCCATCAGTGCAGCCCCATCAGCACACATCAGTGAAGGAGAAAAAATACTTATTTACAAAATTTACTGGACAGAAAATAAGAAAAACTTTTTTTTTTTCTAAATTTTCGGTCTTCTTGTAAAAAATAAAAATCCCAGCAGTGATTAAATACCACCAAAAGAAATCTCTATTTGTGCGAAAAAAAAGATAATAAAATTAATTTGGGTACAGTGTTGTATTACCGTGCAATTGTCATTTAAAGTGTGACAGCGCTTAAAGCTAAAAAATGGCCTGGACAGAAGGAGGTGAAAGTGCCCAGTATTGAGGTGGTTAAGTTGCTAAGCCTGCAAATGGACAATATAAGTATTTGTAGCCCAATCGATTGTGGGCTAGGTATTTTCTCTGCCAAAAATAAGAAGAGAGTTTGCACTGAGCACAATCATATGATAAAAACAACAGTCTTACCCAGAGCCATGCACCACAGCCTGCTATATCAGGGTTGTCATGTTTTTCTTTTAAAACTCAGATTAAAGTGAACCGACCTGCATATGGATAGAAATAATGATGCTGCCATTGTTGACAGGGGGTGAGAGAGAGAGAGGAGGTGAGAGAGAGGGGGGTGAGAGAGAGCGGGTGTGAAAGAAGGGTGAGAGAGGGAGAGAGAAAGAGTGGGGGTGACAGAGAGAGAGAGGGGTGAGAGAAAGAAAGAGAGAGTGTGGGTGACAGAGAGAGGGGAGAGAGAGAGAGAGAGAGAGAGAGAGAGAGAGAGAGAGAGAGAGAGAGGGTGAGAGAGAGAGAGAGAGAGAGAGAGAGAGAGAGAGAGGGTGACAGAGAGACAGAGGGGTGAGAGAAAAAAAGGAGGTGAGAAAGAGTGGGGGTGAGAGGATGGAGTGAGAGAGAGGGGGTGAGAGAGAGAGATGAGAGAGAGGGGTGTGACGTGATCGAGATGGGGCGAGAGAGAAGGGGTGGGGTGAGAGAGATGGGGGTGTGAGATAGAGGGAGTGAGGATAAATGAGGGGTGAAAGCAAACAGGGAGGAAGAGAGAGAGAGGGTAGAGGAGGGATGAGAGAGAGAGAGAGAGGAGGGGGGGTTAGTTAGCATGTCTGCTACTCACAATTATGGCCTCTTCCCTGGCCTCAGGCAGCCAAGATCCAGAGCTGCTGTATGCTTTATATTTAAATCTGCTGCCTCCATAGCCCCCTTTTACAGCACTGTGTGTACTGTATGGGAGAACAATATTCTTTTACCCACTTGATTTGCACTCAGAAGGCCAGATGCATCCACGCACAAGACCATCACCAGATCCTCGGGGACACAACAGAATGAATGGTAGATCAGGCTGCCATGCACGTTTCTCCTGGAGGGATGTTCCCTGTTCTGTGGCTGGACACTGCTCTCTCCGCTTTGAATGCTCTCCACTGTCTCTGTCCTGTCCCCAGTAAAAGGGGTCTGTGTGCATGGGAAGGATTGGGGGGACCGATCACATTACTGATCTACCGTGACTAACAGGAAACTGGACAGCTGAAGAGAGCAGCATGTACAGAAACCGCTCTGCAAGTAGAGGTGCAGTGACAGGGCGTCTCATGGGGCCCCCTACTGGGGTCCAAATAGTCAGTCCACCCCTTACAGAACCCTAAAAAAAAATCTTTTGTCTGTAATTTACACTGAAAAATAGCAGTGCACATAAATCTTCAGTTTGAATCAGAGGGAATACTGCTCTTGACTATTAGTCTCAGGAGATTTGGAGTGGGATTTGATGATGTCCCCACAGTGCTGCTGACTGTCCTCCTTGGTGGAGGCCCTGAGGAAATAGGGCCCTGCCTGTACCAATAAGGTCACCTCCACATAGATGCACAGACAACACTGCTTACTAATTTTTAGCACACTGTCTACATTTTTTTTTTAGACACCATAGTGGCAGGCAACACAGAAGATAGATTATACAATACAAATCTTTGAAACCTTTTTGTCTGATGGATATTTGAATAAACTTTATTATTATTATTATACAGGATTTATATAGCGCCAACAGTTTACGCAGCGATTGGAAGTGGTAAAAGTGTTAAAAGATTAGTTGGAGACGTGATAGGCTTTCCTGAAGAGATAAGTTTTCAGGGACTGCCTGAAGGTAGCAAGAGTAGGGGATAGCCGGACAGGTGTAGGTAACGAGTTCTTGCAACCCCTGGTTTTGGATTCCTGCTACATATTGAGCCTGGAAGGCAGGGCTTGGGTTACATGCATCAATTACAATAGTTTCAGGTGCTGTCTACCCTTCTTTGAACATATATACTGTATAAACTGGATAGATATATGCTCCCCATATATGAACTCAACTGCAAGTGGTATAACTAATGTGCTAGGGTGGTTGGACAAGAGCCAATACCTGGTGAGAAGGTTTCTCTGCCATGATGTTATAAGAAATAATTTAGGTAGCCTAGGGTAGATTTAATTTATTTAATCCATGACAAAAAATTTTAGTAAATTATACGTGTTTTCTTTTTGTGTTATATAACCACTTGCCAACCACCCCATAGAAGACTACAGGGTGGCTGCGCTGTGCAGAATCACGTATATATACGTGATTCTGCACTTCCGGGTTTTGGACGTGAGTGCTCCCGCTGTCATTTTAAACAGCGAGAGCTGATCAGAGGGTCCCATCGGCACCTGTTGATCATTCGTTACAAGGCAGACTGTCATTCTGTCAGTACAGAAGACATGGATCCTGTGTTTCTGTAAAGCAGAAGTGAAAGCACCTCCCCCACAATAGTAAAACACTAAGCTAGGCACCAGTGGCGGTGCGTCCATAAAGGGCGCAGGAGCGCCACCCCCCTCTCCTGCACCGCTCTAATCACCATAGATAGATTCATGCGTTGCATGAATCTATCTATGGTCGCTGCTGACCTCCCCTATTCAGTTGCCCGGCCCATTTTTGGGCGCCGGGCATCTAAATTACACCGGCGGGGGTGTTTTTTGGAATCGAGTGTTTAGAGCCATAGGCTCTAATAGGCGCCTAAAAATGTGAGAAGCGGGCGCAACAATGTGTGTTCACTTCTCAATCAGCTGTATGTTAGCAAAGCGAAGGAATTTGCTTTGCTAACATTGAACCGCCTCTCAGCCAATCAGGTTGCCGGGTCTGTGTTACCTGTCACCTGATTGGCTGAAATGACAGGCGCTGTGATTGGACGCCTATCATGCGTCCAATCATAGCAGAGAACGAGAGGAGGAGCAGGCGGGAGAAGACATCGGGGTCGGGTAAGAAATGGAAGACACCGGACACCGCTCGCCGCCTGCCGCCGTCACCCGCTGCCCACCTGTGACAAGGTAAGTGCCGGGCAGACGGAGGGCGGGGGCACAGTGACAGCACTTGGGGCACAGTGGCAGCATTTGAGACACTGGGGCACAGTGGCAGCACTTGGGGCACAGTGGCAACACTTGGGGCACAGTGGCAGCATTTGGGGCACAGTGGCAACATTTGGGGCACAGTGGCAGAATTTGATGGGCACAGTGGCAGCATTTGATGGGCAAAATGGCTACGTTTGATGGGCACAGTGGCTGCGTTTGATGGGCACAGTGGCTGCGTTTGGTACAGTGGCTGCGTTTGATGGGCACAGTGAGGCAGCAATTGATGGGGTTTTTTTTCCAGAATTTTTCAGTTTGTTTGCGTCCCCCCCCCCCAAAAAAAAAATTTGGAGCACCAGCCGCCACTGCTAGGCACACAGTTAACCCTTTGATAGCCTCTAATGTTAACCCCTTCCCTGCCAGTGTCATTAGTACAGTGACAGTGCATATTTTTAGCACTGATCACTATAATAATGTGACTGGTCCTCAAAAAAGTGTCAAAGGTATGAGTTAGGTGTCTAATTTGTCGGCCGCAATATCGCAGCCCCGCTTTAAGTCTCTGAGCGCCACCATTACCGGTAAAAAAATAAAAATAAATAAATAAAAATATCCCATAGTTTGTAGATGCTATAACTCTAACGCGCAAACCAATCAATATACGCTTATTGTTTTTTTTTTTTTGTTTGTTTGTTTTTACCAAAAAATTTTTAGAAGAATACATATCGGCCTAAATTGATGAAGAAATAAGATTTTTATCATTTTTTTTTATTGGATATGTTTTATAGCAGAAATTTAAAAAATATTGTTTTTTTATTTTTCAAAATTGTCTGCCTTTTTTTGTTTATAGCGCAAAAAATTAAGAGTGTAGAAGTGATCAAATACCACCAAAAGAAAGCTCTATTTGTGGGGGAAAAAAAAAGGACATACATTTTATTTTGGTACCGAGTTGCATGGCCACGCAATTGCCAGATAAATAATGCAGTGCCACATCCCAAAAATGGCCTGGTCATGAATGAGGATAAATCTTCTGGGGGTCAAGCGGTTAATACAGAGGTGTATGTGTGTGTGTATATATATATATATATATATATATATATATATATATATATATATATATATAGATACATATATATATATAGATAGATAGTATTTTTCCCAGCCCTGTGTGATTAGTTGGATGTATTTGTGATTTTGGCGATACCACAACTACAGCCTATACATGTGATTTAGGTCTGCTCCCCATATAGGAACTGCAAGTGGTATAACTAATGTACTGGGGTGATTGGACAAGAGCCAATACCTGGTGAAAAGGTTTCTATGTTAAGGTGTCCTAAGAAATAATCTAAGAAGCCTAGGGATGATTTAACTCATGACAAATTGAATTTTATTACTAAAATATACATGTTTAATTTTTGCGTCATATAAATGATTAATATATATAATATAAATAAATACATATATAAATAAATCACATTTTGATTTGTAAACATTTACTTTAAAATACATTTTATGCGGTCCACCAAATACAATTAAATCCACTATATGTAAAATCATTTGCTGCTTAAATTGGAAAATAGATGTTAATGATAATGGTAGATGTTAAGAAAATACGTAAAATGACACATCATGAAAGCATGCCTGAATACAAGTAATCTGTATAGTTTAATAAGAGATTGAAAATGAGTTGTTTGTAACAGTATTTGGTAAATAAAAGTCTTCTGAAGGGAAACACAAAATAGGAATGTTCCCATGTAAATTCACTAGACCACGTAGTCTTATTTGCTAATAAAACTCTCCCCGAGGGATAAAACCCCCAGATACATTTAACTTCAGAGTTCCTTTCCAGTGCACGTGAATGCTTTTCTCAGCAAGTGGAAGCCATGGGAACTCACTGAGTGAACCTTTAACTGAGTTTATACACATGTTTTGTTTTCTCTTCAACTACTAAATACAAATATAAAGCAAAAATGTGAGTGACTGTTAGGCCAGTTGAAGTTTCCATTTCTTATTACATAGAGTCAACAGGGTTCTTTAAGGAATAACCAGTTAGAAATAAACAAAATCTTTGTACAGCCGTAATAGTTTACCCACTAAAGCGGATGTGCTTAACCACTTAAGCCCCAGAAGGTTTACCCACCTTCATGACCAGTCTATTTTTTGCGATATGGCACTGTGCTACTTTAACTCTGACAATTGTGCGGCCATTTGACGCTGTACCCAAAATAAAATTGATGTCTTTTTTTCCCCCCACAAATAGAGATTTCTTTTGGTGGTATTTGATCACCTCTGTGTTTTTTATTTTTTGCGCTATTAACAGAAAAAGACCGACAATTTTGAAAAAAAAAATATTTTTTACTTTCTGCTATAAACATATCCAATAAAAAAAATGTAAAAAATCGAATTTATTCATTAGTTTAGGCCAACACGTATTCTGCTACATATTTTTAGTACAAAAATCCCAATAAGCATATATTGATTGGTTTGAGCAAAGGTTATAGTGTCTACAAACTATGGGATAGATTTATGGATTTTTTTTTTTACTAGTAATTGCAGCGATAAGTGTTTTTTAGTGGGATTGCGACATTGCAGCAGACAGATCAGACACTAAGTGACACTTTTTGGGGACCAGTGACACCAATACAGTGATCAGTGCTAAAAAATGCACTGTCACTGTATAAATGACACTGGCAGGGAAGGGGTTAACATCAGGGATGATCAAAGGGTTAAGTATGCTGCTAGGAAGTGCTTTTTAACTGTGTGGTGGATGGCTTAACTGGAGGAAAACAGAGATCCGTGTTTCTGCTTAAAAAACACAAGATCTCCATCTTCCTATCTGACAGAACGGCAGTCTACCTTGTTTATATAGGCAGACCGCCATTCTGCCTCTCCTGTCAATAAACGGCAGGCGCCCAGATTGGCTCCTGCTGTGTACGATCACAGTGGGAGTGGGTTGCATAGTGGGAGATTGCGGGTACAGGTATGTGATTTTATGCAGGAGGGCCACCCTGCCACAGTGTATCTGCATGGGGTGGTCCTTAAGTGGTTAATATGCAAGAGGTGAGCCAAAGAGGAGAGAAAAAGGGCAGGGCCAGGTCATGGCTCTGTGTCAGAATGGACACAGGGAGCCGTGGCATGGCTCAGGTGCCCCTATAGCAAACTGCTTGCTGTGGGGGCACTGCACAGGAGGAAGGGGCCAGGAGTGCCGAAGAGGGACCCGAGAAGAGGAGGATCTAGGTTCTGTGCGAACCAACTTCACAGAGCAGGTAAGTATACCATATTTGTTATTTTTAACGGAGAAAAAAAAGACGAGACTTTAGTATCACTTTAACTTATGTGAATCCAAATTTTCACCATGTAAAATCTTTATGCTACCATGGAGATCATCTTTTTGAAATTTCTCACTCCTTACTTACTTCTTGGAAATAAGTAAATGATCATACATCAATGGTCTCTACATCACTTCTGCAATGAATACAGTTTTAGCATGGCAGTGTGAGATTTTAGGGGTAAAGAAACTTTTTTAGTAAATCAGTCCATTTATCTGCCTGCATACTATAGGCACTGAGCTGTATAGCAGCGCCAACTTGATGTTGGAAGAGTAATGAATTATCCCAGGAGCAACAGCAGCTAAATAGAGAGAGCTGAAAAAGTGGCATATACATTCCTATATAAATAACTACCCTGTGTTATTTTAACCTGTGCCTGCCATCCATTTACTAAAACCTAGTGGCGTAACAACCCTCATGTTTCCATTTATCTCCATCTATTGATGTCCCTAACGGTGTCTGTACAAGCAATCAATATCTCTGCCACTTTGGAAGCTTAAAGGAAATGTTAAGTGAAGGTATGGGAGGTTGTGTGATGCTGTGAATGTCAGCTTTCTCTTCAGCTAACTTTCACAATCACATATTGGCACTAAATCTCATAAATCTTGTGAGTGACCCCAATGAACTCCGCAGTTTAGATCTCACTAAAAATCGTCTTGCCTCTGGTTAGTTTATGGGCATTTCTAGTGACAAGTAAAATGTTCAACTCATGCAGAAAGCAGATAAATAGCCTGCCCTTACACAAAACAAAGCAAAACAGCTGAATGACACTTACTTTAATTCTCATTTAGAAAGTTTAATTACTTAACTAGAAGCTTTAAGTATTTACAGTTGAACACTGAAAGAGAAATTACCTATCATTTCTGTATAAAATGTAAAGCATAGCGTAGGAAATAATGGTGTCTATGGAAACGGGATTGCAAATTGTTACTCATATCAATGAAATTATGTTTCTTCTACTGTAGTTTAAAGCATTATAGAAGTAAAGCAATACTGTACTCTGGTTACTGTACTCTGGTTACTTTGGTTAACATTTTTTTTATCCACTTGACCCCTAAAAGATTTACCCCCCCCCCCCCTTCATGATCAGGCCATTTTTTGCTTTTCGGCACTGCGTTACTTTAACGCTGTACACAAACAAAATTTATATTATTATTATACAGGATTTATATAGCGCCGACAGTTTACGCAGCGCTTTACAACATGAGGGCAGACAGTACAATTACAATACAATTCAATACAGGAGGAATCAGAGGGCCCTGCTCGTTAGAGCTTACAATCTAGGAGGGAGGGTCAAGTTATACAAGAGGGTAACAGCTGTGGGAGATGAGCTAATGGAGAAAATAGTGCAGTTGTTAGATGGAGGCAGGATAGGCTTCTCTGAAGAGGAAAGTTTTCAGGGATCACCTAAAAGTGGATAAATTTGGAGACAGTCTGACAGATTGGGGTAGCGAATTCCAGAGGATGGGCGAGGCTCCGGAGAAGTCCTGGAGGTGGATATGGGAGGAGGTGATGAGGGAGCTAGAGAGCAGAAGGTCTTGGGAGGAACGGAGATGGCGATTAGGTTGGTATTTTGAGACTAGGTTAGTGATGTAGCTGGGGGCAGAGTTGTGGATGGCTTTGTAACTTATTGTTAGTATTTAGAATTTAATTCGTTGGGTGAGTGGTAGCCAGTGGAGGGATTGGCAGAGAGAGGTAGCAGACACTGAGCGGTTTGTAAGGTGGATGAGTCTGGCAGCAGCATTCATGATGGACTGAAGGGGGGCTAGTCTATTTAAAGGTAAGCCAATGAGGAGGGAGTTGCAGTAGTCGAGGTGAGAGATAACCAGGGAGTGAATCAGGAGCTTTGTGGTTTCATTGGTTAGAAAGGGACGTAATTTTTACCCCCACAAATAGAGCTTTTTTTTTTGATATTTGATCACCTTCTCTTTACTTTCTGCTATAAAACATTACTAATAAATAATAAAAAATAAAAAAAAATCAAATGTTTTCATAAATTTAGGCCAATATGTATTCTGCTACATATTTTTGGTAAAAAAATCCCAATAAGCATACGTTGATTACAAATGTAGTAGTGTCTACAATTTATAATATATATATATATATATATACAGGGCTTTTTTTCATATATATATATATATATATATATATATATATATATATATATATATATATATATACACAGGGCTTTTTTTCAGTGGGAACGCAGGGGAATGCAGTTCCGGCACCTCCAGCACTGATTGTATGTAATAGCATGGGGTGTGGGGTGTGCTGGAGGGTCTATTGATGTTGGCTGCTGGGGGATCTATTGTCACTGGTGGGGATCTGATTTTGTGTGAGGGTCTATTGTTGCTGATGAAGAATCTATTGTTGCTAGGGGGGATCTTATATTGCTGGAAGGGATCTATTGTTGAGGGAGAGGTCTATTTTTACTGGCCGCTGGAGGATCTATTGACGCTGGCTGCTGGGAGATCTGTTGTTGCTGCTGGTGGGGGGGGTTCTAATGTTGCTTGGGTGGATATTTTGTTACTGAGTGTGATATTTTATTGTTGTTGGGGTGGAGTCCATTGTTGCTGGGGGAGTCTATTGTTGTGTGGGGATCTATTGCTGGCATTCTTTTGTTCCTGGCTGCAGGGGATCTATTTTACTGCTTTTATTTTTATCATTAACATGTTCCATACAAATGATTTAGCGCCACAAAATGATACTTGGTTCTGTATTCTCTAAAAGGGGCAGTACTGGGTAGTCAGTGGAATCAAGGGATGGTGGTCAGAGGTGGGTAGGGGCAGAGACAAGGGGTGACTCAGACAGGGGGAGTTCCTGCACCTATTCTCTGAGAAAAAAAGCCCTATATATATATATATATATATATATATATATATATATATATATACACTGGAATTTGTTTTTTTTACACGCGACTGTGTGGGACTGTGATAGTAATGTGAGCAATCTGACACTAACTGACTCTATATGGGAACCAGTGACACTAATACAGTGATTGGTGCTAAAAATATGCACTGTCACTGTACTAATGACACTGGCTGGGAAGGGGTTAACATTGAGGGCGATCAAAGGTTTAAATGTGTGCCTAATGTGTGTTTATTGTGAGGTACTTTTACTAAGGGATGTGCCGTTTTTTTTTCCTGCTGGGAAACAAACACCAGCATTTCTTCGCTGACAGGACAGAGCTCTGTATTATCTACAATGAAAGAGCTCTGTCCTGTCTTCCTCCTCAATGATCAGCGGGTGCCGGCCAGAGGTGGCTCTTTAATTAGGCAAATTAGGCAGTCGCCTAAGGCCTCGCACTTACAGGGGCCTCAGGGCCACTTAATTTGCCTAATTGAAGAGCCGCCTCTGTAGCAGAGCTCCCTGCTCTACCGCACTGGATGCTATGTTTCGCATTCCCCGTCCGTGTCCTCAGACGGCACTACGGTTCCTCTCTCCTGCTTAATGCAGCGCCGCTCAGCTCTGTGTCCTCCCCAGCAAGAGTCTCGCCCCCCAAGTCGGCTACATCTATTGCTTTCTGCCATGCTCCGGAGGTGTTCTGCACACTTCTCCCTCACAAAGAAGTTTAAGTACACATGTGCGGCAGCCCTATGAAGGCCGGAGGACACTGCAGGCTTGTCTGTCAGTCCCCATCTCCTCCCCTGTCATACACAAATCTCTCTCACCTTGGAGATATGCTGATTGCTCAGACTGTGCTGCTGCTGGAGAAAGCCCAGGAAACCACGGATGAGTGCCCTGCAGCTTGGTTATGGTGAGTGAGATGACCCCCATATCCCCCACACACCATCCCATACCCCACTCCTCCTCCCCTGTCCCTCCTCCCCTGACCACCCATCATCTCCCCTGGAGACAGGGCCGCCCATCATCTTCCCTGGGGACAGGGCCGCCCATCATCTCCCCTGGGGACAGGGCCGCCCATCATCTTCCCTGGGGACAGGGCCGCCCATCATCTCCCCTGGGGGCAGGCCCGCCCATCATCCCCCCTCCCCCTAAAGCACAGCACAGAGGTGCGCGCCCCCTACTCGGAAGTGCTGGATCACGTACTAGGTCATACAAATAGAGCCTTCTTTTGGTGGTATTTTATCACCACTGGGTTTTTTATCTTTTACTAAACACTACACAAACGAAAAAAAAAACTCATGGGCACTGAATGGCGGCACTGATATGCGGCACTAATGGGTACTGATAGGCAGCACTGATGGATTCTGATAGGCCGCACTGATAGGCATGGGTGGGCTCTGATAAGGGGCACGGATGGGCACTGATAGGCAGCACTGATGGGCACTGATAGGTAGCACAATGGGAAATGATTGGCACTGATGGTGCTGCACTGATAATCAGAGCCCTGATTATCTGTGTACATGTCCCCTGTCACACTTGCCAGTTATTGGCTCACCTCTCCTCATGCTGTGAAAGTGTGTGAGGAAATAAATGCCGATACCGGCAAGTGTGTTTACATATGATCAGCTGTGATTGGACACAGCTGAACACATGGTGAATGGGCCACTGTGATTGGCCCTTCACCGCAATCTGTGATCAGATGTGTTTGAAGGACACGGCATTCACAGAGCTTGCCAGATGCATGCCCCAGGGGCATGCGGGGGAGGGGATAGTTCATCCATGCATGCCCTCCCTGGAACAACAGAGCCACCCTGTGGCCATCTTTCAGGTCTGACGTGGTTAAATCATGATGAGTTCTGCATTAAAAAAAAAAAATGAAGGATTAAAGTGACATAAAATGATTTTCTCATCCACAAAAATAACCTGCAAACTATTTTTCATTAAATTTTTTACTGTGTTTTTCTGCCTCCCAAACCTCTCATTCTTCACTTTGCCTCTGTTTGGAATGAGCAGTACATGTTGTGGTCATGTGCACTGCCCAGTGACACTATACAACCCATAATCTATAGTCCATAGTCCATCTCTGGAGTAAGCAAGAGAGGATGGATACATTCCTACATATAGTTGGACCATGGAGAAAGAACACCACTGTCTAACAGAAAGTTGGATGAAAGCAGCAAGCAAAAAAAAAAATTAAAAAATTAAAAAAAGAATATGGAGATTTGAAGGAGGCTGAGAGCAATATAATTTTTTTTTTTTAATTTAAAAATACTTACTACATTACATTTTTTTAATAAAACCAGAGTTTAGTGTCACTTTTACTCAAGTGGAAACAAGAACATTTCTGTGTCCCAGAAAAAAAAACTTTCTTTGTTATTTTTGTTTATATTTCAGGTGAGTAAGGTGTCTAACTTAACAAAGTATGTTTTTATTATCCTCTGCATTTACTCCTTCTAGAGAAAGAATGAGAACATCTACACGTCAGTAGTGCCAGATGTTTCTCCAAATTAGTCTGTTGTTCCTTACATGGCAATGTACCTGTTATGCATTTTTGACCTTGCAATCAAACTGGAATTAAACTGGCTCAACAACTGCCCTCGGTGACCTGTTATTGACTGCATGAACTTCTTGACTAGGGTCATTTGGGGCCCAGAATAAGAGGTCAAAAACTGGTCAGCGCTCTGCAGCCTCAGTATGAAAGGGTTTATGGCTGTGATTTATGCAATTTGTACAGACAGGTTAAGGAGACCTTAAAACATACAGCAGTGTTCAGCCTGAACTCTTTGCTCCATTCACTGGAAAAATAAATTTTGTCTGTCCCGCTAATACCCTTGAGGATAGCTTAAAATATTTCATCTTTTGTGTTTTATTTGTAACTCATTTTACAAACCAACTGCAAGACGGACCAATTTTGTTTTAAACTTTCATTTACAATAAACATCACCGAAAGGAGAGTTAGTGCCTTGAAAATGTACTAAATACAAAAAAAAAATACAAAAATCACTTATACATATGAAAAGCCCAAAGTCACTTACCTGTTATTGCCTGTTTTGCTTGTTATTGCTTTGTTTTTTTTTGTTTTTTTTTTTTTGTTTTTTTTTTTTAGGTAGTCTATTTTAATGAATACAAAACATGTCCTACAATTGATTGGTCCTGCTAAAAGACATCGAAGCCTGTCTCAAACTTTTTTTTTCCCTTTTACGTTTCAGGGGAAAAAATAACCATTGCATACAATGCAATTCTCATTATGGCTGGGTTCTCACTGGTGCAAACACAGACACTACATGTGATTCACACTGCATTGCTGTGCAGAACACATGCAATGTCTGTGCAATGCAAATTCAGCCATAAAAAACGGTATGGCTAAAATTGCATCAAATTCGCACCAAGATGGTGTAGCGCCATTTTTTTGGTCTGAACAGGAATCAGATCGCATGAGTGTTCACACCCATTCAATCCGATTCCTGTACCATTTGACAGTTCGCACTGAGATCTGCGAACCGATCAGGGGGTGTCATTAACTTTCTATTGACACTTGCAGCAGTTGGAGAGGGCAGTGTGCACTGCCTAGGAGTGACATATGATGCGGGAACGCACACAGGAATCACGCTGGTTCCCGCATCGCATATGTGTGAAACGAGACTAAAACAACCATTTCCTACCATCTTCTTTTTAGTAAGATCTTGCTATCAGCTTTTAATAGATAATATTTTAGCATTGTTGAAGGCCCAATAAAATGGTCCCTAAATGCTCTGAGTAACGCGGTTAATGAGCGTTTCGCAAGACAAGCTATTTTTTTTTTTAAACCTGACTCAGTTTGTGAGCGTTGTCTCGAGCAGGATTCAAGCCTCTGCGGTGTGCAGTACCGTATTTGGCCAGAGGTGCTGGGGCGCCAGTGACACTCGGAGCTGTTTGGAGTCTCTTGGAAACACTCGGAAACACATGGAAATACTGCATTTCTGAGCCTTTCCTAGGGTTTCCAAGTGCATCCGAGCGGTCTCCAAGTATTTCCGAGTGTCTCTGGTGCCCCCCCCACCTCTGGCCACATGCGGTATTACATGCAATAGAAGTCAATGTGGAATGAATTATCTTTGTTTCCATTGAGTTCTATGGGGAAACTCGCTTTGATATGCAAGTGCTTTGGATTACAAGCATTCTCCTGGAATAGATTATGCTAATAATCCAAAGTTCCACTGTATTTATAAATGTTTGGTTCTGATAATGAATCAAAAGCCTTCCTTGGGCTTCAGGAGAAAAAATGGCCTTTGCATACAATGGCAATTTTTTTTTTTACCCCCTTTTCTTTCGTAAGATTTTGCTGTCGATTATTAATAGATAATCTGCTTAGCATATTTTCAGTTCGCTATAAAATAGGCTCTAAATGCTTCTTAATTATTTATGGTTCCAGCAGACCAAGAGCATCATTTCAGCCTAAAAAGGTCACATGACTGGAGCTCAGGTTTTTTTTAAACTATAAAAGGCAAAGTTTTTTTAAAAAAGGTGACTTTTGTAAAAAATAATTATAGCAAATAAAAAATAAATAAATGCTATAATAATATACAATTGCTCCTCAAGCCATGTTGTAATTGAAGGTTACAGAATAAGAAGTTTACAGAGTCAGAATTAGAATAATTTATTTAAAAATCATAAACTGAAATGCAAATAGAGCCTCCTTACATAAAGAGCATCATATACTGTACCTCACATGGACATTATCTTCATAAAAACAACACATATATATATTGCATAAAAAATACATACTGCATATTTGATTTAACCCTAAAAAGCCTCTATCATTTAAAAAACGTACAGACTGCAGGAAGAAGCTGTTTTGCAGCCTGGTAGCATGAGAGGAAATACCCCTAAATTGCCTGCCAGAGGGCAACACTGTAAACAAGGTTTTGCAGGATGGGAACCACCCTTCCGAATATTAATAGCTCTCTGAAGGTACCTCCACTACCTTAGTTCTTCAGTGCTTAGTAAATATGTCCCCTTAATAATCGCCTTTGCTGTGTGTGCTTGTGTGATTGGCTCACTGATTTTCCCAGAATATACAAGTTAAATTTTAGGCATCCTCTGCAATAGGAATGCCAATTTTATTGAGATACTCCCCAAGAATTACATACTTCTAAAGGAATGCAGACCCTGCAGCTTTTCCCATTAGAACACTGAGCGTGCACCAGCTGATTATAATGAAATAGACCCTCCCATATATAAACAGTCTGCAAAGGACATGGTCAGACACAGAGCAAACATCAAAGCAACATAAGGTAGGAATCTGCTGCAAAGGTTGTTAAAACTCCTGCAGTGTACATTGATCCCCAGAGGGTAATTTTTTTTTAAAAAGTTGAGTTACTCTTTAAATTATACTGTTGCTGTATATTATGAAACATCAGGAATTTATTTATACTGGCTTGTAAAGTTACTAAAATACTCACTCAAAAAGAGACGAAGGAGCTGTATTGTGTCAGATCAATGGCTGCCTAGAGACTTCCCAGCAACGTAAACAACGAGACTCTATGCATTTAACTGGAGTATAACTTTGTGTGGAGGTATTAGAGCAATGATGTTTTGGAGGGACCTAGCCGCCTTCCTCGCAATCAGCAAATAATACAGAACAAATGATACAGACACATTACAAGATCAGCTTAACAATACGAGCGCCCTCACCCAATCAGGAAACAAATTACATTATGCATAATCAGTTAGCACTTATTGACAGGTACATAGATCATTGCCACGGAAGAGGTAAATAAAGTAGAGAAAATGTCCCCAATGAAGCTTTTAGGTCTGTGGTAGGATGGAGGAGTGTGATGCAGATGGAACAATTAAACTTTACAAGTGTCAGGAAATGCCTTACAGAAGGAATCTTGCTGCTGGTGCATGTCTGCGAGCGCCGGTGTGCAGGCGCATGCGGATTTTTACGCCAGATGTCCTATTTAAACTGGGCTTGTAAACAGAGTCAGTGCTGTCTGATCTGCAGCTTCCTGTGACCCCTGTTACCTGTAACCTGCTTTGAGATCCTGTTCCTGCGTTCTGATCCGGCTTGCCTTTGACTATTCCTGCCTGCTGCCTGTACACGACCCTGGCTTGTCCCTGACTTTGTTCCTGCCTGCTTCTCTTGTTACCTCGCTGACCGCCTATTGCCAAGCAAGCTTGTATCTGACCTGCCTCTGCCACTGCACCTGTCCAGTTTCTCTAACCTGTATGTGCCTGTGCCTACCTGTGCTCCAAATCTCTCAGGACTGATCCACTGTGCACTGCTGACCCAGCTCCTCTACTGCCTGCTGTGCTGACTCAGCTTCTCCACTGCCGCTGTACTGACCCAGCTCCACTACTGCTTGCTGTGCTGACATCTAATCCCACCAGTCCTCATTCCTGTGGCATCAGGAGCTTCAGAGCAACTCTCCTGACTACCTACCTGCCAGGCACTCATACCATTCTGTACTCTCAGGTCCCCTGTCTACTGTATCAGGTGTCGTGAGTCAGATACGTAAGGAAGGCCTTCCTCTGCATTACTGGGCTCATCCTTAAGGTACGTGGAAATGTGACAAGTCTGAAAGATTACATTCCTGGCATTTCATAAAATACAACAACAGTATAATTTTAAGAAAAACTGTATCAATTGACATAAAAAAGTGGTCCTTGACAGTCAAGTAAGTTTGCCTAAGCTGAAATTATGCTGTCAGTCCGCTGCAGGCAGGAGAAAGCATTTCCCCAGTCTCCTCTATTCCAATGATCAGACTGCCATGCTTCAGGGGTAAGTCACAAGGTGAGAGGCTGAAGCAGCGAGCTGATCTGTATCAGGCGCTTTTCTATGAAAAGAAAAACCAAAGAAAAGCATTGCTGCAAGAGTACTGTGATCTCTCTGATGTAATATACTCTATACTTGTTGTGCACATTGCGTAGCACACATAGATTAATGCTTTAAGATGATTCCTTGAAAGTACAAAAAGGAAGAGTACAGAAGAGCAGCTTTTGCAGTTGAGGGATGACGGATGGGAGGTGAGTGACAGGGCCACCCACTGATCTTATTTCAGGTGGTTCATCAGGAAACAGCCAAAATTCCTATAATCTATGTCCAGCTTTAGCTGAAGTTGCCTAATAAACGAGTTACTGCTCTGTAATTAAACAGGCTATAAAATAATATTATGCAATATTTCATATATATATATATATATATATATATATATATATATATATATATATATATATATATAATTAAATAATGAAAGTAAATGTATTTATTAGGCAGCACAGTGGTTAAGTGATTAGCCCTAGTACTAGGATCGTTGGCTTGAATCCCAACTACAGCACCACTTGCCTGTTCTCCCTTTCTCCCTGTGCCTGTATGGGTTTCCTCTGGTTTCCTGCCACACTCCAAAGACATGCTGGTAGGTAAATAGATGAATGTGAGTTAGGGACCTTAGATTATAAGCTCCTTGTGGGCAGGGACTGATGTGAATGTGTAAAGTGCTGTGTAAATTGACAGTGCTATATAAACACTTATAATATATCTATTGATAGATAGGTAGATATACAGTGTTACATTTTTCACTCTTTGTTATATGCAGCCATTTGCTAAAATCATTTAAGTTCATTTTTTTCCTCATTAATGTACACACAGCACCCCAAATTGACAGAAAAACACAGAATTGTTGATATTTTTGCAGATTTATTAAAAAAGAAAAACTGAAATATCACATGATCCTAAGTATTCAGCCCCTTTGCTGTGACACTCATATATTTAACTCAGGTGCTGTCCATTTCTTCTGATTATCCTTGAGATGGTTCTACACCTTCATTTAAGTCCAGCTGTGTTTGATTATACTGATTGGACTTGATTAGGAAAGCCACACACCTGTCTATATAAGACCTTACAGCTCACAGTGCATGTCAGAGCAAATGAGAATCATGAGGTCAAAGGAACTGCCTGAAGAGCTCAGAGAGAGAACTGTGGTAAGGCACAGATCTGGCCAAGGTTACAAAAAAATTTCTGCTGCACTTAAGGTTCCTAAGAGCACAGTGGCCTCCATAATCCTTAAATGGAAGACGTTTGGGATGACCAGAATCCTTCCTAGAGCTGGCCGTCGGCCAAACTGAGCTATCGGGGGAGCAGAGCCTTGGCGAGAGAAGTAAAGAAGAACCCAAAGATCACTGTGGCTGGGCTCCAGAGATGCAGTCAGGAGATGGGAGAAAGTTGTAGGAGGTCAACCATCACTGCAGCCCTCCACCAGTCGGGGCTTTATGGCAGAGTGGCCCGACTGAAGCCTCTCCTCAATGCAAGACACATAAAAGCCTGCATGGAGTTTTCTAAAAAACACCTGAAGGACTCCAAGATGGTGAGAAATAAGATTCTTTGGTCTGATGAGACCAAGATAGAACTTTTTGGCCTTAATTCTAAGCGGTATGTGTGGAGAAAACCAGGCACTGCTCATCACCTGTCCAATACAGTCCCAACAGTGAAGCATGGTGGTGGCAGCGTCATGCTATGGGGGTGTTTTTCATCTGCAGGGACAGGACGACTGGTTGCAATCGAGGGAAAGATGAATGCGGCCAAGTACAGGGATATCCTGGATGAAAACATTCTCCAGAGTGCTCAGGACCTCAGACTGGGCCGAAGGTTTACCTTCCAACAAGACAATGGCCCTAAGCACACAGCTAAAATAATGAAGGCGTGGCTTCACAACAACTCCGTGACTGTTCTTGAATGGCCCAGCCAGAGCCCTGACTTAAACCCTATTGAGCATCTCTGGAGAGATCTATAAATGGCTGTCCACCAACGTTTACCATCCAACCTGACAGAACTGGAGAGGATCTGCAAGGAGGAATGGCAGAGGATCCCCAAATCCAGGTGTGAAAAACTTGTTGCATCTTTCCCAAAAAGACTCATGGCTGTATTAGATCAAAAGGGTGGTTCTACTAAATACTGAGCAAAGGGTCTGAATACTTAGGACCATGTGATATTTCAGTTTTTCTTTTTTAATAAATCTGCAAAAATGTCAACAATTCTGTGTTTTTCTGTCAATATGGGGGGCTGTGTGTACATTAATGAGGGAAAAAAATGAAAATGAACTTAAATGATTTTAGCAAATGGCTGCAATATAACAAAGAGTGAAAAATGTAAGGGGGTCTGAATACTTTCCATTCCCACTGTATATCTATATCGATATATATATATATATATATATATATATATATACATTTGTATTTTTTTTTCTGACCGTAATACACAAAGAAACTATGGTATGTCCAAAGGAAGTTAAAGAGAAGCCCAGTAGTAGAATATGTTATACCCAACGGAGATGATCATTTTGGAGGGGCTGGCTTCCCGCATGCTAGAATTTTAAAATCAATGTCCTGTCACAACTCACAAGCATTTAAATATTCTTTCTTTGTAAATTAGGACTGATTTATTATTTGTTTACTTTGTTTTGCACAAATTAAAATGTTATACTGTGGTAGTTTTTCTTTTTGCTATAAATAAAGCTGTTCATTCAATTATCTCAAGAATCTTAATAGGTACTTAAAATTGATTATGTCCAGCTGATAAGGGAATGAACTGGCTTGTATCTGGTCTTGTTTAAATCACAAACAAACAGTGGTAAGCAAAGGTGAACTGTTGTATATATTGTTTCCCAACTTGTCAGCTTTTCTAATCCCTCTCATTGAAGGGAAATCTACAGCTCTGTCTAGTGACATAGTGCAGGCCCATCCACTTCAAAGCACCTCCAGCCAGGTGTTTCCTAAGCATGTGTTTTAAATTAGTCTGCTTGACAAAGCACATGTCATATACCAGTACCCACAAGATAAAGACACTTATGTTATAATCAGAGCAAAAGATAAGGATAATTTACTTGTCCAAGCCAGTCCCTAAGGGCCACATACAGACTAGGATTTTGGGGCAACTGCAATCATTTTTCACACTTACTTGATTTATGTGATTTATATTTGTGCACCTCCTTAGGGAAAGCATGTATACTTCAAAATGTGTTCTTATCTCTTCAATTGACCTGCTTCTGTCACCCTTCTACATTGCTGTCTGTTTTTATTGTATCCAGGTCTTTTTCCATGCTGCAGCTTTTCTCTGACAAACTCTCCAATGTTCTATCCGATTGTCAACACCGATTCCTGAAAAAGACACTTCTAGGAGGCATATTGCCCAGCCATATACTATTTCAGACAAATTACATTATCATCCTGGCTGCACACCTTTACTGCTCATTTATAAATGCATCGCTTTCTGAAGAGCGATCCAATTTTCAGAGGGCTGGCTTGTGACCTGTGGTGGGGAGATACTATGACAATTTCTCACCACCTGTTTAAACCCCTAAAAATCGACACAACACCGATTGCTGTGCAGACCCATTCAGTTCAATGGGTTTTGTTTGGAAGGCGGTATAGCCAGCCAAATTAAACTGAGGGGATACTTTTTGCTGCACATGCCACATAGAGTTGCCACCTCATTCCTTTAAACCCAAACACCTTTGAATTACAGAGGTTCTGAGGCTAATTAAATGAAGATAAGGCACCAAGTGAGTTTAAATTTCACCTTAATCAGCCACAGAACCTGTGTAATTAATATGTGTTCGGGTTTAAGGAGATGAGGTGGCAACTCTAATGCCACAGCATGTGTACACCCAGGTTTGCTGCAGCAAGCATGTGTTTTTACTGGCTGCAAACTATACATTTAAACCTAGCCTATCTCTTACACCAAACTTTTCTGGCTCTCAATTGTTACCTTCATATAATGTATGTATTACTTTATTCTTCATGCACATTTCAAGAGATCTACACACCTTGCAACCCTCCTCCCAAAAACACTTTAGCCCTGCACTTTGGTATTGTCACATCTATTTAGCATGTTTTCAGAATATATATATATATATATATATATATATATATATATATATATATATATATATATATATATATAATTTCAGCTGGAACTTGGTGGAACTGAGTTCCACCACCTCTAGCTCAGGCTCTCTGCCTACCACTATCACCTGTAAACACAGAAGTCACCAACAGTGGAGGTACTAGGGCCGGCTGGGTGCTTCAGCTTAATACAACAACAAAAGTAAGATATGTGGACAATGAGCTTTTAAGGAAGAAGGGGTTGCATGGAGAGGCCAGAGCTGAAGATGGGTGAAAGTGAGATGTGAATGAGGGATGCAGAGGTAAGCGGCTGTGGAAGAAGGCTGAACTTTGCACTCTTTGTAGTGCACCCCCAAATTCTGCACTCTGTATGTAATGCACTCCGGGTGTTTAATGCCCCTTAAGACTCTCCCACTGTTGGTGAAATTTAACCACACTATGTGATGAGGTTTGGAGTATGTGTGTGTGTGGGGTTGGGGGGTCGTTATTGAGTTGCTGCACCTATTTTCTGAAAAAAAACTGTATATATTACATTCAAGTCCGGTGCAAGGTTTTTTTTCTACATAGGCAAAGGTGCATTTTGTTGCCCCCCACCACTGTCCTTCTGCCACCCCTTCCCCTCCATAATGCAATTCCTCATGTTCTCTGCTCTGACCATTCCCATGTCCTCTGTTCTGACCCTCCCGCAGTGGATGGTAGAGCAGTTAATGGTGCCAGCAGGGCAGTGGATGAGGTCAGTGAAGCAGTGGACATATCAGTGGACAGCGTCAGTATGGCAGTGGACTTTCTCAGTAGAGCAGAGGACGGGATCAGTAGAGCAGTGGATGTCGGCAGTAGGGCAGTGGACAGTGGCAGTAGGTTTTTTTTTTAGTTATTTTTTTTTTGGATTATTTTCTACCATTTTTTTTAGCAGCCCTTTTGTGGGCTTTGGTGAAATATCAGGAGTCTAAAAAGACTGATGATGCCTCACTTTTGAAACAGACAAAGGAGATTGAGGACACACGCTTAGCTGCACAGAACGAATGAACAGGAAGAGCTCTGCACTGTCTCACTGTTCATTCACAAACTAAAACATAGTAAACACAGTTTACTATACTTCAGTTAAGAATAAACACATTGGGGGAGATTTACTAAAACCGGGGCACACAGAATATGGTGCAGATGTGCATAGTAACCAATCAGCTTCTAACTTGAGCTTGTTTAATTACGCTTTAACAATAAAACCTAGAAGCTGATTGGTTATTATACACAGCTGCACCAGATCCAGGGGCCGGTAAATATTTGCAGGCCCCTTCCCCACTCTCCATCCTGAAAAGATCCCCTGCAGCAGGTGGCAAGGAGGGAAGGGAAAGTCAGCAGCACTGCAAAGGGGTGGGGGAGACCAGGGAGAATGCAGGGGACCCAGGCAGCAGGAAGGAAGTGGAACCTGGGCAGGAGGGGTAGCATATACTGGAAACGATCCCCTGTATTTTCCTCCTGCAGCCAGTGGGAGGGAGAAAAGGAGAAGCAAGCTTTCAGCAGCTGCTGAAGGAAAATATAGGGATTGGTTTCTATAAATTCCACCACCACTCCCGTCCAAGTGTAAAACATAATATGACAGGGAGGCTGCAAGGGCCACCATTGTGACCCATATGACACCTCAAGCTCTGTCAGTTCCTTCCCCCCCCATCCCAAAGGTGCCCTAAGGTGGCTGCCTAAGCAGCTTTTTGCTGGCGCCAGTCCTGTATATAAACAAACAAGATATTTGGGGGCATACCCTAAAAGATGCAATAAAGATGGTGCAGCATAAGACCATACAAAAAAAATATTACAGCGCACACATGCAAAAAAGACATTTGCTTCCAGCAAGGCTTATTTAAAGCACCTAGACATTTTCAAAAAAAATATCAAAAAATATGGGGATTTGGTCACACCATATTGCTATATGGTGCTTAAGCCCACTTACTGCGACAAAGTACCCCATGATTAGTGGGTCCTACACTATACATAGATTGGGAGATCCTGCTTCTCTGAACCATGGGAGCAATACACTTCTCTATATGAGAGAACTTGAGGTCTCCACCCATGACACAGGTGGACACTAATGGATAGTGTAGCTTTGAAAATGTCTAGGTGTTTTAAATAAGCCTTGCTGGAGGTAAATGTCTTTTTTCTCAAGTCATCTTCCAGGACGGCACACCTGAGAGATAAGAGGCTCCTCCCGACAGGAAACACAATCAATCAACAGCTGTTTTAAGTCCACACCCTTCCCCTTGATCCTCAGTTTTTGATTGTGTTTCTCCCTACACAGCGAAACTGTTTGTTTTTTTTCCAAATGACCGAAGCCTGGGACTGGTGGTCTCCCCCTGGGAGCCGGACCAAATGCCTGGGAAGCCTCTGGGTCTGGCCGGATATATTTATCCTTCCCGGGGGGTTCCCCTATCCTTTCTTCAGGGGGGGCAGCAAAAACTGGGAAAGCCCCCCTGATAGCTGAAGGCCCCTGGGTACAGTGGTGTACCCAGAACTTCAGGGGCCCTTATCCCGTCTCCCCCTTTACCTGTCCGGGCGTCCGTTCAGACGGGGGTGCTGGCCGCCGGTTCTTTCCAGGGGGATCGTATCCCCTGACTTCTGGGCCCCTGGTAGCTCGCGTGGGCTGCTGGGGAGGGCACCGCCTGAACGACCCACGTTCTTACCCAGAAGGGAAGGCTGAGAGTCAGCAGGAGCAGGCACCCACATCCTCCTTTCGAGGAGGCACCAATTCACTTTGGTAATTGTCTGCCTAAACCACCTCAGATGGGAATGAGGAACGCACGGCATTGCCCCCCCCCATGTGTATATACTGACTGGTACAGTGCAGGACACAGCCTAACCTTGCAGCTCCCTAAAGGGACAGCAGTTGGAGGGGGGGGCACTTTGGCGGCTATCCTCCTTGCGTGTGGACCATAAGGATGGAAAAGCAAGCCCGGTGGCTGTGGCAAAAGGGGGAAGACGACAACGGTGAGTCAAAAATCCCCAATCCCAGCCAGATGGTTTCTGGGCATTTGAGATCATCTCCCCTGGGGTCTGGATTCAAATAGCCCAGAAGCTTTTGCTAAGAACACCAGCCACAGCTCCCTCTTACATCAATGATGCTGTATGGTGGACAAGTGGTGCAGAGGAGCGAGTGTGCCTAAACCACCTCAGATGGGAAAGAGGTAGGTAAGGCATTTATTTCCCCTTCCACCTATATTTAGTGAGTGGTGCAGTGCAGTGCAGGGCCTGGGGTCTGCATAACAAAACAGCCCAGAAGCTACTGCTAAAAACCACCAGCCACAGCTCCCTCTTATAGCAGAGACACTGTGGTTATCACAATAGTAGGTTGCCAGCCTCTCCCTACATACCCGGTTGTGGTACATTAGTAGGGGTGAATAGAGCAAAGGGGGTGACCTGGTAGAACAAAGAGTTCCTTACTGGCCAGGTATACCACTGAACAAATTATTAATGGTTATAAAAGCTCCCTTGCTCAGCAGGTGCACTAGGTTATCTGGCCCTATTAGCCCAGCTGCTAGGAATCTGAAGTTGCTCCAAGATGCTTAAAAGCTGACCTAACCTTCAACAATGTGGCAGGGACCAAGCTTCTGTGTGGCACAGTAGGGGTTCCCTTGTGACAGATCCTCCTTTTGGGGGTTGCTTGCTATGGGTAACTTTTCATAAGCTCCAACCTCCCACTCCACTCTTACATTGTGGTTATATTTTAATACAGGGGGTAAGAAAAACCTTTTTGTTGGTTTGGGCTACAGTCCACTCAGTGACAGATCTAAAAGCGATTTACCATAAATCGTTTTCCTATATCCTTTGAATAAGGATTTTCTGTGCAAACATATGCAAGAGCTAGATGGCTATATGATTGCTTGTTTAAGGCCTGCAGGTGGCTATTTACCTCCAGGCTAAATTGGTAACCACCCTTTCTAGGGGTCTTAAATTGGTCTCTAGGGCTGGGCTCATTGAGACTTTAGTTACTAATCAGCCCCACCCGTGTATGAGCTGGCTAGCGTTTGCTCAATCTACGGAGGTAAGGTAGGACAACAGCTACTATAGTAAGGTGTCCAACCATTTTAGGATTGGTTCCTTCACTGGTGGTGAAGGATTAGTATCTACAGCCCAGGCTAGGCCTATGACATAAATTGCCCCTGTTTTGGTTATTTCATAAAGGGATACACCATGACTCCTTGGCTGCTCACCAGTAGACCTCAGTAGTGAAGGTTTGTCCTTGCTGGGGTGTTTGGGGGCACAGCAGAAATACACATTGAGATTTGTGACATCTCTGCTCATAAGGGGTATATTGCTGTACATCAGAAATGCACTGCACTGAAGCTTGTTGGGTGTCCTTTATGTCCTAAAGGTACTGCTTTGTTTGGCTACAGATCAGAAAAATACAACAGGGAAGGTGGTCTGTACTTTCTGGTTTTGTGCCGCACGGCAGAAACGCACATCATTAAGTCTGGTAAAGACATCTCTGTTATATGTGTTATATTGCTGCACATCAGACCTACACAAGATTGAGGTCTGTCTGTGGGGGTTTTGTCCTGTATCACTGCCTTATTGGTTGCTTATCAGAAAAGCAGCAGGAAAGATTGATGGTCCTGATTTGTCGGGCTCCATAACAGAAGTACAAATTGAACCTGGGCCAGGGGTAGTACATATACTGCCTTTGGTAATCGGTACAGCACCACAAAGTGGCGTCATGCTGATTCAGACAGTGCTATTAACGGCAATGGCTGCCGATTTTAGGCATGCGATTTGACATGTTGAGTCGCATGCCAAATCGCTTGAAGATGGATGTGCTATCTCTGTTCAGAATTGTTAGATTGTTGCACATCAGAGATATACACGACTGAGGTCTGTCTGTGGGTCCTGTATTACTGCCTTATTGGTTGCTTATCAGAAAGGCAACAGTGAAGATGGATAGTCCTGATTTTGTTGGAAAATACAAAATTGAACCAGTGCCTGGGGTAGTACACATACTGCCATTGGTAATCAGTGCAGCACCACAAAGTGGCCTGTACTGATTCAGACAGTGCTATTAACGGCAATGGCTGCCAATTTTAGGCATGCGATTTGACATGTTGAGTCGCATGCCAAATCACTTGAATATGGATGTGCTATCTCTATTCAAAATTGTTGTTGCACATAAGACACATACAAGATTGAAGGTTGTCTGTCCTTTATGTCTTACATTTACTGCCTTATTGGCTGCATATCAGAAAGGACACAACAGTGAAGGTTGTTTGTCTTTTTCTGATTTTGTTTTTGCTGCTCAGCAGGGAGACACATTGAGCGTGATGGCATCTCTGCTCAGTATTGGTATATGCTACACATCAGACATACACAAAGATTGAACATTGTTTGTGTCCTGTATGTCCTATATTTACTGCCTTATCGTCTGTATATCAGAAAGGCACAGCAGTAAGTGGTGTTTCTCATTGATCTTCCTTGCTGTTTCTTAGGTATACACAGTAGGGGGTTGTTGGCTGCACTCCTCCAGGGAGCCACAGCATGGGGACCCCTTGTTTGTTCGACCTGAAAACTGCTTTTCCTGCGACCTGTGTAATCTTGAGGTCTGTGGTTCCGTAAGCAGGGACTGCTGGAGACGCTGCGACCTGGAGTCGCACAGTCACGAATGGTACCCTTTGGAAGCCATAGTATATGACTTCTCAGGCGTCTTGCAGTCCCAAGTGGCAGGTTGGGTCGCATGGGTGTGGGAACCCTAAGCTTATCTGTCCCTCCTGTTGAGGTTTTGCTACGCAGCAGGGATACTCATTGTGGAGTTATTGCCTTATTTTGCAGTAGACCAGAAAGATCGCAGCTGTAAAGGCTGTCTGTTGTTTCTTTATTTTTATGTTGCTGCACAGCAGAAATACTCAACATTGAAGCTTGTTGGTGCTTTCTGTTTTATATTGCCTTACCTTATGGCACTTCAGAAAAACCCAATGCTGTAGGTTGCTTGTGTTCTTTCTGTGTTGGTTCTATGTAACTGCACTACAGAACTGCATAACAGAAAGGATTGTCTTATAACTGTACTTTTTGGTTCGTCATAAATACGCAACATAGAAGTTTGGGTCTTTCTGTCTTCTCTTTAAGGCCTTGTTTTGCTGTACATCAGTAAAACACCATTGTAAAAGGGGGTTCCCGTCCTTTTTGTATTTACCAGTTATGACCTAGCTAGCTGCACTTCAGAAATGCGCAGCATTTAAGGTGTGTTTGTGTCTTAATGTTTACATATTGGCCACACATCAGAAAACCAGACTATGAGGTTCAGATTTGGGTCTCTTCCCATGTTTGATATGTTGGTTTAGCTAGTCACACTCAGATACACAACATTTTTGTCTATGTTTGTGTCCTTTCTGTTTAAATCTATTGTGCTATGTCCACAATCTATGATTTTTTCTTTTTATTTGTGATATTAATAATACATGTATCACCTTTTGTATTTCAGCCTTCTCTTCCGTGGAAGGGCCAGGAGTTCTGGCTGCAAATGTCACATGTCAGAAAGCCTCGACCCCTTACTTTCAGGGATGCCAGAGCCATTTCCTAGGGTTGAAGCCCGGTAGAGTTATGGGTCACTGGAAGAAGGCGATAATGAGTCGTCCTGTAATAAGAACTTAGGAAGTTCGGTTCAGAGGAGTTTTATGGCCTGAAGATGAAGTATAAAGATGTATACCCGACCAAACAGGTTACAGCTCGGTGCATGGCCTTCATTTTGCCCTTCTAGCAAAACTAGATGTAGCAGTATGAGTGTTCTCCTCCTGCTACGGATGTTAATCTCCTGAGTAGGCTCTCAGGCATAAGTAAAACTATAGATTGGGCATGCCTTAAACCCAGGGGTTAAGTTTTTGTTAATCTATTTCCCTTAAGTAGGTTTCCCTTCAGTCTTTGCTGACGTAAAGATAAAAATGAACAAAAAAGGTTGTCTGTCAGGGGCCCCCCTTTTGGCAGTTTTATTTCCCTGGACAGGGTTGTGTTAAGACAGGCTCCCTTATTGATCAATGTAGTGTCCTTGTCTTACAACACAGCTCTCCGATTAATCTTTTTAGTGGTTCTAAGCAGCACCTATAGGCAGAATAGGCCATTGTTGTTAGATGTGTGACAGGCAACATTGATATCCCATGAATAAGTCCCTTGTGACGAAACATGTCGGGGCGTGGCTACGAGGCAATCTGACGCGCTAGACGTAGGACGCTGAGATAGGAGGCGCCATACGGGAAAGCGGGGAAGCGGCTCCAGGAGACGCGAGGAACGGGTGAGAGTTATCCGAACATCCGACTGCCTGGGTCCGCCGTGACCACCATACGTCCGGTTATTATTTGGAGAGTGTTTTTTGGTGATGACCATGTGTGCTGTGCTATTCTGCTTGATTCAAGTTTATGAAATGTGAGTTTAATGGTGGAGGAGAGTGTTACTCTTATTAAAGTTTGTTGCGTTACTGCACTATTGCTTCGCTTTTCTTTGTTTCATGTGGAGAGTACGCTAGCATATGCTCTGGATATCCAACAGGAATTGAGTGGAAATTATCACTGTACCCCCTACTGTGTGGGAATAGCCTGTGAGCCAAGCACGAGAGTGTAAGGCAAAAATAGCTGGTGAGTCTGCTCGCTGAAGGGGAGTGGAGATCACAGTGCACAGCGGTGTGGTGGAAGATTTTTGCTCACTGAAGATCTGTATTATTTGTGAAGCATCACACATATCACTACGTCACTACTTTATTGGACTTTTATGTTACCAATCTATACACTGTATAATTTTTTCACATTAGAATAATTTTGCTCATTATTTATATGACACTTAAGAGGTTGTCACTTTTCAGCTTGTTTGTGGTTAATTCACATATGTATGCACATTTTTATAATTAGCGCTGCTATCTGATTTCACTTGGAGGGAGGGCAGGCACTAGTGAATCATTTATTATTATTTTTGCATTGTTTTAATTTAAGCAGCAGCTGTCAGTGAGGGGTAGGTCTGTGAGCGCAGCGTTTGGCACATAGGAGAGGGCGGTATTCCTGTGAACCATACCAAGTGACAGGCAACATTGATAACCTACAAGTTTAACATGTTTTCTGATTCCATCTTTAAGAGCCCACTCCACCTAGATCCTGCATCCGAAGCAGAGAAGGCAGGGACACCGGTGGAGTAGACCGGCAGATCAGCCGCATGATCCAGCTAAGATACCTTCATCAAGCATATGGAGTGAAGGTAAAGCTCACTGCAGAACCGAGGTTCGCCAAGAGGGTCTTGCAGTGGTCCCACCCTAAAGGTAGGCCTGAGCTACTTGATTATCCTCTCAGGTGTGCCGTCCTGGAAGATGACTTGAGAAAAGTACTAGTTACTTACCGGTAACTGTCTTTCTGGGAAATCTTCCAGGACGGCAGGCCTACTTCCCACCCGTTGGAGGAGGGAAAATTTTAGAACACTAGAAGGTGAGTACCTATGAGGAATGATTTCCCTTGTGAAACAGGTTCAGGAGTTACTTCTCTACAAACTGAGGATCAAGGGGAAGGGTGTGGACTTAAAACAGCTGTTGATTGATTGTGTTTCCTGTCGGGAGGAGCCTCTCATCTCTCAGGTGTGCCGTCCTGGAAGATTTCCCAGAAAGACAGTTACCGGTAAGTAACTAGTACTTTTGCATGTGTGCGCTGTAATATTTTGTTCTGTTGTATGGTCTTATGGCTGCACCATCTTTAATGCATCTTTTAGGGTGTGCCCCCCAAATATCTTGTTTGTCTATTGTATGGATTCTGACCAAATCCTTTTGGCTGAGGAGCACCCCACTCCCTCATTAAGTACCTCTCATTAGTGTCCACCTGTGTCATGGGTGGAGACCTCAAGTTCTCCCATATAGAAGAGTGTATTGCTCCGACGGTTCAGAGAAGCAGGATCTTCCAATCTATGGATAGTGTAATCATGGGGTACTTTGTCGCAGTAAGTGGACTTAAGCACCATATACAGTCAGATCCATAAATATTGGGACATCAAAACAATTCTAATCTTTTAGGCTCTATACACCACCACAATGGATTTTAAATGAAACAAACAAGATGTGCTTTAACTGCAGACTTTCAGCTTTAATTTGAGGGTATTTACATCCAAATCAGGTGAACAGTGTAGGAATTACAACAGTTTGTATATGTGCCTCCCACTTTTTAAGGGACCAAAAGTAATGGGACAGATTACCAATCATCCATCAAACTTTCACTTTTTAATACTGGGTTGCAAATCCTTTGCAGTCAATTACAGCCTGAAGTCTGGAATGCATAGACATCACCAGACGCTGGGTTTCATCCCTGGTGATGCTCTGACAGGCCTCTACTGCAACTGTCTTCAGTTCCTGCTTGTTTTTGGGGCATTTTCCCTTCAGTTTTGTCTTCAGCAAGTGAAATGCATGCTCAATCGGATTCAGGTGATTGACTTGGCCATTGGACATTCCACTTCTTTCCCTTAAAAAACTCTTTGGTTGCTTTCGCAGTATGCTTCGGGTCATTGTCCATCTGCACTATGAAGCGGTGTCCAATGAGTTCTGAAGCATTTTTCTGAATATGAGCAGATAATATTGCCCGAAACACTTCAGAATTCATCCTGCTGCTTTTGTCAGCAGTCACATCATCAATAAATACAAGAGAACCAGTTCCATTGGCAGCCATACATGCCCACGTCATGACACTACCACCACCATGCTTCACTGATGAGGTGGTATGCTTTGGATCATGAGCAGTTCCTTTCCTGCTCCATACTCTTCTCTTCCCATCAGTCTGGTACAAGTTGATCTTGGTCTCATCTGTCCATAGGATGTTGTTACAGAACTGTGAAGGCTTTTTTAGGTGTTGTTTGGCAAACTCTAATCTGGCCTTCCTGTTTTTGAGGCTCACCAATGGTTTACATCTTGTGGTTAACCCTCTGCATTCACTCTGGTGAAGTCTTCTCTTGATTGTTGACTTTGACACACATACACCTACCTCCTGGAGAGTGCTCTTGATCTGGCCAACTGTTGTGAAGGGTGTTTTCTTCACCGGGGAAAGAATTCTTCGGTCATCCACCACAGTTGTTTTCCGTGGTCTTCCGGATCTTTTGGTGTTGCTGAGCTCACTGGTACATTCTTTCTTTTTAAGGATGTTCCAAACAGTTGATTTGGCCACACCTAATGTTTTTGCTATATCTCCAATGGTTTGTTTTGTTTTTTCAGCCTAATGATGGCTTGCTTCACTTATAGTGACAGCTCTTTGGATCTCATCTTGAAAGTTGACAGCAACAGATTCCAAATGCAAATAGCACACCTGAAATGAACTCTGGACCTTTTATCTGCTCCTTGTAAATGGGATAATGAGGGAATAACATACACCTGGACATGGAACAGCTGAGCAGCCAATTGTCCCATTACTTTTGGTCCCTTAAAAAATGGGAGGCACATATAAAAACTGTTGTAATTCCTACACCGTTCACCAGATTTGGATGTAAATGCCCTAAAATTAAAGCTGAAAGTCTGCAGTTAAAGCACATCTTGTTCGTTTCATTTCAAATCCATTGTGGTGGTGTATAGAGCCAAAAAAGATTAGAATTGTGTCAATGTCCCAATATCTACGGACCTGACTGTAGCAATATGGTGTGACCAAATCCCCATATTTTTTGATAATGTTTTTTGAAAATGTCTAGGTGTTTTAAAAAAGCCTTGCTGGGGGTAAATGTCTTTTTTGCATGTGTGCGCTGTAATATTTTGTTCTTTTTTTAGTCCTGTATATATTCCCTCAAGATGTTATATGTTTTTGTAATATTTTCTTTTTCCTTAAACATTATAACAAGCAGGAATGTTTGTCTTTTGTATTCTGTAATGTTCTCTCTAGTGCTCTGCTGTCTGCTAACAATCTATGTGTCTGGTCTGCCTAGACTCCCTGCAGAATCTACAAAATCTGGTCTACAAGGGGATGGGGGCTTATAGTGAGATTCCCGATCCAACTAAAGCAACCCTGAAGGTGTGGGCAGTGGCTAGACGTCACTTTCTACGGGATGGAAGGTGGTCTCCTGTCCAGCCCCTATGGGGAAACCCTAACTTACCACACTTCAGGACAATCCATGACCCCCAGATATGGGCCAAATACGACATCAAGACCCTAAGGGATATCATGCCTAAGGGGGCATTGCTGACTTTTTCTCGAATAGCTAGAATACATAAACTACCCAGCTGGATGTTCTTCCGGTATGCCCAACTCCGCCATGCTGCTAGAGCCCAGTTTCCTGAGCCTCCCCTCCTCCAGTTAGACCCGGTAGAGGATCTACTATCCCATAGTGGGTTTAAGAAGCCTCTGTCAACCCCATACAGAACTCTGCTAACTACCGAGTCTCCCACTATGGACAAACTTTGGGATAGATGGAGATTTGATATCCCCAATCTAGATAGGGGGGACTGGGACGAATGTTTGGAGCAGGGACCTAGGCTAGTAATCGCTTCTGGAGACAAGTTAATCCAAGTAAAGTTTTTACATCATTTCTATTTTACCCCTGCACGATTACATAAGATATACCCTGATAGAGAGAGACCCAAACTGTCAACGTTGTCAGACACAGCTGGGATCATGTTATCATATGTTCTGGGAATGCCCTGGGTACTCCAATGACCATTAGGGGAAGGTAGCACACTGTCAACCCTGATAATGGGGCACACTGACCACTGGAGTAAGGGAGCACACTGACCACTAGAGTAAAAAAGCACATTGTTCACCAGATTAAGGAGAACTCACTGATCACCAACATAAAGGAACATACTGACCGGCAGCGCAAGTGGGCATACTGGGATCCAGCGTAAGGGGGCACACTGACTGCCAGTGTAAAGATTCTTGAATGTCTATGAAAGAGTGCCTGGTACAAAAGCTCATCTCACTTTGAGTACTTTTTGAAGCATTTAATAGTTAAGAGCATCAGATACAGAGTTTCGGGGAAAAAATTCCCCTTTCTTTAGGACCTGAGCAATTGTTGTTAATTAAATTACAAAATAATACATAAAGGGATCTGTGGTAAAGTTTAAGACCGCCATGTAAGGGGCATACTGACCATTAAAGTAAGGGGGTACACTGACCACCAGTATAAGCAAGCACACTGGTCACCAGTGTAAACGGGGCACACTGATCACCAGAGAAAGGGAAGCACAGTGACCACCATGCAAGGGGTATACTGACCACCAGCATAAGAAAGCACACTGGTCACCAGGGTAAAGGGGGCACACTGATATCCAGAGTAAGGGAAACCAATGACCGCCATTGTAAAGGAACACACTGGCCACCAGAGTAAGGGGGCACACCCACAACAAATGTAAAGGAACATGTTACTATCAGAATATGAGGGAACACTCTCCACTGGAGTAGGGGCGCACATTGACTATGAGACACTGACCACCATGTGAGAAGTATATAGACTACCAAAGTAAGGGGGCTCACTGACCACCATGATAAGGGGCACACTGACCACCAGAGTAAGGATGCACACTGACCACTAGTGTAAAAGGGCACATTGAGTATCAGAGTAAGGAGGGTACATGGACCACCAGAATAGCCGGGGCACAGTGATCAGCAGAGTAAAGGGGCCACATTGTCCACCGTGGTAAGGGGTAAACTGACCACCAGTGTAAGGAAACGCACTGACCACCACCTTAAGGGGGCCCATTTATTGATTCTGATGTGAAATGTGAGGATTTATTGCTCTAAATTTTAACCATTTCAATACTGAACCCCCTTCCTGCCCAGGCAAATTTTCAGCTTTCAGTGCTGTCACATATTAAATGGCAATTGGCCTGTCATAAAATGCTGTACCCAAATAACATTTTCAATTTTTTTTATTTTTTTTTTTCACAGAAATAGAACCTTCTGTTGGTGGTATTTAATCACCACTGAGTTTTTTTTCTAAATAAATGAAAAAAGACTAAAGAAAAAAGTTTTTTTCTTGGTTTTTGTTATAAAAAATTAGCAAATAAATAATTATTCTTCATAAATTTAGGCCAAAATGTGTACTCCAAAGACATGCTAGTAGGTTAATTGGCTTCTGTCTAAATTGGCCCCAGTATATGAATGTGAGTTAGGGACCTTAGATTGTAAGCTCCTTGAGGGTAGGGACTGATGTGAATGTACAATGTATATGTAAAGCGCTGTGTAAATTGACGGCGCTGTAGAAATACCTTAAATACTGCTACATTTCTTTGGTGGAAATAACCTAAATCAGTGTATATTATTTAATCTGTATTAAAATTATAGAGTCTGCAAATTATGGTATATAAATCTAAAAACCGACCAGTCCTGATATACTGACTGTCCATTTCCTGAGGCCCAAAAAGGCCATAAAAGTACAAATACCCCCCCAAATTACCCTTTTTTCAAAAGTAGATAATCTAAGGTATTTAGTAAGAGGCAACTTTTTCGGAAAATGAAGAAATGTAATGTTAAAAAAAAAACTCACAGTTTTTTTTTTTTTTTTACATACTGTCACCAGTGCAGTACAGCATCATCATATAACTGACTATCAGGTAGAGTGACTGGTGACAGTATATATATAAAAAAAAAATATGTTTTTATATTTTTTCTTTTTTATTATATTTTTTCCTTTTTTTTTTTACAAGTTTTTTTACATACTGTGACCAGAGCAATAAAGTGTTACTGAAGTAACATTGTACTACTCTGGGTAGATGGACTGCAATTGGCCCTGCCTGTACCATGTGATCAAAGTGACCAATCACAGAGATCATCACAATAGTACACACTGAATTGCATGAATGGAAGGCACCCATTGTGTACAATTGTCATGTGATTTGCTGTGATTGGTTACAGTGGTCACATGGTACCGGCAGCAGCCCGGTACACTGATCTGTTATACACTGTGTCCAGTGGACACAGTGAGTGACAGATTGTGCTGACCCTGGGAGGATGTCATATGATGTCCACCCAGAATGGGAGAGCTCCTGCTCAGCCATCATTTGTCTACAGGCCAGGCGGGAAGCAGTTATGCATTATACTGTATGTACATTTTTAGGATTTCTAAGTGGTGAAACAGAACTCCAGTAAAAAATGAAAACAAAGTAGTAAGTCTGCTGGAGACACTGCCCGAGAGGAGGTGAGTATTGCAGCTAAAGCTTCTTTTTTACTTGGTGCTGGATTACACATTGGAAAAAATAACTGGAGTTCTCCTTTAAAGTTTCTTATCCTGCTAAAAGCACAGGCTCTTCCTTCCCTAGTTTCACTTTTGCATGAAATGCTGGGGAACAGATTACCCCTACTCAGCCATTTTCATGTGATCAAAGTGATCAATCACAGAGATCATCACAATAGTACACACTGAATTGGATGAATGGAAGGCACCCATTGTGTACAATTGTCATGTGATTTGCTGTGATTGGTTACAGTGATCACATGGTACCGGCAGCAGCCCGGTACACTGATCTGTTATACACTGTGTCCAGTGGACACAGTGAGTGACAGATTGTGCTGACCCTGGGAGGATATCATATGATGTCCACCCAGAATGGGAGAGCTCTTGCCCAGCCGTCATTTGTCTACAGGCCAGGTGGGAAGCGGTTATGCATTATACTGTATGTACATTTTTAGGATTTCTAAGTGGTGAAACAGAACTCCAGTAAAAAATGAAAACAAAGTAGTAAGTCTGCTGGAGACACTGCCCGAAAGGAGGTGAGTATTGCAGCTAAAGCTTCTTTTTTACTTGGTGCTGGATTACATATTGGAAAAAATAACTGGAGTTCTCCTTTAAAGTTTCTTATCCTGCTAAAAGCACAGGCTCTTCCTTCCCTAGTTTCACTTTTGCATGAAATGCTGGGGAACAGATTACCCCTACTCAGCCATTTCATGACATCAGTGATTTGATTTTTTTATCTTGTAAGTGCCATATTATTATTAGGCAAACAATTTAGGGTCACTATTCAAAAGCATTTGATAGCATCTCTGATTTAGTATCACATTTATAAGTAACCATGAACATAACTTGGCATGCATATTTAAATGTAACAGGATTGTACTTAATAAATAATTTAAAGATCATAACTTTGAAGTACCACAGATTGGAATAAACGGGGTATGTATTCAGTTGTGGTCATGGTAGCATAGTCACCTTCTATGCACATTATCTTAGAAGTGTTTTAAAATGAAAGTTACAAGGTGCATTGCAAATGAGGCACTGTATAGAATTTATTGTGCTTAAACTGCAATGTCTTGTTGGAGGAATTAGTGGTTGCTGCTGCCATTTTTACAGAACATTGCTATGCCATTAAACACTTAGATAATTATGAAGAATATATAACACATTTTGGATACCTTCTCTATTAATAATCTGCCAGTGTATGGGCTGCTTTGGAGTTTTGAAACCAATTGTTATAAATGATGTATTGATTCATGACCATATCACTGTCTATATATGCCTTTCAAAACCCTGAAAAATATTGAGGGGTTGGCAACCATTCAGCCTGTTCATATCTGTAATCTGTCAGATTTGATCATTACCATGGATGGCCAACTCTGTTCCAGATGGGACCATCAACTGTTAAAACTGAGACATTTTAGGTAGACCCATTTACAAAAGCAGGGGTAGTTTAAATTTATCCATGTCTATCTAACATAATTTACAGGAGTGCCGATATTCTGGTACAGGGACAAAAATGCTTATACTTACTTGATCTAAGGGCCCTCCAGTCTGGTCACATAATCAGCTTCCAGTGTCAGCTTCAGGGGGAAGGAGGGACAGCCAAGAACGGTCACCCCATAGTAAGTCTATGGGTGATGTCTCCGTCCAGGCTCTGCAGCCATTATCTCTGCTTTCTCCTTTCCTTTGAAGCCGGCTGATGTGCAGATCAAGTGACCAGACTGGACGGCACTTTGATTAAGCAAGTATAAGTAGACATGTGCACTGCCGAAAAATGGGTTTGTGTTCATTTCATTCGTTTTTCTGGTCATTCGTTATGATCGAAATTCGTTATTTTAAATAAAAATTGGTAACTTTAGAAAAAAATTGAATGGGTTATGTTCCATTGGTTTAGATGCGGTATTTGGAAATTCGAAAATTTGAAAATTCAGAAATTCGAAAATTTGAAAATTCAGAAATTCGGAAATTTGAAAATCCAAAATAATAACTAACTAACTAATAATAACTAACTATTAAATTATAGGTTTTGGAATTTCCTTTCAAATTTGTCTGTTTATGAATGTAACGAATATGAAGTTATCCAATTTATGAATTTTCTAAAAAACGAATGCCACATCTAAATGGATGGAATGTAACAAATTAATAATAATAAATAATAATAATAATAATAATAATAATAAAAAGGTTTTATTATTTATGAAACCAAAAAAGTTTTATTATTATTTATTATTATTAATTCGTTACGTTCCATTCATTTAGATGCGGCATTCGTTATTTCGGATAATTTGTAAGTTCTGATAAATTTGCATTCATTACATTCACTAAGCCAAATTTGAAAGGAAATTTCAATACCTATAATTTAATAGTTAGTAATAGCTATTATTAATTAGCTAGTTATTTATTCAGATTTTCTGAGTATCGTTCTTTTTTTCAGCTTTTCCTTCTTTTGAATTTTCAGATTTTCATTCTTATTTTTGGATTCTTTCATTTTCAGAATTTAGAATCTTCAGATTTTTTATGAATTATAGAATTTACGAATTTTAGAATTTACGAACTTTTGGAAAAATTATTTAAACGGGTTTCCATTAATTCGAATATTTCCCACATTTGTAGAATTTAGTCGAAAATCAAATTTGCAACGAAACTAATTGCACATGTCTAAGTATAAGCATCTTTCCTTTACAGGGTAGTTGGTATAGGTCTTATAATAGGGGTGAGAGCAGCTTTAAGTTTAGTTCTTCCACTTAACGTATAAAGCACCAACATATTTCGTGCTGTACGTTAAATAATATAAGAGTGGCAAATTATGGACAAAAAAGGTACATAATGCCATAGGAGAAAATAACCCTTCTTATATGGGTTTACATTCTAAGACAGTGGTTCTTAACCTGGGTTCGATCGAACACCAGGGGTTCGGTGAGTCAGTCTCGCGGGTTCGGCGGAGGTCAAGACACACACCCGACTCATATGATTCGTGATGACACGCTCCGCTTTTCCATCATTGGCTGCAGGTGATAACGCCACATCGCTTGGCCTATCTGTGCTGCAGGGAATTTGGTGCGCCCAGTAGTCGAATTGTAACTGTCGTGATGGTACGTCGTGTGATTTCTTTCTTAATATTTTAATCCCTTCATACTAACTATGTCGAGCAAAAAAAGAAAGTGGTCGAATATGTACAATATGGATTCACATGTATAACGGAACGTGATGGGAGTCAGCGTCCTAACTGCATGATTTGCAATGCCAAGTTGAGCAATTCTAGTCTAGCACCGGCAAAACTAAGAGAACACTTCCTTAAGCTGCATGGAAAATACAAGTACACAACGCTCGCTGAATTCAAGGTGAAGAGAGCTAGATGAAAAGGCTACTCTGCCTGTTTTCGGCTTTGTACCCATGAACAAACCGATCCTCACAGCATCGTACGAAGTTGCTTACCTGATCGCAAAGCAGGGCAAACCACACACTATTGCTGAAACACTCATAAAACCAGCTGTGTTGACGATGGCGAATATCATGAGAGTGTATATGTGCCTCCCACTTTTTAAGGGAACAAAAGTAATGGGACAGATTAACAATCATCCATCAAACTTTCACTTTTTAATACTTGGTTGCAAATCCTTTGCAGTCAATTACAGCCTGAAGTCTGGAATGCATAGACATCACCAGACGCTGGGTTTCATCCCTGGTGATGCTCTGCCAGGCCTCTACTGCAACTGTCTTCAGTTTCTGCTTGTTCTTGGGGCATTTTCAGTTTTGTCTTCAGCAAGTGAAATGCATACTCAATCGGATTCTGGTCAGGTGATTGACTTGGCCATTGCATAACATTCCACTTCTTTCCCTTAAAAAACACTTTGGTTGCTTTCGCAGTATGCTTCGGGTCATTGTCCATCTGCACTGTGAAGCGCCGTCCAATGAGTTCTGAAGCATTTTGCTGAATATGAGCAGATAATATTGCCCAAAACACTTCAGAATTCATCCTGCTGCTTTTGTCAGCAGTCACATCATCAATAAATACAAGAGAACCAGTTCCATTGGCAGGCATACATGCCCACGTCATGACACTACCACCACCATGCTTCACTGATGAGGTGGTATGCTTTGGATCATGAGCAATTCCTTTCCTTCTCCATACTCTTCTCTTCCCATCACTCTGGTACAAGGTGATCTTGGTCTCATGTGTCCATAGGATGTTGTTCCGGGACTGTGAAGGCTTTTATAGATGTTGTTTGGCAAACTCTAATCTGGCCTTCCTGTTTTTGAGGCTCACCAATGGTTTACATCTTGTGGTGAACCCTCTGTATTCACTCTGATTAAGTTTTCTCTTGATTGTTGACTTTGATACACATGCACCTACCTTCTGGAGAGTGTTCTTGATCTGGCCAACTGTTGTGAAGGGTGTTTTCTTTACCAGGGAAAGAATTCTTCGGTCATCCATCACAGTTGTTTTCTGTGGTCTTCCGGGTCTTTTGGTGTTGCTGAGCTCAACGGTGCGTTCTTTCTTTTTAAGGATGTTCCAAACAGTTGATTTGGCCACACCTAATGTTTTTGCTATATCTCCAATGGGTTTGTTTTATTTTTTCAGCCTAATGATGGCTTGCTTCACCGATAGTGACAGCTCTTTGGATCTCATATTGAGAGTTGACAGGAACAGATTCTAAATGCAAATAGCACACTTGAAATGAACTCTGGACCTTTTATCTGCTCTTGTAAATGGGATAATGAGAGAATAACACACACCTGGCCATAGAACAACTGAGCAGCCAATTGTCCCATTACTTTTGGTCCCTAAAAAAATGGGACGCACATATACAAACTGTTGTAATTCCTACACCGTTCACCTGATTTGGATGTAAATACTCTCAAATTAAGAGTGACACAGCTAGGTTTCAATATATAAAACTAGTCACAAACTTAAACACATAAATGGTGAAAAATAGAAATAAAAATTATATCACACACGTGACCGCGGTACGTGGTCACGTGATCTCCCCTTACGTCCGGTATCTCTGGTTGTTGCACACACCAGGTGGAACACACACCGACCATCGAGGCGGTGTGAAGGCATTCTCCAAGAGACTCTTGCCCTGATGAGCGAGCAGCCCCAGTGCCGGGTAGGCACTTTTTAATGTAAGTGGCCATTTGGCTTTACTTTTGTTTTGTTACAATTTTAATAAACGGTATTACACTATGGAAGATTCTATTGTCTTTTACATATCCCATGTCTGATTACCGAGGAAAGAAGGGTTCTCTGCTTATCACCATTCAGCATCCAGCCATCCTATGTGAGCAGGCACAACCCTGCACAAGCGCTAATGACTCTTTTTTTAATTAAAGGAGTCATTGGTATCTGGTAAGCAGATATCTATCTATTACTGCAAGGTGCACTTCAATTCTTAGTGAAGGATTTTCCATTTGCCTATCCAAAGGAATTCACTTATCTTGGAAGATTATTTTTCCTCACTGTCAAATATTGTGTTTATTCAACTATTGGGACTCTATTATTATCACGTTTCTTTACCATTGTCTGATATAATTTTTATTTCTATTTTTCACCATTTATGTGTTAACGTTTGTGACTAGTTTTGTATATTGAAACCTAGCTGTGTTACTCTTTTTTTCTTTCACTGCTAACCACTAGCGCCCCCTACCTACCAACACTCTATTGACCAATTTTTTGCTCAATTTTGGAAGCAGCTTACTATCAAATAATTTCCAATATTTTTTACTTTTAACTTCATTTGGCGCATAGTATATTTTTTCTTGAACCCTCAAATTAAAGCTGAAAGTCTGCAGTTAAAGCACATCTTGTTTGTTTCATTTCAAATCCATTGTGGTGGTGTATAGAGCCAAAAAGATTAGAATTGTGTCCATGTCCCAATATTTATGGACCTGACTGTATATTGCACATTATGTGCGGCCCTTTCAGGAGCTGCATTTGAGGCCCTCTTTAGCTCATAAGTTGACAAACACTGATTTAGATAGACCTACTGTAGGTTTCGTCTGCATACAGGTAGTATTGGACACCAAAGAAAGTGATCAGTTTGTCAAGATGGGTCGTTTAAAGTGTGTAAAGTAGTGTGCCAAACACTGAGCACCTGGAGATACCAATAAAGAGGGGTGGTAGAAAATGAAAGATGAAACAACATTAAAGAAGACCTTGAATGTTTGGCTTGATAAGTAAGAAAACCAGGGGATGGCAATGCTCTAAATGCCAAGTGAGTTTAAAATTTGTCATTGCAAATATTTTTTCAGTACAATTATCAATACAACAAAGAACACAAACATGATATTAATAGTGGTGGCTAGGGCTTCCTGGTCCCCTCAGAGTACACATTTTCGCCCTGTGACTAAGGGAAATAGTTTCTAATAGAACCATGAATAGTCCTCAGTGGAGAATAGGGATGAGCCGAACACCCCCCGGTTCGGTTCGCACCAGAACCCGCGAACGGACCGCAAGTTCGCACGAACGTTAGAACCCCATTGACGTCTATGGGACTCGAACGTTCGAAATCAAAAGTGCTCATTTTAAAGGCTAATTTGCATGGTATTGTCCTAAAAAGGGTTTGGGGACCCGGGTCCTACCCCAGGGGACATGTATCAATGCAAAAAAAACTTTTAAAAACGGCCGTTTTTTCGGGAGCAGTGATTTTAATGATGCTTAAAGTAAAAAAAAAAAAGTGAAATATTCCTTTAAATATCGTACCTGGGGGGTGTCTATAGTATGCCTGTAAAGTGACGCGTGTTTCCCATGTTTAGAACAGTCCCTGCACCAAATGTCATTTTTAAAGGAAAAAATCTCATTTAAAACTGCTTGCGGGTTTAATGTCATGTCGGGTCATGGCAATATGGATGAAAATCAGTGAGACAAACGGCATGGGTACCCCCCAGTCCATTACCAGGCCCTTTGGGTCTTGTATGGATATTAAGGGGAACCCCGCACCCAAATTAAAATAAGGAAAGGTCCCTATATACTCTGAACAGCAGTATACAGGCGGTGCAAACAAGACAGGGACTGTAGGTTTGTTGTTAAGTAGAATCTGTTTGTAATTTTGAACATTTTTAATGTGTTTAGCTCCAGCCAAAAAATCTTTTCTAAGCTTTTTGGAAAACATAGGGAAGGGTTATCACCCCTGTGACATTTGTTTTGCGTCTTTCCTCCTCTTCAGAAGATTTCACCTCACTTTTTTGTCCCAATGAAAAATGTTTTTGGAAAATTTGGGTTTTTTTGTGGAACAAGGATTGGAAAGCATCAGTGGAAAGGAGAAATTGTTTTCCCATATTAACTCTTACAGGAGAGAATTTCCCTTCCTTAGGGGTAGATTTCATCTCACTTCCTGTTGTCTCCTTCCGTTTGCAAGTAGGAGTCGTTTGTAAGTTAGATGTTTGAAAGTAGGGTCCTGCCCTATATACTCAGCAGAAATTTGGGCCTTAGGTGTTGCTGTGGCCAAAACACTGTAAGCCCTCACAGGGCCCTGCTGTGAAATATTAGATCAAGAATTGTAATTACATGCCCCTGTTGAACAGGAGCTGAAAAATTAGGCCTTAGGCACTGGTGCTGGTGCCACAACACTGCAACCCCTCACAGACACTCTAGTTGGAACGCAGGAACGAGCCCTGCTGCAAAGTATTGCATCAAAAATTGTAATTACACGCCCCTGTTAGACAGGGGCAGAAAAATTGGGTCTTAGGCACTGGTGCTGGTGCCACAACACTGCAACCCCTCACAGACACTCTAGTTGAAACGCAGGAACAAGCCCTGCTGCAAAGTATTGCATCAAAAATTGTAATTACACGCCCCTGTTAGACAGGGGCTGAAAAATTGGGTCTTAGGCACTGGTGCTGGTGCCACAACACTGCAACCCCTCACAGACACTCTAGTTGGAATGCAGGAACGAGCCCTGCTGCAAAGTATTACATCAAAAATTGTAATTACACGCCCCTGTTAAACAGGGGCTGAAAAATTGTGCCTTAGGCACTGGTGGTGGCGCCCAGAACCAAAAATGTTCTTACAAGCTATCAGCGTGATGATTGAGGAGGAAGAGGATAATTACTCAGGGATAGTCACTCAGCATCAGCATAGGCAGTCTTTGAAGGGATCTGAGATTTCAAAAAAAATTATTCGGTTACATCTGCATCAGGTGCTTGGTAGCTGGTGGTGATCCAAGACTGATTCATTTTTATGAAGGTCAGCCGATCGACCGAGTCGGTGGACAGACGCACCCTGTGATCGGTTACCACGCCTCCAGCAGCACTGAATGTGCGTTCCGAAAGAACGCTGGATGCAGGACAGGCCAGTAGCTCAATTGCATACTGTGCAAGCTCTGGCCAGTGATCCATCCTCAAGACCCAGTAACCCAGAGGATTTTCGGTGGGAAAGGTGTCCAAGTCTGATCTTGCCCCTAGGTATTCCTGCACCATGTAAAACAGACGCTGGCGATGGTTGCTGGAACCGATCATACCTTGGGGCTGCGGACCAAAAAATTGTCTGAACGCATCGGTCAGACGGCCACCTTCTCCACCGCTCCTTCTTTGACTGACCGAAGCCTCAGCAACACGTTGTCCAGAAACAGGAGTTTGTAACCTCCCAGTCTCTGGGAACGCGTTGCACAGACCTTTCTGCAAGGCCTCCCGAAGATGTTTCATCCTCTGCTCCCTCTGCGATGGCAAGATAAGGTCCGCAACCTTACCCTTGTAACGTGGATCAAGGAGGGTTGCCAGCCAGTATTGGTCCTTCTCCTTGATACCACGAATACGAGGATCCTTACGCAGGCTTTGCAGGATCAGGGAGGCCATGCAGCGTAGGTTTGCTGAGGCATTCGGTCCGGAGTCCTCTGGGTCACTAAGGACAACAACGTCCGCAGCCACCTCCTCCCAGCCACGTACAAGTCCATGTGTTCCTTGGGACTGATCCCTTAAAGACTGCTGATGCTGAGTGCCAGGCTCCACCTCCATACTGACACAATCTTCCTCCTCCTCCTCCTCCTCCTCCTCGTCCTCTTCCTGTGTGATCGGCGGGCACGCAGGAACACTGTCTGGATAAAGGGGGCCTTGAGAGCTAAGGAAGTCCTCCTCTTCCTGCCTCTGTTCTGCCTCAAGTGCCCTGTCCATTATTCCACGCAGCGTGTGCTCCAACAGGTGGACAAGGGGGACAGTGTCACTGATGCATGCACTGTCAGTGCTCACCATCCTCGTGGCCTCCTCGAATGGTGACAGGACAGTGCATGCATCCCTGATCATGGCCCACTGGCGTGGGGAAAAAAAACCAAGGTCCCCTGACCCTGTCCTGGTGCCATAGTCGCACAGGTACTCATTGATGGCCCTCTGCTGCGTGTGCAGCCGCTGCAGCATGGCCAACGTCGAGTTCCACCTGGTGGGCATGTCACAGATTAGGCGGTTCTTGGGCAGGTTAAACTCCTTTTGGAGGTCCGTCAGCCGAGCACTGGCATTATATGACCGGCGGAAATGCACACAGACTTTCCTGGCCTGCCTCAGGACATCCTGTAAGCCCGGGTACCTGCCCAAGAACCGCTGCACCACCAAGTTAAGGACGTGAGCCAAACAGGGCACATGGGTCAGTTGTCCCTGTCGGAGGGCAGAGAGGAGGTTGGTGCCATTGTCGCAAACCACCATTCCTGCCTTAAGTTGGCGTGGCGTCAACCACCTCTGAACCTGCCCCTGCAGAGCTGACAGAACCTCTGCCCCAGTGTGGCTCCTGTCCCCCAAGCACACCAGCTCAAGCACCGCATGGCATCTTTTGGCCTGCGTACTTGCGTAGCCCCTTGAACGCCTACGGAGCACCGCTGGTTCCGAGGAAGAGGCCATGGAGGAAGAAGAAGAGGAGGGGGTGGAGGAGAGAGGTGTGTCACAATCAGCATTTTGGAGGCGTGGTGGCGGAACAACCTCCAACACTACTGCACCTTGTCCTGCATCCTTCCCAGCTGCCAGCAGAGTCACCCAATGCGCCGTGAAACTTAAGTAACGTCCCTGTCCATGCCTGCTGGACCATGAGTCAGCGGTAATATGCACCTTACCGCTGACCGCCCTGTCCAGCGAGGCATGGACATTGCCTTCCACATGCCGGTAGAGAGCCGGAATCGCCTTCCGTGAGAAAAAGTGGCGTTTGGGTACCTGCCACTGAGGAACCGCACATTCCACAAACTCACGGAAGGGGGCAGAGTCTACCAACTGAAAAGGCAGCAGTTGAAGTGCTAGCAATTTTGCCAAGCTAGCATTCAACCGCTGGGCATGTGGATGGCTGGGAGCAAACTTCTTTCGGCGGTGCAGCAGCTGGGGCAGGGAAATTTGCCTGGTACAATCTGACGTCGGTGTACCAAAAGCAGATTGCCCATAAGTACTTGGCTGTGACACACCTAATTCTACACCTTCATTCCTCTCACTGCAGGTCGCAGAGAGGACTGAAGGTCTAGTGGGGTTGGAAATCTCAGCTGATGAGGAGCAAGGAGAGATCGTCTTTGTTCTTTGGTGTGGGTCTTTTAGATACGCTTGCCAACGAACTGCATGGCAGGTCAACATATGTCTGGTCAAGCATGTGGTACCCAAGCGGGAGATGTTTTGGCCACGCGAGATACGCTTGAGACATATATTGCAAATAGCAGCGGTGCGATCTGATGCACTCGTCTCAAAAAAGGCCCACACCAAAGAACTTTTTGAATAACGCGCAGAGACTGCAGCGCCCTGCACATGTGGAGCTTTGGGGTGTGATGCAGTCAATGTGCTGCCCTTAGGCTGGCCCCTGGAGGGCATCCTGCCTAGTTGGTGATGTGCCACCTCCTCCTCCTCCTCCTCCTCCTCCTCCTCTCTCCTATCAGGCACCCACGTTGAGTCAGTGACCTCATCATCCCCTCCCTCCTCATCACTGGAGCAAACCTGGCAGTATGCTGCAGCAGGGGGAGCATGACTGCCAGATTGCTGTCCTTCTTGGGCACCCCCTCTGTCCGTGCTCATGTTACTGCCTTCATTGAGCTCAGTATCATCATCAGAGCCTTCCAAACGCTGGGCATCCTCCTGGAGCATGTACCCAACACTGTGGTCAAACAGTTCGAGGGAATCCTCATGAGGACATGGTGGAGCTAGGGAAGGAGTCACTGATGACATTGAGCTGAGGGAAGAGGCCGCTGCTTTGCCAGACAAAGCACCCTGGGCATGGGTGAGAGAGGATGAGGAGGATGAGGACGGCTTGGTCATCCACTCGACCAAGTCTTCCGCATGTTGCGGCTCAACACGGCCAGCTGCCGAAAAAAAGGCCAAGCGTGTCCCATGGCCACGTGCTGATGAGGATGCACCGTCTCCACGACCAGCACTAGACACAGAGCCTGCTTGCCCTCTCTTATTGGCTTGTGACTGTCTGCCTCTCCTTCTTGGCCTTCCAGACATACTAATGGCCTGTAGCTGCACTAAGCTGGGATAGAACACCTGTAATTTTCTTCAGGTAGCTTTATATACTGTAACCAGACAAGCCTGCCTGTCAGTAGGAAGATAACAGGAACGGATCTAACTGAACACTGTGAGCAGGACGTACTGCACTAAATGTATATAGCAGGAACGGATCTAGCTGAACACTGTGAGCAGGACGCACTGCACTGAATGTAAATACCAGGAACGGATCTAGCTGAACACTGTGAGCAGGACGCACTGCACTGAATGTAAATAGCAAGAACGGATCTAGCTGAACACTGTGAGCAGGACGCACTGCACTGAATGTAAATAGTCTAGCTGCCTGACCGTGGTACTAATAGGATCAAAAAGAACACCTGTAATTTTCTTAAGGTAGCTTTATATACTGTAACCAGACAAGCCTGCCTGTCAGTAGGAAGATAACAGGAACGGATCTAGCTGAACACTGTGAGCAGGACACACTGTACTAAATGTAAATAGTCTAGCTGCCTGACCGTGGTACTAATAGGATCAAAAAGAACACCTGTAATTTTCTTCAGGTAGCTTTATATACTGTAACCAGACAAGCCTGCCTATCAGTAGGAAGATAACAGGAACGGATCTAGCTGAACACTGTGAGCAGGACGTACTGCACTAAATGTATATAGCAGGAACGGATCTAGCTGAACACTGTGAGCAGGACGCACTGCACTGAATGTAAATAGCAGGAACGGATCTAGCTGAACACTGTGAGCAGGACGCACTGCACTGAATGTAAATAGCAGGAACGGATCTAGCTGAACACTGTGAGCAGGACGCACTGCACTGAATGTAAATAGCAGGAACGGATCTAGCTGAACACTGTGAGCAGGACGCACTGCACTGAATGTAAATAGCAGGAACGGATCTAGCTGAACACTGTGAGCAGGACGCACTGCACTGAATGTAAATAGCAGGAACGGATCTAGCTGAACACTGTGAGCAGGACGCACTGCACTGAATGTAAATAGCAGGAACGGATCTAGCTGAACACTGTGAGCAGGACGCACTGCACTGAATGTAAATAGCAGGAACGGATCTAGCTGAACACTGTGAGCAGGACGCACTGCACTGAATGTAAATAACAGGAACGGATCTAGCTGAACACTGTGAGCAGGACACACTGTACTAAATGTAAATAGTCTAGCTGCCTGACCGTGGTACTAATAGGATCAAAAAGAACACCTGTAATTTTCTTCAGGTAGTTTTATATACTGTAACCAGACAAGCCTGCCTGTCAGTAGGAAGATAACAGGAACGGATCTAGCTGAACACTGTGAGCAGGACGTACTGCACTAAATGTATATAGCAGGAACGGATCTAGCTGAACACTGTGAGCAGGACGCACTGCACTGAATGTAAATAGCAGCAACGGATCTAGCTGAACACTGTGAGCAGGACGCACTGCACTGAATGTAAATAGCAGGAACGGATCTAGCTGAACACTGTGAGCAGGACGCACTGCACTGAATGTAAATAGCAGGAACGGATCTAGCTGAACACTGTGAGCAGGACGCACTGCACTGAATGTAAATAGCAGGAACGGATCTAGCTGAACACTGTGAGCAGCACGCACTGCACTGAATGTAAATAGCAGGAACGGATCTAGCTGAACACTGTGAGCAGGACGCACTGCACTGAATGTAAATAGCAGGAACGGATCTAGCTGAACACTGTGAGCAGGACGCACTGCACTGAATGTAAATAGCAGGAACGGATCTAGCTGAACACTGTGAGCAGGACGCACTGCACTGAATGTAAATAACAGGAACGGATCTAGCTGAACACTGTGAGCAGGACACACTGTACTAAATGTAAATAGTCTAGCTGCCTGACCGTGGTACTAATAGGATCAAAAAGAACACCTGTAATTTTCTTCAGGTAGCTTTATATACTGTAACCAGACAAGCCTGCCTGTCAGTAGGAAGATAACAGGAACGGATCTAGCTGAACACTGTGAGCAGGACGTACTGCACTAAATGTATATAGCAGGAACGTATCTAGCTGAACACTGTGAGCAGGACGCACTGCACTGAATGTAAATAGCAGCAACGGATCTAGCTGAACACTGTGAGCAGGACGCACTGCACTGAATGTAAATAGCAGGAACGGATCTAGCTGAACACTGTGAGCAGGACACACTGTACTAAATGTAAATAGTCTAGCTGCCTGACCGTGGTACTAATAGGATCAAAAAGAACACCTGTAATTTTCTTCAGGTAGCTTTATATACTGTAACCTGCCTGTCAGTAGGAAGATAACAGGAACGGATCTAGCTGAACACTGTGAGCAGGACGTACTGCACTAAATGTATATAGCAGGAACGGATCTAGCTGAACACTGTGAGCAGGACGCACTGCACTGAATGTAAATAGCAGCAACGGATCTAGCTGAACACTGTGAGCAGGACGCACTGCACTGAATGTAAATAGCAGGAACGGATCTAGCTGAACACTGTGAGCAGGACGCACTGCACTGAATGTAAATAGCAGGAACGGATCTAGCTGAACACTGTGAGCAGCACGCACTGCACTGAATGTAAATAGCAGGAACGGATCTAGCTGAACACTGTGAGCAGGACGCACTGCACTGAATGTAAATAGCAGGAACGGATCTAGCTGAACACTGTGAGCAGGACGCACTGCACTAAATGTAAATACCAGGAACGGATCTAGCTGAACACTGTGAGCAGGACGCACTGCACTGAATGTAAATAGCAGGAACGGATCTAGCTGAACACTGTGAGCAGGACGCACTGCACTGAATGTAAATAGCAGGAACGGATCTAGCTGAACACTGTGAGCAGCACGCACTGCACTGAATGTAAATAGCAGGAACGGATCTAGCTGAACACTGTGAGCAGGACACACTGCACTGAATGTAAATAGCAGGAACGGATCTAGCTGAACACTGTGAGCAGCACGCACTGCACTGAATGTAAATAGCAGGAACGGATCTAGCTGAACACTGTGAGCAGGAAGCACTGTACTGAATGTAAATAGCAGGAACGGATCTAGCTGAACACTGTGAGCAGGACACACTGCACTGAATGTAAATAGTCTAGATAGAAGATAACAGGAACGGATCTAGCTAAACTGAATACAGTGTATATATATATATGCAACACCTGGGATGCATATATATACACAATACACTGTAAGTGCAGCTAACTGACTGACTGTTCTGCCTAATCTATCTAACTCAAATCAAATGACACTGTCTCTCTCTCTCTCTATCGCTCAGCACACCGGAACACACACTACACAGGGCCGCCGTGCAGGCGGCCTTATATAGTGTGGGGTGTGTACTAAATCCCCTGAGCCATAATTGGCCAAAGCCACCCTGGCTTTGGCCAATTACAGCTCTCTCTACTGACGGCGCTGTGATTGGCCAAGCATGCGGGTCATAGTGCATGCTTGGCCAATCATCAGCCAGCAATGCACTGCGATGCCGCAGTGAATTATGGGCCGTGACGCGCCACACGAATTTGGCGCGAACGGCCCATATCGTTCGCAATTCGACGGACGGTCGAACAGCCGATGTTCGAGTCGAACATGGGTTCGACTCGAACACGAAGCTCATCCCTAGTGGAGAACAGTGGGTATGCCTTTTTTCCTGACAGACTCCATGGTAGACTATGTGTGGGTTAACCCCGACCTCCTCTCCAATGCTATAGGACCCCACTCCCAAAAATTTGAGCTCACCGCTAGAGACTGCATTCCTTTTTTGTCCTCCTCTTTGCACCTACAAGCTATGCACTTACGTTTAACGACATCCAAATCAATCGAGGATTGGTGCCGGGCATACCTTCTAGCAGTATCAAGATAGCCCAGGGCCCAGCCATGGGCAGGTGTGTGGCTTCAGGCCCCTGTGTCCTGTGGTGGGGACTGCCTTCGTTTGCCCAGGCATGGTGGATTGGCTGGCAGGTCTGAAGATCTTCCATGGCAGCAGTTTTTGTATGTAAAATGCCCCTGTTTTGTCTTCCCCTCATGTGCCTTCCCTTTTTGGATTTTTTTTGTTTGTTGTTTTGTTCCTCTATGGTGCCTGGAACATAGGAGCGTTCCAGGATTTGGCTCCTCTTCCGGGTCACGGCTCCAGCTCTCTACAGCACATGCGCGATCCTCGGGCATGGTTTCGCTCATGCGCAGTGTGGTCGGGGACCTGGCGGCCGCGCAGGCACCCTACGGTGGGTCGCTTCTGCGCAGGCGCAGTCCGGCCGCAGCAGTGATGTCATTCCGCCGGGGATATTTGAATCCCTGTGAGCCCTGTTAAGCTGAGGAATACTGTGGGCAGTTTGCATCAGCTCCTCCAGGTGCCAGGCTCCCAGGTCAAGGTAAGCTTCAGCCTGGGGCCATGGTTCAAAGGGAAGGGGGTGGTGGATGCCTCTTAAAGGGGCAGCTGCATTGCTGTCTGTACTCCTTTTGTTCCAGGACGTGTGAGTGCTCCTACAAAGTTGCAGGATCATCACCTCTTCGTCCTCCAGGGTGCCATGAACAGATCACTGCCTCCGTGTGGCCAGCCCTCACGCTCTAGGTATGTGGGGCATGAGATGGGAGGGGCAGGTCCACGTGGATATGGACTGATTCCCTAACGTCATGTTTTTCCCTTCTCTCTTTTTTAGCCCTTCCAGGTCAGATTATCAGCTTACTGTCCAAGACGACAGGGACCTTGCCAGGCCATAATTCACACCTTCTTCATCACGGTCTAGATGTGACTCTCCGTCTAGGACCCAACAGCAGAGGAGATGCTCCCATACCTCCACCCAACAGAGGAGATGTTCCCATTCCTCCTCCAAACACCACACCCACCACCACAACAGCCGCTCTGATCGCAGAACCTTCTGGGGTTGTGGGACCCGAGTCCCGGAAGGCAAATCCTTATGTGATCCTTGTTATGCCAAGGCGGTCGGGGAGAAAGACGTGGAAAGCCGGCAAATGGAGTCCCTAGTCAAGCGGGTGGTGCAACAATCCCTCAAGGAGTGGGGTACATCTCATACGCAGAGCCAGTCCACCACACTATCTTGCTCCTTGGCTGACGAGGCCCAGGAGAGTCCGGGCCCATCCCAGCCTTATGATTCTTCCCCTGATTCCTCGCACGGCGAGATGGAGGAAGATGAGTTTGTTGGAGGCTTCGACTTCACCTTGATTTCCCCACTAACTAAAGCTGTTAAAGAGGCCCTTAAGTGGGAAGATTCTTCTACTCCCCCCTGCTAAGCAGAGAAAATTCTTTAAACACTTGGGGAAAGAAGGTTCCAATTTTCCACTCCTTTCCGAACTAAAGGATATTATTGATGAGGAATGGAGCAAGGTAGATAAGATCTCTAGGTCAAATAAAGCTTCCAGATTATACCCCTTCAAGGCTGAGGAAGTAAAATATCTGGAAAATGCTCCCCTCGTAGACGCAGCTTTGATGCGACTAGCTAAACAGGTCACTCTTCCCCTGGAAGATGTGGTATCCTTCAAAGATAGGCTTGAGAGGAGAATAGACCAAGACCTTAAAAGGATTTACGGGTCAGCTGGGATGGCTTGCTCACTTTGGCCCTTGCAGCCATGTCCAAGTCCATGGAGGTCTGGACAGAGAATGTAGACTGCGTACTTAGAGGAGTCTCAGAGGAACTGGTCAGGGACTCGGCAATTCAGGATCTGAAGTTGGCAGTGGCCTTCCTGGGGTAGGCTTCAATCGACCTTATCCGCCTGTCGGCCCGGACTATGCTGTCCTCAGTTAAGGCCAAACAGGCCTTGTGGTTGCGCCCCTGGCTCACTGACCCAGCATCCAAGCAGGCCTGGTGTAGGGTCCCCTTTTGAAGGGTCCTCACTGTTTGGTGACAAGCTGGATAGTGCCATAGCCCGGGCCATGCGTGGGAAGTCGGGTTTCCTGCCTCAGAATAGGCTTCTGTTCAGTCAGAAGAGGAAGAAGACCCCAGCACAAAAGACATAGTACTGAGCACTCAAGGGAAGCGTGCTCTTACAGGCCTGGCCGAGACATCAGTAGGAACTGGAGCAAAATACAGGCATCCTTCAAGAAGCCTGCTAAGAGCCAGGCATCTGGTGGATGAGAGCCAGCTAAGCCATTTTGAGATTGGGCCCACCCAGGCGAGTCGGGTGGGGGCGCGGCTGCTTCTCTTCTGGCATGTCTGTATGGCTTCAATGTCGGATTATTGGGCCATACATGGTCCTTCGCCAGTACCCTTCCCCCAGATTTATTTCCACTCTGCTTCCACAATCAGAAGAAAAGAAACAGGTGTTACTGTCCTACGTGGAGTCACTGATAGTACAGGAGGTCATGGTGTCTGTCCCGAAAGGTGAAGAGATGTACTCCTCTCTCTTCCTGGTGCAGAAGAAAAATGGTTCATGGCGCCACGTGATAGATCTAACGTACTTAAACAGGTTTATAAAGTACGAGAGATTCAAAATGGAGACTCTGTCTACCATCCAGCAAGCTGTGCAGCTAGGCGATTGGCTAATCTCAATCGACTTAAAGGATGCTTATTTCCACGTGCCTGTGGCAGAGGAATTCCACAAATACCTCCGTTTTCAAGTTGGGGGAGAAAACCTCTACAGTTTAGTTCACTTGCCTTCCTTTCGGGCTGACAACCTCACCTCAAGTCTTCTCGAAAGTTTTTGGGACTGTAGTGGCCCTCATCAGAACAAAAGGGATACGTCTGTACCATTATCTCGATGACCTGCTTTTACTGTCTCAAGACAAGGAGAAACTGTTCATTCACAGGGAGCTGGTTATCTCCACATTGATCGAATTCGGGTGGCTCCTAAACCTGGAAAAAAGCCATCTGGAACCAGTCCAGCGCCTGATATACTTAGGGGCCCAGTTCGACACGGTAGAAAGTACCATCTCTCTCCCAGTGGAAAAGGTCCCAGTCATTCGAAGAAGAATCTCACCAGCTCTGAGCTCCTCACACCTAAAAGCCCCACAATGCCTAAAGATTATCGGCACAATGGTCTCTAAGACCCCCATGGTCAAGTGGTCTCTGTGGAGATTACACCCTTTTAAGACAGTTTCCTCATCAATGGAATTCGGGGGACGACAATCAGTCCATTCACATAACTTCTGGTGGCCTCTTCTGGTGGCTCCAGTGCAGAAATCTGCTCACCTGCCACTCCATCGCTCCCCTCTCATGGGTCACGGTCACAACCGATGCCAGCAGTGCAGGTTGGGGAGCCCTTTGCAGGTCAGAACTTGCTCAAGGCAAGTGGGATGCCCGTCTTCGCAACCCAGGCTCAAATTTCTTGGAATTACGGGCAGCCTGGTGTGCCCTCCAATCCTTCACTCATCTCCTGAACGGGGAGTCAGTTTTACTGAGGATGGACAACACCACAGCGGTCTCCTATGTAAAGGGGCAAGAGGTCACTCGGAGCTCCACTCTGCTCCAAGAAGTCAAGCCCATCATGTCTTGGGCTCATAAAAATCTGGCCAACATTTCTGTGGTCTTTGTCCCTGGGGCCCAGAACGTCCAAGCGGACTTTCTGTCTCGCACACAGTTGGACAACAACGAGTGGTCACTTCATGTGCAGACGTTCGAGTGGATCCTGTCCTTAGGAGTCAATCCCAAAGTGGATCTATTTGCATCCCCTTGCAAATTCAAGATCAGGAAGTACTACACTCAGGGGCATTGCAGCCAGGGCTTTGGAAAAGATGCCCTGACACTCCTGATCATCCTCAGGTTCCTACGGAGGCTTCAAGCGGAAGCGGTTGAGGTGGTGGTGATAGCGCCTTACTGGCCAAACAGGCCATGGTTTCCCCTCCTGACCCAGTGCCTCTTTCGCTCAGACTTAACCCTACTTTCTCAGGGGGAAGTCCTGCACCCTTGTCCAGCATTACTGAGACAGATGGTCTGGTTCATGAGAGGGAAAGGTTGGAATCTCTCAGGTGCACCTCAGGAGTAATTTCAACCCTCATGGGCTCAAGAAGGGGAAGCACGAACAAAGTCTATGAAAGAATTTGGGCCAAGTTTGTCGAATGCTTATCCTCTATGGGCAGATCTTTCAGGAATCCAGGAATCAAGGACATCCTCAGCTTCCTTTACTCCGGCCTAGATTTGTCTCTGTCCATCAGCTCGCTCAGGGTCCAAGTCTCTGCCTTGTTGGCCTTCTCTGGAACATCATGGGCTGTTCACCCTCTAACTCTGCAGTTTTTCTGTGATGCAACAAGACTCAGACCCCAAAGAAGACCTAGATTCCCCAAATTGTCCAAATTCCCCAAATCTTCCCCTTGTCTTCGACTCACTCTCCGGACTAAGTACCGCGGGATCTGCCCGCTTTCTATTAAAGACCTTTCTGCTAGAGTCGCTTTTCTAGTAGCCATCACTTCAGCTAAAAGAGTTTCTGAGATTGTGTCCTTGGGTCATGGAGAACCATTCCTAACTTTCTTCCCGGACTGGGTGGTTCTCATCCCTATGCTTGGCTCAAACCCGAAAGTCTCTTCAGTGTTCCATGAGAACCAAGAAATTGGTCTACCTACATTCAGGACCCCGGGGTCCACTGAAGTTCATGCTCTGGATGTAGGCAAAATGCTTAAGGAATACCTCAGAGTTACTTCCTCATTTAGATTCTCCGATGACCTCTTTGTTCTACACTCTGGCAGCAACAAGGGGAAGCAAGCCTCACCCAGACCGATTGTGACCTGGATCGTCCAGTCTATCCAACAGGCTTATAGGGCTAAGGACTTGACCCCTCCGGAGGAGGTGACAGCACACTCTACTAGGGGTATGGTGGCTTCGTGGGCAGCAGTCGGCATGTGGCTCCTGATGTCATTTGCAAAGCAGCCTCATGGGCCCTAATTAATACCTTTTATGTCTCACTATTGCATAGAACCTGCTTCTCTATTCTCTGTGAACCTTGGCTTGAGAATCCTGTCCGTTGACAGGAAAATTTAAAATTCTTTTGATCAGCATACCCACCTGTGTGGATTGGCTAGTTATTTCCCACACGTAGCCTACCATGGAGTCTGTCAGGAAAACTGAAAATTTATTATCTAATACTTACCATAATTTTCCTTTCCTGATGGACTCCATGGCAGACGGAGTTCCCACCCATTGGTCGTGAGTTGGCTAATTACAGAACACAGTCTCTAGTGGTGAGCTCAAATTTATGGAAGTGGGGTCCTATAGAATTGGAGAGGAGGTGGGGTTAACCCACACGTAGTCTGCCATGGAGTCCATCAGGAAAGGAAAATTCCGGTAAGTATTTGATAACAAATTTTCAGGTTTTTTTCCAGTACTTTATTGCTTACACCTGTCTTTTCTCTTTTTCTATTTTTTTCAATATCACCCAGTTTTTCCTCTTTACTGTTTTCACTCTCTTTCATGTCTTACACTTCCTTATCCCCTCCCTCATAAAGCACCAAAACTAGATGCATATCTTATGAAAGACAGTAGTGTGCTTCAGTGCACTAGTGTTACAAAGCTTCCAGCCTAGCACTAGAAGCTGAACAGTACACGCTCTTGCTTTGCTTTAAATTTCAATCTCGGCTGCTGCCCCAAACACGACTAAGTGGTAATGGCAACTCTTATGTTACATTAAACATTTTTACCTTATCCGTGTGAATTTCGCTGTCTGTGTCCTAGAAAATGAATGAATGAGTCTTGCTTGCTCAAGTCAGGATAAGTGATTGTAAAATGTAATGTATTTCTGTAAAATATAATTCCAGGTGTTGCAATAATTTTATGAGGTCTATGAATTTAACACTTTCTCATTTTCTATCTCAGCCATAGTTGTGCTACGAGAAGCTTTAAATGCTGAAATAGCGATAGTTCATTGACATTATGCAATTGGAGCTGAATGCTGTTATATTCATTTGCTGTTTGCTTTTCTCACTGTGTCCTGGACTGAGGCATGCCCATGGCTAAGTTCAAAGTTGATGTACTATGTCTTGCCTACACAATGCCAAAAGAAAGTGTTTTTTTTTTCTTTAGACAACCTAATACAAAAAGTATTCCACAGTATTCTAGCTTTCAGTTCATTTGGATTTTTAGCCTTCAACTATACCAGACACATTTGTAGAAATGTCTTATTACTTTAATCTCTTTGTCTCTGATAATTTTACCCCTATTATTCCTCAACAGAATTTTTGCTGGATTTGCGACCAATGACAAGTTTTAATGTACAATCTCTCTCCACCCTGATTCTTCGTATTCATCAGCTTAGATTAGATACCTATTGCAAAGCCTTTTCAAAATATATTAAGTTTTAAGACATAAACAAATTTTTGTATACAAGACATACATAAAGATTTTGCATTTGCTTTTGAGAAGTGCTGGCTACTTTAGACTTTGGAAACAGACAAAAATGAGTAGCTCATAGCTGAAGAATAGCGTAATTGATCAGTGCTAACCAAAACAGGATTATGGAATAAATTTGGCGCAGCCATGATGATTCATTAGTTTTACTCTCTTATTTCCCGTACACACGGTCGGACTTTCCGACGGAAAATGTGCGATCGGAGCTTGTTGTCGGAAATTCCAACCGTGTCTGGGCTCCATCGGACATTTTCCATCGGATTTTCCGACACACAAAGTTTGAGAGCAGGCTATAAAATTTTCCGACAACAAAATCTGATCGCATCAATTCCGACCGTGTGTAGACAATTCCGACGCACAAAGTGCCACGCATGCTCAGAAGAAATTCAGAGATGGAACAGCTCGGTCTGGTAAAATTAGCGCTCGGAATGGATAGAGCACTTTCGTCAGGCTGCATTGTATTAAATATAAAATAGTTTAATACAGCGCACTCTCTTCTTCTTTATAATGCTAGAAGAATGAAGTAGTTTTGCTGCTCATATTCACACAGACTTCTCACAAACTTCTTTCTTTATTACTTATCGTGATTCCCTCAATATATTTTGATTTTGTCACATCTGAAAAAAAAAATATATATTATTATTTTTTTGGTTTGTCTTTTTTTCAAGACTGTTTTTTTTTTGTTTTTAATATTTTTGGGTGTGTTTTGTGTGTCAAGTTACCACAACACCATTATTATCTTGTATTATTTAATCTCAAGGAGATTGCTTGGTGTTGATGTCTCTTGTTAATTTCACATTGTATTTTTGAAATGTACCTGAATCCTCACAAACAAACTGTCCTTTTTGAAGGAAAACACACATAGGCGAGTATAATTGAAACAAAAATTTCTTTATTAGGGCTCATAACCAAAGAGGGAGGCAACACTGGAGAGACAGCAGAAATTGGTGAAGCCTTTGGCCCCCAGGGCACACATCAATTATTTTACAACAAAATTGGTGGCCTGAGGAGTCCATATATAAGGCTGGTCCAGAAGTCCAAGAGATCCTGAACAGCAGCAGATGACATGTATGTTCCCAGGCTGTGGTAGTACAAGAGGCTGCATATTTTGCCAGACAAGACTGAACCCAGGTCATCACTCTCTGGTCTTCCTTCCACGCTTCCTTCCATGCTGTGGCTCTGGTGGTGGAGTTGTGACAGGAGGAGGAGGATGGTCCAACTCACTCAGGTGGGTTTTGTGTGTGATTTCGCCCCTCACCCCCTTAGTTAAGACTTTATAAAGAAGGTCCTCACACAGGAGGCATTGGCTCTCCTGCATGCCCTGCAGTTTGGTGGCAGCCATGCAGGCAAAGGCCTCTTCAGGAGTGGGGGTGGCTCTGAGGGAACGCAGAAGCCTCCTGAATGAGTCTGAGCGCTGAATCCTGCACGTCACTCCCCTTCCTGGGTCTTTTGTTTGGAAGGCGGAGGGGAGGAACCTGCTATTCGGTCAGGCTCCTACTGGGCCTGGCCTTCTCCTGGCTGCCACTTACCCCCACCTCCTCCTGGCTGCCACTTAGCCCCGCCTCCTCCTGGCGGACACTTACCCCCGCCTCCTCCTGTGTGCCACATTCCACAGCCTCCTCCTGTGTGCCACATTCCACAGCCTCCTCCTCCTGGCTGAGGTCTTCCTGTGTATGAAAAAGGGACATAGTTTTAGTTTCTTCTTTATCAATCACACACAATTTTCATCTCATGACTGTTGCCAATTGAATGTTATCAAATATAACAGACTATCATTCTGAGACCAGCATTTTTCATTCTTGTCCCAATTATTTTTACCCACTACTGCCTATTGATATGTAAAACACGTTATGAAATCAGCAATTAGTGATCAATAATAACATCTAGTAAACATCATTTATTGCTTGCCCAGAAATCTGTAGAAGAATGCTATACCTGGCTCCAGCTGGGCTCCTCCACTTCTTCCTGGCTGGAAGTCCCAGGTTGGACATCGGAAGCCTCAGCTGGGGTGGAAGATAGGGTGGAAGGAAGAGTGGAAAGAAGGGTAGAGAGGGATTCCCTGACTCCAGTCTGGTCTGACAGAAATCGCAGTCTCTCATAGTACCACAGCCTGGGGGCATAAACGTCATCTGCTGCAGCTCCGGATCTCTGGGAATCTGTGACCTTTTTGCGCTCCCTAAGATAAGTGCTCCTCAGGCCACTAATTTTGGCTTTTAAATAGGGGATGATTGCTGTGGGGACCACCGGCTTCACCAACTCCAGCAGTTTCTCCAGTGCTGCCTGCCTCTTTTGTTTATGATTATAATGAGGATGTTTCACCTGCCACAGACAGGGCAGCGCCCTGTATTTGTCTATGAACAGGGGGAGGAAACTGTGGTCATTGAAGCCATCCATTTTATCTGCAAGACACAACACAAGACAAACCCTAATGTCAGGCTAAAGTCTCCTAATCTTGTCCCAATGTAGGCCTCAATCTATAAGCAGCATAGGCCCAATTTTAAATCTTACCTTCGTTATCACGATCGGCGCCTCTGATACTCTTTCCTCCGCTCACAGATCTACGTAAGACGCACGTGTGTTATGCGTTATATACACTGCGCATGCGTGAAACTCCACCCGCCCCTGACTTCTTTCTAGTCTATTCCCCGCCCCTTCTCATTTGGCGCAGTGGGGAAGAGCACATGGCAGAGACACAGCAGGTGTCAAATAATTACACCAATGAGGAGGAACGCCCGGAGCCAGAAATGTCTGGATCCAGAAAGAGACGATTTAAAGCATCAAATATGTCCTTTGAGGAGATGTTGGACATCCTGAAGAAGGCCAACTATGATGGGAAGTATGGACCTTACCCCAACCCCAATATCCAAAAGGCCAAGATCATGGTGAAAGTGGTCAAGAGTCTGCACCAGAATTTTGGGGTACGACGATCCAAGGATCAGCTCAGGAAGCGGTGGTCGGACCTGAAATTAAGGAAGCATGAGCAGTACAGAAGGGTCAGGAGAGTGCTGCAAAAAAGTAAGTAGTTGTCCTGTCTTCCTATTCTTTCTTTTTATTACGTTCGTGCTGCTCCATGTGCTTTTCTTTACTGTTGTACAGTTGAAAATGGCAACTTTCATGTTCATGGGCACATTGTTTGTTCGTATGAAACATTGTTCGTTCGGCCTAGAAAACACCATTGTTTTGGCCATATGCATTTAAATACATTTTTTCGGCCCTACTTCTATTCAAATAATTTTGTTGTCTAGATGGGTTTGTAAGTAGAATGTAATGCAAACTAGATTCTGTGTAAGGAGAGGACACTCAGCAGCTGTTTACACATCTGGACACTGGAGCACTAGTGTGGGACACCAGAACACCCTTTTTATTAGGGGGTCCCACACAGGTGCTCCAGTGTATACTATAGGGGTGTCTCTATTTGAGAATCTTGTACAAAACAGGTAAGTATTCAAGCTTGACAAAGGGAAAAAATATTTCTTCATCTTGGAACTCTGCCCAAATAGACAATTGTACCCCACTTCCAAGCAATGATTCATATTCCTATTTCTGCCATGAAATATCTGTGTGCTGAGTATACCTATTTTTTTTTTACATAGGGGAGAAAAGACTCAGAGGACACCCCTCATCCGAGGAGACCACAGACCCCCCACCTCAGGAAGAAGTGGAGACCCACCAAAGACAACAGGAGGAGGAGGAAGGAGATGTGGTGGAAATTGTCACCACAACAGGTGAGTGTCTGCGACCACAGGCTCAGGTAAGAGATGGATTCCGGCATATTTATAATACATGGTGTGTTTTTGTTTCTATCTTTTTAGGTGATTGTGATGTTGTGGATCCAGGTCATTTCACCTCTGAAAGTGCACAGATCCTGATCGGGGAGATCATGGGGGGTGTAATAGGGACTTGGAAAACATCCAGAAAAACATCAATGATGTTAAAAAAAAATGAAGAACATCATTGATGTTTTAGGGGGAGTTTAAAACCCCTCCAAATCCCTTCCCTTTTTTGTGCTTTTGGAATCTAAAAATTTCTCACATTTTTTTACATATTCTCGAAAAGCCAAATTTTGAAGATGCACACAGTGTGTCAACATGTGCTATCTGCCATCACGGGAGATCAATGTATGCATTTTGGGGGTGCAACCCCTTCCTCAATAATAAAGTAGCTGGGAGGAAGGGGTTGCACCCCCAAAACACGTCCCTTGATCCCCTGTGAAGGCAGGTAGCACATGTTGACATTCGGCAATTTGTGTGTATCTTCAAAATTTGGCTTTTCCAGGGGTGACTTCACCCCATCTGAACGCAATATCAAACACAGTTTATAAATACTCAGGTCTGATATTGCCTTCATTTTCTTTAAAAGTTCAACTTTGTAAGTTCCAGATTTGTGTCTTTCTTGTTGGTTTTAAACATGCCTGTTTTACCTTAAATGGACATTTCTACTTTTAGTAATGTGACCCAAAAAATTATACAACAAACATGTTGGTTTGTTTTAAAAACCTTTGATAAATGCACATGTGATTGTGCTGGTATTAAAAAGATTGATAATCAAGAATGTGTGGATTATTGTTTCAACGCTCCCAACATTTTTTTGTGCTCAAATTGGTGTTTTCTGTGACAATGGGGGTTATTTCCTAAGGGAAAATTCACTTTGCACTACAAGTGCGGTTTCAGTGCAGTTTCAAGGGCACTTGTAGTGCAAAGTGTCTTTGCCTTTAGTAAATAACACCCAACAGTGCTTTGTAATGTTACACAATCACACCATTGACAGGACTCACCACATTTCTGTCAGGGTCAGTTAATAGAAACACAAGCAGTAAATGTCACCAAAGATTTTAGTAGTTAAAATGATTTTTTTATTTTAAAAATGTTTCAGACATTGTCTGGCATATTGATGGCCCCCCTACCCACAAAGTAATCAAGGTATCTAAGACGGACCTTACGGGCACTCAGGGGGGAAAGTCAGGATGGCCACATTCAAGCGCCGTCAGGGTTGGTTCATTATGAATTCCGGCCTCAGGCCCAACTGAGGCAGCATAGTTGGCAGAATTTTGCCTTAAAAAGTTGTGTAGAACACAGCATGCCAGGATGATATGATTCAGTTTGTACTCCGCCATGTGTATGGGTGTAAGAAATAGGTGGAACCGGCTGGCCATGATTCCAAATGTGTTCTCCACCTCTCTTCTGGTTCTGACCAGCCGGTAATTAAAAATCCTCTGGTCCGGGGTGAGGGTCCTCATAGGGAATGGCCGCATAAGATGGTCCCCCAGCGCAAACGCTTCATCTGCAACGAAGACGAATGGGAGTCCTTCCAAATTGTCTTCTGGAGGTGGCAAGTCCAAGCTGCCATTCTGGAGACGCCTGTAGAACTCTGTCTGGGCAATGACTCCACCATCGGACATCCGGCCATTCTTCCCCACATCCACATACAACAACTCATAAGTAGCCGACACCACCGCCAACATCACAATACTATTGAACCCCTTATAATTATAATAGTATGACCCCGAGTTGGGTGGTGGGACGATGTGGACATGTTTCCCATCAATTGCCCCTCCGCAGTTAGGAAACTGCTGGGCAAAGCTGGAGGCCACAGTCTGCCATTCCTATGGGTTCGAAGGAAACCGTGGAGTCAAACAAGAAAAAAAAAAAATCATTTTGCACCTAAACAGAGAAAGCAGATTAGACACAAACATTCTTGGCCAACATCAGTATAACATTTATTTTAGGGAGTTTTGAAAGACCAAGGTATAAGGTCCACCTATTAGATTCCCCCCCCCCCTCTCATGGGCCATTTCTAACATTTTAGGGGGGTAGATCTTTTGGACAGGTAACCCTCTCCACTTCGCTGAGAGATAAATGCCTAAATAATGTGTATTACTTTGGCCAGCCCCTCCTTACTTACACTATTGGAAGCCCTATGGACAGGTAAGAAGTGTCATAATACAAAGATATAAATACACATTGTACACATTTTAGCACATTTGGACATTCTGCTATTACCTATCAAGATAGTAATAGTATACAAAAACTTTAAATAGTACCATTTGAAAGTATAGAGGCAGGCCCTTGCACTACATGCTTTGGGGAATTCATCCATAAATATGACCAAAAAAGAGATGGGTATAGTGTGTATGGGTTTGGCAAAGTCAGCAGATAGATGATTGAGGATAGATAGAGAATTGGTATCAGCTGACTTAGCAGTTGGGGGAAGGCAGGGTTCCAAATGATTTGGGGACCCAAAAAAAAGCCTCTGCCACTCTGCCTGAATTTAAAGCACAAATCACATTTTTAAACATTTTATGGGGTTTTTAGGGTAAAGCACTACTATGGAGCTGACAAAATACATTGTTAAGTGACTACATGAGGTGAATATAGGGCCAGGAGAGCATGCTGGGGAGGTAAGTGAAGGCAAATATGCATGAAGGAGAAAAAAAAAATGAGTACATAAAAATCCAGCATGCATGAGGACAAAGGGGACATTCACAGCATATTACAATCATGGTAATTAGGGAATGAGGAAAGAAATACAATATATTATCAAACATTAAATACAATAAAATGTGATATAAAAGGATAAAAATCTTACCTTAATATAATCCTTCTGCAGAACCTGGATGATGGCAGAACAGGTGTCCAGGATAATGATCCCCAGAGCCTGGGGGGAGATGCCTGTCGAGAACCTCAAGTCCTGCAGGCTTCTCCCCGTCGCCAAGTACCGCAGGGTGGCCACTAGCCTCTGCTCCGGAGCGATGGCTTGCCTCATGCAGGTATCCTGCCTGCTAATATAAGGGGTCAGCAAAGCCAACAAACGGTGAAATACGGTGTCCGTCATCCGGAGAAAGTTCCTGAAATCATCAGGATTATTCTCACGGATCTCACGGAGCAAAGGCATGTGACAGAACTGGTCATGCTGAAGCAACCAATTCTTGATCCATGAACTCCTCCCCACCCTGTTCATGGACTGGACTTGTGTCAAGGTGAGGACACCAACACCAAGCCCCCACACAGCACGAACTCTACGAGGAGTACGTATACGCAACATGGCTAGAAAAAGGTCAGCTGCTCAGAACGAAGTAACAGAACGCACTGAAGAATAGCAAGGCCTGTGAAGAGCGACCTGAAAAACAGCCACGAGCAGACAAGAACACACTGAGTAATCCAATACGAACTGACTACACGCACTGAAGAGCAAATACAAACCCACAAGCACAAACTGAACAGCAGAAAACAATCTGAAAACCACGAGTCTGAAAAAGCGAGAATCGTCTCTCACCAAACTTTTACTAACACAAGATTAGCAAAAGGAGGCCAAAAGGTGCCGTGCTTGGTTCAAAACTGCCCTTTTCTAGTCTCGTTGTACATGGTGTACGTCAACGCGTTCTTGGTGATCGGAAATTCCGACAACTTTGTGCGACCGTATGTATGCAAGACAAGTTTGAGCCAACATCCATCGGAAAAAATCCTAGGATTTTGTTGTCAGAATGTCCGATCAATGTCCGATCGTGTGTACAGGGCATTAGAGGGTAGACACGTTACTACACATCACCATCTCCATTAATACATGAAAACCATTTTGAAGGACATTTTGCTCCTGAAGGAATGACCTATAACTGTGGATACCAACTTTCCTCCCTGGTGTAAGAGGCTGGTGTCATAGGGGTTGTTGGATATCTTCAACACTGCCAAACAGGCAGTTCGAGCAAATATGGCAGTCATGTTATGTGTGTAGATACATAAATTATATATATATATATATATATATATATATATACATACACACTATATTGCCAAAAATATTGGGACGCCTGCCTTTACATGCACATAAACTTTAATGGCATCCCAGTCTTAGTCTGTAGGGTTCAATATTGGGTTGACCCACCCTTTGTAGCTATAACAGCTTCAACTCTTCTGGGAAGGCTGTCCACAAGGTATAGGAGTGTGTCTATGGGAATGTTTGACCATTTTTCCAGAAGCGCATTTGCAAGGTCGGGCACTGATGTTGGATGAGAATGAATGGCTTGCATTCTCCGCTCTAATTCATCCAAAAAGTGTTCTTTCAGGTTAAGGTGTTCTTTCGGGTTGAGGTCAAGACTCTGTGCAGGCCAGTCAAGGTGCTCTACTCCAAACTCACTCACCCATGTTTCTATGGACCTTGCTTTGTGCACTGGTGCGCAGTCATGTTGGAACAGGAAGGTGCCATCCCCAAACTGTTTCCACAAAGTTGGGAGCATGAAATTATCCAAAATGTCCTGTTATGCTGATGCTAGTTTCATTTTCTAATGGAAAAAAATAAACTGTAAAATTTTTGCAGACTTTGCTTATGCCCGAGTATGAGTGATGTAAAAGATATATATGCTAAATTTCAAGAAGACTGGATAATATTTAGAGGTTGCACACTTTGATCTGTTTTGTAAAAGTAGGCAAAAAATACAATTTTTCAATGTTAATTACTTTTATTGGGAAAACTAGAAATCACAAACTTAAAATACTATTAAAACTATACACTAACATTAATAGGTAATATGATAGGCAAAACATGTGTTATATTAATCAACTTTAAACGATGCAATCCCTTGTTTTGTTCGCTTGGTGACGACTTTTCTGTGATGCTCGACTACCCTCAACAAGAATTGTTTTTGTTGTTCATCCCTGACTGATTCGTTATACTTTTTTATTAGAGCAATTCCTCTTTCTGCGGTATCATTGACAATATTAAGAGCGTTCACATGGCTTCTTAGAGAATCACTGCAGTATTCTGTCACGTCGTGGATCCCAAACAATTCAAAGAACGTCTTTGTTTTATTAGTAAAGAAATGGCTCAGGTCTTTTCCTTCAAAGACCATGTTTTTACCCTCTAATCGTTTCAGTTCCTTTTTCTTTGCAGGTTTGGTTTCTAAATTTTTAGTCATATTTTCCTTAACAGCCAGAGTAATATGTTCGTCCAAAAAAGCCAATCCTACGTTTGTTTCTGACAGATACCAAAGGTGTCTCTTAGTAACTGCAAGAGCACATTTTTTTACGTCTGCATCTGGGTAAGTGCTCAAAAGCTGTAGCATATCCAAATCATTCTTTGGAGCCCATTGACTTACAATTGCCTCATGCCAAAAGCAAACAGATATGAGGCTGACAAAATATGCAACACGTTTCATTCCTTCCAATTGTAGTTGAGGAATATTCAACTGTTACTGAAGAGGACAATTTTAAGTGCATATATTGCCTTTGCCATCCACCTTGCTTGATGCAGTGCCACTGGGATCCTGAAACTGAAGTCGTTTTTAGACCAACCTCCTGGGTACAGGAGTGAGAGTTGTAATAACTCTTTGTAATGCATCTTTTAGGACATTTTGGATGTAGTTAACCATTTTCACTCGTTTCTTCTAGAAAGCCTTGACTGGGACTTTCTTCATCCAGCATTGTTGTATATCAAGTGAAGCCCACAGACTTTGCTTTGATAAAAGTGATCAATGTGTGCAACCCCTAAATATTATCCAATCTTCTTGAAATTTGGCATATATATCTTTTACATCACTGAGACTCTGGGCGTAGGCAAAGTCATATGAAAATCACATCTTTGGAAAAATGAAACACCCTAGCTGACGCCTTAAGAGTTCCCTTCACTGGAACTAACGGGCCAAGCCCAAACCATTGATAAACAACCCCACACCATAATCCCCCCTTAACCAAATGATTTGGACTAGTGCACAAAGCAAGGTCCATAAAGACATGGATGAGCGAGTTTGGGGTAGAGGAACTTGACTGGTCCTAACCTCAACCTGATAGAACACCTTGTGGACAGCCTTCCAAGAAGAGTTGAAGCTGTTATAGCGGCAAAGGGTGGGCCCACTCAATATTGAACCGTACGGACTAAGACTGGGATGCCATTAAAGTTCATGTGCGTGTAAAGGCAGGCATCCCAATACTTTTTTACTTATATATAAGTGTGTGTGTGTGTGTATATATATATATATATATATATATATATATATATATATATATTGATTTTTCTTCCTTTTGTATGGATAGCCGATCACTTACACATATACAATGTAACAATAAAAAAAAGTTTTACTTATAACCAATATAAAAGGACATGCATTCCAGATAAAAATGTACTAGAATTCTGACTGCAAGCTTAACAAACTTTTTGGTGTATTGAGCAATCTTATAATCAAGGACTCCCAAGGTAATAAAAAAATGTATTTAAAAAGCTTTGCAGAAACCTGGTAGTGTGTGTTCTTTACCTGTTTGGTTTCCTTCATATTCTTAATGTTATGATGGGTTTACTTTATGTCTATACGAATTGCAGATTTTTAGAGCCTCGATGGACTGTAAAGAGTTAAATAGGAAAGTTGCTATCAGTTATACCATCTGACATTGTCATCCTAAACAACACAGTAAAACAGAACAAAAAGATTTAAAACTTTCTAAAATTTATAAAGAAACGTATCACCTGTCATATGTTTTACAGCATAATGCCAACAGACAACAAGCAGCCACGAAGTGAATCAGCACCAATGACTCTTCAAAGTCCATGTGGGTAGACAGGCACATGGGTAGGAATTGAAGTCTCAGCCTTTGTATATTTAACACAATCCTTGTGAATGACATCTTCTTGGAAAACATCCAGAAACCTTGATCACAGGATGAACTTTTCTTGACTTTGTGAAACATTAACATCCAGTGCACCCAGGGACATGGGTATGCATATAAATCTGCGCCACAAGTCTGTCTGTGTATTTCTTTTAAAGACTGGCTTTAAATACTCCCTGACAACATAAGTGAATACATTTATTTTTAACTCCGCTAGACACAGTGGGATTTTTACTTTATAATACACTTTAAACAATGTTTGTGTCTTTGATTAATTAAGTTGTTGCAGCTTTAATATTACTTTTTCCCTGGATGACATGAAATACGTAAGGTCAATGTGAATGGCTGATTATTGTACATGCAAAATAACATTTAAAAGCTTTAACTGGCTTCTAACAAAGTGACCTGCAAAAGCTACTCATCTAAATGATATCTGTCCACCTCTAATGATCATTAATTCTATGTAGGCTTGATATAAGTTTATATAGGACACATAAAGTATGGTGTATTGATATGTTTATTGTATAAAAAGAATTTGCTAGTGTAAAACTCATTGGAACATAGATCTGAATATTTAGTATGCAGTCACAAAAAAATACAGAACATTTTTATAAAATCTGAGGCAGTAACCTCCTCCAGTTCTGAGCAAAAAATCTCACAGCCAGTGGCCTCACAACTTACTAAGTTCCACCACATCTTTTAAAGCATATTTGCACTTTTGTAGTCAAATTTAAGAAAACCTAACTATATGTTTGTTATGTGTTCCTATTCACAAAACATGCATAAAAAAACAACAATATATTTTTTTTACCTTTTTAGATGTTTCTCAGGAGAAGGTGTCATGGCTGACTGCAAGGTTTTTTGCACAATGTCAGAGTGAGCCTGTCCCAAGTCCAAGTTGTGACTAACATATAATGCAAGCAGCCGAGACCCTAAACCTTTAACCCTTTTTTTGGACAGACCAGTTGATTTACTAAAGCTGGAGAGTGCAACATCTGGTGCAGCTCTGCATAGAAACCAATCAGCTTCCAGTTTTTTTTTTGTCAAAGCTTAATTGAACAAGATTTTGCACTCCACAGTTTTGTTAAATCAACAAGACATGTTACAGTTGATAATGAAGATCTGTCTGCACAGTAATGACTGGGTTATAGATAGTGAACGCAGCTGCCCAGTCCACTCATAAACAAAGAGAACTATTTAGGGTTTTCCTTCCCACAATGTCCAGAATAGAGCATCTAAAAAATGTAAGCTGCGATTTTTAAATATTTTTCTCAAAATGCATGTTACCCTAAATATTATTGTTTCTAGATGTGTGTTCGCAATTAAAATCCCTATCATTTCATGTGCTTCTTCCATCTGAAGTATCTGATTGATCCTGCTAGTCACCTTTTCTTCCTTTGTCTAAACTGAGCACATAAACCATAGAAGCCGATTTGTGCTTGCATGGTCCGTTTTCATCCTTCGGCTGGTCAGGAAGAGGACACTGTGCCAACACACAGCATGCCTGTATTGTTCAACCACCACATCCTCCCAATCACAGTCAGCCTCTGGCACATACACTCTCCCAATCACAGTCAGCCTCTGGCACATACACCCTCCCAATCGCAGCCTGCCTCCAGAACACCCCCCCCCCCCCCGTTCAAGCACAGCCTGCATTTTGCCTAAAGCTGAGTAGACTATGGAATATAGGCACACTGTGGGGTTGATTTACTAAAACTGGAGCATGCAAAATCTGGTGCAGCTTTGCACAGAAACCAATCAGCTTCCAGGTTTTATTGTCAAAGCTTAATGGAACAAGCTGAAGTTAGAAGATTGGCTACCATGCATAGCTGCACCAGATTCCAAATGAGTCAGATACAGAACAAATCCTCTCACAAACTTCTCCACAAGCCTCCTCAGTATCCCCAGTAATATTATTACAATTTGAAAAGATGCTTCATAAGGCTTTAAAACAAACCTCAGACCAAATAACAAAAAGCCTAACCAAAGAAATAAGAGAGCTGGGAAACCGCACCGCAGCCTTAGAAATAAAAATGGATGAAATTGAAATTACAACCCAAGAAAATATAACAGAATTGGAACAGTTAAAAGAAGAGAATTTAATACTTCAAACTAAGCTCGAAGATTACAAAAATAGAGCCAGACGTTCAAACTTGCGCATAAGGGGAATACCTGAAACCGTGACAGACCTGCAATCTACTATTACTGCTCTATTACAAGAACTAAAGCCAGATATCCCTATTGAACGTTTAGAACTGGACAGAGTACACAGAGCCCGCACAGCCAAAAAGAAAGATGGACCCCCACGTGATATAATCACAAAATTTCATTATTACAGAACGAAAGAATAAATACTAATTGCTGCAAGAGAAAAAAAGGAACTTAATTTTCAAGGACACAATTATCAAATTTTTGCTGACCTATCCCAACTTACTATTACTAAAAGACGATCCATGAAACCCCAACTAATGGAACTGCAACGCCACAACATTATGTATCAATGGGGCTTCCCCTTTTCAGTCAGATTTAACTACCAAGGTACAATTTACAGAAGCAGATCAGCAGATGAACTACAACAAACCCTTTTAAAATTAAATCTGATAGAACCCACAAGCAGCAACTCTCCCACACGCAGAAGAATGACATCATCTTCACCTTCAGGCAGCACCCAGAAAATTTCAGAACAAAATGGGAATCATCATTCTCACAAAAGAGGCCGTTATGCCACATCATCCATGGACCAAGAAGATTCAATGAACTGACATCCTAATTCCTGATATCTCTTCATTTATTATACTAAGAGATGGTTCTCTATAAAAAACCTGTATTTATAACTGAATGTAACTGCATTCTGATAGTCACACACTGTGTGGGATCATGTTACATTCCAGTTATATTTCTTATTACTTCTGATTCATATAGCCTTAGAATATATAAGTGAAATAAGGAAATTCTTGTTCAGTTATATATTATCAGGTAATAACAATAGATTTATTGCTTTTTAGGACAAATATGTTCAATAATCCAGAAGTAATGGAAGCTTTTTCTTTCTTTTCCTAACTAGTTCCTAGAATTATGTTTTTGTTTATTCTAATCTGAAGCAATACAACCTCAATTTTATGAGTTAACATATCTAAACAGTTACATATGAATAAAATATGTAATTGTTTACTCTAAAAGGGTTAAAATCCCAAAATAATTCAAACTATCTTCATCAATATCAAAGTTATTAACAGTACCTTTCTAACTGAATTATTTAGCCTAGGGCAAGACTAACCATATACAACCACCCTGGAATAAATAATTTCAACAAAAACTATATTCTGCACTCCAATTAATGAAACATCATTTTGATGTCTTTTGACATAGCACTTCTCTCCTGTAAGCGGAAGATCCGTGTACCCCATTAGCCCTCCTCATTCTCCCAATCATATTATGTGGGAGTGTGACGAAGGCACTTATTCCCCTGAAAGAGATATTTATTCTCTTTCACAGGTAAATTGTGATTACTTGCAAAAAATAATTTATACAATGTATCATCTAATCTCATATGTTTTTTGTTTACTCTTTACTCCAGAATTCACTGGTTTCTTTTCTATCTCTTCATCTCTTCAGTCCACACAGGTTGATCTGCGCAGTCAGGTCTGCATAACAAAAAGTAAGTCAAAACTATTTGATCTGTTGACATGGCACCACTGAATATACTTTCCCTGAATGTTCGGGGAATAAATGTCCCTCAAAAAAGGACCAAAGCCTTCCGTACTTTTCATAACAAGAAGGCTCACATAGTATGCCTCCAAGAAACACACTTCACCAAAGATTCTACTCCAAAATATATTTCTCCTTTTTATCAACAAATTTACACGGCTTCTGCCTGTACCAAGCAAAGGGGAACTCTAATTGCATTTCACCGATCCACACCATTCACCTTATCATCAGAAATTAAAGACCCAGAAGGTAGATACCTGATACTCATGGGTTATATAATGGATACAGCAATCACGGTGATTTCCTACTACGCTCCTAACAAACAACCTACACCATTCCTCTCACATATATTACAAGTGATTAATACACACAAAATAGGAACAGTGATAATGTGCGGGGATTCGAACCAGGTCCTCCTCCCATTTCTAGATAAATCACCTTTTACACCATCCAAAATAACCTCTAGATTACCTTTTTCTCAACTTCTTTCCAAATACAATCTGGTAGATTCGTGGAGAGAAAGTAACCCAATGAAAAAGAAATTCACTTATTTCTCGCACCCTCATCAAACCTTCACCAGAATAGATCATATTTTTCTAACAATAGGAATGATACCAGAAATTATTGCATCAGACATAATTCTGATTCCGTGGTCTGACCATAATGCAGTATACACTACTATAGCCTCAGCCATACCAAAAGCGCATGACCCAACGTGGTACTTACCGGACATAATGCTCAAACACCCACTACATCAGATGGCCATTGAACAAGCTTTAAAGGAATACATATCAATTAATAATACAACAGACATCTCCCCAATAACACTGTGGGAAGCTCATAAGCCTGTCTTGCGTGGAACAATACAAAGACAAATGGCACTATTTAAACGGGAATGCAAAAATCTAGCAAAAAAAACTAGAACTCAATTTTAATGCAGCCTACATATCATTTCAAGATAATCCATCTCAGAGTACAAAATCTTATCTGGAAAAATCTAGATTGGAATACGATCTATTTCTCACTGAGTCAGTTGATAAATCCCTCAAACGCTCCAAACACAATTTCTACATGAATACAAACAAACCAGGTACATATTTGGCTCGGGCATTAAATTCAACTAACAAATCTTTCAAACCAATACGTTTGAAATTATCAAAAAATGTTTATACTTGTAATCCAGTTAAAATAGTCCATAAATTTCACTCACATCTCGCAACTTTATACAAGACAAACAATGAATTTAATCCTACAGAGGCTGAATCCTTCTTCTCAAAAATAACCTTACCTGAGTTATCTCAGAATCAAAAAAGCAGTTTGGATGAGCCTATAACTATAGATGAAGTTGCTAACGCCATAAAAGACCTAAAACTTAACAAAAGACCAGGCCCAGACGGCTACTCGGCTTTATACTATAAAACATTCTCAGAAATACTCTCTCCCATTCTCACTGAAACTTTTAACAAACTTCTAGATGGACATTCTTTTCGGCAAGAAACACTAATGGCAATTGTTTGTATGATCCCAAAACCCCTTTCTGATGATACTTCCTGTGTGAATTATCAGCCTATCTCTCTGTTAAACCTTGATATTAAATTATTAGCAAAAATAATAGCAAAACGCCTCAATAGCATTATAGGAAAATTAATACATAGAGATCAAGTAGGCTTCATGCCAAATAGACAGGCAGGCGATAATATACGCAGGGTAGTGTTATTGGCACATATTGCTAAAAAACGGAAAATCCCTTTATGTTTTCTATCTCTCGATATTAAGAGGGCATTTGACACAGTATCCTGGCAATATATGCAATATTCATTACAAAAATGGGGTTTTGGACCCCACTTTTTAACATGGATCAAAGCATTATATAATAAACCCAAAGCCTATATAAAATATGCTGGATACAAATCTGAAGCCTTTAATATCGAAAGAGGTACCCGACAGGGTTGCCCATTATCTCCCTTATTATTTGCCCTTATACTCGAACCCATGGCCCAATACATCAGAACAAACCAAACTATAACTGGCATTGAAGTAGGAGGTATTACACACAAATTATGTATATTTGCAGACGATATATTACTTTTTCTATCATCACCACAGGTCTCTGGTCCTAACTTAATACCAGCTCTTGATGGATTTGCAGCCCTATCCGGCCTTATGATTAATCCTAAGAAATGCCTAGTGCTTAATATTTCGCTCACAAACATGGAATTGATCCCGGCTAGGGCTGCACTCCCATTCACATGGGCAGAAAAATCAATCCCATATCTTGGAATTCATTTAACAGCATCTCATTCTGACTTATTCTCAACCAATTATCCTCCTGTATTAAGACAGATCACAAATCTAATAAAACAATGGTCGCAACTTCCTTTATCCTGGATAGGGAAGATTAATGCAATCAAAATGACTATTCTACCCAAATTGCTTTATCTATTCAGAGTCCTCCCTATTCCAATTCCTTCCTATTTTTTGAGAATAGTACAAAAAAGAGCAACTTCGTTTATATGGGGCTCTTCTAAACCACATATACCTATACACACACTACATCTTCCCAAAAATAAAGGAGGCCTGGGATACCCTAATTTTACTAACTACTACAGAGCAGCACATTTGGCCAGTCTGTCCAAATACCATGCAAAACAGGAAATCCCATTATGGGTATTTATAGAGGCTTCAGAAAATGACCCTCTATTAATATCAAATTTATTATGGCTTGATCCTAAAGACCGCTTTAAAATTCATAATCCCATAACTAAACACTTCTTATCTCTCTGGGATAAACTAAAAACCAAATATCAGTTACAATCTCCACACAATCCTCTCCTTTCTTTTATCAGAAATCCGGCCTTTTATCCGGCATGGATCTACCCAAATTCTTTTAAAGCTTGGACAACATCAGGCATTCAGACACTAAATGACTTCATAGCATCTAGATCATTCCTTTCATTCCCATCGCTTAGAGAAAAATATGATCTACCAAACTCTGAGATATTTAGATATCTCCAAATCAAAAATTTCTATACACCATTCCTAAAGGGGGATACACCATTATCCCAATTATCCATTTTTGAATCAATCTGTACAAAAGATCCATTTGCTAAAGGTACAATTTCATCACTTTATAATCAATTATATGGAGTAGCAAATCTTAATAGACCCTCTTACGTTCAGAGGTGGGAGGAGGACCTGGGACGAACTTTAGAAGACACGGACTGGTCTAACATATGGCTCACATCTAAGTCATCTTCACCCAACATCTTAGCACTGGAGACAAATTATAAAGTCCTAACTCGCTGGTACCTTGTACCCGCTAGAGTGGCAAAATATTCACCTAATACCTCAGCTCTTTGTTTTCGAGGATGCCCAGAAATAGGCACATATTTACACATATGGTGGACGTGCCCAGTAATCCAAACCTTCTGGAAGGAAGTCTTCGTGATTGCATCTAAAATATTTAAAAAAATAATACAACCAGATCCATATTTAACCTTACTTAATCTAAAACCAGAATGGTTAACACTCTCTCAATTCAAACTTATGATCCAACTAATAACGGCTGCAAAACAAACAGTGGCCAAGGCATGGAAATCTCCTACATTGGTACTAGCAGAAACAATTCACAGAATGAATAATACAATGTCCCATGCTAAGATGGTAGCCATCGATCAAAATCAAATTCCAAAATTTGAAAAACTTTGGCACCCTTGGATAAAACAACAGTTCCTGTCAAACTTCAATGACTCTGTCCTGTTGCCATGGTAACAGATTAAATGACTTACAGAGACACCCATTCTAAGGCTTCAAAGAGAACTAAAAAGAATAATAAACTGATGAGCGGGACAACCTTGTGGACCATACCTCTACCTTTCAACCCTTTTTCTTCTTTCTCTTTCCTTTTCTCCACCTTACGATTAAAGCTCATTATCAGAATTTATTTGACCTATATACACTCTACTTGTAAACAATATGTATAGTAGGTATAAATCATTTAAATACCTACAAAAGTAACTAAGGAAATGATATATCTCTTTAATTTAGGTTTACGTGAACCCAGTGTTTAATATTTGAAATTTCATGATATTTACCTATATAAACCCTACTGTAAAACAATGAGCTTACTTTATAGATCCTTGTAAACTTACTTTATGTATCTTTATAATATTGTATACTCAATAAACTTCTTTTGACAAGGAAAATAAAAAGACAAGTGTTGGTGAAGGGATTGGATTTGCCATTTTAATTAATATTTTTTCAAATAAAGCAATGTGTATTTTAGTCAATTGAAGTGTGCCACTTAGTGATTATCTTGGAGAATTTATATTTCCTTTTGCATTATGTCTGTTTGAGTCACATGGTCTGCACCTGATATAATCTAAGTATCATAGGTGAGCATTGATTGATTTACCCAGGGCTCATGCTAGGTAATAGTGGTCCTAGCAGGTATTTGCACTGTGCGGTTGATCCATGGTTCAAAATATATTGTATTTATTTGAGAGTCCGCCTGTAAAAGAAGTGTAATGTTTAACTCCTTAATCTGAGCACAACAAAAAAAACTTTTTGCAGTGGAGTCTCTCTGCACTGCAAGACTTAAACACTACTTAAGTCTAGGCAGTTGCAGAAGAGACTACATTACTTACTTGACCAGCACCAATGCTCCAGCAGAACCTTGTGCTCTCCTCTTTCCCTGAAATGCTGGTCTGTTGGTGGAGCCTCAGCATCATCATGTACAATGTAAAGCTTTTAACCCTGTATTGTATGTGGTGGGGGCGGGTGTGCTATCATGGCCAGAAGCAGCTTACAGAGGGGTCTGCAGGGGACTAGTCACAAAAGTCAAAGGAACCTGTTAAAACAAAGAGTCCGTTGGAGCTGGGCTCCCCACACTGCAAGGGTATTTTTTGGTTGTTCCCAGAGTTGGGCTTTACCTTTTCACTGGGTGGTGTGTTCAATAGGTGTTTTCTAGACACCACTGCTATCCAACAATTCCAGTTGTGCCAGATGGTATGTCCCCTGATAGCCGTTTTGGGTCCTCCTACTGGCTGCTACATTACTACAGGATGCAAATATATTGCCCTCTGTGTATCGTATTCTTTATTGCATCTCAGTGCTGCTAAACTTCTGCACCCCCTCTGCAGTCACCACCTGTCTACTTTGAACCATGCATAATGTATGTTGAAACGGACACTTGTAAAATCTTTTGGAAGTCTGTGTTACATGGTGACAATGTAGTTGCATATAAAAACAAAGAAAACAGTTTGTGACTTTAAATGAGGCGGTGACCTGGTAAGGTCCAGTGCCTCCATCTCTGTCTAAATAAAAAAAGGAAAAGGAAGTGGGACTTTGAATGAAGCATGCAGGTGTAAAAACAGTCAAATTTATTATATATGTCAGTAATAAGGTACAAATGATAGTCATGATTCATTAAAAAATCAAATACAATACATATATAAACATATAATAAGACAAAATGATACATGATTGCAGACAGTTCATATTACGTAGTACACATAGGGGAGTATCCTATGAGACACATGATGCATTGAAACACGGCATATATGACGGGTTTCATGGATTGATCAAATCTTCCGGAGAATGCATGTGTATAAATTTGTGATGTAATTTAGTAAAAAAGGTTTCTATGTGGTCTGACCCTATCAAAGGAAGGAGAAAATAAATATAAGAAACTAAGAAATTGGACTATAGAGACCCCACTCTCTAAAATGCTTACAAACATAGCTGCATGATGAGAATGTGGCACTGAGGATCAGAAAGCCCCTAGGGGGAACACTACCGAGAGCTGAGGTGGTGTGGATGGCCTACTATGTAGTTGCACAGTTGAAAAACAGGCAAGTTTTTTTTTTTAAATAACAAACATGTCATACTTACCTGCCCTGTGTGATGGTTTTGAACAGAGCAGCTCCAATCTTCCTCTTCTCAGGTCCCCTTTAGGTGCCCCTGGCCCCTCCCTTCTGCCAAGTGCCCCCTTGCTGTAGGGGCACCCAAGCAGGCTCACTCCCAAGACGCTGCTATGCATGTCCATTCAGACACAAAGCAGTGTCTCGGCCCCACCACATCTCTCTTCTCATTGGCTCAATGGCAGTGACTGACAGCAGTGGGAGCCAATGAGCAGGGAGAGCCCCCGGAGAGCCAAGACTCTCGTACACATTGCTGGATTGCGATGGGGCTCTGGTAAGTAAAAGGGGGGTGGCTGCTGCACACATGCCTGAAGGTAAAAAAAACTTGAGCCTTTAAAGCCACTTTAAAAATACTGACAATGACTTCTGAATGCATATTACCATGTTAAAGCTTATATGAGATTTTAGTGATTGTGTTTATATATATACTTTACGGCTCTTTTTCAAAGGAGTATATTTCTAACCACAGATATTATTTTACAATAAATTGTCTTTTCCTAAGTGCATTTTAAATATTTAACATCTGTTATGTCATGTCCGTACAGAAGCCATGGATGTTTTTATCTTCCCTGCACAGCTTTAGAGTTCATTGCACAGCCACTACTCTGATGGGACAATTCACACATCCATGGAAAATAAGGCATTTTGCAGTAAAGTCAGCTAGTGTGAAAAAAAATTGTCTTCTATCAGCCTTACTTTCCATTTTTAGGAGTTGCTTTCCCTGAAAGTGAATTGACAAGTTGTCAATGAACAATAGCCTGTGTCCTTGCCAGGCTTTTCACAGGTTAGGATGCCTTTGGGCAAATGGGGCTACATCTACAGTTTCCAATCTAGCATATGGAGCAGTGAAACAGTTACAAGAGGGTGAGAGACATACTTGCCAGGATCTTTGTTTTCTGGTTCTCTTGACAGTTCATTCAGTTTAAGCATTTGTTAAACAATTCAATCCCTTATTTTTAAAGGAAAATTGCAGATAATAATATTGAATCTTGAAGTTTTAAAATAATTTTGAAGCTTTCTTTCGCTTTACTCTACTTGAGATGAATTGAAAGGCTTTGCCTAAAGCTGGATCATTGAAGGGAAAGCAAGAGAGAGAGAACAATGGTATTTTTTGCATACTCACATATGTAAAGGTGAAATTATGGAGACATATGTAAAAGAGGGCACTGATGGATTAGTCAGTCATACATGTTATTCCACACAAGGTGCCATCTGTATGTAACTTGTATTCTGGAGCTGCCATGTTTGGGTAGCTTAGAGAAACAAAATGTATTCTTCATTGTTTCCCTCGCTGCCATTGTAGCGTGCAGGGCTGTGGGAAAAGAAAATTGCTGACCCCCACATGTCACATGACCAGCAGACCTGGATTCTCATATCACTTCAGCATCTGAAATCAACAACATGATACAGGTAATGTTTTTACATGGGTCGGTATTGTTAGAATGTCATTTTTTTTTCCCTGAAACATCCACTTAAAGTTGCAATATTAAGTGTATAAAAGTGTAAATAAACGAATGCACAAACCATTGTAGTGTATATTCAATGAGTAGCTGCCAACATGAAATAGGTGTTCCCACACAGTAACAATATAAAAAGCAAATAATGTGGCGCTTCCTCAATACAATAAATATAAAGTGCATAAACTGAAATATATAAATAAATATACGCATAAACAATATATTGCAAGTAATCAAATGAATTGTCTGTATACACAATTCCAATAAAATACAAAAAGTGCTCCGTGCAAAAAAACTTCTGCGTAAACAATTCCAGTACAATGTTAAAGTTCTCCGTGCAAAGGACTTCAGTGCAAAAATAAATATTCCTATACAGGCATTCCCCACTTTTAAGTACACATTGGGGTTTATTTACTAAAGCTGTTAAGTACAAAATCAGGCTCACTTCTGCATAGAAACCAATGAGCTTCCAGGTTTTATTACAAAAGCTTAATTGAACAAGCTGGGGTTAGAAGCTCATTGGTTTCTATGGCGAAGTGAGCCTGATTTTGCACTTTCCAGCTTTAGTAAATAAACCCCATTGTGTACTTAAAAGTGGGATATGCCTGTAGTGATGTCACCATCCAAAGTGCACATATAAGTAATGTTCAAAATTTCTTTCAAATCGAAGGACTTCCACCATTCGTGATCATAGTGTGCCCCAGCCTCTCACCTCAGGGAAAGACCCCTACAGGTCTAGTCACACTTCTAGTGTCACTCTTTAGGTGTCAGCAACTTCTGGCTCCTTCTTAAAACACTCAGCAACCATCAGCTTCTCAGTATATACAGGGGATTCAAATGGATACTTAATATCTCATCATCTCCACACTCCTCCGTAGTAAGGAGGAGTATGCTGATGAATCTCCATGTGCAGAATCCCCATAAAAATATTTCATTAAAAAGCATCAACTTACATTTAAAATTCCACTATTGAGCTTCACAAATATCAGGTACTTCCGGTCTTGGCCGCGACCGCTAGTGACGTCAACCAGCTCCTCCCGACGTGTTGTCACTGCTCAAGTGACTTCATCAAGGGAGGTGAGAGCCTGGGGCACACTAAGATCATGAATGGTGGAAGTTCTTCACTTTGAAAGAAATTTTAAACATTTCTTATGTGTGCACTTTGGATGGTGACATCACTATAGGAACATTTATTTTTGCACTGAAGTCCTATGCATGGAGCACTTTAACACAGTACTGGAATTTTTTATGCAGAAGTTTTTTTTGGACGGAGCACTTTTTGTATTTTATTGGAGTTGTGTATACAGACGCTTTATTTGATTATTTGCAATATATTGTTTATGCGTATATTTATCTATTTTAGTTTACGCGCTTTAATGTATTTATTGTATTGAGGAAGCGCCATAATATTTGCTTTTAATTTAATATTAAAAGCAAATATTATGGCAAATGTATGACTTTTTGTTTCAAAGGGTATATTGTAATTTATTGTAATTTTTAATTATATTGTAATTTTTTTTTTTTTAAATTTACCTTTCCTATTCAATCTACAATGCTGTAATTTTCTGTAAAATTCAATGCAATGTGGCAACCTGGAGGAATTCTGTACACAGTTGGTGGAAATGTAATTAGAGAAACAAAAGAGAAGCACCTTAAAGTGCAAACCAAAAAGAGAAGCGCCTCTAAGTGCAAACTATTATGACAATAACAATAAATGTTTAAAGTCCATAGGTTTGTGCACTTGGGCAGCTCTTCAAATGAGTGTAAGCAGACTCTCTATTAGACACAGGAGAAACAAAAGAGAAGCGCCTCTAAGTGCAAACCATTATGACAAGTTTAATAAATTATAAAAATGGCAAGTGGCAACTTACAAGCAAAGGTAAGTATAGGGCTTATCAGAATAAAACAGTTCAGGACACGGAGTAGGATCGCATGCCGAGGGGACACCAGGGTCATTCTTTCCAGGGTCATCTTGGAAGAATGAAACTGGCTTCCTCCCTTCCTCCACAGCTTTGCAGCAGACCCTGGTGCCCCCTCGGTGGGGACTCTGTGTCCCTGACTGTTTTATTCTGATGAGCCCTATACTTACCTTTGCTTGTAAGTTGCCATTTTTTATAATTTATTAAACTTGTCATAATGGTTTGCACATAGAGGCACTTCTCTTTTGTTTCTCCTGTGTCTAATAGAGTCTGCTTCTGCTCAGTTGAAGAGCTGCCCAAGTGCACACACCTATGGATTTTTAACATTTATTTATGGACTTTTTATGATGGTATTTAGGACTTTTTAAATTACATATAAGGTTATTTGACCTGTTAGCGCCTACATTCCTACTATTTTGGTGGATATGTAATGTCCTGTTTGTGTGATTGGCTCACTGAGTTTCCTAAAATACTGCACTAAGATACAAGTCAGACTTTAGGCATCCTGTGCAACAAAAATTTCATTTTTGGTGAGATACACCCAAAGGGATAATCACTTTTAATGGAGTTCAGACAATGAACCCATCCTCATTAGAACACTGCAAATACTTCATCTGATTAATAATGAAAAAGTCACTCCTATTCAGATTCACTCTGCACATCAGTATAGACAAACAGCTTTTTCTTCAGAGCAGAAACAGGTAGGAATCTGCATCAAAGTGTGTTAAAATCCATACAATGTCCATTGATCGCACAGAGGGTATTATTTTTTCTCAAGAAATGTGGAGTTTCTCTTTAAGCAAAGACCAATATTTGTGTTGTCAGATGCATCCATAAACAGCAAGATGTTATTGAGCAAACTTCCCTCAAATTCACTGTCCATATATTTTTCATAGTCTTACACTATCCTACTGAGATCATAGGAAAAAATACAGCTTGAAGTCAGATCGCCCATTCATCAGAACATCATACATTGATCTAATCTTTTTACATGTATATTAGTCAGTCCTCCAAAATTGTAATTGCTTATAGAGATCAATCATTAGCTTCAATGGCATTGCAGAATGTGCTAGTACCATCTAAATGAATAATAATATTTATTAAAGTACTACCAGATTAAAGGAATCATAATCATAAATAATAATTACAATTTAGTATAGCTTAGTATGGATGTGTTGTGGTATGAGAACCCACAGGGTTACTTTTGCAGGTTACTGTGATAAATCTTCCTGTTCATGAACCAAACCCAAGATCACAAAGACAGGTTTTAGCTTTTATCCCTGTCAGATTTCCTATCTGCATATCCTTCATCGACCAGAGAAATTTTTACATTTCTGCTATGGGCCTTTTTTTGTTTGGTGATAACAGAATTTAAAAAATGAAAACATTTGTTCCTATTTTGAATCCTGTTAGTTAAAAAAAATGTTTTGCTGTAAATAAAAAGTATATATTTTATTCTACAGTTTGTTCCATTTCAAATTACACCACAGTAATGTTTGTGGTACAAAGAATGGCAAAGCTATTTGCAAATATATATTTTTTTCAATTCTTTTTATTTTTGAAAAAATAACACACATAATAAACGCAAATAAAAAAAAAAGAAATAATTATATTAAAACCAAACAAAAAAAACACCAAAAAAATCAGCAGAAAAATAAAATCTATGGGGAGAAGGAAAGGAAGGAGTTTGTTAGGGATGATTAGGGTAAACCGAGAGTTAAGTAAGGGTTATATAGGCTTTCAATTTTTTTTTAATTTTTTTTCACTTTCTTTGTCATGCAGATCAAAGGTCACACCTTAACTATATACAAGTATAGCATGACAATAAATCTATTTGTTTTGTCCTAAAAATATAAGAAAACACTGAGTAGTGCGTACAGACAGGGATGTATGGAAGCAAAAAAAGATAATATGCTGTAGTTTTCTAAGACCATCAATACATAAATATTTCAAGCTAGGGAATTTTAAATTTGGTAGTTATTAAAAAATAAAAATAAAAACCATCATCTGGTGTGCAGTAAAAAATAAAATACTCATACATAAAACCAATCAATAAAAAAATATGCTATTTTGCAAAATAAAACTGGAAGCAAACATGATGGTTTTGTCTATGGTTACCATATTTGCACATGGTTAACCACTTCAGCCCCGGAAGATTTGGCTGCTCAATGACCAGGCCATTTTTTGCGATACGGCATTGCGTCGTTTTAACTGACAATTGAGCGGTCGTTGGACGTTGTACCCAAACAAAATTGACGTCCTTTTTTTCCCACAAATAGAGCTTTCTATTGGTGGTATTTGATCACCTCTACGGTTTTTATTTTTTGTGCTATAAACAAAAGAAGAGCGACAATTTTGAAAAAAAACACAATTGGGGTTATTTACGAAAGGCAAATCCACTTTGCACTGCAAGTGCACTTGGAAGTGCAGTCACTCCTAATCTAAAGGGGTAGATCTGAAATGAGTGAAAGCTCTGCTGATTTTATCATCCAGTCATGTGCAAGCTAAAATGTTGTTTGTTTTTTTTTCCTTGCATGTCCCCTTCGGATCTACAGCGACTTTACTTCCAAGTGCACTTTTAGTAAATAACCCCCAATATCTTTTACTTTTTGCTATAATAAATATCCCACATTTTTTATCAAAAAAAACAAATTTTTCCTCAGTTTAGGCTGATATGTATTTGTAGCACTAACTCTCGGTGGAGCTGCTGGTTTAAGCGGGCTGTTACCTTCACTCTCGATACCTCTGTTTCACCGGCACTGGGTCTAGGGTTCCATTGAGTTTACCTCTGGACAATATAAGCACCAACACTTGAGTACGTTTTCAATGCTTTATTGAACCAAGTAACGAAGGAAGTAGCAGGAAAGAGGCAGGAGGAAAACTGCAGGGAAGCTCAAATAGGTTTCTTTAGAACATCCTTTAAAGTTGAACACTGTAATTAAATGCAATCCCCTTTTGTGGGACACAATCTTTGCTCGCCTGAATAGGCCTCTCTCACTTGCCTAGCAGCCAGTATGTAGCACGAACAAAAGTCTCTGCCACAGACTTGCTTGAAATAAACCCGTACGATCCTCTGCCACAGAGGAGCACTCATCCGCTTTAACACGTTGCTTTTCCAACACCCGCCGATGGTGACAACGACACCCACCGGCACAATGTGGAACCACACGCAAAGTCAGCCAAGCTGTAACAGAGGCAAATCTAACTTCCTATAACGAGCAATTCACTAAATTTACCTATCAAATGGTAGATCATAAATCTACCAGCGCCACATACTCTCCCCACTACAATAGACGTTGTCCCCAACGTCTGTCCAAAAATAATGATAATAACTCCCAAGCCTGGGAGTAGGTATTTGAGCTTTAAAACTTGGATTAGATAAAGAAGAAGGAAGGACACTGGAAAGGCATTGTAAGATTAACATCTATAAAACAATATGTTCACGTCCGTAAACAAAACCATCCTATGACTGTACATAACCTCACTGTCTATCTAGCTGAAAATTCTAACAGCTTGATAGAGGATCAAATGGTTCCTGAAAAGGAAAGCATATTAACACACATATATCCTGTACATCTTCAGGAGCAAAGCCTAATTTAAAAATGAGACTCTTTTCCCATAATCTATATCAAAAAAAATCTTTAGGAGTCCATCCCTGTATAAATTTTTTTCTTAAAATGAAAGAAATCCGGCTAGCAGAAAGAAGTCCTTGGATTTGAAACACTGAGATGAATATCCAGATCTTAACCACGAAGATCTCTTTATACTGACACTAACTAACGCCAAAGTCCTTTTGTCCGTAATCGCCAATAAAACCGGGGATCTGGCAAGGTCAGTGTCTTTCCCAGTTTATCTACTGTGGTAATGAAATATACAACGTCCTCTTTTCTGGGCCTGTAGATAACTACTTTGTCAGCATAGATGTGCCGACCGAAGTTCCAGTGCATAAAACATCCACTAAAACGTTCATCCATTTTAACAGAACATTCAGTCTTTCAGAAAGGCTTAGGCACAGACAAATAGTCCCAAACAGCTTCACTGTACCAAAATTTCCGGTTAACTTCAATCACTTGCATTATATCCTGAGGGACATAAGGGAACTCCAAGCCATATTCCGTAGCTACACGCTTGTTCAACATTCTCTACAAACGTGCAAGTTTGGGCAAGGATCTGTTTTTCCCCATGCCAGGAGGCACACATGAATCCAATGATTTGCTCACCATAGACCCAGCCGGTGTCTGAAGTGAACTAACAACTTTTGACAATGTCTCATTTACAGTGCTGTGTGGCTCCACACAGGGTGATGTCTTCCCAGAACTCAGGGCTGTCCATTCAGGGAAAGTCATAGCAGAGGCGACATCCTCGCCTTGTGCCCATAGCATCTCTTGTGACATAGTCTCAAATAGGTCATCATCACCGGATCACCGGATATTTCCGAATCTCCCAGTTCTTCTGCTGGCAGATACTTATTTACAGTCCCAGATACATTCCCCATCAGCTGCTTACCTGTTCCCATCATGGACTTTGTTGGATCCGGTTCGGGTAGTCTCTGGGGTAGGCCTCGGCCACGGCTGCGGGATGCCTTCACATATCCCACCTTCCTCTGGACAGGTACAACAGAGACAGGCGTGGTGGACACAGAATTCAAAGCAATGTCTGCTGATGAGACAGCAACAGCAGTGTCTCTCTCCGGAACATTCTCAGCAACAACAGGCAAAGTGGTGGCCTGACGTTCTCTCTCCGTAGTAGTAGCAGCTTCTACTGTGGTGATACCTGTTGCCCAATCCATTCGATAAGCATGGGACGACATGGTAGGTTGCTCCACCACAAACAAATACTCTCCACATTGCGGACATCGGCCAAATGGATGGAGATGTACGGTCAGTCCTTCACATCGGTGGCAGATCATGCCCACTCCCTCAATATCTCCTGAGGTATACAGAACAAAGCTCCCCTGCAGCTTCAGACGAACACCAGTGTGCGTAAGCGGGATTCCGGTCAGTGCAACACTCGACACAGTGCTTGCAGGGAACATTCTTGGTCTCATAATTGGCTGCATCGCTGAAAAAGACATGGTCACACTCTGATCTTCTCAGCATGATCACGAGGCCTCTCTTCTTCTCTGGCGCCAAACACATACACGCGTCCCACGCGGTATCAAGTAGGGTAGGCTCCTCCCACTTGTTCTTCTGATCACGTAGCTCTCGGGCTTTTACTGGCGCCCGCTGCCTACGCATTCAGAAATAAAATCCTGCAATTTTTAACCTCTTCTCTTCCTGAAAAATTGACAAAGTCCAGCTCTCACCATAAACTCCCGGTGAAACACCTCTCTGGGTTGCGAGAATTGATGGTCAACAAATCCCGGACGAGCCCCCACATGTAGCACTAACTCTCGGTAGAGCTGCTGGTTTAGGCGGGCTGTTACCTTCACTCTCGATACCTCTGTTTCACCGGCACCGGGTCTAGGATTCCATTGAGTTTACCTCTGGACGATATAAGCACCAACACTTGAGTACGTTTTCAATGCTTTATTGAACCAAGTAACAAAGGAAGTAGCAGGAAAGAGGCAGGAGGAAAACTGCAGGGAAGCTCAAATACCTTTCTTTAGGTTTCTTTAGAACATCCTTTAAAGTTGAACACTGTAATTGAATGCAATCCTCTTTTGTGGGACACGATCTTTGCTCGCCTGGATAGGCCTCTCTCACTTGCCTAGCAGCCAGTACGTAGCACGAACAAAAGTCTCTGCCACAGACTTGCTTGAAATAAACCCGTACGATCCTCTGCCACAGGATGTATTGGTTCACGATGAATGTGAGACACAGTACTTGGACCTCTAAGCCAACCGGGCAGTACTATGCTGTAGGATCACTTTAGGATACGTCCTTCAACCGAGTCACCAGGCCCCTCTCCAGACCAGCACTCTGCATGATCCTTCCATGACGGGTCCTCCCCTGGGATCTCCTCGGTGGTCCAGCTATTTCACACTGGAAAGACAGCTCAGGACCATTCCTCGGCTGCTGTGGTAGGCCCCAGAGAGGCTTCTGGGCCCACCCACGCGCCGCAGCGACGCGGGCCTCCGGAATGGAGGACCACGAGGTAGTACTCTAACACATACCTGTCAGCCAGGAGGGCCAGCAGGTGGTTGAAAAACGAACCCCAGAACATGGCGTCTGTCCCATAAATACCCTCTCCCAGAATGCAACTCGGAGGACCACCTCCACTGAGTTGTCTCCGGGACAGAGGAGCACTCATTCGCTTTAACATATTGCTTTTTCAACACCTGCCGATGGTGACAACGACACCCACCGGCACAATGTGGAACCACACGCAACGTCAGCCAAGCTGGAACAGAGGCAAATCTAACTTCCTATAATGGGCAATTCACTAAATTTACCTATCAAATGGTAGATCATAAATCTACCAGCGCTACATATTCTTCTACATATTTTTAGCAATAAAAAAATCGCAATAAGCATATATTGATTCTATTTATGGCATTTTTATTATAATTTTTTTTATACTAGTAATGGCGGTGATTTGCGATTTTTATCGGGACTGCGATATTGCTGCAGACAAATTGGACAGTTTTCACAAATTTTTAGGACCATTGACAATTATACAGCGATCAGTGCTATAAAAATGCACTGATTACTGTATAAATGTCACTGGCAGGGAAGGGGTTAACACTAGGGGGCGATCAAGGAGTTAACTGTGTTCCCTAGGTGTTTTCTAACTGTAGGGGGATGGAACTGTCTAGGAGGAGAGAGAGATCTGTGTTCATACTTAGTATGAACACACGATCTCTCTCTACTCCCCTGAAAGAAACTCTGTGAAGAGCGATCGCGGGTGTCCAAGACTCAGCCCAAGACAGAAAGAAACGGGATCTGGGTGTTTACACAAAAGGCATGGTGTTTGCCAAAAGGCAAAGCGACGTAAGGTAATGTCCTTTCACCCAGCCATGCCATTCTGCCACAGTAAAACTGCGGCGGCTGGTCGGCAAGTGGTTAATCTGTGTATTGATGTATTTGTGTTTTATATTTCCACACATAATAGCCATGTGCCTTATGTGGCAAGAGGTTGGTAAATATAGGCAACACCATCATGTTTGGTAGGATTTAATATAGCAAAATAGCACATTGTAATTTGTTAATGTATTGGTTTTATGTAAGGGGATTTTAGGAATAGTTAGTCACATGTAAATGAGCTTGTTCTGCAATTTTGAAATTGTTCATTTAAAGATATATTTCAACTATTTGTTACTTATTATAATTTATAATCTGCTTCTTCCAGGCTGTGACCTAAAATAAAAGCTAGAATAAAAGGATGGCATGGTACCTTGGTTATAGGAGCATTGTTGTTGTGTCATGTGACAACTGATAAAACTCAAATAGACAAGATGTGACAGGAAATCTTCCCAGCATGGACACATACAGCAATACAAATTTGACAGGAATTCTAAACCTTTCCCATGCTAAATGTCCTAAATATACTGTTTACTCATTGTTTTTGATTACTAAAGGTGCACAGGCTGTTCAGTTAGCAAAGTATAGTAAACGTTCACTTTGCAAATAGTAAATAGGGGGAACCTACTGTATGTGCACTTTGAATACAAAATTATGCTACTCCAATGCATTGATATATTTTAATTTACCTCAAAAATACCAGCTTTCACAAATATATAATAAAGCAAATTTCAGAGCCTGAGCATCATAAACCAATGTAAACTGTATTTTTATGGGTTTTCGTATGTAAAATAAAATACAGTCTAATTACAATTAAATATGGCATGAAAATACTTTTAGTTCATTATAATACCATATTTCCCAAACTAAATAATTTATATTAATCAGGAAAAATATCCCACATTCAGACTACATTATTAACATTGTAAAAGGTAGGTCACATTTTTTGGCAACAGATAAAGACCCTGATGAAAATCACAGAAGACTAAAAACAACTGGAAAGTTTTTAATAAATTCAAAGAACAAAGGAAAAGCTCAAAAGAGAATATTTGTGAACTAGACTCCACATTAATGACAATGACAAGGAACTGATATGACACAAAAATCTTGTACAAGTTTCTCAAATAACTATGGAAAAAAATCCTCTTTCTCTAAACCGAGCACACTGTAAAACTGTGCTATAGCTCTCTGGCCGCACGTTTTACTAGTATCAAGAAGACTTATCTACTACTATAATCACAGTAGATACTGAAGCTGAAAATTCTGTACTTAGCTCCAAATGCTGCAAAAAATCAGTCACTCAGTGATTAAGCTACAAATTGCTTTGGTTTTCACCGATCTTTCCTTTACTACAGTGACATTATGGAGAGTGATGCTGAAGGTACTACAAATTGCTGCTACAAAATCGCCAGTGTAACATCAGCTTCATACTGACCCTAAAATGTACAGCCTAGACTCTAACCCCTACTATTAACCATAACCTCCCTACAAAACTGAAATTTCAACTCTTGACCACTTCCGGACTGCCCACCATCGTTATACGTCGGTACTTTGAAGAGGAGTATCGTTATTATGGCAGCAGCTAGCTGCCATAACCCCGGTATCCTCTTCTTTAGCGGGGGGTCCGCTTCGAGATAAAAGTGGTCTCTGTGGCGAATTCGCCGCAAGATCACTTTTATCGGCGGCAGGAAAGGACCCCCCTCCTGCCGCACTGCGGTGCCCTCCGTTGCCTACCAGAGCCGTCGATAGCGGCGGAGGCGTTCGGATCCTGACATGGAGAAAAGTGAGGGGAAGATGGCCCACACCCATCTCCATATCATTGCAGGGCCGAAGCGATATCAAAACATCACTTCTGCCCATAGCTCTTAAAGGGTCTTTTTTTTTTCTTGTTTTTTTTAAATGACAATTTTTTTTTATTGCATTTTAGTGTAAATATGAGTTCTGAGGTCTATTTTGACCCCAGATCTCATATTTAGTCCTGTCATGCTTTTTTTCTATTACAAGGGTTTACATTCCTTGTAATAGGAATAAAAGTGACACAACTTTTTTTTTTAAAGAACAGCGTAAAAATAAAAGTTAAAATAAATAAGAATTTTTTTTTTTAAACATGCCCTGTCCTGCCCTGTCCTGCCGAGCTGGCGTGCAGAAGCGAACGCATACGTGAGTAGTATGAAAACGGTGTTCAAACCACACATGTGAGGTATCATCGCAATTAGTAGAGCAAGAGCAATAATTCTAGCCCTAGACCTCCTCTGTAATTCAAAACATGCAACCTGTAGACATTTTCAAACGTGGCCTATGGAGATTTTTAAGGCTAAAAGTTTGTCGCCATTCCACGAGCAGGCGCAATTTTGAAGTGTGACATGTTGGGTATCAATTTACTCAGTGTAACATTATCTTTCACAACATAAAAAAATTGGGCTAACTTTACTGTTGTCTTATTTTTTAAATTAAAAAAGTGTATTTTTCCCGAAAAAAGTGCACTGAAGATGCGCAAATACAGTGTGACTGAAAGTTTTGCAACGACCGCCATTTTATTCTCTAGGGTGTTAGAAAAAAACATATATATATAGTGTTTGGGGGTTCTAAGTAGCAAAAAAACTTTCTTAACTTGTAAAGAACAAATCTCAGAAAGAGGCTCCGTCCTTAAATGATTAACATAACTATGATGCCGCGTACACACGAGCGGACTGAGTCTGGCGGACAATTCGATTGTGTGTGGGCTTCATGGGACCTGCAGCTGACTTTTTCGAAAATCTAAAGAACTCGAGTCCGCTCGAAAAGTCCACTCGTCTGTATGCTAGTCCGACGGACAAAAACCGACGCTAGGGCAGCTATTGGCTACTGGCTATCAACTTCCTTATTTTAGTCCGGTCGTACATCATGATGTACTAATCTGTCGGACTTTGGTGTGATCGTGTGTAGGCAAGTCCGTTCGTTGGGAAAGTCAGTCGGATGTCCATCAAAAGTCCGTTGGATAGACCGTCGGACCAGTCCGGTCGAAAAGTCCGCCCGTGTGTACACTGCATGAGAGTTAATACATTTCATCTCAGCCTTAATACCTAGTGCTTTATCTTTAAAAACATAGTTCAGCTTTAACAAAAAAAAAACTGCCTATGCAGGTAAGGGGCATCTGTAGATAAAAACAAACCGTGCAGCTTTGACCAAAGTTGAATAGTGTCCTTGTTGTAGGTGTAGGCAATTTACTTATATATATATATATATAAAGAGCGCAGCGCTGGATTTAAATATACAGTGAAAGATATAAGTGAAAAATATTTAAGCAGTAAAAAATGTTTTGTTATGTGCAAATAAAACCGTGCATATTAATCACCAAAATAATGTCCATAAATTAAACACAAAATATAATTATATGATTAAATGTCCATGAAGCACGTGAAACACCACTCTGGATATCTGACTTCCACCGCTGTGAGACCCGTCACCAGAAAGATTGAAGGCTTACCGGACCGCCTTTTTGAAAAGGCATGAATCAATCACCGCTGTGGATACTATCCCTCTCATGGATGGATCCTGCTGTGAAGCACTAGATGGTTGATCTCAAATCAGTCAGCCATGGAGAAACGCCGATCCCAGTGGTATAGATATCCAGAAAGAAAGGGAGAAATGCTCCAATGGTGTAGTAAATTATTGGTTCCTTTATTAAAATGCCATGAAGGCATTCAACAGTACAAAAATCCTTGCAAGGAATGATAAAACAATTCCGGTAGAAAATGAAAGTCCGCGCATGCGCAGTCCGTGCGTACGTGTCTACCCTACGGCCGTTTCGTCAGAAATGACATCATCAGGGGCACGCCTACACGTCCGCGCATGCGCTTTAAATACCCGAGCGGCGAAGCGAGGACACTCAGCCATTGGTTGTCTAATTACCGGAGATTGGAGACAGCTGGAGCATCACCACAAGTGTTGTTACTTATATGCTTCCATAAATCTTATCCCATGCCATCTTGTGGACAATTAGGTTAATGCTCCAAGTTTAAATTAAATCTGGTAATTTAAACCTGTTAAAATAAAAAAAAATGGCTGAAGGACAATTTGCATCCCCCTTCGAGCAAAAAACATTTCTTATTATAATTTCAGAAGAGAGAAAAAGATTCCTCTCGTTAAAACTTAAATTAAAAAATTCCAGTGTTACCGAGACTTAATATAACAAAGCACAAATTAAAATTTAAATATAAATTAAAAATAACAATATTACAGAAACGTAATATAACAAAGCAGAGGTATAGCCTTATCGCGCAAATTATTTTAATAGGAGCTAAAGCATTTTTCTTAAAAAATAAAAAGATTCATTTAAATATAAGATGATAGCCCCTAAGTGGGAAAACTTAATACAAGCTTAATGGCCCAGTGGCAAGAGAATAAGATCATTTCCTGTATAAGGAAAGTCAAAACGGAGGATAATGTTGACCAAAGAATGTGGAGGGGACATCTAAACCAGAGGGGGCGGGGAGGAGTCAAGAGCTTATTAACTATTGTCAATAAAACAATTGATGTCCCACTCCACATTCAAACCTGTAGGAACATGACAACCCAATTTGTATATCCAGTTAATCTCACTTCTGGAGATACTACGTTTACCGTTACTCCCTCGCCAGTGAGGTATGTATTTATCGAGGGCTAGAAACGTGGTCCCCATAGGGTCCCTTCTATGTTTAAGGTCATAATGTTTTGAGACATTATGTTTGTCAAAGCCCCTTCGAATATTGGCAACATGCTCCCCAAGTCTCACTTGTAGCTTTCTAGTAGTGCGTCCTACATATTCTAACCCACAAGGGCATCTCAAGAGATATACTACGCACTTTGTAGAACAGGTAATAAAGGATTTTATTGGATATGTGATGCCTGTTCCTGTGGATGTAAATTCAGTTAACCTTCTGCCCCTAAAGGCATTTATGTTACAAATTTGACACTTTTTACAGGGATAAAAGCCCTTTAGAGCACCAAAAAAGGAGGGTCTTACTGGTGGATCTGGAACATTAGGTGCTATGAAGTGCCTAAGGTTAGAGGCTCCCCTAAAGAGCACACAGGGTTTTTCTGTCAATAGCGGCCCTAGAACCCTGTCATTCTTTATAATGGGCCAGTGTCTTTTTTATTATGCGTTTTATAGCCCAATGCTGGCTAGAGTAGGTAGTTAAGAATGCCAAACCAAAATCATCCCTTTGCTCCATTTGTGATGGTTTGGCATTCTTAACTACCTACTCTAGCCAGCATTGGGCTATAAAACGCATAATAAAAAGACACTGGCCCATTATAAAGAATGACAGGGTGCTAGGGCCGCTATTGACAGAAAAACCCTGTGTGCTCTTTAGGGGAGCCTCTAACCTTAGGCACTTCATAGCACCTAATGTTCCAGATCCACCAGTAAGACCCTCCTTTTTTGGTGATCTAAAGGGCTTTTATCCCTGTAAAAAGTGTCAAATTTGTAACATAAATGCCTTTAGGGGCAGAAGGTTAACTGAATTTACATCCACAGGAACAGGCATCACATATCCAATAAAATCCTTTATTACCTGTTCTACAAAGTGCGTAGTATATCTCTTGAGATGCCCTTGTGGGTTAGAATATGTAGGACGCACTACTAGAAAGCTACAGGTGAGACTTGGGGAGCATGTTGCCAATATTCGAAGGGGCTTTGACAAACATAATGTCTCAAAACATTATGACCTTAAACATAGAAGGGACCCTACGTGGACCACGTTTCTAGCCCTCGATAAATACATACCTCACTGGCGAGGGAGTAACGGTAAATGTAGTATCTCCAGAAGTGAGACTAACTGGATATATAAATTGGGTTGTCATGTTCCTACAGGTTTGAATGTGGAGTGGGACATCAATTGTTTTATTGACAATAGTTAATAAGCTCTTGACTCCTCCCCGCCCCCTCTGGTTTAGATGTCCCCTCCACATTCTTTGGTCAACATTATCCTCCGTTTTGACTTTCCTTATACAGGAAATGATCTTATTCTCTTGCCACTGGGCCATTAAGCTTGTATTAAGTTTTCCCACTTAGGGGCTATCATCTTATATTTAAATGAATCTTTTTATTTTTTAAGAAAAATGCTTTAGCTCCTATTAAAATAATTTGCGCGATAAAGCTATACCTCTGCTTTGTTATAATACGTTTCTGTAATATTGGAATTTTTAATTTATATTTAAATTTTAATTTGTGCTTTGTTATATTAAGTCTCGGTAACACTGGAATTTTTTAATTTAAGTTTTAACAAGAGGAATCTTTTTCTCTCTTCTGAAATTATAATAAGAAATGTTTTTTGCTCGAAGGGGGATGCGAATTGTCCTTCAGCCATTTTTTTTTATTTTAACAGGTTTAAATTACCAGATTTAATTTAAACTTGGAGCATTAACCTAATTGTCCACAAGATGGCATGGGATAAGATTTATGGAAGCATATAAGTAACAACACTTGTGGTGATGCTCCAGCTGTCTCCAATCTCCGGTAATTAGACAACCAATGGCTGAGTGTCCTCGCTTCGCCGCTCGGGTATTTAAAGCGCATGCGCGGACGTGTAGGCGTGCCCCTGATGATGTCATTTCTGACGAAACGGCCGTAGGGTAGACACGTACGCACGGACTGCGCATGCGCGGACTTTCATTTTCTACCGGAATTGTTTTATCATTCCTTGCAAGGATTTTTGTACTGTTGAACGCCTTCATGGCATTTTAATAAAGGAACCAATAATTTACTACACCATTGGAGCATTTCTCCCTTTCTTTCTGGATATCTATACCACTGGGATCGGCGTTTCTCCATGGCTGACTGATTTGAGATCAACCATCTAGTGCTTCACAGCAGGATCCATCCATGAGAGGGATAGTATCCATAGCGGTGATTGATTCATGCCTTTTCAAAAAGGCGGTCCGGTAAGCCTTCAATCTTTCTGGTGACGGGTCTCACAGCGGTGGAAGTCAGATATCCAGAGTGGTGTTTCACGTGCTTCATGGACGTTTAATCATATAATTATATTTTGTGTTTAATTTATGGACATTATTTTGGTGATTAATATGCACGGTTTTATTTGCACATAACAAAACATTTTTTACTGCTTAAATATTTTTCACTTATATCTTTCACTGTATATTTAAATCCAGCGCTGCGCTCTTTATATATATTCTTAGTGGTGCCCCCTATCAGGGTTATAGCGCATAGCTGCAGGATATTTCTTCATAGATTTATTTATTTTTTTGTACATTTGAGCACAGTATATATATATTTTTTCATAGATTTATATATTTTTCACAGCAATTTACACCTAGCGCAAATTTTTCCTTTTAGAATAGGCAATTTACTTGCCTCATGAAGCCTGACTAAAAATTCCATCTCACTGTCCAGCCTTGTTGCTAAGACACACCCAGCATTTACTGCTCGCATCCAATATCACAGGAGCAAGCTCTCCAACACTGAACTTCTGCATCAGGGAGAAGAAAGTGCATGAGAATCAGAGAAAGAGCTTACTCCTGTGATGGTGGTGGTGAACAGTAACAACTAGGTGTGCCTTATCAACATCCAAGTTACAAGACAGAGAAATGCAACCTCTCATTAGTTTCAGTCAGTGTTCATGAAATAAGTAAATGACTTACACGTATAGCAAGGGCATTATTCAACTTTGGTCAAAACTGCACAGTTTGTTTTTATTCACTGACACTGACACTTATCTGTGTAGGCTATCACACTATTCTGCTTGTTATCCAATGATCAGTCTAGGGTGTTTGGGTTTTTATGTATTTTATTGGTAGAACTTGGATAGGAGAAGGGATTAGTGGGATAGTCCAACTTGAACTATGCTCAGAGGAGGATAACTTTCACTTGACCCCATTTAATGAATCCAGATAGCAGATGCACTGCTGGGCCACACTATAGCAGTGTGGGAAGATAAGTCCTTTGCTTGCTCTGGCAGCAGACTCAATGCACACTTTTCTTCAGGGCACTCACTAGTATCTTTGTTAGCTGACACCCATTCCACTGACTTCACTAGCCTGAAGGGAAGGCCCTCACAGAACAGACCCCTAGATGTGTCTCCCTCCTAGTCAGCTCTAAAGGACATCTGGATTGCAGCTTCCCCATCTCTGGCTCTCAGGTCGACCACCTGAGGCCACATGGCAGACTGTACAGAGAAGGGGCAGCAGCCCCCTCCCTCAGGGACCCTGATCTCCAGCCGAAGACTCTGAGCACATGTGCCCTAAGCATATATATAGTCACCCATCATGCCCTGAGGCATCTACTTCTGCCAATGGCCAGGGCTGTAACTATGCCTATGCTCCCATTTGTCAGGTTTCCTCCCACTGTACAATATGCCCATAGGGGTGTGCCAGGTGTGCCTGGGCACACCCTAATCCTGCAGTTGGCAACCCGTCAATGGCGAGCAGGTGACAGGTAAAACGCAATCCTTCCTTGCCGACCCTCAAACTGGACAGGAAAAGTGGCGGAGGTGGAATTTAGTGGAACCGATCTGTATTTTCCTCCTGCAGCAGCTGAAAGTAGGCCTCTCCTCCTCTCCCGCTCGTCGACATTCAGCTGCCACAGGAGGAAAATACAGGGGATCGGTACCAATATATACCACCCCCACCACCCCTCCTGTCCCTGTTACTTTTCTTTTTGTTGTCCGGGTCCCCCTATGTGCTCCCTGGCTCCCCCTTCCTCCCATTGTTTCAGGATGGAGAGTGGGGAAGAGGCCGGTAAATATGTCAAACACATATGTGTTGGAGCTTTGGGGTGCACACCCTAATGAAATAGGCTGCGCACACCTATGAATATGCCTCATCCTATTGGACCAGTTTGAAACAGGCAGACATCATGAGAAGCATCTGAGCACAATGAGCAGACCCTATCAATGAATTACTGCTCCCTGATAGGCAGAGAACATCTAAATTTAATTCTCCCTGGTATGCAGAAAATCTCCAAACTATGCTCTCTTTTTAGCACCTACCTAATAGGGCGCTACACTAGAATGTGGGAGGGCTTTTGCCATCCTCCTGTAAGATGCATGACTGCTGGTTCTTCTTGTACATGATGAGCACAGAGAGCTGTAACCAACAGGGCAGCGAAGTGAAGTCACTTAGAGGGATCGGTCACATGGACAGGAGAAAGCCTGTGGGAGTGAGTAAGATAATTATTTGTATCTATTACTTTCCCTCCTAGTCAAATAAGCATTTAACCCATGCAGTGTGGGGGAAAGGAAATGTTAACATCAGCCAGGAGTTGGGCATTAAAGGTGTATGCAAACCTTAGCAAATCCATTTTTCTTAATTGTTTCCTTTTCTTAAAAATTGTTTTGTTATACTGTATCTGTTTAGAACAGGAAGAATGTTACTGGCAGGATCACTTTAGATCAGGAAGTGTGTTACTGGCAGTATCACTTTAGGACAGGAAGTGTGTTACTGGCAGGATCACTTTAGGACAGGAAATACATTAAAAAAGCCTAGGGAGTTGCGGGCTGGAATGGTGAGCTGTAATATATATTGCATTTCTATAAATCTATTCTAGTTTAGATTTATATTTAATCTGTTTTTATTTTTTAATTTTCACAAGTAAAAGAAAGAGAACCTGTACATTTATGAAAAGGATTTGGACCATACTTTCGAAGTCATACTGATACAATCTACAGTATATTGCACAATGATAATCTATGTGTAAAACTGTACCATACACAAACATTCCAATGAGACCAACCAAAAGGCATATGATAAAGTCAGGAACCAAACGCAGTGAAGAGTACACATTAAAAAAAAGGAAGAAAAAGAAAAGAGCGTGAGAGAAGAAACATGAGAAATAGGAGAAGAAAGAAAAAAAATGGGGGGGAGGAAGAAATCTAGAGCCAGATACTGCCCATGTGCTTGCTATGAATCAGAAAAGGAGGGATCCCAATTTAAGCTTAAACCTCAAATGAAGGATGCATAATTTGAGTGTCCCACGCAGTCCTTGTGATTTTAAAGCGGAGTTCCACCCATTTAAAAGTCAGCAGCTACAAAAAGTGTAGCTGCTAACTTTTAATAATCAGACACTCACCTGTCCTACAGTCCAGCAATGCAGGCACACAAAGCCCCACTCCCCCTCCTCTCCGCGACGCCAGCATTCTAACTGAGGACGCCCGGCTCCGCCTCCACAGCCGGGCACGCACTGGGCATGTGCGAGCATCGCTGCACATTGTGATTGGCCGGGCAATCTTCTGGGACCTGTGACATGTCCCAGAAGATTGCAGGGAGGGAGGGGGGAGAGGCGATCTACCTTCCGGTGCCGCAGCGCCAGGGAAGGAAGTGGGAGCTGGGTGTCTGTAAAAACAGGGTACCTGCTCCCCCCCCAAAAAAAATGACATGCCGAATGCGGCATGCCAGGGGGTCACCAACACTTAAAGCGGAAGTTCCATTTTTGGGTGGAACTCTGCTTTAACCCCTTGGCGACTGGCTCATGCCGATATACATCAGCAGAAGGGCACGTACAGGCATATTAACGTACCTTTACCTTGCCCTTTAAGACGCTGCATTTTGGCGCAACCGGCGCAAGCTCCATGAGTGTGTTCGCTGGTCCCGTGGACTCGATGTTCGCAGGGATACCCACGATCGGAGAGGAAGAACAGGGAAATGCTGATGTAAACAAGCATTTCTCCATTCTTCCTATTGACCGGACACTGATCACCACTCTCTGTGATCGGGAGCGGTGATCAGTGTTGTGTCACACGTAGCCCATCCCCCCCTACAGTTAGAACATGTCCCTAGGACACACTTAACCCCTGCAGCGCCCCCTAGTGGTTAACCCCTTCACTGCCAGTCACATTTACACAGTAATCAGTGCATTTTTACACTGATCGCTGTATAAATGTGAATGGTCCCAAAATAGCGCCAAAAGTGTCCGATCTGTCCGCCATAATGTCGCAGTCACAATAAAAATCGCAGATCGCCGTCATTACTAGTAAAAAAAAAAATATTATTAAAAATGCCATAAAACTATCCCCTATTTTGTAGACGCTATAACGTTTGTGAAAACCAATCAATAAACGCTTGTTGCAATTTTTTTTTACCAAAAATATATAGAAGAATATGTATCGGCCTAAACTGAGGAAAAAAAGTGTTTTTTTTATATATTTTTGGGGGGACATTTGTTATAGCAAAAAGTAAAAAATATTGCTTTTTTTTCAAAATTGTCGCTCTTTTTTTGTTTATAGCGCAAAAAATATAAACCGCAGAGGGGATCAAATACCACCAAAAGAAAGCTCTATTTGTGGTGAAAAAAGGACATCAATTGTGGTGCAGGTGGCTGCATGGAACACCTGTCATCCTCTAAGCTCATAAGCACAGCCCTCTGCATGGATGTTTGGGTCTTTGTGCCCATGTGAATGAACCTTAAAGGTTGAGATTGTAAAATGTGTGGTAAGCTGGTTAAACCGTATAAAGTGGTTGTGACACAAAATGCTGGCATGAAGCTCTGAAAATATTTTTTCAGGGGGATAAGCCAACTGTTACTACTGCACAGCATATTAAACCAAGCAAATACATTTACATAAGTGATGGAAAGAGATAAGGACAAATGTCAGTGCTTTATAATACATTTATATTTGTCAAAATAACAAAACTGACATGCAGAGAATACGTATATTTTATTTTTATTATTAAACATTATTAATTTAGGGTAAAAAACGAATCTAAGATGTTTACTTCATTGATGCTGCCTTAAGTTCCTGTCCATTGGGCCCTTTCCATGGTGTGGCTTAAGGCTGGATTCACACCTATGCATTTTTAGTGCTTTTTGCATTTTGCAGATTTGCACTACAGAACATGTTCCATAGGAAACCATGTTAAATGGACTGTAGTGCAAATCTGCAAAATGCAAAAAGCACTAAAAATGCATAGGTGTGAATCCAGCCTAAGCCTCGTACACACGATCAGATTTTCTGCAGACAAAACCACTGACTTTTGTCCGAAGGGCGTTGGCTAGGAACTTGTCTTGCATATAAACGGCACACAATTGTCATCCAACAAACACAAACATAGTGACGTACTACATGGTTTTTCAGCTCGTTAGCACCATCCTTTGGGCTCCTTCTGCTAATATCGTGTTAGTAGAAGTTTGGTGAGTGTTGATTTGCACTTTTCATTTCGTAATTTTCATTTCGCACTTTTCAGTTCACACTTTTCAGTTCGTATCTGAATGGCCGTTCATCAACCAGCCATGTTGCGGAATCGGAGGAGATAACGTGTTATTTATTATTGGCCTTGGAGTTATTGCTTTCACCCAAGTCCAGTCCAGGAACAGGAGGAGGAGGATTTCTTGGACCAAAAATTGGTTGCTTTATTAATCGTGACCAATTATGTCATATGCTTTTGCTGCGGGAGCTCCAGGAGAATAATCCGGATGATTTTCGGAATTATCTCTGGATGACGGACCCCTACTTTCACCAACTCTTGGCATTGACCCATATATTAAGAAGCAGGACACATGCATGAGGCATTTATTTTATTTTTTGGTTGAATAATAATGATTTGATTTGGTATATTTTCTAGATTTTTGGATGCATAGAATGCACTTTTTGGTTAAGTTCTATTGGCAGATAGCATGTCTAATTTTATTTGTTTTCTTTTTTTAATGCACAATAAAAAAATTGTGGAGAATAATACTTGGCTATGTGTTTTACTTCAAATGACAGTCTGGGAGTAGACAGTTACATTTTAAAAAATTAAAAAATACAATGTAAAATTAACAAGGGACACCAACATAGTTGTATCTTTGATCTTAAAAACTACGGGATGATGGTGTTGTGGTAACTTGCACCAAAAAAAAAGCATAATAATATTATTCTTGATATCAAAAGAAAAAAAAAAGCTATTTGAAAATTCGTTTGTCATAACTCCATCAGTATAACCAGCAAAGCAGCTTCATTATTATCCCATTAAAGAAGAAGAGAATGTGCGCTGCATTTTGAGATTTCATAATTTGCTGCGTCACGAATGTTAATTCTCCATTACAAACGGTAGTTTACAAGACCGACTATTTCCAGCTCGTCCTTGCTTCCGAGCATGCGTGTTTGTACTTTGGACTTTTGTCCGACGGACTTGTGTACACATGCTCGGAAAATCCGACAACAGACATTTGTCTGCGGAAAATTTTTAAGCCTGCCATCCAACATTTGTCCACTGAAAATCTGACAACAATTGTCAGATGGAGTGTACAAGCGGTTGGATTTTCCGCCAACAGCCTGTCATCACACAATTCCCATCGGAAAATCCGATGGTGTGTACGAGGCTTTAGTGAGTCCTCAAAAAACGAAGCCATCATGCTGCCTAAAACAGTTGTGCAAGGCGCATGCTGCTCCAACTGTAGTCATTGCATTTTGCAATCACTTCACAAGCACACTCCACAACTTTTCGTATCCTGGTGAGGTGAAAATTGAAAACCAAGAAGAATATTATTTATAATTAAATTACCGTATATACTCAAGTAAAAGCCAAGTTTTTCAGCACTTTTTTTGTGCTGAAAATGCCCCCGTCGGCTTATACTCGAGTCCTCCTCTACAGCCTAATCCCCCGGCGCTGTGATACATTCAGTCTAATCGCATGCCATGCTTCTGTCTCAGCTTCATGCCTCTGTCTCAGCCTCATGCCTCTTTCTCAGCCTCATGCCTCTGCCTCATGCCCCTTGAGTGGCGTTGTGCCGGCATTATCTCCTGGCACTGTGCCCATCTGCAGTCTTATCCCCCGGCGCTGTGATACATTCAGTCTAATCGGCGGCCATGCAGTGTAACCAAGTGCCGCCTCCTCCTCGTTGTCCTCATCCGTGATAGGCTGAACATTGACTCACTGCTGGGAAACCGAGTCAGTATTCCATCATGGAGGAGGACACGGAGGACAATGAGGAGGAGGCGCTTGGTTACACTGCATGGCCGCTGATTAGACTGAATGTATCACAGTGCCGGGGGATAAAACTGCAGATGGACACAGCGCCAGGAGATAACGCCGGCACAACGCCGATCAAGGTACTTGAGACAGAGGCACGAGGCATGAGGCTGAGAAAGAGGCATGAGGTATGAGGCATGAGGCAGAGGCATGAGAATGAGGATGAGGCATGAGGCTGAGACAGAGGCATGAGGCAGAGGCGTGAGGCATAGGCATGAGACTGAGACATGCAGATGGACACAGTGAAGCTGCAGATGGGCATTGTTGACCCTCTTTTCCACTTACAGTAGCTGTAAGTGGCTATGGATGAGGCATAGGCATGAGACTGAGACATGCAGATGGACACAGTGAAGCTGCAGATGGGCATTGTTGACCCTCTTTTCCACTTACAGTAGCTGTAAGTGGCTATGGATGAGGCATAGGCATGAGACTGAGACATGCAGATGGACACAGTGAAGCTGCAGATGGGCATTGTTGACCCTCTTTTCCACTTACAGTAGCTGCTGCATTCTCACCCTTATACTCGAGTCAATACATTTTCCCATTTTTTTGTGGTAAAAGTAGGTGCCTCAGCTTATATTCGGGTAGGCTTATACTCGAGTATATACGGTACTTAAAGCAGAACTTCAAACAAAAGGGGAATTACCGCTCTTTCTCCTCCTTTATATTTGGCACTTTTTTTGGAGGGGGGCAGGTACTCGCTCCCCCACTTCTGGCCAGATGGGCAGCCTTCTGGGACACATCACAAGTCCCAGAAAATTGTGGGACCAATCACAAAGTGTAGCGCGGCTTGCACTTACACAGTTGAAAGTTGGATATAAAGCTGCAAGGCTTTACTCTCGTTTTTCCTTAGTAAAGATGATGGTGTCTGCACCAGAAGCCGATTAAAGAATCAGCTCAGATGAGAACCCCACTGGATCCAGGGGCAGGTAAATGTACATTATTTGTAGCTGCTGACTTTTATTTTTTTTGGGCAGACTGGAGCTCCTCTTTAATTACACTAGGACTTGCTTGATGATGAGTATGTGTTTCTCATAAATCGCTCCCACAGAATTAGCTCCCCGAAAAGATGGGCAATCTTGAACTCTTCCCTTGTTGGTGACCCCACCCTACAGCACCTCCCATATGTGTGCAGGTACCTGCTGTCGATTTCCCCACCGTAAAGCCAAAGTATAGATTAGCAATGGATTGACCAGTTGCTAAGTACCTAAAAAAGAAAAAAAAATATGTAATCAGATTTTTTTATTGTATGTTTTGCGATTTACATAATCTAAACAAAGTGAGAACTTAAAACAATGGAGAGAGAGGCACAGTAGATCATTGTAATCAACATAGAAAGAGAAGAATTCATTAAGACTTAAGCAGACAGAATCTGAAATAGCTGTGCATGGCAACCATTCACCTTCTGTTATTCAAATTAAGTCTAGGTTCACACCTATGCGGCTGCATTTGATGCGTTTTTTTAGGCACATTTTTCAGTGCATTTTGCATTTTTAGACCAGCGGTTTTATGCGTTTTTGCATGCAGTTTTCATGCATTTTGCGTTTTACTTTTTTTTCCTCCTTAAATGCACTGTAAAACACATGGTATAAAGCTGATTGATAATGAGGGCCCCGGGAATCCGGCCACCGCTTCCCTAACAACTGATGAGTGATCAGCTGTCAGCGGGGTTCAAGGCTGTAGTTGCTCAAAGCTTTTCCCTTTTACAGGCCAGGAGACTGAGACAAGCATTGCATGTGAGACCAAGAATATTTAGTGGCTGGTGGACATCATGTCCAATCTATCTAAAAAAATGAGGCAAACTCATAGGAGGAGTTAGCATTTGCACAGAGTTTAGTGGACCTCATTAAGGAAGTTCCAAAGTGGTATTAAGGCTCGATTCACACCTATGCATGTTGCTTTTGAGCGTTTTTGGAGGTTTTTTTTTCATGCTTGCCACGTTTTTGAGCAACGTTTTTGCCGCGTTTTTGCCGCGTTTTTGCCGCGATTTTGCCGCGATTTGCGTTTTGCGTTTTTTTTTTTTTTTGTTTTTTTTTACAGTTTTTTTTACAGTCTTAAAAAAAAAAAATAATAATTAAAAAAAAAAAAAAACGGCAAAAACGCATCAAAAACGCACCAAAAACGCTGCAAAAACCGTGCACTTGTGTTTTTGATGCTTGTCCATTGAATTCTATTACATGCAAAACGCTGCATTTTGTATGAAAAAAAGTCCCTGACCTTTTCCAAAAATGCAGAGAAACAAAAAAGCATTAATGTGAACATGTTCCATAGGAACCCATGTTAAAAAATTCCCGTGCATTTCTGCAAAATGCAAAATGCATCAAAAAACGCGCTAGTGTCAATGGAGCCTGAGTGAAGAGGTGGTCTTGTGTAATGCACAACATTGCCTCCTTCCTACCTCGTGCATTGTCTGACCCCCCTGGCACTTTTATTTTGCCTATTATACCTGCACTAATCTCATCTCTAGGCCCCTTCCCAACACAACCTATCCCACCCATGCAACCATTTTCACACCCACTAACCTCATTATTTACCTCTTCCACCATTCTCATCCAGCTATCCATATTCCTCGACCCAATACCCAAAACCTTCCTTCCCGCTTAGCCCTCTGGTCCCTATCTGAACCCTGCCCCCCTACCCTCCACATTAAGACCCCCTGCAAGCCAGCACCAATGTGTCTTTTTAACTATCATTTTCCCCACATCTTTATCTTCCCACTGACTATACCACTACTTACAACATTCCATTCTCTCTCTATCTACACCAGGATTCAATCTTGAGACACAGTCAGAACATTATGACCCCCCAATCTCAATGTACCACCACTTTTAATTGCTATTTTTATGTTCCTCCACCCCAAACTCGCTCACCTATGTCTTTATGGACCTTACATTGTGCACTGGTCCAAATCATTTGGTGAATGGGGGATTTTGGTTGCTTTTTAGGGGTTGGGCTTGGCCCCTTAGTTCCAGTGAAGGGAACTCTTATGCCGCGTACACACGAGAGGACTTCTCGTCGGACTGAACTCCGAAGGACTTTTTGACAGAGGTCCGTCGAAACGGACTTGCCTACACACGATCCCACCAAAGTTTGATCGTTTCGAACACGATGACGTACGACCGGACTAGAAAAGGAAGTGCAATAGCAAGTAGCCAATAGCTGCCCTTGTGTCGTTTTCAGTCCGCATACAGCATACAGATGAACTTTTTTTTCGATAGGATTCGAGTCCGTCGGAAAGATTTGAAACATGTTCTATTTCTAAGGTCTGTCAGATTTTTCGACAGAAAAGGTCCGATGAAGCCCACACACGATCGGAATGTCCGACAGATTCGTTCCTTTTCTGCTGGAAAGTCTGGTCGTGTTTATGCGGCATTAGGGCATCAGCATACCAAGACATTTTGGACAATTTCATGCTTCTAACATTGTGGGAACAGTTTGGGGATGGCCCCTACCTGTTCCAACATGACTGTGCACTAGTGCACAAATCAAGGTCCATAAAGACATGGATGAGCGAGTTTGCGGTGGAGGAACTTGACTGGCCTGCGCATAGTCCTGACTTCAACCCGATAGAACACCTTTGGGATGAATTAGAGCGGAGACTGTGAGCCAGGCCTTCTTATCCACATCAGTGCCTGACCTCACAAATGTACTTCTGGAAGAATGGTCAAACATTCCCATAGACACACTCCTGAACCTGGACAGACTTCCCAAAAGAGTTGAAGCTGTTATAGCTGCAAAGGGTAGGCCAACTCCATGCTGAAACCTATGGACTAAGACTGTGATGCCATTAAAGCTTATGTGCGTGTAAAGGCAGGTGCCCCAATACTTTTGGTGATATATTGTATCTAGAAACTTTTGAGGGGCCAAACAATACGCTTAACTTGGTATTAAATAATACAAAAAGTTACATAAAAATTCCTTTCATATAGAAAGATGTGCTTATTACAGTGTGCGTATATTTTCTTGCATATGTTATGTAACAATCTCCTATATACTAGTGAATAGGGATGGGCTTTATGTTCGGGTCGAACATGAGTTTGACTCACACATTGACTGTTCGCCCGGTCGCCATATAGCGAACAATTTGAGGTGTTCACGGCAAATTCGAAAGCCACGGAACACCCTTTAAAAGTCTATGGGAGAAATCAAAAGTGCTAATTTTAAAGGTTAATATGCAAGTTATTGTCATAAAAATAGTTTGGGGACATGTATCAATGCATAAAAAAGTTTTAAAAACGGCCGTTTTTTCGGGAGCAGTGAGTTTAATAATGCTTAAAGTGAAACAATAAAAGTGAAATATTCCTTTCAAATTTTATACCTTGGGGGTGTCTATAGTATGCCTGTAAAGTGGCGCATATTTCCCGTGTTTACAACAGTCCAAGAGCAAAATGACATTTCTAAAGGGAAAAAAAGTAATTTAAAAGTACTCGCAGCTATTAAAGAATTGTCGGGTCTCTGCAATACACATAAAAGTCATTGAAAAAAACGGCATGGGATTTCCCCACAGTCCATTACCAGGCCCTTTGAGTCTGGTATGAATATTAAGGGGAATCCCAAACCAAAATAATTTTTAAAAAAGTGCGTTGGGTCCCCCCAAATTCCATACCAGGCCCTTCAGGTCTGATATGGATATTAAGGGGAACCCCACGCCAAAATGTAAAAAAAAATGGCGTGGGGGTCTCCCTCAAAATCCATACCAGACCCTGCAGGCATTATTAATAAACATTAATTAATTAATAAACACTTTTTATGACAATAACTTGCATATAAGCCTTACTTTTGATTATTCATGTCCATGTCCCATAGACTTTAATGGTGTTTGCGCGTTCGAACACATTTTTTGCCTGTTCGCATGTTCTGCTGCGTACCGAACCAGGGGGTGTTCGGTTCATCCCTACTAGTGAACCTCTAACTCTCAATTATAACTTAATCATGCTGTCCACATAAGATATGATGAAGGAGAGGAGTAGTCTTTTTTTTCCTCAACACGTTTCACAATAATGTTTCCTCAGGAGGACTGAGAGAGGTTCATATTGCACAATAAGGCTCCATGCACACTGGGCTTAAAAAAAATCTGTTCTCTTGGGAGTAAAAAAACGCTTATATAGAGCATTTTTTGTACAAAGTCTAGATAAGTTTAGGAGAGTTTTACATTTTTTTCTGCCAGTGAGCTCCAATCAGAGACGTGAATCAGAAGGGTTTTTTTGCTAATGTGCATGAACACATAGGATAACATTGAGCTGCTTCTATAGGCAGAACACAAAACTCCTTGTAGAGGCAAATTTTTTTTTATGCCAGTGTGCATGGAGACTAACCCTTTAGAACATTAAAAGGATGACTCAACAAACCAAACAATGCCCCTCTTGAAGGGTGATGGGCACATCTGGGATAATATTCTTAGACCTGAGGTTAGTGAACATGTCAAGTAGGCCCATAGATGCTCGGGTGTCCCAGGGAGGCATTGTGTCCCCTCTGAAAAAACATCATATTTAAATAGGGTCAATTTAATAAGCTTCAACACTACAACAACATTGTTATTTGTCATTACAGTTGTTACCTTCAATCATTTGACTGTTGTTTTCAGCACTCATTGACCATCCTTGCTGACAAAGACTTTGTAATGCAATTTTTTTTTTTATAGTAAATTGAATTTATAGGCAATAGTTCTGTACAACATTTTGATAATCAAAGCCTGTATTTATCTGTATATTTCTGTCTTTTACAAGGTGTGAAAGCTTCTATATTATTCACTGTGCTTTTCTGACCTAGGTAAAAGTATAATTCCACCAGACCAGCACACATTTCAGCCTAATTGTCTTGAAATATTATGGAGATCTGCTTATTTTTACTCTGCAATAACTTTGAACAAAGTATTTCCACAACATGGAATTAATGTTGTGTCACTTAGAAAGCACAGCTTTACAAGTCATTTCCGCTTTTAAAGTAAATAATGTACTTGCTTTTCCACAGTTTGCTTGCTTTCTCTTCCTACTGCGGCTATATAGTGATCACATAATTAATGAGGACTTTTCTTTAGGAACATTCCAATCCTGAAATCTTGACATTGTTAAATCAAATGTGTAGAAAGCTTCTTTAAAGCTATGTACACATATGCACTCTTTGATTTGCAGCACTGATTATCTAAGTTTAAGTGAGACAATAAATTCTTCACTTCAATAGGATATGAGTTGTAAAACCTGGACTTCATCTCATCTGTCTGATGACATGCAGCAGTCTGGTACATTTTAAAGTGAGGTCTAACATGCTTTGACTTGTGTGCAAGTAGGAGGCAATCAAAGGGCCAGCTGGGAAACTCCTGTTATCTCCATTTTCTTCTTCCTCCCCCCTATGAATCCATTTTGTATTTAACCAATTCAGCCCAGAGGATTTGGCTGCTTAATGACCAGAGAACTTTTTACAATATGGCACTGTGCTGCTTTAACTGGTAATTGCGTGGTCATGCAATGCTGTACCCAAATTAAATTTGTGTCCTTTTTTCCCCACAAATAGAGATTGCTTTTGATGGTATTTGATTGCCTCTGCGATTTTTATTTTTTGTGATATAAATGGAAATGGAAAAAGACCTAAAATTTTGAAAGAAAATTATGTTTTCTACTTTTTGTTATAAAAAAATCCAATAAACTCAATTTTAGTCATACATTTAGGCAAAAATGTATTCAGCCACATGTCATTGGTAAAAAAAAGTCAATAAGCGTATATTTATTGGTTTGCGCAAAAGTTATAGCGTCTACAAGCTATGGTACATTTTCTGGAATTTACGCAACTTTTCGTTTATGACTGCCTATCTCATTTCTTGAGGTGCTAATATGGCAGGGCAGTACAACCCCCCCCCCCCTGCATGACTCCATTTTGGAAAGTAGACACCCCAAGGAAATTGCTGAGGGGCACGTTGAGTCCATTGAATATTTTATTTTTTTGTCACAAGTGATTGAAAAATGACAAAAAAATTAAAAAAACTACACAAAGTTGTCATTAAATTATATATTGCTCACACGTGCCATGGTATATGTGGAATTACACTCCAAAATACATTCAGTTGCTTCTCCTGATTATGGGGATACCACATGTGTGAGACTTTTTGGGAGCCTATCCGTGTACAGGACCCCGAAAACCAAGCACCACCTTCAGGATTTTTAAGGGCATAAATTTTTTATTTCACGCCTCGCTATCTATCACAGTTTCAAAGGCCATAAAATGCCAAGATAGCACAACCCCCCCCCCCAAATGACCCCATTTTGGGAAGAAGATACCCCAAGCAATTTGCTGAGAGGCATGCTGAGTCTATGAAATATTTTATATTTTGCCACAAGTTGCAGGAAAATTACTTTTTTTTTGCACAAATTTGTCACTAAATGATATATTGCTCAAACATGCCATGGGCATGCTTCTCCTGAGTATGGGGATACCACATGTGTGAGACTTTTTGGGGGCCTAGCGGTGTACAGGACCCTGATAGCAAATCACCGCCTTCAGGCTTTCTAAGGGCGTAAAATGATGATTTCACTTCTTCACTACCTATCACAGTTTCAGAGGCCATGAAATGTGAAGATAGCACAAACTCCCCCCCAAATGACCCCATTTTGGAAAGAAGACAATTCAAGATATTGAGGCATGTTTTTTTTCACAATAGAAAGATATTGAGGCATGTTGAGTCCATGGAATATTTAATATTTTGCCACAAGTTTCGAGAAAATAAATTATTATTTTATTTTTTTTACAGTTGTCACTAAATTATATATTTTTTTAAACATGGCATGGTTATATGTGTAATTATTTTTTATTTATTTCAGTTACTTATATAGCACCATCAATTTAAGCAGCGCTTTACATATACATTGTACATTCACATCAGTCCCTACCCTCAAGGAGCTTACAAGCTAAGGTCCCTAACACAAGTTCATACATACTAGGGACAATTTAGACAGGATCCAATTAACCTACCAGCATGTCTTTGGAGTGTGGGAGGAAACCGGAGTACCCGGAGGAAACCCACACAGGCACAGGGAGAACATGCAAACTCCAGGCAGGTAATGTCATGGTTGGGATTTGAACCAGCAACCCTTCTTACTGCTAGGCGAAAGTGCTATCCACTACACCACTGTGTGTGTAATTACACCACAAAATACATTCTGCTGCTTCTCCTCACATGTGTGAGACTTTTTTGGGGCCTAGCCATGTACAGGACCCCGAGAACCAATCACCGCTTAAGGCTTTCTAAGGGCGTACATTTTTGATTTCACTCCTCATCACAGTTTCGGAGGCCATGAAATGCTGAGATATCACAACCCCCCTCCCCCAAATGACCCCAATTTGGAAAGTAGACACCCCAAGCTATTTGCTGAGAGGCATGTTGAGTATTTTGCAGATCTCGCTTTTTGTCATAAAGTTTTGAAAATTGAAAAAAGAAAAAAAAATGTTTCTTTTCTTTCTTCATTTTCAAAAATACATGAGAGCTCACCATGCCTCTTAGCAAATACCTTGGGGTGTCTACTTTCCAAAATGGGGTCATTTGGGGAGTTTTGTGCTATCTGGACATTTCAGGGCCTCCATTATGCCCCGTACACACGGTCGGATTTTCCGATGGAAAATGTCCGATCGGAGCGTGTTGTCGGAAATTCCGACCGTGTGTGGGCTCCATCGGACATTTTCCATCGGATTTTCCGACAAACAAAGTTGGAGAGCAGGAGATAAAATTTTTCGACAACAAAATCCGATTGCGTCAATTCCGACTGTGTGTGGCCTGTTCCGACGCACAAAGTGCCACGCATGCTCAGAAGAAATTCCGACACGGAACAGCTCGTTCTGGTAAATTTAGCGTTCGCAATGGATACAGCACTTTCGTCACGCTGCAATGTTAAAAATGGTTTAATACAGCGCACTCTCTTCTTCTTTATAATGTGAGAAGAATTAAGTAGTTTTGCTGCTCATATTCACACACACTTCTCACAAACTTATTTTTTTGTTTTTTTATTGGGATTCCCTGAATATATTGTTTTTTGTCACATCTGACATAATGTTTTTTTTTGTTTTGTTTTTTTTTTTTATTTTAAGCCATTTTTGGTTTAGATTTTATGTTTGTATTTTTTCCAAGGCTGATCTTTGTTTAATGTTGTTTTTAGTTTGACTCCAGAATATTTTTGTGTGTGTTTTGTGTGTCAAGTTACCATAACACCATTGATATCTTGTATTATTTAATTATTATTATTATTGTTTGTTGTTGGTGTCCCTTGTTAATTTCACATTGTATTTTTGAAATGTACCTGAATCCTCACAAACAAACTGTCCTTTTTGAAGTAAAACACACATAGGCAAGTATAATTCAAACAAAAAATCCTTTATTAAGGGCTCAGAACCAAACAAAGAGGGAGGCAACACTGGATCAACAGGAGAAATTAGCGAAGCCTGGGACCCCCAGGGCAGACATCAATTCTTGAACATCAAAATTGGTGGCCTGAGGAGTCCATATGTAAGGGAGGGCAGTCTGGTCCTGAATTTGCAGAGATCCGGAAAGCAGCAGATGACATCTGTGTCCCCAGGCTGTGGTACCACAAGAGGCTGCATCTTTTGGCCGACCAGACTGGATCCAGGGTCCTCATTTTCTGGTCTTCCTTCCACGCTTCCTTCCGGGCTGTGGCTGTGCTGTTGGAGATGTGGCAGGAGGAGGAGTAGGACCTGGAGGAGGAGGAGGACTGGGAGGACCTGGAGGAGAAGGAGGAGGAGGAGGAGGACCTGCAGGAGGAGGACCATCTGTGAGTTCGCAAAGGTGTGGCTGAGATGTAATTTGGCCCCTCATACCTTTATTAAGAGCCTCCAATATGAGCGACTCACACATGAGTTGTTGTCCCTCCTCCATCCTCTGCATTTTAGAGGCAATGGTGTCAGCAATGTCCTTCTCCACGGTGTGTGGTGCTCCCAGGACCTCTGTAGCCCTCCAAAAGAGTCCTCTGGCAGCCTCCTCTAGGGCACTCCTCCTCCTGCCACTTTCTCTTTCCAGGGGGAGTTGAGGGACCGGCATATCAGGCAGCCGGCTCGGCCTGGCCACCTCCTGGCTGCGACTTCCCTGTGTATGAAAAAGGGACATGGTTTTAGTTTTTGCTTCATCAATGACAATCCTAAATTAGTACTCCCAACTAAAATCTAGTTAACATCATTGATTGGACAAGCAGAAATATTTAGAGGAATGCTATACCTGGCTCAAGCTGGGCTCCTCCACATGATGCCTGGAAGGCCCAGGTTGGGCGTCAGAAGCCTCAACCGGGGGGAAGGAAGTGTAGAAGGAAGACTGGAGAGGGATGGCCTGGGTTCAGTCTGGCCTGCCAGAAAATGCAGCCTGTCGTAGTATCACATCCTGGGGACATAGATGTCATCTGCTGCTCCGGATCTCTGCGAATCCTGGACTTTCTGGCGCTCCCTTACATATGTGCTCCTCAGGCCACCAATTAAGATCTTCAAAAATGTGATGTCTGCCTTGGGGATCACCTGCTTCACAATTTCCAACAATTGATCCAGTGCTGCCTTCCTCTTTGTTTGGTTCTTGTAATGTGCGTGGTTAATCTCCCACAGACATGGCAGCTCCCTTAACATATCAATGAATAGTGACATGAAGTCATTATCTTTAACTAAGATATCCATGTTCACTGCAAGACACAACACAAGACAAAGCCTAATGTCAGACAAAACTCTCCTAATCTTGCTACAATATAGGCCTCAATCTAGAAGCAGTATAGGCACAAGTTTGTCTCTTACCTTCGTTCTTACGATCGGCGTGTCCAATGCTCCTTCCTCCGCTCACAGATCATATGTAATACGCACGTGTGTTACGCTTTATATACACTGCGCATGCGTGTAACTCCGCCCGCCCCTGACGTTCTTTCTAGTCTATTCCCCGCCCCTTTTCGTTCAGCGCAGTGGGTGAAGAGCACATGGCGGAGTCACAGCAGGTGCGTGAAAATTATAGGAGGAGGCGGAGGAAAGCCCGGAGACAGAAACGTCCCGATCCAGAAGGAGAAGATTTAAGGCCACAAATATGTCCTTTGGGGAGATGTTGGAGATGGTGGACATCCTGAAGAAGGCCGACTATGATGGAAAGTATGGGCCTTACCCCAACCCCAATATCAGAAAGGCCAAGATCATGGCGAAAGTGGTCAAAAGTCTGCACAGGAATTTCGGGGTACGACGATCGAAAGATCAGCTCAGGAAGTGGTGGTCGGACCTCAAATTAAGAGAGCCCGAGCAGTACCGAAAGATCCGGAGAGTGCTGCAAAAAAGTAAGTAGTTGTGCTGTGTTCCTATTCTTTTGGTCTTTCTTACGTTCGTGCTGCTCCATATGCTTTTCTTAATTGTACAGTTTCAAATGTCAATTTTAATGTTCATGGGCCTATTATTCGTTCGTATCAAACATTTTTTTTTGCCCCTCTAAAACACCATTGTTTAGGCCATATGCATTTTCCTACATTTTTTAAGGCCTACTTGGATGCAAAATATTTGGTTGTGTAGATGGGTTTGTTACTAGAATGAAATGCAAACTAGATTCTGTGTAAGGAGAGGACACTGAGCAGCTGTTTTCACATCTGGACACTGGAGCACTAGTGTGGGACACCAGAACACCATTTTTATTAGGGGGGCCACACAGGTGCTCCAGTGTATACTATAGGGGGGTCTCCATCTGTGAAGCTTGTACTAAACAGGTAAAGTATTGCAGCTTGACAAAGGCCAATAAAAAAGCGACATCTTGGAACTCTGATAAAATTGACAATCGTACCCTACTTCCAAGCAATGTTTCCTATTTATAGTTCTGCCATCAAATATCTGTGTGCTAATTATACCATTTTTGTTTCACATAGGGGAGAAAAAACTCGGAGGACACTCCTCATCCGGGGAGACCAGAGACCCCCCACCTCTGGAAGAAGGGGAAATACCCCAAACACAAGCGGAACAGGAGGAGGAAGAAGATGTGGTGGAAATTGGCACCACAACAGGTGAGTGTCTGCGACCACAGGCTCAGGTAAGAGATGGATGTCCGTAGATTTTTGATACCTGTTTTTGTTTGGTTTCTCTCTTTTTAGGTGATCGTGATGTTAGGGATCGAGATCCTTTCACATCAGAAAGTGCCCAGATCCTGATCGGGGAGATCATGGGGTGTAATTTAAAATTGGAAAACATCCAGAAAAAAATCAATGATGTGATTAAAAAAAATAATAACATCATTGATGTTTTGGGGCAAATTTAAAACCCCACAAAATCACTTTTTTTTTGTGTGGTACAATGTTTTAAATCTTTTAGTAATGTTTCAAAAAGCCTAATTTGGAGGATGCACACAGTGTGCCAACATGTGCTATCTGCCATCACGGGAGATCAATGGACGCGTTTTGGGGGTGAAACACCCTCCTCAATAATAAAGTAGCTGAGAGGAAGGGCTTGCTCCCACAAAACATGTCCCTTGATCCCCCATGATGGCAGCTAGCACATGTTGACATTCGTAAATTGCTGTGCATCATCCAAATTTGGCTTTTCAAGGGGTGATTTGACCCCATCTGAACGCAATATCAAACACAGTTCCTAAATACTCATGTCTGATATTGCCTTCAAGTTTTACCATATGTGAACTTTGTAAGTTCAAATTTTTTCTCTTTCTTGTTGGTTTTACACAGGCCTGTTTTATCGTAAATGGACATTTCTATTTTTGATAATGCCACCCCAAAAATTGTTATACAACATGTGATTGTGCAGGTATAAAAAAGTTTGTTAATCAAGAATGTGTGGATTATTGTCTCAACGCTACAACACTTTTGTGGTGATGTAATTGCTGTTTTCTGAGAAAATGGGGGTTATTTCTTAAGGGCAAATCCTCTTTGCACTACAAGAGCATTTTCATTGCAGTTTCAAGAGCACTTGTAGTATAAAAAGTGTATACGCCTTTAGTAAATAACAGCCAACAGTGCTTTGTATAAGGTTACACAATCACGCCATTTTTTTAGCTGACCCACACATTGCTGTCAGGGTCAGCTAAAACAAACACAAGCAGTAAATGTCCACAAAGAATTTCTTTTTTTTGCTTTTTTATTGGAAAAAGGCTTCACAAATTTGAAGGCATATTGATGGCCCCCCTACCCGCAAAGAACTCCAGGTATCGTAACCGGACATCACGGGCACTCAGGGAGGGCAAGCCAGGACGGCCGCTTTCAAGTGCGGTCAGTGTTTCAGGTATCACTCCGGCCTCAGGCCCAACTGGGCCAGCATAGTTGGCCGAATGTTTCTTTAAAAAGTTATGGAGAATACAGCACGCCAGTATAATATGATTCAGTTTTTACTCCGCCATATGGATAGGTGTCAGAAATAGGCAGAACCGGCTGGCCAGCATTCCAAATGTGTTCTCCACTACTGTTCGGGCTCTGGCCAGCTGGTAATTAAAAACCCTCTTTTCCGGGGTGAGGGTCCTCATCGGGAATGGCCGCATAAGGTGGTCCCCCAGCGCAAACGCTTCATCAGCAACGAACACGAATGGGAGTCCTTCCACATTGTCCTCTGGAGCTGGCAAGTCCAAGCTGCCATTCTGGAGATGCCTGTAGAACTCCGTCTGGGCGATGACTCCACCTTCGGACATCCAGCCATTCTTCCCCATGTCCACATACAAGAAGTCGTAATTAGCCGACACCACCGCCAACATCACAATACTATTGAACCCCTTATAATTGAAATAGTACGACCCCGAGTTGGGTGGTGGGATGATGTGGACATGTTTCCCATCAATTGCCCCTCCGCAGTTAGGAAAGTCCCACCGCTGGGCAAAGTGGGAGGCCACAGTCTGCCATTCCTGTGGCGTGGAAGGAAACTGTTGAGGAAAAAAAAAATTATATTTTTGCTCAGAAACATGGCAAGCAGATTAGGCACAAACATTCTGGGGCAACCTCCAGATAGCATTTATTAAGGGGAATTTAACAACACCAAAGTATAAGGTACACCTATCATATTCCCCCCCCCCCTCTCATGGGCCATTTCGAACATTATGGGGGGTTTGGAAATCTTGGACAGGTAACCCTCTTCACTTCATTGAGAGATGAATGCCTAAATACAGGGTATTACTTGGAACAGCCCCTCCTTAGTTACACTATTGGCAGCCCACTGGACAGGTAAGAAGTATCATAATACAAAGATAGAAATACACACTGTACACATTTGAGCACATTTGAACATTCTGCTATTACCTGACTCAAGATAATAATAGGATCTTAAAAATTCAAACAGTACCATTTGAAAGTATACAGGCAGGCCCTTGCACTACATGCTTTGGGGAATTCATCCATAAATCAGAGCACAAAAGAGATGGGTATAGTGTGTATGGGTTTGACAAAGTCAGCAGATAGATGATTGAGGATAGATAGAGAATTGGGATCAGTTGACTTAGCAGTTGGTGGAGGGAGGGTTACTAAAAATGATTTGGGGACACCACAAAAAAAAAGCCTCTGCCACTCTGCCTGAATTTAAAGCTAAAATAACATTTCAAAACATTTTAGGGGGTGTTTGGGGTAAAGCACTACTATGGAGCTGATAAAATACATTGTTTTAAGTGACTACATGCGGTGAATATAGGGCCCGTAGAGCATGCTGGGGAGGTTAGTGTAGGACAATCTGTATGAAGGACCTAGAAAATTAATTACATAAAAATCCAGCATGCATGAGGACAAAGGGGACATTCACAGCATATTCCAATCATGGTAATTAGGGAATGAGGAAAGAAATACAATATATTAGCAAACATTAAATACAATGAAATGTGATATTAAAGGATAAAAATCTTACCTTCATATACTCCTTCTGCAGGACCTGTATGATGGCAGAACAGGTCTCTGGGATGATGATACCCAGAGCCTGGGGGGAGATGCCTGTCGAGAACTTCAAGTCCTGCAGACTTCTCCCTGTCACCAAATACTGCAGGGTAGCGACGAGCCTCTGCTCCGGAGTGATGGCTTGCCTCATGCAGGTATCCTGCCTGCTAATATAAGGGGTCAGCGAAGCCAACAAACGGTGAAACACGGGGTCCGTCATCCTGAGAAAGTTCCTGAAATCATCAGGATTATTCTCACGGATCTCACGACGCAAAGGCATATGAGAGAACTGGTCACGCTGAAGCAACCAATTCTTGGTCCATGAACTCCTCCCCACCCTGTTCATGGACTGGACTTGTGTCAAGGTCAGGACCCCAACACCAAGCCCCCGCACAGCACGAACTCTACGAGGAGTATGCATACACAACATGGCTAGAAAATGGTCGGCTGCTCAGAACGAAGTAACAGAACGCACTGAAGAACAGCAAGGCCTGTGAAGAGTGACCTGAAAAACAGTAACGAACGAACAAGAACACAATGACTAAGTCACGCGGAACTTGCTTGCACGCACTGAAGAGCAGATACAAACCCACAAGCACAAACTGAATGGCAGAAAACGATCTGAAAACCACGAGTCTGAAAAAGCGCGAATCGTCTCTCACCAAACTTTTACTAACACGAGATTAGCAAAAGGAGCCCAAAGGGTGACGCGCTTGGTTCTGAACTGGCCTTATCTAGTCTCGTCGTACGTGGTGTACATCACCACGTTCTTGGCGATTGGAAATTCTGACAACTTTGTGTGACCGTGTGTACGCAAAACAAGTTTGAGCCAACATCCGTCAGGAAAAAATCCTAGGATTTTGTTGTCGGAATGTCCGAACAAAGTCCGACCGTGTGTACGGGGCATAACTGTGATACAGTAGGTAGTGAGGAGTAAAATCACAATTTTACGCCTTTAGAAAGCCTGAAGGCGGTGCTTGGTTTTTGGGGTCTTGAACGCAGCTAGGCTCCCAAAAAGTCTCACACATGTGGTTTCCCCATACCATACTCAGGAGAATCAGAAAAATGTATTTTGGGGTGTAATTTCACATATGCCCATGGCATGTTTGAGCAAAAAAAAAAGTAATTTTCCTGCAACTTGTGGCAAAATAGGAAATATTCTATGGACTCAACATGCCTCTCATCCAAAAACTTGAAATGTCTACTTTCCAGAATGGGGTAATTTGGGGGAGGGGGGTTTGCTATCTTGATATTTCAGGGCCTCCGAAACTGTGATAGGTAGTGAGGAGTGAAATCACCATTTTAAGCCCTTAGAAAGCCTGAAGGCGGTGATTGGTTTTCGGGGTCCTGTACACGGCTAGGCTCCCAAAAAGTCTCACACATGTGGTATCCCTGTACTCAGAGGAAGCAGCAGAATGTATTTTGGGGTGTAATTCCACATATGCCCATGGCATATTTGAGCAATATATCATTCAGTGACAACTTTGTGCAAAAAAAAAGTTTGTCATTTTCCCAAAGCGTGTGGCAAAATATAAAAATATTCCATGGACTCAAAATGCCTATGAGCAATTAGCTTGGGGTATCTACTTTCCTAAAAGGGGTCATGGGGGGGTTAATTGTCCTGGCATTTTATGCACAACATTAGAAGCTTATGTCACACATCACCCACTCTTCTAACCACTTGAAGACAAAGCCCTTTCTGACACATTTTGTTTACATGAAAAAAAATACTTTTTTGCTAGAAAATTACTTTGAACCCCCGAACATTAGATTTTTTTAAAGCAAAGGCCCTACAGATTAAAATGATGGGTGTTGCAACTTTTTTTTCACACAGTATTTGCGCAGCGATTTTTCAAATGCAATTTTTTGGGAAAAAAACACCTTTTTTTATTTTAATGCACTAAAACACACTATATTGGCCAAATGTTTGATGAAATAAAAAAGATAATCTTATGCCGAGTACATGGATACCAAACACGACATGCTTTAAAATTGTGCACAAACGTGCAGCGGCGACAAACTGCACACATTTTTAAAAGCCTTTAAAAACCTTTACAGGTTTATACTTTAGATTTACAGAGGAGGTTTACTGCTAAAATTACTGCCCTTGATTTGACCTTCACGGTGATACCTCACATGCATGGTGCAATTGCTGTTTACATATGACACCAGACCGATGCTTGCGTTCATCTTTGCACGTGAGTGCGGGGGGAAAGGGGTGCTTTTTTTTTCATTTATTTTGCTTTTTTGTTTTATTCTTAAACTGTTCCTTTCATTTTTTTTTTAAATAATTTTTATTGCTATCTCAGGGAATGTAAATATCCCCTATGATCGCAATAGGTAGTGACAGGTACTCTTTTTTGAAAAAATTGGCGTCTATTAGACCCTAGATCTCTCCTCTGCCCTCAATTTCCCAATGGCACTGTTTATATCTGATGAAACCTAAAAACACATGAGCGGATTTTCTGACGGGAATTGTGTGATGACAGGCTGTTGGCGGAAAATCCGACCATTTGTATACTCCATCGGACAATTGTTGTTGGATTTTCTGCGGACAAATGTTGGATGGCAGGCTTTAAAATTTTCTGCAGACAATTATCTGTTGTCGGGTTTTCACTGGTGTGTACACAAGTCCGTCGGACAAAAGTCCAAAGTACAAACACGCATGCTCTGAAGCAAGGACGAGCCAGAAACGGTCGGTCTTGAAAAATAGCATTTGTAATGGGGAATTAACATTCGTGACGTGGCAGATTATGAAATCTCGAAATGCAGCGCACATTCTCTTCTTCTTTAATGGGAAAATAATGAAGCTGCTTTGCTGGTGATACTGATGGAGTTATTGCAAACAAATTTTCAAAGGCTTTTTTTTTCTAGTGATATCAAGAATAATATTATTATGCTTGTTATTTTTATTTGGGTGCAAGTTACCACAAAAATATTATCCCGTGGCTTTTAAGAGCAAAGATACAACTATGTTGATGTCCTTGTTAATTTTACATTGTATTTTTTAAAATGTAACTGTCTACTCCCAAACTGTCATTTGAATTAAAACGCATAGCCAAGTATTATTCTCCACCATTTTTTTAGTGTGCATTAAAAAAGAAAACAAATAAAATTAGACATGCTATCTGCCAATAGAACTTAACCAAAAAGTGCATTCTATGCATCCAAAAATATAGAAAAAATAACTAATCAAATCAATATTATTCAACCAAAAAATAAAATAAAAGCCTCATGCATGTGTCCTGCTTCTTAATATAGGGGGTCAACAACGCCAAGAGTTGGTGAAAGCAGGGGTCCATCATCAAGAGATAATTCAAAGCAAAGGCATATGACATAACTGGTCACAATTAAATAAGCAAAAAAAATTTTGGTCCAAGAATTCCTCCTCCTGTTCCTGGACTGGACTTGGGTCAAGGCAATAAATCCAAGGCCAATAATAAGTAACACGTTATCTCCTCCGATTCCGCAACATTGCTGGTTGATGAACGGCCATTCAAAAATGAACTGAAAAGTGCAAAATGAAAACTTATACTAACACGAAATTAGCAGAAGGAGCGCAAAGGGTGGCGCCTGAAGATTGAACTTCCTCTTTTTCGGCTTGTAGTACATCTACTACGTCACTACGTTCATGATTGTTGCCTGACAATTGTGTACTGTTTGTATGCAAGACAAAATCCAGGCACACGCCTTCCGACAAAAGTCAGAGGTTTTGTCTGCGGAAAATCTGATCGTGTGTACGAGGCTTAAGTCATGAAATGCTCGTAGCTTCTGGTTTCTTAGGCCATAGAGATGATTGGAGCCATTCTGGTTTCCGATCAGCTCTATGGTCAGCTGGCGGAACCACTGGCTGCATTCTGGGTTTCCCTGTTGGGACAGGAGAGCCAGAGAAAACCATGGAATACGGTGGGAGGGGGGAGTTCTCTCCCACTCCTTGTAAAAGTAGTCTAGAGGCAAATTAGCCACTAGGATTGCTTTTACATGAAAGCCGACCGCTGGCTGAAAAGAATGGTACCAAGATGATACCTAAACCTGCAGGCATCATTCTGGTATAACAACTCAAAATTCAGCAACATACCAGTACGTTGCTGGTCCTTGTTGGGCATATATTGTAATCTTTTTTCTCATGCAGCCTGTGGGCTGAACGAAAAAAAGAGATTGATCAGTGGGTATGCCCACCATTAGAATGTCGCCCTTCATCCACCCACTTCTAATGATGGGCATACATGCACCATTTTTTTTAACTGTGGTGGTGAAATTACCTCCTACAATGCTGGAGTTGCTGATTTTCGTATCGTGAGAGCAAACGCTGTTGCTGTCAAGATAAATAAATCAATGCTGCAGCTGAATTGCGTACTTACCTGAAAAGCAAACAATGGTAACAAAAAAACATTAACTCAATAAAACAACAACAATCTGTGGCAAAAAAAAAGTAAAAAATATATGCCGAAGCATGGGGGCAATCCGCCCCTAATGTTAGGAGCAAATCGCCCCTCCACCTCTGCCCCCATGCTTCGGCATATATGCTCTTTTTTTTAACTGTAGTGGTAAAATCACCTCCTACAGCACTGGAGTCGCTGATTTATGTATCGTGAGAGCAAACGGTGTTGCTGTCAAGATGAATAAATCGGTGCTGCAGCTGAATGACGTACCTGAAAAAAAATAATGGTTAACAATAAACCGCAGTAAACAGTAAAGTATAACATAATTAAATGCCTGAAATGCAAACATGATAAAACATAGTAACAATAAAACATTGCAGTTAAAAAATACAGTAAAACTGAGCAGAATATAGAGAGGACAATAGCGAGAGAATAGAGAAAGAATATAATGACAAGTATTTTTGGTTTTTTATTTTATATTTTTAATACTTTTATTTGTAACGGTTGTAGTGGTTGTAACGGTTGTAGTGCTTGGGTCTCTAAAAATGCAATGGCATCTTTGGAGACCTTGTGTAAGTGTGTCCTAGTCTGTGCAGTGCTGTACCTTACACTAATACCCCACTAGTATGTGGTAGCGTTCAAAACATTCACCAATGCAAAGACCAGGATGATCAGGACAGGAGGGACAATAATAGCGAGTGTCACGCCTAAATCCGCGCTTGCTACAGACATGACATCTTCTTTAGGGTGATCTATTGGTAGGGGTATCAGGGAGGACATACGGAAAAAGCCTCCCATGCAGCCAGCTCACTGCATTTACATTGGGAAGTTGGGCCACAGTACTGTCTGGAAACAGAAGAGCTGTGATGATCTCTTCCTGGAATGTAAGGAAGGATCCAGTTCGTCCTGAAGCTTTGTATAGCACAAAAGCGTTCAGGGAAGCCAATTGGAATAAGTATACAGACACTTTTTTGTACCAGCGTCTGGCCTTTCGGGAAATTAGGTATGGCGCCAACAACTGGTCATTGAGGTCCACCCCTCCCAGTGGTGGTGCTTCCATAAGGCCCCCCTCCTGTCACTCTCTAATCACCATAGATACATTAAAGATGGTGCAGCCATAAGATCATACAACAGAACAAAATATTACAGCGCGCACATGCAAAAAAGACATTTACCTCCTGCAAGGCTATTTAAAACACCTAGACATTTTCAAAAAATATGGGGATTTGGCTGCACCATCTTTGATGCATCTTTTAGGGTGTGCCCCCCAAATATCTTGTTTGTCTATTGTATGGATTCTGACCAAATCCTTTTGGGCAGGAGCACCCCATTCCCTCATCAGTGCCTCTCATTAGTGCACCATATAGCACCATATAGCAATATGGTGTGACCAAATCCCTATATTTTTTGAAAATGTCTAGGTGTTTTAAATAGCCTTGCAGGAGGTTAATGTCTTTTTTGCATGTGTGCGCCGTAATATTTTGTTCAATTATAGGAGAGGACAGGAGGAGAGGAGGATGGGAGATGACACATGGTGGGGAGAAGATGCGTGGTAGAAGCCGCTCGCCATCACCCACTGCCCCACTGAAACAGGGTAAGTGTCGGACAGATGGCGAGCGGGCGGTAGCGGGGGTGGGGGGATCACAGTGGCAGCATTGGATGGCACAGTGGCAGCATTGGATGGCACAGTGGGAGCATTTGATGGCACAGTGGCAGCATTGGGAGCATTTGATGGCACAGTGGCAGCATTGGATGGCACAGTGGCAGCATTGTATGGCACAGTGGCAGCATTTTATGGCACAGTGGGAGCATTTGATGGCACAGTGGCAGCATTGGGAGCATTTGATGGCACAGTGGCAGCATTGGATGGCACAGTGACAACATTTGATAGGAACAGTTACAGTGGCTGCTATTGATCGGCACAGTGGCACCATTTGATGGGCACAGTGGCAGTATTTGATGGCACAGTGGCTGCGTTTGATGGCACAGTGAGGCTGCAATTGATGTTTTTTTTTAGAATATTTTAATTTGTTTGCGCTCCCCAAAAACTTTGAGCACCAGCCGCCACTGACCCCTCCCATATTAAGGTTATATTCGTGGACATAGAGGGGTTTCTCCACAACACCAGTTGCCATAGGAACTTGGACCGTCATGTCTGCGTGAAGGGAGGACAGAACAAAAACATTCTTATTATCCCTCCACTTCAGAGCGAGCAAATTATTACACTTCAAGCAGGCTCTCTCCCCCAGCCTAAGACGGGAATCTACAAGCCACTGAGGAAAGCCCCGGCAATTACATTGCATGGTGTCACATGCGCCAATTCCATTATCAAACAAGTGACTAAAAAGTGGCACGCTCATGTAATAATTGTCCACATACAAGTGATACCCCTTTCCAAATAAGGATAATAATAATAATCTTACCAGCGCTCCCTATGTAGTCTGGGCAGTTCTCCGGGCTCTACATAACTATCTCTTCCCTCGTAAACTATAAAACTATATGTAAAGCCTGTTGCCCTGTCACAGAGCTTATACATCTTGACCCCATATCTGGCACGCATGCTGGGAAGATACTGTTTGAATGACATGCGGCCAGAAAACTTAATCAGGGACTCATCAATGCAGACAACTTGATTGGGAGTAAACAAGGCTGCAAACTGTTGGTTGAAATGGTTTACAAGGGGTCGAATTTTGTAGAACTGATCGTATTCAGGGTCACCCTGAGGCCGACAGGGTTCATTGTTATTGAAATTCATGAACCGCAAGATCTGCTCATATCGTGTCCTGTTCATGGAGGCAGAGAACACGGGCATATGGTGAATTGGGTCAGGAGACCAATATGACCGCAACTCAACCTTTTTAGAAATGCCCATGAGGAGGGATAGGCCCAGGAAGGTCTTAAATTCGGAAACCATAATAGGTTTCCAATCTCTGGCAAGGATCAACTGGAGATTAGCGGCAATGAATTGACCAGCATACAAATTGCTTTGGTTCACAATAGATCTATAGAGATCTTCCATGAAAAACAGCGAATAAAAATCAAGTGATGTAAAATCAACTGTTTCCACCTGAATCCCGGGTTGGCCAGTGAATGGGGGAAGTACGGGTGCTGCAGAAGTGGTGGGCTCCCAATTCGGATTGGCAAATGCAGCAGAAAGGGCACTATGGGCTCGATGGACCTGTCTTTGTCTTCTTAGTGGCTGTGGGACACTAGTTGTGCTAGCCACCTTACCAACTTGAACTGCACTTATATACCACGTGACACTGCAGTGCTGGTTTGACTACGACCGGGATGTACTAGGCCGCTGGTGCTTGCCAGTTCACCAGAAGGACGAGCAGGGTGCCGCTGCTGTCTACAGGATTGTATTCTGAGCCTAAATCTGACAGATGGGTGACTTCCTTTTCACTATCTGTCATGTTCAGAAACGTGTAGGCTGCAGTTATGTGTTTAGTGTTTTGTAAGTGGCAGTGATCGATTGATACTGCACTTGAGTGGGCTGGGCGGAGGGGCTAAATGCAGGTGCTAGCAGGTATCTGGGCTGATCCCGCTAACACTGTGTTTTTGGGAACCCTAAACTGCTGGGGACACTAGTATAGATCTGATCACTAAAACCTAACTGATATCACCCTACGGGTGATCAGGGGGTTATACCTTTATTTAGGTAATATACGGCGGGTAGCCTGACTCAAAAAAATAAAAAAACTAACCAGCGTCACCCGTAACACTAATATGCTGATCACTGGTGACGGGGGTGATCAAGGGGTTAAACCTTTATTAGGGGGGTTAGTGGGGCTTAGGGGGGTACCCTAAAGCTACCTGGGCCTACCACTAACTGCCCTAACACTGATTAGTGTCACAAATGACCCCAGTACAGTGATCAGTGAAAAATCTGACAACCGCACCGCACCTTGACAAGGTGACAGGAGGTGAAGTTGTTAACTGGGGGGGTGATCGGGGGGTGACAAATGTACCTATGTGTACTGGTGTTAGTGTAGTGTTGGTGCAACTCACGGTAAGATGTTCTCTCACCTCTCTCTGGAATGGATCCGATGGTTGCCAACGTGACGGGGGCTCACGGGCAGGACCCCTGGCTTGCGAGAGCCCTTGTGCCTCAGTAAATGTACGCGACGCGGTCGGCAAGTGGTTAAACAACGTTTGAATTGGGCAATTCAAATAGACCCCAAATTGACAATAATGCTATATAAAGAAACCCACCATCACCTTTTATATCTTTATTCTTAATGACTAAATAGGCCACATCTGCGTGGGAATAATGGCCATACCAGCCTTTTATTGAAAAAAGCGATACATAATAAAAACAAATAAAAGGTCAAAAGTCCTTGGCACTAAGATTTACAACCAAATACTATGGGGTTAATTTACTAAAGGCAAAACAATTTCATTACTTTTCAAGGGAAGTTACACTGTGCGTGTTAACTGTCCCCAGAGCTTAGCCAATTAAGTGATGCTCTGCTGACTTCCATCATCTAATCCTCTTGCACTTGACTGGATATTATTTTTAAAGTGAAATTTCACCACATTCACTAAGTTGGGGAAAATTCCAATGCAAAGTGTAACTTTACTTGCAAAGTGAGCACCACCTTGGGGACAAATACACAAAGTAACTGCAGATATTTTCCATTCCATTCAAAAAAGATCATCCTAACTAAACAAGCAATAAGGGAACTCAGATGGGGGTCGCTATCCATTCCCTCAACCAAGATGATAACCTTCAGGAACCTTGAAACTCACACAAAACTGGCATCATGTACACAATCATATAAATATAGGTTCAAGTTTAGGGAAGGCAACTGGGAGAAGCACATTCAGCACCACTCTGTTATCTCTGGCTGAAGATGTCTTATTCTACCCCAAGAACCTCCAGTTAAAACTCCTCCTCCACAAGCCTGATCCCTCTCATCTGGTAAGTGCTCCTTTGCATTGTCACACCCACTATTCTCTTTAGCGCTTTGCAATCTTGTCACCAATTCCATCCTGTCAAATAGGCTCTGCACCTATGTCTTTCTTTCTCTGGGCCTATCTTTTCTTACTTTAAATGTTATACTGTTAGATTGTATATCGTTTTTTCAGTTAGCGTGTATATAAATTTCAGTATTCTTCTTTTGACATCAATATGCACACTTCCATTTTTGCGTTTTCCCATTCAGTTGAGGGAAGAGTTTTCAGAAGGGATCTCTTGCACAAAATTTAGGAGAGTCTCCAGTGAATATCTTTAACTACAGCTTCTAGGTTTCTTGAAAGTTGAACCTAGGCACTATATCATACAAGGCAATGTCAGGATCTCAGCAATCTTTTGAGATGAGCCTTCTTTACACTGTAGGATGCAGGAGGCAGTACACATACGTTCTTATTCTCTATAGTATGAACCAAATTAAAAGTGTTAGAGTGGAACTCTTGCATAATTACTGTGGCAATTATGATAACCTGAAAACTGAGTGCAGAGAGGCCCTTACTTAAATCAACTTTGAAACCACCCTAAGCTAATTAGTTATTAAAAATATGCCTTTCCTTTGTTAACATACCTGTAGGCCATTAAATGACAGAAGCCTGCCAAAAAATTGCAAATGCTTTTCTTGGCTCCATTTTGTCTACTTACTAGGAAAGAGTATTCCTTAGGGTGAGCACCCCACTACCACAACATGAGGGAGCACTGTTTTTTTTTTCAAGAGGCCACGCATGCATGATGCTCTTTTGCTCTCTCCTGTCAGCTAGGGTCAGCTCAGTGGCTGCAACAGAAGAGAGAAAGAGTGCACTGTGCATGCGTGGCCTTCAGAAAAAGTTCAATTCTCCCTCTTGTAGTGTTAGGGGCTCTTCCTAATGAATGGTCATAACAAGAAATGTTAGCAGAAGGGAAGTATCTTTTTAAAATTTGATTATATTAGATTGGATTTGATTAGATTGGATTGTATTCAATTCGATTAGGGTGATGCCATTGTGTATATTGACTGCATAGATTTTTTTTTTTTAGGTGAAATTAAAGTGTTTGTAAACCCAAAAAAATCACTGGCTCTTTATTGAATTTCGTGTGTTTTTGAGCATTCTAAGCATGGCAGCCAAGCTGTGCAGCATGGTCAGTTTATGTCTCCTATCATAGTCATAGTAGTTGAGGTTGAAAAAAGACGCAAGTCCATCAAGTCCAACCTATGTGTGTTTGATTATATGTCAGTATTACAATGTATATCCCTGTTTGTTGCGGACATTAAGGTGCTTATCTAATAGTTTTTTGAAACTATCAATGCGCCCCGCTGAGACCACCCCCTGTGGAAGGGAATTCCACATCCTTGCCACTCTTACAGTAAAGAACCCTCTACATAGTTTAAGGTTAAACCTCTTTTCTTCTAATTTAGTGACACAATTCAAGATACTAACAATAACTTACAAAGCCATCCACAACCTGGCCCCCCAGCTACATCACTAACCTAATCTCTAAATACCAACCTAATCATTCTCTTTGCTCCTCCCAAGAGCTCCTGCTCTCTAACTCCCTTGTCACCTAATCCCTTGTTCAAATTCAGGACTTTTCCAGAGCCTCTCCCATCCTTTGGAATGCTCTACCCCAATCTGTCCAACTTTCTCCTACTTTGTCCACTTTCAGACGATCCCTGAAAACTCATCTCTTCAGAGAAGCCTATCTGACCCTCACCTAACAACTGTACATTTATTTTCTCCATCAGCACATCCCCCACAGTTATTACCTCTTGTATTTCTTTACCTTCCCTCTTAGATTGTAAGCTCTATAGAGCAGAGCCCTCTGATTCCTACTGTATTAAAGTGTATTGTATTTGTACTGTCTACCCTCAAGTAAAGCGCTTCGTAAACTGTTGGCTCTATATAAATCCTGTAAAATAATAATAATAATCACACTCTTAGATACCATGATCAGTGTAAGACCATGCCCCCACTCATCCTTTCTGCCTTGACTGATGGCTACAGCTTCCCCATCCAGCCCCTCTTTTCCCTTCCTCTTTGTGAAGAGGCTGGTCAAAGGGGGAAGTGACGTAATGCCATCGGTATCATTGCCTTGAAAACATGGGCACCTAGCATCAAACCTCATTTCCTCCAATGACGTAGATGCTGCATTGTGATACACCCACCAGCAGGTCCGTGAAACACTCAGGAATTTACAGTGATCGCATAATCTGCCATTTGGAAACCAGATGTTTTTTTAAACAGAAACATGGATTTATGATGAGGTTAGATTTAGCGACCGTAAAATGTTTTTTACACTGCTTGAGTTTACAACCACTTTAAGCAAGTCATACACTAGAAGAATGTTGTATATTGTGAAAAAAAAAATAATAATTTTGTACAAAAATTCTCATCTGAACATTCTTAGAACATTTTTCTTGCGATCATTAAGTCAACTAAATTAATTGGAGAGCCCTTAAAATTTTGTGCACAGCTGTAAATTTAGTTTCAGCCCAGAAGTAATACATTTGATTCATTACAATATCTACGATTGCTCCTGAATGAAAACTACATTCATTATTAGAATTTCATCTTTCGAGAAAAAATTTCTACCCTGTTCCTTTGAATCGATTTATCACAATGAACATCAATTTGACCCCACTAACCATTAGATAATCAAAGGTGCATCCAGAAAATGAACATTATCATATGACATTCTACTAATGTATGGCCAGTTTGGCCTTTTGAGCCCGTGCCAGTGCACATGCTGGAACTTGGGGCTCTATACTCCTGCTAACAAAGCTCAAAAGTTCCTCAGTGTTCCTCTTTTCTTGGCACTCCTGCACCTCTTGGTTTCAGAGGTTTTCCCATGAAAGTTGGCTAGGCCAAAATTCAATCCTGGAGCAGCAAAAGTATGAGCAGTCAAAGCTGCAAAAATGAATGATTTAGACCATACCAGAAATCTTCCACCCAACACAAATCTGACACTTTTATGTGGAGATTTGTTTTTTACAATGGATTTACTGAGTTTCTGCCATGGTGAGCAAAAAGATGGAATGGATTTATAGATAATAAATAAAGAACTGTACAGTATATTAGAAAGAAAAATGACATTCACAGTCAGGTAACTTCTAAGATGTTTGCAATGTATAACAAGAGAAAGTAGAAGCAGCTTAGAAAGTGACTGTTGAAGTTGTTTTACTCTGAGGCCTTAGTTTTCCTTAATCACGTCTTCAACTCTGTCAGCGGTGTCATTGCCCCACTAGTTTAAAGGTTAAATAAAGCGCCAAGTGTGTCAAAGTGAGTGGAACCAACTGGTGCTTGGCTTTCAGGAGATAATCAGTGCTTAATAGGTACATAATAGCTAACAGTAGAGCTGTTAACATAGAGATACATCACAAGAGACAGAACACAGACTTCACTGCGGTCTCAAGTTAATCAAAACAATGAAATCTTTGAGAGTCCTTTGACTAAAATACACGAGAAAACAAATACACTTCAGTCAGGAGCAAAAATGAACATTCTACTGGGATATTTTACTTCTTTAATTACATGTATGTAAATGAACAGACTTTTCCAATAAAAAAACATGTTACTCCACTCCCAAATCTCCTTGCTACTTTCATGGACAAGGAGTCTTCGTTTTGCCTGCATGTTGCCATACACAAAGGGATTTTTATATCGATCAAAGATATGATTTATCAGTAATATATATAAATTATAAAAAAAACAGTTTCATTGATCTGTATTAGGATTGGTTCTCTGATACAGAGACATGTTATTGTTTATTCAATCCAAATCGATTAGACAAAAACCAACAAAGGCCCATCTTTGGCAAAGAGCTCACTAAATTGATTAAATGGAAGGTCTTTGGTTTACCATGTTTATTCAATTTAAATTGTTTGGACAATTTGAATGATTATATCAATACATACTGTATTTAGTTACCATAATGGAAAGTGAAGGGGATTTCAATCTCTTATAGCAGTCCCAGAGTTTTAGGAATCACTATCCTTCTTGCATCATGACATACTAAGGAAATAATACTTCCTTATTAGGTACTATTATAATAGGGAAATATAGTACTTCTGTTTTAAGGCAGGGATGTCACAGGTGGTGCCTGTTTGGGGGGATCTGCTTCATACTTGGCACCCTGCGGCATTCAATAGAAAAGTGATGAGGGTCCTAAAGGGGTGAAGGAGATATTATCTATCTGTCTATCTGCATCCACAAGAGAAGTAATAAGGGTCCTAAGGGGTGATGGAGATATTATCTATCTGTCTATCTATCTATCTATCTATCTATCTATCTATCTATCTATCTATCTATCTATCTATCTATCTATCTATCTATCTATCTATCTATCTATCTATCGATTGATATTTGTAAGCAGAACCAACTCTAAACCATTTTTAATTAGTTTTCTTTTGATTATGAAAATCATGATTATCATCATCATGATTATAGCTATTATTAAAGGTGAAAATACACACATTAATGTAGCTTTGTAATTATTAATATTTCATTATATGTGTAAGTACCTGAATTTGACCTGGTGCCAACCTCATGCTGACCCTAAACAGCCGGGTTGGAGTGTTAGGCTTCATTCATACCCAAGCAGAGCAATTTTCAAACATTTCAGGCGGTATATTGTATTTTTGTTTTTTTGTTTACGCTATTGCTAGACAAGTGTTTTGCAAACATTTTTCAAGCATTTTACATTTATATTCAGCCATTTTTGTTTTAGCCAATTGAGAGCACCAGGGGAGGTGGTTCACTTTTTAAAGGCTGAAAAACACCTGCAAAAAAGTGCAAAAATGCTTGAGTCACACATTTTCAAGCATTCCTCAAAATGCAGTTGACTGCACAAGTCTATGTGGCCAAAAATGCCCAATTCTGCCTCAAATGTAGTTCAAAAAGTGTTTAAAGCATCAGGCACCCGTGCTCTCATATGTAAAGAATTACCACTGAAATACATGGGATTTTGTATTTTGAGCATTTTAGAGCTCCGAGCTTCCAAAGTTCTGGTTTAACAACCTATAGTAAGGGTGCCAGACAGGCCACGGGGGGAGGGGGGGTTTGGGTCAGCAACCAGCATCTTAGCTTGGTCGAGAGCTCATGCTTACTCACAGTCTTTGAGCCTCTCTCCACTCTACCTTCCTGACACAGGTGCTGATTTCCTTCTGCTGCCTTTCAAGCCTCTCCTGCCTCAGGCTTGACCCCTTTGGGACCAGGCTCCTGGTAGTCAGGGTTTGGAGAAATTTCCCCACTCAAATCTCTTTGAACCTCCAAAATTCCAAGTCCCTAATACCGACTTTCAAACCAGTGAGTACTGGAAATCAGTCCTCTCTTTAGCTAAACATCCACAACTCAAATATCGGAACCACAACCCAAATATTGAGGAAATGTACCTGACATCCATGAATATTGCTCTTATTAACATTAAATATAATTCTCTCTCCTCTGACTCCTCCCACCCCTTTTTTCCTTTTTTACACAATTAGGAATTCTTTTTAACAAATTTATTTTTATTTGTACATGTTTAACTTCCTGCATCCTTGCCTAGGTAAGGTTCACATATGCAGCACAATCTCGCTAATGTGCAGATATGCCATAGGATCTATGAGAAGTGGTAGTGCCATACAGCATATCTGCACATGCATGGAACCACATGGAACGCCCGTTCAAGTACAGAAAGCAGCAGGTATCTGCCAGTCTATGGTACTATACAGAACCACACATCATGTCTGCACATGTGCAGGGGTTTCCTGAAATTCTGTGTATGCCAGGGACGTGCATGAACATAAATTTTTTTTCAAAAAAACAAAACAAAAAACAATCGAGGGTCGTAGCTCGGGGACCTGGGGTAATTTTGGGGCTCCTACCACCTATAGTTCCGGATTTAGGGATTCTTGTGCAGCCTGTCAGAAGCTACATACAGAGCGGCCACTTTAAATACAACCTGCGCACTCTGCATTGAGCTTAATAGACAGCTTGGAGCCATGGACCAATGATAAAGCACCATTGGAACAAGCTGTCCAATAAAAATGCTGCAGTGGAGACTGTCCTCTCACTGCAGTGTCATAGAAGGGGGCATGTGTCTAAAAGACAAATGCTCTCTTCCAGCCCAAAACAGAAGTAGGGTTTTTTTTGCTAATCATACTTACCTCGTGGATGGAGCATCAGACCAATGCTGCAGCTGCCCACCCGGCGTCTCTGCACTGAGAACCGAGCCATCGAACACTGCCGATGGCTCAGTTCTCACTCCTCCTCAAGCAGAGCGATGCTGACTGTCAGTCAGTATCGCTCCTGGTCTGCTTCTCCACACTCATTGGAGCGATGAGCTGTGGAGGGGCGGGGAGAGGCCATCTCAGCATCTCAGCGGCTCGCTGAGATGCTGAGACTGCCATCAATCAAGGCAGCTGGCAGATCTAAACTTGGAAGTCGGGATGACGCGCTACCTCGACTGATGGCAGTGATACCAGTGGTGAGCGGACTTCAGACCGTTCTCTGCTGAAAATGGGTCACAGGAGTGCAAAATGAATTGCACTCCTGTGCCCCTTAGGAGAAGCCCAGCCTAAAAAGTTCCGGCTGGACTTCTGGACTTCTCCTTTAACTAGCAATTTAATAGTGGATTTACCCACAATCCCATGTTTTTCTCACACAGTTAAGAGGGAAAAGGGGTTTCTGCTGCTGCTGAAAAGGTACTGTTTTAATCAAGCTAAATCATATATTATTATGCTATATGTTATAACATAATAATTTATAATTTATCTTTTTACTGTGAAATTACTGGTTTGAAGTTATAACTTCAAACTTCAGTAGTTTGTCCAGTAAGCCACCTGCTTGGGTACAGATTTTGAAAATATAGTAGATTACCCTAAAAAAAATATATAATAATTATTTGTATGTTGCTTACTTTTGGTAATTAACCACTTGCCACCCAGGCCAATTCTGACACTTCTCTCCTGCATGTAAAAATCATAATTTTTTTGCTAGAAAATAACTCTTTCAAACTTATTTTATTTTTAAATTTTTATGAATATATAAAAAAAAACACTAAAGTTAGCCCAATTTTGCCAAGTAAGTAGATACCTAACATGTCACACTTTAAAATTGCGCACACTCGTGGAATGGCGCTAAACTTAAGTACTTAAAAATCTCCATAGGCGACACTAACTTTTTTTACAGGTTACATGTTTAGAGTTACAGAGGAGGTCTAGTGCTAGAATTATTGCTCTCGCTCTAACGATCGCGGCATATGTAACCTGTGTGTATCTGGCTCTGATACTAGCCAGTGCCTCACCAGCCACTGACCTCACCGCACATCCCTGATGTATGAGCAGACACATTGGGGGTTATTTACAAAAGGCAAATCCACTTTGCACTACAAGTGCACTGCAAGTGCACTTGGAAGTGCAGTCGCTGTAGATCCGAGGGGGACATGCAAGGAAAATAAAAAACAGCTTTTTAGCTTGCACATGATTGGATAATAAAATCAGCAGAGCTTCCCCTCATTTCAGATCTACCCCTCAGATTTACAGCGACTGCACTTCCAAGTGCACTTGTAGTGCAAAGTGGATTTGCCTTTTGTAAATAACCCCCATTGTGTGGATCTACCATGTCCTAAAAACCTGGCAGAGACCCGTGGAATGTTTGTGCACACACGAGATGGCCTGCTAGATGACAGAAAAGGAGCACAATGACATAGAAGAACACTGGGATGTAAGGACAACCACGCTGTACTCCATGGACTAACTATGTATTTTTTATTTGCACCCACAAACAATTACCAGGTAATAAACTAAAATAGCTAGGTAGGCATGAAGTTCCTCTTTAAATATAAATGAATGATAACATTTAATATACAGTAAATGTTGTTTTTTGTCACATTTCTATCTGAAACGCTTTCTTAAACCTGTTCAATATAATAATCTGTGTATGATTAAATGATACAGTAGTAATACAAATAATGTGATATATCTACATAACTACCATAAAAATGCATATTTACTATCAAAATAAAAGTGCAATTTATTTGTAGGTTACAATAATCAAGCAGCAATACATTTTTCATCATGAGTTAAAATAGCATGGAACATATTCCACAGGCTCTATGAGATAGTCACCTTGTGTCTGGTTGTCATAAAAATGAAAAAAAAAATAAAGCTTTGGGGTCAGCCCTGTCTTATGTTTGTAGAGGTTATAATGCTTCACACTGAAAGCAATACCAAAACCAGGTCAGTTTGAAGTCCCAGAGGTCCTGTAGTCAAACAGTTTCAAATAGCTGTAAGTGATAAGTGACACTGCTGAATGTCATCTTATACAAACACTCATGACAAAACATCACAAGTATTCGTCCTTGTCTCCAAATGTGAATATGTTTTTTTTTATACACAAAAATACATCAAAAGGCTACAATGTGTAAGGAAAGCACCTGGGAAGGGTATGTTTTAATAAAGCAAATAGAGGCAATGTTCTCATGAAACATTTCTGATATGAAAGAAAAAAATGTATTTTTGAAGTTATATGGCATACAGATGGCATTGTGCAGCTAGGCATGGATTTGCCATCTAATAAAATGCAGGCTTCTGTATTGATAGCTGATAAATTAACCACTTGCCAACCAGCCGCCGCCATTATGCTGCGGCAGGTTGGCACAGCTGCACGAATTGCCGTAGGTGTACGTCGGCCGCTTTAAGAGTGATAGGGGGCGTGCGCATTCTGACAGGGGACTAGAGAGGGATTTGCTGTTCCTAGTGATTAGGAACAGCGCTCTTTCTCCTCGTCCAGTCAGTCCGATCCCCCCACAGATAGAAACACCTCCCAGGGCACTTAACCCCTTGATCGCCCCCCTAGTGTTAACCCCTTTCCTGCCAGTGACATTTATACAGTAATCAGTGGCTATTTTTAGCTCTAAAAAAGTGTCAAAAGTGTCCAACTGCAATGTTGCAGTCTCACTAAAAATCGCAGATCACCGCCATTACTAGTAAAAAATAAATAAATAATAAAAATGCCATAAAACTATCCCCTATTTTGTAGACGCTATAACTTTTGCACAAACTAATCCATATACGCTTATTGCGATTTTTTATTTTTTTTTTAACAAAAATATGTAGAAGAATACATAGTGGCCTAAACTGATGAAGAAATTGTTTGTTTTTTTTGGATATTTATTATAGCAAAAAGATAAAAAGTATTGTTTTTCTTGTTTTTCAAAAATGTCGCTCTTCCTTTGTTTATAGCACAAAAAATAAAAAATGCAGAGGTGATCAAATACCACCAAAAGAAAGCTCTATTTGTGTGGAAAAAAAAGGACATCAATTTTGTTTGGGTACATTGTCGCACGACCACGCAATTGTCAGTTTAAGCGACACAGTGCTGTATCGCAAAAAATGGCCTGGTCATTAAGGGGGCAAATCCTTCCGGTCCTTAAGTGGTTAAAATACAATCTATGGGATTGATTTACTAAAGGCCAAAAACATGTTCATTTTGCATGGGATGTTGCACATTGCAAGGAAATGTTCCATTGAGCTTAGTAAATGAAGTGGGCTTCTGCTGACTTCCATCATCCAATTGTGTGCAAGCAAATGTGTTCTTATTTTTTGTTGCTCGTTTCCTTTAAGTATTTGTTGCAAAAAGAAATTTCACCACATTCTTGTGACATGAGGAGCCATCCAAGTCAGCATCAATTAAATAGTGTATTATTGGATACCACATGGAGTGTTGGCTTGGAGTTTGCTTGCAGCCAGCAGCAGTGTACAGAACAGGGGGAGCCTGAAGCAGAACATTGTTATTGTGCTATAAGCATTGACTTGGTGGCAATTTAATGCCAGGTGTGTAGGAACAGTAGCCAATAATACATATAGGCTCTAAGGCTGGTTTTGTGGAATTAAACCATAATGCCAATGGGGATGAGTCATTTTCACTACCAGATAATAAAACTTGTTTACTAATAAGTTCCCATACAGTGGGTTATGCATTGATGTGGTGATACATAAAAAGAATATAAAATTCTATAAATAAACCCACTAACCTTATTTACTGATAATTTTTTAACAACTTGAAAACCAACTTGTTATGGGGCATACACACGGTCAGACTTTTCGTCTACAAAAGTCCAACGGACGCCGACGGACTAAAGCTGGCTGGTAATCCGATCGTGTGTGGGCTTCCCCGGACTTTCAGCTGACTTTTTCAGCCTCAAATCCGACGGACTTTAGATTTGAAACATGCTTCAAATCTTTACGTCGTCACTACGACGGACCCCGAAATCCGCTCGTCTGTGTGCTAGTCCGACGGACAAAAACCCACGCTAGGGCAGCTATTGGCTACTGGCTATGAACTTCCTTATTTTAGTACAGTGTACGTCATCACGTACGAATCCGTCGGACTTTTGTGTGGTCGTGTGTAGGCAAGTCCGTTCGTTAGAAAGTCTGCCACAAGTCCGCCGCAAGTCTGCCGAAAGTCCGCCGGAAGTCTGTCGGACAGGCTGTCGGACTTTTGTAGACAAAAAGTCCAACCGTGTGTATGCCCCATTAGACTCCTTCATTACCAGGCCATTTTTCAATTTTCAGGGCAGTGATAGTTTGAATGACAATTATTCATGCAACACTGTACCCAGATGAATTTTATATCATTTTTGGAAACAGATTTTTTTGGTGGTGTTAAATAACTGCTAAATATTTATTTTTTACAATTTTTTTTTAATCAAAAGCTGTTTCCCTTTCTTGCTTTTATAAAACATAAAATAAAAATGCCAGGACAAAACCCACAAAATGACCCCTTTTTGGAAAATATATACCCCAATGTGATTTAGAGCTTGGTGATGGAGCGTCAGATACAATAATCACTTCAGCCCCGAAAGGTTTTATCCCCTTAGTGACCAGACTATTTTATGCGATACGGCACTGCGTTACTTTAACTGACAATTGCGCGGTCGAATGACGCTGTACCCAAATAAAAAAGATGCCCTGTTTTTCCCCACAAATAGAGCTTTATTTTGATGGTATTTAATCACCTCTGCAGTTTTATTTTTTGCTCTGTAAACAAAAAAAAAGTGACAATTTTGAAAAAAAACCCTAATATTTTTTACTTTCAGCTATAAAACATAGCCAATAAAAAAATGTAAAAAATCGAATTTCAATTTAGGCCAATATGTATTCTGCTACATATTTTTGGTATGAAAAATCCCAATAAGCGTACAGTGACTGTTTTTTTGCAAAAGTTATCACATCTACAAACTATGGGATAATTGAATGGCATTTTTAATTATTGAATTTTTTTACTAGCAATAGAGGTGATCAGCGATTTTTAGCAGGACTGAGACATTGCAGCGGACAAATCGGAAACCTAACTGACATTTTTGACACTTTTTTGGGAACCAGTGACATTATTGCAGTGATCAGTGCTAAAAATATGCTCTGTTATTGTGCTAATGACACTGCGAAACACTGGCAGGGAAGGGGTTAACACCAGGGGCGATCAAAAGGTTAGGAGGTGCTTTCTAACTGTGTGAGGGATGGACTGACTGGCTGAACACAGTGATTGGTGTTCCTGCCTAGCATGAACACAAGATCATTGTGTTCTCCCCTGTAAGAACAGGGATCTGCCTTGTTTACATAGGCAGATCGCTGTTCTGCCTCCCTAGGAGACCAATAGTGGGTCCCGGCAGACATTGTGTCTGCTGGACACGCTGATTGACTTCCCCTCTGGCCAATCAGCATTCTGTCTTTTGCACGAAATTACATACAGGTATGTTGTTTCCTGCAATAGAGCCGCCCTGCCGTAGTATATCTGCAGTGGGCGGTCTTTAAATAGTTAATGTACAGATCAAACACAGCAGGAGGAGGAGGTGAAGGGGTTAATGTACATATCACATACAGTGGCAGGATAGAGATGAGGTGGTTAATGTGTAAATGTGAATGATATGTGAATGGGTTATTGTAAGCATCACATACAGAAGCAGGCTCGAGAACAGATGTGTGTGGGGGGGGAGTCCAAAGACTCCAGTGCACATCTACTAATGGGTGCACTGGCTGCCCAATGGCTATTTTTCAGTGGTATATATAAACAGTAACAGTAACCATCAGTAACCATCCACCACTTCACCATTCAAAAATGTACAGCGGTACAAAAATGGTTAATCGGTTAAGTTTAAGTGGTATTAAACCCAAAAGCAAATATGTATTATATTGCAGCTTACCGATTCTAAGATGTGATGGCTGCATTCATTTCCTTTTAGACTTTCTTCCCTTTATTTTTATCTGGTGATCCAGACAGTAACTTGGTTGTTTTTCAAAAGAACAAGCAAATCTCCTTCAAATGTATTGGTTTACAGGAATGAGGCAAAACATTTAACACTGGCAAGGGTGCTTACAATGATCAACTTTTATTTATTTAAGTACAACCTTTATCCCTAAAGGAAAAACAAAAAACAAACAAACATTGTAACTGTTTACAACGTTTTAGGTGGCATTTGAATTACATTTTTTAGTGTATTTAAATCTCCTAGTACATCTAACACTCCCCTCCCCCCAGACAGACAATTCTGCTGTCCAAAGGTGCCCCCTGTGTGCCTGGAGGCACTCCAATACAGGAGGTATGTTACTGGCAAGATCACCAGGTAAAACCAGAAGAAAAAAGACTAAAAAAAGAAAACTAATGCAGCCACCACATCTAATGATTGTTTTTTCGTTTAATATTGCATTAATGATCAAGTCAAGTCAAGCCCTATTGTTATTCTACTACACGTTGGAATATACGGTAGAACGATAGGTCTTTTCTTACAGGGCCATGGTGCTACATACGAATTAAACATAACATATAAATATACAAATAATAAAAACACAGCGAAGCACTACAAAAAAAAATTATAAACCTATACACATCTGAGAACTACATAACTGTACATATACTGTATATTTCTAAAATTCTTTGTAGCAGAAGTGTTTATAAAATTGTCTAGTGCATATTCAAGAGTAAAAAGGAGGGGAAGTGAGACATTCCTGGTCACAAAACTTAGATTGTAGAAGAGGTTTCAAAGAGGATTGGAGTTGAGGGCTCTCACAGCCTGGGGAAAAAAAACAGTTAAGCAGTCTGACAGTCCAGGTTTTGATACTCCGGTACCTTCTACCTGATGGCAAGAGACTGCGGGATGGATGGGTAGGATGCTTCATGATACCAATAGCTTTGCGGGAGCATCATGCATGGAAAATGTTCAGGATGGAGGGGAGAGAGACACCAATAATCTTTTCCGCCGTCTTCACTAGCCGCTGATAGTATGAATGGGAACATTTACAAATAATTACATTCATTTTCAATCTTCTTGTTGTTTTACTTAGTATTTTCATTTCTGTCGGACTCCAGGGCAGTAAGCCTCTTTTAGCGCTTATGTACTGTATTTGGGCATCAGAAGAAGTGACTCAATGGGAGTATTCTTTTAGGTGTTTCTTTGTTTTTCTTTTCTGTTGCTTTTGCTTACCTTATTTAGTACACTGAAAAGTTAATTTAAGTTGCTTCTTTGCTTTCATATTGACTTGTATCAGGAAGAAAAGCAACCCAGACAAACTTAAACAAACAAAGCTTAAAGTGGATGTAAACCCTCACATATACCCAATGAAGTGAACAGCCTCAGATGATACACAGTGATAAAACAAATCTCCCTACATAAGTTTTACATGTATACCTGCTGTATTCAGCTTTATATATCCTTTAGAAAGTGCACATCATGGCACAGATTTTCACTTAGTGCCAAATTAATTATTTGAACCTTTTGAGAAACTTGGCGCATGCTTGCAGAATAGTAAGCAACTGCTATTTTTCAGACAAGGCAATCCCTGAGTTTTAAAGTCAAATTGCTAGGACCATGGCATGCTAATTAGACACCTCTCCTTGTAGCCAGGTGCATGACACTACTTATGTTACAGATTTGACTTACCTAAGGCCTGGAAGGATTGTCCAATGGACAAGGATCTTCTGGAATGCCCCTGCACCAAGTATTTAAATACTCCTGCTGCCAGTCTGCTACACATGCTGGAAACGACAGCAGTTGTTAACACTCAAATGTGGAAGACAGCTTTCAGGACAGAAGTGCCAGCAGCCAATAGAGCCTTCTTCCTGGTCCAAAAAGTGTCACTTTTCCTGAACCCTGTGTGTACACAATACCAGGGAATTGGAAGCTGGGGATATGAAACATGAATCAGTTTTGGGAGCATGTGCATATAAGTTTTTTATGTCTTGCAAATGAGTCACAAAATGTACCTGCTTACAAAAAAAAATAGTGATGGACCTAACCTAAAAAATGTATGTAGGAAAGTGTATTTTACCTATAAGGGGTCATTCATGCTACAATGCATGCACTTTAATATTGCACTTTATGTACTTTATTCCACACCACCCCATACTGCATGCTGTGCTATACATTCTCTATTCTGAGACTTTTACTTGTGGCACAGTAATTAAGGTGTATTTTGTGCACAGAAGTGCTAAGGCATATGTGTGCAGCAAGTAAGCTTAGAATCTATTTACCTATTGATATTGAGGCCACCGTTTACCACAGAATAACACAGCATTAGTGGACCCATATTTGGTCATGGCACAGCAACACCACTATCACACCGTCATTTCTGACACACTGGTATTACCTAATGCTGCAGTAATCTGAAGCTCGCCAGCTTTGAAAAGTTCCAAAGTACATATACCACTTAGTTCCACACAGTATGTCATACTGTGTGGAGTAGTGGGTAGCACTCTCATCTAGCAGGAAAAGGGTTTGCTGGTTCGGATCCCAACCACAACACTACCTGTTTGGAGTTTGCATGTTCTCCCTGTGCCTGCGTGGGTTTACTCCCACACTCCAAATACATGCTGGTAGGTTAATTAACTTCTGTCCAAAATTGGCCCTAGTATATGAATGTGAGTTGGGGACCTTGGTTTTTGGGCTCCTTGAGGGTAGGGACCAATGTGAGTTTGCAATGTATGTGTGGAGCGCTGCGTAAATTGACACTGCTATATGGGTACCTTAAATAATAATATAATAGATGAGCATCTTAATGAGACACAATGTACAGGGATAGGGACAATTGTAGAGACGCACCCACACTCACGATGGACTGGTGTCTTTATTCAACCTTACTAACTATGTAACTATATGTATACTATGCCATAGTGCTGTGATATTATGTGTTATAAGACCATAATAATGTACTGTTGGGGGCACTGTATAACATATAAGCCTGTCATCACCAAACAATGCTTCAAAAGACAGTAATATTTCGACACCCAGTCACAGGGGGGCTACGTGCACCAATGTGAGGCAGACCATGAGGCTCATTTCCTCTGGGGGGCCCCAGTGTCCCAGTCTGACCCCGTTTCAGTATCTGGACCAAGGGGATGTGAACTTGACATGAACGTATTTAATCGTGCACAGTCCAAAGCCACATACATGTTGATTTTTCATAAGGTTTATTGTGGGTTTAGTTTTAGTAAATCATAGGAAGTTATGAGTACTGCATTTCCTTAATCAACAATCTGGCAAGAGTGTTACCATTTTTAATGGTACTATTATGTCACCAGGCTTACTAGGCCTATTTATCACTCATATATAGTATATGTACTCTAGCTTTTAAGTCAAGTGCGCAATATGTGAGAACATTTGTATATACGCTTCTAACAAAAATGAAAACATGATCTTTCTATTATCACTCTGAACAATCTTAATGTGGTCAGCGCTTTTTTTTTTATCCATCCAGTGGACTTTTTATGTGTTCACACTCCTACAGTGATTTATTACATATCATAAATATATTTGAATTTCATTTAACCTATGAAGAAAATATGAAGATACAACACATACAGTTAGCATAATCCCTAGCCAAATAATGCCACCCTAAATAATCATTGATGTTGAGGATTTCTAATTTTAATAATAGAAAATGAAACAAATAGGTCATTTGCTTGCTTTCTACACTGCTTTATCCCTATTAGGAGTTTACACTTGGCAGTTTTATTATAAATTTATGAGGTTTATAGAAAAAACAAAAAGGTTTATGATTTGTCATTTTTCTCCATGCTTACATCTGCTGATAAGTGTGGTTTTATCCATATCTTAGAAGTTTGATTAATCCTACAAATGTTATAGATATAGAATTGTGAAATAATCTATATAGAGATCAGGAGTGTGTCATTTTAGGGCCTCTCCATAGCTGTGGGTGTCCCTGCCCTTAGTTGTGTCTACTGCAGTAATACACAGGTAAGTTTCTCATAGAATTGTTGTCTACTGTGTGTAGGATCAATGTGCCAGGTTACATCACAATGAAACAGAAATGTTGCGCTGTGTATTTTTTCTGATTACATAATTACATAGTTACATAGTAGGTGAGGTTGAAAAAAACACAAGTCAAGTCCAAACTATGTGTGTGATTATAAGTCAGTATTACCTTATATATCCCATAGTTACATAGTAGGTGAGGTTGAAAAAAAACACAAGTCTGTCAAGGATTATTGTTGCAACATTTATGACAACAAAGAGATGACCAAGGAAATTGCACAGTAACATGCTCAAGATACACATTAATGTACATAAACACACATAGTATACACCCATCATGCTCATAGATAGCCAGCCCTTAAAGTGATATTAAAGGTTCATTTAAAAAATAAATAAAAAACATGTTAGTCTTACCTAATCTGTGTAATGGTTTTGCACAGAGCAGTCTTAATCATTTTCTTCTCAGGTACCCCGCTGGTGCTCCTGGCTTCCCCCCCCCCTTGTACAGTGCTCCCTAATAGCAAGCCGCTTGCTATGGGGGCACTAGTGCTTGCTCGCCCACTCTCTCCTCATTGGCTCACTGACTGTGTCTGTCAGCAGTGGAAGCCAATGGCTCCTGCTGCTGTGTCTCAGCCAATGAGGAGAGAGAGAGCCGGGACAGCCGAGGCACCCACGCGCATAACTGGATCAAGAGAGGGCTGAGGTGAGTATTAGGAGGGGCTGTGGGGTAAACAGCACACAGAAGGTTTTTTACCTCTATGTATACAATGCATAAAGGTAAAAAACCTTCAGCCTTCACAACCATTTATTGCTTGCTTTTTGAAATGCCATAAATGTGCAAGCTGTTTAAATATTTGTAAATACTCTAGGCCTGGATATTTAGTAGATGGCAGAGAATCTTTGAAAATAACACATTAGCCATCAAACTCCCCACACTAATTCCCTTATATGTACAATGTAATCTTTACATATGATTTGTTTTCTCTTGTTTATTTATTTATTTTTATTTTTTTTTTCTCTACTTATTTGTAATTTTCCTATGTAATAGCAAAATTAGACTCTGTTCATATGTGATTATTCAACATATAAGTTTTGCTGATTGTTATATATTCAATAAAATCTTTTGACAAGGAAAATAACACATTAGCTCTTTTAACGACTTGACTCCAGAATATTTACCCCCCTTCATAACCAGGCAATTTTTTACAATACGCCACTGCGTTATTTTAACTGACAATTGTTCGATCGTGTGGCGCTGTACCCAAACAAAATTTATATCCTCTTTTTCCCACAAATATAGCTTTCATTTGGTGATATTTGATCGCCACTGCATTTTTATTTTTTGCGTTATAAACAAAAAAAATAACAGACAGTTTTGAAAAAAATATATATATTTTTTACTTTCTGCTATAAAACATATCTAACAAAAAAAATGATAAAAAATCAAATTTCTTCATCAATTTAGGCCAAAATGTATTCTGCTACATATTTTTGGTTAAAAAAAAAACAATAATATATTGATATTGATTGGTTTGCGAAAAGTTATAGCATCTACAAACTATGGGATATTTTGGTTTATTTATTTTTTACTAGCAATGGTGGCAATCAGCAACCTATAGTGGACAGTTGGGATATTTACTGACACTTTTGACACTTTTTGGGGACCAGTGACACTAATACAGTGATCAGTGTTAAAAATATGTACTGTCACTGTACTAATGACACAGGCTGGGAAGGGGTTAAATATTAGGGGCAATCAAAGGGTTAACTGTGTTCCTAGCCAATGTTTGTGCACTGTATGGGAGGTGCTTTTACTAGGGGAAAGTATGGTTCCATGTTCCTGCTTTACAGGAACACATGATCCATGCCTTCTGTACTGACAGAATGGTGATCTGCCTTGTTTACATAGGTAGATCGCCATTCTGGCTCTCTGCTTAATGATCGGCGAGTGCTGGTGGACATCAAGTCCATCGAGGACTGGAGTCTTGCTTGGCCAGCCCAACACCTTTCCCCTCAGCTTTTTTAGCAAGGCAGTGGTCGTCTTGGAGGTGTGTTTGGGGTCGTTATCATATTGGAATACTGCCCTTCGGCTTAGTCTCCCAAGGGAGGGGATCATACTCTGCTTCAGTATGTCACAGTACATGTTGGCATTCATGATTCCCTCAATAAACTGTAGCTGCCCAGTGCCGGCAGCATTCATGCAGCCCTAGACCATGACACTCCCACCACCATGCTTGACTGTAGGCAAGACACACTTGTTTTTGTACTCCTCACCTGGTTGCCAACACACATGCTTGACACCATCTGAACCAAATAAGTTTATCTTGGTCTTATCAGACCATAGGACATGGTTCCAGTAATCCATGTCTTTAGTCTGCTTGTCTTCAGCTGATGACCTTAAACTGAATAACTCAACACCAAGTTCACTATATGGACCACTTATGTATTTATACATATCATACATATCATATCCCCCTTAATCTCCTCTTCTCAAGAGAGAATAATTTCAGTTCCTCCAATCGCTCCTCAAAGCTCCTCCACACCTTTTATCATTTTGATTGGCCTTCTCTGCACTTTCTCCAGTTCTCCGATATCCTTTTTGTCCTCAGGGCCCACTAACAGGCCAGGTTTGCAAGATAACTGAAATACATCACAGGTGATATCATTTGCTGCTCAGTGATTGCAGTATTCTAGTCTGTATCTCCCCAAGGTAATACATAAAACCTGGCCTGTTAGTGGGCTCTGAGGACAGGGTTGATGACCACTGCCTTAGACCATTCAGAGTAAGAATCATTAACCACTACTCTCTGAATTCAGTCTTTTAGCCAGTTTTCTATCCATTTACAAACTGATTTTTCCCAAGCCTGTAGACTTAACTGTAAACATTAGCCATGTGTGGGGAACTATTCAAACGCTTTTGCAAAATCCAAGTATACCACGTCCACAGCCACAACTCTGTCCAAGGTTTTACTTACCTCCTCATAAAAAGAAATCAGATTTGTCTGACAACTTCTGTCTTCCATGAATCCATGCTGTTTGTTACTTAAAATATTTTTTTTCCAGAAAGAACTCATCTATGTGGTCTTTTATTAAACTCTCCAGTATCTTCCCGATTAGATCCTTGCACACTGGGGTGGTTTGCAGGCGCTATTGCGCTAATAATAGCGCCTGCAAACCGTCCCGAAAGTGCCGCTGCTTTCATTCCAGTGTGCAAGCCCCGAGGGCTTGCACACTGGAGCGATGCGCTGGCAGGACGGTAAAAAAAGTCCTGCCAGCAGCATCTTCGGAGCGGTGAAGGAGCGGTGTGTATACCGCTCCTTTACCGCTCCTGCCCATTGAAATCAATGGGATGGCGCGGCTATACCGCCGGCAAATCGCCTCTGCAGAGGCGCTTTGCGGTGGTATTTAACCCTTTCTCGGCCACTAGCGGGGGGTAAAACCGCCCCGCTAGCGGCCGCATACCGACGGTAAAACGCTGCTAATAATAGCGGCATTTTACCGCCGACGCCGCCCCCCGCCCCAGCGTGCAAGGGCTCTTATAGAAGTTAAACCAACAGGTCTATAGTTACTTGGTAAAGACTTTGATCCCTTTTTGAATATATGCACCACTTTGGCCCTATGCCAATCCAATGGTACTATTCCAGTCATTAAAGAGTCCCTAAAAATTAAAAACAATGGCTTTTTAAATGACAGAACTAATTATTAATTATTTTGCATTGCAATGTTTACATTCAACTCATCTGCTGTGTGCATTGCTACGAACTAGAAAAGAAAGCACATTTACCATGTAAGAAACAAAATTTTATTATTTTTTTAGCACATTATTGGGTATTAGTTGCAAAGTGAATTTTCACCTTGAAAATTGTGTACACCTTTGGTAAATCAGGCTCTTTGTATAACATAGCCAATGTTTTGATGAGTTTCGGACATTTAGCCATGTGATTGCAGTCAGCCACTTAGGTGAAAGCGGAATGCACATCTATAAAATATCTATCCCTAAGTTTTCCCTTGCTCCTGATCTACAAATGTCTGTGTTCAACACACTGTAGTTCTACCTACCCCTCTACAGTCAGATTGTGAGGATAGAGTAGGGTACTTTTCAGATGTTGAAGTGTGAACTTCATAAACAAAATGGTGTACTAGTATGGGAGCCTTTTATTAGTTCAATCCACAGGAAGGGGTAAATGATATTAAAAAGGCATTATATTTAATACATTTTTAAAATCACAATAAATAAAATAAAATTTTATAAACAAATAAATGTACGATATTGTTTTACATGCCGATTAGATTGATAGATAGATCTTTGCTCTATGTGTTTTAAAGCAATCCTGGATTTAATTGTTCAAAATCAAATGAGCACAATAATGTATAATTCTCTATTTATCTGTTGTGGACTTTTCAGTTATATGTAGACTTTGCATTATGTCCTAAAGGCCTTACACACTGATGTTGGTTTATCGCTTTTCACCTCTGCTCTATCAGAGGTTATAATAGGATGCCATTGCAATGCAGATGCTAATCTCTCAATTATTTGCACACCACACAAGGTAAGATTGTAGTATAATGATTCATAGAATACAACAATCTTTTCCTGTGCTGGATCGGCTTTAGAATCTGCAAAGCCTTCTTGTATGATATTAAACTATAGTACTGCAACTGGAATGCATAATATGTAGTACTGTATGTTGTACTGACATAGTCATGTAAAATGCTACAAAACATGTCTGATGTAAAAATAAGGCACCATAATAATACCTTTGTTTTAAAATATGTACAAATGAGTAATTATTATACTGACACAATCCATTTTTGACAAATGACTACTACTATCTACCATACCCCATGAGATGTTAAATTATCTGTGAGATTTGCTAATTACACCAACCTGTTTGTATCTTCTAAAATCGCTACCTTCTATCTATAATCCTGCACATCGCACATCACAGTTAAATAGCAATTCCATTCAACAAGTAAAATCAATCCCTGGACTGGTAATACAATCTGAAAGACCACTCCATTTGCAGTTAAAACTTTCATTTTCAATGATGCACCTAACCAATGACATAAAGCTGTGACATAGGTGTTAATGGTGTCATGGTTCTGAAAAGGTCCATAAGTGTACTCCTGAAGGCTAAGTTCACCTTTGTTCACCCCTATGTACCAATATAGCATTAATGTAATTTTTTTTGCAAAAATAACAGAGCTTTCCATTTATTCTACCCACGCTTACCTCACTTTCTTCATGGATGTTTAAAAACCCTGCTCCATTACGTCTGCCTTACTTCCTGGACAGACTTTAGGTCATGACACAGGAAGGAGTTGACCAGATGAGAGTAGATGATGCAAGGTGTGTGCAAATGAGATCAGCTGGTCAACTCCTTCCTTCATCTCATTTGCACACACCTTTCACCATCTACCCTCAGCTGGTCAACTCCTTCCTGTGTCACGACCTAAAGTCTGTTCATGAAGTAAGGCAGAAGTAATGGAGCAGGGTTTTTAAACATCCATGAAGAGAGTGAGGTAAGTGTGGGTAGAATAAATGTAATGCTGTTTTATTTTTGCAAAAGAAGTACATTAATGCCACATTGGTCCATAGGTGAGCTGGAATGTAGAAAAAAAAAAGATGAACTTAGCCTTTAAAGGGTAAGGAAACTTTCAATGTTTTATTATCCTTTTGCCTCCACCACACTGAGCTAAAGTAGGTCACTCTCTACTTAGCCCTTGAATGTCTATGGGGTTCTACTGCGCATGCACGGACATCAATATGAAGGGACAGGCCTGAAGGATGTAAATGTTGTGGTGGGTTTTCATGCTGTGATCTCACAAAGTATAGAGCCTTGGGGGAAGGTGGGGTTGTTCTACAACAGCTCCGTAGTATGGGGACAAATGGGTAATGAGACTTGGCTTTAAAGTTGTATGTTAGAGAAAAATTAACAAAAAAAATATCCACATTTATTTGTACATCTTCATACGTGTAGCAAAAAATATTCTTGATCAATTTTAAACTCTTTTGAAGACTTTAAAGAAAATGCTACCCCAACATTTCATATTCATGATACGTGTCTGCTGTACCATGTACTTGTATGACAAAGTATTCCTGTTCTCTTTGTATTGCTTCTTTTGTGTGATGTATCTGGTGTTCCTGACAGTCCTTGTGCTTTTATATTAAAAGTGGCCACACTAGGCATGAGAGCACAGCGTGGTCAGTTTGCTGGCTGTACTGGGAACACAGTCTGCTATCCCTCAATGATTGACCTTCTGCTGACGCCCCCCCCCCCCGCATAGTCATTCGCTTGGAAGATCACTGTGCTGCTATTTCTCCTCCCCTAGCTCTCTGAGCTACTTATGCAGCTGAGAAGAAAGGGTATGTGATCACTTTAAAAAAAGGAAAATAAATATTTTTATAATGTTTTTCATATGTATACACAAAAATTTTGCCTTTCATTTCCATTTTTAAACTGAATGGGTTGTATTACAAGGGGAGAGTTCACATATACTTTAAGGGCCTATTGGCACCAATACACAAGCATTGTACCACAGCCACATAGGTGTATATTAGCCCTTCTTGTTTCCACTTAGAAACACACTGAACTGCAGTGCTCATATGTAAACCAGTCACATAGAAAAGCATAGAATTTCAGCTTGAAATGCATTTTGATAAGTTACAATACATGTGTTTTAACGCAGGAAAAAAGATAAGTGTGAACAGGCCCAAATAGAAACTAAACCATAGTGAATTTATTTGGGGTGGAGTGGATATTACAATTAAACGTTACTTGGAATGCATTCATGTTAGTTGAAAAAATATATCAGATGCTAGGCTGCTCAACCTGAAGAAGTCCTAGTTGGAATTGTTCATACATTCTAATGAGAAATAAGCTAAAACAACCACATTTGCTCAAATAAGTAACTGAAATGAATAAATGGTAAAAGAAAACTAAGATTGACTAAAATAAAACCTCTAGTCAAATCATCCATTATATATTTTGTCATGTCTTGAAGTGCTAGGACTTCCAAATCAACTGTATGAGAATTCTACAAGAGGGAATTTGATACTCTACAAATTTGACCCATTATTCACAAAAACAAGATGACATACTAGCTTATTCTCATACGATTTTATTTTTAAAATTTTAACTTGTGTTTCCAACATTTTTGCAGGCAACAGAACAAACATAAAAAGCACACATAACCAAATCTGAATGTGCATTGGAGACCATGGTGAGGAAAACAATACCTTTCCTGTGCGTCTAACTGACATAGATGGTAATAGGCATGTACAGTTAACGATTTAGCAGCACATGCATGGTATTTAGCAAAACTCATGATACTTTTCACTGAACAAATTGGTCATACCCGTAATCCAATACTGTTTTCTGTATCTGGATTTAAGTCACTGAAGGTGGTCAGTAATTGTTTTGCCTGAGTCCCAGTGTGAAATAAGCATCTGGATTATTTCTTCATAGTCAAAAGACCTCCTGTGTTGTTCATGTGATTTTTTTCAATTGTGCTTTAAAATAATGGTTTCTAGGGAATGGCAGCATTTTCTGTGTCTTCTCTTTGACTTTTATTTATAATGTTTTAGCAGTCAAACGTATCCTTCCCACCCACCTTGTAAATAGTAGAAACAGACAGTGAGAAAGTACAACTCTCTAATTGATTATTTATTCTTTATTTCTTGAAAGCCTAAACAAATGTTGCATTTGGACATTGATAGTGAATATTTATTAGTCAGTATTATTATGTTAGTTGCAAGAATTTTTCCAATTCAATATTTTTCATGCTGTAGCTATGTTACAGTTTTTCTCAGTACTGTACTAGCAAAAGTCATTTCTGCTGTCTAAGGCTAGGTTCACACTATTGTAGATGCGGGAAAGCATGTAAAGCGCAAGTCTTTCCTGCACCCACAGGAAAATGCATAAAAAACATGCTGCTTTTAAAAAGACACACGGGGGTACTAATACTAATGTTTTCCGCACACAGAGATTCATGGTGATTAAGCACCATCCAATTTCTCTGTGGCCATGTTTTTGAAAAGGTGCTCAAAATTTTTGGGGGAGCAAACAAACTGAAAAATTCTGAAAACAAAAGCCATCAATTGCAGTCTCACTGTGCCCATCAAACGCAGCCACTGTGCCATCAAACGCAGCCACTGTGCCATCAAACTCAACCACTGTGCCATCAAATGCCGCCACTGTGCCCATCAAATGCCACCACTGTGTCCAAACGCTGCCACTGTGCCCATCAGATGTCCCCACTGTGCCCATCAAATGTGGCCACTGTGCCCATCAAACGCTGCCACTGTGCCATCAAACGCTGCCACTGTGCCATCAAATGCGCCCACTGTGCCCATCGAATACTGCCACTGTGCCCCCCCGCCTTACCCTGTCTTGGCGGGGCAGTGGGTGATGGCGGTGGGCAGTGTCCTGTCCTTCATGCTCCTCCATGCTCTTCCATGTCTTCAATGTCTTCTCCTGTCCTCTCTTCCTGTCCTTTCCTATGATTGGACGCCTAATAGGCGTCCAATCACAACGCTTGTCGTTTCAGCCAATTAGGTGACGGGTAACAGACCTGAGCACCTGATTGGCGGAGAGGTGATTCAGTTTTAGGAAAGCGAATATTCATTAGCTTTTTTAACACAACTGGGTGAATTGCAAGCGCCAAGCATGGCGCTCACTGTTTACCTTTTTTTGACGCCTATTAGAGCCTATGGCTCTAATCAGGTGCTTGAAAAACATCCCCCACCTCTGTAATTCAGGCGCCCAAAAAGGGGCCGGGTGCCTGAATAGGGGGTGGCAGCGGTGGCCATGGAGAAATTCATGCAATGCATGAATTTATCTATTGGTGATAGAGGGAGTGGCTGGAGAGAGGGGGTGGCGCCCGTGCGCCCATATGGTGCAGGGACCATTTCCCCCAAGTTTCAGAAGCTTATTAATTTCCTGTACAAATGAGGCTGCAGGGAAATGCAAAGATGTGAACCTAGCCTTAAATGATAATGGAAAAGAAGAAAGAAAAGTTAACTGCCTGGCACCCTGAACAAAAGCAACCCACCCAAAACGCATAATTATCTGAATTCGAGGTTTGCGGCTCCGGTAATCTTCATATCTCACAGCCAAAATCTTCCTTTCTGCTGATCGCACCTGAGCAGTTGAACCCAGTAGACTTTTATGGGACCATCTCCGGGGTCATTCTGTAGTTTCGCATCTTGTACAATTTTATTGAAAAAAAATCTCTCTATGTTGTGTTTATAGCATCAACAATTTACTTGTTCAAGACAAGAGGGCTTGGAGGGCCCTGCTCATGAAAGCTTAAAACCAAAACTTTATACCGTATCAGAGTCTCCCACACTACCATGCAAATTGTGAACCAAATTGAATAAACAATATTTAATAAACACCCAAAATAAATAAAACTCTGCACAATCAAACAAAACTAAACCATATACACAGCATATAAATCTATTTCAAGGGCATGACTAATAAATCAGTGTGACTAAAATAATATAAATAAATATATATACATATTAATAGACCACCTCCCTTTTCTTCCACCTCAATTTGAGTCCATAAAAAAATTAAATGTGCACCAGTGAATATACTAAATGAATCACCACCACAGAGTTCTTCTTCCACCTTCCAAAAAAGCTGCTTACCTCAGATTCTGACCTTTTACAAATAAGGTCAATATGTGCCTTGCCCTTTAAAAGGGCTTTGTCTCCATACAACCTTTCATTTGTGTCTTTCTCCACCTTTCACACTGGGGCAGTGTGCTTGCAGGAACATTAGAAAAAGTCCTGCAAGCAGCGTCTGCAAAGCACTTCAGCAGCGGTGCTTTTCAGACGGTAATAACATTTTTTTTCTGCCACAAGCGGGGATTAAAAGCGCCCCGCTAGCAGCCCTTTACCGCTGACGCAGCTGACAGCCAGTGTGAAAGGGCTCTTAAGGTTAGACTTTGGCTTTAAATGTCTATGGCAGTACAGCGCAAACAAACAAAACAAAACTAAGATAAAAACAAAATTGATAAAAATAGCACAAAAAAACAGTCCAAAAAACCGTCCTTAATCTTCTTCATAAAATAAGTTGATTGCAAGAACACCAGCAAATATCCAGTGAAAAGAGTGATGAGTAAATCATGTAAGGTGACTTATATGACAACCTCCACCGTCAAATGAAATGACCGCTCACCTCATGCAGTGGACCCCTGAGTGAATCAATCAGGTCAAACCAGCCATTCCCTTTAAGGGTAATAGGTCAGCAAGCTCTCACTTAAATGTTGAATATGGTGCCAGTAATGATAGCTACACATGAAATTCCTCATCAGCTCCAGGATTGGTACATGGAATAAAAGCAATAATATCTAGCGCTCTCTGAATAATCAAAAACGTATTTATTTATAAGCGATAAGTAGTACTTACAAAACTCGCACTGTAACACCAGTGCTAAGGATGGATAGCATAAAACAGCATAAAACAGTATGTTCATGAGGATCAGCATTGTGGGATGCGGGTGACTTCACAATCAAGGTCACGTGGTATCCGCACACGTTACGTCCCTAAGGGGCGGGACATTCATCAGCGGCGACGGCATGATGCAGGCCACCCGCTTTATAGATCTGGTCAGCTGATCCATCTGGTCAATGGGAGTAAATGTGTACCGAACACCATAACAACCACCGAACAGCGGAATACTGCACAATCAGGAAGTAAATAAGAAAAAGACTAGATCCCCATAAAGCACTATACTTGAATGAATAACAGAGGCATAGAAACCCAAGAGGAAGGAGAATAACCTACTTTCAGACTGCACCGGATTGTCAACAACCCCAGGTGCAAGTCGGTCATGTAAGGATGGAGCTTTATTATAAATGAAAGAAGGACATTGCGGCAACAAAGAGCCCAACACTCTGTCCTGTTTCAAAATAGACCAGTTCTTTGAAATTACTTTTGCGAACTTTTTATGCTGAACAATTATAGTCAAGTACCATTCTAAAGTTGGAAATACTGGTACTGATATCTCTCACTTTATCAGCCACCAGTGTTGCCTTATCCATAGAACGTCCTCTCGGGTCCTCTCGGGTTTCTATGCCTGTGGGCGATGCACAGCTTGCAGGCATTCTAGATGTAATGTCAAAAAGCAAAAAAGTTTTGTGGCAGCTGCCACAAATAAGGAATGCAAGATCAGGCAACTTATAACTTGTGCGACAGTTGGTGTTGTTTACATGCTCCAATGTAGTTGTGGCCTCCAATATATTGGGAGGACATCTAGGCCTCTCCACGTCCGATTGGGAGAGCATGTAAACAACATAAAAAATGGTTTAAAGTCGCACAATGTTTCTAAGCACTTTAGGCTGGTCCATGACAAAAATCCTAAGTGTCTTCAATTTTAGGGCATTGAGAGGGTTACAAAGCACTGGAGAGGTGGCAATTTTCTGCGTCAGCTGAGCCGCAGGGAATCCTATTGGATCCATGGGACCAAGATCCTTGTGCCAGGAGGCTTGAATATCAAATTTGATATCAATTGCTTTATCTCTGGCCCGTAGTCTTGTTTTATTTTATTTTCCTTCCTTTTTTGCTGGCTTATTAATTTTAAATCCTTTATCAATTGTACTTATTTTAATGATGTTTGTTGTTGGCATCCACAAGGATTAGTAGGGATGCTGGTGGATACGTATACCATTTTATATTTAATTTTTTATTTTCTTATTACCCATTAGTAACTTTTTGATTTAGTTATAGTTGCAGTTTTTATACGCACTGTCTCCGTTATTCATTCAAGTATAGTGCTTTATAGGGGTCTAGTCTTTTTCTTATTTACTGCCTGATTGTGCAGTATTCCGCTGTCCGGTGGTTGTTATAGTGATCGGTACACATTTACTCCCATTGGCCAGACAGATCAGCTGACCAGGTCTATAAAGCGGGTGGCCTGCGTCATGCCGTCGCCGCTAATGAAGTCCCGCCCCTTAGGGACGTAACGCATACAGATACCACGTGACCTTGATCGTGATGTCACCCGCGTCTCACAACGCTGATCCTCGTGGACTTACTCTGCTGTTTTATGCTATCCCTCCTTAGCACTGGAGCATAGTGCGAGTTTTGTAAGTGCTACGTATACCTTTTATAAATAAATATGGTTTTGATTATTTAGAGAGCACTAGATATTGTTGCTTTTATTCCATGTACCGATCCTGGAGCTGATGAGGAATTTCATGTGTAGCTATCATTACCATCACCGTATTCAACATTTAAGTGAGAGCTTGCTGAACTATTACCCTTAAAGGGAATGGCTGGTTTGACCTGACTGATTCACTCAGGGGTCCACTGCATGAGGTGAGTGGTCATTTCACTTGACGGTGGAGGTTGTCACAAAAGTCACCTTACATGATTTACTCATCACTCTTTTCACTGGATATTTGCTGGTGTTCTTGCAATCAACTTATTGATAATTTGGGGATTTGATAATTTGACCCTCAGTATTTCAGTTGCTGTATTAGGTTTTTTGTTGCGCTGGTTGATTTCTCTTTATTTAGTTTAAATGTCTACGGCCACACCTTTGGTGCAGTTCCTCATTCAATCATGACTGCTTTAGAAGGAAGTGGCCAGGACGTGATGGTTTAAGCCAAACTATATTAGGTGTGGGTGCACATTAGGGCGAATGCTTTGACTCTTGCAAAGCATCATGGGTGCACACTCCTCTTGGAAGTCCAACCAATCAGAATGAATATGCTAATTTTTTTTTCACAGTCATGTTACTATTAAATCTACAAGTCTTTTAATTTATTCAAATGATCAAAAATGAAACTCTCTAGAGCATTGTTTCTCCGCCTTTTTCCAGTCAAGGTACCCTTTAAAATGATGCACAATCTCGAGGTACCCCATTCTAAAATGTAAAAACTAAACTAATAGTTTTAACACAATGCAGTAATATACACACGTAGGACACCCAACATTAGTGGTGATTTGGTACTTGGACTTTATAGGCACTGAGGTACACAATCTTAACCACTTCAGCCCCGAAAGAATTTACCCCCTTCCTGACCAAGCCCTATTTTGCGATTCGGCACTGCGTTGCTTTAACTGATAATTGCGCGGTCGTGCGACATTGCACCCAAACAAAATTGATGTCCTTTTTTTCCCCACAAATAGAGCTTTCTTTTGGTTGTATTTGATGGTGGAATTTGATCACCTCAGTGGTTTTTATTTTTTGCGCTATAAACAAAAAAAAGCAACAATTTTAAAAAAATTTATTTTTTGCTATAATAAATTTCCCCAAAAAATATATCAAAAAACAAATTTATTCCACAGTTTTGGCCAATATGTATTCTTCTACATATTTTTGATAAAAAAAAATCCAAATAAGCATATATTGATTGGTTTGCACAAAAGTTATCGCATCTACAAAATAGGGGACAGATTTCTAGCATTTTTATTAATAATTTTTTTAAATTAGTAATGGCGACAATCTGCAATTTTTATCATGACTGCGACATTGCAGCGGACAGATCGGACACTTTTGACACTATTTTGGGACCATTGGCATTTATACAGCGAACAGTGCAATAAAAATGCACTGATAACCATGTAAATGTCACTGGCAGGGAAGGGGTTAACACTAGGGGGCGATCAAGGGGTTAACTGTGTTCCCTCAGCATGTTCTAACTGTAGGGGTGATGGGCTCACTAGAACATGACAGTGATCACTGCTCCCGATCACTGGGAGCAGTGGATCCCTGTCATGTTACTAGGCAGAACAGGGAAATGCCTTGTTTACACCTCCCCGTTCTGTCTCTACGTGCCACGATTGTGGGACACCAGCAGACATCGAGTCTGCAGGACCCGCAGGCACGCTCCCGCGGCATGCGCGCCCGCTAGCCGCGGATGACGCAGCGACATACGGGTTTGTTGTTTTGCCCACCCGTACCACTTTGCCAACGTATATCAACATGAGCCAGTCGGCAAGTGGTTAAAAGAGAAGTATGTGATTTTTTTATCCCATAATCATACTTACCTAGGTGAATGCAGCATCAGTCCAATGCTGCATCTGTCCCCTGCCGCCTCTTCATTGAGAACCGAGCCATCGAACACCCCTGATGGTATGGTTCTCTCACCTCCCAGGGCAGAGAGCTGCTGCCTGTCAGTCAGCAGCTCTCCTGCTCTTCTCCTCCACGCTCACTGGAGCACTGAGTTGTGGAGGCGCGGGCAGTGGCCGTCTCAGGCTCTCAGTGGCTCGCTGAAAGGCTGAGACGGCCATCAGTCCAGGCACCTGGAGGATCCAGACTTCCAGCGCTGGGATGACGCGGTGCCTGGACTAATCTTGGTGACATCAGCAGAGAGCGGAGCGGACTTTAGACCGCTCTCTGCTGAAAACGGTTCAGGGGAATGCAAAACAGATTGCACTCCTGTGACCCTTAGGAGAAGCCCAGCCAAATGAGCTCAGGCTGGACTTCTCCTTTAATATAAAAAAATGTTTTTTTTATCATAAATTGATTAAAAAATGACAAACAATCACACAAACAATGATTAAAAAGCTTTGCAAAGTAAAGATTGCCTAGATACTGATACCGCACACAACTCAAGTAAATGACCTTGATACCTACCTTGTTGCCAAATCCTGTGTGTTGAGTGCACTAATGTATGCCTAAGCTCCTGAAGAAGCGTATAGATACGCATAACATGTAGAGCCAAGCTACTGCACAACATGACCAACTCCCACCAAGACTGATAGAGCAACTATTTGTTACCGCAACAAGAATACTGTTACAATTTTTCTGGATTGTTTCCTTGGTGCATGAGTTGTGTGTGGTATCAGTATCTAGGCAACTTTTACTTTGTTTATGTGATTGTTTGTCATTTTTTATTCAATTTATAATTTTAAAAAATGTTATATTAATATTGTGTACCTCAGTGCCTATAAAGTCCAATTACCAGTTCTCTATCACTTCAAATTTTAAAGACATGGCACACATTTAGATTATCTTGGTATCCACAGTGCCACCCCGTGGTGATACCTTGAATCAACCCTTTTATATTAGTTCTGATTTGTTCTTCCAAAGCAAATACACCTTTGCACACTGGTACTGTCTAGTATTCCAGAGTTTCTCTTTTCCCTTAGATTCCCTAACCCACTCAGCTAATGTGGCCCCAGTGCTAATGAAGAGGACCAAAAAAGGCTGCCGAGCAGGTGACTTATGTTGTCCTTATCAGCCTGTATGTTGTGGTCATTCAGGTGCTTATCTAATGCCCTGTACACACGGTCGGACATTGATCGGACATTCCGACAACAAAATTATAGGATTTTTTCCGACGGATGTTGGCTCAAACTTGTCTTGCATACACACGGTCACACAAAGTTGTCGGAAAATCCGATCGTTCTGAACGCGGTGAAGTAAAACACGTACGTCAGGACTATAAACGGGGCAGGAGCCAATAGCTTTTGTCTCTTAATTTATTCTGAGCATGCGTGGTGCTTTGTGCGTCGGATTTGTGTACACACGATCGGAATTTCCGACAACGGATTTTGTTGTCGGAAAATTTTATAGCAAGCTCTCAAACTTTGTGTGTCGGAAATTCCTATGGAAAATGTGTGATGGAGCCTACACACGGTCGGAATTTCCGACAACAAGGTCCTATCACACATTTTACATGGGAAAATCCTATCGTGTGTACAGGGCATAATAGTTTTTTTAAATTATTGATGCTCCCCGCTGAAACCACTACCTGTGGTAGAGAATTCCACATCCTTACCGCTCTTACAGTAAAGAACCCTCTACGCAGTTTAAGGTTAAACGGCTTTTTTTCTCATTTTAGTGAATGGCCGCGTGTCTTATTAAATTCCCTTTCGCGGAACAGTTCTATCCCTGTTGTGGGGTCACCAGTACTGTATTTAAACACTGAAATCTTATCCCCTCTCAAGCCTCTCTTCTCCAGAGAAAACAAGTTCAGTGCTTGTAATCTTTCCACATAACTAAGATCCTCCAGTCCTTTTATTAGTTTTGTTGCCCTTCTGAACTCTCTCCAGTTCCAGCACATCCTTCCTGAGGACTGGTGCCCAGAACTGGACTCATATTCCAGGTGCGGCCTGACCAGAGTCTTGTACTGTGGGAGAATTATCGTTTTATCTCTGGAGTTAATCCCCTTTTTAATGCATGCCAATATTCTGTTTGCTATGCTAGCAGCAGCTTGGCATTGCATGCCATTGCTGAGCCTGTCATCTACTAGGACCCCCAGGTTCTTTTCCATCCTAGACTCCCCCAGAGGTTCTCCCCCCAGGGAGTAGATTGCATTCATATTTTTGCCACCCAAATGCATTATTTTAAAGTTTTCTACATTAAACCTCATTTGCCATGTAGTTGCCCACCCCATTAATTTGTTCAGATCTTCTCGCAAGGTTTCCACATCCTGCGGAGAAGTTATTGCCCTGCTTAGCTTAGTATCGTCCGCAAATACAGAGATTGAGTTGTTTATTCCATCCTCCAGGTCGTTTATGAATAAGTTAAATAGGATTGGTCCAGGACAGAACCCTGGGGGACCCCACTTTCCACCCCGGACCATTCCGAGTACTCCCCATTTATCTCTACCCTCTGAACTCACCCCTGTAGCCAGTTTTCAATCCATGTATTTACCCTATGGTCCATGCCAATGGACCTTACTTTGTACAGTAAATGTTTATGGGGAACTCTATCAAAGGCTTTTGCAAAATCCAGATACACCACATCTACGGGCCTTCTTTTATCTAGATGGCAGCAGCTCCCCTCCTCATAGAAGGTTAATAGATTGGTTTGGCAAGAACGATTCTTCATGAATCCATGCTAATTACTGCTAATGATACCGTTGTCATTACTATAATCTTGTATATAGTCCCTTATCATCCCCTCCAAGAGCTTGCATACAATTGATGTTAGGCTAACTGGTCTGTAATTCCCAGGGATGTATCTTGACCCTTTTTTGAAATATTGGTGCTACATTGGCTTTTCTCTAATCAGCTGGTACCTTTCTAGTCAGTAGACTGTTCATAAAAATTAGGAACAATGGCCTGGCAATTACTTGACTGAGTTCCTTAAGGTCCCTCGGGTGCAAGCCATCTGGTCCTGGTGACTTATTAATGTTAAGTTTTTCAAGTCTATTTCTAATTCTGTCCTCTGTTAGCCATGAGGATGCTTCCTGTGACGTGTCATGAGGATAAACATTGCAGTTTTAGTTACTGAAGCCCCCCCGATTCCCCTTGTGAAGACTGAGGAGAAGAATAAATTGCCATCTCTCCATCCTTAGTAACCAGATTCCCTTTATCATTCTTTTTGTGACCAATATGATCTGGCCTCCCTTTCTTACTATTTATGTACTTAAAGAATTTCTTGGGATTTTTTTTACTCTTCTCCGCTATGTGCTTTTCGTGTTCTATCTTAGCCACCCTGATTGCACCCTTACATTTCTCATTGCATTCTTTGTAAAGTTGGAATGCTGATGATGAGCCCTCAGCCATGTATTTTTTGTAGGCCTTCTCCTTTGCTTTTATATGCATTTTTATATTGGAGTCACCCAGGACATTTATTAGCTCTTTTAAATTTATTTCCCACTGGGATGCACTGGCTAATGCTCTTATTTAATAGGCTCTTAAAGCATACCCATTATCCTCTGTGTTCTTTAATCCTAAGATTTTATCCCAATTAATATCTTCTAGCAAGGATTGAAGTTTAGGGAAGTTGGTTCTTTTTAAATTCAGTGTCTTTGTATTCCCCTTATGTTTCCTATTTGTGTGATTTATACTGAAACTAATTGTCCTGTGATCGCTGTTTCCTAAATTGCCCCGTATTTCCACATCCGTGATCAGGCCAGTATTGTTGGTAATCAGTAGGTCTAGTAACCCTTTGTTTTTAGTTGGTGCGTTTATCTGAAAAATTAAATTGTCTTGCAAGACATTTAGGAACTGGCAAGCCTTAGATGATGTGTGTTTCCTTCCACCCAGTCTATGTCTGGATAATGAAAATCCCCCATTATAATGACACTTTCCATCCTTGCCGCTAATCCACATTGTTATAGGAGGTCCGCTTCCTCCTTCTGGTTAGGGGGCCTATAGCATACTCCCAGTATTACTTTCCCCTTTGTTTCCTCCCTTTGTAGCTCTACCCATAAGAATTCCACCTCCTCCCTTGCTCCCTTAGTGATGTTGTCTCTCACATTCACTTGTACATCATTTTTGATATACAGGCATACCCCTCCCCCTTTTTTATCCTCTCTATCCCTACGATATAGGGAATACCCTTGAATGGTTGCCAGCCAATCATGAGAGCTGTTGAACCAAGTCTCTGGAATTCATACAAAATCTAAATCCTCCTCGTACAACAGTAGCTCTAGTTCTCCCATCTTTTCCGCCAGATTCCTGGCATTGGTGAACATGTCACGTTTAGAATGGTACTATTTCCTTATTGGGTGTTCTGAGGTTTCAAATAGGACTTGTTACTATACTTACCCCTGGTTTAGGTGCTTTAGTCAACCTACCACTAATGCCCCCAATATTACCCTCTGGAATATGTTCCACACTGACTATCTCTACCTCAGACCCTCACCGCCGTCGCCTAGTTTAAAAGCCCCTCTAACTTTTCAGCCATCTTCACTCCCAGCAGATCTGCACCCTCCTCATTTAGGTGCAGTCTGTCTGTTATAATGGTGCCCAATGAAAACCTGTGGCATTGTTTAACTAAAAGCCAGGCTTAATCTACCAGCTGGCTTGTATACCATTTTTAGGCAGTTTTAGGCATTTTTCCAAGGCACCCCTGAAGAAACACCCCTGAAGAAACCTGAAGGCACCCCAGGTTGAAAAGGCTGCTCTAGAGAGAATTTATCCTTTCTCCCTTTCTGGTATTTTTAACCAAAACATTACAACTGTGCCCATCACACTAAACTACTCCAACCTACTCGGTGATAGTTTATTGCTGTATGTTTGTAATAGGCCTCATCCTAAAACCTCCCTTCCTCCCTTGCAGACTGGTTTGCTAGGTTTTACATAAGAGCATCCTTTTCCTAAACATAATCCACATCAGATCAAAGCAGTCTGATGCAGTTACAAAATAATAGGTGATGCCGAAATCAACAATGATCATCTGTAATATCCCATCAAATGGCTCTCTTTTGATCAATGCTAAGCACTATTCCACATAAATCTATCCACATTTGTTTGGAATAAAGCAGGTGAAGTGCACAAGATAGGAGATTACCCAAAATGTGCATATTACCTGATTAGAGCTATAGAGACACTAGGAGGTTAAGCCAACAATCTTCCACATATATTATTACCTACTGATCATCCAATGCAGATGGATGCACACTATTTATCCCTTAATAGCCTATGTGTTAAAAGGCAGTTTTCCTTGAGTTCTTCACTGACAACTAATGGTAGGTAAGCTTACCTATAGATTGTAGAAATACCCCAACTAGGAAGAATAAGGAATATGAATATGGAAGTAAAACGACAAAGCCTGCAAACAATCATTCAGTGTTGTTTTGAAATATACACACACAGAAAACTCACAGTATAGCTAAATATGAAAAAGATTAATTCAGTGTTTCTCAGACTGCCCAAGTTGGGGGTGTCTAGCTCCAGGTAGGTTCCAGCTGCAAACTCCAGGTTTCTTTCACTAACCTGACAATGAATTCTGAGCATGTTACGTTCCACCAAAATCAGGACATTGCATTGATCTTTTTGTCCCAATCCTAAACATTCTAAGAAGACACTGTTTCAATTCCAGTTCGGTAATCTTTATCTCCATCCTCATGGTGGTTTGGACTTTCCCATTTGGAATAAATTTCATCCAGAGATTTTGATTTGAACGTCACATTTTGTAAGTAACTATGATGCAATAAAATTATAATAATATTTTTTTTTCCTATCATTTAGTTTCAACTACATTAATTATCTCCATACCTGTAGGCATTAGAGATAATTAACCTCTCTGACCCTTCAATTTTGAGGTGTTCAGGGGGGCTTTACCCTATATTTTGCCCAAGCTTGGATTGTAGGTTTATTTGCTATTGACAACTATATATGTTTATTTAGGTATGAGCCTTACCACATGCTGTATATTTCTCTCATAGGTCCCCCTATTGTCGCTGCCCTTAGCCTTTGTCTTTAAGGTGGCACTCCGCCTTTACTAAACTGGTGCCTCTTTTGGATTACAACATCCGGCGGGTACTTTTGTATGTTGAAAGGCCAATACAAGCTCTGTGGATGTTTGATGGTGTATAGGAACCTTTTGTTCGAATCATTGTTTTTTGACATGTAAGTTTTTGTATACCTTGATATAAGCTGTATATATTTTGTCAGATGTATGTTATAAGATATATCTTTGTATTCCATATATTTACATTATATCTTGTACTTTTCAGAAATGGCAAATTGTCCCTGAGGAAGATTATATATTTAATTATTTTGAAACACGTCCGACTCTCACTCATGGATGAGGAGCATCTATGTAATGGGATTTTTTTGCCATCACTGTAATACATTGTATTTATGTCCTATATATGTTTGTTTTTCTATAAGATTGGTTTTTAAACTTTTTTGTATTAATAAAATTAATCTAATTCTTTTATACAACCTCTTTATCTAATTCTATTATTCCCCTAAAATCCCACTCTGTGAGGTCCTTATTGTAAAGGTAGGTAAGCTTACCTATAGATTGTAGAAATACCCCAACTAGGAAGAATAAGGAATACGAATATGGAAGTAAAAAGACAAAGCCTTCAAACAATCATTCAGTGTTGTTTTGAAACATACACACACACACAGAAAACTCACAGTATAGCTAAATATGAAAAAGATTAATTCAGTGTTTCTCAGACTGCCCAAGTTAGGGGTGTCTAGCTCCAGGCAGGTTCCAGCTTCAAACTCCAGGTTTCATTCACTAACCTGACAATGAATTCTGAGCATGTTACGTTCCACAAAAATAAGGACATTGCGTTGATCTTTTTGTCCCAATCCTAAACATTCTAAGAAGACAGTGTTTCATACTTTGAATGTTGTTCAAGTTGTTCAACTTTATCTGATGCCTACAACTTCGCTTCAACAGTCTGATTCCCTGTTTGTTCTGCCTGAGGGTCCTTGCAAGTGTCAGGCTGCTTCTTGATACACTATATGGATTTGTCAGCTCATCTCTCTGGCTTATGGTAATAAGGACAAGGTCCATCCTTTCCTTGAAATGTCTTTCTTCGGAATGAGTTGAGGCTCATTCCACCAGGAGTTTCAGTGCTTCCTGAACTATTCAGCATCAAGCTTCTGTTGTTCAAGTTTTTAAGGCTGATACCTGGTCTTCTCTACACACTTTTATTAAACTCTACCAGGTGGGTGTTTATGCTGATGTCAGTTTTGGGTGTCAACCCCAGATTATGACCATGGAGTTGAAACGCGTCGGATGGACCTCCTGCTTACATCACTTTTTGCCATATACATGCTTTATCTTATTCCTCAAATGTGAGTGTCTATTTTTAAGAAATTGCCTTTTTTATATGGTATCACGATATGTTAGCTCAATTTTTTATTGCATGATACATCCCTTCTGGCATTTATCTTTCACCCTCCTCATAATGATTGGAGCCTTCAAGTTACTATCCATTGATAGTCCAAGGTCGATTGATTGATACAGATCCAGGACCTGTTGTTTCCAATAGATGTGTTCAACCTAATAAGCTTTGCTGACTTGGGTGGTGTAAGCCCCACCAGGTCAGCTTGTCTCCTTCATGGTTCATATCAGTGGTTGGAATCCCCCATATGTTTAACGGGACTGCACATTTAATTAGACTTTTTTGGACTTTATATTTTTTATATTTTATTGGATTTTGTATATAGTGCAGTTATCATACTAGCACATTTTCACAAATCAGTCTCACTTTTTCTGAGTTTGGACCCACATTTCATTATGTATGAATCCTTGTTTGATGGGTTCATGCTCAACATCAACACGGTAATTTCTATTTTTCACTATTGTCTATTCACTTGTGGTATAGTCACCATACTAGCACATTTTTCAGATATCTCACTTTTTCCCTGTTTGATTCACATTTCACCATGTATGAATCTTTGTTTATTTGATGTGTTTATGTTTAAAGTCACATTTATATAAGTTATTCATACATATTTGTTTTTTGCAAACTTAGCGCTGCACTTAGTTACATATTTACAATTTTGGGTGTCTTGCAGGTAGCTTTGGGGGGTGGCTTTTAGAGCATTTTGGCTTTGTTGCTGTGTTGCCCATTACTCATGTTTGGGAACATCCCAAGTAGTCAAGAATATGAACTCCTTTGTATCTTGTGATATACAATAAGATGAGGATGCTTGGTTTACCTGAAAAATCATTTTCTTGAAGCACATAACAGAACATACAGATCCCTCCCCTCTTGTCTGTTTCTCACAAAACTGAGGCTGATCTGAGCGGGGTTATGCCTGGGCAGGGATTCCTGTCTATTTTTGTCTACATGCAGACTGTTGAAACGAATACTATTTGAAGGTGGCAGCATAACCAAATTAACCATGAACAGGAACTCCTCTGTGTCCTGTGATATATTCCAAGAAAGAGTTTTCATAGGTAAACCAAAATCCTAATTTTTTGTACTTACAGAAAATGTGCTTAGCCTTAAAGTAAAACTAAAGGCAAAACTTGTATTTTTTGTTTTAGAGTAGCAGGGGATTAGAACACCTGGCAGATGTTTATTTCTCTCTGTGCACCCATTAGAAAGATTCACTCTCTCATTTTTTCCTGTTTACCATTATCACTGACAGTGAAAGAAAAAAGAAAATCCTACATTTTGGGTTGTCACCAGAACAGGTATGAAAGAGAAATCTTCCACTGAGAACATTAGTTCTGGTGATCCTGATGGCAACCATGGATTCTTTCAGTTTTTTGGGGGGCTCTGATATTGCACAATTCTATGAAAGCAAATTTTTTTTTTCTTGTGCATGTACCACGTTATTATTAAAGCCAACGTCAGAGAATACAAATGTGGGATACAAATGTGCATTGAATTCTTCTGGCATAAGACTGGACAGCTTGTGCTGTTCCAGGTGGTGAGACCCATCCATGAAAGTCACATGAAAGGGGGTTACATTGGCAAGCACTGTAAATTCATTTTTGTTTCTTAAATTACAACGAGACATAAAGCCAGCACTTTCTATATTTTCAGGCATACTACAGGCATACTAATCCATATTAGCTTCTTGCTCTTCAGAAACATGTTGCCAGCTCTCGTTTCACACAGGCTGCAGGCTCTTAAAAGTGATGGCAATACTCCCGCCTCCTGAGTGTCTGTTTTTCAATCCGAAGGGCGATTGTTTATATGTCAGGCACCTTGTGCTGCAAGTGCTCATTGTCACGCTGCAGCTGCTCATTTTCATATAGGAACTTAACAAGATGCACACACCATGGCACATACACAAGCAAACCCACAGATTTTGGTGCCTAGCAGTCTATTTAACCACTTGCCAACCACCTAACATACTTGTACTGCAGCTGATCAGCTCTATTGCGCAAAATCATACCTGTACGTCATTTCATGCAATAGCTACTGGGGGCGTGCGCTCGCTTCCTGGGGCGCAATCACGTGCTGATTGGACAGAGGGAGAGCCAATCGGTGGGTCCAGTGGACACGATGTCCACTGGCCACACACGATCGTTCCTCAGAGAGGCAGAACGGCAGTCTGCCTATGTAAACAAGGCAGATTGCTGTTCTGACAGGGGAGAAGCTAGAGGAACATGGATCCCTGTCTTCACATAGTCAGAGCAACCCCCACACAGTTAGCAAGCACTCCCTAGGGACACATTTAACCTTTTGGTCGCCCCTGATGTTAACCCATTCCCTGCCAGCAGCATTAGTACAGTAACAGTGCATATTTTTTAGCACCGATCACTGTAATAATGTCACTGGTCATTAAATCAAATTATTTAATAAATATAAATGCCGTAAAAATATCCCATAGTTTGTAGACGCCATAAATTTTGTGCAAACCAATCACATTTTCCTTTTGGGATTTTTTACCAAAAAGATGTAGCAGAATACATATTGGTCTAAATTGATGAAGAAATTAGATTTTTTTAAACTTTTTTATTGGATGTAGAAAGTAAAAAATATTGGGGTTTTTTTAAAAAAATTTTTGTTTATAGCGCAAAAAATAAAAACAGCAGAGGTGATCAAATATCACCAAAAGAAAGCTCTATTTGTGGGAAGAAAGGACATCAATTTCATTTGGGTACAGAACCACACGACCGTGCAATTTTCAGTTAAAGTAATGCAGTACCATATCGCCATTTTAAACCTGAGGTTTGCCTACCCTCATTGTTGGATTGTTTTCCGCTCTGATACTCGTGTTTTGTGTTCCTGAAAACCTGCTGATCTTGATATTGACATGACTATGCTTGACACTTCAGATTTCCCTTGCCTGTTATGTCTGCTGCTCATCTGCGCTACCAGCATGTTGCCAACTCCTGCCTGTCTCTGACCTTGAACTTGATCGTTATCCTGTACTTGTTTGCATGGCTGCTGCTGAAGACAGTTTTTGACCTGATTCCATACTGCCACTGAGTGGATCCCTGTGTTTCCAGGCTCAAGTTCACTACTCCAGCTTCCTGGCATTTGTGCCTTTCCACTGTCCCTGAAAGTCCCTTTTTCCACTAGCAGGGGTGCTTGGATAGGAACTGTGCAAGAGGCCAACCTCATCATTTAGGGTTCGAAAGTCAGGTACATGACAACATTGAAATACTGCACTTAAACTGCCATAGCCATTTTTGCACATGGTTGCTGTGTGGTTCCATTGACCTTATTGGGCACATTTGGCCTGATAAAATCAACATGCCAATTTAAAACTGGGATGGTGCAAACTGTCCCAATTTGGCAGTAAGGCAGAGATTTTTTTATATTTTTAAAGGGTGCTGTGACTTCAAAAAGGTTCTAGTCTCACAGAAGCCTATGAGAATTTTGTCATCATCAAAGGGTGTATCCCATCCACTCGTGCTTTTGATTTTTGGACTATACTCATAGTGTTATGATAGGGTGGCTCCAAAAATGAGAAGAGCAACAGTGATAGCTTGTACTTATAATATGGTTTCTGCCTTGCAGCTACATTGTTCTGAAGGATATGGATGACAATGTGGGGTTGAATTACTAAAACTGGAGAGTGCAAAATCAGGTGCAACTCTGCATATAAACCAATTATCTTCCAGGGTTTTTTTGTCAAAGGTTAATTGAACAAGCTGAAGTTAGAAGCTGATTGGCTGCCATGCACAGCTTAACCAGATTTTGCACTCTTCAGTTTTAGTAAATCAACCCTTGTGAATCTTGCAAAAAGAAAACCTGTACAATACTTCCTGAACGTGCTACCATTCACAGCTGATTTGCGTTGCACAATTTGTAGGATAAGATCGCTTGAGTCTAGGTCTTGTTTAATAACTGTTTCCATACATCTATACCCAGTAGTATTGTGAAATAACAGGCAGAGTATGCCAATTATTTAATGCTGTTATTATTATATATAACTTTCATGAGAACTGGAATTTAAAAAACACTACAAATTCTTCCTTGTGTATTAAATTCTGTGATAAGAGCTATGATACTACATGTTATAGGGATAAGATAATTAAGTTTACTATTTTTAGACTTCCTTTCTTCTGTTTTCATCTGGTAATCTGGCCGGTAAGTCTGTTATTTTTCTTTTACAAATATTTTATTGAGAGAAAATACAGTGAAAAAACAGCCCATCAATAAGGAAGGCATAGAGAACATAAGGTTCATAAATAATGGTATTACCATGTTCAATAGCTAGTCCAAGAGCCACAAAGCAAATACCAGAAAACTGTTACATATAAAAAATATCCAGCAAGGTTTATCCAACAAGGACAAAAAACAAGCCAACCCTTTCGGAGGCATTCCTATAACACACAAAGGCGGGCACACTCTCCTGTCATGCGATTTGGATGTGAGGAGCTGCATCCAATTCATATAAATGTGAACCCAACTTAAAAAAGGGATTCGAGCGGCACCTCCTTATAAATGCTGTAAATAGGAATGGAGGGGAATGATGGCATAAAACTGAGTAGATATATCTGAAATGTTCAGAGGTATGTCATGAGATATACTTAGTTGTTAAAAGGGTACAATGCCTCTTTTGTTAAGAAACAAGTAGATATCTTAAAAAATGTGTTTGGATCACCAACAAAATTGCATGGGATTATCCAGGCCCGGGGTAGTTAATGGGTAATTGAGTAGTGGGAATAAATGGGGAAGCAAGGTCAAAGGAATGTTTGATGAAGTCCCAAATTATTATACAGGATTTATATAGCACCGACAGTTTACGCAGCACTTTACAACATTAGGGCAGACAGTACAATTACAATACAATTCAATACAGGGGGAATCAGAGAGCCCTGCTCGTTAGAGCTTACAATCTAGGAGGGAGGGTCAGAAAAGAAGAAAATACAGCCAATAAGTTCAAGTAAATGCTGCCCCCTCCTATCCAGGGGTCTTTACACCTGCTGCGCCAAGTATGAGGGGTTCCCACCATCCCTGTGCTGAGTTCCCAGATCTGTACACCTGCTGTGCCCATTATGAGGGGTTACCACCATCCCTGTGCTGAGTTCCCGGGTCTGTACACTTGCTGTGCCCATTATGAGGGGTTCCTACCATCCTTGTGCATAGTTCCCAAGTCTGAACACCTGCTGTGCTCATTATGAGGGGTTCCCCACTGATGGGCACTTATGAGGCTGTACTGATGAGCACCGATGAGGCTGTACTGATGGTCACTGATGAGGCTGTACTGATAAGTGGCACTGATGGAGACTTATAGGTGGCACTCAATGCCAATGGGCACTGATGAGCGGCACTAATGGGCACTGATAGGTGGCACTGATAGGAGGCACCAATGGGCAGAACTAATGGGCAGTGATAGGTGGCACTGATAGACAGCACTGATGGGCCTGCACTGATCAGCAGTGCCTTGATTATCTGTGTACATATCCCCTGTACAGGGCCAGCACTACCTATAGACAAGGTAGGCACCGGCCTAGAGTGCACACTCAGGGGTGCCGCACCACGCCAGTGTTCCCCCACCACCACCACCACCTTCAGGCTCCTACATTCGCTGCATATTTATCATGCAACAGGCCAGTGATTGACTCCACTCCCAAAATGGTAGCAGTCTATAAAAAGGTGGGGTATACATGGGCAGGGCAAAGGGGGTGGAGTCAGGGGTGGAGCCAAGGGGGGGTGGAAAAATGGTGTTTCGCCTAGTGTGTCAAAAATCCTTGCACCAGCCCTGCATATAGTATCATAGGGAACCGCTAGCCCTCCAGTCACCTTGTAACAAACAAAATAGATTTATTCACTTAAATACATTGTTACATTAAGATTGAAAAGCTTCCTTTGGTTGATTTGGATAATATACTCGGTATAGATACCAGAAGGCATATACATCTGTTGTTTTTCAAAAGAACAAGCTCCCAAGCAAATGTAACAGATACCACTGACAGTGGGGCTTCCAATGATCAGCTTTTATTTATTTATGTAAAACTTTTATCCCAAAATTAAGAGAAAAAACACTGTTACTGTAACTGCTTGTGTAACAGCAGTGTGAGCCAGAATTTGGCTTCAATTTGTTAATGTACTGTATCTAAATCTGCTAATGCATCTAATGCCTCATTTCCACTGAGCAGATCGGTTCGGGTCGGTACAGTTTGAATGGCCTAGAATGGTCCGGTCTATTCTGGTGAGCGTTTCCACTGCAAGTGGGACCACAAGGGGCCATACAGGGTTTAGAAAAAATGCCTCAGCATAGCACAGAAGAGGGTTTTCTGTCAGCCAATCAGTGGAATGTATTGTAGCTCCGCCCCAACCGAACCGTTCCATTTTTTATGACCCCACATCTGAAGCAGGACCCTGAATGGAACGGTTCGGTTCGGTTGTATGGGCCGCTTTCATAATGGAAACATCCAAAATAGCGTACCGTACCAACCTGAAGCGAACCGATCGGCTCAGTGGAAACGAGGCATAATATTCCCCTCCCTCAGACTGACAATGCTGCTGTTCAAATGGGCCCCCTGAGTTTTTTCATCCAGAGAGGGGGACACTCTAATCCCTTTCCTGTCACACCCAACTCAACCTCTCCATCTCTTTCATCTCTACTTACTCTTGTCCTGTTTTGGGGCTGAGGGAGGTCCAGCATGAATATCGTTACATCTCTCTCCCATCATGTGCTTTATCAGAGGTTTGAACCTCTTAGTCTGGCTACTTTTTTCTTCTTTGGACTGCTGATTTACTGTAGTTAACTCGTTACAAAAAAATTCTGTGCTTCTAGCCATACAAAGTTTTGTTAGTATAGCTCACGGGTGCTTGATCCACAGTTGCTCATCTGAGAAAAGTAATCCATTAAGTTGATCCTCACAACCAGATAACGCTCTTATTAAATCCTCATATTTAGTCGAAAACCACAGTGTACATATGCAGATAAGATCAGTTGACCCTTTTCAGCCTACAAGGCCTTAGTCATAACTACATTAAGATACAGAACTTTGAAATAAATAGCAGCACTAAACACCACAGGCTCCACCCATCAATTGCCATAATTGATTACGAATAATTAGCAAAAGAAAAAACACCACTGTGATCATTGCAAGGGGGTTCAATGCATGTGCCACTAATGTGCACAAAAAATTGACACAAACAATGTACATAAGAAAATTAAGAAAGCTGCAAAAACAAATAATAAAACAAATAATTGAATGCATGTATGCAAAGGAGGGTTGGATAAGTATGCATGTAAGCCAAAACATATATATATATATATATATATATATATATATATATATATATATATATATATATATATATATATATATATATGAGAGATGAAGCTGGGGAGAGAGGAGATCTATTGCAGATGCAAATCCAAATCCCACCTCAGGTTTAACCCATGAAGTGATCTAATCTTTAATTTAAAGATCCACCATGCCTCTGTCCCCAGAAGCCTTCTCTTCCTGTCAACTCCTCTTGTTACAACCTACTTCAAATATTCTCCTGTTGATGACTTATTTCTCATGCTCTGTATTATGACTAAGTATATTTTGTTCATGTTTTCATTTCTGGAAACAAAATATCTTCTGAAAAACTAAAATACTAATATTAATTTATTGAATGAACAAAAATGTTCATTTAGGTTTTGAAAATTGCTTAAACCCCCAAAATATTATCTTTTCTGAAAGCAGAAAATATCTACAATAAAGGATGGTAGCTTTAAACATTTATGTTGCATGATACTGTATATGCTTCTTTTTTTTTTTTCATTTTCAGTAAAAAAAATACACTCATTTTAGTACATAGAAACACAATATACCGTAATTCACATTTTTTTTTTGCAAAATTTAAAAGAAACTGGTGGGAAAATAAAACAGATATCAAATAACTAAAACTTTTAAATTGTGTGCACTTGTGAAAGGGGAAAAAAGTATGAAACTTAAGTAAGTAACTAGGTACTGCCACTTGGAGAGTGCCTTTCTGCAGTCTCTGGTAACATACATAGTGGCAGTGGGTTCTGATATACTCTCTGCTTTACAACACCCACCACTCAAAGCCAGAACAGGTGAAGTGATCTCTGTTCAACAGGTAGAGAGATAATGAACACATACACTGGGGGGGGGGGGGTATTGATTGTTACAAGCTGCCACTAATGCTTGGAAGAGGGGAAGGTTATTATTACAACCTGAGTCTGCCATTAACCACCAATGGTGGATAGAGCTGGGTTATTATTACCATCTGAGCTAGGTTGCAGTGCTAGAAATATCTGTGACTTGCATTTCTACATACAGGATGCCTCTAATTGCTTTTGTCCCAACGCATGTGTCTAGGTCTTCTATTCCCATAATTGCCTCAAATGACATAAAGTCCTAAAATTGTTCATTGTCAAATAATTGGGACCTCATATCATATGGTTTGACCTTATATTATATGGTTTTGGTAAATCTAAAAGGAAAATTGTACAAGCAAATTGTATAATGTATAGTCAGCCTTGGAGAAATTTTGATTTTTATCATACAGTACCTTAAATGCTAATTACAAGAGAATAAGTTGAGATTTTAAGTATCTCAAATGTATCTAAATTCTTAGAGGGACAGAGATACTAATGATTCAAATAGTCAATTGGATACGATGGTCAACCACACTAATGTATAATGATTTTTTTTTTCTGTTTACGTTTGAATGCTTGATGTTCTTTTTAGAATAGACATTGTACAATAAAACATAATGCAAATATTGTGTAGTTCAGTTTTCCTCAGCACTTCTAAAGTCCCACATTGTAACTTTGAATTTATATACTATAATAATACAGGTATGTGGTGTCTTGAGTATCCATTAGTCCAGACAAAATATATTATACTTTTTACCAGGTGTTGAATATTTGCCTAGTTGAGCAAGTAGTGTTGTCCATGCAACCAATCGATTGGTGGACTGTATTTTCCCTTGTTTACCCATCGCAATGTTCATATATGCACAATTTATGTTTTTGTCAGGCGCTGCTCCATTAGCAATTGTACTGAATGCTACTACTTTACTTTGTTTTTATTCTCTTCAAATTAAACAGAATGGGGTTGATTTACTAAAACTGGAGAGTACAAAATCAGGTGCAGCTGTGCATGGTAGCCAATCAGCTACTAACTTCAGTTTCTTTAATTAAGCTTTTACAAAAAAATGAAATTTGATTGGTTTCTATGCAGAATTGCACCAGATTTTGCAGTCTCCAGTTTTAGTAAATCAACCCCCATGAGTACATTTTTGTGTCTTTTGTGTACATTCAATTGTCTAGGCAATCATTGCCTGATAAGATTTTTTTCATAGTTTGTCAGGTTGAAAAAAGACACAAGTTTATCCAGTTCAGCCACAGAACTACATGGACTTCACCCATGTAGTCAAAGTTGTAGTTCGTCTTTCTATCCAAAGTAGGGATGAGCCGAACACCCCCCTGTTCGGTTCGCACCAGAACATGCGAACAGGCAAAAAATTTGTTCGAACACGCGAACACCTTTAAAGTCTATGGGACTCGAACATGAATAACCAAAAGTGCTAATTTTAAAGGCTTATATGCAAGTTGTTGTCATAAAAAGTGTTTGGGGACCTGGGTCCTGCCCCAGGGGACATGGATCAATGCAAAAAAAAGTTTTAAAAATGGTCCTTTTTTCGGGAGCAGTGATTTTAATAATGCTTAAAGTGAAACAATAAAAGCATAATATTCCTTTAAAATTCGTACTTGGGGGGTGTCTATAGTATGCTTGTAAAGGGGCGCATGTTTCCCGTGTTTAGAACAGTCTGACAGCAAAATGACATTTCAAAGGAAAAAAAGTCATTTAAAACTATTTGCGGCTATTAATGAATTGTCGTTCTGACAATACACATAAAAGTTAATTGATAAAAATGGCATGGGAATTCCCCACAGGGGAACCCCAAACCAAAATTTAAAAAAAAATGGCTTGGGGGGTCTCCCTAAATTCCATACCAGGCCCTTCAGGTCTGGTATGGATATTAAGGGGAACCCCGGCCAAAATTTTAAATAAAATGGTGTGGGGATCCCCCTCTGAATCTATACCAGACCCTTCAGGTCTGGTATGGATTTTAAGGGGAATCCCGTGCCAAAATTTAAAAAAAATGGCATGGGGTCCCCCCAAAAATCCATACCAGACCCTTATACAAGCACACAACCTGGCAGGCCACAGGAAAAGAGGGGGGGACAAGAGAGTGGCCCCATCCCCACAACCCAAGGGCCTCATCCCCACAACTCTTGCCTGGTGGTTGTGGGGGTCTGCGGGCGGGGGGCTTATCGGAATCTGGAAGCCCCCTTTAACAAGGGGACCCCCAGATCCTGGCCCTCCCCCCTGTGTGAAATGGTAAGGTGGTACAAAAGTACCCCTACCATTTCAGAAAAAAACTGTTAAAAATGTTAAAATTGACAAGAGACAGTTTTTGACAATTCCTTTATTTAAAGTCTTCTTTTTACCATCTTCTTTCTTCTATCTTCATTCTTCTATTGTCCTTCGGTTTCTTCCTCCATCTTCTTCTTCTTCTGGTTCTTCTGGTTCTTCCTCCTATGTTCTCGTCCGGCATCTTCCTCCATGCCGTCTTCCTCCCTTCTTCTTCTCGGGCCACTCTGCATCCATGATGGGAGGCTCCCACTGTGTGACGCTTCTCGTCTTCTGACGGTTCTTAAATAACAGAGGGTGGGGCCACCCGGTGACCCCGCCCACCCTCTGACGCACGGGGACTTGACGGGGACCTCCCTGTGGCATTCCCCGTGATGTCAGAGGGAGGCGGGGTCACCAGCTTTTGAATTTGCTGTGAACACCCCAAATTCATCCCTGTTCGGCGAACTGGCAAACAGCCGATGTTCGAGTAGAACATGAGTTCGACTCGAACTCGAAGCTTATCCCTAATCCAAAGTAGTTATTTTAAATGTCCACAAAGAGTTTCAAAGACAAATGAAAAAAAGAGCAAATGTGGAAGCTAGTTTGCTCACTGGCTTCAATCTGTCATAATCAATGCACATGTTTGCATTTATAATGCTTATATTATGAATATTTTTGCATATATAATTTTTGTAATAACATTTCACCTTGGGTCTCCCTTCACATTTAAAGATCATTATATGCCAAAAGAGGGTTTACATTTTTAGCATTACATGCGAAAATTGCTCTAATAATAGGAAGTCATTAGATTTGTGCATGAATTCAAAAGACAGGTTATTCTGAGAAGCATAAAAATCATTAAGGTATTTTTATTCAGATTTAGTAAACTAAATAATTGTTAATTGTTTGGCATGCACCAGCAGCAACTTACAATCAACACATACTGTAATTATTCTTTAATAAAACAAGATAACTCTGTCTCTATGTCTTGTATAAAAATAATTACATTGCATAAACAAGAATTGAAGTGAAAAAAAATATTTATTTTCATTTCACTGCACCTTTTTTCTGCTAATTTATAAATGTTAAAAATGAAAAGATGTGCTATTTTTCTGGGGTTCCCCCATTAAGGTTGCAAACAATCAAGGGCATGTTAACAGAAACCAATACACACCATGCTGTCAATTTCCAATCAGGAAAGACCATCAATACTATTACCTACTTTCCTTGATCTCTGGACATGTGGGATTGTTTACAATACTCCTGTAAATCATCTCACATTCGTTTAGCACCATTACTCCAAAATACTGCATTTGCCCATGTCTATATGTAATTAGCTTCCTGTGGTGGACAAATAAGGGTTCTTTAGCATAGCTGACCTAATTACTAATCAAGGGGTCATTAACTGGGACCTCTTGAAGTTCAGCAGTGTTCCAGACATCTGGGTTATTGGGCAGATAGTCTGAAGATCTCACTACAATGACCCCATTTGAACATGTTTGTAAGAATCCATAAAGCCCCCTGATTAAAACGAAACTGTTTAAAGTTTACTTAGACATTACATCTGACTGCCTGATCAGTTTGGATTTTTTGTAAGAATTGTGCCTCACACAATCCAACTGTAATATGAAAATGCTTTTATTTCTTCATAATTTTTGCAACAGAAAATCAATGAAAACAAAATGAAAAGATACACTTATGGTGGGTTCAGTCATCTGCAAAGTATCGGCAGAGAGCACTAATAAATAGGCAAAGTTGGTTACGTGGTACATTTTGTATTGACAATAAAAATGAAAATAGGCGCCATAATGTTAGTGGACTGTGTACAAAGCATAAATGAAAAACGAATAAATTTATAAGTGTCCTTCGCGCTGGTGGATATCTATAATAGAGTGCTATGTGAATATACTAAACATAATATGATAAGAAGGAGTAAATATTGCTGCAAAATGAGGGTGTTCACACCAACACTTAATAGTAATATTAAAAATATATATTTTGCGCAATATTAATGGTAGATGTGTGCCAAGGTGGGTGATGGTTGCTGCAGCTAATTAATACTGGGATCTATGATCTCTACTTGTATTATGGAGTAGTCCCTGCTATTAGCTGGTGGGATGACATTAATAAATTTAAACGTGAAAAATTACAAATAAATCAACAGTAATAAACCATACTATTATACTATTAACGTGCCTAAATAACGTGAATAAAGTGCATGACTGTGGATAAATATCTCCTGTGAATAAAAAATTTATCTCCTAAAATCATTGATTAATATGTAAATTAATTTGCAATTGATTATAAATAATACCATAAAATAATATTCATGCAATAGTGACAATATAAATCAATAATAGTTCTCTTCTGTGCTATAATAAAGTGCAAGTGCTCAAAACAAGGTATGGTATGTGAAGGGTTAATATAGCATATAGAGAGTCTATAAATAATTCTTCTAGTGAATCTTGATATGAGTGATGTGAAAAATATGTTTCCTTCTGCTGCTGGTGTCTCCTAGTATGGTCTCACAGGACCCTCACCTTCAGTCTGTGTTATTCTGGCATTCAGTGGTGTGACTTTAAAATGCGGAGGTGATCTCTGGGAGCTTTTCCTTCTTTGCTTATTTTTTCTCCATCATTATCTTTATGTTGTTCCGCTCTGGTAAACTCAGCAAGGGGGAGATAAAATAGAAAAGAGGCTCCACTAGTGTATTAAAGTTTTCAAATTGTAAAGGGGGATGTTTATTAAGTAATGCTCTTACATTTAAAATGTTAAAAACAGGCAAAGTATTGCATAAAACGAACTGGCGTTCTCAGCGCCCTCTCACTTATGCTTCAGATGTGTGTGTATCGCTCCAGCCAATCCCTACGCGTTACGACACCGTCACGTGTCTTCATTTGTTTTGAGCACTTGCACTTTATTATAGCACAGAAGAGGACTATTATTGATTTATATGGTCACTATTGCATGAATATTATTGACAATTGCACAGTTGTGAAATGCTGTACCCAAACAAAATGTATGTCCTTTTTTTCCGCTACAAATAGAGCTTTCTTTTGGTGGTATTTGATCACCTCTGCGTTTTTTATTTTTTGTGCTATAAACAAAAAAGAGTGACAATTTTGAAAAAAAACACAATATTTTTTACTTTTTGCTATAATAAATATCTCAAATTTAAAAAAAAAAAAAAATTTCCTCAGTTTAGGCCAATATGTATTTTTCTACATATTTTTGGTAAAAAAAAAATCACAATAAGCATATATTTAATGGTTAGCACAAAAATGATAGTGTCTACAAAATAGCGGATAGATGGCATTTTTATTTTTTATTTTTTACTAGTAATAGTGGCGATCTGTGATCTTTATTGCAACTGCGACATTGCAGCAGACAGATTGTGCATTTTTGACACTTTTTTGAAACCATTGACATTTATACAAAGATCAGAGCTATAAATAGCCATTGATTACTGTATAAATGTCACTGGCAGGGAAGGGGTCAACACTAAGGGGTGATCAAAGGGTTAAATGTGTTCCCTGACTGTGTGTTCTAACTGTGGGGGGATGGGACTGATCAGTGTTCCTATATACTAGGAACACATGATCTGTCTCCTCTCCTCTGACAGGACATGGATCTGTGTGTTCACACACACAGATCCATGTTCCTCCTCTGTCACGAGCGATCGTGAGCGTCCGGCGGACATCGTGGTCGCCGGGCACTCGCATCAGTTCCTTAGTGACGTGGCACACCCTATACCAGCGTCAAGCTGAGGATGTCATTTGATGCACACCCAGGATGGGAGATCCCATCTGCGGACGTCATTTGACGATAGCCGGGTAATGAAGTGGTTAAATGCTCAGATTTATCCACTTTACCAGGTCCTTTAACACCACTAGGATCTAACCCAGACTTTAAACCCGGAATGTCCTCTTCATCTAAAGTACAAATAAATGAACACACACCCTTGTTGATTTCATATTGTATTCAAAAGGTCAAAATAAAATTGCATACAACTATGACAAAAGAATTAGGAAATCAAGTTATATCAAAATGGATGTACTGTCAGATACACGATTACATCTGCACTACAACACAAAAACATTCCTTGTTAAGACCTTTAACTTGTGCTTCAGATGTGTGTGTATCGCTCCAGCCAATCCCTACGCGTTACGACACCGTCACGTGTCTTCATCTGTTTTGAGCACTTGCACTTTATTATAGCACAGAAGAGGACTATTATTGATTTATATGGTCACTATTGCATGAATATTATTTTATGGTATTATTTATAATCAATTGCAAATTAATTTACATATTAATCAATAATTTTAGGAGATACATTTTTTATTCACAGGAGATATTTATCCACAGTCATGCACTTTATTCACGTTATTTAGGCACGTTAATAGTATAATAGTATGGTTTATTACTGTTGATTTATTTGTAATTTTTCACGATTAAATTTATTAATGTCATCCCACCAGCTAATAGCAGGGACTACTCCATAATACAAGTAGAGATCATAGATCCCAGTATTAATTAGCTGCAGCAACCATCACCCACCTTGGCACACATCTACCATTAATATTGCGCGAAATATATATTTTTAATTTTAATATAAATGAAAAACTGTTTCATGTGAAAAGTGGAACCATTCTAGCAGTGGTGGGGGGCATCATAAGGAAATTATCGAAGGGGTTTATAGTTTTCCTTATCTCTGCATACTAATTCCCTCCTGATCAGGTGATGTTGACAGAGTACTAATGGTGCTCTGTGTTGTTGATCTATAGGTAATAAGCAGGCAAACCAAAAGTACATTATCAGATGTATTTAGTGAGGAACTTCATAGGTGAGACAATGTTAGGACGATTTAACAATTATTCCTTGTTAAATGAAAACAGATGTTATTAATTTTCTCCATTCAAATAAAATATTTGGATGATAATGATTACCTAAATGCCCATTCTTTCTAATCATTTCCCCTTTGTAGATTTCTTTTAGACTTGTCAGTAAGTGAAAAAGGTTGCTAAGAAAAAATGTTTGTAACAAGCAAATTCTGACATAAACATATAGAAAAATTTTGTTTTAAATATACTTTGGATTACTTTTGGTGTTATTTAAGTTTAAAAAAACATACTGTTCAGTATATTAAGAAACTGATAATGTTATATACACTGAACCAACAGGCGATTTGATCACTAGATACAATACGAAAGTCAGTGTCAGTAAAGACTGTGATCCTCCACTGTATAGCAACATTTTTTTTTTATTGGCTTATACATTTTTACCATCTAGGGAGTATCTTTCATTCAGAAAAGATAGGTGGGTGTTACCCAATGATGAAAGATTAGAAATTAGTTCGGATTACACCCACCCTAAATGCTCTAAATAAAAAAATAATTATTCCTATAATACAGATTTTAAAGGAGGATTTAGAGAAATGGTCCCTCAAGTATTTCTCCTGGTTTGGGCAGCCATAGTCAAAATGACGGTACTACCAAAAATATTATATCTTTTTCAAGCCCTACCAATTTTCTTATCCTCAAAACTTTTTTTACTTTTTTGCAGTCATTACTTAGGAAATTTCTGTGGGCGGATAAAAGACCACGTATTAATCTCCAAATACTTACACGTCCAAAACAAATTGGGGGAATTGGGTTTCCCAATTTTGAGATATATGAGCCACTGCCATCAAATCATTCTTTTCAGCTGTTACCTTTTGTACCACCACCCCCTCCCTTTAGAATGTAAGCTCTACGAGCAGGGCCCTCCTGTACCTTTTGTATTGAACCGTACTGCAATTGTGTTGTCCCCCTTATACATTGTAAAGCACTGCGTAAACTGTTGGCGCTATATAAATCTCGTATAATAAATAATATGTATTATTTTGCATCTCATCTCATGATAATTATTAATTGGCATTGTAACTAATCTAAATAAAGATTGGGTAGATTTAGAGAATGACTTAAGTGCTCTACCGGCGAAATTCTCTCCTTGGATACCATATGATTCATGCCCTAATATTCTCAAACAACACCCACTAATAGGTGCAACCCTAAAAGTTTTTCACTAAGTGATTAACCACTTCAGCCCTGGAAGAATTTACACCCTTCCTGCCAGGGCCATTTTTTGCAATACGGCACTGTGCTACTTTAAATGACAATTGCACAGTTGTGAAATGCTGTACTCAAACAAAATGTATGTCCTTTTTTTCCGCTACAAATAGAGCTTTCTTTTGGTGGTATTTGATCACCTCTGCGTTTTTTATTTTTTGTGCTATAAACAAAAAAGAGTGACAATTTTGAAAAAAAATACAATATTTTTTACTTTTTGCTATAATAAATATCTCAAATTTAAAAAAAAAAAATTTCCTCAGTTTAGGCCAATATGTATTTTTCTACATATTTTTGGTAAAAAAAAAATCACAATAAGCATATATTGATTGGTTAGCGCAAAAATGATAGTGTCTACAAAATAGCGGATAGATGGCATTTTTATTTTTTATTTTTTACTAGTAATAGTGGCGATCTGTGATCTTTATTGCAACTGCGACATTGCAGCAGACAGATTGTACATTTTTGACACTTTTTTGAAACCATTGACATTTATACAAAGATCAAAGCTATAAATAGCCATTGATTACTGTATAAATGTCACTGGCAGGGAAGGGGTCAACACTAAGGGGTGATCAAAGGGTTAAATGTGTTCCCTGACTGTGTGTTCTAACTGTGGGGGGATGGGACTGATCAGTGTTCCTATATACTAGGAACACATGATCTGTCTCCTCTCCTCTGACAGGACATGGATCTGTGTGTTCACACACACAGATCCATGTTCCTCCTCTGTCACGAGCGATCGTGAGCGTCCGGCGGACATCGTGGTCGCCGGGCACTCGCATCAGTTCCTTAGTGACGTGGCACACCCTATACCAGCGTCAAGCTGAGGATGTCATTTGATCTGTTTGCCTTCAAGGAAATACTATGGATAAAATAATCTCGACAGTGTATGCTTGGCTACAAACCTCTTACACATCAAGCCCGGCCAGATTTAAAGCACTCTGGGAATCAGCTCTTAATACAACATTTCATGATGAACAATGGCAACATGCATGTATCTTTGCACATAAATGCTCCATTAACTCCCATTTTCAGGAACTTTCATATAAACTACTATTACATTGGTACATACTGTAGCTCCTGATAAGTTGAAACAATGGTTCCCACAGTCCTCTGATTTGTGTTGGCGTTGTAATCAAGAGATTGGTTCTCTGGTGCATATTTGGTGGAAATGCCCTCTAATTAACCACATTTTGGCCAAAAATGTGTGCATTGATAAAAAGTATTACTGATACTAATATTAAATTGACATCAGCCTGTTTCTTATTTCAAAATTCTGATTGCTCTAAAAAAAAATGCAAAAAATCTTTAACAAGATACCTTTTGATAGCAGCTAATACCACAATATTGCAAATCTACCTGCATTCCTTCAATTAAAGAATGGATTAATGCAATTCAAGAGCTTTACAACATGGAGGAATTAGTAGCAACAGCTAATGTTTCAATAAAGAAATTGAATAAGATATGGTCACTAGACTTCGCTCTTTTTTTTACTTCTATATCTTAAATGGTTCATATTAATATACGTTTATATTATATTATTGCGATTGTATGTGAAATACAAAACCTCATCTATGTTTAATATGTTTCAAGAAATTAATAAAAATTTATTGTACAACAAATAAATTAGTCCGGTTGAGAAATCATTGGATTATGTTGAGGCTACATGCAGCATTGCCCTGTGATTCTTTGACCGCTTTAGTCGATTGATCTCCCTGTCTGCTGACTGCTCATATGGGGCACTTAGAAAGTCACCCGTTGGCAACTCTGAAGATGCATGAAAAGAGCCCACTAGATATATCTCCCACCATGAACTCACCTGGCTAGGGAAAATAGCAGCTTTAAAAACGACATGGTTGCCAAAAATAATCTATTATTTCCACACTATCCCCATACGTTCACCCAACTCCTTTTTTACCACGGTTGAAAAATGTTCCTGAAATTTTTATGGGCTGGTAAAGTAGCTAGGCTTTCATACCCTATACTACTCAAACAAAGACAAAGAGGGGGAGCATTGTTTCCCAGCTTACTCAAATACTATCATGCAGCATTTCTGGATCAGGTGAAGTCTTGGTTTGACCAAGAGACTGATAAACTATGGGTACATATAGAAAGAGCAATAGTCTCACAAAGAGATCTGCCCTCACTTTTACTAGCAGCATTAACTCGAAGACCATTATTCTGATTGCATGGGGTGCTCTACATGAACAAACTAACCAAGGTAAGCCATTACTCCAGAAAGACCTTACACTGGGAGTTTACAAATACCTTATCCCCTCCATAAAAGTACATAGAGGATCCTTGACAAAAGCTATCACATAGAACCAGCTAATTTCGAAACGTTCCACTATTGCATCTTATGTAGAAATTCAACTACACCATTACCATATCAAAATCCCAGATTCCCACTGCACTCTACAACCAGACATGTCGGAATACTTGACCAATTCATTCCACAAACCTAAAGGTCTCTCATGGTTTTGCCAAAAACTACAAAATAATCATAAACCTACAAAAACCTCTAGAATGTCAAATTGGGAAAAGGATCTCAATTCAACGTATGCTCTGTCTCAATGGAATAAGGCAATTCAGTCTAACTATAAATACTCCCATTGCACAAACCATTGGGACCTAGCCCTGAAACTCTTACACAGGAGTTATTTGACACCTGTAAGATTATCATACATTTTTAAGGATGCTCCTAGCCTATGTTGGAGGGACTGCGGTTCCAAGGTAACTTTATTTATATTTATTTACCCTATTGTTACCTTTATATTATGACTAAAATCAAACAACTTGTTCCATTCTATAGTAGATTAGTACTGTGTAAATATAATCAATCATAAGGCCTTTGAGCCTTTGAGCTATGATTGGCAACTGTCTTATTGTCATGTGTAAACGGATACTGTTAAATGTCCTATTGTAACTTGCTAAACTCTACTCTTTAATAAAAAACAATTGAAAGAAAAGAGCCCACCAGTATAAAACCTGAATGTATAATTAAAATTGATTTGTTTACTCAAATGAGGGTAACTGTCATCAACATCACAAAACACAATCTTGAACCGGGTTTTGCTAATTCAGCTTCCTTGGAAGATATTTTGTCTGAGGTCTATCCTCAAACAGAAATGTTAATGGAAAAAAAAAAGATTTCAGCCCCAAGAAACTACCCAGTCTTTTCTGACATTTCTATGTTTCTTCTATGTGCCTAATATTTTAATGGGTGCATGCTGATTCACACTATGCACCTGGAATCACGTATTTTGTGGATCTTGACTGCCTGCAATTATAAACTGTATGATTCTCTTTGGACAGGACAATTATGCATGTACATATTCAAGAGAATTGGCTGGCAACAGAAGGCAGCAGATTTATTCATGCAGCCTATTTTCTTTTCCATGCATTGGTTCATTAGCTTTCTCCTTACATTTTTTTGAATAAATAGTTCACGAGAATGGGCAGCATAGTACTGTAAAATTAAGTAGAACCTAATTATAGGTGTTACTAGAAGCTGACTTACTAAGTAATGGTATTTCATTCAAATGCAATTTCATCATGGGGATTTCTGATTTTGTTTTTCTTAGGATTGTAATGAAAACTAGGGTGCAGGATTGATTTACAGATACATACCATCCTTGTATGTGACAGGTGTTTTCTTTATTGGCCATAGTCAGAATTGTCCAAATAAAAAATGTATCCAACAGTAAGAGATGTTAGCAGTACACAAATATTTTTAAGGTAAAATCAAATCAGGGCAAAAATATACTGACAAACCTATACACTATCAGACATATTATTGGATGGGGGTTTTCTTTCCAATATCAGCTCTTGGATTTGTTATGGAATCCTTAATGAATTGCTGAGTGTTTTTATAGTATTTGTATTACTGGGTTTTGTGTACCAACTGTTTTATAGAACTATAAATAGTTATCTTACATTTACAAAAAATTTCATGTCAACCAAAAACTGCTATTTTGGTTATGACTAGAGACTGGAGAGTCGGCTTACCCACCCATCCATGTGACACCAATAATTATATCAGCTTGTACAAGTATCTATCCCTGTCCTGCCTTATATGATCTTACTTCTTTTGTTATAGTAAATAAATAAGAAGACAAACAGACAGAATAGGATGCCTTTGTAATGGTATTGGAAGGACTTGATAACTATGATATGGATGCTAGCACAGACTCTGTACCCACAACTGGATTAGAACAATCATTAATCCCCCTGGTATGCTTTGTAAGATGATCCAGCACTACATTGTCCCCAGAACATTGAAAACTGAATTGTAGATCTAGGACAGGCTAGCTTTATCACAAAAGGAGTCAAGCAAGGACTAGCAGATGTTCAAACAGGATGAACATCCTGTGAGAATGTTAAAAACGCTAGGCACACACCCACGGGCTCCTCACAACATCACACAGGGCATCAAGAGAGGAAGAGAGGCGTCTACGCCCGAGCAGCATCCACTGCCAATGGAGGCTGGAGACTTCCTTCTCCAATTGGTGACACCAGATGGAAAAATTCAGCCACGCCAGGAAGCCCTATGGGGACATCGTGTGCATGATGTGGAAGTGTGATGCCGATTTGCAGTAGAGGCAGGACCACCTGATCACCCACATCACCAGACAATTTGGACAGGCTCTGATTCCTCGTCCCCCATTTTTCAGACTCATCATGATGTAAGCACTCAGAGGGATGAGTAACTCTTTCCCTTTCCTCTTGTACACATCCTCCCCAATGAGGGGTATATTGTGTGATCATACTGGTCTACTCATGTTTTGCTGTTTTTTATAGAGTTGCATGCATCTGCCCCTAAAGAGTGGTATTATGCCCAAATGCGTCAGTCTTTTAGGATGCATTCTCATACCTACTGATAGGAACCTACTTAGACTCATTATCTACAACCAAATGATCATACTGTGTTTCTTACCATTGATTACACTGCATAGTGCCATTTAGATGACGTGTACATATATAAATCTGCAATAATTAATTTTATCCATATTAAATCTCTTGTCAATTTTATATGCTGTCCCTTTGATATGTATATGTAATGTATTCATGAGGTCAATACCATGTGTGTGTGTGTGTGTGTGTGTGTATACAAATTAAACCTTTTTTACTATGTGCATCATTATGTATTGTCAGACTCAATATGCCAATTAAATATACTTTTTAATTATCTCACCCCCACAAATCAATAGCCTTATTTAAAGTCCCATCTTCCTTTTTCTCATACTGTAAGCAGTGGGGGTCATAGGCTCTGTCTATGGACAGGCACAGCCTGGCTTGGGAGCACACACGCATGGGTGCCCCCTCAGCACAGGGGCTGAGTGGGGAACCCGCAGGCACAAAGGAGTAGACAGCGCTGGCAGGGAATTACCAAAACAGAGGCAAGGTACTGCTCTGTTCAATATTGTTGCACAGAGATGGTAAGTATAACATGTCTTTTATTTTAACTAAAAAAAAAATAGCCTTTAGTGTCGCTTTAAAAAAAAGCTTAAAATAAAAAATAAAAAAATAAAAAAATTTAGCTCCCATAGACTTCAGTGGAGTTTGGTGCTATGTTTGGTATTTGCAAACCTCCCACCGGTTTTGTCAAATGTTTTTATCCTAAAAACATTTAAAGTAAAATTTAGTTAATCTGTATAGGTTTAATAAAAAAAATCTGTTCTTTAGGCATCTTGATTGCAGTGGCAAAGTATAGTTTTTCAGGAATAGTATAAAAAGTATTAGCTTAAAATTAAGCTAAATGGCTTTTAAATTATCCCTAAAAATTGTGTACTTTGTTTGCATACATTACCTGCATTAAATGTTGCATATGACATTTTAATAATTCTGATACATTGCATATTCATAGTGGTCCATTTCAGTAACTTAGTGGTTCTAGTTTTCGCTGTATAAGTTTGTTATATGAATTTTAATGCTCAGTTCCATGATTCCTTATAGATTCAGACCCTTTAATGAGGTATTCTATATGCACAGAAGCTGCTTCATCATAGACAACATACTATATTCTTTATATTTTTTGCTAGTTTTAAAAATAATAACACAAGAGGAAAATTGTGCCAATGTGAGGTATATCTATAATATATACAGTATCTCACAAAAGTGAGTACACCCCTCACATTTTTGTAAATAAAATATTATAACTTTTTATGTGACAGCACTGAAGAAGTGACTCTTTGTAAAGTAGTGGGTGTACAGCTTATACAGCTTGTTTAACAGTGTAGATTTGCTGTCCCCTCAAAATAACTTAACACACAGCCATTAATGTCTAAACCGCTGAAAACAAAAGTGAGTACACCCCTAAGTGAAAATGTCCAAATTGGGCCAAATTAGCCATTTTCCCTCCCTGGTGTCATGTGACTCGTTATTGTTGCAAGGTATCAGATGTTAATGGGGAGTCAGGTGTGTTAAATTTGGTGTTATCCCTGTCGCTCTCTCATACTGGTCACTGGATGTTCAACATAGCACCTCATGGCAAAGAACTCTCTGAGGATCTGAAAAAAAGAATTGTTGCTCTACATAAAGATGGCCTAGGCCAGTGATGGTGAACCTTGGCACCCCAGATGTTTTGGAACTACATTTCCCATGATGCTCATCTATACTGCAGAGTGCATAAGCATTATGGAAAATGTAGTTCCAAAACATCTGGGTTGCCAAGGTTCGCCATCACTGGCCTAGGCTATAAGAAGATTGCCAAGACCCTGAAACTGAGCTGCAGCACGGAGGCCAAGAGCATACAATGGTTTAACTGGACAGGTTCCACTCAGAACAGGCTTCGCCATGGTCAACCAAAGAAGTTGAGTGCACATGCTCAGCATCATATCCAGGGGTTGTCTTTGGGAAATAGACATATGAATGCTGCCAGCATAGCTGCAGAGGTTGAAGGGGTAGGGGGCCAGCTTGTCAGTGCTAAGACCATATGCCGCACACTGCATCAAATTGGTCTACATGGCTGTCATCCCAGAAGAAAGCCAATTCTAAAGATGATGCACAAGAAAGCCCACAAACAGTTTGCTGAAGACAAGCATACTCAGGACATCGATTAGAGGAACCATGTCCTGTGGTCTGATGAGACCAAGATAAACTTATTTGGTTCAGATGGTGTCAAGCGTGTGTGGCAGTAACCAGGTGAGGAGTACAAGGACAAGTGTGTCTTGCCTACAGTCAAGAATGGTGGTGAGATTGTCATGGTCTGGGGCTGCATGAGTGCTGTTGGCACTGGGGAGCTACAGTTCATTGAGGAAACCATGAATGCCAACATGTACTGTGACATACTAAAGCAGAGCATGATCCCCTCCCTTTGGAAAATGGGGCGCAGTGTTCCAACATGATAAGGACCCCAAACATACCTCCAAAACGACTACTGCTTTGCTAAAGAAGCTGAGCCTAAAGGTGATGGACTGGCCAAGCATGTCTCCAGACCTAAACCCTATTGAGCATCTGTGAATAGAAAATAATATAACAGAAAAGAATATAATTCAAAAAACAATAGAATAAAATAGAAATAATATAATAATTTCCTAAAATTCAAATAGAATAAATTTGAATTTTGAATAGAATAGAAAAAAGAATAGAATAGAAAATAACAGAATAGTATAGAAAAAAACATAGAATAGAATAGAAAGAATATAACCATATTCCCATTCTAATCTATTTTTTTCTATTATAGTCAAATTTGAATTGATTCTATTAGAATTTTGGGAAATTTTTATATTCTTTCTATTCTATTCTGTTGTTTTTGTAATTCTATTCATTTTCTATTTGTTCATTCTATTCTATTCTTTTCTATTCAAATTCAAATGTATTCTATTCAATTTTCAGAAGATGGTTATATTCTTTCTGTTCTATTCTGTTGTTTTTTTCTATACTATTCTGTTATTTTCTAATCTATTCGTATCTATTATTTTCTATTCTATTCAAATTCAAATTGTTTCTAATAGAATTTGGGGAAATGTTTATATTCTTTCTATTGTATTGTTTTTTAATTCTATTCTTTTCTCTTCTATTATTGTCTATTCTATTCTATTTTTTTTCCTATTCTATTCTTTTATTTTCTTATGTATTCAAATTCAAATGTATTCTATCTGAAATTTTAATTTTAGAAGATGGTTATATTCTTTCTATTTTATTTTATTATTTTCTTATTCTAGTCTATTCTATCCGTTTCTATTCTATTCTATTTTATTCTGTTCTTTTATTTTCTATTTTGTTCTGTTTTACTATATTATATTCTATTCTTTTATTTTCTGTTCTATTTTATTCTCCTTGGAAATTGGAAAACTATTTAAAATCGAAAACTATTCGAAATTGATTTGAATTTGAATTTCTTCCAAATTTTTTTCTGTTATTTTGGATTTGTTTAAATTCGGTACTATTGTAATTCGGAACTTCGGATACATCCGAATTTCTGAAAATTTGTCTGAACTTGAATTCGGAACGAAACAAACTTCATATGTCTACTGCATACCCAAACTTTCAATGAACTTTACTTACCATTGTAAATCAGTGCTTTCTGCAAATGTCAATGTATGGTAAGATCACAGCATTTTATATGAAAAAATTCAGTCCAAACTTTTGCAATAAAGTCAGAGCTCAACTGTCAAAAACAAAGTTTGATGTTCAACAGTAAACATGTTTGGGAAACTTACCTCTACTCACATACAAAGGTTAAAAAAAGGAAGAAGATTTGATAGACCAGTAGGTATTTTTTTACCATTTATTATATCTGTGTTTGCATTTCTATGTAATTTCATTGGTAAAGTTTAAATTTAAGACTTCTACATAGTATTAAATATGACACATGTGAATCTAGACCATGCATAGGGATGGTCCCGATCATACTATGCTTGCCAGAATACATGTGACCAACTATTAGGAGTTGTCCATGTGCGCTTTCTTTACAATAACAGCCCTAACAACACAAACGCAGGAAGGATTCTCCCAGGAGAGTAATAATCAGCACCACCAGAAGACTAGTAGTTGCAGACTCATGCACATTTATCATAGACTCCCATGTATTGGCTTAGTTTGCCATTGGTAAGATGTCATACAAAACATAAAATAGAAGAAATGCTCAAAATAGTCTGATATTGTAAAACTAGAAAGCTTTAATACATTCTAAAAGTTGCGCTTACATATCCGACATTCAAAATGAGCATGTAAACAGGTGAGGGAGACACCAACAGAATGAACTTCCTCTAGTGATTAAAATGGGTGACGATTGGCTGCGCGTGCATTGTAGTGTGTGTACATGGCTCCTCCCTTTGCATTTTGGCACATCTGACGTCATTTACAAACCTGAAGTGAGCCTGTGCTTTGTCCATGCAGAGAAAAGTAACAAGTTAATTTGAATGTTGTCACTGGTTAACCTACCCAATCTCTGTGAAAGTTTCAAGTCACTCTGGCCAAAGCTTACAAAAGGATAAGAGCTCTTTTCCACCCTCATGTGATATCACTGGTGGCAGTCAATTGGTGGTTCATATACCCAGAGCTAAATTGTGGAAAGAATGTACAATGCTCTCCACATCCAGAGGAACCAAATATTTCTTTTAATTTCAGGCAGCTAAACAGAACAATGGGAAAGTGAAGAAAAGCTGAATGTGCAGAGAATCCAGGCTGAAATTAAAGTGAACCTGTTATTTTGATCGACACAGCAGTAAAGATAGTGGTCAATGAAAAACAGTTCTGGATGCTCATTTAGACCAAGGGCATAACAGAATTACTTACATGGCATTGCTCACTATCCTTAAATGTGGAATAACACCCTTGTTTTTAGAGTTTGTGAAGGAAGCAAGATTTTAGCGTACTTTACCATCACCTCTCATTCTCAATTCTCCCCATGCCCTACTCATTAGATGTCATTGTTTTAATGGACTGCAATGATGATGGCCAAACAAACCAGAACCAGTTTTATGCAGGTTAGAATACATGCCTCTATAAGAGTAGACTGTATATGTGCTATACAACAGCAGTTCTGGAAGCACAGCTGGTCCGAGCAAAAGTATGGAAATGTTCTGTCCACTACCTTAATTTGAGGGAAATAAAAACATTATTTTAGTTTTTATGTTGGAATTGAGTCTTGCAAATCCTTTTTTTTTTTTTTTTTTTTAAGGTTTAAGATGGCTGTACTGTAATATCCTTGGCAAATAGAAAGAGAAGAAATGGAAACAGTGACAAATTTTATCTTCGTAGGCTCCAAGATCATGGCAGACGTTGACAGTAGCCATGAAATTAAGAGACGATTGCTTCTTGGGAGGAAAGCAATGGCAAACCTAGACAACATTAAAAAAAGCAGAGACATCACCCTACTGACAAAGTACCGAATAGTCAAAGTTATGGTATTCCCAGTAGTAACAAAAGGTTGTGAAAGTTGGACCATAAGGAAGGCGGAATGCCGAAGAATTGATGCTTTTGAACTATGGTGTTTAAGACTCTTAAAAGTCCCTTGCATAGCAAGAAGATCAAACCATTCAATCCTGAAGGAAATAAACCCTAAATATTCACTGGAAGGACAGATCCTGTAGCTGAAACTTGAATACTTTGGCCACCTAATGCGAAGAGAGGACTCATTTATAAGATCATGATCCTGGGAAACATGGAAGGAAAAAGGAGAAGAGGATGACAGAAAATAATGGATAGATAGCATCATCGAAATAATGAACATGAAGTTAAGCAAGCTCCGGGAGGCAGTGGATGACAGAAAAGCCTGGCGTACTATGGTCCATGAGGTCTTGAACAGTCAAACACGACTAAACAACTGAACAACAACAACTGTACTATTATATATATATATATATATATATATATATATATATATATATATATATATATATATATATATATATATATATATATATATATATACAGTATATACATAGGAGATATTTGAGCACCCATGGTTATATATTTTATATAAAAATCACTGGTCACTGACATCCTAAGCTAAAAAAAAAATCAGTAGTTTGCAACCTCTTTTGGCATTTCAGCCAAAAGAGGTTGAAAACTACAGAGCTTTAAAGAATAATTTCACCTTTTGGACCATGTTACAAATGACGCCCATATTTAGGGTGTAACGTGTACAATGCTCCAGACCTGCCCCTCACACCCCCGATAGCCCCTCCTTCCTTGTGACAGTGGGCTGGGGATCCTCTCCACGCACCTGCTATCACATTTGAAAACAACACGGCTGTTCCAAGTTTCACCAGTACAACTGCCTCATTGATTGTGAATGAGGAAACTACAAGTCCTGTCTGCCACCATGGCAGGTAGTTCTCAATGAACCACGATCTGATCCTGCAAAAATATGTGCATTTATTATAATTTTTTTTTTAAAGGGAATTTAGTCTGTAAGTTGAAAATGGTAGAAGGGTTTGGCGCTGTTCCTTTTAGTTGGATAATTCCCTACCCTCATATAGGTTTACTAGATGTGAATCAAAAATTAGAGATTCCTAGGTGTACCGTACATGTGTCAAATAGATAATATACTACAGTATTGTGCAATCATAGGTGATACATAGACTTTACATATATAGAAAACTTTAAATGTATAAAAACTTAAATGTATACAATTAAACAACAAATCTCATATGTGGTGTTGCTGGTAGGTAGTCCAAAAAACCTGGAGGGAGGGGGGGGAGAAGGGGGGGGGGGGGAGGGGGTGGAAGTGGGGGGAGGGGAGTGGCAGGAAGGGGGAAAGGGAGAGGTGTGGGAGATCTGCTCCTGATGGAGAAATTGACAATATCAGGATAAAGTGCAATCGTGCTAGTGAATTTCAAAAAAAGTCCTTATGTGTGATACACTTGTTATCAGATTCCTAGTATATCTCTTGTGCAGTTTCTTGTGCTGTTGTGGTGATAACCCTTCACTTTTTATATATCCTTGCTCTGAAAGTGCAGCCACTCACCAGATCACTTCACCCCTGCGGGGGTATCGGGCAGTTACAGTTTTGCGCCACTGTACGGCGATCGCTGGCGGGCTCAGGATCGTGGTATTTCATATGTAAAGAGAGAGGGAGTGCCCATAGCGTAAAATTGCTTTTAAAAGGTTTTATTAAACAAGATAGAAGGGTACTCACAATTTTGCAATGAAAATCAAGCGAGATAATAAAAAACGTCACAAATGTCCTTCAGCGCTGGTACAGGAGATGATGTTTGGGAAGCACAGATTAGGCCACGCCCTACGCGTTTAGTCGTTAGGACGTCTACGGGAGCGTGACCTGTACTGTGTCTTCCCACCCTTAAATAGTGTGCGGTGTCCCCTTGTCGAATTTTTGATTGGCATCCATTTTCCCTGTGATTCCGCGGACCGGAAGTGCGTCCGCGGCCATTTTGTTTACATTTTGCAGACCGAAGTCTGACTTCCTGTGTAAGTAGCAGTGTTTCTAAGGGGCTGTTTGTGGCCATTTTGCCTGAGATTTTGGCAGACAGTGGATCATGTCAACTGTCTCTGTATATCTATCCTGCAAAGTCCATTTTGCCTGTGTTTTTGTGGACAAAGGAGACCATAAGCAGTTCTTATTGTTAATGTCAGTTTCTGCTTCAGATGCAAGTATATGGTGTTTAGGTCTATCGCACACTATGAAAGGTTATTGCACATTATTCAATTTGCTTTATATGACGCTAAAAATCAAGATATTAATGCTAAATCCAACCTTAAAGTGAATGATTTAAAATTCCTGAGGAATGCATAAAAACAGTATAGGAGCTACTACAATATAAAAACGGTATAAGAGCTACTACAATATAAAAAATATAAAAAATAATAATAAAAAACATACATGTCCTTATTAGATTCAAAAACGAAAAATGAAATACATAAATGAAACCCTGACCTATTTTAAAATTCTTACTATTTTATGTGACATTTTTATCTGGAGAGAGGGAGGACGTATTTTTAGAGGGCTTGTTCTTCCGGCTTCATATATATTGGCTTTTGGTTTGTACATATTTATACATTATATATCCTCGTTTGTTTACTATCTGAAAGTAGTTGCTTCTGTGATGCGCAGGTGGGGGAGGTATATTATATTTCTTTTTTAACGTTTCTTTCTGGGTAGCACTATGGACCTATGCCCAAAAATTGGACTATATGGAAAAAATAACATTTCAAAACTATATATACATTAAAATAAGATAAAATATTCCAAATGTATATTAGAGAGAGAAAATGGAGAAGAAAGGGGGGGGGGGGAGTCCACTGTGTTGTTCCTGGATCTTCCCCCTCATGTAAGGCCATCCTTTCATGTGGTAAAAGTATATTTAAAGGGAGGTATTTTAAAATCTGTATTATACTATTCGTATGTGTACATGTATATGTACTATTTAAATGAGTATGGGGGGTCCTCTGTTTGAAGGGTATACAGGACCTGTTGGGCGCTATTCATGTTTGTGTCTTGTTTTTGGTACTTTCTGCTCATTTATGAGGAAAAAGGGGAAGGGGTGGTTTAGTGCCAACGTGTTTCTGCGGTCAAATGTGTAGGTGCTCTATGTCTCCCGAATTGATGTTAGTACTAGTAATTGGTTAGGAAGCAGTTGAGGTCGAGGTCTATATTCATACCCATAGGCTGCAGGGTATCTAATAGGAATATCCACTTAGTTTCATTTTGCGAGACCTTAGTTTTTTTATTTTCGCCTCTCCAGTGGCCCTTGATTTTGTCTATTGCGTAAAATGTCATCTGCGCCGGGTCTCTATTGTGATAATCTCTAAAATGCCTGGAGACGCTGTGTTTGTTAAACCCTTTCTTGATGTTTTTAATATGTTCTCTGACCCTGACATGTAGCTCTCTTGTTGTTCTTCCTACATACTGCTTCCGACATGGGCACTCTAACACGTAGGTGACGTGGGTACTGTGGCAGGTAATGAGTTCTCGAATGTTGAACTCTTTTTCGTTGACAGTTGATCTGAATTTTGTTGTTTTCTTGCTAGTTCTTTTACTGGTTCTGCAAGGTAGGCACTTGCCGCATTTAAAAAACCCTTTTAAGCCTTTTCCTATTTTTATCTCCCTAGGTGGGTCTATTGCATTATGTACCAGTTTATTCCTCAGGGTTGGTGCTATTTTGTAGATGAAAACTGGTTTCTTGGGCAGTATAGAGTTGAGGACCCTATCAGATTGTAAAATGGGCCAATGTTTTTTGATTACAGTTTCCGCCTGTTTGTATTGTCTATTATACCCCGTTAGGAAGGCTACTTCCATTTTTTCGTTTTTTGTTCTTCTGTGTTGTGTTCCTGTTTCATTTAGCATTTTATTTCTGTCCATTTTCCCGACTGTGTGTTTCATTGCCACCAGGTCCTTTCTTTTGTATCCCTTTTCCACGAACTTGTTTATTAGAGTGTCCGTTTGCTTCTCATAATCGTGTTTGCTGGAGCAATTCCTGTATAATCGCATGAACTGACCCTTAGGTATGTTTCCTAACCATCGGGGGTGGTGACAGCTACTAGTTGGGATGTACCCATTTCTGTCCGTAGTTTTAAAATACGTTCTTGTTTTCAGCTGTCCATTATCTTTATATATCTGTAGATCCAGATAATCCACAGTTTCTTTATTCCAATTTCCTGAAAAGGTCAGTCCATAGGCATTGCCATTGATCTCGTCAAAGAAAGACAAAATCAAGGGCCACTGGAGAGGCGAAAATAAAAAAAACTAAGGTCTCGCAAAACGAAACTAAGTGGATATTCCTATTAGATACCCTGCAGCCTATGGGTATGAATATAGACCTCGACCTCAACTGCTTCCTAACCAATTACTAGTACTAACATCAATTCGGGAGACATAGAGCACCTACACATTTGACCGCAGAAACACGTTGGCACTAAACCACCCCTTCCCCTTTTTCCTCATAAATGAGCAGAAAGTACCAAAAACAAGACACAAACATGAATAGCGCCCAACAGGTCCTGTATACCCTTCAAACAGAGGACCCCCCATACTCATTTAAATAGTACATATACATGTACACATACGAATAGTATAATACAGATTTTAAAATACCTCCCTTTAAATATACTTTTACCACATGAAAGGATGGCCTTACATGAGGGGGAAGATCCAGGAACAACACCATGGACTCCCCCCCCCCCCCCTTTCTTCTCCATTTTCTCTCTCTAATATACATTTGGAATATTTTATCTTATTTTAATGTATATATAGTTTTGAAATGTTATTTTTTCCATATAGTCCAATTTTTGGGCATAGGTCCATAGTGCTACCCAGAAAGAAACGTTAAAAAAGAAATTTAATATACCTCCCCCACCTGCGCATCACAGAAGCAACTACTTTCAGATAGTAAACAAACGAGGATATATAATGTATAAATATGTACAAACCAAAAGCCAATATATATGAAGCTGGAAGAACAAGCCCTCTAAAAATACGTCCTCCCTCTCTCCAGATAAAAATGTCACATAAAATAGTAAGAATTTTAAAATAGGTCAGGGTTTCATTTATGTATTTCATTTTTCGTTTTTGAATCTAATAAGGACATGTATGTTTTTTATTATTATTTTTTATATTTTTTATATTGTAGTAGCTCTTATACCGTTTTTATATTGTAGTAGCTCCTATACTGTTTTTATGCATTCCTCAGGAATTTTAAATCATTCATTTTAAGGTTGGATTTAGCATTAATATCTTGATTTTTAGCGTCATATAAAGCAAATTGAATAATGTGCAATAACCTTTCATAGTGTGCGATAGACCTAAACACCATATACTTGCATCTGAAGCAGAAACTGACATTAACAATAAGAACTGCTTATGGTCTCCTTTGTCCACAAAAACACAGGCAAAATGGCCGCCGGACTTTGCAGGATAGATATACAGAGACAGTTGACATGATCCACTGTCTGCCAAAATCTCAGGCAAAATGGCCACAAACAGCCCCTTAGAAACACTGCTACTTACACAGGAAGTCAGACTTCGGTCTGCAAAATGTAAACAAAATGGCCGCGGACGCACTTCCGGTCCGCGGAATCACAGGGAAAATGGATGCCAATCGAAAATTCGACAAGGGGACACCGCACACTATTTAAGGGTGGGAAGACACAGTACAGGTCACGCTCCCGTAGACGTCCTAACGACGAAACGCGTAGGGCGTGGCCTAATCTGTGCTTCCCAAACATCATCTCCTGTACCAGCGCTGAAGGACATTTGTGACGTTTTTTATTATCTCGCTTGATTTTCATTGCAAAATTGTGAGTACCCTTCTATCTTGTTTAATAAAATCTTTTAAAAGCAATTTTACGCTATGGGCACTCCCTCTCTCTTTACATATGAAATACCACGATCCTGAGCCCGCCAGCGATCGCCGTACAGTGGCGCAAAACTGTAACTGCCCGATACCCCCGCAGGGGTGAAGTGATCTGGTGAGTGGCTGCACTTTCAGAGCAAGGATATATAAAAAGTGAAGGGTTATCACCACAACAGCACAAGAAACTGCACAAGAGATATACTAAGAATCTGATAACAAGTGTATCACACATAAGGACTTTTTTTGAAATTCACTAGCACGATTGCACTTTATCCTGATATTGTCAATTTCTCCATCAGGAGCAGATCTCCCACACCTCTCCCTTTCCCCCTTCCTGCCACTCCCCTCCCCCCACTTCCACCCCCTTCCCCCCCCTTCTCCCCCCCTCCCCTCCCTCCAGGTTTTTTGGACTACCTACCAGCAACACCACATATGAGATTTGTTGTTTAATTGTATACATTTAAGTTTTTATACATTTAAAGTTTTCTATATATGTAAAGTCTATGTATCACCTATGATTGCACAATACTGTAGTATATTATCTATTTGACACATGTACGGTACACCTAGGAATCTCTAATTTTTGATTCACATCTAGTAAACCTATATGAGGGTAGGGAATTATCCAACTAAAAGGAACAGTGCCAAACCCTTCTACCATTTTCAATATATCTCAGCTGTCCCCATTTAGGGTGACTGCTTGTTGGGAGGCAGCAGTTCCAAACTTCACCAAATAAGCCTTTACTTCCACTGCGCGGGTTCACCATCCCTTTACTTAGTCTGTAAGTTAGCGTTGGATTTCAGTGACCAGTAATATACTCTATATTAAAGGTATATAATCATGGCTGAGAGAGATTATGCAGATAAGTACATCACCTCTAAATTCAATGTCTTTAAGAACACTGCTTAAAAAATTGAGTAGGATTAAATAAACCAATAGTAGAGGACTACTTGCCATATTTGAATTGATTTGAGGCTCCTAGAGCTGTTTAGACAGATGGCATCACCATAATGTAGGATTCAAGACAGAAGCAGGTACAGAAGATAAGACAAAAAAACAAGAGATGACACAGTGAAAAGATGACACAGGTAACACAGGCACAGGATGGAAAGATGCAAAACTGGCACCCTTTTATGGATCCAAGAAAGGGTTTCTGGCTTGGAAGGTTTTATAGGTAAATTCCATGTGTTCAAAAGTTCTCAGCCACCCCCAAGATTTACAACTTAAAGGAGTTGTAAAGTCCTATGCCCTATACACGACCAGTTCTCCCATTGGAATAAACTCTGAAGGTTTTTCCGATGGAGTTCCGACGAAATTCCGCTCAAGCTGTCTTGCATACACACAGTCACACCAAATTCCGACCGTCCAGAACGCAGTGACGTACAACACGTATGACGGGACTAGAAAAAGGAAGATCTCCCATTGGAATAAACTCTGAAGGTTTTTCCGATGGAGTTCCGACGAAATTCCGCTCAAGCTGTCTTGCATACACACAGTCACACCAAATTCCGACCGTCCAGAACGCAGTGACGTACAACACGTATGACGGGACTAGAAAAAGGAAGATCAATAGCCAGTGCACCACCCTTTGGGCTCCTTCTGATAATCTCGTGTTTATCTCATGTTAGTAGAAGTTTGGTGAGAGACGATTTGCGCTTTTCAGCTTTGGTGCTTTTCAGTCCGTTACTGCTCTTCAGTTTGTGCTTGTGGGGTTTGCATCTGTTCTTCAGTGCATGTAGTCAGTTCATATCTGTTTTTCAGTGTATTCTTGTCCACTCGTTTCTGATTTTCAGGTTCCTCTTCACAGGCCTTGCTGTTCTTCAGTGCATTCTGTTCGTTCTGAGCAGCCGACCATTTTGAAGCCATGTTGCGCGTACGTACTCGTCGTAGAGTTTGTGCTGTGTGGGGGCTTGGTGTTGGTGTTCATACTTGGACCCAAGCCCAGTCCATGAACAGGGTGGGGAGGAGTTCATGGACCAAAAAATTGGTTACTCCAGCGTGACCAATTCTCTCATATGCCTTTGCTGCGTGAGATCCAGGAGAATAATCCTGATGATTTCAGGAACTTTCTCCGGGTGACAGACCCCGTTTTTCACCATCTGTTGGCTTTGCTGTCCCCTTGTATTATGAAGCAGGACACCTGCATGCGGCAAGCCATCACTCCAGAGCAGAGGCTAGTCACCACGTTGCGGTACTTGGCGACAGGGAGAAGTCTGCAGGACCTCAAGTTCTCGACAGGCATCTCCCCCCAGGCTCTGGGGATCATTATTCCAGAGACTTGTTCTGCCATTATTCAGGTCCTGCAGAAGGACTATATTAGGGTAAGTTTTCTCCTTTAACATCATATTCTATGTATTTAATGTATGCTAATGTTTTGTATTTCATTCATCATTCCCTAATTACCATGATTATAATATGCTGTGAATGTCCCCTTTATCCTCATGCATGCTGTAAGCTTTTAATTTTTTTTTAATACTACCTTTTTTGTCCTTCATGCATATTTGCCTTTACTAACCTCTCCAGCATGCTATCTTGGGCCCATATACACCTAGCCTAGTCACTTAACATTGTATTTTGTCAGCTCCATTGTAGTGCTTTACCCTAAACACCCCCTAAAATGTGTCCAAATGTTATTGTTAGTATAGAAAAGTTTCCGCGCTCACGGACAAAAAGGTTTGCAGCCTCCCCTTACACGCCCCCAAAGGGGTGAGATATAGTACCAAGAGCTTATAGATAGGGGCAAGTGGCGCTACCTGTATTGGATACCTAATTGGATGTATGCTCGTGTGTATAAATATATACAGGTGGGTGTGTGCCCAGTGGGATTAGTATCCCGTGCTACTAAGTGCAAACCAGTACCTTCTAATTGTAAGATATAAATGGCTACCCTTCCACACCGGTGTGAATTATTCCAGTAAAAAGTAGATAAATCAATAAATAAATCAATAAACATTCCCTCTAGTGCATGAAGAGGAATAAATAAATGTATAGGTTCCTAAATGCAAATCCCCCTTCTCATAAATATAATACCTGTGCACTAATAACATTAATCTGTAAGTGCATCTGTAATCACATAACATCCAATAATCATGCAACCCTCCTTTCTCTCACCTGTAGGGCTGAACAGGTGGAGAGTGTACTCTAAATACAGTACCTCTGCATCTAAAGAGTACAATACCAGTGAAAAAATTGAAAAAATGAAAACCTATATAAAAAAATATCATATATGAAAAGTCCCAAATTAAAAAGTTCCAACATGAAATAGTTGGATGAAGTTGCATAAAGTTCCACCATGAGTAAAGTTCCTGTGAATAGTGACTTTTGTGATAACACCAATTTGTATCCAGTGACTTGCGGTGCTCCCCCTCAAGGATCCCCACTCACCAGCTCCCTACACCCCTGCAGGGGTAATAGGCATGTAGTGTCAGGCCGTAGATGGCATCTGGGATTCCAGTAGAGTTGTCCCCGGGGGTTTCCCCTCCAGATATGATATCTCCTTCAATGGTCCTGGTTATCCTCATAAGAAAGAGACAGGGCTCCCGTAGAGTGATACCATAAAATTACTTTATTAAAACACTAGATAAACCAGCAACCAAATAAATAAAAAGTAATATAAAAAGTTCAAACTCCTGCTACAGGAGCCAAACAATCACACTGCATTAGGGAAATCAAGCCCAGAGAGGAGCTTGTGGATGTAATCCCTCAGCCGAGCGGTGTGCGCCTCAGCTGCGCTCCACACTCTCTCCGACTTCCTGTGTGACGTAAGTACGTAGCTCCACCTTACGCGTTTCGTCATCGACGTTGTCAAAGGCGTGACTGACGTACTTAGTACAAGGTTTTTTGAAGGCAAGCGGACGTATCTCCTCCCATGGGCGGGATCCCATTAGATGTATTACAGGGCTTCCCTGTCGGGTTAAACTAATCCCAAATATGGGGCTGCTTATTATTAGTGTCATAGTTCAAAGGCTTAATACCCCCGCTTGCCATCATTAAACGGTGCTCTTATACAAGGAATGTAAATGTTTACACAAATAACATTCTGTAAATTACTCTGAATTAATCACGGGGTGATACCATTTCCTCAATCCACATGTGAGGATTACAAAAGCTGGGGGGAGGACATGTAAGGGGAAAGGACATATTTAAGACCCCTATTGGTGATGTTAGGTATTTATACTTAAACCTTCTACATGTGTATTATGCCATTCACACAGTTTACACAGTGAGTGTGTGCTACTAGCTAACATTATAAATCAATATAAATCAATTAGTAGTTCCCTTCCACCATATTTGTGCCCTAGGTTGACTACCATATATTGGATTGAGGAGTTGGCAACACCATACATGGAGGAAACATTCCCTTATTGGGTGAAATCATCATATTCATATGTATGATATACAATTACCATATTGAGAGTCAACATTCACCATTTACATGCAAACATCAATACATGTGTACATATGTACATATACCCTGTCATGTACCCTACCCTGGCCCATACCAGGTGGGGGGTTGGTAATTGTATATCATACATATGAATATGATGATTTCACCCAATAAGGGAATGTTTCCTCCATGTATGGTGTTGCCAAATCCTCAATCCAATATATGGTAGTCAACCTAGTAAGCCTTTGAACTGAGACACTAATAATAAGCAGCCCCATATTTGGGATTAGTTTAACCCGACAGGGAAGCCCTGTAATACATCTAATGGGATCCCGCCCATGGGAGGAGATACGTCCGCTTGCCTTCAAAAAGCCTTGTACTAAGTACGTCAGTCACGCCTTTGACAACGTCGATGACAAAACGCGTAAGACGGAGCTACATACTTATGTCACACACGGAAGTTGGAGAGAGTGTGGAGCGCAGCTGAGGCGCACGCCGCTCGGCTGAGGGATTACATCCACAAGCTCCTCTCCGGGCTTAATTTCCCTAATGCAGTGTGATTGTTTGGCTCCTGTAGCAGGAGTTTGAACTTTTTATATTACTTTTTATTTATTTGGTTGCTTGTTTATCTAGCGTTTTAATAAAGTAATTTTACGGTATCACACTACGGGAGCCCTGTCTCTTTCTTATGAGGATAACCAGGACCATTGAAGGAGATATCATATCTGGAGGGGAAACCCCCGGGGACAACTCTACTGGAATCCCAGATGCCATCTATGGCCTGACACTACATGCCTATTACCCCTGCAGGGGTGTAGGGAGCTGGTGAGTGGGGATCCTTGAGGGGGAGCACCGCAAGTCACTGGATACAAATTGGTGTTATCACAAAAGTCACTATTCACAGGAACTTTACTCATGGTAAAACTTTATGCAACTTCATCCAACTATTTTATGTTGGAACTTTTTAATTTGGGACTTTTCATATATGATATTTTTTTATCCCAATATAGGCCTATTGGGATAAGGTCTGGAAAGTGGCAGGCAGGAGGAGGCCGTGCCCAGTGTCAGCCAGGAGGTGGCCATGCCCAGTGTCAGCCAGGAGGTGGGTGGGCCCAGTGTCAGCCTTACAACAAAAAGGCCCAGAAAGGGGATGATCACGGAGTAGGAAGCACTGGGCCTCATTAGGGAAGCAAGTGATGTCCTCAGAAGCCCCCTGACACTGAAGAGGCCTATGGCTGCTATCTAGCCGCCAGATTACAGAAATTGGAGGAGGGCCAATGCTTCCTCTGTGAGGGAGTTTTTGCTCAGGCCCTTCAGAGGGGGTTGAGGGGCCAGCTGACTGAGAACAGCCACGTATGTGAGCTCGCCCATCCTCCTCCTCCTCCTCCTCCTCCTGCCACAAGTCCACCACCAGAGCCACAGCCTCCAAGGAAGGCAGGAAAGCGTGGAGGGAAGGCTGCAGTGAAGAGAAGAAAGTGATGGCCTGGGTTCAGTCTGGTCTGACAGAAGATGCAGGCTGTTGTAGTACCACAGCTTGGGGACATAGATATCATCTGCTGCTGGTCTCGATCTCTGGGAGTCCTGGGCCAGTTTGGGCTCCAAATTATATGGACTCCTCAAGCTAACAATTTTATTTTCCACAGAATTGATGTCTGCCCTGGGGGCCAAAAGGCTTTGCAAATTCCAAAAGTTTCTCCAGCGTTGCCTTCCTCTTTATTAATCTAATAACACACACAATTTTTGATTTCAGAAATATGTTTACATTTCAAATTCGACTGGAATTTGAAGTAAAATTCGATTTGAATTTCATTTTGGACAATTTTTATTTCTTTATTTGGAGCGTTCGGTAAATTTAGTTTATACTGTAATTCGTGTATTTGGATATATCTGAATCTTCGAATAACAAAAAATGTGTCCTAATATTTATTCGGAACAAAACGAACCTCACATATCTACTGTATATTATAGAACAGGGTTCACATCAGGGGGTGAGACAGGATAGAAAAGATACAGTACAATTGTCTAACGTGCAGTGAAGAAATTCGTAGGAGGCTAAATTGCTGTTGCTAATAACTACAGTACTAGTGTTGGGTGCAAGGCCTCACTCCATCTTCCTTGATCTCTAGGCTGGGATCTATTGGGGGTTCCAATCACTAATGATGAAGCCTAAATACACAAGCTCCTATACTACCAGGGCCTTCCATCACCTTTGCCAAGTTACACTGCTTTCCCACCAGCTGGCTACATATGCACCCAACACCTTTTTTTTTTAATTTTCCGCAGGGTTCCCCTTAATTTCCATACCAGACCTAAAGGGCCTGGTATGGATTTTGGGGGGACCCCACGCATTTTTTTTTAAATTTTTGGTTCGGGGTTCCCCTTAATATTCATACCAGACCCAAAGGGCCTGGTAATGGACTGGGGGGGGGGGGGGAACCCATGCTGTTTTTTTCAATGAGTTTTATCCATATTGCCGAGACCCGAGAATTCATTACAGCAGTTTTAAATGTCCATTTTTCCTTTAGAAATGTAATTTTGCTGTGGTACTGTTCTAAACGCGGGAAAACTGCGCTACTTTACAGGCATACTACAGACACCCCCCAGGCACGATATTTAAAGGAATATTTCATTTTTATTGTTTCACTTTAAGCATTCAAAAATCACTGCTCCCGAAAAAACTGGCTTTTTAAAAAAGAAAATTGCAATGATACATGGCCCCCTGGGGCAAGACCCGGGTCCCCAAACACTTTTTATGGCAATAACTTCCATATAAGCCTTTAAAATTAGCACTATTGATTTTTCATGTTCGTGTCCTATAGACTTTAACAGTGTTCGTGTGTTCGTCTGCGTTTTTTGCCTGTTCGCATATTCTAGTGCGAACCGAACCGGGGGTGTTCGGCTCATCTTTAGTATTCAAATGTAATATACAATACAATATACATGCGGGCTTCCCTGCATCCAATTCACATGACAGGAGATTGTGACCTACTCTCTATGGAGCCTGCTCACATATCTCCGTTGCAGCTTGCACAGGAACACTGTGTGTCTTTGGCTTCATTTCAGGGTGGAATTCAGGCAAAAATTCGTCCCTGATTCGTCCCTGAAATGAAAAACAGGGACGCACCAGACCCCTGCTGCGAGCTGCATTAATCGGTGGTGTGAACCCAGCCTTAAGTTGTCTGAAAATGTAAGTCTTGTGAGTTGCTATGCTGCTGTATTCTTATTTTAAAACCTCTAAGCAGCCAGCTGAAGCATTCCAGTAGTAGCTGAGGAATATTTGAGGACCCTTATATAGGGGACACGTGAGCTTTTTTGACCTTACAGCTAGAGGTCAAAGCTGTCAGGTAAGAGTATATCTGGTGAAGGGTAGCACTGCATTGGTGGTTGGGAGAGACATAGAAGGAACTATTGAAGAGACAACTATGTGTTAGAAGTACAGTGGGGACAGAAAGTATTCAGACCCCCTTGTGAAAAACTTGCATCTTTCCCAAAAAGACTCATGGCTGTATTAGATCAAAAGGGTGCTTCTACTAAATACTGAGCAAAGGGTCTAAAGACTTAGGACCATGTGATATTTCAGTTTTTCTTTTTTAATAAATCTGCAAAAATGTCAACAATTCTGTGTTTTTCTGTCAATATGGGGTGCTGTGTGTACATTAATGAGGAAAAAAAATGAACTCAAATGATTTTAGCAAATGGCTGCAATATAACAAAGATTGAAAAATTTAAGGGGGTCTGAATACTTTCCGTCCCCACTGTAGTTGTTAGTGTAGGAAAATTTTAGCTTGGCTGAGGGCCAGGCTTGGGCTGTGAATCTGGGTCAGGGTTCAGTGACTCAGGGGCTGGATGACTCATCTGGCAGCTCTCTCTGGCACTTCCCCCTGGTCTGGAAATTTATAGAAACTTCCAGAGCTTGAGGGTGGGAGTAAGGAGGGGATGCCATGCATATTTATAAGGCCTCATGCAATCCTCAGCTTTGGGCTGGCAGGGGACAGAGCTTACCTCATAAATAGACATGAGCCATACCAGCAAAGGGAGTCCGGTGAAAGATGGAGATGGAGTGCTGAGGTGGCTGTATATGGCCCCTGAGGGTGCCCCCTAGTCTGGGAGGGGTTTCCCTCAGGCCTGGGGCTCTGGTGCTGGAAGATTCCCCCTAAAACACCCAGAGGAAACCCTTCCTGAAGGCACAAGAGCAAGGAGAGAGGACAGCGGGAGCAGGTCAGCACGTCTGGGAGATCTCCTGAGAGTCAGCCGGGTGGGCTATTAAGTGTCAATCTGGAGGACTGTGGGAAGACGTTAGCCTGGAGGGTTAGTGAAAGGGGCAGCTGCAGCCAGGTGGTTTGGAAGCGCCTAAAGAGGTGGTGCTGGGATCAGTAGCCACAGGAGGAATGTACGCTGGACACTGAACTTTGCTACACAACCAAGGTAACTCGGATTCCTGCCTGTAATGGGCTATTGCTTTAATCTTACTGTCAGACATTCATATTATTCTCGCTGGGTTCTGCAATCGAGTGCTGGAGGGAGAAGAGGAGTTGTATATTGAGACTGTATAAAGAAAGAGTTATTCCTTCAAGTTATAATCCCTCAATAAACCAAAAAAACCTGACTCTGGAGTGGCTTTAGAAATTTGGTGTGCCTGGCTGTGCAGCGTTGGGTGATCCCATTCTACTTGCAGCTCCTTAGGGGGTGTGCTACAGATTGTTTATTCCTTAGATGTGGTAGCTGCATTTGTTTTTTGTTTTTTTTCAGGCTTTTTTTCCCTTTATTCTCAGCTGGTGATTAACACACTTTCTGTCCTAGAGTGACATCTTACTTACTGTATTGTATCTAATAGAGCAGCATTGTCACTATATTTCAGGAAGTGTATTAGGCTTACAGAACGCCTCTCACTGTCCTCATCTACATAACATATTTTACAGCAAGAGCTGTGAAAATGTGGACCCCCTCAATAGCTATTCTGTCCAGCTCAGTAGTTTGTTTTAACCACTTCAGCCCCGGAAGGATTTACCCCCTTCCTGACCAGAGCATTTTTTGTGATTCTGCACTGCGTGGCTGCATGGTCAAGCGACGTTGTACCCAAACAAAATTGATGTCCTTTTTTTTCCCACAAATAGAGCTTTCTTTTGGTGGTATTTGATCACCTCTGTGGTTTTTATAAACAAAAAAAGAGTGACAATTTTGAAAGAAAAAAATATTTTTTACTCTTTGTTATAATAAATATCCCCAAAAAATATAAAATGGTTTGCGCAAAAGTTATAGCATCTCCAAAATAGTGGATAGATTTATGGCATTTTTATTATTATTTATTTTTTACTAGCAATGGTGGTGATCTGCGATTTTTATCATGACTGCGACATTGCGTCAGAAAGATCGGACACTTTTGACACTATTTTGGGACCATTGACATTTATACAGCGATCAGAGCTAAAAATAACCACTGATTACTGTATAAATGTCACTGTCAGGGAAGGGGTTAAACACTAGGAAGCAATCAAGGGGTTAAGTGTATTCCCTTGATGTGTTCTAACTGTAGGGGGGATGGGCTCACTACAACATGACAGAGATCACTGCTCCCAATGATAGGGAGCAGTAGATCCCTGTCATGTTGCTAGGCAGAACAGGGAAATGGCTTGTTTACATCTCCCTGTTTTGCCTCTCCTCACCGCAATCGCTGGCCGCCAGCGAACATTGAGTTTGCGGGACCCGTGGGCACGTTCCGGTGGCACGCACATGCCTGCTAGGCGGGGTTGTCAAAGGGACGTACGGGTATGCCCATTTGCCTGCCTGTGCCATTCTGCCGATGTAAATCGGCGTGCGGCGGTCGGCATGTGGTTAATAAAGGACTGGATTTTTTCCAAATGTACATAATATAACCGGATACTAACATTTATACTAACATTTATAGGTAAAGTTGATCCAGGGAACATCCGATTGCCTCTCGGGGATCAGGCAGGAATGCTGGATCAAATTGGATCATGCTTTGCTGGGGGTTTTTGCCTTCCTCTGGATCAACTGTGGGTATAGGATTATGTATATGGGATTATTTGATCCCCCCCCCATTTTATTGGTTGAACTAGATCGACTTGTGTTTTTTTTAACCTGACTAACTATGTAACTATGTAAAATAGTTGAACTGAACAGAGCTGATAACACTGCCAGAGACATTACTATAGAATGCACAGTAATTTAACTAGTAGCCAACCAGCCACCTTCATTATACTGAAGCAGGTCAACTCTCCTGGGCAAATAGCCGTAGGTATGATTTCTAGCCTGGACCTGGTGATCAGTTCTGGTGAATGAGAGACTGTCCTCTGCCACAGGCAGAGGAAATTATGTCATCTCCCCTTGTGGAATTCTTTTCCATGAGTACAACACTACACTAACACCAGTACATGTAGGTACACTTGTCACCCCCCGATCGCCGCCCCCACAGTTAACCCCTTCACTCCTTGTCACAGTGTCACTGATCACTGCATTGGTGTCATTTGTGACTAATTAGTGTTAGGGCAGTTAGTAGTAGGCCCCAGTAGGTCTAGGATACCCCTCTAAACCCCCCTAATAAAGGTTTAACCCCTTGATCGCCCCCAGTTAACCCTTTCACCCCCTGTCACCAGTGTCACTAATACAGTGTATAGATCTATATTCTGATTGCCGTATTAGTGTCACGGCTTAGCCAGTTAGATGGTTAGTCTTTTATAGTGTCAGAGTACCCTCATACATTACCAAATAAAGGTTTTAATCCCTTGATCACCCCCAGTTAACCCTTTCACCCCCTGACACCAGTGATTACAGTATTAGTGTCACGAGTGACGCTGGTTAGTTAGTTACTTTTTTATAGCATCAGGGCACCCGCCATATATTACCTAATAAATGTTTAACCCCCTGATCACCCAGCGGGTGACATCAGCTAGGTTTTAGCATCAGTTAGGGTCCGCGTCACATCAGATTAGTGCCAGTAGTGCCAACACCCACGCATGCACCATACACCTCCCTTAGTAGTATAGTGTCTGAACTGATCAATATCTTTGATCTGATCAGAACTATATTAGCGTTCCTAGTAGTTTAGGGTTCCCAAAAACGCAGCATTAGTGGGATCAGTTCAGATACCTGCTACCACCTGCGTTTAGCCGCTACGCCCAGCCCAGCCCACCAAAGTGCAGTATCAAACGATCACTGTCACTTACAAAACACTAAACACATAACTGCAGTGTTCGCAGAGTCAGGCCTGATCCCTGAGAACGCTAACAGTTTTTTTGGTAGCGATTGAAGCAGTCACTCACAGTCAGGTCCTCTTTTTGCCTGTGAGTCTCACTAGCTGTACCAGTAAATTTAGAGGCCACAATGTCCAATCGAAGGTACACTAGTGAAGAGGCCTACACGTTTCTGAGCATGAAAGATGAGAGTGCAAGAGGAAGATACCCATCTGTCAGATTCAGGCTCAGAATATGATCCTGTAGACAGCAGCGGCACCCTGACAGATAGCTCTGACGATGGAGTAGTGGTCCCTGCCAAGGTCAGGCGTACCCGACCCCGTTCTTCTTCTGTTGTTGAGGTGCAAGAACCGCAGGACTCTCGTATGGAGCAGAGAGCCAGTACTAGTGTCGCTCATTCTTCTGGTGAACTGGCAAGCACCAATGGCCTAGTACACCCTGGTCGTTGTCAAACCAGCACTGCAGTATCATGTGGTAATGTGGCGATTCCCATAAGTGCAGTTCAAGCTGGTGCGGTGGCTACAACAAGTAGTGTCCCGCAGCCACCAAGAAGACAAACACAGGCCCGTTTAGCCCATAGTGCGCTTCCTGCTGCATTTGCCAATCCTAATTGGGAGCCCACCAATTCTGCAGCACCCGTACTTCCCCCATTCACTGGCCAACCCGGAATTCAGGTGGAAACAGTTTATTTTACGTCACTTGATTTTTATTCGCTGTTTTTCACGGAAGATCTCTATAGATCTATTGTGGACCAAAGCAATTTGTATGCTGGTCAATTCATTGCCGCTAATCCCCAGTTGACCCTTGCCAGAGATTGAAAACCTATTACGGTTTCTGAATTTAGAACCTTCCTGGGCCTATCCCTCCTCATGGGCATAACTAAAAAGAGTGAGTTGCGGTCATATTGGTCCACTGACCCAATTCACCATATGCCCGTGTTCTCTGCATCCATGACCAGGGCTAGATATGACCAGATCTTGTGATTTATGCACTTCAACGACAGTGAACTCTGTCGTCCTCAGGGTGACCCTGGATTTGATCAGCTCTACAAAATTTGACCCCTCGTAAACCACTTTAACCAACAGTTTGCAGCCTTGTTTACTCCCGATCAAGTTATCTGCGTTGTTGAGTTCCTGATTACGTTTTCTGGCCACTTGTCTTTCAAACAGTATCTTCCCAGCAAGCATGCCAGACAAGGGGTCAAGTTGTATAAGCTCTGTGACAGGGCAACAGGCTATACATATAGTTTTATGGTTTACGAGGGAAAATATAGTCACGTGAAGCCCAGAACTGCCCAGACTACATAGGGAGTGCTGGTAAGATTGTGTGGGACTTAGTGTCACCCTTATTCAGAAAGGGATACCACTTGTACATGGACAATTATTACACAAGCGTGCCACTTTTTAGTCCCCTTTTTGATTGTGGAATTGACGCATGTGGCACCATGCGAACTAATCACCGGGGCTTACCCCAGTGGCTTGTAGATCCCCATCTTAGGCTGGGGGAGAGGGCCTGCCTAAGATGTAATAATTTGGTCGCAGTGAAGTGGAGGGATTCACGGAATGTTTTCATTCTGTCCTCCCTTCATGCAGATACAACAGTCCAAATTCCAGCGGCGACTGGTGTTGTGGAGAAACCCCTTTGTGTCCACGAATACAACCTTAATATGGGAGGGGTGGACCTCAATGACCAATTGATGGTGCCGTACTTATATGCCCATAGAGCCAGACTTGGTACAAAAAAGTGTCTGTATATCTCTTTCAGTTGGTTCTGCTGAATGCTTATGTGCTATACAAGGCATCAGGATAAACTGGATCCTTCCTTAAATTCCAAAAAGAGGTCATCACAGCCCTTCTGTTTCCAGACAGTGCTGTGCCCCAACTTCTGAATGCAAATGCAGTGAGCCGGCTGCATGAGAGGCATTTTCCGCATGTCCTCCGTCGTCCCCCTACCCAACGAACTCCCCAAAGAAGATGTTGTGTCTGTAGGAAACGCGGATATGGGCATAACACCCGCTTTTATTGTCCCTCCTGTCCTGACCAACCTGGTCCCTGCATTGGTGAATGTTTCCAACACTACCACACACTAGTGGAGTATTAGCATAGGGTACAGCACTACACAGTCCTAGGACACACTTTCACAGGGTCTCCAAAGATGCCATCGCATTTTAAGAGACCCAAACCTGGAACCGTTACAGTTACAAAAAAAGTGTAAAAAAAGAAGTAAAAAAAATATATTTTTTCATAAAATAAAAAAGCTAAAAATATTTGTGTTTTTCTTGTTCTCTCTCTATTCTCTCTCTATTGTTCTGCTCTGTTTTATTGTATTTTATGCTTAACTGCAATGTTTTATTGTTACTATGTTTTATCATGTTTGCTTTGCAGGTTTGTCATTCTTTAATACTTTACTGTTTACTGTGTTTTATTGTTAATCATTATTTTCTTTGTAGGTACGCCATTCAGCTGCAGCATTAATTTATCTACCTTGACAGCAACAGCGTTTGCTCTAACGATACGTAAATCAGCGACTCCAGTGCTGTAGGAGGGGATTTCACTACCACAGTTGAAAAAAAAGAGCATATATGCCGAAGCATGGGGGCAGGGGTGGAGGGGGGATTTGCCCCTAACATTAGGGGCGGATTGCCCCCATGATTCGGCATACATTTTTTACTCTTATTTTGTCACAGATTGTAATAAAAAAAGTTGTTTTATTGAGTTAATGTTTTATTGTTACCATTGTTTGCTTTTCATGTACGCCATTCAGCTGCAGCACTGATTTATTTATCTTGACAGCAACAGTGTTTGCTCTCACGATACGTAAATCAGCGACTCCAGCTCTGTAGGAGGTGATTTCACCACCACAGTTAAAAAAACAGTGCATGTATGGCCATCATTAGAAGTGGGTGGATGCAGGACGGTATTCTAATGGTGGGCATACCCACGATCAATCTCTTTTTTTTTATTCAGCCCACAGGCGGAATAAAAAAAAGAACATTACAATATATGTCCAACAAGGACAAGCAACATACTGGTATGTTCCTGGACTTTGAGTGGTTATACCAGAATGATGCCTGTAGGTTTAGGTATCATCTTGGTATCGTACTTTTCAGCCAGCGGTCGGCTTTCATGTAAAAGCAATCCCAGTGGCTAATTAGCCGCTACACTGCTTTTACAAGCAGTGGGAGGGAACATCCCCCCCGCCGTCTTCCAATGTTTTCTCGGGATCTCCTGTCCCACCGAAATGCAGCCGGTGCTTCCTCCAGTTGACCATAGAGCTCCAATCTTTCAATCATCAGCTGACCAGAACTGACCAGAATGGCTTTTTGGGAGCCTAGCCGCGTACAGGACCTTGAAAACCAATCACGGCCTTCAGAGGGGCGTAAAATGGTGATTTTACTCCTCACTACCTGTCACAGTTTCAGAGGCCCTGAAATGTCAAAATAGCAAAAAAAAACCAAATTACCCCATTTTGGAAAGTGGACACCCCAAGGTATTTGCTAAGAGGCATAGTGAGTATTTTGCAGCTCTCATTTGTTTTTGAAAATGAAGAAAGAAAAGGAAATTATTTTTTTTTTCTTTTTTCAATTTTCAAAACTTTGTGACAAAAAGCAAGATCTGCAAAATAATCAATGCCTCTCAGCAAATAGCTTGGGGTGTCTACTTTCCAAGATGGAGTCATTTGGGGGGGTTTGTGCTAGCTTGACATTTCATGGCCTCTGAAATGGTGATAGGTAGTGAGGAGTGAAATCACCATTTTTCTCCCTTAAAAAGCATGAAGGCGGTGCTTGGTTTCTTGGTCCTGTACACGGCTAGTTTTCCAAAAAGTCTCACACATGTGGTATCCCTGTACTCAGAAGAAGCAGAAGAATGTATTTTGGGGTGTAATTTCACATATGTCAATGGCATGTTTGAGCAATATAACATTTAGTGACAACTTTGTGAAAAAAAATTGTCATTTTCCCAAAACTTGTGGCAAAATATAAAATATTCCGTGAACTCAACATGCCTCTCAGCAAATAGCTTGGGGTGTCTACTTTCCAAGATGGAGTCCTTTGGGGGGGTTTGTGCTAGCTTGACATTTCCGGGCCTCCGAAATGGTGATAGATAATGAGAAGTGAAATCACCATTTTACTCCCTTAGAAAGCCTGAAGGCGGTGCTTGGTTTTTGGGGTCCTGTACGCGGCTAGGCTACCAAAAAGTCTCACACATGTGGTATCCCTATACTCAGGAGAAGCAGCAGATTTTTTTTTTTGTGTAATTTCACATATGTCCATGGCATGTTTGAGCAATATATCATTTTGTGAAAAAAAATTAAAAATGTGTAATTTTCCCGAAACTTGTGACAAAAAAATAAAATATTCAATGTGCTCAACATGCCTCTCAGCAAATTCCTTGGGGTGTCTACTTTCCAAAATGGATTAATTTGGGGGGGTTTGTACTGCCCTGCCATTATAGCACCTCAAGAAATGAGATAGGCAGTCATAAACTAAAAGTTGTGTAAATTCCAGAAAATGTACCCTAGTTTGTATTGTAGACACTATAACTTTGCGCAAACCAATAAATACGCGCTATTTGAATTTTTTTCTACCCGAGACATGTGGTTGAATGCATTTTGGCCAAAATGTATGAATAAAATCGTGTTTATTGTATTTTTTTTTATAACAAAAAGTAGAAAATATCATTTTTTTTCAAAATTTTCGGTCTTTTTCCATTTATAGCGCAAAAAATAAAAACCGCAGAGGTGATCAAATACCACCAAAAGAAAGCGCTATTTGTGGGAAATAAAATATGCAAATTTTGTTTTGGTACAGCATTGCATGACCGCTCAATTACCAGTTAAAACAGCGCAGTGCCAAATTGCAAAAAGTGTTCTGGTCAAGAGGGGGGGGGGGGGCAAATCCTTTCCGGGGCTGAAGTGGTTAGGAGATTACTGGATTTCTGGCAAGTTCAACAGTTACTTATTTATACTTATCCAAGTGATATAACAAAATGCTTTTATTGGTAAATTGTATAATCCAATGAAGAAGAGAAATTATTTAAGTGTTATTCTGGTCTTTTATTAAAACTGTGTTATCATGTATTTATCCAGAAGTTGTTTGGAAATCTTCATCTTTAGGGCACATTATGATCCTGAAGCACAATTAATGAGGGTTTACAGCTCTTCACTGCAGAAGAGTTATCGATGACAGATTAGGAAATACCTGAAAGCCTGTGTTTGTCATATGTTGACATGTAAGCATAATTTCTTCTTTGATGTTGCAGTAAAGCACTCTTCACACTGCATTGCAAAGCAGAAAGTTTGAGCATCAAGGCACTAATAATTGATGGGTTAGGTTTTTTCATAGCGTGTGAATCTGATTGGCACAAATAATATTGAAAATATCTTGTATTATGGCTTTTGGGTCATCAGTGCCTGTAGTTTTGGCACACTGTTAAATCTAGTTGTGATGTCCTTTGTTACCTTATCTTGATGATGAATTGTGTTCAAACAACCTGGTGGAGGTGAAATACTTTATTCCTGTGCAAAACTGATGTGTGGTATATCAGCATTAATGGCTATTATTTTAGCTCTGTGGGATTCTTTCAGTTCCCCTGCTTATGGGAAAGAGGATAAAGCTTAGTCAATGGAAGCTAGACAAAAAGCTAAAAATGGAGAATCTTGCTAGGCACTGTGGGGACTAATGCCTCAGAGGACCTCATAGGACTATTTGTACCATGGATGTAAATGTGTAGTGAATTGAAGGCAAATAAAGTTATTTACGGCTTAGCATAAGATGGCAATGTGGGAGCAGCACTGTCACAGGAAAGGACTTAAAGAGGAGCTCCGGGCTCCTTCAGAAAAATGAAATGCCAGCAGCTACAAATACTGTAGCTACTGACTTTTATTATTAGGGCACTTACCTGTACAGACATCCAGGGGATTATTCAATCGGATGCTGGCGCCACCATCTTGACTAAGGGAAACTGGCAGTGAAGCCTTGCAGCTTCACAGCCAGTTTTCTATTGTGCATGCACTGCGCTTTGTGAATAGGCTGCCATTTTCTGAGTGCAAATTTTCCAACAAGTTGGTTGAACAGAAGCCGATCGGTAGATTGACTTCTGTTCAACCTCAGTGCCAATACATGAATCAAAATTTGGTCTGTTCCCTGCTTTCAATTGTATATATGGCCAGCCTGTGAGATCACAATAGCTCAGGGGGGGGGGGAGATCACCCCACTATCAACCTCTCATTCTTTTTATTTTCGTTTACAAAACTGGGTTGAACTAAAACAAAAAAAAACTACCCGTATGTAACTAGCAATGCTTGCAGGAGTAAGATGACAATATGTAAATAATATTTGGTAGAAACATGGGTGAAATTGGCAAGGACCCCTTCAGATTGATGGTGGCAGATTGTAAACAATTCTGATAATGTCCCTAAGGAAGCAATGTTCAGTTGCAGGAGAGGGATACTAAAACCCTAAACATGAACACTCAATCAAAACTATAATTTGGACCTGATTATATATTTGAGGCAAACTTAAAGTCACTTTGCTCAGTCCCTAAATGTATAATCTGTCTTGCAAAGGAACTTATCATTCATAAAAACAACAGTCACATGTGACTCAACAAAATTTTCCTTCAGAGATATAAGAATATTACATTGTGTGTTTACACATCAGGTATTTGTCAGCAAGAGCCCATTAACAAGGTACAATCCCATACGATATTCTTCAAGGAAATGTATTGGGTTTATTGTTATTTTCTTAGCATTGTTATTATGCTAATAGCAAGGCTAAATAAACTCTCAAGAAAATCAGTTTATGCTGACAGGGAAAATGACACAATCAATTTATTAGGTAATATATCTCCCTGGCAGTCCTTTGCATGTTTTAATTCCACAAGATTACAAACACTTCCCAGCAAAAGTATATAAGTACTTTGTATTCCTTCCGATGTTCCCATTGCAAAAAAAGAGTCACAGAGCAAAATAATGTCCTTGTCTGTCCCTTCCCCACACAAACCTCCAATCAAATTTAATAAAGCTAGTTTGATACAATGCCAGCCTACACTAGGTTTACCCTTGGTCGACTTTAATAGGGTCAAAAATATTTTCACATTGGCAGTGTACGCATTAATCATTTTTCCAGAGGATTTAGAAAATTGAAAGAGACAAGGCCAAGCAAAATTTTAAATTAATTGGGCCTACCCTAGCATTCAAGGGTCACCTTGTGTCAGTTGTCCCACATTTTCCAGGTCAAAGAGTTCCTGTGTATCCTACATCTGCCATGAGGAGAGATCCATGCTGTGGGCTCACAAAGGTGAAAGAATTTCTCTCAGAAAGTGCGAGTTTTCTTACGAGCTACTGCAATAATTACAGCTTCTAGATAGTCGCCAGACACTAAGCACTTAAATAATGCACGCTCGGCTGACGCCTTTACTTGTGCCTCCTCTAATGCAGTGGCCATGAACATTTCAAAAATGCTCTGTCACTTGCTATAAATCTGCCAGCTAACAATATTATTTAAAGGGAAAATAGATTTTAGAATTGAGACTGATCAGGGACAAAACCTGTTTTAAGTAATATTTCAACAGGTGTACATACCTAAATATAGGGACAGTATCAATAGCATCTCACAACTTACAGAACTGGCCAAAAAGCAAATGAATACATTAAAAGTTTCCTAACTCATAAATTAGCATGATTCAGCCAAGTCTCCAATAGTCCATTGTTAAATCCTGTTTTAATTGTATCTAGCCACCCCCCCCCCCAGCCACACACACACGCACACACACTTCCCCATAAATATGAAAAATATTGCAACTTTCCAGTCCTTTTTACCAGTCCGTTAGTAAGGCATCTGAATTTGCTCACTCCTCTATTGTATCTATGAAGGGGACCATGGTTGGCACCCTGGCTGGACTTCAAACAAGTCTTTCTCTCTCCATCCCTTTCCACAATGGAAGGGGGTATTTGTGGTTTACATAAACAAGATAACATTGTTTGATTTATCAGTTCAGCTCAATTGAGGTGACAAGGACACTGCATTCTGTACTTTCTTAAAATTTCTTAACCTGGAAAATAAAAACTAATGCAGCCACCACAGATAAGAACCAGTAAGCTACATATTCCATTTTTGTTGTTGTGTTTAGTTGAGGGCCCCCACCCTCTCCATATCATTGCGTCACTTCCGCCCAATGCTCTTAAAAGGACATTTTTTTTTTTTAAGTGACATTACTTTTTTTTGTATTTTACTGTAAATATGAGATCTGAGGTCTTTTTGACCCCATATCTCATATTTAATAGGTCATGTCATGCTTTTTTTCTATTACAAGGGATGTTTACATTCCTTGTATTAGGAAAAAAGTGACCCATTCTTTTTTTTTCAAGAACAGTGTAAAAATCAAAAGTAAAAGGTAAAATAAATAAGAAAAAACATTTTCTTTAAATGTGCCCCATCCCGCCGAGGTCGCGCGCAGAAGCGAACGCATACGTGAGCAGCCCTCGCAAATAAACCGGTGTTCAAACCACACAATGTGAGGTATCTCCATGATTGGTAGAGTGAGAGCAATAATTCTAGCCCTAGACCTCCTCTGTAACTCAAAACCTGCAACCTGTAGAATTTTTTAAACGTTGCCTATGGAGATTTTTAAAGGTAAAAGCTTGTTGCCATTCCACGAGCGTGCGCAACTTTGAAGCGTGACATGCTGGGTATCAATTTACTCAGCATAACATTATCTTTCACAATATAAGAAAAAATTGGGCTAACTTTACTGTTGTCTTATTTTTTTAAATCAAAAAAGTGATTTTTTTGCAAAAAAAGTGCGCTTGTAAGACCACTGTACAAATACGATGTGACAAAAAGTATGGTGTTAGAAAAATATATATATAATATTTGGGGGTTCTAAGCAATTTTCTAGCAAAAAAAATGTTTTTGTAAACACCAAATCTCAGAAAGAGGCTAGGTCCTTAAGTGGTTAAATTACATTTTTTCTTTAGAAATTACATTTAGCTGTGGTACTGTTCTAAACACAGGAAAAATGTGCCACTTTACAGGCATACTATAGACACCCCCAGGCACGATATTTAAAGGAATATTTCATTTTTATTGCTTCACTTTAAGCATTATTAAAATCACTGCTCCTGAAAAAAACTTCAATTTTTAAAGCTTTTTTTTGCAGTGATACATGTCCCCTGAGGCAGGACCCAGGTCCCCAAACACTTTTTATGACAATAACTTGCATATAAGCCTTTAAAATTAGCACTTTTGGTTTTTCATGTTAGTGTTAATGTTAGACTTTAGCGGGGTTCCGTGGCTTTTGAATTTGCCGCGAACACTGCATAATGTTCGTTGTTCGCCGAACGTCTGCACAACCAAAGTTCAGCCCGAACTTATGCTCAGGCTGAACCATTAGCCCATCCCTACTCACCATCCAATTCTGATTGGGAATACAAGCCAGTAGAGAGTAGTGGATTGGGGAAGGAATCAGAGGAGGAAATAGTCCCTAACAAAAGAATAAGGAGATCAGCCTACCGCCAGCAGTGCCATACACCCCAATGGCACCGACAACAACGGAGCTAGACCCCAGAAAGAAGAGCCCAGTACCAGCTCTGGAATAACACACGAGACCCAAAGAATCTGGGCCCAAACCTGCCTTCCCGATGCCCTTGCAAACCCATTATGGCTGCCTTCCATCTCAGGGTCAGCTACAATCCCCCTTTTCACCGCACAGCCAGTTGTGTAGCCCAAAAATCATAATTTTTCTGAATTAGATTATTTTTATTCGTCATATGCCCATATGTTTCATTGGCAATGTCTCACAGTGGACGAGGTAAAATTGTATGTTTAAATTTTTTTACGTTTAATATGGGGCTTACAAAGAAAAACAAAGTGCATGGCTACTGGTACACCCCCCCCCCATCCACTACATGCCAATTTATTCTGCTGTCATAACCAGGACATGATCATTCGCTTTCTGTATTTCAATGATAATTCACAGTGCCCTCCCCAAAATTATCCCAACCATGATGAATTATATGAAATACACCCCCTAATAAATTCTGTTTCCAAGCAATTTGCTGAAATGTATGTCCCAGGCCAAAACATTTGTGTGAACGAATCCCTTGTCCATTTCACTGGCTGGCTGCAATTCAAAAAATATATTCCCAGTAGGAGGACCAGGTACGACTAAAACTCAAGAAATTATGTGAAAACAGGAAGAGCTTCCCACAAAATTTAGTGACAACAAGGCTACAAAGGGGGGAATCCGCAAGTCTGAGAAACAGGAGAGATGTTTACCTCCTGTCCACCATCCACAATGACATCTTGATGGAGATTTGATGTGGTCCCATTGTAAAGCCATTGTAAAGCCTGAATGCATCCACGATCATAATCAGTTCATGGGGGGGTGGATTTAAATGACCAGATACTACAGCCCTATCTATCAACATGAAAGTATTGTTTCTGGTGAAAAAAGTGCTTTTTATGTCTTCCATATGGCCATTTATAATTTGCACATCATTTGTCAAAAGTCAACAGAAAGACCCAGCACCTTTCTTAAATATATTGAAGAAATTGTCACTGCCCTGATCTGCCAGTAAGGATGCCCCCCCAGGAAGCATTTGCTCCGATTGTGTGAGTCGACGTCATGAGCAAAATTTTCTCAAAAACATTCACCCCCACAGAATGCAAAAGAAATGTTGTGTATGCAGAGGAGGAGTTAGAAGAAACACCAGTTATCATTGTCCCCAATGTCAATTTTAAACTTGGTCTATGCATTGGAAAATGCTTCAGAAGTTATAACACATCCCTAAGATATTAGTTCCCCTTATTTTTAACAGCCTGCCATTTCCTCGTTTCAAATACCTGTGCATATCATTTTCCTACTACCACGTTTCTACCTTCCACGTTAACTGACCCTGGCCTGTTTACCGATGTTGCCTCTGCCTGCCATTTTGATCATTAATACCTTTAACGTTAACTGACCCTGGCCTGTTTACCAATGATGCCTCTGCCTACCGTATGAATTGTTTCTATACCACGTTTCTGCCTTCCACATGCACTGACCTTGGCCTGTTAATTGGCCATGTTTTTTGCCTGCCGCTTGAGCTGATCTTTTGCCCTGATACTGTGGTACTCAGGGGTCTCACAAATGTGAGGGGCTTCAAAATAGTGTTCTGAGCAGAGAAAAACAGTTTTTATTTATCTATGGGTTTTGTAATTCCCAGAACAGGGTCTGGAGACCAGAGGCATCAAAGAGATTTGGGTGGGAGAAGCCTCTACCCCTGCACCCATTCTTTCCTGGCCTAGGCCCTAAGATTAAGAGTCCTTCCTGCTGTCTGGACCAATACTTTGGCTGTACTGAACATATCGCTGCCTGCTGCCTGTACTGACTATGGACAGTATTGCTGCCTGGACAATTCATTTTTCTGCTGCTGACCACGTCTCTGCCTGCTACCTTGACCAATGCTTTGGCTGTGCTGACAGTACCTCTGCCTGTTGCCTATACTGACTATGGACAGTATTCCTGCCTGCTGGCTGGATGATTCCTGTCGCTGGCCACATCCCTGCCTGCTGCCTAGACCGATGCTCTCCTCAGTGGACCACTGCACTACTAAAACCACAAGTAATGTTTTGTTAACCCTTTGCTTGCATAATGTATTTTGGGGTGTAATTGGTATGTACATGTTATGTACATGCTATGTGTTAGAAATATGAAGGGCCTTCAAAAGTGTGATAGGTAGTCAGGAAATTCAATTAAAGTAATTTATGCTCCTAGAATGCCTGAAGGTGGCTACTTGGATGTTGAGCCTCTGTATGTGGTCAGGCTGTATAAAAGTCTCACACTTCTGGTATTCCCATACTCAGGAGTAGCAAAATGTATTTTGGGGTGCAATTTTGGCTATGCACATGCTATGTGTTAGAAATGTCTTATCAATTGACAACTTTGAGTAAACAAATACCTTTTTATTTTCTTTCCACATTTTCCAAAGACTTGTGAAAAAAATGACATGCTCAGAAGACTCATAATGCCTCATAGAATATATATTGGGGTGTTTGCTTTCCAAAATGGGGTCATTTTGTGGATGTTTCCATTGCCCTGGTGCTCAGGAAATCAGTTGTGTAATTTATGATCCTAGAATGCCTGAAGGTGCTGCTTGGATGTTGGGCCTCTGTATGTGGCCAGGCTGTGTAAAAGTCTCACACATGTGGTATTGCCATACTCAGAAGGAGTTGCAGAATGTATTTTGGGGAGTCATTTTTGCTATGTAAAGGCATACCCCACTTTTAAGTACATAATGGGGTTTATTTATTAAAGCTGGAAAGTGTAAAATGTCTGCATAGAAACCAATGAGCTTCTAACCCCAGCTTGTCCAATTAAGCTTTGGTAATAAAACCTGGAAGATCATTGGTTTCTATGCAGAAGTGAGCCTGATTTTGCACTTTCCAGCTTTAGCAAATAAACCCCAATGTGTACTTAAAAGTAGGGTATGCCTGTATATGGTATGTGTTAGAAATATCATATTAATTGACAACTTTGTGTAAAAAAAATATGTTTTCATTTTCTTTCCACGTTTTCCAAAAACTTGTGGCAAAAAAAGACATGTACAAAAGACTCATAATGCCTCATAGAATGCACATTGGGGTGTTTGTTTTCCAAAATTGGGTTATTTTGTGGGGTAATTACATTTTCCTGGTGCTCCAGGGCCTTCAAAACTGTGATAGGTAGTCAGGAAATTAGATGTGTAGTTTATGTCCCTAGAACGCCTGGAGGTGCTACTTGAATTGTGGGCCTCTATATATGGCCAGGCTGTGAAAAAGTCTCACATGTGGTATCGCCATACTCAGAATGAGTAGCAAAATGTGTTTTGGGGTGTAATTGCAAGTATGCATACGCTGTTTGTGAGAAATGACTTGTTAATATGACACTTTTGTGTAAAAAAAAATAAATCATTTCTTAATTTTCCCAAGAATTGTGGGGAAAAATTACAACTTCCAAAAACTCACCATGCCTCCTACTAAATACCATAGATTGTCTACTTTCCAAAAATGAGGTCATTTGGGGGTATTTGGACTGTCCTGGCTTGTAAGTGCCGTTTCACACAGGGGGAACCTGTCAGGCGACTTTTCAGCCTGACAAGTCACGCTCTATTCAGTACAAGGGAACTGTTCTAATAAGAGCGACTCAAGTTGCTCTGACTTATAAAAAGGTTCCTTTTTTTAAGGAGTAATTTTGCAAGCTGCACTGAAGTCGCACTGTATGGCTTCAGAGTCGGATGAGAGTCGGGTGACTTTGAAGCCACCCCTTTGTGAACAGGCATTTATGCCCTGTACACACGGTCAGACATTGATCGGACATTCCAACAACAAAATCCATGGATTTTTTCCAACCGATGTTGGCTCAAATTGTCTTGCATACACACAGTCACACAAAGTTGTCGGAAAATCTGATCATTCTGAACGCGGTGACGTAAAACACGTATGTCGGGACTATAAACAGGGCAGTAGCCAATAGCTTTCGCCTGTTAATTTATTCTGAGCATGAGTGGCACTTTGTGCATCGGATTTGTATACACATGATCGGAATTTCCGACAACTGATTTTGTTGTCGGAAAATTTTATAGCAAGCTCTCAAACTTTGTGTGATGGAGCCAACACACGGTCGGAATTTCCGACAACAAGGTCCTATCACACATTTTCCGTTGGAAAATCCGACCGTGTGTACAGGGCATTAGTGTATCAAGAAATGAGATAGGCCATCAGTACATCAGGTGTGATCAATTTTCAATGATTGGCACCATAGCTTGTAAACTCTATAACTTTCACACAGGCTAAATAATATACACTATTTTGGGTTATTTTTACCAAAGATATGTAGCAGTATAAGTTTTGACCCAAGTTTATGAAGAAAAATTACTTATTTGCAAAATATTATAACAGAAACTAAAAAAAGTGTTTTTTTTCAAACAGTTCGTTCTTTTTTTGCTTATATCACAAAAATAAAAAGTGGTGATTAAATACCACCAAAAGAAATCTCTGTTTGTGTGAAAAAAATTATAAACATTTTGTTTGGGTACATGACTGAGTAATTGTCATTCAAAATGTGAGAGCACTGATAGCTGAAAATTTGTCTGGACAGGAAGGGGGTAAAATTGCCCTGTATTAAAGTAGTTAAAGTAGAACTTAAAGCGGAGTTACACCCAAAAATAGAACTTCCACTTTGGCATGTCATTTTTTTTTGGGGGGGGGGGGCAGATACGCGCTTTTTAGAGGCATCCAGCTCCCACTTCCTTCCGGGGCTCTGTGGCTCCGGAAGGAAGTTCACCTCTCCCCCTCCCTCCCTGCAATCTTCTGGGACACGTCACAGGGCCCAGAAGATTGCCTGGCCATTCACAGTTACAATGTCGGTGCCACAGAGAGGTGGGGAGAGGAGCGGGGCTTTGTTTGCCCCCATCGCTGGACCGTGGGACAGGTGAGTGTCTGATTATTACAAGTCAGCAGCTACAAAAAGTTGCTGCTGACTTTTAATAATTGTACACTCACCTGACTTTTAAATGGGTGGAACTCCGCTTTAAGGGCTGTTCTAAGAAAATTGCTGTCAGGTAGGATTTATTGCAGAAAAGACTCTGTGGGATTGATTTACTAAAACTGGAGAGTGCAAAATCTAGTGCAGCTGTGCATGGTAGCCAATCAGCTTCTAACTTCAGGTTGTTCAGTTGAGCTTTGACAAAAAAACATGTAAGCTAATTGGTTTCTATGCAGAACTGCACCAGACTTTGCACTCTCCAGTTTTAGTAAATCAACCCCTGTATGTCTCCTGTGCAATAAATGTTTATGGTTTCCTGGCAGCGATTGTTCGGTGTACAATCTGCGTTGAGCGCTGAGATGAAATTTAAGTTATATCAATCGGGCCTGGACAATCAAGATGGCTGAAGACACTTAAGACTGGGGAAAGATGTCAGACATTGCGTCGCTGAAAAGGTGAGTGTGCCATAATTCCCAAATATATTGTGCAAACTTGTACATTATGGTAGGACACTGCCCACCTCAATGTAGACTTTAGTTCCACTTTACAAACTGTAGAATTATCATCACTTAAATAAGAGCTGCATAAATAGTATATTTTACTGTATATGCAATTCAGTTTTGGGCACCAGTTCACAAAAAAAGTTTTTGAAGGACTGGAGAAACTGCAGAGAAGGGCAACCAAACTGATAAGAGGCATGGAGGAGCTCAAAGATTAGCTGAACTAAATTTATTTTAAGGGGGGTATATTCAACACGTATAAATACATAAGTGGTCCATATGGTGAACTTGGTGTTGAGTTATTTACTTTTAGGTCATCACAAAGGACAAGGGGCACTCTTTACGTCTGAAGGAAAAGTGATTTAATCTCCAAATATGGAAAGGCTTCTTCACAGTAAGAGCTGTGAAAGTGTGAAATATACTCCCTTAAGAGCTGGTTCTGGCTAGCTCAACAGATTGTATTAAAAAGGCCTGGATTGTTTCCTAGACACACATAATATAACTGGATACTAATATTTATAGGTAAGGTTGATCCAGGTAAAATTTGATTGCCTCTTGGGGGATCAGGAAGGAATTTTTTTCTGCTTCTGGAGTAATTTGGAGCATGCTTTATTGGGGTTTTATTTGCCTTCTTTTAATTGTGCGTATAGGATTGTGTATTTAGAATTGTATACTTTTTTTCCCTTCTATTGATTGAGCTGGATGGACTTTTTTCAACCAGACTAACTATGTAACTATGTATTCAGTTAATAAAATTGCAAAAGAACAGTAAGAAGAGCCATAAAGCCAATTGATGTGTTGCAATACTAAGAAGAAAACACAGCCTAAATATGCAAAACATTAATATGCATTTATAAAAGTGTTTTACATTCAATCTAAGTTCATGAGAGAACACAAAACTCATTGCAGCATTTTAAAGTCCAATTTTATCTAAAACTTTGTTTTTAGTTTTTAAAAGATTTTGAAGTGTTCAGAACTTCTGTCAGGTTTGTATTTCTGTTTTTTTCCATTATAGTTATTTTCTCTTGTTTCTGACTCATAGCATTAGCAAAAGATATGAAGGGAATTTTAGTTTCATCGGGGAACGAAAACACAGACAGCAATAATTTAAAAAAAAGCCTGACAGAGATTCTAATCCCACTTTACAAAAGTTTTTTTTTTTTCAACCATAGGAGAGATCTCTTATTGCTTTCTTTCTCTATGCCATCTTGCCATTGGGATAGAGAGGAGGAGACATCTGTTAAAGTTGAATTATGTTAAAAAAAGCTTACAGAGGATCTAGCTGTGAGGATTACACCCTTAGATCTCACCCTGCTCTCTGAGACAATAATCACACCAGCAGATTAGAAATTATCATAACTGGAGCAGGTTGGCTAAGTACTTAACCCTTTACACACAGTGGCCAAAATCACATCTTTATCACTCATTGCCACACCCAGACAGGAATGTAACAGAGGTAAACCTGCGTTTATATCTCCACATACCTTAAAACTGAACATTGCATGACTGCAAAAAAGCTTATTGGGTAAACCTGCGTTTATATCTCCACATACCTTAAAACTGAACATTGCATGACTGCAAAAAAGCTTATTGGGTAAACCTGCTTTTATATCTCCACATACCTTAAAACTGAACATTGCATGACTGCAAAAAAGCTTATTGGGTAAACCTGCGTTTATATCTCCACATACCTTAAAACTGAACATTGCATGACTGCAAAAAAGCTTATTGGGTAAACCTGCTTTTATATCTCCACATACCTTAAAACTGAACATTGCATGACTGCAAAAAAGCTTATTGGGTAAACCTGCGTTTATATCTCCACATACCTTAAAACTGAACATTGCATGACTGCAAAAAAGCTTATTGGGTAAATCTGTTTGTCACCACTGTTTCAACTCCATCTGTAGCCATGCTCACATTATTTCAATGTTTATTTAGCCATTAAGTCTTACCTAAATTATGGGTTGCCTTATCTTTACAATTTTGGCCTTTTAGTCCCCTTGCAGTTTGATTGTGGTGTGAAAGTTATGCCCTGATAGCTGTGTTGCTAATATGCCCTCCTAATTGATTAATTGCCAGATTCAACCCACACCCAACACACAGTATAAAAACAAGGCCTTCCTTACGGGGGAACACATACAGGAGGCTGCACATACAGGGGTTCCTCCAAAGAAGTGGCGTTCTTAAAATAAGTGGCACTTCTGCTCTTGCACTTCAGCGATTTGCATAAAGCAAACTATAAAAGACTGCAGGTGACCCCATTTCCTAATTTTATCATCTTCCTCTCTGAAACATGCACTCTTTACCTCTCCTCCTTTTCACAATTGCTGCCTCTCTCCTCAAACTCTCTTTTCTACATCCCTCTGCTCCACCCCACAACCTGTACATATCACCCTCACTTCTCCCCTCCCCCTATTACTGCACTCATCACCTCTTTCTAACTCTAAGCCCACTTGCTAACATACCCCCCAGGATACTGAAGCATGTCCCCTCATACAAATCATATTCTCATATTACCTCCCTCACTTTTCTGCTTCTCCTAATCGCTGGAGATATTTCCCCAAACCCTGGGCCCACTTTATTTAACTGTGCCCAACACACCCATCACCATCACCCTACACCCTCTGGCAGTAGTCGCAATCTACACAATCTAGTCTCCATTCCTCTTCTTGCCAACACCAGCCTCACTCTCTCCTGCGCCCTCTGGAACGCCCGCTCTGTCTGCAACAAACTCACTGCTGTTCATGACCTCTTTGTCACTAATTCCTTTAATCTACTTGCTCTCACAGAAACCTGGCTCCACGAATATGACACCCCTTCTCCTGCTTCCCTCTCCCAGGGTGGCCTTCACTGGACTCACTCCCCCAGGCCTAATGGACGCAAGGGAGGTGGAGTGGGATTCCTCCTATCCCCCCAGAGCACCTTCCAGGTTATTCACCCTCCTCCCTCTTTTTCACTCTCATCATTCGAAGCCCACTGTATACGTCTATTCTCTCCCACTTCCCTAAGAATTGCTGTGATCTACCGGCCCCCTGGACCATTATCGACTTTCCTTGATGAGTTGTCTGCCTGGCTACCCTACTTTCTCTCTTCGGAAATTCCCACAATCCTCCTCGGTGATTTCAACATCCCTGCTAATACAAACATTCCTGCTACTTCTAAACTTCTTAGTCTAACCTCTTCATTTGACCTGAAGCAATGGGTACAGGCTTCTACTCACTCTGATGGCAACACCCTTGACCTTGTATTCTCTTACCTATGCACTCCATGCAACTTCTCAAACAATCCTTTTCCTCTCTCCGACCACCACCTTATTAGTTTCTCTCTCCCCCTGTCTTCCACCACCTTTCCCTCCAATCGCCTAACCGTCACCCGTAGAAACTTTCGCAACTTCAACTCCTCTCTCCTCTACTCTGCTACCGACCACCTCTATGACAAAATCTCCCACCTGTCCTGCCCCAACCAAGCCATATCCATCTACAATAAATCTCTGTCCTCCACCCTGGACAAGCTCGCTCCCCTCACTACACGCAGAATCAGGCCTCGACCCCTACAACCCTGGCAAACAGATGACACTAAAATTCTCAAAAAACGTAGTCGCGCTCTTGAGCGTCTGTGGCACAAGACTAAGTCTCTCAAAGACTTCAACCAATACAAATCTGCCCTCCAAAAATACTATTCTTTCCTCCACACTGCCAAGCAACTCTTATTAATACCTTCTCATCCAATCCCCGTAAACTCTTCTCTACCTTCAACTCTCTACTTTGTCCTCCACCGCCTCCCCCCACTGATTTACTCACTGCCCAGGAAATCGCTAATCACTTCAAAAACAAGATTGATACAATCCGTGATGAAATCTCCACTCTACAGGTATCTCCCCCAGCTAAGACCCCATGTCAACAGATACAACTGACACTACTTCTATTCAAATCTACTACTCCAGACGAAGTTGCTAAACTCCTTTCTATCGCCCACCTAACCACCTGTCCCCTGGACCCTGTTCCCTCTCAAATGCTACGGTCACCCTCTGACCCCATCCTACACTCTCTAACCCACATCTTCAATCTCTCCCTCACCTCTGGCGTCTTCCCCGATGCTCTAAAACATGCACTGGTCACTCCCATACTCAAAAAACCATCCTTGGACCCTACCAATCTTAACAACCTACGCCCTATCTCCTTGCTCCCCTTTTCCTCTAAACTCCTTGAACGCCTGGTTTACAACCAACTGAGTGACCACCTTATTAAAAACAACCTTCTTGATCCCCTTCAATCTGGATTTCGCCCTCAACACTCCACAGAAACTGCTCTTTTAAAACTCACAAATGACCTACTAACTGCAAAAACCAACGGACACTATTCTGTACTCCTACTTCTGGATCTTTCAGCTGCCTTTGACACGGTTGACCACCCCCTCCTCCTCAAAAAACTTTACTCCATCGGTCTCCGTGACTGTGCTCTTCAGTGGCTCTCATCCTACCTATCCCAACGCACCTTCAGTGTCACTTACAATTCTACTTCCTCCACTCCTCTTCCCTTCTCTGTCGGGGTCCCCCAAGGTTCTGTTCTTGGACCTCTTTTATTTTCAATCTACACCTCTTCCCTGGGTCAGCTGATAGCCTCTCATGGCTTTTAATATCATTTCTATGCTGACGACACACAAATCTATCTCTCCACCCCTCAACTCACTCCATCAGTCTCCTCACGCATCACTAACTTACTAACCGACATATCTGTATGGATGTCACACCACTTCCTCAAACTCAACTTGTCCAAAACCGAGCTTATAATATTTCCTCCCCCACGTGCCTCTTCCCCTGACTTCTCTGTGGAGAGCAATGGCAAAACCATCCACCCGTCCCCACACGTCAGGGTGCTAGGTGTTATCCTAGATTCTGAACTCTCCTTTCAGCCCCACATCCAATCACTTTCCAAAGCTTGCCGCCTCAACCTCCGCAACATCTCTAAACTACGTCCCTTTCTAACCAGTGAAACTACAAAGCTCCTGATTCACTCCCTGGTTATCTCTCGCCTTGACTACTGCAACTCACTCCTCATTGGCTTACCTTTAAATAGACTATCCCCCCTTCAGTCCATCATGAATGCTGCTGTCAGACTCATCCACCTTACAAACCGATCAGTGTCTGCTACCCCTCTCTGCCAATCCCTCCATTGGCTGCCACTCGCCCAACGAATTAAATTCAAAATACTAACAATAAGTTACAAAGCCATCCACAACTGTGCCCCCAGCTACATCAATAACCTAGTCTCAAAATACCAACCTAAACGCCATCTCCGTTCCTCCCAAGATCTCCTGCTCTCTAGCTCCCTCATCACCTCCTCCCATATCCGCCTCCAGGACTTCTCCCGAGCCTCGCCCATCCTCTGGAATTCCCTACCCCAATCTGTCAGACTGTCTCCAAATTTATCCACTTTTAGGCGATCCCTGAAGACTTTCCTCTTCAGAGAAGCCTATCCTGCCTCCATCTAACAACTGCACTATTTTCTCCATTAGCTCATCCCCCACAGCTATTACACTTTTGTATAACTTGACCCTCCCTCCTAGATTGTAAGCTCTAACGAGCAGGGCCCTCTGATTCCTCCTGTATTGAATTGTATTGTACTTGTACTGTCTGCCCTAATGTTGTTGTAAAGCGCTGCGTAAACTGTCGGCGCTATATAAATCCTGTATAATAATAATAAATAATAATAAAATACAGTAGCTTCTTCCAATAGGGGAAAAGTTATTTAAATTCTAATTAAAACTTTGGGAATTGAGCTCAGTGATTGTTAAATATTGTTTTAATGAGATAAACTAAAAATGGTACAAATGTTTATAGAAAAGATATTACAAAACAGACATAAACGACAGTAAAAAAAAAGGGGGATTAAAAGAACTATAAAACTACCTCGTAATTTAAATACCTAAAGAAGGTTGGTTTGGTCTTTGGTTAGGTGCAGAGTCCAATTTGCTTGCACAGTAAAGCCTTATACACACGATTGGATCTTCCGACGGGTATTGTGTGATGACAGACTGTTGGCGGAAAATCCGTTCGTTTGTACGCTCCATCGGACAATTGTTGGATTTTCCACGGACAAATGTTGGATGACAGGCTTTAAAATTTTCCACGGACAATGGTCTGTTGTCGGATTTTCCGAGCTTGTGTACACAAGTCCATTGGACAAAAGTCCAAAGTCCAAAGTACAAACACGCATGCTTGGAAGCAAGGACGAGCCAGAAGCAGTCGTTCATGTAAACTAGCGTTCATAATGGGGAATTAACATTCGCGATGCGGCAAATTATGAAATCTCGAAATGCATTTTCTTCTTCTTTAATGGGTTAATAATGTAGCTGCTTTTCTGGTGATACTGATGGAGTTCTGCCAAACGTATTTTTAAAAACTTTTGTTTTCTAGTGATATCAAGAATAATATTTATATGCTTGCTTTTTTTTGGAGGGAGTTACCACAACATTATTATCCAGTAGTTTTTAAGATCAAAGATACAACTATGTTGGTGTCCCTTGTTAATTTTACATTGTATTTTTTTAAATGTAAATGCCTACTCCCAAACTGTCATTTGAAGTAAAACACATAGCCAAGTATTATTATCCACAATTGTATTTTATTGTGCATTAAAAAAGAAAACAAATAAAATTAGACATCTGCCAATAGAACTTAACCAAAAAGTGCATTCTATGCATCCAAAAATATAGAAAATATACCAAATCAAATCATCATTCAACCAAAAAATAAAATAAAAGCCTCATGTGTGTGTCCTGCTTCTTAATATAGTGGGTCAACAATGCAAAGAGTTAGTGAATGCAGGGGTCCGTCATCCGGAGATAATTCCAAAAATCATCCTGGATTATTCTCCTGGAGCTCCCGCAGCAAAAGACATATGACATAATTGGTCACGATTAATAAAGCAATCAATTTTTGGTCCAAGAGATCCTCCTTTTCCTGGACTGGACTTGAGTCAAAGCGATAACTCCAAGGCCAATAATAAATAACACGTTATCTCCTCCGATTCCGCAACATGTCTGGTTGACAAACGGCCATTTAGAAACAAACTGAAAAGCATGAGATGAAAAACGCGAAATGAAAAGCACAAAATGAAAAGCGTGAAAATGAAAAGCGCAAAATGAAAAACGAGAATCAACACTCACCAAACTTCTACTAACAAGAAATTAGCAGAAGGAGCCCAAAGGGTGGCGCTAAAGAGCTGAAAAAACACATAGTACGTCACTATGTTCGGGTTTGTTGGCCGAGAATTGTGTGCCGTTTGTATGCAAGACAAGTTTGGGGCCAACGCCCTTTGGGACAAAAGTCTGTCTGCGTTAATTCCGACCATGTGTACGAGGCTTTAGTCTAATCTAAAATGAGTTAGCACATCATAAATGTTTCTTAAGTCTAGTACTCATAGACTCTAGAATATCAACAGAAACCGAACAATATGCGGCACGTTTGTACAGCAGCCTGTCCGACAGAAGCCGTCTGAATGTCCAGCTTCTGTCAAATGGACATGCTGAAAAAAACAGCAGCCGATCGGCATCTGATCAGTGCTCGCAACCAATGGCTGCAAGTGCTGACTGGTGTGTTCTGGTGAGTGTGCAGTCCTCTCATCAAAACAAAATAAATCAGCAGGTAGGTCTCTGTACTAACATTGCATAGTTAGTCCAGCAAGCTCCTCGTTTTTTTATTTTTTTCGTTTAGCCTGCAAGAATGAACAAAAAAAACTGTCAGTGTGTACCGGGCTTTAGTATTCTTAGTAGTTTTTATGGTAAGATGAAAGCTCCAAAGCTGTAAATGCAGCCATCTCATCTTGTCCCTCGATAGGGCATAATTAAATTAGCACATCCAATCAAAGTGTCTAAAAAGGTGTGCTTTTAAGTGTGCTGTATTTTACTATGCTCAGCAGATGAACCCTGAATGCCAACTATTCTAAATTCATCTATGTCCACTTGACAAGGTTTTACCATCCAACAACCAATGTATTAAAAAAATGAAATGTATGTCTGCCTGTGCCATCATCTTTTGGAACCATGTAATATAAACATGTTTGGTGTCTGACTGATTGACATCATTCCATAAAAGAGTGTAACCACTTATTATGAAAGTAACCCCATCATAATTAACCACTTAAGGACCAGCCTCATTTTGGAATGTAGGTGTTTACATGTTTAAAACAGGTTTTTTTGCTAGAAAATTACTTAGAACCCCCAAACATTATATATTGTTTTTTTCTAACACCCTAGAGAATAAAGTGGCAGTCATTGCAATACTTTTTTTCACACCGTATTTGCGCAGCGGTCTTACAATCGCACTTTTTTTTGGAAAAAATTCACTTTTTTGAATAAAAAAATAAGACTAGTAAAGTTAGCCCAATTTTTTTTATATTGTGAAAGATAATGTTACGCCGAGTAAATTGATACCCAACATGTCACACTTCAAAATTGCGCTCGCTCGTGGAATGGCGTCAAACTTTTACCCTCAAAAATCTCCATAGGCGACGTTTAAAAAAATTCTACAGTTGCATGTTTTGCGTTACAGAGGAGGTCCGGGGCTAGAATTATTGCTCTCGCTCTAACGATTGTGGCGATACCTCACATGTGTGGTTTGACCACCGTTTTCATATGCGAGCCATACTCACGTATATGTTCGATTCTGCGCGCGAGCTCGTCGGGACGGGGGGTTTTTAAAAATTTTTTTTTTATTTTTATTATTTATTTTACATGATTTTATTTATTTTTTCACTGTTTAAAAAAAAATTGTGTCACTTTTATTCCTATTACAAGGAATGTAAACATCCCTTGTAATACAAAAAAGCATGACAGGACCTCTTAAATATGAGATCTGGGGTCAAAAAGACCTCAGATCTCATATTTACACTAAAATGCAATTAAAAAAAAAAAAAAGTCATTTAAAAAAAATGACATTGAAAAAATGTGCCTTTAAGACGTATGGGCGGAAGTGACGTTTTGACGTCGCTTCCGCCCAGCAGTGTCATGGGGATGAGTGGGCGCCATCTTAGCCTCACTCCAGGCACAGCAGGGAGACAGACGCGATCACCTTCACCGCTATTGACGGCTCCGGTAAGCGGCAGAGGGCAACGGATCGCGTCGGGAGGGGGGGCCCTCTCCCTCCACCGATAAAAGTGATCTCGAGGTGAATCCGCTGCAGAGACCACTTTTTCTTTTCAAATATTTTATTGGAAAATTCACATACAGCTGTTACATTAAGTTCCATACATAGTTTCAATTGAATATATGGCAGTGAACATAAAAATAATGCATGAAATTTTGGCTTAATGGAAACTAAGTACTAGAATAACATGTATAATTCTAAGTTGTGCGGCATGTTGGAACTACGTACGTATATATTTGAGAGATGAAAGGGAGGTATGATCCCTTTTTTAACACTATAAATCCGGGTCAATCCCCAATAACAGTGGTGGGGGGGCCCTAAAAAGTATTGCTAGTAACAGAGTATATTACTCATTTTCAGTTTTGGAGGGTAGGGTGGAATGGAGAGGTGAGATTATAAGAAAAGAGGGGAAGTAAAGAGGGGGTGTAAGCGGGAAAGTAGTAAATAGGAGAAGGGGGAAGAGGGGGGTGCCGGTTAGCCTGCGCGGGTGCAGGTGCCAAAATAGAGTCTCGGGATGACATCCAGGTCTGCTTAAAGCGTTACCAGGTCCTCGTCGATATCTGTTGGTAAAAAGTGTTCCACCCAGGGTCGCCAGACTCTGTTGTGTTGGGTGGCCTTATCTAGGATTTTTGCCTCTGTTTTGCTATGTATCATTGCTTGGGTAATCCTATTCTTTGTTTCGGCTATGTTAAGAGTGGGGGTTTTCCAGGCCTTAGCTATCGTCTGTTTGGCTGCTGTGAATAATTGTAGGAGAAGTCGGAGTTGTGATCTGGTATAGTCTTGTGGAAAGAGGTTGAGGAGGGCAATTTTGGGGCTGGGGGATAAAGTGGTTTGGTGTAGGGTGGTTGCCATCTGAAATATTATCGCCCAGAAGCGTTGTACTTGTGGACATGTCCACCATATATGTAGGTGCGTACCCCTTTCCCCACAACCTCTGAAACAGCTTGGGGAGGAGTCTGGTAGAAACTTAACAATTCTAGCTGGGACTAGATACCAGCGCATTAGCACTTTATAATTCGCTTCTGAGGCAATAACATTCTGGGATGAGTTTTTTGTGTTAGACCATATGGTCGACCAGTCTTCTGGTTCGAGTGTAGTGTCAAGGTCTCTCAACCATCTTTGTGCATACGTGGGTAGATCTGGGGGTGGTGATGTAAGATGGGAGTATAGACGGGAGATAATACCCGGGGCATGCGGATCAGACTCGCACATATGCTCAAATTCGGTCAGAGTATCCAGACCAGATTTGGTTTTTATAGTTTCTTGCACAAAATGCTTAATTTGGAGGTAGCGGAAACATTCTCTGTGAGGAAGTTGGGTTTGCTCTTGGATAATTGGAAAGGGTTTCACAGTGTCTCCACTAACGAGATCACAAATGCGAGTCAGACCCGCCTGGGCCCAGGCATGAAATGAGGTTGGTTCTGTGTAGGCTGGGAGGAATTGAGGGTGACCTAAGTAAGACAGAAGTGGGGAGTGTGGAGAGATTAGTTTAAATGGAGCTTTTAGTCTATCCCAAAGTTTAAGAGTGTGAAGTGTTAACGGATTAGTTATGGGTCCTCTAGCTGATGTAGGAAGCCATAGTAGATTGCCTATATTAAGCGGGTGTAAATCGATGGCTTCGAGGGCTACCCAAAGTGGGGTCTCTGTCTTGGCATGGTATAATGTCGACTGTGCTAGGCGGGCTGCGTGGTAGTAGTGTGCGAAATTGGGAATACCCAGGCCACCGTAGAGTTTGTTGCGGAGAAGAATCGGTTTCGCCACTCTGGGTCTAGTTTGACCCCATATATATTTAAAAACTTTATTCTGTATAATCCTATGGTAATAAGGAGGGACTTTGATAGGGAGCACTCTATATAGGTATAACAGTTTCGGTAATAGGGACATTTTCACTGCAGCTATACGTCCCAGCCAGGAGACACATAGTGGTAACCAGGTATTTAATAGGGAAGATATTTGTGAAAGCATTGGGAGGTAATTAGATTGGAACAGGTTGGCGGGGTCCTTAGTGAGCTTGATCCCTAAGTATGGGATCGATGTGGTAGACCAGAGAAAGGGGAAATTGCTACGTAATGTTTCTAGATCAGCTTGTGGCAGGGACACATCAAGGGCCCTCGATTTGGTTTGATTGACTTCAAGTCCAGATATGTTAGAAAATTTATCCAGAGTGTTCATAAGGTTGGGTAATGTGGTGTGGGGAGAAGTAATGAAGAGAAGTGCATCATCAGCGAAGAGGCACACTTTGTGGGAGGTGGATGCTATATCTAAGCCTCGAATATCGGGATTAGATCTAATCAGGGCTGCCAGGGGTTCGATTGTGAGTGCGAAGAGCAGGGGGGATAACGGGCATCCCTGTCTAGTCCCCCGTGCTATTGGAAAAGGATCTGATCGGTATCCGGAATAGTGTACATACGCTTGTGGGTGGTTATAAAGGGCCTTGATCCAATTTAAGAAGTTGGGACCGAAGCCCCAACGTTGGAGGATAAAAATTAGGTAGGGCCATGAGACTGTATCGAAGGCTTTGCGTATATCTAAGGAAAGGAGGTGCATGGGGATCTTACGGGAACGAGCCAGATGTTGCAAAAGGATTACTCGTCTGATATTGTCGCTCGCTTGTCGTTTGGGTATAAAGCCAACCTGGTCTTTGTGTATTAAGCCACCAATGATGGGATTGAGGCGTAGGGCGAGGACTTTAGCTAGAATCTTAATATCCACATTAAGAAGTGAGATTGGTCTATAGTTGGACCATAACGTGCTATCAGTGTTTGGTTTGGGGATCATAGAGATGAGAGCAGTCAATGTGTCCCTGCCAAAAGAGTGTTGTTTTAGTATAGTATTGAATGTGTTGGTGAGAAGGGGGGCAAGTTCAGTGGCAAACTTTTTATAGTAGAGACTGGGGAGGCCATCAGGGCCTGGGCGCTTATTAGGTTTTAGGGTTTTAATGGCTGCTAGTACTTCGTCTGTCGAGATCGTGCTCTCCATCAGCTCACGACTGGATTCAGACAAGGTTGGTATAGGTAAGTTATGGAACAGTTTTTCTGCTTGGCGTAGTGGAAATGCTGTTTTAGAATCATAGAGATTTGCCAACTGTTTACGGAACTCCGAGAGAACCTTAACAGGATTGCTAGTAATTTCATCCTTAGCCAGTCTGAGTCTAATGGGAACACGAGCACGGTCTGGTCTACGTAGACGTAGGGCCAGATAGGTGTCTGGTTTATTTGCTTTAGTATAAATCGTGTGGCTTGTTCTACGAATAGTTTTATCAGCCGTTTCGGCTAAGATTAGATCTAGTTCCAGCTTTATTTTTTCTAATGTTACTTTGTGTGATTCTGTTGGGTCAGATTGGAATAAAAGGAAACTATTATGGTAATCTGATTCAAGTTGGCGTAATTTGAGCTTCTTGTCTCTATTAAGATGGGATGCCACTGAGATACATGTGCCACGAATCACGGGTTTGTGTGCTTCCCAGAGGAGGACAGGGGAGATGTCGGGGGTTGCATTGTGTTTTAGGTAATCTTTAAGGGCTACTTGAATATCTAGGCAGTATGATGGATTGGTTAGGAGGGAATCATTCATACACCATGATCTATTTGTAGATTGTGGGATTAGGGATGACACTGTGGTAATAACGGCACAGTGATCTGTCCATGTAATTGGTTGGATATGTGAGTGAAGGAGAAGTGGTGCGGAAGCTATTGAGGTGAATATATGGTCAATCCTAGAAAATGATTTGTGTGGGTGTGAATAAAATGTATAGTTTTTCTTAGAGGGATTGAGTTCTCTCCACGTGTCTAGGAGGGAGGCTGACTGTATAAGTTTGCGAAATTGTGAAGAGGGGGAGTAATGTTCAGGGGCATAGGGAGATTTGTCTGTGTGTGGCTGTAGTATGGAGTTGGAGTCTCCGCAGAGGAACAAAGTTCCCTTGCAGTGCGCTTGCACAACTTGTAATAGATGCGAAAAAAAGGGATTCGGGTTTGTGTTGGGAGCGTAATAGGAGACAAGGGTTATGGGTATGTCCTGTAATAGCCCTACTAGGATGAGATAGCGACCTTCAGGGTCTTTTATTTCGGTGAGGGGGGTAAATGGCATGGTGTGATGAAAAGCGAGTAAAACTCCTCTGTGTTTTGTTTTAGCTGAAGCAGTAAATACCTGTGGATATTTGGAGCTAAAAAATCTTGGTGTTTGGTGTATAGAGAAATGGGTTTCCTGTAGGGCTACGATTTTAGCTTTCAGGGACGCAAAGGTTTGAAATGCTTTTACTCGTTTATGTGGGGAATTCAACCCCTTAACGTTCAGGGTGAGAATTTCAAGTGGGGCCATTATGGGGTGTGTGGGTGGTAAGTATCAAAGAAGAAAAAGGGGGGGCCCACGCAGGTCAACCGGCACAGAAAGAGGGAGGGGAGTAGAGATATAGAGTCAAAAAGGGGGGAGAGGGAGGTGGGAGGGAGAGAGAGCATAGTGGGTCGGGTGAAGCACTGAGCGGCTCCCCTGATAAGGGGGCAGCGCATCAGTAGAGCCCGACTAATGCGTGCACTGACTCTGCGACCGAAATTTCGGTCAAAGAGTGGATGCACCGCTGAGGGGGTAAGCATTGACTGCTCCCCGCCGCAACCGGGAGCAGCAAGTGATTAAAGTGATTTAAAAGGTAAGTATAATGGAAAACAACAAAACAAAATAAAATGAAAATTACGAAATCGTTCCCAATGCCCCCTGATAATGTTAACATCAACAGAATATCAAGTTTAGGGTGGGGGGTGGGGAACATAAGAGCGTATGGTACAATTCTATTCAATAACTGCTAAGCACACATGTGAGTTCTCGGATGTTGATATTCACCATAAAAAATTAGTGTCTACGAGTTGAGGGGAGGGGGGGTTGGAGAGGAAGGAGGGTGGGATAAGGAGGAGCAAGGGAGGAAAAAACCGGGGGGGGGAAGGGAGAAAGGAGGAGGGGTGGAGGAGGGGAGGGGGGGAGGGGAGGAGGGGGGGAGGGGGGGAGGAGGGGGGGATGGGGATGATGTGGGGTACATACTAGGAAAGTGTGCAGGAAATTCTCGGTACATTAGACAAAACATAGAGGCTATCTAGTTGATTCGTTACCGGTATTAAGTCTTAAAAACGACGGAGTAGCGGGGTTCACCCGGTTCACAGAATGTAAACCAGGTCAAGTACGCTCTGGGTATGTGCAAAACAGAATTGTGCGTTTAAGAACAACATGGAGATAATAACGAATAAAAAAGGAAAAAATAAGTGTAAAAGAAAAACCGAACAACACAACTGAACCTGAGAAGGCCTTAAATGGCCTGCGAGCCCTGAAAAGAGAACAATTTCAGGTTACCATATATCCGTTCTTGACGGTAGTCCTCTAGCAGGTCTCGGTCACAAGTGGGGTCTCTGAGGTGGCATGGAGACATTCTCTGCATGTGCAACCGAGTACCTGCGTAATCAAAAAAAAAAGAAGAGGAGACAAAAAGAATAGAAAGGGTAGTTCCTTTGTTTTCAGCGTGGAGCTCGGGATTTCGGGCTGCGATAGGAGTATTCGGATAATCTGGCTGGAGTTCCCTTCCGGATGGATGGTGGTCCGGAGTTTTTCCGTTTGGGAGTAATGGTGTACGGTTGCGACGCAGATCTGGCTGGAGTGCGAGGAAGGGCTGTATCTGAATGGGCTGACTGGGGAGATAGGTTGAGTGATTCCAGCAGCTTTTGGAGAGATTCTGGAGTGGTGGAGGTATGTTGCTGACCTTGATAGGAGAATTGCAATGCGAACGGGAACCGCCATGTGTACTTAAGTTGATGATGTATAAGTACCTGTAGCTGAGGCTTCATGGCGCGGCGTTTAGCAATCGTGAGGGGTGCCAAGTCAGAAAACAATTGGTATGTATGACTCTGGAATTGCAAGGTGTTGTTGTTGCGGGCGGCTGCCAGGAGCTGTTCCTTCGTGCGAAAAAAGTGCAGCTTGATGATAATGTCTCTAGGTGGGCCGTCTGTTTGGCGCCTGGTGAGTGCTCTGTGAATTCTGTCGAATTCAAGTCGTTCGATGGGTATGGAGGGTGCTAATTCTTGGAAAAGTGCTGTTGTAAAAGATTGCAGGTCATCAATTGTTTCTGGGATGCCTCTGAGGCGTAGATTGGATCTGCGGGAGCGGTTCTCCGCGTCCTCGAGGCGGGATAAAAGCATAGAGTTCTCCTCTCTGAGAGCAATTTGCTCTTGCGCTTGTTCCTGGAGGGTGAGTTCTATGTCATCAACTCTTGTCTCAAGGTCTGCTGTGCGCTGGCCTATCTCGCGTATCTCACGTGTCAGACTAGTGGTGATCTGGTCTGAAGTTGCTTTAAGGGCCTTATGTAACATGGATTCCATGACTCTCATAAAAGCAGCTTGTGACATACCTGTATCAGGGGCGGATGGAGAGCCCCCTGAGCCTTCTTGTATGTCAGTCTCCTCTTCGCTGTCCGGTATATCAGAGCGAGCTGGAGATGTTGTTGTGAGATCAGCCAGGTTCCGGGCCTTCGACGCCATCTTGGAGGAAGCGCGGGCTAGCGCTTCTTTGATGGGTTTATGGTTCGGTTTTCGGCGATGGCCCGTTAACACCATACCGGAAGGGGCACTGATGTATGGAGAAGCGATCCCCGTAGAAATGGTTCCGATCTGTCGGTTCAGTTAGGCTTTATAGTCCCGGGTGTGCGGCGGGGAGTGCGGAGCTTCACAGAGACACGTCTGCCATGTAAAGCCTCGCGCATGCGCCCCCTGCAGAGACCACTTTTATCTTAAAGCCGACTGCCACACAAAAACAGGGATACCGGGGTTATGGCAGCTAGTTGCTGCCATAACAACGTTATCCGCCGCCAAACTTTGGACATACATCGGCGTGCGGCACTCGGAAAGTGGTTAAGGAATATGGATAGAGTTTGGTTTTGGTAGTTCAAAAAAAACAAACTCAGAATGTGTGTTGCTCAAACCATTCACCAGACTGGTTTAGGGCCTGGCCATTTGAGATAGGCCTCATTACAAGTCTTTTGAAAGCCCCTGATGACATCTCTGCTTTGCTTCTATTTTAGACTGTTTTAATGGTGTTTTATGATATCTCTGCTTTTTATTAAATGTGTCTTAAGCTGTCTGTGTTTCATCGAATGAGTCACCTTCCATGAAATCCTTACACATACTTGAGATTTAATGTGATCACGTTTGTTACCAATTTCCGACTTTTGGGGAGATTGAGGGTGGCACTGTGTTAAGTATGACCCCCCATTTACTAGGATCATCATCACTTTAGCCCTTCAACACTATATCTTAAGAAAGATTTTTTTTAAATTAAAATAACAAACTGGGTATACTTACCTGCTCTGTAAAATGGATTTGCACAGAGCATCCTCCTTTTCTGGGGTCCACCACCAGTGCTCCTAGCCCCTTCCCTTCGGTAAGTGCCCCCATGGAAAGCCACGTTCCATGGGGGCACTTATCAGGCTCGCTCTTGAACTGCCCTGTCTGCATAAATTTACACAGACGGGGTGACAAAGCTCCACCCCCCACTCCCTCGTCACAGCATTTGATTGACAGCTTTGGGATCCAACGGCTCCAGCTGCTATCTATCCTCCCAATGAGGAGGGAGACAGCGGTGAGAGAAGCTGCTCTCATGCACATTGCTGGATCGGATCGGGCTCAGGTATGAGTGGGGGGGGGGGGTTGGGGGGATCCTGCAGCACAGGTTTTTTATGGTGAGGCTTTAAAACCACTTTAAACTCTTTTGTTTCAATTGAAACAACATTACAGTTAGTAGATAAATATCAGTGCTCTTGGCATAGCTAGTAGTAATTACCGTATTTATCGGCATATAACACGCACTTTTTTCCCCTTAAAATCAGGGGAAAGTCGCAGGTGCGTGTTATACGCCGATCCCCTGCGATCCGACCTGTCATATTTTCAAAATCGCCGATCGCGATTTGAAAATGGCGCCGCCGGCGCCGAAATACACAGAGCCGGTCCTCGGCTCTTTCCGGCGGCTGTCGTTCATTTTCGGCTCCACTCGTAGTCCCGAGCGGAGCTATCCGAACCTACTCGGCTAGGTTCAGATAGCTCCGCTCGGGACTACGAGTGGAGCCGAAAATGAACGACAGCCGCCGGAAAGAGCCGAGGACCGGCACTGTGTATTTCGGCGCCGGCGGCGCCATTTTCAAATCGCGATCGGCGATTTTGAAGCCCAGAATGGCTGGGATCACTGGGGGAAGGCTGCACTGGGGAAAGCTGCACTGGGGAAGACTGGACTGGGGAAGGCTGCACTGGGTAAAGCTGCACTGGGGAAGACTGCACTGGGGAAGGCTGCACTGGGTAAAGCTGCACTGGGGAAGTCTGCACTGGGGAAGTCTGCACTGACAAGGCTGCACTGGGGAAGTCTGCACTGGGGAAGTCTGCATTGACAAGGCTGCACTGGGGAAGGCTGCACTGACAAGGCTGCACTGACATGGCTGCACTGACATGGCTGCACTGACAAGGCTGCACTGACAAGGCTGCACTGACATGGCTGCACTGACATGGCTGCACTGACATGGCTGCACTGACAAGGCTGCACTGAAAGGCTGCAATGATGGGCGTTTAAATGTAAGTTTTTTTTCCCTTCAACTTCCCTCCTAAAAGTTTTTTTTTCCTTAAAATTCCCTCCTAAATTGGGGTGCGTGTTATACGCCGGTGCGTGTTATACGCCGATAAATACGGTAGTTACATTCAACTGGACAGGTTCTGTAATGTTGAAGATGTTTCCATGCTTATCCAAGTAGCTTCTTCAACTCTAAAGAGTGTCAGAACGTACCCTAGCATTTAAAACTGTTATGGGCACTCAGAAATAAAGAAGGGACTTAGATAAGCCTAAAAATGTCTTCAACATTTCAGAAGTCCATGCTTCTCCAAATTAATCCAAATGAAATTTGTGTTAATCTTGGATGAAAGGTATGTGAATCTTGGGTGAAAACATTGATAAATAATCCCCTAAGTCTTTTAGCTTGTGGGAGGAACCAAGGAACACCAAAAAGAAAGCCAATAAATACTGGAAAAATGTAACTTAATATTTGTTTATGTGCATATGGGTGTTTTAAAGTAATCACAATATTCTTGCTGCTAAAAAGTTTCTACAGTAGATTTCTACTGTGTCTTGTGTAGATTTTAAACTGATAAGTAGTAAACTGAGTAAAACAGATTTGTGGTTATGGAAATCAGCTAATTTCACATACCTACAATTTAGAGATTTTGTAAGGTATTTTATTTTCAGAGACTTAGCCCAGACTTACCACTGGTAAAAATCCATAAAAGAGATTTGTGACTATGCTAATAGGTTAGCTTTCCTGCTCTCATTTCGGTGTTATATGGGATTTTATTTTCAGAGGCTAACCTGTAATTATAGACTCATAAGTTTAATTCCTATCTGTTAAGCATGGAATGTTTTCTCCTTCATAACAAATTCCCCTTCTGGGAAACAAATATGTGAACATAAAGTCTCATAAGGTGTAGCACTGAACAATATCTCACCTTGTATTGACTGAGAATATAAAATCACAAATTTGGTATTTTAGCATATGTTTCAAATAAATAGTGATGTGTTTAAATAGATCAGCAGACAATTCATTTTAGTGTTGGTAGTACATTGAACAATCAGTTGTTACTAAATTTCACCTAGTGGTTACAAGTTTGACCTGCAGAGTTCACCCTCTTATGCTGAGTTATGCATTGTTCGATTTGTTGTTTTGCTTCCACATTGTACAGGTCTTTGCATTCCTAACTACATTGGACTCCACAAAACAGGTTGTTTTCCCATGTATTTGGGTGTTAGGTCTTATGGATTAACATGCTTCTGTCTCAATGACCCTGATTTACTAAAGGAATTTTCACTTATTAATGAGTTTAACCCCATTGAGCTAAATACCAGGGTTTCACCGATACTGATACTAGTATCAGTGCAATACTGAGCATTTGCACGAGTACTTGTACTCGTGCAAATGCTCCAATGCTTAATCTGATACCTCCAGGAATGAAGAGGTGTCACTCCTGGAAGTCAGTAGGTGGGGAGAAGACAGAGGGAGTCAACAACACACTGTCGGGGGCAGGGGTGCAGCTAGGAGCAGAGAGCACTAGATTTGTCATTATCTCGTTGCATATTTGGCACTTTCATACCCACTGACTTTGATGAGTGCTGGATCCGTGGATTCCACTGCTAGGACTGCCTTACCTGCTATGTGATTGCTGCTTTGTGACCTGTTTCAGGTCGAATCGTTAAGGTGAGAGGCCATCCATGTGTGGTGGAGGGATCACAGTCACCGGATCAGAGATCCTTGTCTTCTTATGTGTGTGCCACTGGTCTTGCCTTCACAATTCTTATTTTATTTTTAACACACATCAACTATTTATGGACATTTATTAATTGCGCAGCAGAATCTGCCAACCATCAGATTCGGTATTCTATATTGTAAGCTCTAACGAGCAGGGCCCTCTGATCCCTCCTGTATTGAATTGTATTGCATTTGTACTGTCTTCCCCAATGTTGTAAAGCGCTGTGCAAACTGTTGGCGCTATATAAATCCTGTATAATAATAATAATGGAAGTGACGTTCTCTCAGAACACTGCGACGCCTATCTTGGTACACCCTGCACTCGGCCACAGTAGAGGTCCATAACTCACATTCATACACTTACATTGACACACTAGGGTCAATTTAGACAATTAGACATTTAGACAATTTGGACCTCATGTGTCTATGTTCCCAGGAGGGCCCAGATCTCAACCTGAGCCACTTTCATACTTGTAATGGTGAAAGTGGTGAAGTAACAAAAGAGCAGCAGTTGTAGCTCCCTCCTGTTCTTATGACCCAAGGATGGCCCAGATTTCATCATACTTTATTAAATAATGGAAACATCTTCTTTATGTTTCTGTTAAATTAAAAATATGTTTTATTGTGTCCATATCTGTAGATATTGATATATTTAGTATTTCACTTTGATAAGCTCCTGAAACTATTACATATATTTGTGGGCTTTTTTTTCTGATACATTGGCCTAAGGTCTTTAGTTTGTCAGTAATCCATTAAAGCGATTGTAAAGTCTTGTTTTATTTCCTCTTAAAATAACAAATGTGTTATACTTACCTCCTCTGTGCAGTGGATTTGCACAGAGCAGACCAGATCATCCTCTTCTCATGTCCCTCTTCCGCTCTCCTGGCCCCTCCCTCCTGTTGAGTACCCCCACAGCAAGCAGCTTGCTATGGAGGCACTCGAGCTGAGTCACAGCTCCCTGTGTCCATTCAGACATGGATCCCCATTTTTGCCCTGCTCCCTCTCTCTCCTGATTGGCTAAATGACTTTGATTGACAGCAGCACGAGCCAATGGCGCCATTGCTGTGTCTCAGCCAATCAGGAGAAGAGTCCCGAACGGCCGAGGATTTCGTGGACATTGCTGGAGGAAGATTGGGCTCAGGTAAGTATTCAGGGGTGCTGGAGGGCGGCTGCTGCACACAGAAGACTTTTTATCTTAATACATAGAATGCATATGCATTCTCTTATCTTATCCTTATCCTTATCTTATCCTTATCTTTTTCTATAGAAGGGGGTGGTGGAAAGCTCCTCTTTAATGTAAAGCCAGCAATCTACAAAAAAATGAGTAAGTATTGACTCCTGTGCTCAACTGTAAACAAATGTCTCTATGGTAAAAAAAAATGATTGTACCTTATGCCGCATACACACGGTCGGACTTTTCGGGTACAAAAGTCCGACAGCCTGTCCGACAGACTTTCGATGGACTTTTGGCGGACTTTTGGCGGACTTGCGGCAGACTTTCTAATGAACGGACTTGCCTACATACGACCACACAAAAGTCCGACGGATTCGTACGTGATGACGTACACCGGACTAAAATAAGGAAGTTGATAGCCAGTAGCCCATAGCTGCCCTAGCGTGGGTTTTTGCCCGTCGGACTAGCACACAGACGAGCTGATTTCTGGGTCCGGCATAGTTACGACGTAAAGATTTGAAGCATGTTTCAAATCTAAAGTCCGTCAGATTTGCCGCTGGAAAAGTCCGCTGAAAGTCCGCTGAAAGTCCGGGGAAGCCCACACACGATCGGATTGTCAGCCGTATTTTGTCCGTCAGCGTCCGTCTGACTTTTGTAGACGAAAAGTTCGACCGTGTGTATGCGGCATTAGAGATGGTAAATCTAAGGCCTGTTTCACATAGGCGCCTCCGTCTTGTGGATTCCGCTTGCTCAGTGGGGGTTTGCTCTGCTGATCCCCGCTGAGCAGGCAGATGACAGGTCATAGCTGCTCAGCTGTGCAGAGTGGACACGGACACAGTCCCGCTCTCCTCTATGGGGAAATCAGGTGGAGACAGACTACCTGTTCCGCCAGAAGGATGGAAAATAGGACCACCACCCGTCTGGATTTTGCAAGCAGGATCGGATCAGATGGCGGCGGGTGTCAGCAGACATGTGTCATAGACATAGAGGAGACTGAAAGGTCCAATCAGGTCCGCCTGAAAAACTGACAGGCGGACCTGATCAGAGAGCCCGTCTGAAAGGACCTTTAGTATTAGCTATACATTTATCCAGCTGTAAATTCACAATATTCTTAACAGTTTTAACATTTCCATGATTTGGTTTGGGCTATGATTGGGTGAAGAATTAGGCTTGAGCAAATGATTTCCACTAGAAACAATCTTTGTTTATTATTCTTTATCTACTCTTGTATGCTCTTGGAAATGTTTGTTGATATCAGTGTCTGTATGTTTTTCTTCATTTGGATAGCTCCATGGTTTACATTTAGCTTTATATCTTGAACTACATATCTTATTCTGCTTCCTTGCTTTCTGAAGATACTGGAGTCCACCCAGCAAGAGGGATCAGGAAGACCTCCAGCACACTGGGAGAGAGACCTAGGGAAAAATATACATCCTGAATAAAGACATATAAATACATAAAAAGTTATGCAACGACTATGTTCATTCGTTCAATGCTTTCTGTAACTGTACTTAAAGTGAAGTTTCTTGAATATTTCCTTTATGTTGTTTTCCAAGGCATTTGCTGTGCCAGTTGTCATCTGTGTAGTCTGACAGCATACTAAATTCTTGCTCACAACTACAAGATTTGTTTAGCTCCAGGCATCTGTGTTTGGATTACAAGAATGCTGATTGGTTCACTGCCAGGGAGCACTAAAAGGTCAAGCTTTTCTTTAAAGACTTTTTTATGCCTCAGAGTTTGACTCATTAATCAGAGTTAAACGGAAGGGGACTAGCCAGTGGGTTAAATTCATGTCTCTGTGAGGGCATCATAAACAATCTAAAGCTCAAGGTTGGTGTGAAAGGTTGAGTAGATTTTTGTACAGATTACACAACCAGTGTTCTTGTAACAAATAACCTTCAACAGAGATAGACAATGTATGTTATAATGCTCCCGATCAGGAGTAGAGCTCTTCAGCTGTTCCATGACAAATGATTACCACACCAACACATAGAATTGAAAGGATAAAAAAAAGGTACGCTATGAGGTAAGTAACAGAAAGGACCTGTTATGGCTTATTTAATATCATAATGCAAAGTTCAGCAACTATGTGTGCTAGTTTTCAAAAATCATTGTTTACTAATCTCCAACAGTAATCTGAAATATAATTGCTATTTGCCAAGTCATGACACTTTGCACTGACTCAAAAGAATGTATTAATTTTTTATTTAATTTTTCAAATATGAACTGTATATCATTTCTATGTTTGGTATAATAAAAAGGAATAATTTATTTTAAGTCAGCTTTAATACAAAATACTGAACATAATTTCTATTAAGTCATTTATTATTATTATTATTATTATTATTATTATTATTATTATTATTATTATTATAATACAGGATTTATATCTTTACATATTTAGGGCACTTTGTAATGTTAGGGTTACAATACAATTCAATACAGGAGGAATCAGAGGGCCCTGCTCATTAGAGCTTACAATCTAGAAGGGAGGATCAAGTAATACAAAAGGTAATTACTGTGGTTGACGAGCTGATGAAGAAAATTAAAGTACAGTTGTTAGGTGGAGGCAGGATAGACTTCTCTGAAGAGAAAGGTTTTCAGGGATCGCCTAAAAGTGGATAAAGTTGGAGATAGTGGGACAGATTTTGGCAGGGAATTCCAAAGGCTAGGAGAGGCTCAGGAGAAGTCCCAGAGGCGAGTATGGGAGGAGGTGACAAGGGAGCTAGAGAGCAGGAGGTCTTAGGAGGAATGAAGAGGACAATTTGGTTGGTATTTTGAGACTAGGTTAGTGATGTTGCTGGGGGGGGGGGGGTTAGTTGTGGATGGCTTTGTAAGGTATTGTTATTACTTTTAATTTAATTTGTTGGGAGATTGGCAGCCAATGGAGGTATTGACAGAGAGGGGTAGCAGACGCTGAGCTGTTTGTAAGGTGGATGCGTCTGGAAGCAGCAATTATGATGGACTGAAGGGGGATAACCTATTTAAAGATAAGCTAATGAGGAGGCAGTTGTAGTAGTCAAGGCAAGAGATAACCAGCCAGTGAATTAGGAGCTTTGTGGTTAGGAAGGGACATATTTTGAAAACGTTGCGGAGGTTGGGGCGGCAAACTTTGGAAAGTGATTGCATGTGGGGCAGAAAGGAGAGTTCAGAGTCCAGGATAACACCTAGCACGTTGGCATGCGGGGATGGGTTGATGTTTGTGCCATTGTTCAGGGGAAGGGGCACATGGGGGAGGAAATTAATTGAGCTCGGTTTTGGACAGGTTGAGTTTGAGGAAGTAGTGTGACATCCAGACAGATGTCTGTTAGTAAATTAGTGGTTGCTGAGGAGACTGATGGAGTGAGCTGAGAGGTGGAGTGATAGATTTGGGTGTCGCAGAGCATAGAAATGATATTGAAAGCCATGGAAGTTCATCAGCTGACCCAGGGAGGATGTGTAGATTGAGAATAGGAGAGGTCCAAGAGTTAAATACCAAATACTGAATATGAATATGCACCATTTCAGTTCAGAAATTGGTATAGTCATATCAGTTCTCTGCCATTATCTCTTGGGCAGCTCATATATGAATCAATTTTTCTTTGTTCAACCAGTGAGTTGAATAAAAGAAACTTACTTGATTCCCCCATCCACACACTCGATGTAAATGAGGGAATTCTCCTCACTGAGCTATTGTATTCTGACAACGGCTTCCCCACCATCAAAATACACTGATCAGCATTGCGGGCTATAGCCTGCAGCACTGGTTGAGCAGGTAAAATCTGACAGGGTGGTTCTACCTCCTCACCCATACCTGGATCAAAATTTGGCTGGGTTAGCAGGGTTCCATATATGACCATCTTTAGTCAATTTACTACCACTGTGTATAGTCTGTAAATACGCTATTTAATTCATTTTAATATTCAAAGCAAACATACCCATCCATACATGTCTACATGTTTTATTTGTTGAGAAATCACTTTGTTGAGAAAACACCCCTCTTTCATTTCTATCCATGGCCATCTTGAGTAAGGACATCTGATTCATGTAGCATTTACTTTTTTAGAAAAAATCTGCCCTTAGCTTATGCATGCAGGCAGCAGGAGGGTGTGTGCTTAGCTGAGAAAGCCCCTTCTTCCCTTCTCTAGTTGAAAAAAAATGCAATGAAGACTTCTGGAATGTATGACATCATTTTGGCCCAGGCCAAAAACTAGGGTGCAACTAAAGAAATGTAAAAAAAAAAAATTTTTTAAAACAAGTAAATATAATATACTTTCCCATCAATTTACTAATGCTAACAGTATAAGGATTACAAATATTGTCTAAAAGGAGGTGCGCCCTTTTGTTGTAATTTTAAGTTTCCCAAAGTGGGCTTTAAGATTGCTCATTCAATTATGCCAAAAAAAAGTATCAACAAATTTAGCTCTTTTATCATAGTTGTCAGTCATTATGATTATCATTAAAGTGATTGTAAAAGATTTTTTTTTTTTTAAATAACAAACATTTCATACTTGCCTCCACTGTGCAGCTCGTTTTGCACAGAGTGGCCCCGAACATCCTCTTCTGGGGTCCTCCGGTGGCTCTCGCGGCTCCTCCCCGCATCAGATAACCCCCTAGGAGAAGCACTCTCCCGAGGGGGTTACCTTGCGGGCGTGCTCCCGAGTCCAGCATTTGCGTCCACAGAAGCGAATGTCAGACTCGGCCCCGCCCCCGGTGCCCGCATCATTGGATTTGATTGACAGCAGCGGGAGCCAATGGCTGCGCTGCTATCAATCTATCCAATCAAGAGCCGGGACCCCGTGGAGAGAGGGAAAGTGCATCCCAACCAAACAGATGAAGGGGCTCAGGTAAGTAAAAAGGGGGGGCTGAGGGGTCAGTGACTGCCAGGTGTTTTTTCACCTTAATGCATAGGATGCATTAGGGTGAAAAAACACGAGGGTTTACAACCCCTTTAATTTTTTTTTTTTTTTAACTTCTCCCTCATTCATTGATTTATAATAACTTTGTAATCATGTTGCGCTAAATCATATGATGATTGATGCAAAGTTATGAATAAAAGTGCAAAATCCTCATTGGTATGTTTGATAACATTTCTTCCTGCATCTTAATGGCAGGGACTCATGAGAACATACAGTATTATTACTACAGGTACATATATAGTGTTGTCAATTTACCCAGCGCTATGTATGGTGTTGTGTAAATTGTCGTTGCAATATAAATACCTGTAATAAATAAAATATAAATATTTCCTAAAAAAGTTTGTGAAATATCTTCCTGGTAACAGTGGGAGCACCAAAAGTTTACACTGAGAATATGCATCCTGTTAATTGTGTAACATCATTGGTGGGATTGCAGCAGACTAAGCCAGGAAACAGTCCCTGATCCAAGTGAGGCCATACCATTTTGTATGCCATCTTTACATCCCCTCAGTTCTTGCCATATTCGTTAGTATGCAGGTCATATATGCATGGGCCTAAAGCTTCCCTACAGCCCTGCCATCCAGCACAAAAGCTAGTTAGTAAGGTATTGAGGATACTGGGGTGATAACATTTTGCACTAGGATCCTTCTCCAAGTAGTTATGTCACTAAGGAACATATTTAGAAATATGGGCAAATGCAAACATATTTACTGGCCTGTATTTGTGTGAATTTGCAAACAACATTCTCTACATTATTATTTAAAGAATTGCTCTAGTGTCTTTCATTGAGCAAATATACTGATTTGAATCTTTTTTTCTGTGTGGCCATTAATCCATCGCAGGCAAGACACAGCTTAGTGGGTGTTACCAAGGAACAAAAAAAGGCTGGGTCCTATTCAATAGTTTCCGCTTCTTTACTCTAGGTAAGCTGTCATGTGAATGAAGGAAGGATGCTGAGCGGTGGGATTCAGGGAATCTGCAGATATTTATATATGTCTATATGGTTAGGTAGCATATATGTGTGTGTGTGTGTGTGTATATATATATATATACATACCTCCCAACTTTTGAACTTCAGAATGAGGGACACTTTAGGGAGCAAGCGACCGACAGCGCACTACGTGCACTGTGGCAAAAGTGGGTGTGGTCAAACTATTAACAGTGGGAGGGGTTTAATGGGTGTGGTTAAACAAAACCCAGGTTTCCTTGTACCTCTAAAATATGCTTTAATTGCTGTGCCACAAGATAGAGTCTCACGGACACATGCAAACCCCAATACTATTATTTAAATAGCAAGACAGACAGATGGCAGGAGAGTGCAGGGATGGTGTCAGCAATGGAGGCGCTCAGCTGTAGTACTTACCTTCCACTTTGATCTGAATGGACGATGACAGGTTCTGTTTACTTCCAGACACCCCTAGGTGACTAAACCTCCTCTCAGATCTCCTGTAGGGATCTCAGATCTCCTGCCCCAGAGCCCACACACTGGACAGATCCAATCTGCAGAGAGAGAATATCTGCAATGAGAAATCTCACCAATACATACAGAGAGCTGAGGGGGAGACCAGCCTGACACATCATTTCCCCCCCACCAGCACAGTGAGTAGATAGAACCTCACACAGCATGAGGTACCCAGGAAGTGATATCCTCAGCACTGCACATAGTGATGGCACAATCACAAACATCAAGGCTGCAGACACACAAACCTCCTCAGAAAGCAGCTGACATGCTGGGACCTGTATTCCGTGAATGGCTTAGATACCCCACCAACCAATCAGAGTTTAGCCTCTTCTTACCTCACATTCACCTCCAGTGTTCTCTCTGTGCATAGTACTAACAGGAGCTGCTCATGCTGAAAAGGACCTAGGGGGAGGGGCGGGGCTTAGATAAAATGTGCTAGAGGGGAGGGGCCGCTGTGTTCTGTCTAAGCGATGAATGGGGAAGTGTAGTGTGTCGATGTGATAAGGAGGGGGAGGAGCAATGGGAGCCGCTCTTTCATTACACTGGTTATTTGAGAGAGGGGGCGGGTCTAAGTTGCAGTCCCGCCCATACCCGACATCACATCTTGGATCTGACAGGTGAAGTCTGTCATCGGAACTGCACACTGCACATCCAGCTGGTTTCCCAATCCCTGGCTGTTTACACTGCTGCAGGTCCTATCTAGCCACAAATTGATATACAACATAAGCAACATAATTATGCCATTATGCGGGACAAACAACCCTTACAGCGGGATAGCGGGACAAACATCTGCATGCGGGAAAGTCCCGCCCAATCCGGGACGGTTGGGAGGTATGTATATATATATATATATATATATACACATACATACATGGTCGCCATCAGGGGGGTACAGCCATTACAACTGTAAGGGGTCCTGGGGCCCGAGGGGCCCGCCCGGGCCAGAAAAGGGCAGGGTGGGCGAAGGGGAGCCGTGCTTTGCATTACAGAAATGATCTTGACTGATTCTGCTGTGTTGAGCTCAGACATCAAGCTCTTTACTGCCACCTCTGGCTACTATGTGCATGTGCACACCTCCTGTACTGTGCTTCTCTGTGCCAGCAACATGTCAGCTTTGTGAAAATGAGCTAGGACCAGGTAGGAAGAAATTCTTTACAAGTAGGGGCTGTGAAAGAAAGGGAGGGGGGCTGTTTGTGTACAGGGAGGGGCCAGAGCCTTGTGTGTTTACAGATTTGTGTATGTGGGGGGGCTGGCATATATACAGGTGTGAGTGGGGCTGGCATATATACAGATGTGGGGGGGCTGACATATATACAGGTGCGGGGGGGCTGGCATATATACAGGTGCGTGTGGGGCTGGTATATATACAGGTGTGGGGGGGCTGACAAATATACAGGCGTGAGGGGGGCTGACAAATATACAGGATTGAGGGGGGCTGAGTGTGTACAAGTGAATTGGCCGGTGTGTGAATTTAGGATGGCCCGTGGGCAAGCCTTGGGGAATGTTGGTGGTCAGGCTCGGGGGGGGGGGCAGGACTAAAGCTGTGTAAGAGGCCCAAAAATTTCTGATGGCTGCCCTGATGCTGACATACATTTTGAGGGCATGGTATCCTAGACTAAAAACATGGTGTTTTTGGGGTCATAGTCAGCATTTTTCTTCCTCTAAACAAGGCGAGTTCCCCTCCCCAAGAAGGCACATGTAAAGTCATACCTGTGAACATCGAAATGATTCATATAAGGATTGAGAGAAAGTGGTGTGGTCAGATGAGACCAAAATTAAACTCTTTGGCATTAACTCGACTCATCGTGGAGGAAGAAAAATGCCGACTATGACCCTAAGAACACCATCTGTCACGTACCTTACAGCAGTGCCTGAAATGATGAGGGTGGCCTCTTGCACTGTTTCGGTCCAAGCACCCCTGGTGGTGGGTACAGGGAGTGTGAGGGCAACGGAAGAGTGCAGGTGCCTGCAGGCAGGAGGCTGGAACTTGGAGATACAGAAACCTCTGCTGAGGAGCTGTGGAAACTGATCACCAAACTTGTTCAGTGGGAGCCAGATCAGGATCAACTGCAAAATCAGGAACAGGCAGGAGTCGGCAACAGGCTGGCAGGGGGGTACCAAGTCAGAAGGCAAACCCATAGTCAGAAACAGGCAGAGGTTCGCAACAGACGGGCAGCGAGGTACAGAATCAGGAGGCAGAGCCGTAATCATAAGTTCAAGCCAAGGTCAGTATAGCAGGTACAGGCAGCTTCAGCAGGCAGGGGAGATCCAAGAAAATGGTCAGAAGAATGCCAGGTTTTCAGGAACAAGGTCAATCAGGCAGAGTAACAACAGGAACACAGGAACAAGCTGAAGACAAGCCAGCACTGATGCTAGGCAGAGTCTCTGTTTATATAGGGTGCTGTGTGCCAGGATTCGCACCAGTGTACGTGCGTGCGTGCATGCATGTTAGCACATTAGCACCTTAGCACATTGGCGCATGCGCGTTAGCACATTAGCGCTTTGGCACTCGCGGGCATGCGTTAGCACGCGCGCGCGTTCGCATAGAGGTGACATTGTGCATGCCCACCCTGGATCTCATTTGTCTCTGGCTATGGTTCTGTGCATGCACATTGGCATTAGCAGAACGAGGATTGGCAGCTGCTGCACGGAGACGGGTGCTTGCTGTGTGAGTTCTCTGACACCATCCCTACAGTCAAGCATGGAGGTGGAAATATGATGCTTTGGGGCTGTTTCTCTGCTAAAGGTACAGGCCAATTTTGCCGCATTGAGGGCCCAATGGATGGGGCCATGTATTGTAAAATCTTGGATGAGAACCTTCTTCCCTCAGCCAGAACACTGAAGATAGGTCATGGATGGGTCTTCCAGCATGACAATGACCCAAAACATACTGCCAAGGCAACAAAGGAGTAGCCTAGTCAGTCTTCAGACCTTAATCCTATAGAACATTTATGGAGGGAGCTGAAATTTCAAGTTGCCAAGAGACAGCCAGGAAACCTTAAGGATTTAGAGAAGATCTGTAAAGAAGAGTGGACCAAAATCCCTCCTGAGATGTGTGCAAACCTGGTCACCAACTACAAGAAACGTCTTACCCCTGTGCTTGTCTACAAGGGTTTCTCCACAAAGTACTAAGTCATGTTTTGCTTGGGGATCAAATATATATTTTACTCACTGAACTGCATCTTAATTTATAGGATTTGTTTTGTGTGTGTTTTTCTGCATTTTTGGTTGATATTCTGTCTCTATCATTTAAAATACACCTATGATAAAAATTGTAGACCCTTCATTTCTTTGTAAGTGGGCAAACTCCCCGCTGTACAAGTTTTTTTCAAAGAAAGTTCAGTTTTGATATAAAACTGGTTACCCTTGCAGGGGTTTTTAGCATTCTTCCAAAGCTACAAAACAACTTAAAATGCTTCTTTCAGCCTCCTGATTTACTCTAGTAGGTCACTGCTCTGGCCCTCAGGGTTAGGGCCTCTACCTTTTTCTCCACGGACTTCACAAGCACTATATGCACATGCTCTGGCTGCTCCCTTGCAGCTACTAGGATGCCTCAGGAGTGAGCTGCACAATCACTGGGTGCTGGTCACCATCAAAATGTGGACCCAGGGTTGGAAGTTTCGTCTGACCCAATAATCTGCAAAGCCTATGAGCTCCAGGACACGAACTAGGCTTTACTAAACCTGAAGAAAACTGCCAAGCCAGTTTTCACTGCTCAAAACAAACACCCCAAAGCCTTATACTGGAAAAACTTCACATCACTTGCCATTTTACCTTGTGACCTGGCATACCCTTGTCACATATCCCCTGCTCCTGTTCCAGCCAAGGGATGGAACACATACACCCCTTGCTATGGCCCCTGTGTGCCAGCTATCACATACATGAGCACCTTCCTGATTGTCATAACTTTTATTATTTAACTAAAGGGGACATTTGCTTATTGCCTTAACAGGTGATAATATTATTATTATTATTATTATTATTTCAGGTACTTATATAGTGCCGTCAATTTACGAAGCGCTTTACATATACATTGTACATTCACATCAGTCCCTACCCTCAAGGAGCTTACACTCTAAGGTCCCTAACTCACATTCATACATACTAGGGACAATTTAGACAGGATCCAATTAACCTACCAGCATGTCTTTGGAGTGTGGGAGGAAACCGGAGTACCTGGAGGAAACCCACGCAGGCACAGGGAGAACATGCAAACTCCAGGCAGGTAGTGTCGTGGCTGGGATTCGAACCAGCAACCCTTCTTACTGCTAGGTGAAAGTGCTATCCACTACACCACTGTGCTGCTCATTTTTCCCCTTCCACACTGTCCAGGGTTCTAACAAGAGCTACACCTATTATTTACAGTGGCCCCTTGCTAACTATTGTCCTGATTAAGCATACGTGAACACATGCAAAATGCATTGACGTAGGCAGCGCAGCAGGGTGCCACATCCCACCATGCGTTCCATAGGACTAGCGTGGTTTGATACATGGTCCCCGCATACCTGGAGGGCTATATTCAGAGATTTGGCAGAGTTCACCGAGCACACATACTGTATAGTGTGAACAACGTGATGGCCAGCCGGACTGGCAACCCTCCAATACGGGCCCTAACCATCACAGCTATTCACACTCACTGTATGTGGGCAAAAGATCGAAGGAATAGACAGGGGTAAAATGCAAGCATCGCGGAGTGGCGAGAGCCTCCGGGCAGCCTTGCCGTCTTATGTCTACCTCTCGTGTCAGCAATACATTCTGCTAGCACTGCCACAGGTTAACTTTGGTGTTTCAATGGCCCAATAGTTGGTTCACTAAGAGTGTGAGAGTAGTCTATGCCTGTCACCTGAAAATGGTCAGTTCTTGGCTGTGAGAACTCCTTAATCAAGTCTGCATATAGCCAGTCTATAGGCATGAAGAGACTAGAAGTTTGATCCCACAAACAACATTATAAGGATTGGATGTGGAATGTAATCAAATACATTTATCTTATTCCCACGTACAATAGCAGACCCTGAAAGGCCTCTATGGAGAGACAATTATAGGACTATGCAGTATGCGTGGATGATTTTCAGGATTGTCCCCAATAGTATTGTCATAAGGATTGGCTGTGGACTGACATACATAGAGCAACTCTGCACTAACTACCCGAAGGAATATTGTGGGATCAAGAGTCTGTAAATGGAGATGCAATTCTTTTGACAGGAAGGCTATTTATATGAGCCAATTGTTTACATACAGTCCTCCTTAAGGTACATTTAGGCAAAGAGTAAAGGACATATGGGATTTCCCAGTGTAGATGAGGAGCCAGTGGTGTCCCCAGAATACAATAGCCACGTAAGAGTCAAGTATTGCAAGGAACCCTGAGATCCCCTTCCCAGTCCTCCCTTTGCTCTGATACCTGGAAATATTTCAGAGGTTAATTGTGGTATGCATGTATGTGTGGGAGGGGCTCTGTTGTGATTAGTGTGAATGACAACGTTGTCCACTCTTTTTAACTTTTTATTGGTGCTTGAAGGTACGTACCTTACGTGCCTGTAATGTTTTGATATTTGTCATGTTTCAATAAAGTTGTTTATATTTTTCACCTGATAGAATTATACTGTGGTTGGTCCACTTTGTGCAACTCCTCTCCTGTGGGGTAGCTGCTACAGCTCCCCCACGATTTTTGTTTTGCAACTATTTAATCAGGGTTACACTGGTCCTTTGCTAACTATTATGTATAAGCGTCCTCCTACTTCCTTGGAGCTCCTTAAAGCATAGGAAATCTCCCCCTTAATTACCTTCTACAAATTACAGCCTCAGCCACTAAAATCCAGCAACTTTGGATTCTCTGTTCGAGACTTTTGAAGTAGACTTGCAAGTCCTTTTTATTCTGGACTCATCTCACCACTTTTGCCCAAATCTGCTGCTTCTACTACTGCTCCTGCTCTTTTCAACTGTCTGCATTTTCACCCTACTCATGCTTCTCTTCTCTTGCTACTTTGACAAGGTAATGTGGGGTTGCTCTATTTGTTTCAGTCATGTTTTCAACTATCACTACACCTTTCTCTTTTTCCCTGCACCTGTTTCACTACTTCATGAACATGACAGTGTGTCTCCAGTCTTGTTTTTGGTTCATAATCTGCTGGTGGCTGGAACAGTTTTGGCCCTGGTTGCTGCTCTTGCTTTTTTGTGGATTCAAATTCTGTTTTAGGTTCTGGCTCATTTTTTTATTTGTCTTGGCTGCTTTCTCCTCACTTTCCACTTCCTTACTTTGGTTACTCTCACCTTCTTCCTGCTCCTCCCATTTACTAATCCATGACTCTTCTACTTCAGCTCCACACACTTTCCCACAGGTGTCCTCCAACTCTATGTAACTAGACATGTTACCTGTCTCCCCAACTCTGTTCGGTTGTCATGTGCTTGGGATTGAACTTGGGTACTTGGGTTGTGGCTATGTCCATGCTGCCGCTGGGAAACTTGAGCCTTGCAGTATACACCTTGCATTGTACCTCTGCTCATAATACTTTCTAGCCCCGCCTGTTTTCCAGCTGCAATCAATCCACAATCAGATCAGCTTAAATTGCATGACTTCCTGTGGACTGTACATGTTTGTTGGATTTGTTTCCCTGGGTGTCTAATGTACTGCTGATCTATTAAACCTCTGGACTTTGACCTCTGCCTGTTTCCTGGGTTACTCTCTTTACCTGACGATTCTACATTACTCTGTCTGCCTGCCTTTGACCACGCTTCTGGATTCTGACTTTGTACCTTGCTGTCAAGATTTGTTGTTGACCCGGCCTACATGACTATGCTAAAGCCCCAGCCAAAGCTCCACTCTGAGCTTTACAAGTACCTTACATTGGTTTGTCAATTGTTGCCAGGGCAGTGTCTGCAGTTAATGCATATCGAAGTGGTCATCTCCCATGGCCACCTCACAGTTAGGGATGAGCCGAACACCCCCCGGTTCGGTTCGCACCAGAACCTGCGAACGGACCGAAAGTTCGCACGAACGTTAGAACTCCATTGACGTCTATGGGACTCGAAAGTTCGAAATCAAAAGTGCTCATTTTAAAGGCTAATTTGCATGGTATTGTCCCAAAAAGGGTTTGGGGACCCGGGTTCTACCCCAGGGGACATGTATCAATGCAAAAAAAACTTTTAAAAACGGCCGTTTTTTCGGGAGCAGTGATTTTAATGATGCTTAAAGTAAAAAAAAAGTGAAATATTCCTTTAAATATCGTACCTGGGGGGTGTCTATAGTATGCCTGTAAAGTGGCGCGTGTTTCCCGTGTTTAGAACAGTCCCTGCACCAAATGTCATTTTTTAAGGAAAAAATCTCATTTAAAACTGCTTGCGGGTTTAATGTAATGTCCGGTCCTGGCAATATGGATGAAAATCAGTGAGACAAACACCATGGGTACCCCCCAGTCCATTACCAGGCCTTTTGGGTCTTGTATGGATATTAAGGGGAACCCCGCACCCAAATTAAAATAAGGAAAGGTGTGGGGCCACCATGCCCTATATACTCTGAACAGCAGTATACAGGCGGTGCAAACAAGACAGGGACTGTAGGTTTGTTGTTAAGTAGAATCTGTTTGTCATTTTTAACGGGTACATTTTTAACGTGTTTAGCTCCAGCCAAAAAATCTTTTTTAAGCTTTTTGGAAAACATAGGGAAGGGTTATCACCCCTGTGACATTTGTTTTGCTGTCTTTCCTCCTCTTTAGAAGATTTCACCTCACTTTTTGTCCCAATGACAAATGCTTTTTGAGAATTTGGGTTTTTTTGTGGAACAAGGATTGGAAAGCATCAGTGGAAAGGAGAAATGTTTTTCCCATATAAACTCTTACAGGAGAGAATTTCCCTTCCTAGGGGTAGATTTCATCTCACTTCCTGTTGTCTCCTTCCGTTTGCAAGTAGGAGTCATTTGTAAGTTAGATGTTTGAAAGTAGGGGCCTGCTCTATATACTCAGCAGAAATTTGGGCCTTAGGTGTTGTTGTGGCCACAACACTGTAAGCCCTCACAGGGCCCTGCTGTGAAATATTAGATCAAGAATTGTAATTACATGCCCCTGTTGAACAGGGGCAGAAAAACTGGGCCTTTGGTGGTGGTGGTGCTGGTGCCACAAAACTGTAAGTCCTTACTCGCTCTTGGTGGGTGCAGAAATGGGCCCTGCTGTGAAATATTAGATTAAGAATTGTAATTACATGCCCCTGTTGAACAGGGGCAGAAAAATTGGGCCTTTGGTGGTGGTGGTGGTGGTGGTGGTGCTGGTGCCACAACACTGCAACCCCTCACAGACACTCTAGTTGGAACGCAGGAACGAGCCCTGCTGCAAAGTATTGTATCAAAAATTGTAATTACACGCCCCTGTTAAACAGGGGCAGACAAATTGGGCTTTAGGCACTGGGGCTGGTGCCACAACACTGCAACCCCTCACAGACACTCTAGTTGGAATGCAGGAATGAGCCCTGATGCAAATTATTGCATCAAAAATTGTAATTACACGCCCCTGTTAAACAGGGGCAGAAAAATTGGGCCTTAGGCACTGGTGCTGGTGCCACAACACTGCAACCCCTCACAGACACTCTAGTTGGAACGCAGGAACGAGCCCTGCTGCAAAGTATTGCATCAAAAATTGTAATTACACGCCCCTGTTTAACAGGGGCAGAAAAATTGGGCCTTAGGCATTGGTGCTGGTGCCACAACACTGCAACCCCTCACAGACACTCTAGTTGGAACGCAGGAACGAGCCCTGCTGCAAAGTATTGCATCAAAAATTGTAATTACACGCCCCTGTTAAACAGGGGCTGAAAAATTGTGCCTTAGGCACTGGTGGTGGCGCCCAGAACCAAAAATGTTCTTACAAGCTATCAGCGTGATGATTGAGGAGGAAGAGGATAATTACTCAGGGATAGTCACTCAGCATCAGCATAGGCAGTCTTTGAAGGGATCTGAGATTTCAAAAAAAATTATTCGATTACATCAGCATCAGGTGCTTGGTAGCTGGTGGTGATCCAAGACTGATTCATTTTTATGAAGGTCAGTCGATCGACCGAGTCGGTGGACAGACGCACCCTGTGATCGGTTACCACGCCTCCAGCAGCACTGAATGTGCGTTCCGAAAGAACGCTGGATGCAGGACAGGCCAGTAGCTCAATTGCATACTGTGCAAACTCTGGCCAGTGATCCATCCTCAAGACCCAGTAACCCAGAGGATTTTCGATGTGAAAAGTGTCCAAGTCTGATCTTGCCCCTAGGTATTCCTGCACCATGTAAAACAGACGCTGGCGATGGTTGCTGGAACCGATCATACCTTGGGGCTGTGGACCAAAAAATTGCCTGAACGCATCGGTCAGACGGCCACCTTCTCCACCGCTCCTTCTTTGACTGACCGAAGCCTCAGCAACACGTTGTCCAGAAACAGGAGTTTGTAACCTCCCAGTCTCTGGGAACGCGTTGCACAGACCTTTCTGCAAGGCCTCCCGAAGATGTTTCATCCTCTGCTCCCTCTGCGATGGCAAGATAAGGTCCACAACCTTACCCTTGTAACGTGGATCAAGGAGGGTTGCCAGCCAGTACTGGTCCTTTTCCTTGATACCACGAATACGAGAATCCTTACGCAGGCTTTGCAGGATCAGGGAGGCCATGCAGCGTAGGTTTGCTGAGGCATTCGGTCCGGAGTCCTCTGGGTCACTAAGGACGACATGGTCCGCAGCCACCTCCTCCCAGCCACGTACAAGTCCATGTGTTTCTTGGGACTGATCCCTTAAAGACTGCTGCTGATGCTGAGTGCCAGGCTCCACCTCCATACTGACACAATCTATCTCCTCCTCCTCCTCCTCCTCCTCGTCCTCTTCCTGTGTGATCGGCGGGCACGCAGGAACACTGTCTGGATAAAGGGGGCCTTGAGAGCTAAGGAAGTCCTCCTCTTCCTGCCTCTGTTCTGCCTCAAGTGCCCTGTCCATTATTCCATGCAGCGTGTGCTCCAACAGGTGGACAAGGGGGACAGTGTCACTAATGCATGCACTGTCACTGCTCACCATCTTCGTGGCCTCCTCAAATGGTGACAGGACAGTGCATGCATCCCTGATCATGGCCCACTGGCGTGGGGAAAAAAAAACAAGCTCCCCTGACCCTGTCCTGGTGCCATAGTCGCACAGGTACTCATTGATGGCCCTCTGCTGCGTGTGCAGCCACTGCAGCATGGCCAACGTTGAGTTCCACCTGGTGGGCATGTCACAGATTAGGCGGTTCTTGGGCAGGTTAAACTCCTTTTGGAGGTCCGTCAGCCGAGCACTGGCATTATATGACCGGTGGAAATGTACAAAGACTTTCCTGGCCTGCCTCAGGACATCCTGTAAGCCCGGGTACCTGCCCAAGAACTGCTGCACCACCAAGTTAAGGACGTGAGCCAAACAGGGCACATGGGTCATTTGTCCCTGTCGGAGGGCAGAGAGGAGGTTGGTGCCATTGTCGCAAACCACCATTCCTGCCTTAAGTTGGCGTGGCGTCAACCACCTCTGAACCTGCCCCTGCAGAGCTGACAGAACCTCTGCCCCAGTGTGGCTCCTGTCCCCCAAGCACACCAGCTCAAGCACCTCATGGCATCTTTTGGCCTGCGTACTTGCGTAGCCCCTTGAACGGCTACGGAGCACCGCTGGTTCCGAGGACAAAGCACAGGTAGAGGCCATGGAGGAAGAAGAAGAGGAGGGGGTGGAGGAGAGAGGTGTGTCACAATCATTAGCATTTTGGAGGCGTGGTAGCGGAACAACCTCCAACACTATTGCACCTTGTCCTGCATCCTTCCCAGCTGCCAGCAGAGTCACCCAATGCGCCGTGAAACTTAGGTAACGTCCCTGTCAATGCCTGCTGGACCTTGTGTCAGCAGTAATATGCACCTTACCGCTGACTGCCCTGTCCAGCGAGGCATGGACATTGCCTTCCACATGCCGGTAGAGAGCCGGAATCACCTTCCGTGAGAAAAAGTGGCGTTTGGGTACCTGCCACTGAGGAACCGCACATTCCACAAACTCACCGCTGGGCATGTGGATGGCTGGGAGCAAACTTCTTTCGGCGGTGCAGCAGCTGGGACAGGGAAATTTGCCTGGTACAATCTGCCGTCGGTGTACCAAAAGCAGATTGCCCACAAGTACTTGGCTGTGACACACCTAATTCTACACCTTCATTCCTCTCAGTGCAGGTCTCAGAGAGGACTGAAGGTCTAGTGGGGTTGGAAATCTCAGCTGATGAGGAGCAAGGAGAGGTCCTCTTTGTTCTTTGGTGTGGGTCTTTTAGATACACTTGTCAACGAACTGCATGGCAGGTCGACATATGTCTGTTCAAGCATGTGGTACCCAAGCGGGAGATGTTTTGGCCACGCGAGATACGCTTGAGACATATGTTGCAAATAGCAGCGGTGCGATCTGATGCACTCGTCTCAAAAAAGGCCCACACCAAAGAACTTTTTGAATAACGCGCAGAGACTGCAGCGCCCTGCACATGTGGAGCTTTGGGGTGTGATGCAGTCAATGTGCTGCCCTTAGGCTGGCCCCGGGAGGGCATCCTGCCTCGTTGGTGATGTGCCGCCTCCTCCTCCTCCTCTCTCCTATCAGGCACCCACGTTGAGTCAGTGACCTTATCATCCCCTCCCTCCTCATCACTGGAGCAAACCTGGCAGCATGCTGCAGCAGACCCCCCCGGAGCTGTTTAATAAATTATTTTAAAAACCTGTGTAGTGTGTTTTATTACCCCATACTCATTCACATAGGGTGGGGGGGCCGGGATCTGGGGGCCCTCTTATTATAGGGGGCTCCCGGATTCCGATAAGCCCCCCGCCCGCAGACCCCGACAAGCAACGGCCAGGGTTGTCGGGAAGAGGCCCTTGTCCTCATCAACATGGGGACAAGGTGCTTTGGGGTGGGGGGGCCCCGCAGGGCGCCCCCCCTCCCCCAAAGCACCCACCCCCCATGTTGAGGGCATGCGGCCTGGTACAGTTCAGGAGGGGGGGCCACTCACTCTTCCCCACCCCCTTTCCTGACCGGCCGGGCTGTGTGCTTGGATCAGGGTCTGGTATGGATTTTAGGGGGGACCCCACACCATTTTTTCGGCGTAGGGGTTTCCCTTTATAATCCTTACCAGACCTAAGGGCCTGGTATGCCCCGTGACGGGGCTTGCAAGGTGTCAATCCCGCCGATAAAAGTGGCAAGATTGATTTCCTTTTCTAGTCCCGTCGCACCTGAGTCACGTTCAAAAGGAACGGACTTGTCCATGTGTGGGCAAGTCCGTTCATTCTGAAAGTCCGCCGTAACTCCGGCGAAAGTCCGGCGGAAAGACGGGCGGGCTTAGCCCGCCGGAAAGTCCGGTCGTGTGTGGGCAAGTCCGTCCGTTTTAAAGTGGCGGACAAAGTCCATCGGAAAGTGTGCCGGACCAAGTATGCCAGAAAGTCTGATCGTGTGTACGCGGCATAACTCTTTGGGATTTTTTTTTCAATATAAAAAGAAGGTTTTATTAGACTTTCATTTTAATACAGCTTGACCTACACAGTAGGCTTATATTGTCCTTTTGTGAGCAGACCAATTTCATTACAGACAGTTTTTCTACTATGTGTTACAGCAGAAACTATGGGGGTAGATGGAGGGGATATCAATTTATCCCCGACACAGGGGAGCTGGAGCTGCTGGATCACGTGATCGGACCAGATTAAAAATAGGTATAACTATATAACTTTAAGGCCTTATGTTCCACTTTAATTTAGTATTTAGTCACTAATAAAGAACATGTCCAGTTAAACCTTTTTTTGTTTTAAATAGTGGATGGGGTTGAGAACATCTCATAGGTGCTGCCCGCGTTCTCATTAATGGATCTTTCTCTCACTTCTTATACTATCTACTGAACAAACAGAGAGTGAGGGGAATTTCTCAAAAAAGGTTCTAATCTAAAACGTTTTGGCTGTACTAGAGGTTAAAGGGTGTGTAACTAGCAGGGCTACCTCCTTATGAGTCACCCCTTGTCTCCGCTGCCTACCCACCTTTCGAGCCAGATTCCTTGGTTCCACCACTACCCACCTCCCAATATTGCCCGTTTTAGAGAATACAGAACTAAGTATCATTTTGTGGTGGCAATTTATTTGTATTGAATGTGGTAATGATAAGAAGAAAAGTGGTAAACTAGATCTCTTACAGCCAGCAACATCCTCAGCAAAAATAGATCTTCCCAGCAACAATGGATTCCTCCCCAGCAAAAATAGATCCCCAAGCAACAATAGACCACCCCCCCCCCACCCCCCCAGTACAATATACCCACCAGCAACAATAGATCAGCCAGAAGCCAGCATCAATAGAATCTTCAGCAGCCAGCAATTGTAGACCCCTCCCTCAACAGTAGATCCCTCCCAGCAACAATAGACCCTTCACTAGCAACAACAGACCTCACCAGAGACAATAGACCCCCCCTTCAAATAAATATTCCTCCCAGTGATAGAAGATCCCCCAGCAGCCAGCATCAATAGACTCTCAAGAACACCCCAGCTCCCCTTGCCATTACTTACATTCAGTACTGGAGGTGTCAGAACTGCATTACCTACATCCCTGCTGAAGAAAAAAAAGCCCTGGTAACTAGCAATTTAGTTCAAGGGGAACATTCAGTTTGTTTAGTGAATGAGGTAAAGCTTTTCTGACTTCAATCATCCAATCATGTGTGAGCAAAAATTCTGCTTTTTTTAAATAAAATTTGCTTGTACGTGATTAAGTATTCTAGTGAAATTTTACTTATTTTTACCTTATTCATTGAGCTGAGTTTGCTCACACTTTGCAAAATGAACATGCTCCTCCTCTACTAAATCAACCCTTCTGACTCTAAAGGTGGATGTACCTGTACAAGAAAACCAGAAAATGTATTCCTACACATAAAGGCCAGCAGACTTCCTTCAGTGGTCTTTTATAGTGGTAGTTTTCTGCTTTCCAGAAAGCTTAGAGTTCACTTGTAAATAAGGTTTATTTAGCTGTGCCACCAAGTTAGTTGAAGTGATTATAAGCCCTCACCTTTTAAAACAACCCATTCAGTTTAAAATAGAAATGAAGGGCAAAACATTTACGTGTATATACAGTATATATATCTATATATGTATCAATATATATAAATAAATATAAATATATATATAATATATATATATATATATATATATATATATATATATATATATATATATATATAATAAATATTTTTCCCCCTTTTTTATAAGCGATTACATACCTCTGTTCTCAGCTACATTACAGCTAGGGGAGGAGAAGCAGCAGCAAACTGATCTTCCCAGTGAAATACTGTGTGTGTGTGTGTGGGGGGGGGCATGTCAGGACAAGCCTACTCATTGGAGGAAATCAGGCTGAGCATATCCAGCATAACTAAAGAACTGACCATGGTGTGTTCTTTTACTTAGAATTGTCACTTTTTTAATAGGAAAGCAGAGGGACTGATAGAAACACCAGGGATTTCATACAAATTACACAGGATTTATGTAGCGCCAACAGTTTGCACAGCGCTTTACAACGTTAGGGCAGATAGTACAGTTACAATACAATTCAATACAGGAGGAATCAGAGGGCCCTGCTCCTTAGAGCTTACAATCTAGGAGATAAAATCTAAATTCAAAGTCCACACAGATGAAGTGGGAAGAATATATAAACAGTCCAAAATAAATCTTCAAAAACACTGCTTGACACTAGACAAAAGAATTGTGTTCAATCCGCTTCCGTGACCACCATGTGAGCCATCACCAACTAGAAGAAATGGGCTGTGGGAGTGCACTGCTCCAAAGTGATCACCTCTCCTAGAAACAGCTGTCTCCGCAATCAGGCAGGTTACTGGCTCTGTTTGAAACAGAGATAATGGAAAAATAGAACGCTGGATAGCCGCACTCCAAAAAAGTTCACCTTTATTAAAAAATGAATATCAAACCATCACAAGGCAATATAGACTAACTGCACAGCTGCTGACGCGTTTCACACCAGATATGGTGCTTAGTCATAGCTAGAGTGCTAAAGATACATACAGATATATATATACCAAACAAAATGATTAAACATATCATTAAACAAATGAGTAAATCATATGTGTCATTAGATCCCAATGAGAAACGCACCTGTGGCCACCTAAAGTTCAGGAATTAACCATTGGGTGGAGAGGAGAGAAGAAAATCCCCCTCCCTTTACCCAGCAAAAAATATCACATAAAGAAAGTGATAGCAATAGTAAATATCTAATGTGAAAAGAAAGAAAAGGAGACCACAAGTGCGATGTAGTAGAAAAATGACACAAAATAAAAAGTAAAAGCATAGCATATTTATGAAAAAACTCAGCATAAACCAGCATGTGCACCTGGGCGAAAAGTTATATATCACCCGTGTATCAATGCTGGTGTGTGCTGCTCAAAAACCATATCCAATCTGCTAATGGATGATCACAATACTTTCAGAAACATATATACATATTAAAGCTGCCAAAAAATATAACATACCTTTGACATATGCAAATGTATAAAAAGCAAATATTTTCATATATGTAAAATATTTTCAATCCAATATTGTCCTCTTGAATAAACATTAAACATTAAAGACACACCTATGCGATTCTGAAAAATAGGGAAAAGAAATTGCGTTAAGATAAATGTTAAATGGAGCTGTATCCGAAGCACAGCCCCCCAAAAGCTGCAATTCTCATGTAAACATAAATACAAGAAAACAATCAGAAAAGAAAATTTATATCAATAAATCTCATACATTCATCTATTAATAATGAACGTCAAGGGTACGTTTAAATTGAAACCCAAACATCTACATGTGCATATACAAATTGGTGATAAGACCATTAATAAATGCGTGCTTTGTAGATAAATTGTGGTACACAAATGTGAATATGAGTCAATTGTTCATGAAAAAATCCCATAAAAATGTGATATATAAAAAATCAGTGAATAAAAATTATTAATAAATAAAGATAAACATCTACAGACAAGACAGCAAAAAAACACCCATGTAAAAATATATGAATGAAAAGTCCATAAGATGCAAGCTGAATATCATCGGAAAGATGTTGAGTAAAGGTTTTGGTCGAATCCACCACCAAAACAACAGAAATGGACTATTACCAGAGCTCCATGATCCCCCATAACAGAGGATCTAGGAATGCATGTATAAAGGTACTGGTTGGCTTCAGGATAAACAGAAAACCTCAATATCGGGCAGTCCCCTCCCGACCAATCAGATCACGTTGGAACTCCTGTGTGGTCTGACGTGGAGAAAATCCGATGCTGGTAGCCCTGTGTTTAAGATGGAGACTGAGAAGCTGTTCAACCTTCTGGAACCAGCTCTAAAATGGCCGAAAACAGGAAGAAAAACCTATGAGATTATACAGAGTATGATGGTTGATGGAATAAAGTCGCATATGTAAAAGCATATATAAAGTCGCATATAAAAACGCATATATGGAAAACGCATGTATAAAAATAACCCCCTAATGGTATAACTATTGGAGAGACTCTAGATGATATAAAGAGAAAGTGAAAACATAGAATGTATACAACGTATCGACACATTATACTCAAAATAAGGGAAACATTTGAGTATATAAGAACCATCATATAAATGTCCACGTGGACATGTGGCAGAAAATAGATAAACTTTTTTTTTTGAGAAATCTATATCTATAATTCAAACGAGAAGACATGCATATAGAAGAAATGGGCTCTTATCAGAACAGAATGACTTCACTACAGAGTCAAATCAGCTTGTTAATTATATTAATTGTAATCCCCTCAAAGAGTGCTCTGTCTCATAGTGCTTGGCTGGAGTTCACCGTGTAGCTCACTTTCTTTTACAAATATCCTCATAAAATCAAAATGGAGCAATCCACATAGTGTAAATCTGACTAAAACTTTTAATGGACTACAAAGTACAAAATCTACACACATAGTAAAAACAGATAAGCGCTTTAGGAGAATTACAATCCTGGGCTGCATTGCAAGGATTTCATACAACACTTCTCCAAAATTTCCAGTCCAAAGAGGCGTGGCAACGTCGTACATGTTAGCTCCGACTGTGTATATATTCTTCCCACTTCATTTGTGTGGACTTTGAATTCAGATTTTATTTTTATTATTATATTTAAGTTTTGTTTGCACATTATTATATTCAGAGTGCCAATGTATAGGATACCGTATATATATTAAATAACTAAAATGTACATTAAGGAATGTCTCAATGACTATTGTTATAAAAAAATAAAAAATAAACTCTATTAAAAAGCAAAAATAAAAAATGTAACTTTTACTGAGATAATTGAGTAGACTGTTTTTGTTTGAAATATAATCTGCTTTTTTTTTTAAATAAGCCATTTTTGTAAGCAATTAAAGAATGCTTTTGTGCACGAAACACAGGTTTGTGTATACAAAATATGTTGTATATTTACTTTTCACTTGGGGCAGCAAAAATAGAAGAAAAAAAATATTTGAAGTTACACTGTTATTGCACACCATCCATCAAGGGCATGCATTCATAAATTATTATAAAAAGCTTGAGAAAGTCTAAAACCGGAGGCAGTAGAGAGATCTACTTTGGGATAGGGAAAATACAACGTGAGAGTGTTTATGTCTCCTGTTTCTGGCTTTTACCAGGATTATAAATTACAAGATAATGCCGCACACAATGAAATCACATCAAAGAAAAAAGGCATGGGCTCCTCATAATCCCAGAGCCAATTTTTAAAAACTAGTGCTGTTTTAAAGTGTATATCTCTCTATTCCCACATGTGGCTCATGTTAATGCCTTTTTTGCTGTTATAGCACAGGTTTATGTTCCCTTGCTTATATATTTGAAAAGTCACATGTGGTTATTCCTGACCTTACTTACTTCTAGTGGCAATAAATCCATTCCATGCTGAAGTTAAAACACTAAACTAATTAAACAACATGCGCTATTCATCTTTTTGTTGTCTACAGAATGGAAGACACCATTTTGCAGCTGATTCTGTCTAACCATAACTCTATATACCGCAGAAAGTCCTTAAAATATATAACTTACATCATATAATAAAGTTGATTTATGTTTCCTGACACTATTTATATTGTTACATATATGCAAGTGGCATCTTGCTAATTATTTGGAATGCATTCTAACATTTTGCACATAAAATAATATATTCTGTTGCCACTAGGCTGATACCCATAAAACTATTTAGTAAGTAAAAATGCTTGGTTGTAAAATTTAATATGTTGAATTAAAAATTTCAGATGTGGTTCTTAAACATGTGAAAGAAGTATACTAGAGGGGGAGAAATATTGTAAAAAAAGTATGTGGATTTTGTATATTCAACACTTTGAGTCATCTTCCAATTTTGGAAGATGACTCAGGTAAGCCAACATACTTATTTATTCCTATTGTAATTCCTATTGTTCCTATTGTAATTTTATTGTAAAGTCATTTTAAAAGTTGTTTTCAATAGTTTAAAACCTGCAGCTCTCTTAAAAGGATTCATGTGGCTTTGCCATGATTTTTTTGTTATTTGGGTACTTCCTGTTATGCAGCGTACACACGGTCGGACTTTTCGACCGGACTGGTCCAACAGTGGACAATCCGATCGTGTGTGGGCTTCTTCAGACCTTCAGCGGACTTTTCCAGATGAAAATCTGACAGACTTTAGATTTGGAACATGCTTCAAATCTTTACGTCGTAACTCCGCCGGATCCAGAAATTCGCTCGTCTGTATGCTAGTCCGACAGACGTAACACAAAGCTAGGGCAGCTATTGGCTACTGGCTATCAACTTCCTTATTTTAGTCCGGTGTACGTCATCATGTATGAATCCGTCGGACTTTGGTGTGATCGCGTGTAGGCAAGTCCGTTCATTAAAAAGTCCATCAGAAGTCCGTCAAAAGTCCTTTGAAATTTCGTTGGAAAGTCCGTGGGACCAGTCCGGTCGAAAAGTCCTCCCGTGTGTACGCGGCTTTAGAGGTTGACAGCTGTCTCCCAATTGTGCTCATGCATCTCTAGTCATGGTCAACTGTTTCTACATCTGGAACCCGGTCCAAAGTAATTAGGTGCAGCCAACATAGGAGCAATATTTACAAATGCCATTTTGCTGAACAAAGGCTAAGGAGATCAGCCTCCTTAGTAGATAGAAGAAAGGATGATGAAATATGACAAGAAATGTGTTTTAATAAAAAAAAACTTGCATATGATACACAGTGCTTTAGAAAACGAAATGACACACAGTAATGGTTTAAATCTACTTTACAGCTCATAAAGATGATCATGTTCACCTTATACCATGATAGTTAATTTGGGTAATTCAGTTTCCTTTGATTCAGTGTTACCTTTTTGCATGCCCTTACATACAGGTTGGACATTTACTTCATATTAAATAATTGCACACAATTGTCCACATATTTGACTCCCACCATCATGAAAAAACAAGTTGCATAAAATAGAAAACAACTGTGAAAATAGAGTTAGTAAATATACTCCAAATACTCATCACTTCGGCTGAAACTGCCTGCCTAGGCAAGGGTGATGTCACCATCCTCTGATGAGATCCTCTTAACAAAAAATATCTCAAACCCTAATCCCAATTTTTAAATCTCATCCCTTCCAGGATCTCTCCGAAAGGATTGTGACATCACACTCTACAGTGTAAAGGTGAATATATTTTTCAACTTTTTGTCCTGCAGGATTTTTACACTTTTGTGCAGTCTTTTGTCATAGGGTTGGTGATCCAGAGAGGTAGCCGCATGAGGTGGTCCCTTTTAGGTAGGCTGAATGAGGAAGGACCCTAGGGTGAACAGGGCCTCATAATTTTTAATGATGGTGCTCAATGTGTGTGTGAGTTGTCTGCCCAGTGTCAGGTCTTGGCTACATCAGTTTTTGGATCACGCCTAGTGAAGCTGCTGCTGTGCCCAGGATGTAGCTAAGGCTTCATGCACAGGGGACGTTTTTTCAACCTCTCCTGAACGATTTAACTTGACAGATAGTAACCCACATTTAAAACGTCCATTTTGCCATGTTTACATGCCGCGTTTAGTGGCGTTTTGCCGAGTTTGCGTTTAGAATCGTTTCTAAAAAATATATATATATATTTTTTTTTAAATGGCCAAAAACGAAAAACGCGTACATCTGAAACATCGGAAACTTCGGCGTCTGAACTAATTTTTTTGCCTTCAAAAAAGGCCTATAAATGCAACTGCCTAAAAACGACAGTAAACAAACCTGTGTACATGTACACATTGAATGAGTTCAGGGGCAGTTGAAAAAAGTGTCCAACTGCCTGTGAACGTCCGTTTAGCAGCAGCAGTGTACATGGGGCCTTAGGCAGACAGGCACCCATCACCCCTCTGTTAGGCTTCATGTACACTGCTGCTGGTAAACGGACATTCAGAGGCAGTTGACTGCCTTTTTCAGCTGCCCCTGAACTCATCCAATGTTATCTTATGTGTACATGTACACAGGTTTGTTTAATGTCGTTTTTAGGCAGTTGAGCTTAGAGGCCTTTTTTGGAAAGCAAAAAAATGAGTTCAGACGCTGAGTTTAGAGGCATTTCAAGTGCCAATCGCTTCTAAACGTGGCTAAACATGGCTAAACTCGCGTTTAGTTTCCAGGCGTTTTTCATTTTTAGCTATTTTTAAAAAAAAAAATTTAAAATTTCAAACGCTTCTAAACGCAAACGCGCCATGTAAACGTGGCAAAACGGACGTTTTAAACATGGGTTACTATCTGATAGACTAAAGACAATCAGCGCAAACTGTAAAATAAAAAGGGATGCAAGCTGAACACTATAAGGATTCACCAACCTAAATAACAAACTATAAAACAATACTAGTGCAGCGCAAATATTAATAAGAAAAAGTCCTTGTGAACACACAAATGATCAATTCCTCTTGGCAAAGGGAGGCTGATCCTTTTCCATAAGGCACCAATAATCTCCACTTCAATCATAAGAATGCGCTTACTGGAAAAGATGGACCTCTTAATTACAGGAGGTCATGCGAGTATGGATTCCATACAGACTGGATGGATGCTGTGCAGCCTTTCTGAATCTTTTCTGTGATCACCAAAAGTCAGCTCTCCAAGGTAGAAGCACATAAACCTCCGGTACGATATAACATGCAGCAGTCCCAAAAATAAAGGAAAGCTTCTAAGTGTATGTATTCCTTATAAAAAGATTTATTCAATAAAAAATAGTATGTAGAAACTGCTGTATAACAAGCGCTGTACAGCACAACTAAATGAGTAAAAATTACAAGCTAAAACAGTCTGTTCGCGTCCAAACAGCTGTGAGATGGCAGCAGGTGATGTCAGAAGCAAGGCTTCGCCCCCGTACGCGGCGTTATGTCCACAAGGATGCTGACGAAGCATGTGGCCTGGTATGGTTCAGGAGGGGGGGAACTCTCTCATCCCCCCTCTTTTCCGGGTGCCAGGTTGCATGCTCAGATAAGGGTCTGGTATGGATTTTTGGGAGGACCCCATGCCATTTTTTTTTTATTTTTGCATGGGGTTCTCCTTAAAATCCATATAGATTTTGAGGGGGACCCCCATGCCTTTTTTTTTTTTTAATTTTGGCGCGGTGGTCTGGTATGGATTTTGCGGGGGACCACCACGCCATTTTTTTTTTCATTTTGGCGCGGGGTTCCCCTTAATATCCATACCAGACCTGAAGGGCATTTGCAAATGTATTTGCAAATGTGTCCAGACTAAACCCCTGTTTTTAACCCATACTGTTACACAGGTCAATTCGGTTGGTCATAGGCTGGTCTGTAAGTTGAGCTTGGAAATTTCTCTGGTCTTGTTTGATATGCGTTGCCCTTCTAGTGTTCCTTGCTGCATAGGCCTGTTATAGGTGGGGGCAGTGGCCACTTGTATTGCACATTCTCTACCTGCCAACTCAGCTTGATTTTCTAGTAAATTAGTAAATGCTGTTTAAAAATTATATAAAAAATATATGTAAAAATATATAAAAATTAAGGTCTACGAGCTGGCAGACCTTGATTTTTATTAGAGAACTAACTAAATTAAAATGCAGCTATGACAAATGAGGGGGAAAAGGGGGAGCTTTGGTGCACACAAAAGTACCACAATACTGTTATACAACTGTAAGGGCAGATTCATCTGTGTAAACAAAAATGTTAAACCAAGGCCACCCTTGTGGATAGGTGGCCAGCGTATGCCCCAGTTTTCCCCTACAGCTATGCATGCAGTGGATCCAACTGCCATCAAGAAATATTGCAAAGGTCTACTCAGAGTGGGTCATTTGGGCTCACTTTGGGATGGTGGCAGTAGATCCTATCAATTGTTCCATTGTATAAGAGAGGTGTGAAATGTCCCCCTCAAAGCCTCCTCAAGACATTTTTACTTCACTACCAGCATTGTAATACTCCTCTTCCTCCTTACCACCTGCTCCTCAACACTCCTCCTTCCCATTAGTCCTCATTTGCATCCTGATGCCTCATTGCATTCCACATGCTGGTGGAGGGAAGAGATGTGCAAAAATATGATGCTGTCCATAGACCTTCTGGTCCAAACATTGGTTGGCTGGGTATTTTCCACTATGATTTAGCATAGATCACCAAAAAAGGAAAGCATTTTAATAACAAATGGCTGCTATGTGCCCTTAAGGAGGAGGAAAAGGCCATATTAAAGTCCATAGAAATGGCTGATATGATAGGTTGTTGGGGAGGAGGAGTAAAAGAGAGTGTATTACCAGTATTTTCAGGCAAGTGGATGTTCTGCACCTGGTAAAAAGAGAAATCGATTTGTAAGCCATCTATCGATATCCAGGGCTATTCACCAATGGCAGGATTAAAAAACACAGCTCCCAAGAGCCGCTCCACACTGCCTCTCTGATAAGCGCAACCTAAAAAATTATTATTTGTGGAGTGGAGGGAATTCTATGGCTGTGGTCTTTAATACTGAAATTTTTGTTGCTACCTGCCCTTCCACCTGGACATGGAATTTCCATTGCTCCATTTTATCCTGCTTGTACTGCCCCCTTGTTTTATGGAAGGGTGGCCCCCTTTTTTATTTTTGCATAGGGACAAGGTAGAGTATAGGCCCAGGACCTTCAGGTTGCATTGCCATCCCTGCCCATGTTTGCTTCACCAGGGCAGAGACAGCCTTACTAGAAAGAAAACACATTAATTAAATGATAATTATAAAATGTATCTGTATATACATTTAATCACTACTACCTCCATGTGCAGAACCTATGCCTCTGATTTTAGGCCTGCCTGTCCAATTATTAAAGTGGTATTAAACCCAAAACCAAAGACGTCATACACTGCTCAAAAAAAAAAATAAAGGAAAACTTTTTAATCAGAGTAAAGCATCAAGTCAATTAATATCCTAGGATATTGATCTGGTCAGTTAACCTCCCTGGTGGTATTCTCGATTGTGGCTTAGGGTTAAATTTCAGTACCATTAGCGGTAACCCTGAGTCACACTCGGGATTGCATCTCAGGATTCTGGTCCAGGTTACTTACCTTGTCCCCAGGATCCCGCGATGTCCACCCGCTGTGTCTGCGGGCTGTGTCTGTCCGATGCCTCTGTGTGCCAGGCTCCGTTCCCTGCGAGCGTCACAACGCATTGGGGCGGAGCCTGGAAGCAAATTCAAAAATTACAAAATTCATAACGCATGCAGTACACTGTAATTTTACAGATTACATTACTGTATCAAATCATTTCACATCCCCTTTGTACCTAGTGCTTTGTCCAATGCCCTGCATGCCTTTTTTTATATTATATATACTGTTCTTTCTGCCTGGAAATTTGAGATTGTCCATGGCAACCAAAAAGTGTCCCTTTATATCAAAAGTGGTTTTAGACCAGCTAGAAAACAGTGATAGTAAATTAGAACAAATGCAGAATTGAGCGATAGTTAATTGTTGGGAAATACATTTTATTAATATTATATTATTATTTTTTATAATTATTTATAGTTATTTATTATATTATAATTTATGATTTTGTGTTTCAAACTTTATCATACCCGGGATTCCTACTAGACTCTTCTATGGACAGATTTAAGTGTGTTATTACGAAGAATTACAGGCCTACAATATAAAACGCCATATTTATATGCAAAACATGTACTGATTTGAGACGCTAAATCTGACATAATCATACTGCCTGGGTGGTTAAGTAGCAGAGGGGGTTGTTAATCCATTTTAGCTTCTTTGGTGTTAATGAAATTAACAACAAGTGCACTAGATGGGCAACAATGAGATGACCTCCAAAACAGGAATGGTTTTACAGGTGGGGGCTACTGACATTTTTTCCCTACTCATCTTTTCTGACTGTTTTTCACTAGTTTTGTATTTGGCTAGGGTCAGTGTCACTGGTAACATGAGGCGATACGTGGACCCTATAGATGTTGCACAGGCAGTCCAACTCCTTCAGGATGGCACATTAATACGTGCCATTGCCAGAAGGTTGCTGTGTATCCCAGCACAGTCTTAAGAGCATCGAGGAGGTTCTAGGAGACAGGCATTTACTCTAGGAGAGTTGTACAGGGCCGTAGAAGGTCCTTACCACATCAGCAGGACCGGTATCTGCTCCTTTGTGCAACGAGGAACAGGATGAGCACTGCCAGAGCCCTACAAAATGACCTCCAGCAGGCCACTGGTGTGAATGTCTCTGACCAAACAATTCAGAAATAGACTTCATGAGGGTGGCCTAAGTGCCTGACGCCCTCTAGTGGGCCCTGTGCTCAGTGCCCGGCACATAGTTACATAGTTAGGTTGAAAAAAGACACCATTCCATCTAGTTCAACCAAAAAAAACACAATCCCATATACACAATCCTTCACCCACAGTTGATCCAGAGGAGGCACAATGGAGCTTGATTGGCATTTGCCATTGAACACCATAATTGGCAGGTCCTCCACTGACACCCTGTGCTTTTCACAGATAAGTGCAGGTTTACCCTGAGCAAATGTGACAGGCATGAAAGGGTCTGGAGAAGCTGTGGAGAATGTTTTGCAGCATGTAACAATGTTCAGCATGACCAGTTTGGTGGTGAGTCAGTGATGGTCTAGGGAGGCATATCCATGGAGGGATGCACAGACTTCTACAGGCTAAACAATGGCACCCTGACTGCCATTAGGTATCAGGATGAAATCCTTGTACCCATTGTCAGACCCTACGCTGGTGCAGTGGGTCCTGAGTTCCTCCTGGTGCATGACAATGCCCGGCCTCATGTGGCGAGAGTATGCAGCCAGTTCCTGGAGGATGAAGGGATTGATACCATTGAATGTCTTCCACGCTCGCCTGACCTAAATCCGAGGGAAGACCTCTGGGACATTTTTCAGTGTATGTTTCAGTCCATCCGATGCCATCAGGTTGCACCTTAGTCTGTTCAGGAGCTCAATGATGCCGTGGTCCAGATCTGGGAGGATGTACCCCAGGACACCATTAGGAGCATGCCCTGACGTTGTCAGGCATGTGTACAAGCATGTAGGGGCCATAAAAACTACTAAGTACCATTTTGAGTTGCTGCAATGAAATTTTGGCAAAATGGACTAGCCTGCTGCATCATTTTTTCACTTTGATTTTGGGGGTGTCTTTGAACTCAGCCCTCTGTAAGTTGATAATTTTCATTTCCATCAAATGATGTGGCATCCTTTCATTCCCCAGTCATTTCATTACCTAGTCCATATCAGTATAGATATCCAGCATTATATGTTTCCCCATTGAGATCTGATGTGTTTTCAAAGTGTTCCTTTAACCACTTCAGCCCCGGAAGGATTTACCCCCTTCCTGACCAGAGCTTTTTTTGCGATTCGGCACTGCGTCGCTTTAACTGACAATTGCGCGGTCATGCGAAGTGGCTCCCAAACAAAATTGACGTCCTTTTTTTTCCACTAATAGAGCTTTCTTTTGGTGGTATTTGATCGCTTCTGCGATTTTTATTTTTTGCGCTATAAACAAAATAAGAGCGACAATTTTGAAAAAAACGCATTATTTTTTACATTTTGCTATAATAAATATCCCCTAAAAATATATAAAAAAAACATTTTTTTTCTTCAGTTTAGGCCGATCGTATTCTTCTACATATTTTTGGTAAAAAAAATCGCAATAAGCGTTTATTAATTGGTTTGCGCAAACGTTATAGCGTTTACTAAATAGGGGATAGTTTTATGGCATTTTTATTAATAATTTTTTTTTTACTAGTAATGGCGGCAATCAGCGATTTTTATTGTGACTGCGACGTTATGGCGGACACGTCGGACATTTTTGACACATTTTTGGGACCATTGTCATTTATACAGCGATCAGTGCGATTAAAAATGCACTGATTACTGTGTAAATGACACTGGCAGTGAAGGGGTTAACCACTAGGGGGCGGGGAGGGGTTAAGTGTATCCTAGGGAGTGATTACTAACTGTAGGGGGATGGGCTGTGTGGCTGACGTCACTGATCTCTGCTCCGATGACAGGGAGCAGAGATCGAGTGACACTTGTCACTAGGCAGAACGGGGAGATGCTGTTTACAACGGCATCTCCCCGTTCATCCGCTCCGTGAGGCGATCGCGGGTCTCCCCGCGGCGATCGAGTCCGCGGGACCCGCGACCCGACTCACGGAGCTCCCGGCCGGCGCGCGTGCGCGCCGCCGTCGCGCGCACGCACGGGCACGGTGGGAAATTCAAATGGACGTACAGGTACGCCCATTTGCCCAGCCGTGCCGCTCTGCCGACATACATCGGCGTGCGCCGGTCGGCAATCGGTTAATTTTTTTTGGGAAGTGTATATTGCAGGTTACCAATCAAAAGCTGTGGTGGCTGCATTAATATTTTTTTCCCATGTTTTCACATGATAATCTGGCCAGTAATGTGTCTCCTGTATTAGAGTGCCCACATTCTGTATGAATGAGGACAGGGGGCACAGCAGACAGCAGCATTGTTAGTCTGGGGGAAGGGGTGTGTTAGATTAACTAGCAGGTTTAAATGCACTAACAAATTGGAATTAAGTTCCTGCTCACACTCCATAATCAGTTATGGCATTTTTTTTCTCCTTTTTGGATAACGGTTTTGAATAAATAAAAACTGATCAAGGTAAATAGTATACACCCCTGCAATGTTAAAATGGTATTATTTTGGTGCACACAACTATGCATTGACAAGTTGCAAACAAATGGCAGCTTTACCTATGTCAGCAAGTGTATGTTGCCCAAGCCCTGAAAAAAATAATAAAGGCAATTATAAAATAAATTAACCACTTGGCCACTGGGCCAATTCTGACACTTCTCCCATACATGTAAAAATCTAAAAAGTTTTGCTAGAAAATTACTTAGAACCCCCAAATATTATATATGTATTTCTTAGCAGAGGCCCTAAAGAATAAAATGATGGGTTTTGCAATGTCACACGATATTTGTGCAGTGATTTTTTAAACGCAATTTCTTTGGAAAAAATACACTTTCATGAATTTTATTGCACACAAACAGAATATAATACCCATTTTTTTGGTAAAATTCAAAAGATGATGTTGCTTCAAGTAAATAGAAATGTCATGCTTTAAAATTGCATATGCCAGTGGAATGGCACCAAACAATTTTTACAGGTTACCAGTTTAGAGTTACAGAGAAGGTCTTCCACTGGAAATATTGCCTTTGCTCTGACATTCGTGCCAATACTTCACATGTGTGCTGAAATCACCGTTTACATACTTATGTGTGCATTGCCATTTGCACAAAAGCATGGGGGGACAGGGTGCTTAAATCATATTTTTTATTATTTTTATTATTTATTTAATATTTTTTTGACATTATCTCTTTATTTATTTTATTTACCTTATTGCTATCACAAGGGATAAACAAAACTCTCCTCTTGCCTCCAATGCAGCCGATCAGACGCAGATCTGTCTGATCGGTTGCTTTCCTGGCTGCTAACGGCCAGATAAACATGGAGCTGAAACCGTAAGTGACTGAATCCTCCTCACTCCTGTTTTCCGGGGACACAGAGTCAGTTCCTTTCTCTCTGAGCTGTACAACCTCCATCCTTGCCCACAGTGCTCCCAGGCTCTGCAATCATCCCACTATAACCACTGCAAGCTGAGGATGTCATATAACATCCTACGGTGGACAAGTGGTTAAAATATACCTCAAAGAAATAGAAAAGCTGATTTGGGGAAGGGAAAGCAGCCCCTAGCCATAGTTTTGTACACTTATGCCGCGTACACACAGTCAGACTTTTCGGCTACAAAAGTCCGACATCCCGTCCGACAGACTTTCAACAGACTTTCGACTGACTTTTGGCAGACTTGCGGCGGACTTTCTAACAAACGGACTTAACTACATACGATCACACAAAAGTAGGACGGATTCGTACGTGATGACGTACACCAAACTAAAATAAGGAAGTTGATAGCCAGTAGGCAATAGCTGCCCTAGCGTCGGTTTTTGTCCGTCGGACTAGCATACATACAGGCGGATTTCTGGGTCCGGCTGAGTTACGACGTAAAGATTTGCAGCAAGTTCCAAATCAAGTCCGTCAGATTTGTGACTGGAAAAGTCTGCTAAAGGTCAAGTGTAGCCCACACACGATCGGATTGTCTGCCGGATTTGGTCCGTCGGCGTCCGTCGGACCAGTCCGGTTGAAAAGTCCAACCGTGTGTACACGGCATTAGCTTTGGCTACTTCCTGCCCTTAGCCTGGCCATAAGATCCCCCCCTCCTCCATTAACTTCTACATGTCCTTTATCCTGTGTTGTGAAAGGGCTGGAAGCCTGTGGCTGTAGGATTTCCCCCTGCAGCTATTCCTCCAGCGTGGGGAATCCAGCTACTGTCAAGAAAAGCAGTAAAGAGTTTTCTTGCACAGCCTTCTCAAAGTCCTGTCTTTTTCTGGGATGGTGGCAGTAGATACCTCAATTATACCCTTGTATCAGGGAGTGGTAAAATGTTCCCCTTGAAGCCACCCCAGATTTCCTCCCTCTACTCACTGACAGCACCACCATCCCTCTTCACTGTCAGCACCTCAACACTCTTCCTCCTCACCAGAGATCTATGGAGGTTTGTTGCCAGGCCCTGGGGAGAGCATCTTGAAATTTCCACCGATTCTTCATAGCCAGTTGCCAGAGAATAGGGAATATGGCGGTATTAGGTGTGCAGGAGGAAGAAAGGGCTATACTGGAAGTGCAAAGAAATAGCAGAAATGCATGCCCTTAAAGTGGTTGTAAACCAACATATCCCCAGTGCAGTGACCGGTCTCAAGTGATACACAGAGATTAAACAATTCCTCCTACATCAATTGTACCTGTTTATTCAAAGTGAAGAATTTACACAGGATGTCTCAGCTCTGAAAGAAAGGGGAGGGGGAGCTGAAGTTACATCAGTGAAGAGAGCTCTGAAAGCTGATTGGAGGGAAGGAACACATCACACTTCATAAAGCACACAGGAACAGAGCTGAGGTTGTCAATCAGCGGGAGATCCCTCTCCTGTCACCTTTTTTCTTTTGGTGTCAGGAAAACTTGTCAGAAATGATTCATGATTATAGCCCAGGAATGAGGCAGCAGACAAAAATGACACTTAGTGCTCTGATTTGAGACAAGCACACACTATAAGGGGATATGCTTTGTTCATATTTCATATCTGAAGGTGGAAAAGGACATATTTGCAGGACTTGAAAAAAGTGGCTGTTATGCACCTTGAGGAAGAGGAGGAAAAGGCTGAATTAAGAGTCAAAAAAATGCTGAAATGTGAGTTGGAAAAGGGCAAATTTCCCAGGCTCAAAAATATGGCTGCTGCTATAACATTATATGTTAGAGGCAAGGCAAAGGAAATAGCGGTGATCTTCCCGTTGCAATGGTGATTCATTTGATCTATTACTGCTGAGGACAAGTCTGTGCAGTGCTTCCCAGTAATGTCATCTTAGGGGGGTTGAAAAACACTAAAGTAGCCCAAACCTAGAGTGAGAGGTGCAGCTCACTAAGCCGATTATTGACCTTGACAGGTCTAACATTCTGGTAAGAGGCTATGTTTATTTGATCTGAAGAAGGAAGCACTGGGTGTTTTTCATTGGAAGTCTTAAGGAGCCATTTGTGCACACTCTGGGTTATCGCTTTATGGACTCCTATTTTGGACTTTATTATTGGAGTATTTTCTTTACATATTGTTCTTGCACCTTATGTTGCATGAATGCACTTTATTAGTGGAGGTATTTATTATGTATTGCTATGAATTGTAATCTTAACACATATGCACTTTAGTATCAAGATTTACTAAGTTGATCATATAATATTTACAATTGACATCGCAACACAATTTTTATTTTACTATAACATTATATATAACTGATGTCTCTTTTGATTGTTTTCTTTCTACTGTTCTATCCTTGTATTTAGAAGATTTGACCACATATGTTACGTGAACCTTGTCATTACTACATGACACTTTGTACCTGGTCTAACATTAGACCATTCCCTTGCCTTGTAATGTACTGAAAGCCTAATAAAAATGTTATTGTAAAAAATAAATTTCACTAGATTATATGGGAGAGGATACAGTGGAAAGAACTTGTCCAAATAAAAAATGGATGCTATGTGCCCTTGATTAGGAAGAAGAAAAGGGTGCATTAGCATGCCCACCAAAAATGACTGCTTTGAAGGAGGAGTGCATGTCTTTTGTTGCCAAACTGTCGCTTTGGTGCATAGTCATGTATTTTGTCATGCCTGTGGTACCCAAATGGATTGTACCTTTACCATGACCAATATTCTGCAGGCAGGGGCTGCAGACCACAATAGTACTGTTGGCACCGGATACTGTACGTTATAAAAGACCTACACTGCAGAGCTTTTTCATTTTTCTGTCTATTCAAGTGCTCACTTTCTGTCCCGACTAGCCAATTTTTACCAAACACATGTTTATATAGTTTATATATAGTTTATATTTGGAATATTTGGATAATTAGGGATACGATGATGTGAGGGGGTTTGAGGAATGTGGGGTTGTGGTTTTGAAGTGATTTTGTGCACTCTGTTTTAACATTTTTTTAAACATTAACATTTGCAATGTGGTACTGTAAAAAGATGCTTTCAAACTATACTATGAAATTGTTGTGCCACTGGTCAAAATTGTGGGCTTTAGGTTTTTTTTTGTAGGAGAAAACTTAGTTGCAGCTTTTATGCCATGTACACATGGGCGGACTTTTCGACTGGACTGGTCCGACGGAACAAATCCGTCGGACGATCCGATCATGTGTGGGCTTCATCGGACCTCCAGCGGACTTTTTTTGTCGTAAATCAGACAGACTTTAGATTTAGAACATGTTTCAAATCTTTCCGACGGACTTGAGTCCGGTCAAAAAATCCGTTCGTCTGTATGCTAGTCTGACGGACAAAAAAAAGACGCAAGGGTAGCTATTGGCTACTGGCTATGAACTTCCTTATTCTAGTCCGGTTGTACATCATCACGTTCAAATGATCGGACATTCGAACGGACTTTAGGGCTTTCAAATGGACTTTAGTGTATCTAAGTCCGGTCGTTTGCAAGTCCATTGTAACTCCATCGAAAGTCCATTGGAAAGACCGATTGATGTTTGATGCTCAAAAGTCTACCTGTGTGTATGCAGCATAAGATCTTCTGTGACTGCTACTTCCACAGATCAGTTCAGGCCTGTAACCAGCGTCAAAGCCAAAACTACTTGAAAAAGCATTTTTTTTCATCTTGCAATGATTCAGATTGGAGTCATTCTTCTGTATTTTAGCAAGGCAATAATGTAAAAGTGGAAAAATGTATTACCCTTCCATAACTGGATGAATGACAAGGCACATCCTGTCTTGTAAAATAGCATATGATTGTGCGAAATAAGCATAGCTAACAACACACTTGGATACCCATACTATTTCTTATACCCCTCAATGTTTAATTGTTGACAAATTATTTTATGGATTGAAAGCATTGCTTGGATTACCAATTCAACATCCTATGTGACCATGATCTTTTTAGTTTTAGAAGGGAAAAGGTTAATACCCATCTAAGTTTATTTTTATTATGATGTCTGTGTTTTAAAGGTAAGATTTCCCATCACTTCCTATCCCAGATACAATGGCAAGTACAAAGAAATCCCCTCTTAGACAGCTGACACTGGAACAGATGTCCGCATTGGATGATTTACCCTCAGCTCTTGTTCTGTTGACGATTGTATAATTCTGGATTACCCATCATTTTCTGTCACACTATGAATGGTCACCAGGACAAACAGGGAGAGTAGAAAACATGAGCAGGGATAGAGAGCAGTAAAAACTTGACAGGGCGTCTAATCCTTCCATATGCTACCCAAAACTAAAACCAAAAGGTTTGGCTATACACTTTAAGAACAAAAAATAGTATATATTTGACAGCATATCTTACAAGCCAACATGATATTGTATCTATGGGCTCTTGAATCACTGTGTGCCCTAGTTCTAATATAAAATATAAAATATCAAGGGCATTGCAACAAATAGAATAAAATTTTAAATTCCTGTTTGCTTTATAGCTAGACATAAATAGTACTGTACAATGTACAATATGTTGTGTTAACTGGTTTATAGATTGTGTATAAGCAAACAAAGAGCTTTCCTAAAGGTCACATATGTTCATTCGTCATTGACAATCACTATAAAGAAACATGAATCATTGGTAATAAATAACGCAGTGTGTGACAGGACAGGAAAGTGAGTGACCTACAGTAATAGTAGATGGTAATATAATTTAATCATGTGCTTCAAATTAAAGTACAAGGACAATTATATCTAAACTATTTTTCAATTTTGAGGTTAGGAATTTTTTAGCAGCAAAATTTGCAAAAACCAATGGTATCCAAAAAAAATAAAAAAACATGCAATATATGACATACATTTTTCTTCAGATATGTTTCAATAAATAAAGTATATGTAAACTGTAACAATTGATTTCCCTTTTGGTGTATTCAAAAGAAGTCAATGCACCGACATCCACCTGGTGCTAGAACAACCCTAACGTACATAGGTGTGCGCAGTCTATTGCATTAGGGTGTGCACCCAAGAGCTCAAACACACATGCCTTTCTCTGCAGCATCAGCTGCACGGCAAAGTGAATGAATGGGAAGTGCTCTGTGGTGAGCAGCTTCCTGTTTTTTCACAAACTGAAGCATAGTAAACACAGTTTAGTGGTTCATGACTGCGGAGTGCCTGTTCCCGTAGCCTGGAGAAAAGGGAGGGTAGTGGCGTCTGTGGAGGAACACTACTTGGTCCAGAATACTTCCCTTTTGGTCTATTACTTGTACCACTGAGAGTGCTTTGTTAAACCTTTTTAAGTTGCTCTGCACTCAGTGCAGTTGCAGCCTGTCTATAAGGGCGCTTAGGCACCGCCCCCTCTCTCCAGCCACCCCCTCTATGACCAATGGATAGATTCATGCATAGCATGAATCTATCCATGGCTGTTGCCGCCACCCCCTATTCAGGTGCCTGGCCCCTTTTCGGGTGGCTGAATTACACCGGCAGGGGGGTGTTTTTGAAGCACTTGATTAGAGCCACAGGCTCTAATAGGCGTCAAAAAGAGGTGACCTGCGAGTGCCATGCTCGGGTCTTTTACCCGTCACCTGATTGGCTGAAACGACAGGCGCTGTGATTGGACACCTATCAGGAACAGAGGATGGGAGGAGACGCATGGCGGACACCACTCGCTGTCACCCGCTGCCCCACCGAGACAGGGTAGGTGCTGGGCAGATGGCAAGTGGGCGGGAGGTCACAGTGGCGGCATTTTATGGCACAGTGGCAGCATTCAATGGGCACAGTGGCAGCATTTGATGGGCACAGTGGCAGAATTCGATGGGCACAAATGGCTGCAATTGATGTGCACAGTGGCAGCATTTGATGGCACAGTGGCAGCATTTGATGGGCACAGTGGCTGCATTTGATGGCACAATGGCTGCAATTGATGGGCACAGTGGTGGCATTTGATGGGCACAGTGGCTGCAATTGATGGGCACAGTGGCTACGTTTGATGGCACAGTGGCTGCAATTGATGGGCACAGTGGCTGCATTTGATGGGGTTTTTTTCAGAATTTTTCAGTTTGTTTGCGCCCCCCTCCCCAAACATTTTGAGCACCAGCCACCACTGCTATAGTGTTATCTCAAGTAGTGTTATCAGCCCTTCCCAGTTAATCCCTGTGAACTGCAGAACACTTTCCCTATGTTATAGAAAAGAGGAGAGGGGGAGTGGTAGTGTGACAAGGCTTTTTCTATAGATACAATAGGGTTGTATTACTAAAGGGAAATAGGCTGTTCACTTCTCAAGGGGAGTTGCACAGTGGAAGGGAATTTTCCTCACAGCTTTGTGAATGAGGTGAAGCTTTGCTGAAGCCCATCATCCAATCATGTGCAACCTAAAATGCATTTTTTTTTGTCCTTGCATGTGATTGGGTATTCTTTGCAGAGTGAAATTTCACATTTACTAAGCTCTGGGGAAAATTCCCTTGCCCTGAGGCTCTGTTGAAACCTATCATCCAATCATGACAGCAAAAAGGCTGCATTTTAAATGTCCTTCCACGTGACTGGGTATTATTTGCAAAGCGTAATTTCACATTTACTAAGCCCTAGGGAAAATTCCCTTGCCCCAAAGCTCTGATGAGGCCTATCATCCAATCATGTGCAAGCAAAAAGGCTTCTTTTTTTTAAATTCCTTGCACATAATTGGGTATGCTTTTTTAAGTAAAGTTTTACATTTACTAAAGGTGTAACAAAGTGTAGCGCTATAATGCTAGATTAGATAACCATAATAAAAAAGGAGATACAATGAAACTTGTATACAAAATGTGTAAAAAAATTGAAAAATAAAAGTCTATAATGTTCTCTAAATATCAATCATATATACTGGTCAATCATAGTCCATTTTGAAATAAAGCAGTTCTGATCACCAAGTGAGTAATCAATACAGTAGATGATAAGTGAAAGTGTTAATGTGAGAATCCCGCCACCCAGGTAAAATGGAGGCTTACCAAAAAGTTTGAACCCAAAAGAGCATATGCTCTATGGGTCAAACCAGCTTATATTGCCCACCGGCAATGGAGGAAGAGTCTTGGGAGCCGACAATAATTGGGGTCCTGAGAGCCTTCACAGGGGGATCTCGGGCTGTCAGGGTTGTCTTCAGGGTGTCTTGTCCTTTTTTACACATTTTGTATACAAGTTTCATTGTATTTCACTTTTTATTATGGTTATCTAATCTAGCATTATAGCGCTACACTTTGTTACACCTGTTGTTTTGAGCAAAATTTCTATTTGTTGTGTTAGCTGCTAAATCACTGAGCAAGCGCAGGGTTTTTTAATGGTTTGATTGTTTACATTTACTAAACTTTGAGGAAAATTCCCTTGCCCTAAAGCTCTGTTGAGGCCCATCATGCAATCATGTGCAAGCAAAAAAAGGTTGCTTTTTTAAATTTAATTGCACATGATTGGGTATTCTATACAAAGTTAAATTTCATATTTACTAAGCTCTGTGGCGAATTCCCTTGCCCGGTGCAAATTCCCTTGCTAAGTGAACAACCTATTTCCCTTCAGTAAGTCAATCCCAGTGAGCGAGCCTGTCACCCTAGGGCAGGAAGTGTGTTACTGGCAGGATTAGCAGGTGAAAATAAATGAAAAAAATGAAAAAAGAAAACTAATCCAGTCTCCACATTTGAGGACTGGCAAACTACAATATATAACAGTCTTTTTCTTAGGTTTAGATCTAGGCAAAATATTCTTTGCTAAGCACTATGCTTAGGACATTTTAAACTATCTACAGTATAATACTTAGAGTAACTCCACTTTTGTGGGGAAAAAAATAGAAAATAAAGAAAAAATAATATAGCATATACACTAGCCACACAAGTCATAATGTAATTAAATGTAATTTTCTGTAAAATGCAATGCAATATGGCAACCTGGAGGTGTTCTGTACACCAAATGTATACAGAACGTCCTCAGAAACATAATTTCCTGCTTGTGTGATTGGCTTACTGATTTTCCCAGAAGTCTGTACTAAGATACAAATCAGATTTCAGGAATCTCCTGCAACAAAAATTTAATTTTTGGTGAGATATCTTCAATAGGAAATCACAGCTAAAGGGATGCAGGCCCAGCAAATTTCCTCATTAGTGCCCTGCAGGTGCACAGCTGGTTGATAATTATGAAACCACTCCCATTAGACCCACTCAGGACAGGGGCAGAGGGGAACAAACCGTGATTTCTTCAAAAGAACAAATGGTAGGAATCTGCAACAAAATTTGTTAAAATCCCTGCAATGTACATTTATCATCCATGTTTTTTTTTTCAGTAAAAGTGGAGTTACACTTTAATGACTTGCTGAAGTCTTGCGTTGTACATGAAATGTCATCTTTAACTGTGTTTTGTTTCTTGAGCTAGTATGAAGAGTAAACATATGAATAAACATATGATAGTATCATCATGTAGAGCATTTGCCGCAAGAATTAATTATCTGGCACATTTTCCCTGTATTTATTCCACTTAAAAAGCAACTCCACGTTTGTTGAGAAAAAAACATTCCCGTCTGGGTGATCTATGTACATTGCAAGGATTTTAACAAACTTTGTTGCAGATTCCTACCTTTTGTTATTCTGAAGAAATCCCTGTGTGTTCCTCTGTGCCTCTGTGATGAGTGAGTCCAATGGGAGTGGTTTCATAATAATTATTATGCCCCTCACTACACGTGACTGAGGTGTATTCGGGCACATTGTTAACTCCTCTCATACCAATGCATTCCAGTAGGCGCAGAATCCTTTTGAACTTTTATTGATACAAGATAGAGTAAAACTGTAACAGATACAGACAAAATGCAATTAACAAAGATCATATAATGTGGCCATCCTATCTATCTATCTAGCTGAAGATACAATTAGTAAACATACCGAAGATGGATCCGGATGGCTAACGTAGAGCTTAGCAGCAGATGTGTATGCTTCCATGGTAGGAAAAGATGAAAATGGTGGAGGAAGCTGATGCAAGGCCTGATGGGATTGAAAGTACGGAGGCTTTCATGTACCAAATATAGCCAGCTATACTAAATGACTACATGAAATAGATATAGCGCAGTTATGCAAAATGGTCGCTAGATGGCAGCATAGAGCAATCTAATTAAATCAAAAGGGTAAATAGGAAAATCTCAAGCCTTATTAAAGAAGGCATGACACTCCCCGCTTGGTTTCCCACGGATACCACACATCATGGCACTCCGGAGGAGAGTAACAAAATAAGTTCAGAAACAGGTCTGAGGAAAAGTTTAGGCTGGCCTTGCCTAATGACTTTGAGCTCAACTTTTCTGACGTTTCCGTCTTCACTGGGAAACACTTGGGTTATCAAACCCAAAGGCCACTCGTTTCTCTTGGATTGAGAGTCTTTCATGAGAACGATGGCACCAGGCTGTAAGTTGGGTTTGCTGTCTTGCCACTTGTTCCTGGTCTGTAGATTAGACAAGTATTGTTTCTTCCACTTGTTCCAAAAGGTGTCAGCTAACACTTGTACTCTTTTCCATTGACATCTGTATAAGTCCTTTGTGTCTAGATTGACTGGAGGAGCTGTGATCACCTCAACTTTCTGAGTGAGCAAAGTGGAAGGTGTAAGTAAGAAAGGATCATCAGGATCATTAGGTATAGATGTCAAAGGTCTGGCATTCATTACAGCTGATACTTCAGCCATGAAGGTTGTCAGAGTCTCATGTGTGAGTTTTGAAGTTCCCAAATGTAGAAACATTGAATCTAGGATTCTTCGAGCAATACCAATCATACGCTCCCAGGCACCTCCCATGTGAGAAGAGTGTGGGGGGTTAAATGTCCATGTACAACCCTGTTCTGAAAGGTATCTCTCTACACGTTCTGTGTCAAGGTTTGAAGTGATATTCAATTCTTTGCAAGCTCCAACAAAGTTGGTCCCTCTATCAGAGCGTATGTGTTTGACAGGGCCTCTAATAGAGATGAAACGTCTCAGGGCATTGATAAAGCTGGATGTGTCTAAGGACTCAGTTACTTCTATGTGTACAGCTCTAATGCACATACAAGTAAACATGACAGCCCAACGTTTGCTGTTGGCACTGCCTCCTCTGGTTTGTCGTGTGATGACAGCCCAAGGCCCAAACACATCAAGGCCGACGTTTGTGAAAGGGGGTTCTGTACTGAGTCGGTCTGCAGGAAGGTTTGCCATTTTCTGGGTTTGAAACATGCCACGAAGCTTGCGACAGGTGATACATTTGAAAATGGTTTTAATCACAAGTCTCTTGGCTCCCACTATCCAGAGTCCAGCTGCACGCAAGGCTCCTTCGGTGAACAAACGTCCTTGGTGTTTTATCTGTGTGTGGTAGAATTCCACAAGTAAAGATGCAACATGGTTGTTTGGTATTATGATAGGATTACTTTCACCACTATCAAGTCCTGCATTTGAAATACGTCCTCTAACTCTTAACAGTCCTTCATTGTCTATAAAGGGGTTGAGTTTCCTTAGAGGACAGTTCTTTGGAATGTTCTTGCGATTTTGAAGACATTCTAGTGTTACTGCATAAGTCTCTTGGTCAACCTGAAAGGTAAGGGTGTCAGACTTGAGGTCCCAGTTGAGTCCTAGGCTGCGTTGCATAGGAAGGGAGTCTGTAGCTAAGTCCAGATCTTTGAAGTCACTGGCATAATCTTGGGAAGGGAAGGCCTCCATGACGACCTTGCTGTTTGCTGTTTGATGCTACCTTATGCATATCTTCTGAGATTTGAAGAGGCAAGCGTGCTTTGAGTCCTCTTGAGTAGACTTATTGCAGCTTCAGGTGAAGAAAGTGATTTTAGACCATCATCTACATAAAAGTCTCTTTCAATAAACTGTGTAACGTCTTTCTCACCTTCTTGGGCAGATAGCTTAAGTCCATAGATGGCAACAGCAGGAGATGGACTGTTACCAAAAACGTGCACTTTCATGAGGTATTCTGTAATGTTTTTAGTAGGGTCATTGTCTTTGAACCATAGGAATCTCAAGAAGTTCCTGTGTTCTTCCTTGACTTGGAAGCTGTGGAACATTTGCTGAATGTCTGCAACTATGGCAACTGCTTCTTTGCGGAATCTGATGAGAACACCAAGAAGTGTGTTGTTGAGGTCTGGTCCCTTTAGGAGGACATCATTTAATGAGACCCCTTGATGCCGTGAGCTGGAGTCAAACACTACCCGGATTTTACCTGGCTTCTTGGGGTGGTAGACACCGAAGATTGGTAGGTACCAGCACTCTTCATTGTCTTTTAGAGGTGGGGCTATCTCAGCATGGTCATCCTCAAACATCTTACTCATGAATGAGAAGAAATGCCATTTCATTTCTGTTTTTCTTTGAAAATTGGATCTGAGGGAAGAAAAGCGTTTCAAAGCTTGTTCTCTGTTGTTAGAAAGACGGGGTCTCTGCGCTTTCAAAGGCAGGGGTGCCACCCAGCTGTTTTCGTTGGTTTTGTAGAATCCCTGTCTCATTATCTCCAAGAAGATATGATCTTCAATAGATGACAAAGAAGATTAGCGGTGTAAGGGTTGGAATGAATTACACTGGCAGGCTTCTCTCTTACAAGGAATCTGTTGGTGCAAGGCTGAAATAGGGATGGACGCCCACCTTCTAGTGTCTTTGTAAAGAGAGAGTTCACGCTGGTTGGTTTGTGAACACTCCCTAGGCATACGTTGCCTATGATGACCCATCCTAGGTCTAGCTTCTGGGCATAGGGGGAGTTGTGGGCACCATTGATTTGTTTTCTCACCTTGTGAACTCTGATGATGTCCCTCCCAAGGAGAAGTGCTATCTCGGCCTGGGGATCCAGTTCAGGGATGAGATGTGCTATGCCCTTCAGATGTCCGTGATGAAGTGCCACCTCTGGTGTAGGGATCTCCTCTCTATCAGTTGGGAACTGATTGCACTCGATTAGAGTTGGCAGGGGCAGGGTAGTCTGACCATCAAAGGATTCGATTTGGTAACCAATGGCTCTTCTCCCAGTTTCTTCACTTACCCCTGTACAAGTCTTAAGTAAGTATGAAGAGCCGGCTTCCTTGATTTTGAAAGTGTCAAAGAAGGCTGAGCTAGCGAGTGATCTGTTGCTTTGATCGTCCAGGATCACGTATAGCTTCACTGCCTTTTCTCTGCAACCCGTGGGGTAAACTGTGACAAGACAAATCTTAGAGCAGGATTTGTTAGACAGACCTTCTCCACAGACTTGGGTGCACCGGGGTGTAACTACAGGAGGTACTGTGTCTTGTTGCTCCCCGCCGTGCTCGTCCACTGTGGGTGAGGGGGTAAGAGTCCATGGCGCTGGCCCTGGATGTAGAGCTGTGTTGTGCTCTGAGCTGTTGCACTCAGAGCAGTTAATGCTCACCTTACAGTCTTTCCCAAGGTGAGAAGTTGATGCGCAGCACCTGTAACAAAGTCTGTTTTCCTTGAGGAAGGTTCTGCGATCTTGGAGAGTCTTTTCTCTAAAACCTCTGCACTTTGACAAAGAATGAGGCTTCTTGTGAAGAGGACACTCTCTGCTTGGATCCTGTGTTGGAGATACACTTGTTTTGCGTACTGCAACAGGTGCGTCTTTAAAGTTGCGGGTTAGAGCAGGCTTACTTGACCTAGGGTAAGCAGAGTCAGATGATGAGATGTCAAAACTAGGATCATTTTTAACCTTTGCTTGATAGCGAATAAAGTCCACAAAATAAGAGAATGGTGGGAAGGGGACGTTGTGCTTTTGCTTGTACTTGGAGCCTCGTGAAATCCAGGTTTCTTGAAGGCTGTAAGGTAGCTTTTGCACTATAGAGTTAACGCCACGGGCTGTGTCCAGAAAGGCAAGGCCTGGCAAGTCTCCTTCTGCTTTGACTGTTTGGAGTTCTGTCACTAGGTCACTCAATTCTCTCAGCTTCTGGTAGCCTTTGTTAGGAATCCTGGGAAAGTCCTCTATTCTTTTAAAAAGAGAGTTTTCTATAACTTCTGGGGAACCGTAACATTCATCAACCCTTTCCCATATCATGCTCAGCCCTCTGCTTGGGTAATTAATGTTAATGTCTCTGATTCTCCTTGCATGCTCTGACGACTCATTCCCCAGCCAATTGACTAAGAGGTCGGCTTCTTCACTTGCATTTAGCTCAAGGTCTCTAGTCGCATTTCTGAAGGATGAACGCCATGCTCTATAACTTTCAGGGCGATCGTTAAACTTTGCAAGTCCCTTTGCTAACAGTTCACATCGTGCTAAGAACTTGAAGAAATCTGACATACCTTGATCGTTGTGTGAGTAGCCAGGGGGCGCTCTGTTGTGCCAGGAACTTGGATGGGTATTTGCGGTCATCAGAGATACAGTCGCTGTGTCTTTTAACGCGTTGTTCTTCATTTTCAATTTGGTCAACTGTGACGTAGTGTTTTGATAGTCTGGCTGCAGAATGTGCTGAAGACTGACTGAGTGCGGGTTTACTTTCTTGCTTGACGTAAGGCCTGTGAATGGCAGGAGTTGATTCTGCTCTCGGTGCTGTAAGTGGGCAGTTGTCTGGTTCGGCGTGTCGCCGCACATATTCTGAGGTACGCTCTGTACCGTCGTCAGGAACGGATTTTCTTTCAAGTACGTTGCTGAGCCGCTCACTGGTGGGCTTTGCAAGTTCTTCTAAGATGTCTGCCTCGGCCGCAGCAGCCGCTGACTCCTTCTCTGCAGCTAGTTCCTCCAATGCAGTTTCCATACGTAACTTTTCTAATTTAAGTTGCATCTCGGCAAATGCAGCTTTTATTTCTTTTTCGGCGAATGCAGCTTTTATTTTGGCCTCCTTTGCCGCAAAGTCAGCTTTTACTTTTGCAGATTCCGCCTTTGCGCGGGCAATGGCAATTGTTTCGCTTTTCACTGACCTCCTTGTGCTCATGGAGTAAACTTCTGACCTTGTTGTGAAGTGCTCTGACTTTGTCTGTGACATGGTGTCCGGCTATGTGGAAGCTGATAACACTGCTGTATTACTGGCGTTCTGTATGATAGCTGTGCTTAGAAGCCTTTGCTTTGCTGCTGTTCTGTATGCCAGCCGTGCTTAGAAGCCTTCGTTTTACTGTTATGCCCCTCACTACACGTGACTGAGGTGTATTCGGGCACACTGTTAACTCCTCTCATACCAATGCATTCCAGTAGGCGCAGGATCCTTTTGAACTTTTATTGATACAAGATAGAGTAAAACTGTAACAGATACAGACAAAATGCAATTAACAAAGATCATATAATTAGTGCCATCCTATCTATCTATCTAGCTGAAGATACAATTAGTAAACATACCGAAGATGGATCCGGATGGCTAACGTAGAGCTTAGCAGCAGATGTGTATGCTTCCATGGTAGGAAAAGATGAAAATGGTGGAGGAAGCTGATGCAAGGCCTGATGGGATTGAAAGTACGGAGGCTTTCATGTACCAAATATAGCCAGCTATACTAAATGACTACATGAAATAGATATAGCGCAGTTATGCAAAATGGTCGCTAGATGGCAGCATAGAGCAATCTAATTAAATCAAAAGGGTAAGTAGGAAAATCTCAAGCCTTATTAAAGAAGGCATGACAATAATCAATCAGCTGTGCACCTGCAGGCATCTAATGAGGAAAGCTCCTGAGTCTACATTCCTTTAGCTGTGATTTCCAATTGAAAGTATCTCACCAAAAATGACATTTTTGTTGCAGGGGATGCCTGAAATCTGACTTGTATCTTTGGGCAGACTTCTGGGAAAATCAGTGAGCCAATCAGACAAGCAGGAAATTATGTTTCTGGGGGGCGTTCTGTACACATTCTATGTACAGATCACCTCCAGGTTGCCATATTGCATTGCATTTTACAGAAAATTACAGTGCTGCAGGTTGAAAAGGAAAGGTAACTTTTAACAACATTCAACTACAATATGACTTGAGTCGTAATTGTATACGCTATATTATTTTTTCTTTATTTGCTATTTTTTTCCCTCACAAAAGTGGAGTTACTCTTAGGGCTACTTTCACACTGAGGTGCTTTACAGGCGCTACAGCACTAAAAATAGCGCCTGCATAGCGCCCGTAAAGAGCCTCTCCTGTCTATCCAGTGTGCGGTGCACTTGCAGGGTGGTAAAAAAAGTCCTAAAAGCCGCATCTTTGCAGCGCTGTAGAAGAAGTGTATACACTGCTCCTAAAGCGCCCCTGTCCATTGAAAACAATGGGGCAGCACCGCCAAACTGCCTGCAAACCGCCGCTGTAGCGGCGCTTTGTGGACAGTTTTAACCCTTTTTCGGCCGCTAGCGGGGGCTAAAACTGCCCCACTAGTGGCCGAATAGCGCCGCTAAATGACAGTAAAGCGCCGCTAAAAATCCCGCCACTTTACCACGGACGCCCACCAGCCCCAGTCTGGAAGTAGCCTTATGGAGTGAGCATGCAAGCTTTCACCTGGTAGTGCCTGTTACATGGACCTGGGAAGGTGAAATCACAAGTACACTTACACTTGCTTTATTTGATCAGTAACTTTACAAAGTTAAGATCTTTAAAACTGAATACAGTTGCATATTACTACATTTCTCAAATAACAATGTAGCGGAGTGCCCATTTGCTCATGCTCAAATGCAAATGCAGGCCCTTTTTAACCTGATTTCTCACGACTCTGTGGGTTTTTGGACATGCCCAAGGAGTATAAATTCCTTGGCTTCCCTCCCTCAAGAGTTCAGAGAAGCCACACCTGATGGGGCAGATTTAGCTGGGCAAGTAATCTGCAGCCAAGTAAGTGGCCCTCCACTGTTAGAACCAGTGTGTGGGCAGCTGGGCCAGGATCTGATAGCACCCAGCTGAGCTACCCAGTGCTTCCCTGTGAGGGAAGCTGTTTATGAGAATAATTGCAATTAGCTGTGTCCTGAATTGTTTTACTGAAGTAGCAATTGTCAGCTTGACTCTTTTTTGTTGTAGAGTCTTATAGAGAATATGCTATGCAGCCACGTTATTCTAATGTCACAGATACATTTGCATGAAGAGTCCATGTTTATGCATGTTATTTGCCACCCTGAATCATTTTTTCTATATTCTGCCATGTATGCATGTTTTTGCCTTCTGGGAATCTGTTTTGCATTGTTGTTTCTAACTTTGCACTTGTTAAGGAAAGTTATGCCGCGTACACACGATTGGAATTTCTGACAACAAAACTGTGGATTTTTTTCCAAAGGATGTTGGCTCAAACTTGTGTTGCATACACACAGTCACACAAATGTTGTTGGAAATTCCGAACGTAAGAACACGGTGACGTAGAAGACGTACGACAAAAAAGGAAGTTCAATAGCCAGTGCAGCTCCTTCTGCTTGATTTCGAGCATGCGTGAGCTTTTGTGCGACAGACTTGTGTACACACGATCAGACTTTCTGACAAGTGTAGTGGCTGCAAATTCTGACAGCAAATGTTCGATGGAGCATACACAGGGTCGGACTTTCCGACAACTAGCTCACATCAAACATTTCCCATCGGAAAGTCTGACCGTGTGTACGCAGCATAACAGTTACTCCCTGTCTAATGACTTGGCTGATTATCTGTTCTGTTAAATTGATGCATCTACCAATACAACTCTACTGTCAGGTAAGTATTTATAAGTTAGAAGCCTATAGGCACAATTTGAGTGCCTTAATGAGGGAGAGGAGAAGAGAGACCATAATTTACCAAAACTCTGTGTCAGAATACATGCCCCCTTCAGCTAGAGATTAGATGTGCACTCGTGACCCTCAATCTCAACAATAGGGAGTAAGGGGCACCCGGTCAGAGCAGCAGCGTAGATGAAATAAAGTTCTCCAGAAATTGTTTTAACAGGCAGGTGAGCTAAGGCAACACTGCATCAGTGGTGGGGAAGGGTTCCACAGGAGTATTTACTGGCAACCAAATGTGTGTCAATATGCAGGAAGAAACTTTGTTCAGGATTCAGAAGCTACTAATTCATGGAAATCAGCATGTTGCATTCCTACTCTACCTTTAGCGCAGTTGTGTCCACCTTCTGCCCTCTGTGTATATGAGACACTGTACTCAGGATACATATTCTACAAAACGTTAAATGGAGAGTTCTGCAAACATAGGCCTACCTACAGGGATTCTGACAGGTGGCTATGTGGTGCCTAGGGGGTAGTACAGCGGGAATCTTGACAGTTTGTAAACAGGTGAGTAAAAGACTGGGCAGGAATAGGGGAATTACACAAGCAATGTAACTGCACTCAAACAACAGTGACACTTTAACTCCCCTGACTCAACAACAAGGTGCTCTTTCAAATTATTTTTTTAAAGCAGGCAACTAAAAGCAAAACTCCTTGTAAAAAAAACAAAACTATAAAATAGGTCAATGTATTTTCATCACCTGAAATGTATATTCCTTTTACCATATTACCAGTTACACATCTTCCATATTCTACTGGTGTGATATCTAAGCTACATACTAACTACATTAATGATGTAAAACATAGCATTTACATCAGATTTACCAACTAGTTTATCAAAATAACATATTCAGACCCCAAGCTATTGTGATACTTCACCCTGTGTGTAATAAAGGATAAAATGGGAGTGCCTGAGCCATAAGTTGGAACAGGGCAATCTTTTTGACAGAGACACATTAAGTCTGCCACCCTATATGCATTGTATTATTAAATTAAACTGCTGAAAAATGTATTTTCTCTGAAGGCTTCATCATCTCATGATAAATGTACGGAATAATAGATGAATTGCTGTAAAATACTAGGAAATAATTCTACACTAGGAACTTTGACATTATAATCTATGAGAGTGACATTTTGACTGTATGAAGCTCTTGACAGTTTAAATAAAAAAGCACGTTGTACAAGTCCAGAAACACTTTTACCTGTGACATCACGGACATGAATTATAACAAGCCATCTTCATAACTCAACAGAACAGCTTCTTCTGAAATACTGATCTTTTACACTTTTTGCGCAGTCATAACGTCCATCAACTATCATCTCTCTTGTAAATATATAAATATATACATTGACATATGCACACATATTTTCTTAACAATGAACAAAACATTTTCTCTGCATGAATATAATGTATCATGTTTTATGGGACACTGTGATTGATAGATGCTTTGTTTACTGTTATTAAAGTGAATTGGAAGTATGATGGAATAAGGTAGAAGCTCCAACTCATGAAAAGGACAGCTTCAGGTATAATTTAGGCTTTCCATTAGATATAAAGAAATATCTTGTTTTCAGTTGTTGAAGGCAAATAATAAGTCAAAAGAATATTTCAGAGGGTGATATGCTTGGCTCTTGAGTTTACTTGTCAGATGATCAGTTAGCTCCTTTGAGAGTTCACATGAGTTAATGCAGTAATTCTACATACATTTATACAATTCAGCATGTCTTTAAAATCAGTACTACCTGTGTCACTCATCAATAAACAAGCCAACTGACTGATTCATCCACACATTATGTGTCATTCAATGAACAATCAAAATATGAAAAATATTTAATATTTTTGGTCCACAAATTAAACTAAAAATAAATAAAAAAACATTTTATTAAGAAATAAAATATAGGCATAACAGTCTACATTTTAAGTGTCCTTGTGGTTTCTCCATGCAGGGCAAATCGAAAGGTTCACTTTAAAAGCCTCTGCATCAGCTGCTTAGGCTTGCCTCCCCTTCTCTTCCTCTGCTCTACTTTTGATCACCAGGAATAAAGAGAAATATGCAATACTTAAAGGTATGGGGCATCAGATGATGATGCATGCCTATTGGCCACTTATGCACCATATGCTGTCATTTGGGGTTACAGAAAATATCTTCAGCCCTAGATATGCTCCAAATTGCAACATAGAACTTACTCAGGCCTTCTCTTCACTCTTCACAACCAAATTGAGCAGTTTGGGAGTTAAGGGAAATATGTGTTGCTGATTGAGCTGTCATTAAAGTGAACTTGCTGCCTTTCCTTTCATGTGGAGAAGTTCACTTTAAGTGGAACACCAAGCAAAACTATTTATATTAATCTTACAAGACACAGGAGTTGATTCTTAGACCATGGGTTATATGTCACTACCTTCAGGCAACTGTACCCCAGTGTATCTTCTCCCCCAGTGTATCCATATAACCTCACCCACTCCCTAAGGCTTCAGTATTTTGCTAGTGTCATCAGGTGATGGACTAGAAATTTAAAGAAGACTTTTTTTTTACTTTTCACCGGTTTTCCTTATCTTCGACATCTTAAAGATCTGACTGGTCAGCACCTTATGGCTTACTAGCAGTTTGTGGATCAGTTATCCTTGATGTACATCTTGGAAATCATAACAGCGGGATTGGTCTGTAATGTTTGCTTCAGGCACTGGATCCTGCATTCGGCACTCACTTTGCTACGAGTGAGTTAGCTACAGTGATACTATATAGGTTCAGGACCATGGCCCATTCCTACTGCACCCAGACCCTGAATATTCCTTCTGAGGTATGTTTACCATAACTGGTGAAGCCTGGACCCTGAACATGGACAGGTAAGACAGGGTTGCCCTGTACCTTTACATACCGATTCCTGGCTACACAAATCTTGTGTTGAATTATTTCCTGCATAGCTACCAGGTACTACAGTATTTTATTATTATTATTATTATTATTATACAGGATTTATATAGCGCCAACAGTTTACGCAGCGCTTTACAACATTAGGGAGGACAGTACAAGTACAATACAGTTCAATACAGGAGGAATCAGAGAGCCCTGCTCGTTAGAGCTTACAATCTAGGAGGGAGGGTCAAGTTATACAAAAGGGTAATAGCTGTGGGGGATGAGCTAATGGAGAAAATAGTGCAGTTGTTAGATGGAAGCAGGATAGGCTTCTCTGAAGAGGAAAGTTTTCAGGGATTGCCTAAATGTGGATAAATTTGGAGACAGTCTGACAGATTGGGGTAGGGAATTCCAGAGGATGGGCGAGGCTCGGGAGAAGTCCTGGAGGTTAAATATGGGAGGAGGTGATGAGGGAGCTAGAGAGCAGGAGGTCCTGGGAGGAACGGAGAGGGCGATTAGGTTGGTATTTTGAGACTAGGCTAGTGATGTAGCTAGGGGCAGAGTTGTGGATGGCTTTGTAACTTATTGTTAGTATTTTGAATTTAATTCGTTGGACGAGTGGCAGCCAATGGAGGGATCGGCAGAGGGAGGTAGCAGACACTGAGCGGTTTGTAAGGTGGATGAGTCTAGCAGCAGTATTCATGATGGACTGAAGGGGGGATAGCCTATTTAAAGGTAAGCCAATGAGGAGAGAGTTGCAGTAGTCGAGGTGAGAGATAACCAGGGAGTGAATCAGGAGCTTTGTGGTTTCGTTGGTTAGAAAGGGACGTAGTTTAGAGATGTTGCGGAGGTTGAGGCGGCAAGCTTTGGAAAGTGATTGGATGTGGGGCCAAAAAGAGAGTTCAGAATCCAGGATAACACCTAGTACCCTGACATGTGGGGACGGGTGGAGGGTTGTGCCATTGCTCTTGACAGACAAGTCAGGGGAAGAGGCACGTGAGGGAGGAAATATTATAAGCTCGGTTCTGGACAAGTTGAGTTTGAGGAAGTGGTGTGACATCCATACAGATATGTCAGTTAGTAAGTTAGGGAAGAGGTGTAGATTGAAAATAAAAGAGGTCCAAGAACAGAACCTTGGGAGACCCCGACAGAGAAGGGAAGAGGAGCGGAGGAAGTAGAATTGTAAGTGACACTGAAGGTGCGTTGGGATAGGTAGGATGAGAGCCACTGAAGAGCACAGTCACAGAGACCGAGGGAGTAAAGTTTTTTGAGGAGGAGGGGGTGGTCAACTGTGTCAAAGGCAGCTGAAAGATCCAGAAGTAGGAGTACAGAATAGTGTCCGTTGGTTTTTGCAGTCAGTAGGTCATTTGTGAGTTTTAAAAGAGCAGTTTCTGTGGAGTGTTGAGGGGGAAACTCAGATTAAAGGGGATCAAGAAGGTTGTTTTTAATGAGGTGGTCACTCAGTTGGTTGTAAACCAGGCGTTCAAGGAGTTTAGAGCAAAAGGGGAGCAAGGAGATAGGGCGTAGGTTGTTAAGATTTATAGGGTCCAAGGACGGCTTTTTAAGTATGGGGGTGACCAGTGCATGTTTTAGAGCATTGGGGAAGATGCCAGAGTATTTCCTTTTATCCCACAAGACACACTAAAGACACCCTCAAGCAGTTTTCAAGGCACAGGTTATGGGATAATCTACACTTGTATGTTTTACCCTGACTGTTATCATCTTGTTTACATGGCTCTATAGGAAATATTGTTGTAATATTTACTTATTTAAACACTGCCAGTCCTTTCCTAAACCTCATTACTAGAAGTTCCTCTTTTGGCTAGTGACAAGGTGCTCTGCTCATAAGACTCCTAACTGCATACTTCTGGCCATCATTTTGACCCACAATGCAAGCTGATTTTTCACTATTCACTATTCAATACAACACATTACAGCACGTCCGAAGTTATATTC